>LR990524.1:12514832-13772248 GCA_905147745.2 Phlogophora meticulosa
GTAACTTATAACTTACAAAACAAAAAAACTAAAATATAATTAAGTTTGAAAATAGAACACTCTGTCACCTATTGTGTGATCCTAGCCTTTAAACGCATTATATAAAAAGTAGTTCATATAATTCTTCTATCGTGTTTGTACCAACACATTTTCATATAGATGTAATTAATAGTGATCTGTGTCAAGCTTTACTATATAATCGTAAGGAATATGTATATAAAGTTGAACCTGGGATAATTACGACTTACATAGATTTAAAGCGACGCTGTAGATAAACTAATTTAAGGCAAAATGCGTTTTGCTTATAGAATAATTCATTCATATTATATTAGAATAGAAATATTAATATATTTGGAGACATAACGTCATAATAGAATAATAATTGGAATTACTGTTAATGTAGCATTTTTTTCAGATTTATAGATTGTTTAAAAATCTTTTTTTTGCCGTTTTAAATATTTCATAAATTCAACTTTTCAAAATAATTCGGCTTATTTTAGAAATACAAAAATGGAATGAAAAAGAAAAACAAAAAAATCACCATTTTTCCACTTCTCGATAACTGTTTTTTATTTATGTAGTACATTATAATATATTAATATACATTTTGCTTAGTTTTACACAAATATACATTTTCATGATTTGTAGCTTTTATTTTTGTATATTTCTGAACGAAACAAAAAACTTTAGTACCTAACCTCCTCTCTACCTCTAAGGTTTTCAAAACGAAATAGTTTCATTTTTTTTAGTCAATAATGTTAACCTATTGATAGATTTAGGCATTGTATATAAAAAGACTTCTGAACAATATACATACTTACAAAAAAGCGTATGTTCTAAAATAGTTAATGTGCTTACTGCATACCTTAGTTAATACCTTACTATTAGATATTATAATTAAAAATAATTAATAGTACTATTGTTTTCTTATCAAGAGCTGCATTTTAAGACACTGTGTGTATATTATTCTAATTTAAAAATCAAGAAACATCACGTGTACTTTTAAACAGGCTGGAAATAGCGAACGAGTATCTCTACCAGTTTCTTAACATAATTATTTAAGGTGCTTATTTCCAAGGGTATTCGTTCTTGATATCCCACATTATTCTCGATCCAAAGATAATTTAGTCAACTTTATTTCATAGGGTCCTAAAGCACTACCCAAATAAATATTGGCTTACGTTGATTTACTGGGAACAGTTATGTTCCATCTTACACGACCATTTTTGCCTCAATACTCTTTTAAAGCGACCCCATAAAGATCATAATGGCTTTCCCCAATTCAATATATTCTTGGAAAAGTTCTATGTACACTTACGGGTTTTTTTTTTTATTTATTCAGCGATAAGGGCTCTTTTAGCCTAACATTCCACTCGTCACCAATTTTAAATTTTGCAGTGTTGTGATTTAGTGTACTAGATTTTATTATAAACTGTATGTTTATTAGAATAAGATTCATTATGCTATGCTTTAAAGCGTTTGCGTCACATATCGCATAGGCTACTTTTAATATTCTCATCTAGTCACTAGTTTTAAGTAATTTAGGGTTCCGTTAATTAATTATAACTCTGAAGTTCTGTCAAGGAGCATTTATTGTATTGCAAACTATTAAGTAAGAAATAATATTATTATAATGAATCTCATTATAGGTAGTTGATTAAAAAACATAACGAAGTCATTATTTAATTAAAAATTGCAACGAATATGCAGATTTTTTTTTTTAATAATCCGAGTTTTTGACTAGTCAAGATCTATATAGTATTTACAGAATAATTTTAAAATAATAGTATCCCTAACTACTTTAATAGACAATAAAGTGTACACTTTAATTAAATCCAAAAAAAAATGTAGATTCTAGTTATCAATAGCTAATAATGCAATATTTATTCTTGAGCATAAAATAATAACCAAAAATGTAGGCACATACGAGTACATATATATTTTACAAACTAAACAGCCAATTAATTATATATTGTCGTTTCATTAACAAAATTATTATAGCGAAACTTCATACTTGTTTAGAAATATTAATAGTTCCTTTGTGTTTCAAGACAATGTGTATTCTTTAAATTGTAAATCGGTTTATGTAGCATCTCAATATCGTGTATAATTCTGTTTACATAATATAATCGTTTAAAACTAGTACACCCTAGAATTTATCGAAAAAAAAATGCTAGAGAATATTTCATTACTTGTATAAAAGTATCTAGAGATACCTTCATATATATCTAACTTCATATATTCGTTACATAGGCTTAATATGTATGTATATTAATGTAAACTTGAAATTTTAATCTGTCCTTGAAAAAAAAAATGTAAATCTTGTAGGATACTTCTGTGCATCTGTAAGTAACGATTAATCTATATTGTTTTTATTAAATTCTTAATTATTATTAATGCCTAAGAACACGGCCTTCTGTAGAAAATAATAATACATTGTCACGAATCTTTAAGTCTAATAAAATTAGAGAAAAAAAAACGTATATTTCACTATCAATGTAAGCTATTTGTATTTCACGCTGTTTCGAAAATGTATACCTTTTGTTTTACTATTTATTTTTATTTTTTATTAAAATAGTTTCTTGCCATAAGAAACTTTAACTGTGAATGCACTGTTAGTGAACAACTATAAAAAATAAAATGTTTCTTTCATAATATTCATGTTTTATTTAATTACTACCTAACCCACTCCAGTTATACACAGCAGTGTTTTATCTTATCTTTTGACACTTAACAGATGAACAAAGGCTGCACGTCATTACACAAGTTTAGTGCACCCAAATTAGTTAATTACACAAAACATAATCATGACAGGCTGCTAATCGCAATATCAGTCCACTCATGGAGGATCAACGGTTTGTCCCCAAACTAGGAATTCTTCCTGCATCGTGGGTGCGTTTACAAACACTCAAACTCACATACACAAACAGCCAGACCCGAAACAACTACCTGTAGGCCATAACAATATTTGTTCCGTGCGGGAATCGAACCCACAACAGCAGCCAATCGGTCAGTCACCATGTTGTCAAATGACAGATTTTCAATACCTACCACAGGCACCAGTGATTCACAACTACATATATCTGTATACTTGTTTATTCCAATAAAAAACATAATTTTAATTACTATAATTATAGAAAGTTCATCTCATGGATTACCAGTTATAATCTATACCGCTTCTTTCTTTATTCAACTATAAATATAACAAAAAAAAAGTTAAACCACAAATTTATATTTAAAACTAGAAGGCACCGTGAGTTTTTCTTTTTAAAAACCTTCGTGTTGTTCTTAAGTATAAGTTTTAATACTGTAAAGAATCATCAAAATAGGTTCAGTACTTCTTGCATGAAAGAGTAACAGACATCCAAACACTCTCACAAACTTTCACATTTATCATATTGGTAGGATACTTACTTAAAATAGCTTGGACAACTCCCACGAAAAACTGGAATGGTAAGTAAATTTTTGTGTTACTACTCTAGGACTGATACAATAATAACAGAAACAATTTAAAGAAAATTATCATAAATTAAATAGGCTACTTTTGTTTATTAAAAGTATGTATATAGATGTAAATATATATGTACACAATTACGTAGTATTACAGAAGTCGGAACACCTGGTCGAGTCTACTCCAAAAAAAAACTCTGAATGCAGCCAGTACTGGCTGTCATTTTAACGATACATAGACACGAAAAAAATCTACATAATAACAGCACAAAAGAGTCACGTCGCATCTAAATTGAGTAACAAAAGAGTTTTTGTTAAAAAATAATCCGTAAAAACACGCACGCATTTATTAATCACAGCTGTGTATTCCTTGTATGGAAAACGGGACATCACTCAGTTTCCTATGAACAAAACGTAGTTGTATATTTTTGTTTCTATCTTAAGCTGCCGTGGGATTAAGCCAAAATCGGCTGTTTTGTTGAGTGTAACTCGAGTTAAAAATCAAATAAAATTGAATATTTCTACGTTCAAACAAATTAAAAATAGTTTTCATAAAACATTTTTAAAGAATGAATTTTAACAAAACACACTCAACTGAATTCTAGTGATTATTGACAAAGTTAAAAATAAGTCATCACTAACTTTTCTCTAGCCTTCTCTCAACCACATTGGGGTTGGCTTCCAGTCCGGATGCAGCTAAATATCAGTATTTCACATGAAACGACCTTCACAACCCAGTTACTAGACAACACGAAGTCTCTTTGAATTAAAAAAATATCAAGTTCGTCCCCGGATTTGAACCAATCTCCTCGTGCATACCAGACGAGGTCTTTATTACTGGGCCATTACGACCCATAGCAATTTTGAGCAGCCAAATTATTACAATACTCCAAGCTCCTGCTGAAACTATTGTACGGTAACCCAAAAAAAAGTGTAAAGTAATCAGAAATCTCAATGAAATCAGCTCAGCACTTCGTATTTCAATTTTTTTTTCATAAAACTGTAAAATCTCAAACATTTTCGATGCTAAAAATGGATAGCCATCTTTAATGTATTTTAGTTATCAGTACAAAATTGGCATTAGGTATCTAGGCTGACACCAAACCAAACGTGGTCATTAGTGCTTATCCCTTTCTGTATATAGTAACGAGGCCTTTGCCCCGAATGAACTGTATAAAAAGCAGAGTACAAAGACAGCTATAAATTAGTAATAAGATCGTTTTTACGCAGTCTAATACTACTGTAAAATGTATAAAACGCATCAGTAAACTAACTGACACAACACTGAGGCTGTTAAGACAAATCTAATAAAATCCAGTTTATCAAAATCCCTGCTTAGGCTACATGGCGTATCAAAGAATTATACATATGTACATACAAACAATAAATAAGTAATAAATATAAGTCTGAAATCGCCAACCCGTCTTGAGCAAGCGTGGTGATTAATGTTCATGCCTTCTCTGTATGAGAAGAGGCCTTTGCCCTGCAGTGGGACAGTAATAGGCTGGTACTTTTACTTTTATTATGGTTTTAATTCTGAGCTTCAAACAAAATAGCCTAATCTAAATTCATTTTCCCTTACATTCTGAACAAAAATTTAAATGTAGTCCAATAGGGATGCTGAGGTATGAGAAGTTCCCGGGACAGCCCACATATTTACATGGTAAACAATAATATAATACAAACATACACTCGGAAAACATAATTCTCCTTCTGCGGCAGTTGGGTAATAAATAGGCTAATCTTATGACTACCTGATAAAGTATGGGAAGACCCGGGTAATTGGCTACCTACGTAAACCTGGTGACCTGTGGCATACAAATTTTGCAGGATATAGGATGTACAGGATGGCCGTTCTGACGATATTTTGAGTATGCTTACGTCGTGTATTGCCTTCCATCTATACATACACCCATGGTTTGGTAAAATTCAAACCATCATCTGCCTAGCCTTTTCCCAACCACGTTGAGGTCAGCTTCCAATTAAAACGTAATCAGCTGAATACCAGTACTAAACATAGAGCGACTGCCTATCTGACTTTTACAACCCAGTTAATAGACGACACGATACCTCTTGGTGAAACTGCTTGTTCGACTTTCGGGCTTCTGACTGCCCCTAATGATTGTCAAAGATCTACAAATGACATCCGGGGTCAACAGCTTAATTTCGAGCCACGGAGGGGTCTCTAAAGTTTCTAAAGTTAAGCTTAGCCTTTCATGAAGCCGCTATTATTTATTCAGCCATGAACACCATGATGAAATTACACAAAATCACGCCATTAGTACCCAAAGCGATGGGCAGAATGGTACCTATAGTACACCCACGTTTCGCGAGTTAAGATTCAGTCCCATGTGCTGGGGGTGAGCCCATTGCCATCAACAAGGCAGACTTAAAAACACCGAGCCCTCTACTGACAAATACCAGATGAGAAAACCTAATAACACTTTGCTCGACGTGGGGTTCAATCCCAGGACTACATCCTCTGAAGTAGCTCTTCCAACAACTAGAACAACGAGCCTGTTAAAACAACAGCAAAACGCAGATTTCCCATGATAATTAGTTTGTCTTGTACTAAACGTGCTTTATCTAGGAGTAACATTAACTTATCAAGAAATACGGCCACTGGATTCTGGGCCCTATTATATTCCAAATTCCCTATTTTATTCAGTACTTTCCTATCTACACTGGCCAGCCAATATTTTACAATACTTTGTTTTTGGGGTTTCGTATCACAATGATAAACTAGGAACTCTTGTGGTGTGATTTTGACTGTCTTGTCCACTTAAATTGCCAGTCTTATGAAATAATTAGAAAAGTATTGTTGTTTTAATTGCATAAAAAGACGATTTCAGTCGCCTATGTTCAAATTTAAACGTGCGGTAACTAGGTCAAGTATTGTATCATTTGAATGAGCTTCATTTTCACATTGAAAATCATATTTTTATGCTCCTAACTAGCACAGTTTTTAATGAGAAAACATCCCTACATACATTTAGTTCTGCTGTCGCAAAAAATAAACAACTAAAAAGTCCATTTTCGAAGTTTAGCAAAACTATCAACTTCGAAAAGTGAAAAACATTATTATTCTAAGGAATGGAACCCTCGATTGCTTGGCCGACCGACACTCTTTGTCAGGTATCAATATTTACAATAGCTAGAAAATATTTTTCAAGTGGAAATCATTAATTTGATTTTGGAAGCTTATTGTTAGATAGTGTTGCAAATACAAAAATGTTTTACTAATGAGTTTAAATTAGTTTGGCTTATAATCTGTTGTTGGTTATGAATAAATAGCAGCCAAAATCAAGGATCACTTTTTTTTTCAAAAATGGCTGACAATAACTGCACTTCAAAACATAAGTCCCCGAAAAAGCCCGCCCCTTTTTTCTGTTAAGAAGAAGTGGTGCTTCCCTATCAACCATAACTATGTACCTATATCTCGTTCTCTCATTAGCTATAACCAGTATTTAAGCTGAGAGGGAAAAGGTTACGCATAGGTAAATATTCTGACTAAGCAGGTTAAGCAGTCATCAACACCTCTTTGCCACAGGAGTTACAGACAGCCCGCTATGCAGAGCCTGCCTGGTATTGTCATCTCCTGGGCATAAACCTAGACATCGGGATGCTACTGAGAAAGTCTACATAAAAAATCCCAATAACATAGTGCCCAAACCGGAAAACAAACTCAGGATCTCACGCTCGACATAACCGCTCTCAGCTTCTAAACCTAAGATGCAGTCGTATAGATCGATATTTTAATAAACATTGCTTAATTAAAAACCTTGTAACACTTTCTTAATTAAAACAAAACCTCAAAACATTTAATTACTACCGAAACCTAATATTGCCGAAACAATTAGTACCGACACAAGTTTGTAAACATACCGAATTTTCAAGAACTTTCGGGAGTGTTTCAGCCTCAGAATCTTCGTGTTTACGTAAGTACGAGATAATGATCTCTAAAGGCGAAGTTACAATTAATGTGTGAAAGCGTTCATTTAAAACCACGTTTTGGAAAGTCTCTTGTGCATGAGTAAGTACCATACATACAAAACATCACACCTGTATTCACTAGAGAGTTGAGTAGAGGTGCACCTATAGGTAACACTTACATTTTACCAGTTATGTTTTAAGTCCCATGTAACAGGGGCGAGCCCATTGCCGACAACCGAGCACACATCTAGACTCTGGTATGCTAATGACAAAATTCCTATTGGATAAACTCAGTAACACTTTGCCCAACCTAGGAATCAAATCCAGGACCTTATGCTTATCAGTCGCGTTTCCGACCACTAGACCAACGAGGCAGTCAGTAAGTACCAATGTGACTTTTTCAATTAATTATGTACTTTCTAAGTTTATCTTGGACATCACTGATATCGGTGAAGGAAAACATCAAGAGGAAAAACTGGACTTAAATAAATAAATAAATAATGCTGGACAGTCCACACAGCATCATCTAGCCCCAAGCTAAGCAGAGCTTATGTTATGGGTAGTAGATGACTGATATACTTAATACAATACATTACAAAGATAGTTTTTTTTATACATAGCAAATACCCAGAACACCCGGAACAAATCTTTGTAGATCGTATAATTTTTTTCCCGAGGGAATCGAACCCGCAACCTCCTGCGTCGCAGGTGGACCTTCGCCCACCGCGCCACATACATAGGTCGTCAAACTTAAAACGTATACAAGTCTGAATTCATCAACTCGAATTGAGCAATGAATGCTAGTGCCGTATGAGAAGAAGATTTTGCCCGGCAGTGGGACAGTAAACGTAATTGGTATTTTTGTAGGTAAGTATGATTAAAAGTCGTTATTTCGGACTAAACCAGAAGACTTACCATCAATTTGGTAGTTTTTAATATCATAATACACCTGTATTGCCCAAAAGGTTAGGCGAAGGTGTAACTATAGTACAGACACATTTTGCCGGTTATGTGTAAGTCCCTGGTAATAGAGAGCGAGCCTACTGTCACAAACCTATGACAGACTCTGGACTGTTACTGTGAAATTCTAGATCGGAAAACCCAATAACTCTCCCCGACCCAGGACTTTATGTTCGCGTTATTTTGTTAATACCTTTAAAATAACGTCCACATGTCCATATGACGTCATCTACTCGTAGTTTCTGTTCACTCAAGCCTTTTCCCAGTGGAAGTCATTTAGAAACTACAAAACGCCGTACCTTTTTGCTTCGTTTACATAAATTGTTTACATCTCGACATTAACGCGTCCGCCAGTTGTTACTACAACTCAACGCAGTCCCTGACTATACGAAATGGGAATACGACATGTCTCACTGCAGAGGAAATGCCTCTTGTCATACAGAGAAGGCACGGGCATTAATCTTATTATTCATTAATATTAATTAATAGTCATGATGGTCCAGTGGTTTAGGTATCGCCTCTTATTCACGAGGTTATGGGTTCAAACATGGGCAAGTACCAATGTGACTTTTTCAATTTATATGTACTTTCTAAGTTTATCTAGGACATCACTGACATCGGTGAAGGAAAACATCGCGTCGTGAGGAAATTTGGACTTATAATAAATATAAGTCTGAAATCGCCAACCCGTCTTGAGCAAGCGTGGTGAATAATGCTCGTGCCTTCTCTATATGAGAAGAGGCATTTGCTGTGCCAGTGGGCCGCCCTTTAACCATCACGAAGCTAACATCACTCAGGAAGCCATACATAACATGATCACAGAACATTAACCGTAATGCCCAACACGTCCTTTTGATCCTTATTAATTACTGTAAGTGCATCAACATATTAGGAATGGTCCGTCCCTAATTCCGGCTAATGTTCCAGTCCCTTAGTTAATGTAATGGCGTGTAAGAACGAAATAGTTATCATTGATTGTATTACTCCAACTTTTGCTTTTGGGCTGTTTTACTTTTATAGGTTAATAGGCACTTTTTTTGATAAAAAATACAATTTGCACATACACACTGCATACATGTCACGCCTTTTTACCATGGGGGTAGGCAGTAACTACGGAACGCCACCTACTACGACCTTTGCATACTCCTTTTGCTTCTTTCACGCCCATACACTCACGCCGGTTGCGAGTACTACGCACCTGACCTTTTTGAATAACATCACCAATAAGGTCAGTTCATGTCCTTCTAGAGCGTCCCCTCCCGGCGTTTCCGTCTCTCTCTCAATCGACTTTCATATGGAAAACCAAATAATTGTTTTACCAGAACAGGTCTGTAATAAAATTCACGTGTTCACGCTACGGACTAATACATGACGCTGAATTTACTGTCTTATAGTACAAAAGGGACTTATCATAGGTATTTTCATGTTAGCATAACTTATACATAACCAGAAATAAAAGTGGCTGTCACGGACTAATGAACAAAAAATAATGACCATGTTTATTATTATGGGATTGCGTGGGCCACGTGAGCCGCATGGACTGTGACCGCTGGGCAAAGGGCTCCACTTAATAGGTGCCCGAAGATGGACGGCGCCGCCGCGCCGCCGAGGCCGGCCCAGTATGAGGTGGCGAGAACGAACTCCTGGATGAGTACTATGACGCGGGTAAAGAATACTTGGAAGGACTTGGGGGAGGCCTTTGCCCAGCTGTGGCATAGTATTAGGTATTAAGGCTATAATAAGGATCACTATTAGTAAGCACAGGACTAAGAAAAATGAAATGTAGTTCAGTACCGCCATCGAACAATCAGTATACAAATATACAAAAATATCCACTTTAAAGAAAACTTCAAGGTTCAGCCGTACGCGTGCTGAGCTAAGCTTTTAGTGGTAAACACGTCAAACGAGAACACCCGAAGAAATAAGCTATGGTCCTTATGCCCTTGCACTAAGTATGAGTTTTTCCTGAAGTTGTAGAAGTTCTTGAGGTTCGGGGAAGTATGTAGTACCTAAAACTTTACTCAGTTTCCCAGGCATTCTTTTTAAAGTTGCTCTCACGACTTTTTATTTCAATGTATTTTCAACCAGCATTTTAAGAGTCAGTTAGTCAATTATACAATAAATAAGTCAGTAGCATAAATACATATCATCATCATCATCCTCTTGCCCATCACTCAATACATTCGGGGTCGGTTCAGCATGTCTTCTGCTGCCATACATCTCTATTAGCCGTCATCTTGAAAATTACCTACTAAATAGTAGTATAAATCCGTATAGTCTTGATAAAACGATGATTCAAATAATGTACGTACCTATACTTCTATCGTTCACAAAAAGCATAGTGCAAAAACTTTTTTGTATAGTTACCGGCACGGATCTTAAAGTGCCTCTGCACGAACTTATCCTCACTGCTGCGTCAAGCTCTCAAGACCAGTACCGGTGCTTATACCCATTTGTACACATTCAAACTGCGAAGGATTTAGGAGTTAAAGCTTAAATTAACTTAAAAGGCATAAAACTGTTGAATTCTGTCTCTAACTTAAATCACTTTAGTGACTTGGGCTGAACGACCATCTAATTAGTCCCTTAGAAGACATTTAACTTCTGATTCTTTTAAGACACGCGCCACGAAAACAGGAAAATTACGAATGTTAACTTGCTCTATTGAAAAGATCCTTCCATGGTACAAAAAGAAGAAACCAAGCAACGAATTTAAAGACTTATTACATAAGATTTTTTCCTAATTTCTATATAGACTGCTTAGTGGGTTTAAACTTGACAACTTAAATTCACAAGTAACTTACTTTTGGTATTGAGAATTTTACTATATTTAATGGAATTGTTGGACCCTTGAGAATTTTATATCTCTAGGAAGAAGTGGTAAATAATACAAAACAGCCTCACGGGTTGATAGAAGGTTCAGATCAGAGGTCAGTCTGTGGATGGGTGACCGTTTGTAATATATTGAGACTCCAACATGCCTCGGAAAGCCCGTTAAGCCGTTGGTCCCGGATGTCATTTGTAGTGAGAAGCTCGAAAGTCTGTCAACCAGTCTTACCAAGGGGTATCGTGTTGCCCAGTAATGTAAGTGTGTTGTGTAAGTGGCTTGTGGAGGTTAGATAGGCAGATGTTCCATGTAAAATTATATTCAGTTGCATCCATTTAGACAGCCGACCACAACATAGTTGGGAAAATGCTAGACTGGTGATGATGAGTATTGGTAAATAATAGTAATGTTACGAAATATGGAAACAACTGCAAGTTCCGTTATTTTCACTCAGAAAAAGAAGTCAGATTAGCGTGTTAAAACAAACGTTTTTCAGCTTTATTATATTACGACTTCGTCCGCGTGGATCTCGTACTTTCCCCTTCAAACTTTAACCTCCTACACCCCCTTTTAAGCGTAGTTTTGAAAATAACAATAGCCTATAGCACTCAGGAATAATGTAGCTTTTTAACAGTATAAACATTTTTTAAATTGGATGAGATTCCAGAGATTACCCCAACATACAAACAACCAAACTAATTTTACTTCTTTATAATATTCGTAGATTTACTAGTTGCGACCGCAACTTATTCTACGTATTACAACCGTATATACTTTCATATGCAGTTATTGCAAGACATTTCAATTTAATTTTATGTTATTTTAAATAGTTTTTTAAACAGGTTTGTAACCTGTAATGATAGTATAAGAGTTTTAAATAAATAAATAAGTAAAAATTTAAAAGAAAAAAATGCTGCTTCCGAACGCCTCTGACCTATCAGATGTACAGGAAAAACGTAGGTACTAAATATACGACAAAATAACACATTTAGGTGCCTAATAAAGTTCTCACAACACCGTTGAAGGGTAACACAAAAACTCATAAATATTAAGAGATTTATCACTGCTTAGCTCATCTTCAGACTCGATAAGCAACGTACGTCGTGCAGATGCGTGTAAAATACAAAATTATCTTACCGGTTTGAGTCATAATCATCAGTACTTATTCTTTACCCAAGTAGAATGTAAATAATGTGTAATTTGTTGAAGTAATATGTTGAGGTAGGCTTTTCTCTAACCGAATTCAGCTGAATACTGTCTACCTTACCTCATAATCCAGTAAATGAGTAACACGATACCTCTTGGGTCGTCTGATTGACACTAAAGAGCATCTACAACGACTGTCATATATTTACAAATGGCTGGAGCATGAGGTCAAGGGTGAGTGTAAATCCAAAACATCAACACAAAGTTACATTTAATTTCAATACATTTTTTATTTAAAATTAAATCAAAGAATAAGATCAAAAATTTTATAGCTTTTATTGTGTTTTTTAAGAAAGACTTGGTATTACTAAATCAATTTTACATTATATTAGTCTCTCATTTAATTGACTTGAAGATGAAATTAACTGGTAGTACTAATAAAGTTCTTATGATTGACGGGTTAAATATTCCATAGAAAAAATGCTACGGTATTTCCCATCTTTTTACACGGATCACACTACACACTTTCCACACCACCTTTTTTACATATCTTTTGTCCTTCTCTCATCATCAAGTCCATCCAAAGGTTGTCTGTAACAGATCGCTTTTTATCAATAAAGCCGCCCATTGTAACACCCTATGTAGCTCTTGAAGTAATTATTTTGTAACTTTTTATGGTGTACAGAGTCCAGCAAATCAAGCTATCTCAATGTGTCAAATTCTTATGATAGCTTTAAAATTAAAAGAATAAAGTTCATGTTCAATTGGAAAAATCTGACAGTTTTGGGTTAGCTTGATGTGCTGGCCGTCTGTACTATAAAGAGTATTCTATTCCATTCTCTTCTATATTTACGTAACCCACTGACATTATTCCGAAATGAACGCACTAAATGCCACATCCACCCATCTAAACACAAATACATCGACAGAAACTTCTAATAACTCTTAAACGAGGTATAATATCGTAAATTCTATGCGTATAGCACTTAAATTTATGGTACTCTCTAGACATTTATGAGGCGTTCTGGTTAATGCGCACACGATATTGGTTTCAAACTGTACAGTAATTGAATATAAAGGTTGGCTTTTAAAATTATTTCCTGTGGGTAACGCTTCTGTGACGGTTTATGGGGGAATTGGTAGTCGTAAAGTCTAAACAAATATCATAAACAGTATGTAAATGTTATAAATATTTATTATTTATTAAAGTGAATGTGCCCGCCTGTGACCGAGAAGTTGTGTGGAAATCAGTTGTTATGGTATGGGCATGTGATGCGAAGGAATAAGGACCATGTTGTGAGGAAAGTTTTGAGTATGAACGTGCAGGGTTACATGAGTAGAGGGAGACCAAAGAAAAGATAGATGGATTTTGTAAAAGATGATATGGCTAGAAAAGAGTGACTTTTGAGATGACGGCAAATAGAGATGTATGAAAGAAGAAAACATGCTGCGCCGACCCCAAATAAGTTGGGATAAGGGCAGGAGGATGATGATGATGCTTATGAAAACTTTTACCACCACAAACATACAATGCTGGACTTAATGCCATAGGACAGTGTCTCAGTGACTCATATTATGCTTCGGTACTTTAATAGAAAGATCATCATCATCATCTGCCTAGTCTTTCCCAACTATGTTGGAGTCGGCTTCTAGTGTAACTGGATGCAGCTGAATACAAGTGTTTTACATGGAGCGACTGCCACAACCCACCACAACCCAGTTACTAGGCAACACGAGATCCCTTGGTAAGACTGGTTATCAGACTTTCGGGCTTCTGTTAAAGATCAACAAATGACAGCTGACCAATGGCTTAATGTGCTTTCTGATCCACGGACTAGTCTTGACATCTTGCGAATGGCCATCCATCCACATACAGACCTCGGCAAGCGTAACTTAACCTTCGTTTACACTACCCTGCCTAACCCTTCATGTAATACAGGTGTGATGTACGTTACGGAACATACCTACGATCAAATCACCGCGTTTCCCTCACCTTATATGATTACATACAGTTAATTGGGTCTAGTCTAGGGCCTAAGTTAATAACTTCACATCCAATATGAACTATGAAAGTGGCGCCCTCTAGAGGATTAAGTTGTTATTAAACTATTATTGGCCTTGATTGGACCTTTCTGAGCGTATGAGGTGTGCCTTGAAAAGAGTACTGGCTTGCTCAGATTTTTGTTACTAGGTGCCGATTATTTTGATCCGATCCAGTCGGGCAGACTGGATCGGATTTATCTGTTCAGCCTGTCTGTCTTCCCAGCAAAGGCACCCTAAGCTGAGATCGATACTTTAGGGGGCGTCATTGAGTAAATTCGCTTAGTACTAATTTATGAAACAACTACCTTCCACCCGCGGCTTCGCCCCCGTGATTTATTGATAAAAAGTAGCCTATGTCCTTTCCCGGGGTGCAATCTGTCTCTCTGCCAAATTTTATCGCAATCCTTTCAGTGGTTTAGGCGTGATAGGGTAACAAACAAACTTACTTTCGCATGACACCTCACAACCTCAGGTCACCTCACAAACTAGTTGTCTGGCATTTATGCTGAACTAGACCCATAGCTCGGTCAAATACGAGTAAAACCAAACTAGGAGTGCACTTACAAGAATTCGCGCCAGCTCAAAATTGGCAGGATTGTTCAAAACACTATCATAAATGAAGTCTAAAAAATCCTCATCGATCCGATACCTGGAAAAGAAAATACTCAGGGTCAATCGTCACAAAAATGGGTTTTTCGCGTTTTAAAAAAAACGTTAAGTTTTATCATAAAATTAGTTCAGACGTAAATTGTAGATCAGATCCGTACCAACCAGAGACCTACTCCTATGTAATGAAATTAATTAATTAA
The DNA here is from genome assembly GCA_905147745.2 of Phlogophora meticulosa. Lineage (NCBI taxonomy): Eukaryota > Metazoa > Arthropoda > Insecta > Lepidoptera > Noctuidae > Phlogophora > Phlogophora meticulosa. The sequence continues at coordinate 12,530,001 of LR990524.1, forward strand.
ATAATTAATGAAATAAAATAAAATAAAAGAGAGTGAAAGTAAATAAATACTTTTCTTTCTTCAAAATATATTCAGCAATTCCACAATATTCATTTTAGTACAAATTCTCTAAATTCAACGGTATTATTCTTGCGGTTTCCGAGTTCATATAGCAGGACTGGTTTATGAGCCTCCAGGGTATTAGCAGAGAAGTTACTTTAAATCTAGCTAGAATTTAACTTACGAAATAAATGGAGAAGTATATGGGAATGTTGGAACGATGTTGGTCAGTTTGATAAATGACATGAATAATTCTGTAAATTGGTTTTACAAACACTTTTAACCCATACATAAAATTATTTTAAAATAGAGAACCAAACATATTTGCACCAGAGATGGTCTTTTGAGGAAATAACCACGCAGATATGAGTTGTATTGCCCATTCTGTCATCCATGATGTCTTATTTCATAATAATAGGTCTTTACCTATGAAATTGCAGTTTTGTATGAAAAAAATTAAATGAATTTTTTTCATGTATTTTTTATTTGTATTAATCGAAGTAATCACCCATGCAATCAATGCATCTTTGCCAACGCAGTGGCAGTTTATTGATGCCCTTCTTAAAGAAATCAGCTGGACGGGAGGCAACAAATTCTTCAAAGGCATTTTGTACTGCCTCTCGGGTATTGAATTTTTTTCCCGCCAAGAAGTTATCCAAATTCTGGAAAAAGTAGTAGTCTGTAGGCGCAAGGTCTGGTGAGTAGGGCGGATGACGGAGAGCTTCCAACCCCAGTTCTTGCAACTTGGAGACCGTCTGCTGTGCAGTATGAGGTCGCGCGTTGTCGTGCAGGAGCAGCGGAGACGAGCGATTGACCAATGCTGGTTGGAGATGTGCCAGCTTCTCCATCATTGTGTTCAATTCTTCACAGTACACATCTGCAGTAATGCTCACCCCGTTTGGTAAGAAGCTGTGTTGAATCACACCGGCGCTAGACCACCAAACAGTGACCATCACTTTTCTTGGGGTAAGTTTTCGTTTAGGGCATTGTTTAGGTGCTGAACCAGGATCCAACCAACTTGCTGAGCGCTTGCGGTTATCAAACAGAATCCATTTTTCATCGCAGGTAACAATGCGGTTCAAAATTCCTTCATTTGTGTGTCTGTTGAGCAGTGCAAGGCACGTCTTGACGCGTACTTCGCGCTGGCGATCATTGAGTTCGTGGGGCACCCATTTGTCAAGCTTTTTTACCTTGCCAATTTGACGCAAATGGACCAATATTGTTTTGACGCTAACGTCGAAAGCTGCTGCTAATTCAGCCGTAGATTGTGTATCATCAGCTTCCACAATCGCCTTTAATTCGTCATTGTCGACCAAAGTCTTCGGACGACCGCGAGGTTCATTTTTCAGGTCGAAATTTCCAGAACGGAAGCGAGCAAACCAATAACAGGTAGTGCGTTGGTTTGTAGTGTTAGCTCCGTAAACGTCGTTGATGTTGCGTGCCGCTTGTGCCGCGTTGCTGCCACGACGGTACTCATATTCCATAATTACTCGAATTTTTAACGTATCCATGATGACGAAAAAGATTTAAATGCGATGAAAATGTAACACTAATCAATAAACAAATGACTACTTTTGGAAAAAAAAACCATGTTTTTAAAATAAAATTAATTTGAAATTAGAATTCTTAGCCAAACAAAAAATATTTTGATTTGAAATGGCCAGTACTGCAGAACGGCAATTTCATAGGTAAAGACCTAATATTATATCCTGGAATTTTTATTTCAATTGCCATCACTGACAACCGTCTTGTTGTTTGAATAGTGCCACGATGGGGATAGATCTAAATTAACCCCTCTCTCGAGATCGACCTAATGCATTAACACAAATGTTGTCTATCTATCAATTTTTCTATCACTAATCCTATTAAATTATCCTTATAATATTGAGGTTACACTTACTTATTGTGTACATTTTGGTATTTTATCCCATTCAGACTTTATTAAGTCGTTTTATTATAAGCCTATTGTATGCATAAATATGTAATTTATGCATGCATAAAAATTTGACTAATGTGCAAAGGCAAAGGTCTTGTCGCGACGCTGGAGGTAGCGGGTTTGAATCCCGCCTTGGGACACATGTTTGTACAATTTACAAAGATTTGTTCCGGGTGTTCAGGGTATTTGCTATGTATAATAAAACATATCTATCTATTTAATGTATTGTATTAAATATATCAGTCATCTAGTACCCAGAACACAAGCTCTGCTTAGCTTGGGGCTTGACGATGCTGTGTGGATTGTCCAGCATTATTTATTTATTTATAATCTCACACCATAGGTAGGTAGGCAGAAACAACAGAACGCTACGCTCGTTTCTATTTCCTCTTCTGAATTCAACTAGCTATTTCGCAGCTCAAACTCAATAATTTGAATGTTTACAAAAACTGCAATAAACATACTGATGCAATTTCAGTTTATTTAATTTCCAAATCAACACTGTAATATATTAAAGATGTCCAGATTTCTCTAAATCAAATAAATATTTCCCGCCATGAGCTAAAAATACCGCAAGCTATGATTTACAGCGCCGCATAACTATGTACTATATATATAAAGCGCCATATCCGCTGGCTGGTACGCCAATACAAACATATGGTTACCGTCATACAGTGGTTTTATTGTAAATATTTTTATTTGATACGGTACTAAACTAAAAATGTAGCGATGGAATAAAATAAATTGTAATTAAATGACTGACATTTTGCATACACACCAATATTTGTCTAACCTTTGGTAGTTTTCGATATAAGTTTGGTGAGAGATTCCGATCTTCTATCTTACTTAGAAACAAGGCACCAATTTTGTAAGAAATTTATTTTTGAGTTTATTTTATAGATCTGTAATATTTGTATGAGCCAGGACTGTGGAATACTTTCGAATGCTTTTTTATAATCGATATATCGCACACCTAAATCAAAACTGACACAACTCCACAAAATGTTTTTTTCAGTACTTAGACGAATTATCTTCTTATGTATAAAATTCTCGTGTCACAATGTTCGTTCCCATACTCCTCCGAAACGGCTTGACCGATTCTTATGAAATTTTGTGTGCATATCGGGCAGGTCTGAGAATCGGCCAACATCTATTTTTCATACCCCTACATTTTTTAGGGTGGTGCACCCCCAAACATTTTATATGGCAAAACAACGTTTGCTGGGTCAGCTAGTTTATCTATATTTTGTTAGAGAAGTTATCAAACCAAATTTTATATTAGCTCATAAATATGTTGTAGAATATAACTTTATATTAAATGGGGCTAGGAATCAATACTAACTATCGATAAATGAGTATTTTTGAGTTTCTGTCTAAACAATCTCGAATTTTGAGTTGTGTCAGTTTTAATCTAGCAGTGCGATATGTGCAGTTTAGGTTTATTTGTTTGTTGCGGCATGTTTGTGTATTATTGAATCTATAACTAGTTGCTCTTTACATAAGTTTCTAAGAGCAAAAATGATGCAGAAAGGGTCACATAGGAACCTTTCTGCATAATTTTTGCTCTTATGCTATTATGTTGTGATGCTCTGGGTTTATTGATTTTTCTAGTAATTGCCGACGTCAGAATCTTGTATATTGTGGGTAAGCAAGTAATTGGTCTGTATTGAGAAGGTTGTAAATATTATTTTTTTGGTAACATGTTTGTTATTACGCCAAAATGACTATTTTGGTATATGTCATGCAAAACTTTTATGCACGGCAACATATTGGTAAGTATATTATTAATTTTACACGCATCGAGCAAAGTCATTTTGACGACTCAATATATATGATACTTTATTGAACATATAGTTTTTTTTTTTTTTTCACAAACAACATTGCTCCACACCAGGAATTTCTCTTGTGTCGTGGGTGAGTTTACAAACATTTTAAAGTTACATATACAAACATCCAGACCCGGATAGGTAGGCTATATAAATATTTGTTCCGTACGGGAATCGAACCCACGACATGCGGCGCAGCAGTCAATCGCTCAGCCACTGCGCCAACCGTGTCGTCAAAGAATATAGTATTATCATCTCCAACTTTCATCATTATTTATGTTTCATTAAATATATAATAGACAGAGACGTAGATATAATAGACATCAAATAAACATAACTGCCTATCGCGAGCCATCTACTCCAAAATAAACTCAAGAGAAGAAAGATTATCCTATTTTTCAGACCTTAATGAAACTCCGTCATAAATATTTCACCTGCAAAAGTACCTGGGAGACGTGGATTGAGTAATAACGATGAAAATTTCAACTTTATTCTCTGGGTACTGGCTGACAACCTGTGAACTACGACATTTTGATAAGTGTCCAGGGACCCGCGAGTTTTAAAAGGCCCAAGGAGACAGGGTGTATTTATTATTAAACTAATTTACATAGTATTTTACAATTTAAAACGTATGTATTTTTTTAATGGCACAAGCCCGCCACACTATTCCCAAACTACTGCAACTCTTGAAAACCACAATCAACAGCGGCTACCACCAGAAAAGCGTGGCGTCAATGAAGCCCGACAAGTCCCGGAGAATCGATTCAACTGTCTTGGATCCCGCAACGAAATTAATTAGAAGAGAACAGCGGAAGAGTTATAAAAATACATAATTTCCACTTCCCTCCATATCAAGCAGGAGACAGAACAGAGCTAGGCCAAAGGACGTTTACAATTGGGTCAACACTGATATTAATGGGTCCTAAATGATGTCTTGTCTTAAAATGTCGTAAGTCATTTTTTTACCTATTTAAATTATTCTGATGAGGTTTTAAAGGGTCATTGATTGTTGCATAATTAAATTGAAGATTTGAGACCCGTCTTAGAGTCAGAGGGCTTAGTCGAAGCGTTGTTTTCACAGAGGCGACTGCCACCTAGGTACCTACGTACAGGTCAGACGGACCGTCACCTAGGCCCAAGCCGTAAAGGACGCAAGCAAGGATGGGGCGCGCACGGTACGCGGACGTGGTGCCTTTGAATGGTATTTCATACAAAATTTAAGAAATTCCCGCAATGCAAATCACAAAGTGATAGATAGAGCCCTCTGCGTAACCATTCAAGGTATGCAGGCGTGATGATGTTATATAGAAGTTTCAGATGAATAGCTTACTATTCATCTTAAAGTGAAGGACAATACATGAAGGACGATTTTTTGCAACCACAACGATTAAGTTACATGGTCTCAGGCGCAGCATGTCTTTTTCTTCCAAACATCTCTATTTGGTCTCATTTCAAAAGTCACCCCCTCCGTGGCCATATAATCTTTCACACAATCCATCCGTCTTTTCTTTGGTCTCCCTCTGCTCTTTTAACCCTCTACATTCATACTCAAAACTATCCTCACAATAAGGTCCACATTCCTTCGCATCACATGCCCATACCATGACAACCGATTTCCACACAACTTGTCGGTCACAGGCGGCACATTCAGACTTCCTCTTACATACCCATTTCTTATTCTATCCAATAGCGTAACACTATACATCCTTCTCAGTATTATCATCTCAGCTGCATGCATCTGCCCTTCATTCATCCCTTTTGTGGCCCAACATTCTGATCCATACAAGACAGCAGGTCTTATCATTGTTTTGTAAAATCTTCCCCTTAAGTTTTATTGTCTGTATATGTATAGGTTACGATTAAAAGTAAAACAAACATTCACCTCTTTTAAGTCACTTTTCCATTATGTTAAAGGCATGGATGCCATAAAGACGAAACTCAGCACAAAAGCCGCAGGCTACAAAACGTTTTACCGCAAAATTCTGTGAAGCTAAAAGTACTTTATATTCACTTTATAATCAATGATACCATTACCACATTTTCAAAAAAATATATTAAATACACAAGACTCTGATAATGTTTTATTGACGCCTGAGGTAAACATAACAGTAGGCCCGTTTACACGAGGAGAGGTTATCGCTTTGAAAATGTGAATTTAGGCAGGAGGCAAAAAGTTGTCTTCTGTGAACAACGCGTACGATACACGTAGGTATCTTTTTCGGGTGCGATTCCCGCCTTGGGACAAATGTTTGTACGGTCTACAAAGATTTGTTCCGGGCGTTCTGGGTATTTGCTATGTATCATAAAAATATATTTAAATTGTATTAAGTATACCAGTCATCTAGCACCCATAACACAAGCTCTGCTTAGCTTGGGGCTAGATGATGATGTGTCGATTGTCCAGCATTATTATTTATTTGTCTTAAATAAGCAGCATTCAAATCATGGTTCCAGTCAATCATCTCACGAGAATAAAATATTACTGTAGTTATAGGTGTTATCTCTTTCCTAAAAGGAAACATAATTCCATAATCGCCTGACAAACCTCCATGGCCATTTTTACCATTCGACAGACGAGAATCTTTCTTCATGTAAATCCGGCTTTCATGGATAAAAAAAATAGGCATCGGTCTCATGCAAACATTACTCATCTGCGATAGCTATCGTGCTTGAAAAAATATTGTTTTAATCTGTTTCTATATAAAAAGTAAACATTTTGATATGGAGTGGATGCATACGATATTGTGTCGGATTTGAATTTTGTGAAATGGGAAAAATATTTTGAGAGATGTTTTGTTGGTACGAGTATTTTGTTCGATTCCCGCCCTAGGACAAAATATGTTTGCACGCTCTACAAAGATTTGTTCCAGGTGTTCTGGGTATTTGCCATGTATAATAAAAAAAAAAATTATAAAAATATCTGTCTATGTTATGTATTGTATTAAGTATATCAGTCATCTAGTACCCATAACACAAGCTCTGCTTAGTTTGGGGCTAGATGATGCTGTGTGATTTGTCCAGAATTATTTATTTATTATTTATTTATTTACTAACGTTGTTTTGTTCATCAATTTACGCTGCTAAAAGCAATATTCAAATATAGTTTGGCATTAATGTTAATATTCAAAATGAAACAATTGCCAACACTTTTTATACGAATGTGAACATCATGAGTAAAACAACAAGGCTCATATTCGTATGCAACGTTTACTTTAATTAGTAAAGTTAAAGTTCAATCATAGGACGAAGACGACGATTTGCTGATGGAGCCGAAGGGCTCTTTAGCAGGCCTCCCACACGGTCAAGGTCACGAGAATCCACGGAAATTGTATGCGAAAGGCACATGACCGGGTTTATTTGGCGTCAAATACACAAGGAAAAAACGTCTTCCGTGTGTAATATTATAATATTGATAATGAATGACACCATAAATTCGAAGCAAACATACATATATTTATACCAATTTTATTAACCGGAAACCACTACAAAACGGCTGTAAATGTCAGAGCTCAAGCAACGCCCTGTACCGTTCCTGTCTTTACCAAATACCGCATAAAATATCTCATTCTATTTGACTACTGCCCCAAGCTATGTAAAAGGGTTAAGCCCACCTGCGCAATATAAACTCAATTTATAACCCAAAAATTTCACCGCCTTCTCACGCTGACACCTCAGAATCGGACCTAAATATTCTACCTTCATCAACTGTCTTTAAATTGGCAGTATGGTCATCGGGTCAAGGGTTTTTAGATCCTAATGAGGTTTTCTCTTTAATCTCAGCTTGGATGCTCTGTTGTTTTTGTCCGTGGTTCGTTGATATAAATCGTAAGATTTTGCACCTGGCTGGTGGCAATAGTGTCGCCCCCTATTTATACATCTAGAGAAATGAATAAAATTGAAGTGTCTGTTTGTAATGTCAAGAGATCTACTCTTTTACTATTTTGTAAAAAAGTAGTATTATTATTGCCGAAAAATAAAAGTAAATTTAATAAATAAACAATAGTAAATGTTATACGGTTGTTGCACCCAAAAAACATTTTTTGTGTGTCTGTTTGTTCTGTCTTTCTGTGTATCTGTTTATTTGATACAATCTCCGAAACTGCTGGACCAATTTTGACGGGACTTTCACTGGCAGATAGCTGATGTGTTATGCAAAAATTTAAGCTACTAATTTTGGAAAAATATAAAGGATCCAAAAAAAACTGTGAAATTTCGTCAAAATCCACGTGGATGAAGTCGCGGGAACAGATATTTACATACATATATGTATGTATCATAGGTACACCTCTGCCTAACCCTACTTGATTCACATAACTTAACAATGAAGCCTGTATTCCCCACACAGGCGTGATTTTACGAAATGTTCATTCTGTCAAACAAACATAAATTCAAACAAAAACTATCAGGTGTGCTTGAAATATTACGAAACTCCGACACACAGTAATCTGTGAAACTGCATTAATACTACAAACGCAAATACTAAGTCTTACAGCAGTGTGTACTTCTTCCACTTGCTTCACCATTTCAATAGCAGAGACAATCGTATCTTACGATCTACTGTTTGAGTTTAGTAAACTGTGAACGACTAGACAATAGGGATGCCTGGGTAAAGAAAAGGAATTATATTTAGGCCGTCAGTCAGATAATAAAAAATATTGGACACGTATTTTTTGCTTTATCATATTAATAAAAAATGAATTAGATAAAACTCATTAAAGATGAGGAGTGGATGCTCGCTACGTCACATGTGGGTATAAAATCTACTTACATGTAACGTCACGCTACATTTTAACTCAATGTATTGATTGACCTAATTCTTTGATTACGTAAAAAAGACAAAAATTCGTTAAAAAAGTAAAAATGTTTTTAAATAATCGATGGACAAAAAACTATATTTTTTGTACGCATTCCTATGACTATCGTTTTTTTTAGGCAGGGCCACTCGCAGTTCAGCACTAGACAGCTGTTTACTGCTTAACCGGATGATCCTGTGGTGACCTTTAAATTAAGGCCCCCAGCCAGGGCTAAATACTATATTTACATATAAACGACCGCTCCCTAAGGGCGCCCCCAGTGGGGCTCGAACCTCGGCTTAGGGCGTCGGTGAAGGGACAGCAATGCAAAAAGGCTAGGTCATATTATTATAGGGGATTTTTATATTACTGTATTACTATCGTGCCCTTACTCAGTCTTTTGTAACGTATCTTAAGTGTAACGTTATGTTTTGGCTATGTTCAGATGACATAATGTTGCATACAACATCAAACTCAAAATCAAATCAAATCATTTATTTCAATTAAACTAAAAAGAGATAGAGATTTAAAAGGCACTTTAGAACGTCGAATTTCAAATAAAATACTAAAATTATTCTTGTTGCTCCTTCCAATAGGCGGTTTCTTGCGCTTTGCGTGTATATGGTACGGATTTGTAACAGTGGAATTCATATTTAAATGATTCTAGATTAAAACAATTGAAATCGCGCCTTCTTCCGTGTGGAATTTGGATGTGCTCTAAAATAAATCTATTCAATAAAAAAAACTATACCCTATAAAGCTGTAAGACTAAAATAGGACTGGACAGACCATGTCTGCCGGATGCCAGCGCAGCTGTGGGCCCGAATATCGCAAGACTAGAAACCTGAGACAGCTAGACGGGGTCACGGCAGACCGAGGAGAAGGTGGCGGGCCTTGGCTTCCTCGCGAATTGGCAAGATGAAGCAAACCATAGAGAGACATGGAAGGAATCGGGAGAGGCCGTTGCCCAGGAGTGGGATAACACAGGCTAACTACAAAAAAAAACGGTAAAAAAAAAACCATTTCTATTTTTAAATCGTTCGAACTGACGCGTGACGTTACATCAACATCAAGCATTCGTGTCAGGCACACAGATACATAATCATGTTCCGCAAGAAGCCTAATGTTTCTCGATTTCAGGTAAATTACCCATTGTGAAACCTCAGCACTTATTAAAGGTGAAAGCAAACAAGGGTACTAAATATTGCCGGGGACCACTAGCCCTTAATTTACTAACACAATGTCATTATAGGAGCCATTAGTCGGGCTATTTGGCTCTAATTTGCAGGGTACCGTTTTGCTGGGCATTACAGATTTCTAGCACAGTTTATTGAGTACAATAGCACGTGGCTTAATAAAATACGAGCCCGAAGAAGGGTGAGCTACGCTTGCCGAGGTCTGTCTGTGGATGGGTGGCCGTTTATTATATATCGAGACTCCTCAATGCCTTGGAAAGCACGTCAAGCCGTTGGTCTTAGCTGTCTTTTGTAGATCTCAGACAGTCTTTACGGGTGGTAAGAAGGTCGAAGTTAGTCTACTATAGTCTTACCTAAGGATATCGTGTTGCGGGGTGACTAGATTGTGGTGGTCACATAGGCAGTCACTCCATGTAAAATACCTGGTATTCAACAGCCAGTTAGACTCGAAGTCGGTCCCAACATAGTTGAGAAAAGGTTAGGCAGAAGAAGAAGATGTAGGGAAGAAGTGTTAACACGAGAAATGAATGAGTACTTTTAAAGACGGATACATACGGCGCTTTATATACGCGCGTTTATCGTCGGCGCGTCTTTTGTATTGAGAACGCAGCTTTAGATACGTAAGTAGCGCAAAGAAGCAAAAAACACCATGTCCATGGCTATAATGGCGCAGTACCTGAATTTAAATTGACTAAGATTTTTAACAGCAATACAAACTAATCCTCATCTGCCAGTCCTTTTCCTTATTATTATGATGGGGTCAGTTTCTATTCTATCCGGATATAGCTGAACACCAGTATTTACATGGAGCGACTGCGTATCTGAACTCCACAACCCAGCTACTGGTTAAGACTTTGGTAAGACTAGTTGTCAAGCTTTCTGGCTTCTTATTGTGGGTTGTGACAGCCGAGCCCTATGGTTTTCATAGAAATAAATGGGAAAATTGTACATAGTTTGTTTGTCGCTCAAACTGCAAAACAATGAATAAACAATGTGGCAATCAGAAAAATGTTTACTCTCTAAATGCAATGAAAAGAGTCACGCAAATTCACTGTTATTTTACACAATGTTTCTGCGTAAAATAAATGGGTATCGCGTTTTTAAATCATTTTTGCCCAGTTCAAAAAAATAAACGAACACATTGCACTCAAGAAAATTAAGTGAACATTTTTGTACCGAAGTGTTAAGTACAAAAAAGAATTTCATGATATATTTTTTTTCATTTTCGCTTTCAATTTACTTTTTCATTAATGTAAGGTGTTCGCTAAAAATATTATATTTTTCATTTCATATTTCGAATGCCTTCAGAAAAGGTATGTTATTTTAGAATCAATTTTTAATAATGTACTTACTCTCCAAATATTGATGCAATAAACACACCTTTGAAAGTAATAGAAATAAGTTTACCTTTGTCCACTGAAATTAAATTTCAACGCCAAACATATTGGTCTATCGTGAGGTCCTGGGTTCAATTTCAAGGTCGGGCAAAATGTTATTGAGTTTTTCAGTTTGGAGTTTTTTTTCTGTAGCAGCCCAGAGCCTGGATTTGTTCCGGTTAAAAGCAATAGGCTTGCTCCTTATTTAATATGATGGGATATTAAAATATAACCAACCAACTTATTTAACTTCACTGAGCGTACATACAGTGACCTGAAATAACTAGTCTTTGTACCTCTCAAGTGACATGTCAGTTGTTATTTGAAATCTCTTTGTGGAGTTAATTATGTGTGGATTCAGTTAGAGTTATGTGTGGTTCATCATAATTGTGTTTCGTTTGGATTTTTAGTAAAATTACATTTGGTTAAAAGTTCTTTTGTGAATTTTGTTGTGAGATAGGTGGGGTTAGTAATATTATTTAGTCTTTGTAACTTAGTTGAAGCTAGTAATCACGAAAACGTGTTTAGAATTGGGTACCACCATCATTCAGAATTCATTGTCAAGTCCGAAAGAAAGGATTAAGATGACGGATCGATTGAGTTCAACCATGAACCACGAACCAACATCGTCCCAAAAATAGTTCACTTAGAAAACTAATTTTGGGTAGTTGAAAAAAATTGTACAAATACAACGAATAAAAACTCAACAGTTGAGAAAATGTAATAAAATGCTTTTTCCCGGATGTAATAACGGATGTGTTATCAATTAGTATGCTATTAAGAAGTATATAAATTAAATTTTCCCTATAGGTATATTTATTTTACTGTAATCAAACAAAAACCTATCGACTAAAATCGTCGTAATCGATCGTTTCTATTCGTAAATAAACATTTTTGGTCTAACTCTACCGATTTATGTACGTAATTCCTTAAAATCTACAACAGCCATTTGTGTGATCATTTAGTCAATGAACCAATATATTATCGGCATTTAATGGTGCAAAATAAACAGTGATAAAACCATTAATTCCTACCATCGACTGCCCAATAACATAAGCAAGGACGTTCCCAATACATCTGACAATGGTGAACGCATTCATCATCATCACCCATAGTAGATTTGATCGCTATAACATTGTATCGCCTATTTAGACACAAAAAATACTAATTAACAATTTTTATGGCATGAAAAAACATTTCGTGGTATCACAATAGACGCTTATGTATTGAGCCGTGACAGTTTGGAATTCTAATCGCCTCGTTAGTGATATAGAGCGTGAAGATATTGGTTTTAGTGATAACGTATGATAAGTTGATATTGTTATACATAGATAAGTGTTGCTATCGTTCATGAAAAGTATTTCCTTTATTTAATTAAAATGATACAATTATTAATATATGAAGAAATAAAATAAAATAAATAATCATAGGGCATCAAAAAATTCATCCGCATCGTTGTCAACGGGAAAAGTGCCCAGAAGGCTGGCAGCATTGCCACGTTGAATGGCAATGCTGATTATTAGGCCAAAAAGAAGGCCAGCCCTCTGGTCACGTGAAGAGTCGACCAAACGTTTCGCGATTTCTCGGAAAACTAAATGGGCACACGGACCCCATGGCAAAGTGTTTCAACGCCAAACGGCTCAAACATATAACTTCCAGTTAGGGTGTTGTATTTTCGCCGTTTGAGGTTTCCTGCACCTGCAGCAGCCTCACCTGCACGTGAAAAGTATTAAATCAATTAAGTTTGTGATTAAAAATATGCTTATGTTTTAATGAAAAACTTTAATGTAAGGCTGGATTCTTCAATGGAGTAATCTTCAAATAATAAAATCAGATAAAAAGAGACACTACCAACACAGTAGGTTTAGCATACTTTAGCATACATGTGTAAAGTATCTCTTTCAGTGCTGATGTTAACTACCAAAGAAGGCCTGGGCTTGTATATATGCATATCAAAGAAAGCGGTCTTCGATGACGATATTCGGGTCAAACATATATCTGGGTATTCTACGTAATACCTACTCTTTATTTTTATCTACCAGTACTTACTTAGCTTATAAAATTTATAATAATAATAACAATTTGTTACCATCTCTACCAAATGCTTCTCATACAGAGAAGAACTTTTTTAAAGGTTTAATATTTGTGTTGTGGGTTTTTGTATTAATGCATGAGTCTTGAGTGAGCTTCTATAAAACGGACCTAAAACCATAAACCAGGAGTGCTTAGAAGCCTAGAAGTGATAATCTATCAGATAAAACATTAGGGTAGTGTCCTTAAAAAATCTGATTGGTCCGAAAGTTGGATTACTCAAAAATACTGGACACGTATTTTTTCTTTTGTCACGTAAACCAAAAATGACGACGGCATAGTGCGTTGAAATTGCGCGTGACGTCACGGCGTGCTACACTTTTCGTTACAAGTGTAGCACGGCGTGACGTCACACGCCCTTTCTCCTGTACTTTGATGTGCTATATCATAGTCACTTTTTATTGAATTAAGTAAGCAAAAAATACGTGTCCAATATTTTTTGGTAATCTTACTGACGGACTAAATAGACTTAATATATTTCTACCTAGGGCACATCCCTATTGTCAAATGTATGAGATCGATCATGACGTGAAATTTGGATGAACATGTCAATCGATATTTTTTATATTGCTGACGGAATGACACTTTCCATAGGCCCCAGGGTACCCCACAATGTTTTCCTTATAAGTAATTTTTATTTTCTCTACTTGTATTTAATGTAGAAACAAATGTATTACCATTTGTATACCTCCAGGCGTTCTGAAGCCATTCCTTTGTACCTTTTTTGGATGTGAGAGGTGTTTCGTACCTAAATAAATAAGGTTTCGAAAGGAATTAAGGTATACACAAGTCAAAAGCTTTGTCAACGTCGTGATGGACGCTTTTGTGTTGATAATAATAATTTAAACACTGTTTAATAAATGTTTTATTTATTCTTTTTTATTTAAACAGTTTAAATATGACTGTGATTATATTATGCAGTTGCAAGTTATGGGTAGTTGTATGCGTGGACTTATGTTTACTAAAACTTAGATAAGATTAAAAATGTCAAGATTAATAATACCTTTTACACTTTGCGTGTCATGTCGCCGCCTTTAATATCATGATAGCCAATTGATGAAGGTCTCGCCTCTTGTACAAGAGGTTTTCGGTCCAAATCCATCTAGATACCTATGTGAATGTCCCAATTCAAAATGTACACTCTAAGCTTATCTTAGACATCACTGAAATCGGTGAAGGAAAACACCGTGAGGAAACCTGGATTATTATATAATGTTATTAATACAGTTCTGAAATAGCCGATCCACCTTAAGCAAGCACGGAGATCATTGCTCTTGCCCTCTCTATATAAGAAGAGACCTTTGCTTTGCAAAGAGACCATAACAATCCGGGATTTTTTTATCATTAAATTTTGCTAACGGTTAGGACACATAAACGCAACAGGCATTCGCTTATCATCATTTAGCCGAAAGACGTCCACTGCTGGACATAGACCTGTCCTAAAGATTTCTACAACGATAAGTCCCGCGTTGCCTTCATCTATCTGCTACCTTGGATCTACTCCAGTCCTCAGTCGTTCTTGTACGCGAGGACCCTTTCACCCCAACGTGGACGTTGGGGTGAAAGGGTCCTCGCGATTCTGCAATCCTCTCGATTCTGCAAGCCTTGTGCTCACTGCCATTTAAGTTTAGCCATTCTTCTGGTTATATGACTCGTTTTGCGCATTCGTTACTACACAAATATTTCACAATCCCAAAGTAATTCGAATCCGTACCGATCGATAAGCAAACAGCAGAACTAAAGCTGTACATTCCAGATTTTCATTAAAATTTAATCCTCTTGTATCTGTGTGTTAAAGCCGGTGATAGTTTTTTGTATTGAATCGTGATTTTTACCAATTTCCAGCTGTACCAGAGATTTGATATATACATGTATTTTCGTTGACAATTTAAAATGGTGGCACTTTTATACCCTGAAAAAAAGTCTTGTTGAAATCCTTACATAAAATGAATTAAAAATACAACTCCATAAATAGTCATTTCATTTAAATGTGAGCATACTTTACGTACTCGATGAACATAACAGAACATTCACACCTGTATTGAGCAAAGGGTTAGGCAGACATATCGCCTGTAGTGCACCCAAATGTATGTTCATCCATTATTTATTGTATTATTTACCCCGGTACGTACTAATCCAGACCCTAGGCTGAGAAATTCCAGATGTAAAAACCCAATAACATTAAGTTCGACTTGGGAATCAAACCCAGAACCTCATGCTTAGCAGTAGCACTTCCAACCGCTTCACTAACACGGAAAACTCCAAAGAGATCAAGAGATTATAAGTCATAGATGCAAAGGCACGCTTTGCATATCGTGTTTGTTTTCTAAAAAGGGCATGCAAATAAATACACTGTAGTGTATTTGTATCAGCACGTGGGTGGCGTGGAATAATATTATTTCTCGACGCGTGCATCTACACCGAGGGAATCAAATGGCGCCGATAATATTGGCAGTATTGCACAAACCACCGACTACTTTATTAGAAGCGGGCTACAAGTTTAATTAAAAGGAGTTGATGTGGGAGGTCAAAGTAATTATTTTGAAATGTTTTTGTTTGTGTAAGGAATGAGAGTCATGTTGTGAGAAATGTTTTGAGAATAAACGTGGACGGTTACAAGAGTAGGAGAGCAAATAAATGATGGATGGATTGGGTGAAAGATGATATGGCTGGGAATGAGGTGACTAATCTGTTACTTCGACCAAAGATTTTTAATTATTATTTTTTAGTTTACGCATTTGTCATCATCAGTCTACAACAGTCCACTATTCTCTCAAATCGTAAAGCATCAAACTCGATGACTCTTTTATCACTAACTAGCTTATGCCCGCGGCTACGCTCTCATAAACGTAGATTTTTATGGCACTCGGGTGTAATAGGTACTTTTTTTTTCTGTATCCATCAGGGATACAGAAAAAAAAGTGTATCTTAAATTTCATAATGATCGGTTAAGTAGTTAATGCGTGAAACCGTAAAATTAAAACTGAAATTCGCATTTATAATATGAAGTCAGGACTAATAAATATATTCAGCAAAACACATATGAAATGCAAGTCACGCTTTACAGTAAAAACAGGAAAGCCGTTCATTACTTTTCCAGCCTATTGTTTGAGAAAAACTTTGTTGCAAAGCCATGCCCTCATTAGAAATTATAAATGAAACTCTTTACGACGAGCGACGTAGTAACTATAACATGCTTGATTTTCTAGACGAGTTAAATGGTAAATGATGGAGTGTTATTGTAGGTTATGCTACGCTTGCTGAGGTCAGTCTGTGTATGGGTGACCGCTCGTAACATATCGAGACTCCTTTGTGCCCCGAAAAGCACGTTTAGACATTGGTCCCGACTGCCATTTGTAGATCTTTGATAGTGGTTACGGGTAGTCAGACTGAAGCCCGAAAGTCTGATTACCAGTTATTTACCAAGGGGTATCGTGTTGCTCAGTAACGGGTTGTGGAGGTCAGAAAGGAAGTCACTCAATGGAAAATAGCTTTCAGCTGCATCCGGTTAGACTGGAAGCCGACCCTAACATAGTTGGGAAAAGGCTAGGCAGATGATGATGAGATGATGATGATGTTATAATTAAATGGTATCCTGGAATCCTGTGGGTAGGCCCCTCACAAAGTGGACCGATTGTAAACGTGCCACTGCAGGGCAAAGGTCTCTTCTCATACAGAGAAGGCACGAGGATTAATCACCATGGTTGTGCAGGGCGGGTTGGCGTTTTCAGACTGTATAAGTCCAGTGTCTTCACCGATGTCGGTACTATCATCATTTATCATCTTTCACACAATCCATCCATAGTTCATTTGGTCTCCTTCTACTCTTGTAACCTTCCACAGTCATACTCAAAACTTTTCTCACAACATAATCCTCTTTCCTCCGCATCACATACACATGCCATGACAAACCGAAGTCCACAAAACGTCTTGGTCACCAGGGCTCCACACTCAGAGTTCATAGAAATACAATAAAAACATACCAATACAAATAACCAAAAACAAATTGGGCCATCACGACCACTTTACTAAAAAATAATCCAAATTTTAAAAGTCAGTTGTTTTTGAGTTAATAACATAAATATTCAAGCCACGATTGTACTTGATTTGAATAAAAATATGTACCCTTGAACGAATGTCTCACTCTGCTACAATTCAGCAGACGGCGTCGGTGTCTCTTTGAGCAAAATCGATAGAAAGATATTTTGGGAACGAGCGAAAGGGGTTGGTGTTGCATCCGCTTTGAATCAACGCTTTCGGATTATTTCTTATCGTGTTATCTATCGTTCATGATACTGGCTGTTTTTGGTTTATGACGAGAATGTGTGTTTGTTTAATGTACTGTTTATTTACGTTGTGTATTTCTGTAATCATTTTGAAATTACCAACTGTGTTGCCATCGCCTAGTTGGTTTTGTATTTATTTTTGGATGCTTGTAATATGCAATGTGTTATTGTTACTATTAATTTTAATGTTAAGCCCTCTTGAGATGAAAAAAAAACAGTTTTAATTGAGTTTTTTTGGCTAATTACTGATTGAATTTGGCGACATGAGTACATGCTTATAACATAACTGTAAAAATATATTTCAATAATGTTCACGAAAAAACAAAAATCTGAAGCTTTTGTCATAGGTATCCGATTCAAACTTGAATTTGTAGCTGACCCCCTTTACATTGGGTTAAAATTACAAGCAAAATATGGGTGTACCACATTCATTTCTGCCCAACGCTTTGGCGAATGCAGGCGTGATTATAATGTGACGGTAATGTAAAAAACAACTGAACTATGTAGCTCTGTAATTTATAAAGTTATTATTTGTAATTTTGATAGTGTAAAATATAGACTAGGTATTCTATTCTATAACCACAGCAAATACAAAAGCCTATATAACTGATCCGTTGTTCTAACAAATGTGTCAACATTTGTGTATGCAAATACGATACGATTGTTTGCATAACAGCCTTATACATACGTTGCCCATAGCGCTTACTTTACTAAAAGCAACAATGACTATACAAGGATCGTAATTGTATTAACTGAAAACCTTTGAAGGGATCAGTGTAGTCAATGCTATGAACAATTTTGCTATTGGATTACCTCTAAAATTGCGAAGATAATCAGCTGTTCCATACATTTATGTTTGCATTATCATCATCATTTACATTGCCTACACTTTTCGTAACTATGTTGAGGTCAGCTTCCAGTCTAACCTGACGCAGCTGAATACCAGTTTTTACCATGGAACGAAAGCTTATCTGCACTCCACTCTGAACCCATAACTAGGCAACACGATACCCCTGTAAAGACTGGTTACGTAACGACTGCCAAAGACCTACAAATGACAGCCGGGACCAACGGCTTGACGTGCTTTCCGAGGCACTGTGGAGTCTCGATACGTAATGAACGATCGCCCTTCCACAGATTGAGCTTGGAAAGCGTACCTTAACTTTCTATCGACGATGCGGTTGTTTATATTTAGCCACGAGCTCCTCTTTATGTTCGCATAACTCGATGAATTTTAGGAACACCTTTTTTCATGATCTGTGTTGACGTCAGTTTTGATGATTATGAGCAACGTATCACAAACACGCAATCTCTAAGATGGGATTTTCAGCTACTTTTACCAGGAAACATTATTAATTTACATAATTTTTATTAGTTAATACTATTACAATAATAATACCAGCCGACATGCTGGTGTCCCCTGCCGTGCCCTGCAGTAGTAAAGGTCTCTTCTCATACAGAAAAGGCACGAACATCGCCACGCTTGCTCAAGACGAGTTGGCGATTTCAGACTAATATTAATTACAGGTCTAGGTTTCCTGTGTGAGTTTTTCAATTCATATGTACTTTCTGAGTTTATCTTGGACATCACTGACATCGGTGAAGGAAAACATCGTGAGGAAACCTGGACTTATATAATTAATATAAGTCTGAAATCGCCAACCCGTCTTGAGCAAGCGTGGTGATTAATGCTCGTGCCTTCTCTGCATGAGAAGAGGCCGTTGCCCTGCAGTGGGACAGTAATAGGCTGGTACTACTACTACTACTACTAGGTTTCCTCCCGATGTTTTTCTTCACCGATGTCAGTGATGTCCAAGATAAACTTAGAAAGTATCTACATTTGAATTGAACAAATCACATTACCACATTGGTAATTTACTTGAAATACTTTATTTAATTACTGAAAAGACAATAGAAAATGTAATAATCCAAATATCATTAATAGCAGATTCCACGGTGTGAAGTCCTGACAGAAATTGTTCCTAATAGGCGCGTTTCTTCATGAAACATGGTTATATCTACGCCACGCTTCGAAACAATACGATTTGCTTTCATGTCCGAGTCGGTCTATTAAGTCTGAGGTCATATCTTTGGACTAGGTTTAAGGAGGTCATTACTCTCAACTTTGTCCGCGCCACAAAGGGAATTAACTGGACATGTATGAAGTTTCATATTATATTCTTCTTATTGTACGATCTACAAATATTTGTTCCGGGTGTTCTGGGTATTTCCTATGTATAATAAAAATATCTATCTATGTAATGAATAGTATTAAGTATATCAGTCATCTAGTACCCATAACACAAGCTCTGCTTAGCTTGGGGCTAGATGATGCTGTGTGGATTGTCCAGCAATATTTATTTATTTATTTGTCCCAGGGCGGGAATCGAACCCGCAACCTCCTGCGTCGCAGGCGGACCTTCACCCGCCGCGCCACAACGGTCGTCGAAAAATTGTGGTGAAACACGCGAAAGAGAATATCAGGAAAAAAACCGGACGACTGCGAGTCTAATTCTCGCGGCCAGGCGTACGACAAATAAGCCATCTGCCGTTGTTTTTTTAAATCGGGTAAAAATCTTAAAATTATAGTAAAAAACATTTTCTCTGGTATGTTCCAACTAGTTATGTAAGTTTGTACTCACAATAAAGAAAGAATTACCATGTTTAAAATTAATTGGTCCAGTATATAATGTTTTTATTTAGCCGGACGAACTTGAGGTCGATCGAAGGTATCATAGACAGTCTCACCAAAGAGTATCGTGTTACCCAGTGACTGGGTTCTGAAGGTCAGATAAGCAGTCGCTCCATATGAAAATAATGGTATTCAGCTGCACCCGTTTAGACTGGAGGCCAACCCGAATATAGCTGGTCCGGTACATTTGGAGACAATTGGCTGTGACAGACGGACAGACTGATACACTAGTGTTCCTATAAGGGTTTTTTATTCGGACGTATAAAACCCTATACTATTTATTTAGCCACGATCTGAAGATGAGATGTAGATAAGGTTCATTTTATTTCATTTGAAGACCGTACTGTCAGAATTGATATTTACATTTGATATTTTAATAATATATACTTCGATTTCGTACCTATACTTGGCTATCTACTTATACTTAGCTTGGCTAATATGCATCAAACGAATATAACATAAAATTTATAGCCAATAATACTCAAAAATAATGTAGCTTTCTAACAGTGAAAACATTTTTGGAATTGGTTCACTAGTTCCGGAGATTACCCCGACTGACGACACGGTTGGCGCAGTGGTTCAGCCATCGGCTGCTGCGCCGCGTGTTGTGGGTTCGATCCCCGCACGGAACAAATATTTGTATGACCTACAGGTAGTTGTTCCGGGTCTGGCTGTTGGTGTATGTGAGTTTAAATGTTTGTAAACGCACCCACGATAAAGGAGAAATTCCTAGTGTGGGACAATGTTTAAAAAAAAAAAAGATTTCAGCCAGAGCCTAGTTATGTTTGTTAGATATACATAAACCACTGACCCCCATCGTTGTATCTATACAATTTAACTAGTCAAATTAAATGAAATGTAGCATTGTGAGATTTTGAACGGCACGGTTGGCGCAGTGGCTGAGCGATTGACTTCTGCGCTGTGTATCGTGATTACGATTCCCGTACGAGACAAATATTGGTATGGTGTACAGGTAGTTTTTTCGGGTCTAATTGTTTGTTTAAGTGAGTTCGAATGTTTGTAAAGGCACCCTCGAAACAGTAGAAATTCCTAGTGAGGTAAAAATTAAAAAAAACCCTTCATTATTAATATTTCCACCGCACCCCAAATTCGTCTCATACAGAACCCGAGAACGAAAGTCACCATCGTGCAAAAAATACATCCCATTTTTATTCCCTCTACAATTAAATTTCAAAAATATGAATTTGGAACATTCTCTTTGATTTACGAGTTTAGCCTATCCGTCCCACTTGGGCGCTAATTGTTCCGAATAAAATCACAAAATTATAGTTAACTTGTTTAATTCTCAAAGTACATCTATTAGCATATTTATATAATCAGAAGTCTAAGTTATTATCCGTTAACAAGGACCTTTGACATCGGGGACTCGGGTCTCGAGGGAAATCTGAGCATGTCATGTCATGAATACTGCAGGCAATTTAAACATCGCGAATAAGTGGATTTTTTTGATCTTGGATTAGTTAGAATGTATTTTGATTAGGTTGTTGACTTCAAGTTCTCCATTTTGTTAACAAGTCTCATTTTGTTTTCGTATTTTCATTGGTGTTTTTAGGGTTCTCATCATCGGTCTAGCCTTTTCCCAACTATGTTGGGGTCAGCTTCCAGTCTAACCAGATGCTGCTGAATACCAGTGTTTTACATGGAGCCACTGCTTATCTGACCTCCACGACCACTGGGTCGTGGAGGTCGTGCCCAGTAACTGTACTGGGCAACACGATACACCTGGGTAAGACTAGTTGTTAGACTTTCTAGCTTCTGACTACCCGTAACAACTGTCAAAGATCTACAAATGACAGCCGGGACCAACGGCTTTACGTGCTTTCCGAGGCACGGAGGAGACTTGATATATAACTGGCTGACCTCGGCAAGCGAAGCTTAATCTTTGATTAACACGTGCGGCTGTTCTTATTTAGCCACGAGCTCATAAGCATGATATTATATAGAGGAAAAAATATATTTTAGTGTGTGTGTATGTTTGTAATGAATAAGCTCAAAAACTACTGTGCCGATTTCTAATGTTCTTTCACCATTGGAAAGCTACATTATACCTTAGTAACATAGGCTATATTCTATTTTTTTTAATACGCTTGAAAGGAGTTGGTGGGGATGTTAAAGTTCGTAGGGAAAAGTACGAAACCTACGCGGACGAAGTCGCGGGGGAGGTGCTTGTATTAAATACTTTCAACATCAAACCCTTTGAATTTCTTTACGCAAAAAACTGTCCCGAAAATACACTTACTTTTAGAGAATCTTTCTAACACAGTAATAAACATTTTTTCTGTGAACAAATTCACGCACTTCGTAGGTACCAAGAAAACAAACTTAGAAGACCCACGCGAGCTTATTTCACGCGAGCCCTTTGTAAATATCAATCGCTCTACAAATTGAAAGAACTTCTCTGAAAAGTATTTCTATCAAAGTTTTTGTTTATTTTTTTTGTGAGACTTCTAAACCACATTACTTTATAAGTCGTTTGAAGATATTACTTCTTGTTATAGTCAGTCAATATACTAAATATTATTTTGTTAAGGTAATGTGTAAGTATATTCGATCCTTATAAATTGAGTTGTAGTGAAATGGTAATTACCTACAATTGTTTTTGTACCCGACTTCATCATCTGCCTCTGCATCCATTGGCTTCCTGCGAAATTAACCATATCGTCAGTCCACCTTGTAAGGGGCCTACTCACAGGATTCCAGTGTTCCATTTAATTATAACATCATCATCATCTCATCATCTTCTGCCTAGCCTTTCCCAACTATGTTGAGGTCGGCTTCTAGTCCAACTGGATGCAGCTGGATTTAACATGATATTTAACATGGAGCGACTGCCTATCTCGTCAAGTGCTTTCCGAGGCACGGAGGATCTCAATATCTTACTAACGGTCACCCATTCACAGGCTGACCTCAACAACAAGATTAACTTAACCTTCAATCAACACGTGCGGCTGTTCCTATTTAGCCACGAGCTCCTCACGCATATAAAATTTATATAAAATAAAATAATTGCAGCTTAACATACGTGATTTGGAGATCACCTTTTAAGCAAGAAGATTGCTTGTGTTAGGGGACTCCGAATATAATCATAAATATAACTTGACGACCGATGTGGCGCGGCGGGCGAAGGTCCGCCTGCGACGCAGGAGGTTGCGGGTTCGATTCCCGCCTTGGGACAAATGTTTTTATGATCTACAAATATTTGTTCCGGGTGTTCTGGATATTTGCTTTGTATAATAAAAATTTATATCTATGTAATGTATTGTATTAAGTATATCAGTCATCTAGTACTCATAACACAAGCTCTGCTTAGCTTGGGGCTAGATGATGCTGTGTAGATTGTTCAGCATTATTTATTTATTTATAACTTAACATAGTCACTGAAATTGAAAGTCTTCGCGAAAACAGTACCAATTCCGGTCGCATTATAATCCGATATTTCCGCCAACCACATTTTAGCACTGACTGATATACTTAATACAATACATTACATAGATAGATATTTTTTATTATATACATAGCAAACACCCAGAACACCTGGAACAAATATAGAATAAAATAAATAAATAAAATAAATAATGCTGGACAATCCACACAGCATCATCTAGCCCCAAGCTAAGCAGAGCTTGTGTTATGGGTACTAGATGACTGATATACTTATTACAATACATTACATAGATAGATATTTTTTATTATACATAGCAAATACCCAGAACACCCGGAACAAATCTTTGTAGATCGTACAAACATATGTTCCAGGGCAGGAATCGAACTCGCAACCTCCTGCGTCGCAGGCGGACCTTTGCCCGCCGCGCCACATTGGTCGTCAAAAGGTGGAATATACTTAAACAATCAGAACAATATAACGGGAAAACATGAGCGCTGTAAAGAAACTACTGCCAACTTCTTAAGAATGTGCTCGCGAACTTTATTTATTTATATATATATAAATATATATTTATTTTCCCTTTTCTTTTAAGACATTGCAAAGGTTGACGGGTAGAAAATGCCTATGGCATTAAGTCCGCCTCTGTACATTTGTGTGCTTAAAGTATTAAATAAATAAACTTTAACTTTTTTATCATTTTAGAGTGCAAGATAAATTAAAAAACTTTATAATAAGTACATTACGGTCATTACAAAACAAACTAGCTTTCGGCTTCGCTCGCTTTAGGAATTGGGGGGGGGGGGGGGGAAAAGTATGCATGTATAAGCCTATATCACTCTCCATCCCTTCAACTATCTCTTTGCTGGGGTTGGGTGCCTACCGATATTAAAGATAAAGACTGTTATTAGAAGATAAACTTGGCTGTCAAAGACACACCAATTAAAATAACACATAACGTTACGCCTATTCTCCCTGTATCGTTAAGCAGAGGTATAACTATTATACACCCACACTTGCACATCCGACAGTAATGATTCAGTCCCATGCAATAGCCCGACCCGGGAATACAACCCAGGATTACATGCTCAGCAGTAGCGATTGCGATTACGAGGCAAACGAAGCAGTCAACGTGCCAATTCTTTGCCGTAAAGCCTCGTACATTTATATTAATTGGGTTGGAATACAAACTGGTCATTTGTCGGGCAAAGTAATTAATTAAATTATTTTTCGCTGGATATCTGTTTCATCAATCCTCATCAGCGTGTGCGAAATTAAATTCATTTAGCTTGCAGAGTGTGATTGAATTTTCGTGTGAGGCTCTTGTGGATATTTTATTCATACCCCTTGTAGATCTTGCTATTAATTATAAGTTTATACGGTGTGTAATAAAGAGTATAGTAGATATTCTATTCTATTCATGTTAAGCAAGAGTAAACTGTTTATTCACGGGATTTGCGACCTTAATGAACCAAAAAAATGCTCACATTTTATTTTAAAAGTCTGCCTCCATTTGTGTATTTATCACTCAATAATACGTGGTGGAAACAACATCGACGCTTAATCCGATACCATGAGTTCTAATGAACTCATGGTATCGGATTTCAACGTTGTGAAGTCCAGGATCTTGTAATCAAGATCCTGGACTTCACAACGTTGAAATATTTCATCTGATTTTTTAGACTATTTACGTCTTTTGTTACTTAAAACTGTTAAAAATCACGAGAATTTGACCATTGTTATCTAAACCCGGTTTTTATAAAAAAATGTAAGTTATTAACTGATTCACTAATAATCTGATTGAGTTAGATGGAAATTATGATTTTTTTTTCAGTTAAAAGTAATTTAACATCTGGAAAACCATCGGTAAAAATGAATTACAATAATAATTAATTTTAACACTAGGGTCTAGAATCATGTACAGATTGAATTCATAGTACTTTAATTTTCAGAAATTTTCCATTTTCAACGCAGTTGTCCTAATCCTTTTTCTGTAAGAACCTTCTACTAAGTATTAGAAAACTTAAAAAAAAGATGATTGAAATCGGTAAAGTCCTTCTTAAGTTATGGCGTGGCGAAGGGTAACAGGGATTCACTTTTTATTTATAGACATTATACATTTACGATACCTGGTTAGTGCTTAATATAACTAAGTATAGAAGTCTCCATGAGAGAACCAGGAAGCACAGCTTGTTTATTGAAGTAACTTTATTAAAAACTCAATTACTGATTTCAAATAACACAGCCATTTGCATAGCAAACTTGCATAAAGTAACAATACAGGCAGCAAATTCTAATGAAATGTAATAACAGTTTCAAACAACAAGTGTGGACTTCCGATCGAAAGGCCACGAGTTCGATTCCGGTTTGAAACAATAGTTGCAAACTAGACGTAACGAGACCACATTTAACTTTTGTTGCGATAACAATACAAGCGAACATGTGGGCGTAAATATAGTAAAATAAGGCTAGACGATAGATGTATGTTTTATTTCCATATACTACTACTACTATACCAGCCTGTTACTGTCCCATCGCAGGGCAAAGGCCTCTTCTCATACAGAGAAAGCACGAGCATTGATCACCACGCTTGCTCAAGACGGGTTGGCGATTTCAGACTTATTTTCGTAAAATATATACAGAAACTTAAAAAAAAGAAAAGCCACGGTACTGAGTAATTTTTGAAATATTTTACAAAATGGCGAAGTTGTAAGTGTTCTAAATACTGTGCTGAAAAGAGACAATACTGCTAGCATCTGACGCCACTAGACAAAATCGTCATAGTGACTTCGCATCATTCAGTACAAAGGCTCTAGGTTTCCACATTTTTCCACCGATTTTTTCACTTTTTTGACTAATCCATTTTTTTAGAAATATTGACGATAAAAATTACTAGTTCGTCAATTTTTTTGATAGACGTAAAATAAGAGAAACTATCCTGTAACATTTAACTTTAAATTATTGAGCCAAGTACAATATCTATCACCCATATACGTAGTTATGAAAAAAGTCTTGAAAATAAATAAATTTCGAGAGATTTGACGACCGATGTGGCGCGGCGGGCGAAGGTCCGCCTGCGACGCAAGAGGTTGCGGGTTCGATTCCCGCCTTGGGACAAATGTTTGTACGATCTACAAATATTTGTTCCGGGTGTTCTGGGTATTTGCTATATATAATAAAAATATCTATCTATGTAATGTATTGTATTAAGTATATCAGTCATCTAGTACCCATAACACAAGCTCTGCTTAGCTTGGGGCTAGATGATGCTGTGTGGATTGTCCAGCAAAATATTTATATTTATTACTATTAATATTTATTTTTTTAAATTTAAAATTGGTTCATATAAGCGTTATGTTTGCGTCAAATATTCGTACTCGGCACATAGTGCCATAATAAAAAATAATAAAAATCAACATCATCTGCCTAGCCTTTTCTCAACTATGTTGGGGTCTGCTTCCAGTCTAACCGGATGCGGCTGAATACCAATATTTTGCATGGTCCTCCACAAGCTAGTTACTGGGCATCACGATACCCCTTGGTAAGACTGGTTGTCAGATTTACGCCTTCTGACTACCCGTAACAACTGTCAAAGATCTACAAATGACAGCCGGGACCAACGGCTTAACTTGCTTTCCAAGGCACGTAGAATATGTTACGAACTGTCACCCATCCACAGACTGACCTCAACAAGCTTAGCTTAACCTTCGATCAAACCGGTGCGGCTGTTTTTATTTAGCCACGAGCTAATCATGCCTAAAAATATAAAAATAAAATAATCTAGTCCAATCCCATAAAAACAAATGGTGGTGTTTGCCAAACTTGAGAGAACTATCCAACTGATCGAGTTATATTCAGACATTCTATTGACAAAAAGATAAACTTTATTCAGTAGAAGTTTTACCATATCGGACCGTTACTGTTACTAGCGACTTAGTACGTGCTAAGGAACTTAGGAATGTTTGTAAGGAGTCTGGAGCAGTCTTAGGTATACTCAACGACTTTTAAAAATATATTTTTCTCATGTGCAAATTTAGAATCAATTTTTTTGAATGCACGAAATAACGACGCAGAAAAAAGTACTCGTATATTCCACCACTACCGTAAATCTGTTTTTGGAGTTTTGCAATTTTGCAGACTTATTTTGTTTTCGTATATATGTATATTGTTAGTTTTATATACCTAATGATTATTTAAATGTAAATTTTAAATTTAATTTTAAATTTTATGTTTCGTGAAATATTTTACAGATATACTTAAAAATGTAAAAGATATTGTTTAAACAATATCTTTTACATTTTTAAGTCATATGGTAATTTTTATTAGCCGTATACTTTATGTTTAATATAACCGTTTCGTTTGCTTGTTAGCTATTACTGTTTTTTTGTTGTTGTTTATGTGAACTCCCTTAAGGGCTACGAAGAGTCACAGACTTTAGCACACCCACATTTCGCCAGTTATGTTTAAGTCGCAAGTATAAGTAATTTGAGGCTGGCCATTATAAGGGCACGAATTCATTTTTTACTATCTCTAGAATTAATTGGACGACCGATGTGGCGCGGTGGGCGAAGGTCCGCCTGCGACGCAAGAGGTGGCGGGTTCGATTCCCGCCTTGGGACAAATGTTTGTACGATCTAAAAATATTTTTTCCGGGTGTTCTGGGTATTTCCTATATATAATAAAAAATTATATCTATGTAAATGTATTGTATTAAGTATATCAGTCATCTAGTACCCATAACACAAGCTCTGCTTAGCTTGGGGCTAGATGATGCAGTGTGGATTGTCCAGCAATATGTATTTATTTATTTAATTAATTTTGCTAACTAAATGATGATAAACTCTCAAAAACAAGAAGAATGAAAGGCAGTCTGCAGCTGAGATGAGAATGCTAAGGGGGATATGTGGTGTTACGCGAATGGATAGAATCAAGAAATAAGAATATAAGAGGAAGTCTGAAAGTGGCGCCTGTGAATGAGAAGTTGTGTGGAAATCGGTTGTCATGTCATTAACTTAAATCCATTACATTCAATGCTTTCAGCATGTATGAAAACCTACATAAAATCCCGAAAGCATCCACTCACACTAAATACAAGACCGTTCAAAAAAATTGGCTCATTTTCAAGTTCTCACGAACGAGACTCGCCTATCATTAAGTGAAATGACCTCGAGACTCCTACATAAAATACTCGAAAACAATAGAACGACGCATTAAGGTATCCACACTTTTGTTGGTACTCAGTGTAATAAGGAGTACGCGTTCATTCATATTCTGTATTGTGCCAAAAATGGCTGTCATTACGAATGTGGCTAAATGGAATATTAATTTCGATAAAAATTGTAATAGATTTATCCATATATTCATACATGCATCCATACATTCATGCATACATACATACATACATACATTCATACATACATTCATTCATACATAAACTCACGCCTTTTTCCCCATGGGGATAGGCAGAAACTACAGAATACCACCTGCTACGATCCTTGTCATACGTCCTGGTTATACGTGCACAGCATTGTAATCTGCTTAAATAATAGGTAGATATTACTATATAATTATTGTCTGTAAGTTTATATATTCAAGACTTCTCTTACCTTCTCGTGTTGGCGAGAGTTATGTCGTGTCGATGTCCGTGTTACTAGATTTATTAACGAGCAAAGTTGGTAGAACTGATTGTTAGACTAGAAGTGTGTCTTGCACAAACTCTTGACGTAAACTGAATGAGCGCCCTCTGGTGACGATAATGGAAATGATAATTATTTCATACAAATTGACGTAGGTCAGTGATGTTTGACGTAAAGATGAATTTTTAGTGGCAGCCCACGAAGTAAAAAGTTTCAAAGGTGGTTTTTTTCAATTTGCTTCTCAGTATTAGGTTGTATGTCATTAAAAAGATAAGTAAAACCATAATGAAAACACATTTATTACGGTCGTGAATGAATTTTGAGCTGCAAATTGCAAAAAAACCTTTGAAAATTTGAATCCGCGGGCTGCGCTACGCATAAGCCTTAACGCGATCAAGTGAGTATATAAACTCGCATTAGGCTCTCTGATTACTCAAGGTGCGCCGTATCCTCAGTAAACAAGGTTTACTAATACATTGTTTTAAGAAAACGAAAAATATATATGTACAGTAAAGAGTATACACATGTTGGTGGCAGTTGCTAACTGTCTCGTTGGTCCAGTGGTTGCAAGTGCTACCGCTGAGCAAGAGGTCCTGTGTTAAATTCTCTGGTCGGGCAAATTAATATTATTTTTTTAAATCTGGAAGTTTTTAGTATCAGCCCGGAGTCTGGATTTGTGCCTATTTGATGGCAATATGCTCACCCCATATTACATGGGAGTCCCATGATGGGACTTAAACATACCTGTCGAAATGTTAGTGTTCATAAAAACTTTTTGTTTGCGTGTCTAATGAATAACATTAATTAAAATAAATAAATATAATAAAGATTGCCTTTAATACGTCCAGTGATTGTAATGTATTGTGTAAGTAAAAATGTACAATTTTTTATTGCCCGAGGTGAATGTATTAAATCTAAGCGGACGAAATTAGGCGCTTAATTAGTATTTAGTCATGTCTGTCATGTATTTCACCAATACAAACATTGTAATGGTTTTTTGTAAATTTTATTTTTAGTTTTCTAATGTCGTTACCGGAAGTCAAAAGCCCGAATGTCTGACAACCAGTCTTACCAAAGGATTTCGTAGTATCCAGTAACTGGATCGTGGAGGTCAGATAGGCAATCGCTCCATGTATAAAACGGGTATTTATCTGTATCCCGTTAGATTGGAAGCCGACTCCAACATAGTTGGGACAAGGCTAGGCAAATGCTAACAAAGGAATGGAACGATATAACGAGTATAATCACGAGACAACCAAAAATACTAGAGTCTAAAAAATAATGACTACTTATATCAGACGTTGAACACAGTGAAAAATGAGAAAATTTAAATCATAAAAATTCTAGAAGAAATCTTGCCGTTTCATTTGACCCGCAAGTGATGAATAACCTTAATATTCCAGAGATTTTGACAGTAATAAAGAAATGTAAATATTTCTGTGAGCCCCAGGCTATACTTACTTAGCAACATATAATAGATCTCGCAGAGTAAGTGGGAGAACAAAGAAAATCACACTAAAATTATAAATGCGAAAGATATATTATAATAACAATAAATGATAATAAGAATAAAAAAGTCTTGGAAGCCCTGGCTCCTGAGCTAGGTGAGACCTGTGTTACAGGAGCCATATTCTAACTAAAATAGTTTTTAAGTACCTAGTGAAACTTACATTTTTTGTACATGGAATGTTTTGTGTCCAAACTATATGAATAATTATAAAAAAATAGGCTTCTTTTTATCCCGAAAAAGTTAAGTATTCCCGTGGAACGGCAAAGGCGTCTAATTTTTCGTAAGTAACACCGCGAGGCGAAGCTAGTGAGTTCATAATGCTGTTATAGTTTTGTGTAAAACACCGCTAGCTTGACAAAAAGATCCGTGGAAAGTGACAAAAGTTTGACAAAAACTAGATTACTCGTGTGCTCGTTCTAACTAAATATATAATAGACAATACCTAAGTCTTTTCGCAATACTCAACAGTGCAAATATATATAGGCGTCAGCTAGTGTAAGTAAAAACGGTTAATAATGACGATATTTTTAATGGCTCAGTTTTTAATCTTAACATTGATTTTTTGACCAGTACAACTATTGCCCAAATCAAATTATTTATTTATTTAACAACATGGATCGGGTCATAATTGTTATATAGGTAATATTCTCCATGCTCTCCAACACATGGGCATACATAATTTTACACATACATTACAATCTAGTATCAGAATATCACGCTGAATAACAATGAATATTAAATATTATTGAATTGGAAAATCTTGACAATCCATTTTAATTTTCAATGTATTATTATTGCAGTTGGCGCAGTGACTGAGCGATCGACTGCCGCGCTGCGTGTCGTGGGTTCGATTCCCGCACGGAACAAACATCTGTATGGCCTACAAGTAGTTAATCCGGGTCTGGCTGTTTGTGCATGTGACTTTAAATGTTTGGAAACGCACCCACGACACAGGAGAAATTCCTAATGTGGGGCAAAGTTAAAAAAAAAATGTCTTTTTCTAGACATAAGAATCTCGTACCTATACATACATACATATATTCTTAAACATCAAGATCATCCTTCTGCATCCAATCTACCCTTCCAAAATTAAATTTCGCCAGCACAAAAGAACCAAAGAGTATATATAGATTTCAAAAGTAGAAAGTAAACAAAAACAAGGGAAAATCACTATTTAGTAACGTTACGTACAACATAAGTTTGTTATTTGAAACTTACTGTACCTTCCCCAGAGTCAGGCACGATGGTTTTTACCGTCAGCAAAAAAATGCCAGAAAATAACTATATTTTCGGAATTTATATTTTTTTCATTATACATTAGTTATTATGGGATAAGTCGTTTAATACCTAATACCTTAAAACGAGCAATTCTTGTATATATATGTATATACATATATAATCTGAGTCTCGGAAACGGCTTCAACGGAAATTTAGTATGCAGGGGGTTTCCTGAGCGATAAATAGATCTAACTGGATTTCATTTTTAGAAAACGCCGTTTTATCCAAGCAAAGCTGGACGACACGGTTGGCGCAGTGGTTGAGCCATCGGCTGCTACGCCGCGTGTTGTGGGTTCGATCCCCGCACGGAACAAATATTTGTATGACCTACAGGTAGTTGTTCCGGGTCTGGCTGTTTGTGTATGTGAGTTTTAATGTTTGTAAACGCACCCACGATACAGGAGAAATTCCTACTGTGGGGCAACGTTTAAAAAAAAAAAAAAAAACCAGGTACTTAAATATAATACAATATCATTAGAACTTATGTTCTGTAAATAAATATGGTACTAAGGTTAACCTCATTTATTTATATTTAAATGTATGAGATGGATCAGCTAGTAATGTCATAAAACTGACATCGAAAGTATTCTCTTCAAATAAGTGTATTAAATTAACAATTTTAATTATTCATAAATCGACTCTGAAATTTTGTTGCTGACGGTACTAAGTGAAGTATGGAAATCGTTCATATTGTTGACTTTAGTGTATTGGGAACGTGTGGGAAGTCTTGGATCTGGTTACACGAGGTTTTGGTGGAAGATTTTATTATTTGGGTAAGTGATCGATCTGACTGATGGCCTACTTCCTATACTCCTCTTATTATCAAAAGTTCTCTATCTAGAAAAGTATCTTTAATATTTATGCCTTGCTTTCAAGAGATCACGTGTAGAAATTAGAGATTTCTGGAGGTAGCTTCAATATTAAAGGTGATAATACAGCAAGACCTATAGTGCTAGTAAGCTAGATAGGCAGAGAATCGGATCTAGCAAATACGTATAATATTATGTACCCATATTAATCTAATTTATCTTGTCAACGAAATCGCTAAGAAACACAAATGATTCGTGTTAACTTGGAACTATAAAATATAGAACATGACAAACTAATGTAATATATCCAACTATGCAAAAACTTCCTGTCGACGACGTAGGCACCGCTTGTCACTTGGCAATCTGCCACGAAGTCTGGCATCCCCCGCCAGGCTGCCACATTGGATGGCAACGCTTATACGTCCGAGGTAAATGCCATTTAACTGGCGAGATGAGTTTTAAACTGCTATTATTACAGGCGAATTTTTCGTTTGAAATTGTATTTCCTGTATTTTGTGGAGCTTTATACTTCAATCAGAGTTCTTAAAGTAGGTATTTCGTTAAGAGTGGCGGTGTGTCATTAAAATATTTTATATGAATGGAGTTGTTTTGAAAGTGTAAACGAAACGGAATAGAAATGGGATAGGAATCTCACTGGTCTATATGGGGTTTTCAGCTGCCTAACCGGACTGTCCTGTCGTGTCTTCATAAACTAAGGCCTCCAGCCAGGGCATACACTAATAAACTATGCGAATACGCGTTAAGCACGGACCCACATCGGCGTCGCTGGTGGGAGCGCAGCAACGGACTGGCTGGATCCGATCAAAGTAATTTAGGGACGAATTTAAAGGTAAGGGCTCAACAACTCGGATTGGTAATGGACGAGGACATAATGCTGGTAAGGACGGAAGACCGGCATTACAGGAGAATTTTTCGTTTGAAATTATATTTCCTGTATTTTGTGGAGCGTTATACTTCAATCAGTGTTTTTAAAGTAGGTATCTACCTACACCGCCACTATAAACCAGATGGTTAAGAATGGCGGTGTGTCATTAAAATATTTTATCTGAATGGAGTTGTTTTGAAAGTGTAAACGGTATAGGCATCTCGCAGGTCAGTATGAAGATGTCAGCTGCCTAGCCGGACTTTCTTGTGGTGTCTTCATAAACTAAGGCCTCCAGCCAGGGCATACACTAATAAACTATGCGAATACGCGTTAAGCACGGACCCACATCGGCGTCGCTGGTGGGAGCGCAGCAACGGACAGGCTGGATCCGATCAAGGTAATTTAGGGACGAATTTAAAGGTAAGGGCTCAACAACTCGGAGTGGGAGTGGACGAATACATAATGCTGGTAAGGACGGAAGAACGGTGGTCTAAGCCTGTGTTTGCGAACGGTTCTACAACCCCTCTTACCCAACCCGCCTGGAAGAAGGTTATCGAGTCATCGTGAGTGTTAAGAGTTTGCTAAAACGACAGGGCATGTTTGAAGGGGCTGACCCTACCAGTTGTTTATAGGGTGGGTTAATTTCTAACTGATATTATTCGAGGACAAACATTCTTTTAGTTATTTTATACGTTTCATCAAGCTTTATACAGATGCACTAAGTATTTACAACTACGAAAAGACTTAGCAGATTAACAATTGACGACACGGTTGGCACAGTGGTTGAGCCATCGGCTGCTGCGCCGCGTGTTGTGGGTTCGATCCCCGCACGGAACAAATATTTGTATGACCTACAGGTAGCTGTTCCGGGTCTGGCTGTTTGTGTATGTGAGTTTAAATGTTTGTAAACGCACCCACGATACAGGAGAAATTCCTAGTGTGGGGCAACGTTTTTTTTAAAAAAAAAAAAAAAAAAAACAAATCAAAGACGACTTACTTGCATAAAAAAATAATCTGCGACTCTAAAAAGCACTACTGTTAACACTCGCATGCCGACTATTAATTTCGGGCCCAACCCATAAGACGCCACATGTAAATGTTCGCGTGTTTCAACCCTGTTTACCTTCTCTTAAACCTAACTAGGCACACACTTAGCGTTCTACGATAAGTATAAATACTAATGTTTAGTAGACTACAGTAAGAAATCGTGGTCTACATTTTAGGAGTGAAATGTGGGAGCAGTATTTTGGAACGGGTATACTGTATATAATTTAGTTTTTGTGACTAAAACGTTTCACGTTAGTGTGTATGGACTGGTGGGGTATTATTATATAGCATGGGTAATATTAATTATTTAGGGGCTTTGTCTTTCGTGACTTATACAGAGTGGAAGGGATATCTACGCATGACCTAATATCATGAGTTAAGTTGATCATTCTGGACCTTCAGAGATAAACATTTTTGTCGACGTTTCCTAATGTCTACGTTTTGCTGTGATGTTTTTTTACCTACTTTAAACTGTAAAAAAACATGATTTCTGTGTAATACAATGAGAATATTGATGAAACAGTGAATTATTTACTTTTTAAATACAAATCTCATTGGATTAGGTAGAAATAACGGTTTTCCCACGGTTACAGATTAAAGAAGGTAATAAGAGCAACAGACAAAAACAGACATATTAGAATAAAACCTATGAAATTTGAAAAAAAAAGGAAAGGTCCCTTCCAGCCTGCATGATTATGATTTAGAATACTGAAATGTCGACGTATTTTGATTTTATTTCTAATTTGTAGCTTGATTTCGTACTTAGAAGATTATTATGACAGTGCCATGCTGGAGGCACATTTTTACCCCTTTAGTTTTCTATCTTTACAAAGAAATACTTACATATATCTTCTCGCGCTTTTTTTCCCATGGGGGTATACAGGAACTACAGAACGCCGCGCCTACACCGATCCTTCCACACCTCTTTTTGTTTCGTTGACGTTTATAAATCTAGTCATACACACACGCTTTTTCTCTCTTTGTCTAGTATTATTTCCAGATTTTCTTGCAATTTGCTATAAAACATCACATCAAGCTTGTAATAACCAACGGGTTAGGTAGAGGTATACCTTTTGGTACACCCTTATTATGCTAGTTATTTTTAAGTCCAATGTTATAGGGGCGAGCCTTCAAATAAACACTAAACTGCGAGGAATTGCAGAAAGAATATGGCTTTGCCCGCCTAGGAATCGAACCCGAGACCTCATGCTTAGCAGTAGCGCTTGCGACCACTAAACCAACCAGGCAGTACAGAAGAAAATTGTAGTAAATCGTCCTCTTATTTATTTCTAGAGACAACACGTCTCATGTAAAATTCTCCCAATAGTCAAGTCCAACGAATCCAGGTCAAAAAGTATCAACTCCGTGTCTTTACGTCTTGCTCAGTAATTTACTATTTCATTCATTCAAGTAGGTACCTACACTGTTAAAGCAAATACATTTTCCTATATCTTTCACTCAGATCTCATTCAGGGTAAGATATTCAAACGGGGCGCCAGACAGACTTGTCCAGGTTACCAAATGCGCTAATACATTTCAGTTTTTATTGGGGCAACTTGAAGAAGTTTTGAAAGAAACTTAGGAATGGTTTACTTTTGTTTTTCGTGGAGTGCCCTTTGGCGTTTTATTGATCCTTTTGAGTAGATAGCGTTTATCTTAGGTAAATGAGAATGTCTTGGTTTTTGTTTATATTTATATACGAAGACGAACTATGTGGCGCAGCGGGCAAGTCTGCCTGCGACGCAGGAGGTTGCGGGTTCGATTTCCGCCTTGGTACAAATGTTTGTACGATCTACAAAGGTTTGTTCCAGGTGTTCTGGGTATTTGCTATGTATAATAAAAAAAATATCTATCTATGTAATAGATTGTGTTAATAATTGTTTTTCTTCTGCAATCTTTCCCGGCAACACAAACATTTATGAAAACATAAGCTACGTAGTTAAACAATCTAAGACGACTAAATTAAACATTCACCATAAACAAAGCAATGCGTACTCAAGCCAATATAACTGGCATTATAGTTGAGTCCCCAGAGATGGCACGACGTGGCAACTGGCAATGTGCGTGTACCCGAAGCGACTGGCAATAATCAGTTTATGGGAACCATTTCGACGGCCGACTGTACTTCACGATAATAAAGCTTACAGTCCTATAAAAGGTTTTTAAATCAATGGTTTTCGAGTTTCTGGGGCGTGTTTCAATTGTTTTTTGTTTTGTGTTATTCGGGAAGAGAGAGATTTTAGGCTTCCATTTTTTCCCGGTTCATGGTAATAGACTCTCCACCGTGATTTGGGTCTTATGTGTATGTACATAGCTGGTGAAATGTAGGTGTGCTATAACTACACCTCTGCCTATGCCGTTGGGTAATACAGGCGTGTTGTTATGTTATGTTACTTTTACTGCTTTTGGCATACTCTGTAACTCTGTATTTGTATCGATTTAATTGACTGCACGGTTGGCGCAGTGGCTGAGAGATCGACTGCTGCGTCGCGTGTCGTGGGTTCGATTCCCGCACGGAACAAATATTTGTATGGCCTACAGATAGTTGCTCTGGGTCTGGCTGTTCGTGTATGTGACTTTAAGTGTTTGTAAACGCACCCACGACACAGGAGAAATTCCTAGTGAGGGGCAACGTTTTTTAAAAAAGAAAAAAAAAAAAATTGAGGATTAAAGTTGTTCAACACATACTTGCGGAATAAGGTCATCAATTACCTCGTAAATAAACAAATTTTAATTCAAACGAAACTGAAAACAGAATAAGTCTTAAATAAATCGTCTAAGAACATCAACGAAACCATTACAAACATATTAAAACCCATTGTTTAACAGAAAATAATAATCAGAATCGCTTTTATATCAATTTGGGGGTCCCCATCGCCGCCATCTTGACATTAATGGTCTATAACTCTGATTTATAGTTACAACTCTTTAGATGAAGAAAGTATTTAGGACTCGTCTGTTTGACCCCGAGTATTTATACCTCAGTTAACTTGAATGGTGTGAATAAAGTTCTGATAAATTCACTTAAACATGCTTTTATTGAGTGTAGTTAGTGTTGGTTTTGAATACACTAGCTACGGCTCAGTTTGATGGCTACTAGAAATACTAAAGGCTCACTAAACAGGGGTGGACATAATGCCATACACTTTTATTGCTTTGTCACTTTCCTAAGCAAAGAATTTAATTTGAAAAGATTACTTCACTTAAAAAACCTATTGTCTACATGAAAAGAAAAAAAAGAATCAAAAATTGAAAAATTTGGGCCGCAAAAGGCATAAATGACAGGCAGTTACATACAGCTGAGATGAGAATGCTGAGGGGGATGTGTGGTGTTACGCGAATGGATAGAATAAGAAATGAGTATGTAAGAGGAAGTCTGAAAGTGGCGCCTGTGACCGAGAAGTTGTGTGGAAATCGGTTGTCATGGTAAGGGCATGTGATGCGAAGGAATGAGGACCATGTTGTGAGGAAAGTTTTGAGTATGAATGTGCAGGGATACATGAGTAGAGGAAGACCAAAGAAAAGATGGATGGATTGTGTGAAAGAGGATATGGCAAGAAAAGAGATGACCCATGAGATGACGGCAAATAGAGATGTATGGAAGAAGAAAACATGCTGCGCCGACCTCAAATAAATTGGGATAAGGGCAGGAGGATGATGATGAAGGTATTGAAAAATTCATCCGCATCGCTGTCGACAGGAAAGGTGCCCAAAAGGCTTGTAGCATTGCCACGTTGAATGGCAATCTTTAGCAAAAAAAAGCCAGCCCTGTGGTCACGTGAAGAGTCGACAAACCGCTTGGCGAAGTCCCGAAAATTAAGATGGACACACGGACCCCATGGCCTTAGTGTTTAAGCCCCAAACGGCTAAAATATATGCATACGTAACTTCTGATAAGTTTGTTACATTTTCAATTTTATATATAAAGGCAGAAACCTTTACCCGATTATTGTTCTAGGAATTACATAGGGAGAATAAGAAACACTAGTATATTTTAGGAAGTGAAAATACTCATGGTTATAGAAAATTATTACAATGAGACCAATCCTGGCATGTAACAAAAAACAGTTGTTGCATACATATTTATTGGGTAAATATTGAATTTTCTATGAAACAAATGGTATTGTTTTCGGAGGGGGTTAACGCCCGTCAAATTTCTTGCATCACGATAAAATTGACTTCACATATTTTGAGCGCTGCTCTTAGTAGGAGGGGTTCATCCGCGTCTACTAAAATAAACTACTGCGCAGCGTAAGAACAGCGCTCAAAATCCGTTCTGGTAACTTTACCATACTCTTACCCTTACCGCGTCTACCACAGGCACCGCCATGTCGTTTATAAAAAACAAATAACGTATGTAATTGAAAATCCGTCAATAATACACTACGAATTTGTCCTGTGTCGTGGGTGCGTTTACAAACGTTTAAAGTCACATACACGAACAGCCAGACCCGGAACAACTTCATGTAGGCCATACAAATATTTGTTCCGTGCGGGAATCAAACCCACGACACGCGGCGCAGCAGTCGACCACTCACCTGCGCCAACCGTGCCGTCAGAATGCATCGCATAATAAATTGCCCTACCTTAAGAAATACACTTACAATACATACATATAACACACATGTTTCTTATAAGGGTAAGCAGAACGACTTGCTACCATCCTTGCATACAATATTTTGTTAAAAATGTAATCATCGCGAGGTGGATTCCCAGGTTGGCTTCTGTAATTACTTTGGTAATAATTTAATACAACGTGCACTTCCTGTAGCTTAACTAGATAACTCTAGACAGTTAGGCATGTGCTATAGGGCAGAGCTGAGCGATTAGCGGAAAAAGCAAATGAGAAAACTGGATGAAACTGACGTGACGTCAGAACTATGATATTCCATATTCAAATGCGTATTTGACAGCAATGCGTATGAATTTTACGATCCCCAAAAAAAAAAGACTAAAAAAAAAACAAAAAAAAAAATTAACTTTTTGTTTTTTTTTTCATGTAGGTTCATTATTATTAGTGTGTAAGTACCCATAATGCATATTTCTAATCGATATATTTTTTTAACTTCTTGAGCAAAGTCACATCTACCCAGTCACATAAGTTAACCAATTGTTACGGATACTTTCAGCTTTGCTATGTAGCTCTGAAGCTATTAAAGTGAAACTTCTTTATATATGTATCATAAAATATTATATAATAATAAATGAATATTATTATTATTATTTATTGACGTATGGGAAAAATCTTATAGTAATGTTAACGAAAATCGTCACACTTTCCTACGCCATCGTGAAAAAAATCGTCACATTTTCTGTCACTTTGGACCGTCACGGCGCCACTTTAAATGGCCTTCATGAAGTTCATTAAAATTAATAGTGAAAGTGAAAAATTATTTATTTACTGTTTTTAATAATCATCACGTAATAGTGATTTTGGTATTATTTCCGTAAACCTCTTCACCAATTAACGTTAAATACATAGTAAAAATATCATGAAAAAGTTTCACTTTATTCGTGTGTTCATTAATACACACACACATACACTTTTTTTAGAAGTTTTATGTTGTACAATGCGATTAGAAAGGAAAAGAGGATTCTATTCCATTATAAACGCAGCTTACTGGCGTAAAACAAACCACTAATTTCACGAACGAATCTGTTTCATGATAAAACTCGACACTGTACTACAGTTAGTCAATTAATTTTCTCAGTTTGCGTATTATTACTAATACGTAGGTTCGATACCAGGCAATACCATTCCCTTGTTGACAAGCTAAACTATATTTAAACTACTTCTATCTCTCTTATACAACAAGACAGGGACGTCAATTTTTAAGAGCTGACAAATTTTAGTTGAACTGAAACTTAAAAACAAACATAGTTGACATTTTAAAGGAATCGACCAAAACATACAAAAATAAAAAAATAAATAACGCTGGACAAACCACACAGCATCATCTAGCCCCAAGATAAGCAGAGCTTGTGTTATGGCTACTAGATGTATGTGTAATACTTAATAAAATACATTGCCATCCTTTTCTCGAGCTATTTGTCAGAAAAAGATGTCAATACTCTTAATTCAGTTTGTGAACCAGGTAATCAGAGCCTATGTGTACTTTCTACGTTGATCTAAGACATGACTAACATCGGAGAACAAAAACACCATGACGACAATTGGGCTTATCTTTAAGGAAGGTCTCTGTCTTGGGGAAATTGCTTACGACCATTTGAAACGATCGTGGGGCACAGTTAGTAGTTGATATAAGTCTAAAATCGCCAACCATATGAGCAGGCGTGGTGATTAATGCCCATTGCCCGTGCCTTTTCGGTGTCTGAAGAGGCCATTGCCCTCTAGCGGGACAGCCACAGGCTTGTATTATTACTAATCTGATAATTGTCTCTGTAACTAGAACAGACTTGCTAATTACTCTGTAAATAATTTAACACTACGACTCTTGCGGTTGCTCTCATTAAGGTGATTACATACTAAGGTACAGACAAAATATAGCGTCGGGAGCTTCAGAGGCTGTGTTGCTTTGAATTTTTTACTTGCTTCCATGTACATGGTGTCCCACTGTTGGTGACACAAACCCCATTTTCCATTTAGGAGTCACTTCGTGTTAGTTATCATTGATATGGCTGTCTTCGTAGAGACATCATCTGATTAGCCTTTTTCTAACTATGTTGTGGTCGTCTGCCAGTCTAATCGGATGTAGCTGAATACCACTATTTTACTTGGAGCTACTGCGTATCTGACCTCCAAAACTCAGTTACTGAGCAACACGATATCCTTTGAAAAGCCTGGTTGTCGGACTTTCTGGTATCTGCCTATCCGTAACGACTGTCAAGGATCTACAAATACCTCAAATATAATAATAATAATACTGTATATAAAGACGTAGAACCTAGAATAAATATAGGTTTATAAAGTTTAGGAAATTAAGCAATGCAATTACGTAAATAATTATGTTGATAGATAAATGGTGCTGAAATATTCAACAATATTTCAACACCAGATTATTATTAGTACCTGGATGACCGACCTTTGCTCAGATAAAACAACGTTTTCTATAAATGAAATCTAGCTAGATCGATTTAACGCCCACGAAACCCCCTGCATATTAAATTTCATGAAAACCGTTGGAGCCGTTTCCGAGATTCAGATTATATGTATATGCATGTACATGTATACAAGAATTGCTCGTTTAAGGCATAAGATTATTAAAAAAAAATGAAATAATTTAAAAACGGTGTGTGCGGGTATCCATGATTTGTAAATTTCACAAAAAAACCATTTTAAATTTGTCCAGACTGTACAATAAAGCAAGACGAGCATGTTCCCAAGATGTAGCTGATGATGATGAGATGATGCTGATTATGACGATGTCACTGATGAAGTAACACTGGTAGCCGCGATTTTTCGTATTTTGTACCTCTATCTTTCATTATTATACCTTTTACCTTGTACCCAGTCATCCCTTTAGTTCTTTATTTCCTGCTATTTTTCTTGTCACCCAATTTTCGATCGTAAAACGTTCACTGCATCTTAAGCGAACGTCTTGTATGAATACTTAAGTACCTTACACCGTTGGGTTAAGTTTATTTCTTTCTTCGCAGACACATATATGCGTTTTCATGTTCAAAGTAGAATGGAAACGTCCCATGAGCACCGACAAGTTATGAAACATTTCTTAAAGAAATTTCCTTGGCAGTTTTTTTTCTTTTTTTTTTAATAGTTGCCCAATACTAGGAATTTCTCCTGTGTTGTGGGTGCGTTTACAAATATTTAAAGTCACATACACGAAAGGCCAGACCCGGAACAACTACCTGTAAGTAGTAGAAATATTTGTTCCGTGCAGTAATTGAACCCACGACACGCGGCGCGGTAGTTGATCGCTCAGCCGCCGCGCCAACCGTGCCGTACCGTGAGTTATACTGTACTTGTATAAGTCTCGGTACGACACGGTCAATAAAAACTAATCTTCAGATGCTGCCAAGATCGAAAACGTGGTTACTGTCATACTAGATAGGAAAGAAAGAGATGCACTATGCCACCAATGCTTCTATTTTACTGCATCCTTTAGAGCAATTATCGGAAATAAATAAAAAAGAACCAAGTTCTACATATAGACGTGTATTGTTCATTATTATACGTCACTTTTATTAATATTACCACCACCAATTTTATCGCAAGTAAAACAGATGTTTATTTTAAAGGTCAAAGTTAAGGTATTTAATAAGGGGAAGGTCAAAGTTAGAGGTAAGTTCACCGTTCATTTGTATTGTGAACTTTTCGAAAACATGTTTTAGTAACAACCAATATCTCAGATGTTCCAGATTAACAAAAATTATATTTATGTTTTCAGCAGTTTGGCTTTTTTGAAGCTTGTTTAGCCGCGTAGACCGACTTTAGGTAGGTACAAAACGTATAGGTTCGCGTCACCGACGTATATTTGTTATTATTTATTTTCGATACTTAGTATTGTCATTGTGTGCCTGACGGTGTGCTAATTAAATTTTCTCTTTTCTTTCTTTCTTTCTTTCAAATTAGATAAAATTATATTCCTTTTTATTCACTTAACATAGCAGCTATTATGTTCAAACTTCTGCCTCATTAACTTAAATCCATTCACTCACGAAATAAAGCTAGAAAAGTTCAACAAACACGTACGGAACCACTCAGTGGTCTAAGTTGTTACTGTTTCTACGTTCCAATGCTACTAAAACGCATTTACTCTGGTAATGATGTAGGTTAACAAATAAATGGCAAACTTGCGCCCTGTGTGGCTTCTGTGGCACAATTTGCCAGATGTCGAGGATTGTTAGAAATGTTGCGTGTTATAAATGTGTTTACCGCTTAACCAATGATGCTTGAGGTGTGCGGTGTGGGGGAAAGGGAGGTGTCGCGTTCCCCCTAAAAATACAAAGTTGGTTCAAGTTTGGTTGGTGGTCATATAGTATGGACAATTTCACGGACGGATATGGACGAATTTACCGATATGGCGCGGCGGGCGAAGGTCCGCCTGCGACGCAGGAGATTGCGGGTTCGATTCCCGCCTTGGGATAAATGTGTGTACGATCTATAAAGATTTGTTCCGGGTGTATTTGCTATGTATAATAATAATATCTTTAGTATCCATAACACAAGTTCTGCTTAGCTTGGAGCTAGATGATGCTGTGTGGATTGTCCAGCATTATTTATTTTGTATTATATTTAAATTAATATTATGCTAAATGTTTCTACTACTCGTGTTTGTGGCTAAAAAAAGCATCCTCAAGGGTTAAACGAAGGTTAAGTTACGCTTGCCGAGGTCAATCTAGGTGGATAGGTGACTACTACGTATCTCGGAAAGAACGCATATAAAGCCGTTACGGGTAGTCAGAAGCCCAAAATCTAGGCAAATGGGGTATCGAGTTGCCCAGTAACTAGCTCATGGCTCATGGATAGGCAGTCACTCCATGTAAAATACTGGTATTCAGCTGCATTAAGTTAGACTGGAAGCCGACCCCTATTGGACAACAGCTAGGCGGATGATGACGTGTCTTCTATTTAAAAAATACCTCAAAATGAACTTGTGAATTGCTAACTACTCGTATATAAATCTCAATTACACTGACTGTAACTATAGCCTAAATAGCCTATGGTAATAGGCTTTAGGCTGCAAGCCCAAAGTTGAGCAGTCAATAAACTTACATAATTAAAGTACTCGTAATACTCAATACGCGTAGTAGTAGTAGTGGCATCTCTTACAGATATACGTAAGAAATATCTTTAAAGATAAGGCCGTCCTAGTCCGTTGTAGCACCCAATGTAGCTCTTAAAGTGTTTTTTTGTAACTTTTAATGGTGTACAGTTCCATTCAGTTTCATTCCAGTACCATTCTATTCTTCTCACATAGAAACAGTATTAACATTTTATAAATGTACACAGACATTCAAACTGAATTAAAAAGTCCGTGATAAAGATGAGACCCGAATACCAGA
The DNA here is from genome assembly GCA_905147745.2 of Phlogophora meticulosa. NCBI lineage: Eukaryota > Metazoa > Arthropoda > Insecta > Lepidoptera > Noctuidae > Phlogophora > Phlogophora meticulosa. The sequence goes on from LR990524.1 coordinate 12,574,789, forward strand.
TTCCAACATGACACGTAAAGTTGCCAAATGTTGACCCAAACCCTTGTCGTATAAAATATGTTTATTTGTGTAATTACCCGTGTATAACTTTTTATTGTGCAAAGGATTTTTTCGAATAAGTTTTGCTTTGTTCATATAACAATTTGGTTGAATAAAAGCAGCAGTGCGTGTCGATCAAAGGTTAAGCTAACGCTTGCTGAGGTCAGCCTACGGATGGGTGACCCTTCATTACATATCGAGATTGACAGTCGTTACGGGTAGTCAGAAGCCCGAAAGTTTGACAACTAGTCTTACCAGGGGATATCGTGTTGCCCAGTAACTGGGTTGTGGAAGAAGTTAGATAGGCAGTTGCTCCATGTAAAATACTGGTATTCAGCTGCATCTGGTTAGATTGGAAGCTGACCCCAACATGGTTGTGAAAAGGCTATGCCGATGATGATGATGTTGATTTGACAATTTTTAAAGTACTTATTTGATGTAGCGTAAGCCAGTAACTAATTCAAAGTATTATATTTATTTAGTTTCATAAACTACATCAGAGGCTATAAAAATTACAAACATATTTTTATTTTTAACTAGCTGATGCCCGCGGCTTCGTCCGCGTGGAGGTTAGTAATCGCTACCAAAATTAATCATGACAGTTTCGACGACATCTCTAACAAATATCATTATATTTCAGCCGATGTATACAAAAACTTGACAAATTATATACTGAAACCTTCCTCGAAAACCACTCTATGCATTGGTGAAAACAACATGAAAATCGGTGCAGGATTTTTTGACTTTATCTACCAAAACACAGATAGACGCGGCGGAGGACTTTGTTTTATAATATGTAGTGATATAACACCTATTATATTTCAAATTCAACAAATAATATTATTATTGTATACAAAATATAGCACTGTTTAGTATGAGCTATTGTGAAAAGTGTTACCACAATTACTTTAAGTGTTAACATTACACTATTTTGAGTATTAACTCTCGTTCTTAAAAAAATCCAAAGTAAACACAACCAACAAAGCGATATTTAGGTGTACCACTGATTTTGCACGCATCATGCAAATTAATTTTGGCACGTGTCATGCAAAACATTAAAAAAAATTTGTGCAAAAGATATATTGCACAAATATTTTTATTACATACATACATATAATATATGTCGCTGGCAACTAGGGTTACATATTATGTAACCCTAGTTGCCAGCGACTATCATAAAACACTCATTAAACGTCTGTAACTTTACCTATCAAACAAAGGTAAACAATTAAATAAAGACAGGTATTAAAATACCCCTCATCAAGATTTTATTACCAGTTACACTCGTGCCACGACAAACAAGGTTAATTTAATAATAAAACAAAAGTATGTCGTTATAACATACTTGTTTATAGTTAAACTAGATGTGCCCTGCGGTTTCACCCTATCCTTAGGGTTGTAGCGTGATTTTAAATAGCCTATGGGTAATATCAAGAATTGAACGACCAAAAAACAACCAGTCGGATTTGATTTTTCTAGTCGAAATTTACCTCGTTGAAACAAAAAAAAAACAAAATCATCAGCTTTATTATAAAAGTAAGTGCCGCTGAACACGACGTGATGCTAATCAAATAAAATTTCTAAATAGTGTGTTGTTGACGAAATCAGGTCAACATAAGAAGTATAGAAATCGGTCGGAATCTCTTGAACTAATTAATCATGAGCTTTTTCATTAAAACCATCGACATGAACTAAGTTCTAGAATTTATAAATCGAACGTTTGCATAACGATTAATTACCAGCAATAAATTAAACTTGGAACGTTTGATTCTGATTGCATTTTTTACCGTTTTTAATTTGTATTTGAAAACAGAAAATGTCGGGAGAAATAACGGGGAAGCCCGGGAAATGTGGTGAAAACAAATTGTATTTACCAAGAAATATTGCTTTTAATTTGCAATTTGTAATGTGAATATTATTTAGGTGAAGATATATGGTCCAATAAAATTATGGTAGGAAATAATGTTGCACCGTTTTGCGGTTGCGTGAATGAAGCCTTTAGGCTTGGAAAGTGCACATTCATATCTATTTATAACAATTCTTGGGATTCTTGGCGTTTCTGGATTTTAATAAAAATAAATATTAAACAATGCAAAATCTACGTAACCTTTTCTCAACTATGCTGCCAGTATTTTACATAGAGCGATTGCCTAACTGACCTCCAAAACCCAGTAATCAAGTACCCTTGGTAAGACTGCTTCTCAGACTTTCGGGACTCTGACTGTCCGTAATGACATAACATAATTAAGGAAAACACCGCCATTTTATTAACACGCACACAACCGCACAGTAGTAACACCGACACTACAAAAATCACGTAAAAGTACAATCTCATTTATCAGAAGCGAGTTCTGGAAACAGCCTAAAAAAATCCAATTTGATTTATTTTAAGAAACAATGTTTTTTGGCAAAATCTTTTTCAAGGCTAATTTATGTAACCACAATTTTGCCTTTTGCTCCGACGTAAGCTGATTTCGTAGCCATATATTTGAACAGACGAAATTATCTGTGAGAAAAATCTTGTGAAAAAGGAAAGCATATTCATCACGATTAAATCAAGAGAAAAAAGCTATTACTTGGCATCGCAAGCGAAAACCCATTACGTTAAAAATCAAATAAAATAAGACATGTTCATGGGACGTGTTCCTTTTTCCCGTTCCATTTTGCAAATCGTTGCAGACAGAAGTTTCAATCGCTGAAACAAAAGAGATGTGATAGGGAAGCTAGATATTCACGACACGAAAATTAAAAAAAGGCCCCCGACGTAGCCTGGTGATGATTCCTTATATTGGATGTATACTTCCTTATTTGAATCGGATTTTGTTCATATTTTAATGATTTCAATTGTTATGCTCGGAACCCTTATCCTTTTCCTGAGATAAAAATAGCTTTAATATTATTATATGATAAAGTACCGTCAAAATCGGTTCCACCGTTTTGTATATTTCCCGAAACAAACAGACAGACATAATTTAGAAAATTAATGCACTTCGACAGTATGTTGTGTTCTGCGTTCAGAGCGCTAGTGAAGTAAATACGAAAAAAATATATATTTTAACTCATAATTATTGTCAGAGTCATACTAGAACATTTCAAAATATACTGTTAATTACTTAACACACTATAAAAATTCTCTGCCAGTACATGTAATCTCTTCTAGTTAGATTAACGCCATTTGCCACTAGTGATTTTGAAAGAGCACTTGATTTTCTATCATTCTACATACTTAGTCCAAAACACATAATTTAGGAGAATTTAGGAGTGAAGAAGTATTTTGAAGTATTTTTAGGCGCGTTCAATCTGAAAGAACCGAAAAATGTAGCACAGAATATAAAAAAAAATAATATCTTTTCGAACCCAGTTTGAATTTTGCGACGAAATCCATATTTTCTAGATAAAACAGTTAGAGGCGCTCTCTATCAACTTTCAGCGTAGTGGAAATATGAAGCGCAGAATATTCTGCATCGCAAAATGGAAGTAAGAAGCTTAGTGGAATTAGCTGTGTAAATAATGGAACGTGAGATCAGGCATTTATTCTCCGAAGCGTAGGCAGAGGTTTGTTTATGGTCCACCCACGTTCCTCCGGATCTGTTTGAAGAGTTCCATGTTAAAGGGAGCGAGCTTAGTACCATCAACTGGGCACGAACCCGCGCTGCCACTGAGAAATTCAAGATCAAAAATCTCAATACAACTTCTCTCTTACCAGTAGCGTAACGACCACGTTTTGTCAATAAAAAAGAAAATAATACTCTTTATAATAACATAAAAACGTACAAATAATGACATAAGAAGCTACAAAGGGTGTTACAATGGGCTTACAGCTAAAAGCGATCTCTTACAGACAACCTTTGAATGGACTAGTTGGAGAAAGAGACATAGTTATTTTGATAAATAGTCCACGAATGGTAAGCTTTCGATTTAAATACCTTTATCGAGTATCAGTTAATCGAGACTGTTTTAATGTGAAATCGGATTCGATTTACAAAGTTTTAATTTATTTTTATCGTAGTTTCGATTCATCCCTCGCAATTTCTGCGAGAGATTTAGTTAGAGGGCACTTAGTGCATGCTGACCTGATTAGTAATAAATTATTTGCATATTATTTAATAAGTGTCTTGTTGGTTTAGTGGTTGGAAGCGCTACTGCTGAGCGTGAGGTCCTGGGTTAGATTTTCGGGTCAGACAAAGTGGTTTTGGGATATTTTCTTAGGGGTTGATGGCAAGAGGCTTGCCTCCTATTACATGTGACTTTAACATAACTCGCAAAATGAAGGCATACTATAGGTACACCTCTGCTTAACCGTGTTGTTATGATCGCATAACATAAAAAGTATGTACGGAGAAATTAATACATCAGTATTAATTTCTTACTACATACTTTTTAGCCTCGCACTAAGTTAATGCCAACTGTAGGAGCCAATGGTTGTAGGGACCGTACACTATCACTTTGTTGATGTTGATATAGTTATGGAGTACAGAGAAAGAACCACAATTTAAGTAGTTTATAATTATATCAAAAGGTATAAGTTTACGTAAGTAGTAGTGACGATTTTTTCTCTAGACCAGCCCCACAGTTGAAGTCTGACTCAATTTGCCTTGCATGAAAGGTTAAACTTATAGCGTAATATTTGTGACAGACGAAATCCAAGTAGGTTCCTGCGTTCGCAAAATAAATGTACGGATGATGAGACCGTACACCAACTAAATAAAGTAAACAGTACTGGTTTTGAACAAGAAGTAGTGAATATCTACAAACCTATAGCCATTATGTCATCAATAATCTCTAGGGAAATCAAAAGGTCGCAAATAATAACGGCATTGAGGTACCAACACATGTTATGGCAACCAGACCCGGTAATAGAAAAGACTTCAAAATACAGCGCACGTAAGTAATATCAGACTGGATAAAATATCTAGGAAGGAAGCACGCTGTTTGGATATATTGCGCTTCTGTTCTCGAGTTATGTTCTGAAAATTTGAGAAGTGATGAGGGAAATTTGTTTGATGCAACACTTAGCATCTTGAAATAGTCATTAAAATAAGTTGGCATGTTGTATATTCATTTAGAAATGTGAACACAAGACTCACAGTTCACTGAAAAAATTGGAATACTGATTAATTTTATATTTGTTAAGTGTGTTTTCTGAGCCAATAAAGTTTTTATTTCATCATCATCATCATTTCAGCCGAAAGACGTCCACTGCTGGACAAAGGCCTCCCCCAAGGATTTCCACAATGACCGGTCCTGCGCCTTCCGCATTCATGCCCTTCCCACGACCTTCACCAGGTCGTCGGTCCACCGTGGGGAGGCCTGCATACACTGCGTCTTCCGGCGCGCGGTCGCCACTCGAGAACTTTCTTGCCCCAACCGCCATCTGTTCTACGAGCTATGTGCCCCGCCCACTGCCACTTAAGTTTATATTTACTTAAAAAAAATGATAGACAGCAATAATCATAGTTGTCATGGTTCATATTTGTAAGCTGTGTTTTCTGAGCCAATAAAGGTTTTATTAGCAAAAAAAAAAAAGACAAACAGCAGTGAACATAATCGTCATGGGGTGCCCAGTAACTGAATAATAGTACTCAGATAAAAAATCGTTACATTCATGTATCTTTAATTTATTTGCACCTGGTAAGACTGAAAGCCGACCATAACATAGTCTCTATTTAGCAGTTTATTGGATATAATAATAATTCAATTATTCATTCAAGTAACATAACTCGTAGTATTAGTAACAAATTTACTTAAAAAACCTATGTTAGTAAACTAAAAAACCAGGAAACGACATGGATGGATTGTGTGAAAGATGATATGGCTAAGAAGGAGGTGACTTCTGAGATGACGGGAAATAGAGATGTATGGAAGAAGAAGGCATGCTGCGCCGACCCCAAATAAATTGGGATTACGGCAAGGGAATGATGATGATGATGTTAGTAAACTAAAATATAATATAAAATATATAATTTTAATCACGCTGTAAGACCAGCAGAAATTTTGCATAAATTAAATGTTATTTAAAACAGTTTCATTCAGCAAATTCTAAGGAACTGTATTTACTCCAGAATGAGTGGTATCATATCAAACATAGTTCTTAATCACTGGTTCCTGTCGTAAGTAATGAAAACCTCCGTCGCCAGGTAAAGTTGGGAAAAGTCAGACGTCGATTAACTTCCAACTCACTAAACAAAAGTATCACAACACCATTTAATTATTAATTACAGCCTGCTAGGCGAGAACTCGCCTGATAAAAGTTATAATTTATTTGTGAAGCCGATCCCAACTTTTATCCAAAACTCGAGGCAAAATCAAAAACACGAGCGAAACGACTCTCGTTTTGAATTTAAAACTTCTCCTAACATGTGGAGCTTAATACGGATTACAATGGAAACCTCGTTATTTCGTTGTTTATGCTCAAAATTGTGGAAACAAGAAGAGAATTGGATTTAACAAATCTGAAACGGCTCTTTGTTTAGTAATGAATAGGAAGTGGGTTTTGAAGTTTAGAAGAAGTTGTTAGACGATTCGCATGTTTGATTACCTTCTGGTTTTTAGAGTTCCGTAGTCATAAGGCGAAAGTGGAACCTTCAACGTGAGCCAACGTGCACTTGAGCGCTTTTAAGGGCCTGTATAACGCCTAACTTTGGCCATAAAAATGCGTGTCACGCGCATTGCCATCAGAGGATATTTTTTATGTTATTTGAGTAAGAATATTTCAGCTACTAAGTGAAAAAAGAAGCAAGTCATGGGGACTGCCGACAGAATTTAACACCTAGAACTTGGAAATGGTACCTGGCAGTTCAGTGCATCACGTCAAATAAGCATGTCGGTGACGCGAACCTGTTAGTATAGCAAAAGAGGCTTCTACTTTAACAAGCAAGTTCAGCGTCCTGAGAGTATTTAATATTCTGATCGTATTTACAGGTGCCCACATTTTATAGAAAAGGATAATAATCATTTAAATCATTAAAAAAAACTGCAATTTTCACAGTTGTTTTATTGATATTTTTAATATTTAAAACCATGTACCATAGTTTATGAAAGATCAACCTTTAAGTAGATTTAAAACGTACTTTAAAAAAATACTTAAAAAAAATATTATTCTGTATTTTTTTAATGATATTATAATAATATAAGAAGCCAATGTAGTCTACGCATGTCATAATATCAATTAACAAAGTAGTATTGAGTAAAAAGATAATTGTAGGATAAGTAAATAAAATTTTGCATGCCATGAGGCAGAATGTATGAGGATCAAATATATTGTAACACCTAATTGTTCTAATTACTTTCATTCTAAGCAAATAAATAAATCTAGATAGTTCTTTTAAATAGAAAAAGTATTAGATAGATATCTAATACTTTTTCTTTTTATAATTAAGAGTCCTCTGCTGTATTTTATGATTAGGTTTTATTGCATTAGCAACTTGGAAAAAAGTCCATCTTCGATTAATCTTTAATACGCCGCCATAATTCCTGGCATGGAACTACGTCCAAGTTCCCAGATTAGTAGCAGTCTTTTCACAACTCAAGATAGGTTTTGAGTATTGAAAAAGTTTTTTTTTTAAGATAGCAATAATTTAATATTCGTTTAGTGCCAATCTAGATACTATTATAATAATAATGCTGATGAGTTTGTTTGTTTTTGTATGCCTTTCTCTGGAACTGACAGTTAGATTCGGGAAATTCTTTTTGCATTGGATAGCTCGAGTCTCGAGGAAAGTTATACTTCATCACGCTGCGACCTTTAGCAGCAGGGAAAACCTCAAGGCACGGCTAGTGATCCATACCCAAACAGTCCTAAATTAACTCAAAAGCAGCCACTAATCCATTTTGATCTTAACGTTCAAAACTTTAGCTACCTATACTGAATTGCGTCAAAATCCCGAGGGATACGGAAGTATTTATTCACGTAACCGGAAAAACTGCGAAGTAAATGCATGGGAAAATTGTAAGTCCCTCACTGCGGAATCCTATTACATAAAACTTGATAGTATTATTCTCGGAAAAGGATAAATCATGGTTTCTAAAAGTGGAAATGGAAGTGGAAATCGTTTGATCCTAAGCAAACAGGATAATTTTATTTAAAGTGGAGTTAAGGTATTGATGCATCTCTTTACACGACATTAATATTGGCATTGATGTCGTGTAAAGAGATGAAAGTAATGTTAGTAGGTATTGATGTGTATAAATTACTATAAAAAAAAAATATTAGCATAGGATTTAAATATTTATTCTTTAAACTGCAATGTTTTATTTTTTAATTTAAAGAAGGTATGTCCTCTAACAAATTTCAGCACGTGGTGATGATAACTTTGGATCGCAGTCGATGGATGCAAATTGTCCACTTAATAGGGTCCAGTGTCCACGATCCTCAGTAATGAGGGACCAATTAAAGATTATTATTGATATACATATATCGTCGTGCATACGGATGCGTACGTTACGTCATTTTGCATACCCGACTGACAAGGCATGAGTACTCATTATTTCTAAAGCTTGTAAATCTATACACATGTCAGCTTATCCACTTTTATCAATATACACGTGTGAGCGATGAACAAACCAAAATTTTGTTTGGCACATACACGGGTTGTTTACATAATCTTAGCTATGCAGTGATCGTGTTAAACATCATTTATATTATCATACGTTACTACAACCATACTAAAGGGCCAACACAAAGCGATAATCTATCAGCGATAACTATCGTTGAAAAGTCCAAATGTCGTGACAATAATCACATGACATGTCAAAAGCACATGTCAATACCATTGAAATACTATCGGTTTATAATCGTTATCGATGATAAAATATCAATTTGTAGAGGCTCTCTTGTTTGATATTTTATATTTTATTATTAAATTTAGACTTGACTGAATCAATGAATTAATCTAACGCGGTCCGCTTTTGGATATAGACTCTCACAAGCTAGTCCACTTCACCAAGCACCTATTCCGCTTTTTGTATACAGTCAGTTCAGCCATCTTTTCAAGTCAATCATCGTCACTCGACGCTATGCCTGCCAAATATGTGATTTCCACTTTAGGACGCGTATGCTTCAATGGCCATCAGTTCTTCAGCCAACATGGCCAGTCCATTGCCACTTGCTTACTTTTGCTAACTCTCCGTTACTTCTCCGGATAATTCCTTTAAGGATTCAAGTAACTCCAAGTATAGCTCATTCCATTGCGCGCTAAGTGTTTGACTTCTTAAAACACATTTTAATTTAGATCATTGGATATTTTATACATTTTACTACTTTATTTATAGTCTCACTATGATCCTGCTGCCCTTATCTCAATTTATTTGGGGTCGGCGTAACATAAAAGTTCTCCTCCTTTCTAGCCATATTATCTTTTACACAATCCACACATCGAATCGTTTCTTTGGTCGTCCTCTACTTTTGTAACCCTCCACATTCATAGCCAAACATTCCTCACAACATGAACCTCATTCCCCCGCATCACATGCCCATACTGTGACAATCCATTTCCACACTATCTATATTTATTGTCAATCTTAGCATATTTTTCTTATCCCTGTAATATACATTTATCATCATCGTCTGCCTAGCCTTTTCCCAACTATGTTGGGGTCGGCTTCTTATCCAACCCGATGTAGCTGAATATCAGTATTTTACATGGAGCAACTGCTTATCTGACCTCCACAACCTAGTTACTGGGCATCAAGATACCCCTTGATGAGACATTGTCAGACTTTCTGACTACTGACTACCCGTAATATTCTGTAATTTGTAGATCTTTGACAGTCGTAACGACTGTCAAAGATCTACAAATTACAGTCGGGACCAACGGCTTATCTATTTATATGTTACCATCGGTCACCCATCCACAGACTGACCTCGGCAAGCGTAGCTTAACCTTAGATCAACCCGTGAGGCTGTTTTTATTTATCCAAGAGCTCCTCTCTATATATATATATGCTTGTACGTTTATATCAAAATATTTTTTTCTTTTACCTTTTCTTAGGGAATTGCACCTTCTTTTTCTTTGCATCACCCAAAGGTTGATTGGTAGATATTTGTGTGCTTAAAATATTAGATATAACTTTATATAAATATCGATAAAATACCACCATCTTTGCTCTAAAACATGGTTTTTGTACCCGGTCAATCCGATTTTCCCTTGTTTTGATCGACCACAAACCTGATGCGTTCATCGCGTGACAAACAGATATGATCGTTTTAATACCAGCTGTAAAACTGACGCCATTTTGTTTCATTAACTTTACACGGAACTGTTGTAGACGTTTTTTACATGTTCAGTGTACTTCGATCATTTATTTACAGTTTCAGTTAACCTTTTGATTTTATCGGAGTTGTTGATTGGAGGTATGATTACTTGTGATGTTTATTGTATTTTTTGTACGTAAATATAGTCCGCTGTTTGGATCTATGATAAACACTTTTAAATAGATATTAACAATCAGTTTCATAGAATTCTAATAATAATATATATCTGCCCCACTGCAGGGCAAAAGCCTCTTCTAAAACAAGAAAGCATCAATCACCACGCTTGCTCAGGTCAGGTTAGCGATTTAAGACGTAGATTATTAAAAATTAGAGATTACTGTTGGCAATGCGCTTACCCCTATTATTTATTTGTTTATTTATTGAATACTTTAAGCACACATTTGTGTGCCTATGGCATTAAGTCCGCCTCTGTACATTTGTACAGAGGCGGACTTAATGCCCTAGGCATTTTCTACCAGTCAACCTTTGGGTGATGCAGAGACAAACAGTGGTAGGTGAAATTTCTTAAAAGAAAATGGTACAGTAAAACATAACTGGTGAAATATGGGTGTAATATAAGTACACCTCTACCCAACCCTTTGGGGTATACATGCGTGATGTTATGTAGACATAATCTCCAATATTGCAATAAAGAACGGAAACTAACATTACAGTCAAATAATACATTTCAAAACATCTAAAAGTGGAAGAACCATTTTCTTCCACTTTTAGAGTTTTTAAAAGAGCAAGAAAATCTCACTGCAAAAACAGTAAGTTTTTCCGCCTTCGCTTCTGTGATATCCTCCGTGACATCCCTGAAAATCATGTTCGTGACGACAAGAAAGTTACAGGGTAGAAGGAAAAGAAAAAGAAGATGACGTAGATAATATTATTACGTAGAAAATAGGAAGCGAATCGTCTTATTTTAAAGTCAAGAAAATTGAGGATTTGTAGAACAGTCACAGTAGAAAAACGTATATGTGGTGCAAGTGTAAAGAGGTCGGCGAGCGAAACTTGCAAGTTTGTAGGCATGAATAATAATCTGTAAAGATGTTGTGAAAAATAATATAAACAATTGGTGTTGGGCTAAGGTATTACGCCAGTTATGTTTAAGTCACATCTAATAAGGGGCGGGAATATTGCTATTAATCGGGCACAAATCCAGACTCCGGGCTGGTAATGAGAGAATTCCAAATGGATAAACTAAATAACACTCGATAACACTATCTGGGACCTTGAACCCACCCGAGTCCTCACGCTCAGCAGTCACACTTGGGGCCACTAGTGGTCTAGTTAAAAAGTTTTTTTTTTAATAGTAACCATTTAGTCAACCAACGAGTGAATCATCCTGCCATGTGCTATCGTTTTACCAAATTACTGGTATTCATATGCATTCCGTTAGACAGAAAGCCAACCACTACATAGTTGGATAAGGTTAGACAGACCATCATTTTTTCAAAATGACTTTGTACACCATAACATGGAAACAGCTGTTTTTTTTTATATATTTCAAGTTTGGCTCTTGTGAAAATGGTTCTTATTCATTAATACACCCTCTTAAAAGATTTCGTGAATGAAAAGATATACCGTATGTATATTTTAAAAACTGTTAACATGCACGAAGATGCGCCGAATAGTTCAGTTTTCTGAAAAAAAAGATTGCTCCTAGTAGTATTTTTCTAGTACTGCTTTTTATGTTTTTCTTAAGTGATTCTTTTGATTTTTACCGCTTTTCTCTTGTTTTGTGACAGAACATAGGCCAGTCACGTCGGTGATTGCATCACGAACTACAGATGCAGCTGTTCAAACCTTAAGAACTCACAAGAAATGTCTTCATTGCAGAGGATACCTTACTTGGTTATTTTGATTGTTAGAATAGTTAATTCATTACAGTTTGTAGTATAATACTTTCAAACAAATCTTTTGATCAATTGTTAAAATAAACTGACGAACTTTTTCTTTCTTAAAAACGTTACACTAGGATTCCTCCTGTATCGGGTACAAAACAAACATTCACACACTAACATACATTAAAAGCCAGACCTGGAACAACTACCTGTAGGACATACAAGTATTTGTTCTGTGCGTACAATGTCTGATGTAATTTAACTAAAGAGTAACTAAAGTGTATGATAGGAGGAAGCTAAACTTTAAATACCTAAATATTGATAGCCTAAGGTAAGCCTCTTCTTATTCTTCTTCTAGTTAAGGTAGGCTCTTCTCATTCAGAGAAAGCAGGAGCATATTATGCTCTTTATTACACCATACTTGCTTAATAAGGGTTGGCGATTTCAGACTTGAATTCATTAAATCAATTGCAGCTGAGATGAGAATGCTGAGGGGGATGTGTGGTGATAGAATAAAAATGAGTATGTAATGAGATGACTGATATACTTAATACAATACATTACATAGATAGATATTTTTTATGATACATAACAAATACCCAGAACACCCGGAACAAACATTTATAGGTCGTACATACATTTGTCCCAAGGCGGGAATCGAACCCGCAACCTCCTGCGTCGCAGGCGGACCTTTACCCGCTGCGCCACATAGGTCGTCAGACTTAAGACGGTGAACAAACTACGAGGTTGATTATACTGACTGAAATTTGCCAACAAAATACATAATCATAAAAATTGGTCGTTGACTGTTCAGTGTAACAGTAATTTTCGAAGCAATTTAACTCTCCGAATGTAATTTGCATAATTTGGCATTTTTAGACACAATAATCTACTCCCCTCGGCTGCCTTGTTGGTCAAGTGGTCGCTAGCGCTACTGCTAAGTATGATATCCTGGGATCGATTCTCAAGCTGGGAAAAGTGTTTTTGGGGTTTTTACTTCAGAAATTTATCAGTAACATCCCGGAGACTGGATTTTTGCCCGGTTGATAGCAATGGAGATGCCTCTTTAAAACTTCTCTGTCGAAATGCGGGTGTACTATTGGTACATCTCTGCCTAATCCTCCAGGGACTACAGGTGTGATGTTATGTTAATAATCCATTATATTAAATTAGGAAGCAAAAGCACGTAATTAGATTTTCATTTTAACACATGCAAGGCACGTAATATGTAGTATATTTGATACATTTACATACATAAACACCTGATTAATATTAGAGGACATTTGCATATGAACACGTGCTAGTAATAACTAAGTTAATGTTAGTAACATAGCATAACATAACGCGTGTATTCCCTTGGTGTTGGCAGAACTGTAACTCGCATTAAGTTAGTAATATTTAAAGGTGTGTTTCCACTTTGTGTGATGTGTGTGATTCTCACCAAAAGCATGACTACTTTCTTTTTTATTGGGTCAGCAGAGCTTTGGTGGGAAAGGATTTAGCGGAGGCGTTGGCTTCATCTCTCTAGCGTTTTCCCAAATATGTTTGGGTCCGCTTCCAGTCTAACCAGATGGAGCTGAATACCAGTATATGACATAGAACATCATTATCCTATCACAACCCAGGTACTGGGCAACACGATACCCCTTGGTAAGACTGGATGTCAGACTTTTGGGTTTCTGACTACCCGTAACGACTGTCAAAGATCTACAAATGACCACCGGGACCAACGGCTTAGCGTGCTTTCCGAGGCACGAAGGAGTCTCGTTATGTTACAAACGGTCACCTATCCACAGACTGACCTCGGCAAGCGTGCTTAACCTTCGATCAACCCATGCGGCTGTTTTTATGTAGCCACGAGCTCCTCGTGAAAAATCACTTACTGACTATTAAATTAATTAAAATAACAATTGAACACAATTAATACAGTCGTAATCAAACTAAGCCGTCAAGTCAGCGAAATGAATCACCCACTATAGCGAGTTATGTTAATTGCGATCATAAATTACTGACGACTGACGTTCATAATTAATAACCAGCTTATAATTAAGGCGACGTACACCACAGCGTCGAATGACATACTGTTTTCCGGCGTAGGTACTGTTAACAGCATTGTGTGAAATTCATTAAAAGCATGTTGGTTTAGTGTGTATTTGTGCAGTCAGCGACCGATTTATATTATTGTTTTGAGTGCCTCGTTGGTCTAGTTCACAAGCTTTACTGCTAAGCAAGAGATCCTGGGTTCTATGCCCGGAAAACTTGGAATTTCTCAGTAGCAGCCCTGAGTCTGGATTTGTGCTAGGTTGGTGGCAATAGGCTCGCCCCTATTACATGGGACTTAAAAAAAACTGGCGAAATGTGGGAATACTAAAGGTTCATCTCTGCCTTACCCTTCAGGGAATACAGGCGTGATGTTATGATGTTCTATTACTATACATTATCCAAAATAATGGCACTATTTATTAGTATTGCAAAATTATAAATAACTAATCGACTTTTTTCCATGAAATTTAAGCAGAAAATGCCATTAGGATAAGTATTACAGGTATTTTAAAACAATATTAGGTTTTATCTACATCCTCATTTGGGTGAACTTTCCCCCACTAAATTTGGGTCGGCTTTCAGTGTAGCCGGATGCAGCGAAATACCAGTATTTTTCATGAAATGACTGCCTATTTAGACTCCACAACCTGGGTTGTGTATCCGTGTTATCCAGTAACTGGTTAATGGATAACACGATACTCCTTGGCAAGCCTAGTGGTATGCTCTACAGAATATTTTAACAAAATCAGAGGCTTATGATGATGATCGTATTAAAAAAAAAACAAAAATCTTTTTACAGCCCTACAGACTGAATTACGATTCAGTAAATGTTTAAGAGCGGATATAAACCAAAATTGCCAATCGTAAATTCAATTTTACTTGAAATTGGCAAGAACAATGCATAAGTTGAAATTGTGTGAGTACTTGATACTTCTGAAGGAATAGCAAAAACCAAAAATCATACAATTTCCTCGATAATAAATCGATGTATATTTTAAAATGATGATCACTTAACTGATTAAAATATGAATATAGTAGTATCCTTAAAAATTCTGTTTGGTCCGATAGTTGGAATACTCAAAAATATTTTACACGTATTTTCTTTTTGTCACATAAAACCAAAAATGACGACGATAAAAACAAAAGTGCGTTGAAATTTCGCGTGTCGTCACGTCTTATTACAGATTTTACGTAGAAGTGACGTCACGAGCCTTCTGCTGAACTTTGATGTGCTTTGTCATTGTCACTTTTTATTAATTTCAGTAAGCAAAAAATACGTGGCTAATATTTTTTGGTAATCTAGCTGACGGACTAAATAGACTATTATATATGTAGTTACCTAGGACATAGCGATGCCTATTGTATAAATAAGTAGGTACAATACGGGCTTTATTACGATAATACAATTAAATATAAAAATAAATAATTGTCTTTATATACATGTACTACTAATGATTGAAAAAAAACAAAACCTTCCGAATTCGTTTTCTTTACGCATGTAGAATACGTTTACGGTTTCCGAACTGTAAATATAAGACAGCATGCGCCTTGTCGAATACTTTTTTTATTATTATTGCAACGATTTTAAATAATAAAAAACGTTGCCCTATACTAGGTATTCTCCTGTATCGCCGGTGCGTTTACAAACATTTAAACTCACATACACAAATCTTTGTTCCGTGCGGGGATCTAACCCGCGACACGCAGCGCAGCAGCCAATCGCTCAGCCACTGCACCAACCGTGTCATCAATACCTTTTATGAAATGCGTGCATTCTGGTGCCCGAATAACGAAACGGCGCATGAGCGGCGACCCTTGATGTTAGAATTATGAATCCCTATTTACAATTGAATAACCCAGGAAAACATTTACCCTTCTAAAGAAAACAGCATTTAAATTAAAAGTAATTGATATTTGCGTTTAATTAAGCTAATTTCCGAATCAATTAAAATGTGATGATACAAATGGATTAATTTAACTGATGTTCAACGCACAGGTTAACCTGATTAAATGAATATGGTGATTAAGTAGATTGAAATGGCGAGTTGCCTGTACCGTTGCTCTGATAAAATGAAACATGTTTTAATTTTAAATGCAAATAGGTGTATACAAACACTCGTGCTTTATAAATTGGTTTTTTAATTTAATTCTTCAATTATACTTATAACGCTACTAGAATTTGAACATTGGTAAAACGTAATAAGGTGAGGAATTTCGCAATGTGTTTTAATTAAATGACATAAAAGGTATTCACTATGAAACCTTATCTTAATGAGCAACAGTAAGTAGCAGGTTGGTATTATTTCAGTTTTATAAGTAGATAAGTGAATAAACATAACATATAATCACAGATTTAGTTCCTAAAAGGTTAAGCAGGCACAAATCTAGACTCCAGGCAGCTACTGAGAAACTCCGGAATTTATACATTAATCTATATGGATACAATTATACATATGACGGGGGAGCACAGTCTCTATCATCATTAGCACTCATCCTAGGTCCTTTTAACTGTGGGCGTCAGTGGGTAGTATTGGATGAAGAAAACAAACTTGCACACTCAATCACGTAGGCTATAATTCCGATTTTATAGTTAATGCACTTTACACTCGTATAACTAGACTAGTAGGTACGTATCGCAGAACGCGCGATGGTTCAGTGATCCGCACGCGCCGCTTGCCAACCGAGAAGTGAAGTCTACAGTCGCTTGCGCGCGCGCCACCAACTCCATCGAGCGCCACCGGATGGCGCTGGCGTACCGGATACGACTCAATTGCGACACATATAATAAATTTGTAACAGGCTGATACTGAAGAAATACGTTTTTTGTGTCTGTCTGTATGTTTATACACGCATCACGCAAAAACTACTGCATGTAACTCAATTCAGTTTTCACCGATGTATTGATAGAGGTCTAACTTAAGACATAAGCTCCATTTTATTCTTATAAATACCACGCGTGCGATGTCGGTAGCAAAAGCTAGTAAATGAATAAAATTGCTAAGAGACGATTCTTGCCAATTTTGTTTGTTTGAAGTATCATAACCAAACTCAAACTATTTATTATCTTATTTGAACAAAGACCACGAATATTTTATCTGCTAACTTCTATAGAGCTTTGTGAAATAAAGGTTATATACTCTAAGTTATAATTTAAATAATTTAGACAATGATTAGACCTGCTGTCCTGTATGGATCGGAGTGTTGGGCCACAAAAGGAATGAATGAAAGGCAGTTGCATGCAGCTGAGATGAGAATGCTAAGGGGGATGTGTGGTGTTACGCGAATGGATAGAATAAGAAATGAGTATATAAGAGGATGTCTGAAAGTGGCGCCTGTGACAGAGAAGTTGTGTGGAAATCGGCTATCATGGTATGGACACGTGATGCGAAGGAATGAGGATCATGTTGTGAGGAAAGTTTTGAGTATGAATGTAGAGGGTTACAAGAGTAGAGGGAGACCCAGGAAACGATGGATGGATTGTGTGAAAGTTGATATGGCTAAGAAGGAGGTGACTTCTGAGATGACGGGAAATAGAGATGTATGGAAGAAGAAGACATGCTGCGCCGACCCCAAATGAAATTGGGATAAGGGCAAGAGGATGATGATGACTCTAAGTTATAATTTCGAATCCACGAATGCTAAGTGAAGCTTCCAACTGGCTTTTCAACTAACTTAATATACTGCATCACGGTGTTATGTGAATGTGGAAGGCTGTCAACTTGATGCCGGATATAGAGATATAGTTATACTGGAAGGTTCAACTGAGAAAGAATGCTTAAATAAAATAGAAAAAATATTTGTAGTGCTGTCTCAGTCTGCGTTTGGGTGATCTAAAAATACATTTTTTTAAGGAATATTAAACAATTATGAATGGAATGGATAAGATCGTGGTGGTAAACAAGTTAATTAGATGTATATATTTGAGTGCGAATCCCAAAACCAGGTTCTGTTTGAACTAACATGAGTACAATAATACATTATGGCAAAAGGATCATGGTCTACGCAGGGTCTACGGCGTAGCTGATGTAGAAGCTACGGGCTACGGCTGCTACGCAGTTATTGCAACCGACCAAATATTTCATGTACATAACAGCACATACACAGGTCTTTCAGAATACTATAATGCAGTATGCTGAAATGAAATTATTAAATAATGATACAAATTTTTTGACATAATCTTTACAAATAAATAAAATTTAAGTGTCTGTTTGCAATGTTAAAATAACACTTTTTTTACTAAATCCGTATAACTATATATGGTATACCAAAAAAACCTTTAATATTTTTTTGTCTATCTTGTCGAACCCACTGAATCAATTTTGGTAGGACTTTCATTGAAAGATAGGTAATATTAAAAGAAGCAACGTAGGCTACTTCCATTAATTTAGGAAAAAAATGAAAATCCAGTTTTTTTTGAGATCCGCGCAAACAAAGTCGCAGGTACAACAAGTAATAATTAAAAATCCTCAATTTTTATATTTTAATTAAAACTAAACTCCTCCGAAATGGCTCGACCGATTTTCGTAAAATTTTGTGTGCATATCGGTTAGGTCTGCAAATCGGACAACATCTACTTTTTATAACACTAAATGTTGAGGGTGGTCCACCCCTAAGTTTTCTTTTTCTTTTTCGACAATTTTTTTTATGATGCATACATAAATACATATAACCCTTAATTTTCACCCTTCTATCACCAACTTCAATATGGCAAAACAACGTTTGCTGGGTCAGCTAGTATCCTATAAAATTGTCTCTAGATCTGCAACTAAGTGTAGCAAGGCTCGTTAGCGATGCGCTCTCAACTTATGACATAACACTATTAACTATTTAGCGGTAAAAGCTACGCTGAGCTAAGCTTAGCTGTCACAGTAATGGGTGCCAAGCATTAGGGAGACGGATACTCACATAAAGCAGACATGTTTCTTATTTAAAAGGAAGGCTTTTATTCTAATTTCTGTTTTATTTTCCGTAGTGGATATTTCTATGGCAGAGACAAGGATAGATCGTGGGACAAACATGACGATTATAGGCGAGATGGTCCTTGTTGGTTCAGGGTTAATTATTTGAGTTTAAATTTATTATTAACTATTGAAATTTTTAATTAAACAAATGCCTTGTAGATTGATTACAAAACCTAATAAACGAAAATCTATGTCATAACTGGTTTTAAAATGTTATTCTTAACACTACAAATTATTATAATTTTTCCCACTGTAGGGCCAAAGGTTCCACTTTAATTGCAACATAAATAATATCTACCTCGTCGACCACTATATCACAAGCGCTTCCGTTAGGCATGACGTCTTGAGTTTGATTCCCAGGTCGAGTAAATTGTTGTTGGGTTTTCCATCTAGAAATGCTCAGCCTGGATCTCTGCCTGTTTGATGGCAAAAGGCTCCCTATAATATGGGACTTAAACATAACAGACTAAATAAAATTGTACTAATATTTTCACCTCTGCCTAGCTCACCGAGGAATACAGGCGCAATATTGTGTAATTCTTTTACACAATATCACGCCTGTAATCTTGTACAAAATTAAAAAAAATCCAAAAGCAAAAATACTGCAGTTACTGTTTCTAAATTGTAAAAGCTTCGAGATTTTCGCAGTTTTTTTTCAGTAATAGCATTGAAGGCACATTTGACTTTGACAGCGTCTCATGCAAAGAGGGCTCACTGCGACGACAGCTAATTAAGTTTAACTTAAACAAGGCTTCTCTTGTTGCTCTGGATTATGACACCTTGATACTCTCTTTTAATTACTTTGAATTTTGTTTGTTTATCTTTTTCTTTAAGAAAAATAATTTACTACCTCTTTTGTCTTATCTCGTTGTTACAAACATTGCTGCAGAGCCTGAGTTCTGTTCGTGACTTGAGCAAAGTGCGGTTGGGTTTTTAACCGACAAAATAAAAGAAGGAGATTTTCTATTCGACACTTATTTTTTTATATGTTTAACCACGCGTAACTTTGTACAGTGTAGTCCGATTGTTTTGTTGGATAGAGTATACCTTAAAGTTTGTCCCACTTAATGGTTCAATTGAAAACGTAAATCTACCGCTAAGTGTTTAAATTGTGATGATTTTTTTAGGAGGTGCTTGCTCAAGACATGTCGGCGACTTTAAACATAAATTAATTATAAATCATGTTTTTCTTCACCAATGTAAGTGATGTCTAAGATAAACTTAGAAATTATGTACGATTTGAAAAAGTCGCATGATACTTGCTCAGAATTAATCCCACAACCTCTTACATGAGAAATTTCTAGTGTAGGGCAACGTTTAAAAAAAATCAAAAATTAATCAAACAAGAATAAAGACTTGTAATATTGGTTATTATTAATAAGCACTGACGCTTCTTACATAATATATCTAGAACACAAGTAACTGGCACGGCGCGGGGAAGTATACTGGCCCAAAACTCTTCGCGCGTGGAATGTTGAATTTTACCTTGTTAGCATTATAATTACCTTTTATGTAGGTAACTGTCACTTATATTCCCAAAAACCAGGCATAGACAAAAATAAAAAAAGGCCTTAAAAAAACTCTAATAAATCCCCGGTACACCACAAAAACCAAGCATTCCCTGCTACTAAAACAAAGTAAAGTTATTTAAAACCTCACAACGAGTCATTACAGAGAAAAAAAACAAATTTCAATTGGCCGGTTTCGTGCCCAAATTATTTCAGCGCTTATTTATTTTGCACGTCCGAGCAGGCAGATATAGTCACAAAAGGGTTGCAGTTAATGTAGAACGGGGAAGAAAAAGTCTGTTAGAAGCAATTTAGTTGACAACCCTGTGAGCTTCGCTTGCTTTAGTAGGGCTGGCATCCGCACGATTCGTGTTGAAATTTTAAATATCAGATTTGAGAGGCGAAATTAATTCCGAAAAGTGGGGAATTTTAAATGGTGCTTGTAAAGTGTTCCGGGATAGTTGGATAGTGCTTTTATGAAGGCAATTGCAGCCATGGGAAATTTTAAAGTATTGTACATACATATAACCATATAACCTCACGTCTTATTCCCATGGGGAAAGGCAGAATCTACAGAACCCCACCTGCCACGTTCCTTTTGCCTCGTTTAACGTCCATACACCTGATCATACATGTACGCCGGTTGCGAGTACTAAGCACCTGACCTTTCTGATGAACACGTTAAAAAAAATGTAACAGGCCGATATCTGTACATTACAGATATTGATGAAAAACTAATATGGGAGGTCTTTATAAGAGCAACAGAAGCCAAAACAACTTTTTCTGACATTTTTGTCAATGAGTCTGTTTGTCCGTCTCTATGTTTGTACACGCATCACGCAAAAAATACAACTAATTAAATAATAACTGCATGGAGTTGAATGCAGTTTGCAGCGATGCACACACACAGCACATACACACACACAACACACACAGAACACTAGCACCGGCCCTCTTATTTTATATTTTTTATTGTTCAGATTTTAGTTTCTTTAATGATTTTTATCATCTGTGCGTGTCCCAAATAAATATTTTTCTTTCCTTCTTTCGATGTATTGCTAGATGTCTAACTTAAACTATAGGCTACTTTACTGTTATAAATTCCCCGCGTATGAAGATGCGGTCAAAAGCCAGTTACTTATTTAAGGTCAGTAAATGTCCTTTCGGCGTCCATTCCCTGTAGACTGTATTTTAATGTGTCAATATTGAGGTTATATCCCACATAGGTACGTACCTTGAAGATTCTTTATAAGCGTGTCTGTAGTCATGACAGAAAATCAATGAATACACAATTTGTTATGTGTATAAAACGTCAAACATTTCTTAGTATAATGAGATGGTTGCCTTGAAAAATCCATCATACAAGAAGCGAAAGTCGCTACTCATGCTCTCTAATCTTTTGTACGTTAGCTCGTATGAATATTATCAATGTCAGTACAAATTAGGAGGCATGGATCCACTAGTATTAAGTAAAGCTTCTTTGGTTTCATTCAGAAGGCTTAAAGCCTAGACAACGAATAGACTTTTATTCAAACAACATTTTGATAAAACTATTTATTTACTACGCATAACCCACTACTTCGTACGCGTGAAGTTTAACAACATTAATTATGTTTTTAATTAAAAGTAGTTAAAGTTACTCCTTATAACATCAACTATCTAAATAAAATAAAATAAATAATGCTGGACAATCCACACAGCATCATCTAGCCCCAAGCTAAGCAGAGCTTGTGTTATGGGTATAGATGACTGATATACTTAATACAATACATTACATAGATAGATATTTTTTATTATACATAGCAAATACCCAGAACACCCAGAACAAATCTTTGTAGATCGTACAAACAATTTGTCCCAGGGCGGGAATCGAACCCGCAACCTCCTGCATCGCAGGCGGACCATCGCCCGCCGCGCCACATCGGTCGTCAAAAATCTCCTCAAAATCGGACCACCAGTTTTGGAGATAAGCCGGAACAAACAGACAAACATTCAAAAATTGACAAAAATGTTTTTTTTGTATAATTACTTGAGCTAATGCTTAGAGTAAACAGCTATTTTTATGACATAACAAACAGACACATCAAAATATTATTTATTTGTACAGATAAATATCAATCACATCTAGATAAAACAGTTCAAATGATCGTTTATATCTCCTCAATCATCTGAAATGTCACGTAACGAATAAATGGCTGCTGAAAACCAATTATATTACCATAGCCGTTAGGTACCGGGATATTTGGTGAATATTTGCCACAAATTACGGTACATTAAAGGGGATGTGTCCTAGGCAGAAATATATTAAGTCTATTTAGTCCGTCAGTAAGATTACCAAAAAATATTGGACACGTATTTTTTGCTTACTCAAATCCATAAAAAGTGGCAATGAAATAGCACATCAAAGTTCAGGAGAAGGGGCTTGTGACGTCACTGTTACGTTAAAAGTGTAGCACGGCGTGACGTCACGCGCAATTTCAACGCACTATATCGTCGTCATTTTGGGATTACGTGACAAAAGAAAAAATACGTGTCCAGTATTTTTGAGTACCTAATCCAACTTTCGGACCAATCAGAATTTTTAAGGCCATATTATATAGAGGTCTGGGACCTGTCTCTTCAAACTAATTTTAAATTCCGATCTAAAGCCAATACGATTCCAAGGTTAATTTTGCAGATACGTGATTACATTATTTGGCGAGATACACAGCTGTCAAAATCCACTCGAACTCAAGTATGTTAGGATCGTAGTAGGTGGCGTTCTGTTATTTCTGCCTAACACCATGGGCAAAAGGCGTGAGTTTATATATGTATGGATGTGTGAGAAAATTGATTAAGAATTTTGCATACGTGTAGGGTGCTCGTGACCGTACACAGGAAAGGGTAATCAAAACCAGAACTAATATACATGTGTGAGGATGCCAATTCGGGGTTGATCTTTGCCGCCAATATTTTTTATAAGGGCGTTATGGATAACAAGCAAGAGAGAAACTCTAAAGGAAGCGTAGTTAGCCATTATATCTTAAAATTAAATAGTTTAACAACGTTTTGCACATGAACTAATGTGCGAATTCGACATACATGATTATCAAGGACAAGATAAAAAAATCTAAAAAGTCCAAAAACCTTTTAAGTCTAAATTAGATAGCATAGCCAACATAGCATAAAACAACTAGAAACCTTCTTCATCCTTTAAAATGAAGACAGGACCAAGATTCTGTGAAAATTATCGCAGCAGAAATTTTCCGTCTCAAACATAAATAGGGAAACATCTTTTAGAGACTAAACAGAAAAAAATGGCGACAGCTTTATAACAAGATTTGTGTTCATTGTAAAATGTAATAGATCGACCTACTTTCTTGATAATTTTGAGCCTCGTAAAAAGAAGGTGGCACCGTCATTACTCAACTGTTGCCAAAGTTTGTTTGAATTTAGAACGAACGATTTTCTGGCGGTTGTTATAATGTCACTTCCATCACATTGGTGCCGATTCCGTTGTTGTACTTTCATCTCTTTCTCTCTTATAAAACAAGACAAGGACGGACATTTGCAAGAGCTGTCAATTTTAGTTTGAACTGAAATTTCCTAACAAATGTTCTTGAAATTTAATATGCATCGGCCAAAAACATGGTTTAATTAAAGGCATAAACTAATTTGATATATCTAACTTAGTACATAACTGTCGCCGTTTTTTTGCTCTTGCTATCTCTTAGAACGAGATGTCAATTCTCTCATTCAAGTTTAGTTTGTGAACGAGGGTTTCGGTGCCAATAAGCCAATTTCACTAAATGACTAAAGCCAATTTCACTAAATGTTTACGTTTATAACAAAATATCAAGTAGGTTTCTGTGAACTAGATTGTTTTACGTTCTCGTTGCTACACACAGCCCACAGTCCGATTTAAGTTTGGAAGATGCTTGTAAAGGTCAGTCCATGGATGGGTGCCGCTGACCATCTATAACATACCAATACCAAGGAAGAAAACAGAGAAAGAAGAACACGGACAGTGTTTCGTACTGCTTATAGTTGGTCTAGGCTGTCATTCGTAGCACTAGTTCCCATGTTCCCATGATCGGTGCAAGTGTAGGATGGGAACACCGGGGTAGTTTTTAGTCAGGAAGAGTCTGACATCCATGAGGATTTTCAAACTCGGCAACAAAAAAAGAAAGGCTGTCATTCGTAGATCTTTAACAGCCGTTACGAGTATCATGCTACACGTGTTGAAGTTCAGCAACCAATTAGGAATGATTTTAAATCATTTATAATGTTCCACATTCAATAGGTTTGGCAGCAATTAATGCGACATAATCCGTGCTTAATGGAAGTTTATCCGGGTCATTATAATCCGTATATTAAACATGACAGGTGGTTTGACAACCCTAGTGGTTTAACAGCTCCTAAATTGTAGGTTATATTGAAGCAAAATTGATTATTTATTATTACATATTTATGTTATATTCCTATTAGTTAATTAATTTAATTAATAAAATTACTCTTTGCACCAAGAGTGAAAACCAAAACACGTGTAAAGAGTCACCGATGAAACAAATGAATGAAGACGAGTGAACGAATAAAGGTTAAAAAAGTTAGTAGTAGTAGTCGGTTGGTCGGTCGGTCAGTAGGTCGGTCAGGCGGTCGGTTGGTCGGTCGGTTGGACGGTCAATCGGTCGGACGGTCGGTCGGTCGGTCGGTCGATTGTTGAGTTAAGCAATTATAAATGCATGCAGTGATTGCAGGATATTTTCCAATGAAAAAGTTGTTCATATTAATAATAATATAATATACTTTATTAATTCAGACCGTGGTGTCCATTTTGTTATTAACAATTAGTGTTATAAATGCTTAAAAACTGTCAACACAAACAAAATAAAAACATTATCTTGACATGCTCAATCACTGCAGCGATTATTGATGAGTACAATGACCTTTGAAATATGACAACACGTGTATTTCTGATACACGCTGTCCAAGCAGCTTACGAATACTTTTAGACGACTACGAATAGGTACAAGGAGACAAATTCCTAAGAAAAGTGCACATTGTACTCAGCACAGCGAACACGAAAGCGGTGACAACCGACTTACCCACGCTACCTGTACCATATAAAAGACAGGTACAGAAGGCTGGCTCCATACAAAAGCGACAACGCACACACACAAAGACTCCGGTCACACGGTGATCATGAGTATTATATTTTTCTTATATCACTTTGGGATCACGAGCTAATTGCACACTGCATTGCAAAAACATTGCTTGTATGGACAGTGGGATGCTATTGTGTAATAAGTAAATTAACACACTTTGTGCAAAGCAATTAAGTAAGTATTTATGGTTTTAATTCATACTCACAATAATTGACGGCACGGTTGGAGTAATGGCTGAGCGGTTGACTGCTGTGCCGCATGTCGTGAGATAGATTCCCGGACGGAACAAATATTTGTATGGCCTGCAGGTAGTTGTTCCGGGTCTGGCTGTTTGTGTATGTGAGTTTGAATGTTTGTAAACGCACCTACGATACATGAGAAATTCCTACAGTGGGAAAAGGGTATTTTTTTTAATGACCTACGGGTATGAAAAATGTCTTAGGCTAGTTTTATAGTCACACCGCTAGACGTGCCGCTGGGCACTGTGAAACGAGATTAATACTACGCGTTCCACTGCTGTGAGACAATTGTGTACAATATGAACGTTAAAGCGGTTATAGTCCTGGCTATTTCCTTTTATGGAAAAGAAGGCAACAGCGACTTCGAAGAAGAGTAATTGATCCTAATAACGCTACAAGGTTACTGAGATGCGAACACGTAACATCTTTCTCCGATTTTGATCGGCAGCGCCGGCGAACAGCGCGCGAATACCAAACGGCGCTGATTATTACCCGATACATCTCCGAACGCATCGTCGAAACGCGTAACAATAAAACCAGCCATACATTTAAAACGTAACATAAAAACGTTCGTAATCAGACCCACAGATCATCACCGTGTAAAGCGGGTTCGACACGACACATTCACTGTACGTGGAGCGTATGTGCCGCACACACGCTTCATACAACGAGAGCGAGAGATTTTTGTATGGAGCATACCTTCTGCATCTATATTTTTTGTGATACTTACCTACATACCTGTACGGTAGACCGCATGGCAGCGTTTTCATTATGTCATGTGCAATAGGCACGTAGTACGTAGTGGGAAAATTTTGCCGCGTGTAATATGATATCGGGACTTCATTTTATGTTTAGTATGAGTTGCAATTCTTTCTCTCGTATTGCCGCAAGCTATGTGATAATATGGTACCAATGACATTTTCATTTCTAAGTTTAACGTAAACATCAGAGATAAATAAAAAAATAATAATGCTGGATAATCCACACAGCATCATCTAGGCCCAAGCTAAGCAGAGCTTGTGTTATGGGTACTAGATGACTGATATACATACGATACATTACATAGATAGATATTTTTTTTATTATACATAGCAAATACCCAGAACACCCGGGACAAATCTTTGTAGATCGTACAAACATTCGTCCCAAGGCGTGAATCGAACCCGCAACCTCCAGCGTCGCAGGCGAACCTTCGCCCGCTGCGCCACAAAAAGTCGTCAAAATAATGAATAAAATAGAAGTGTGTCATCTTCAAACCGCCTTGAGCGAGCGTGGTGATTCATGCTCGTGCCTTCTCTGCATAAGAGCAGTCCCTGCAGTGGGGTAGTAACAGGCTGGTATTATTATTTGATAATAGTCTATGTTGTGCTTCAAATATTCTAAAAGTCAGTGAAGAAAGCCTTGTCTGGGGTAAAACCATTGTGCACTGACATTACTGAAGGTCAGTTTCTTTATCATATGTTTTTTTTTTTCAAAATCAAAATCAAAATTCATTTATTCAAATAAGGCTGAGTATCAGCACTTTCTGAAAGTCACTAAAACGCCCACCCTTCACCACTTCTTAGTGTTTTTGCTGGGAAGAAGAAATTTTAGGGACTTTCATTGTAGTAAGAACAAGTGAGCCCTGTTCAACTAATCATAAAATTAAATTACTGACTGCCTCGTTGGTCTAGTGCTCGCAAACGTGACTGCTAAGCATGAGGTCCTGGGTTCGAAGCTCAGGTCGAGCAATGCGTAATTGTGATTTTTCAGTAGGAATGTCTTAGTAGCAGCCCGGAGTCTGGATGTGCCCGGTTGATGGCAATATGCTCATTCTCAGAAGTTAAGGTGATAACGGGGGCCTACTGCAGGTATAGGTACCTCTGCCGTATACAGGCGTGATATCATGTCATCATTATCCTTCCCAACTATGTTGGGGTCGGCTTCCAGTCTAACCGGATGCAGCTAAATACCAGTATTTTACATGGAGCGACTGACTATCTGACCTCCACAACCCAGTTACTGGGCAACACGATACCCCTTGGCAAGACTGCTTGTCAGACTTTCGATTTTCTGACTACCCGTAACGACTGTCAAAGACCTACATACGACAACCAGGACCAACGGCTTAACGTGATGTTACGTTACGTTTATGTATAGAATAAATAATTTTCTGTCCCATTATCACCATGTTCTGAAATAACAAACTGATGAAAACAACACACAACTAATATTTTTTTCATACTATCTTTCTTCTATGTACGAATCGGCGTGAAAAGAATTTAAATACGACTGAAGATAAGCAACAGATACGCATTTATTCGGCAAACAATATAAATCACGATTGCTAGACATGTTTATGAATCACCCTGTACCTTAACACAATTTCGTTTCACGCACTATAACACGTTTCGTAAATACCTCTTCTATGGGTTTTTTCTTGTTATTTTTATTGGGGCCGTTTGTTGACTGTCAATTGCCCAAAAGTACCTATACAATGTATGTATTATTTATAAGTTAACACGTGTAATTTTGAGGTTCTCGTGGCTAAGTAATAACCGTCTTACAAGGTTAAGCAATGCTTGCCCTCGATTGCAAACTGAGAAATCTCCGTGCCTTGGAAAACATACTAACCCGTTGGTCCCGGTTGTCATTTGTCTAACTTTGACAGTCACTACGGCTAGACAGAAGCCCAAAAATCTGACAACCAATTTTACCACGGGGTGTCGTGATAATCAGTTACTGGGTTACTGGGTTTTGGAGATCTGTCAGGCAGTCGTAAAATACAGGTATTCGGGTAAAGTAAAATACGACCCCGAATATTAAAGGCACATGTCATAAAGAGTTTTTAAATATACAAAAACAAAATGGCCACCCGTTAATGTGTAAGAGGTCGTTATCATTGTCTTCGCAAACAGTCATGCATATAAAGAGCTTAACATTACCGAAAAAGCAATACATACATCATATTTTTCCCTTTTCCCAGTTATTTTAAATTCAATATTTATTAAGAATTCCGAGGCGAACAACGACATACATTCTGACTCGTATCCTGTGAAGCTGATACTCAGAATTCCAGAAAAAAAATAAAAACCAATATGAAGGCATTTTTAATGTATTATTTTAAGAGATATCTTTTGTGATGATTTTATTTACTCTAAGAGGATTTCCTTTTTTGTACCCAAAGCCAATTTATTCAGTACTTGTAAGTACAGCCAATTGAACATGAACCTTGCTTTTTACTAAAGTTGAAAACCTAACAAAGAAATTTGACACAACGGGGTAGCTTGATGTGCTGGCCTCTGTACCTAACGTAAAACAGAACTTATCACCATCTTTACAAGAAACCCCTTTCACAGTTGTCATTGTTTTTCATGCAATTAATTACCAAGATTATGAATTAACAATTATAATTAATATTTACCGAGTTACTTCCTCATTTTAGCGAATTGCCAGTACCCCAACAACAATATACACAGTAAGGTATAAATGTATAGCGCGGGCGCGATAAGCTTTTGAATTTCGTAAGCCTCATTTCATCTACAGCGATAAAATGAGTTCCCTTATTTAAAATTCACAAAACGCATCAGAATTTATAATCATAAACCCTAGAAATAAACCCAAAACATTGTTTAAAAGTCCCCACAAACATTTTAATTACGAAACGGAGGGGTTCTCAGAATTACTTGCGTACTTTTTTCGCAATAAACCTCTGATAGCCATAGAGTAAAAAAGGTATGGAAAATCCTGACCCGCACGCTTCCTAGATCATTACAACTCGAGAAATTTGTGGTGTACCTCACTCACTCCGCGCCTTTACACGCGCGATTAACACCTTCTTTTGTTTAAAATAACTTTTTAAAAAGCGGAAACATTTATAACTCTTACAATAAATTAAAATAAAAGAAAAAAACAAAGTACCATCCTAACATAATAAACCTAACCGTTAATTACAAGGTGTCGATTTCATCCTCATCGCTGTCAGCTGGTTAAGTACCCAAAAGACTGAAGGCATTACCATGTTGAATGGCAATGCTTAGCCTCTTATCTGGCCAAAGTAGAAGCCAGCCCTTGGGTCTCGGGAAGCGTCAACTAAACGTTTTGAAATTTCTTAAAAAGAACATGAAATAATTAATTGTTTCTTTATAAACAAAAGCTACATAACAAATTTAGAAATTTCTTTCACCTATATAAAGTTACATTATCTGTGAGTAACATAGGCTACATTTTATTTTCAAAACTATGCTTTAAAGGAGGTAGAGGGAATGTTAAAGTTCGAACACAAAAGTACGAAATCGACGCGGAAGAAGTGCGAATACCGAATATGTCACATCGTGTTAAGAAGAAAAACATCGTTGTCTCTTTCGCTCAAACTTAAATGACAGTCTCTATCCACCTAAATAACAATGTTACACATGTCTCATGATTTAATTCTCGAATGCCGTACATGAGTTTCGCTTCTATACAGTTTTATTATTCTATGCTCAGGGCTGGCACAAACATGTGAATAATTCATAAATACCTCCCGGTTTATTTACGCGATGCCTCGAAATGTTTAGAGGGACTTTTTATATTTTAATGTAGGTCTCATTTTTTTTAAACACGAGTTAAATATATGGTAATTCTAATAAAGACCTTTTGCTAGTGTTAATAAATGTTCTTTTCACGGTAATGTTCAGTAATTATAAAGGTTGTTTTTTTTTTCACTAAAATAGTTAACTTTTTTTTAATTTCCTACAGGATTATTGTGTTATACCCAACAAGGACACATATGTACATATTCCTTACGCCTTTTTCCTAGGGGGATAGGCAGAAACTACAGAACGCCACCTGCTACGATCCTCACATACTCCTTTTGCTTAGCTTACCTTCATACATCTGGTTATGCATGCACGTCGGTTCCGAGGTTATTTGAGTAGTCTCAAATAACCTTTTCAAGGAACATCCACAATAAGATCACTACTTCTAGGGCATCCCCTCCCGGCGTCCCGGCGACCTATCAAGTCTAGTCTGTATATAGGAATCTCCAATTTAGGTCCATGTCGTAATATTTCCTGAACTTTATTAAGCAATATTTTTGTTATATCTCTTTTTCTGCAGCATGCAAAATGACCACTGAAAAAATTTCCACTTAATAAGGGGTGATGAAGATGGCCAGCACTGCCAGCCCAGGAAGTGATGGCTAGAGACAACCTGGAGACGTACCGCGGTGGCTGGTTCGAGGTGTCACGGAAGAAGAGTACCTGGTCTGACTTGGGGCTGCCTTTAAGTAGTAGCGGGAGAAAACATTCTTATAATAAATAACGTATTAACCTCAATGTGTTTTAGTGTATGAACATGCAAAACAATATATTTTTTTTAAGTATTGACAATACAAACGATTGATTATAGTTTTTTCTTGGCGTAAGTTAACTCATCTTAACAGTCGTTCACGATGAGTATGCCGCAACCATTAGTATGCCTTATTTCCAACTATTTAACATTTAATGGGTATTTGATAGATTTTTCATTGTTTTGTTGGTCCGTCTAATAACAACCTTCATCTAAATATCCTGTTTTTATTTTGTAATTAAATTAATGGTTATAAATAAATATTTTTCAATTAAATTCCCGACCGCCAAAACATACTTAAGTCGTGTCGCTGGTAAAATTGTTTCAGTTGATTGCTTTATTTGCCCAGTATTCAGTGACGCTACAAAACCAATAAAAAATAAAACCAAAAAATTTTGTCTGATAAAACATACTAATTATCCAAACCACTTTTACAAGGAATTAAAAAGAGAACAGATGCGATAACAAGTATATATGAGTTAAAAAAATATTAATTAACAAATACAAATTGAGATTATTAGAAACTGGAGTGGCACTTTGCCAATGTTCGGCTTAATAGGGACGCTACCAGGCCACTGGGCGAGCCAACCTCGTCATTAGCAAATGGAGTTTCACCGCATACTCGGGCCAGCCCTGAATTTTGAGAGCCCACGTCGGTCAAATATTGGTTTTGGAAAAGCTTTCGCCAATATTAGAATTTTCTTATTTTTGGTTATCTTGTGTTTTGAATATTGATGAATCATCTGATAAACCTTCACCGAACTACGTTGTGGTCAGCTTCCAACCTAATCGAATGCAGCTGAATACCAGTTTTTAAGCCTTACAACGCAGTTACTTGGTAACACGCTACTCCCTTGGTAAGACTTCCGGGTTTATGACTACTATTTTTACTTTATGTAAAACAAAACATTGGGCGAAAAATTAACGAGAGGATCCATAATAACGTACTGAACTCATGCCATCAGATTAGGAGTTGATCTCTTTTGTACCTTGTATATTTTGTAAAAATTGTGTTAATTAATTAATCAATCATAAATTAATTGTAATTTAATGAGACATCTTGATTGTTTCATCAATGTTTTTATTGTTGCTGTTTGTGTATGTGACTCTAAATGTTTGTAAACGCACCCACGACACAGGAGAAATTCCTAATGTGGGGCAACGTTTTTTTTTTTAAATAAAATAAATATTATTTTTATTGAATTTATTATTAATTTTCTTTATATAATTTTAATTTGGTTTTTTGGATGTTTAGTAACTTTTTATGTATGTTATTTAAAGCAGTTTTTATTCTTTAGTGCATGTGGTGTTAACCTTTAATTAATTGTTGCACTTGTAAATGTTTACCCTAGCAATTAAAACAGAAATGTATGTGTAAACAATTGTTGGTTAATCTATATAAAATAAATAAATAAATAATGCCCAGACAACGGTTGGGGGCAGAAAATATCTTTCTTTTGGTAAACGTTGGCAAATAAATGTTGGCTGTCTGGTGTAAGCTTTCTCTCAAAATTCAGCAGGAATATCCATAATACCCTTTACCAGGCTGCTCAAATACATTTTCCCTAAACAGTGTATCTCTTCTGAACAATTTTGTTTCTTCCTTCGATTTTATTTATTTCTTCAAGATCTCCTTACATTGTACTTTGAAAGGACCATAAAGTGAAACCCGTTTGGTACACACGTGCACCATTTATTGTCACGCCAGATGTCTCTAAAATGGCTTTGTTTTTACCGATCCTGATATGTATGTATTATGAAAAATAGTGGCGTATATAGTCAAAAGGTACACTGTATTGAGATCTGGCTATATTTAAAAGGAATTTCATTTTGTTTCTAAATTAAATTGAGTAATTGATTTCCATTTAAAAAATATGAAAATGGTTTTAAACAGAAAAATATTAGATAAAGTTACTTTACGAAGTAAAATTCTTTAGATTCATCGATGATGATGATGATAAAGTATCGTGGAACTCAATCAAAGCTCACTTCGAGTTTTCTGAGTACTTAAAAGGAGTACACAAAATGAATAATTTGCGAATGAAAAATCACTTATATCATCGAGAAGCGAAAGCATGAGCATTAACCACCATTTCTGATTTCGCTGCAATACTTTCCTTCACCGATGTTAGTGATATCTAAGAAAAAAATAATTGTAATTTATCGGTCTAGTCCCAAATTTGGACCCGTCCGTACATGAGAGGCAAAGGCCTTCACGGGCCATCACGACGAAACATAATTGCAAAAATTAAAATGTCAGAGCCACTTAGCAACCAGGCTGGCCACAAACTTCGTTCTTCTTTCATAAATCAACATAAAACAACCTGAAGCTGACACCATGGGTCAACGTGGTTCCGTAAGATTAATATTCATGTTATACGATTTGTAATCGCTGTTTCTGGCGTTAAATTGTAATTTACGACTGACATTTAACTTTCTCGGGTGTGGGAATGGAAGAAAATGGTGATGGTCCGTTCTGGAAATAAATTTCAAAATGGCGTCATTTAATTAATAACAGAGGACTTCGTAAGGTTGAGACAGATAAGAAAATTATATCTTATCGACTGGGTGTCAGACTTTCTGGATTCTGACTACCTGTAACTACTGTTAAAGTTATACAAAGACAACCCGGACCAACAGCTTCATTCATTTCAATACATACTTCCGAAAGCACAAATGAGGTACGAAACGGTCTGGTAATAGACGCTCACCCATCCACGGACAGCGCTCGGCAAGCGTTGCTAAACTTCCGATCGACCACTGCGGCTATTTTTATTTAGCTACGAGTAAAGTTCAATCTGAATTTAACCAAACATGATTTAGTGAATCGCCCACGCTTTTATCCAGCTGGTTTATTTTACGTAAGAATGCGTAGATACTTCACAGAAAGCGCGCTCAAGCGTAGTTTGCTGTGTCCAATGACCCCTAAAATATTAAAGCAATATGTACATAGGTATCCTTTTAAATACACCCTTAAAATGGTACACAAATACCAACTAATAAATAAAACATAGACATAAAATAAATTACGAGGAAAATTCTAAGAGCGCCTTCATGAATATTTTTAACAAACAACGGCTTCTGAGTCAGCTGAATCCTCAGCCAAGAGTTGTGTATATTTTGTTTTATTCAATGGTTCGTTTGTAAAACTTTCTCTTTCGAGATGAATCGATTTGAGAGCTGGTCCTTGGATACAGCGGTAACATTTTAGTTTTTATAAGTGGTCAACTGAGGACCAATTTAAAAAAGAAATATGGTAAGTGTAACAAAATGTAATGATAATTTTTCAATGGAAATTTAGTTTGCGAAGCGAAGCGTTTGGTCGACTCTTCACACGACCAGAGGGCTGACCTTTTTTTTGGACCAAGAATCAGCATTGAACGTGGCAATGCTGCCAGCCTTCTGGGCACTTTTCCCGTTGACAGTGATGCGGATGAATTTTTCGATGCCCTGTGATTCTTTTTTTTATTCTTTTCTTTTCATAAAAAAAGAACGCATATAGGTATATAAAAAAAAAATATTTTGAAAGGTTGAAACACTGAATTAAAACTAAGAAACTTAAGGCTTACGTCTTCAAAGTACTCCTCCACATAGCTCTCATGGGGAAGTATGCCTGAAAGATTGGCAGCATTACCACGATGCAGGACAATGCTTATTGTTTTAATTTAATTGATAGACAGAATAATTTAACACTTTAGATTTTTTATATTTCGTTTCATTACCGGTAGCAGCCCTTATTTTTTTTACCCAGATGATGACAATAGGCTCGCCCCCTATTACATGGGACTTAAACATAACTGTAGACATGTGGGTGTACTATAGATAAGTACACCTCTGACTAACCCTTCGTTGTTTTATTCCTAGATATCTTAATCATCCAAACAAAAGAAAACTTCTCAACAATAGTATCGGTTTTAACATCTTAATATACAGATACCAGCACATCAAGCCACCCCAATCTGAAAAAATTCTTTGATCATCTTTTTTAAGTTTACTACATAAGAATAAGGTTAATAAGGTTGAAAATAGTATGCTCAGATGGTTTGGTCACGTTGAG
Source organism: Phlogophora meticulosa (assembly GCA_905147745.2). NCBI lineage: Eukaryota > Metazoa > Arthropoda > Insecta > Lepidoptera > Noctuidae > Phlogophora > Phlogophora meticulosa. The sequence continues at coordinate 12,610,189 of LR990524.1, forward strand.
AGAATGAAATAAAGACAACTAAGAAAAGTTATTTATAAGGCAGATGGAAGCGGAAACGCTGGGAGGGGACGGCCTAGAAGGCCATACACTGACCTTAGATGTTCTTCAAAAAGGTCAGGTGCGTAGTACTCGCAACCGGCGTGCGTGTATGACCAGGTGTATGAACGTAAACGAAGCCAAAGTAGTATGTTAGGATCGTAGCAGGTGGCGTTCTGTAGTTTCTGCCTACCCCCGGGTAAAAGGAGTGAGTTTATGTGTGTATGTGTGAATAAGACTCATGTTCAATTGGGGATATTTGACAGTTTAAGTTTAAGCAAAAAATAAAGCCGTATCCACATTGAATAAAAGGACACTTAATTCAAGATCTGCATTATAAGAAGCCTTGGCGTTATAAATTCCATACACACACGCCTTGCATATAAATGTGGTATATGAATTAATTTCAGTGAGGTCAAACGTAATAAAGTTTTCAGGGACTTCCAGCGATGTTATCTATGGGTTTAATAAAATTATGGGTTTTGTATACTGATACGGACCTCGTTTATAAAGTAAAACAACAATACGCCTGCGTTTGCGTGGGTAAGGTAGTGGTGTAACTATAGTATACCTACATTTCAGCAGTTATGTTCTAGTCCCTTATAGTAAAGAGCGAGCCTATTTTCATTAAGCAGATACGATTCCAGACTTTGGGCTGCAATACCATATGGGGGAAGGAGGGAAATGGCCAAAAACTCCAAACCTCCTCTTTTCAAACAAATGTTTTACAATATTTTGATAACGAAGAGTTTCGACCAACATCTAGAGAATCTATCGCTAAACAGATGTGTCAAGAGTCAGATGCAGAAGGCGGCTGTCTTGGACAAGGCATGTTTTGTGGAGAGGTTCCTCACTCTGGATCCCTAATCAATCGGAGCAAATCGGAGCATTACATTACATTCAGTTGATAAAAAAGTGCCCCAAAACGCCCACCCTTCTTCACATATAATTACATGTAAAGACGACCAAAATAGAGCGTCTTTGGAATCGCACGTGACGTCACAAGGGAGTATACAAACAGCGATTCAATGTGTTTGACAGCTTTTTTATTATCTTGTGACGTAACGTGACCCAATGTGTTCCAAAGGGACTGTGTTTTACGCGGTACTTTAGTCATTTGGATTTATTTGTTGATTTTTATTGAGAAAAATATTACTTTCTTATAAAATAGCAGACTTTGGAGACAGTACTTTAATACTCGTTGGTCTAGTGGTCGCAATCACTACTGCTGAGTATGAGATCCTGGGTTTGACTCCCGGGTCAAGATGATTATTCTGTTTAAGTCTCATTATCAGCTCGAAGTCTTAATTTGTGCCCTGTTGGTAGCAATAAATAAAAAAATTAAAACAAAAATATCTATGGTACACGTATGTCTTACCCTTCTGGGATACAGACGTGATGTTAAGTTATATTAGTTTATTATCCTATGGGCGTTTTGACTGCTTATGGCTTTACTATTTTATTCAAGCCATTGTTTACTAAAGCATTTTTTTATTTACTACGTATTTTTTTCAGCCTTTCCCAAAATGTCAAATTTTCCCAATTGAAAATATCAAAGAAATTTGACGAATCAGGGTAGCCTGATGTTCTGGCCTCTGTACGATCGGTGTGGACGTAGGCATAGCAGTGATCCCCATCAGAATACGAGAGCTATGGTTTTTTAGAAGAGAAAACTTAGCCGCGTTGTGAGATTTTTGGTAGAGGTATTTTGGTACTTATGGGTTCCCGTCACTGACATATTAATGTGACTGCGTCTCCAATATGGTAGTGTGTCTGCGTCAATGATATGGTAACATGACTGCGTCACCGACATGGTAATGTGACTGCGTCACCGACATGGTAATGTGACTGCTCCACCGACATGATAATGTAACTGCTTCACCGACGTGGTAATTTGACTGCGTCACCGACATGGTAACGAGACTGCGTCACCGACATGGTAATGTGACGAGTTGCATCAGAATGACTGTCATTCAAAAGTTTTAAGTTCTCACTTTTGTCGGTACTCCCCATAACTGCCTATTTCATTATTTTACAAAGCAGCATTATGCTCAGACATTTTTTTTGTTTTATAAACTTATTTGTTATTTGTGTCGTCTATATTTCCTATGTATGTCCCAAATAAATATGTTTCTTTATTTAATTATAAACAACGTTTCCTATATTCGTATACAACAATACACTACACAATTTACAATTCTTATGTATGTGCGTCCCTTTCACGTGAATAAACAGTTTTTCTTTCTTTTCTTTATTTCTATACACAAAATAATCATGAAAATAATTTCATGTCCATAGTATACTTCAACCCTCGCTATTGGTACTATAATTTTTAACACTATCCTAAAACGTTTGGATGGCTCTCATATTGTCGGTAACTCCGTGACTTGACGTACAAATAGACAAAACGACCTTTTTATATTAGAGAAACGAGATTATAGGCATTATTCGAAGACAGCCTTATTGCTGGGATCATTGGTTGGGTAATCAACGTTAATTTGATGTTTGATAGATATGGATGGATAGGATCTGTCGAAAGGTTTTTTAGGAGTTAGTAAGATGTTCTTGGACATTGAATTGCTTAGCTTATATTCTTTGGAAAAACTTGAAAAAACAAAAAAAGAACTCAAGATTGCTAGATTCATTTAGATTTTTTTTTATTCTCCTTCCCTTATCTCAATTTATTCGGAGTCAGTGTAGCATACCGTCTTCTACCATAGATCCGTACTTGCGGTCATCTGAATACCCACCTCTTTAAGTAACCATATCGTCGTTCACACAATCCATCCATAGTTTCTTTGATCTTCCTCCACTCTCGTAACCCTCAACATTCATACTCAAAAGTTTCCTTACAACATGATCTTCATTCCTTCGCACCATATGCCCACCGATTTACGCAAAACTTCTTGGTCACCGGCGCGGGGCCATTTTCAGACTTTCTCTTACGCAAGAGGAAGTCTGAAAATGGCCCCGCGCATCGCTAGTCATTTTTTATTCTATTCATTCGCGTAACACCAGACATTCCTCTTAGCATATATATTATATGCTATTATACATTATTCTTATCTCAGCTGCAAGCATTTGCCTATCATTCATCTGGTTTTTTATATCAAAACTTTATGCAGAAGTAAATACAACCGCATAATGGCTGCCTTAGGCATTTTTTGCCAATCTACCTAAGGGTGAAGCAGAGACCAAACATTGTAGGTGCAACAGGGTAAATAATATTTTTATGTTTAATTGAAAATGTAAAAAACAATCTAATAGCAATAATCATCTGCCTAGCCTTTTCCCAACTAAATTGGAGTCGGCTTCCAGTCTAAACGGATGCAGCTGTACCAGTATTTTACATGAAGCGACTGCCTTTCTGACTTCCACAACTACTGGGCAATACGATGCCCCTTGGTAAAAGTGGTTGTCAGACTTTCGGGCTTCTGACTACCCGTTTCGACTGTCAAAGATCTATAAATGACCAACGGCTTAACGTGCTTTCCGAGGCACGGAGGATTCTAGGTATTTTACAACGGTCACCTATCCACAGACTGATATCAGCAAGCTTAACTTCGAAACCTAAAAAATAAAAATAATTGCACTGAATTGCTAAACTCATTTCAGAATTTCAAGAATTTCAGGGAAATTCTTAAAAGCATTTTACTGCTATGTAACGTTTTATGTCGTCAATTATTTTCTTTTTTTCTTTTAAAAACGTCGCCCCACACTAGGAATTTCTCCTGTATCGTGGGTGCTTTTACAAACATTCAAACTCACATACACAAACAACCAGACCCGGAACAACTACCTGCAGGCCATACAAATATTTGTTTCGTACGGGAATCGAACTCACGACATAATACGCAGCAGTCAATCGGTCAGCCACTGCGCCAACCGTGCTAGTCGCATGAATTAAAACCAAATTGAAATACTTACATAATTTACGGTAAATTCATACGTAACTGTGTAAATTAAGTTCTTATTAGAAACAATACATTTTTTAGTTTCAACAGTCTACCCAAGTCAGTTATGCAATAGTATTTTAGGAAAATGGGTACTCCCAAATAATATTTTGACTTTATAACGTCTTATAAATCGATGACCACCGACTGCACGTACGAAAAAGCATGACTCATTGTCACGTTCCACCTGAGCCGAGCGTGCAAGCGAGAGCGTGGAACAATCGATAGAGAGGCTTCGATCGGCCTAAGGATTCGGCTCGTGACGCATCTATCTCTTATGAAATTATGGTTCAAAAACCGACTTTACATATTACATTATTATTGTCTTGACATATTTTTTATCAAAAAATCATGCAGATTATAAAATACTTTCACAATTTTTTTTTTTTAACATATTTCCATTTAATTTCTTAATGGCTGGCGGTAATGTAATGTACACACGAATAGCAGTAATAAAAGTACTTTTATAATACATCATAATATTGACAACAGGTAAATTAATGTCAAAATGCCGACGACCTATGTGGCGCAGCGGGCAAAGGTCCGCCTGCGACGCAGGAGGTTGCGGGCCCGATTCTCGCCTTGGGACAAATGTTTGTACGATCTACAAACATTTGTTCCAGGTGTTCTGGGTATTTGCTATGCAAAATATCTATCTATGTATCGTATTAAGTATATCAGTCATCTAGTACCCAAAACACAAGCTCTGCTTAGCTTGGGGCTAGATGATGCTGTATGGATTGTCCAGCATTTTTTATTTTATTTATTTATTTAAAAAATCTACATCGATTACTTAGGTACGGTCAATCATCTTATATTTGAACATGTAGGAACGTAATCAAGACAAATACAGGCCAGACTACACCAACAAGATAGCAAAACATAGGTTCAGCGGCCACCAGCCAATCTTTGTTCCGAACTCTGAGAGTAATCAGAACTGTGTCTACAGGGTGTTCCAACTTACTTAGTTGTTACTTTATCATGTTGATGTTTACCTCAAAGAGGGTAGGGTAGGTTTCCGTGATGTAAGCACTGAGTGACAGAGTAATGAATTACAAGGGGCATTGTGAATACAAAGGTCATTACGCCTATATACACGCCTTGTGCTCAATTCCAGGAGCAAAGAATAAAGTAGTAGTTATAAAATTATTATATTAGGGAATAACGTTAGTTAGTTTCTTAGTATTTAGAATTTTCAATTAATTATGTTTGTATTAGATTTTAATCTGAATGTAATATGTTAAACTGAACTATGGTATTTGAATTGTTTTGATTTTAATTTATATTTGTTTTCTTATTCAATTTTTATAATTCTTATACTTTTTAGTTTAGTGTGCCTTATAAATATTGTTATAATCACTTCTTAACTTTGGCCGACAAGGCTGACACATTTTATTTTATTTTGTGATTTGTAATGAAAACTAGGTTAAACATGGAGAACGTTATTACTTTTATGAAAAAACATCAAAGTATAAGAAATTATTAAATTAAGTTGGTACAGGACGACTGACAGTAAAACCACAGAAAATATATTTCTACCTTCACTAATTATTCCTCCAACATACCACCGATACACTGTCGTGCAACACAACTCAATACACGTAGTGTACTAAAAAGGGACAAAAAAAGCAAAATACTGTCATGAAATGCTCACCGGTGTAAAATTGTTCTTTCAGTGAAGACGATAAAATCCCTACGTGACTTGATTTATGCGAAGATTTTCAGTCTTTTTATTTACTTAATTTGATATGTTATCATGTGTAGGTACTGGGTTTATGGTTGAAGATCGTCGTATCTGAATGTGGGTGTACTGCACTGTCTCTGCCTATCCGTCCGGGGATAATAGGCGTGATGCTGTTTTGTTCTCATGATCTGTTGCAGTCGCAAAAACTCTTTTCCTTTCCGTATCTTTCACAGCCATTATCCCCGAGACTTTTTGTTATTTTTCTTTTTTTAAACTTTATATCAATATTTGTAAGAAAGGTGTATTCTATCAGTCGCTAAACAATGGTGTAGTGGAATCATTCCTATCATTTTTTTTTACATATATAAAATTATAATATAAAACTAACTATATACATATATACAAAAACAAAATAAATTAAAAAGCTTACTAAGACATTCAGGCGTCAAAGTACTCCTCCGCATCGCTGTCATTTGGAAACGTGCCCAAAAGACTGGCAGCATTGCCACGTTGCATGTCAATAATGACTACCATTTAATTGTCACTTATAGAAACATAGTACATAGTATTGTCACTTATAGGCTACAAACGCAGTTAAAACTACATATGTTTTCCAGTTTCTTTTTAAAAATTGTATTTTACAGAAATACTGGAAAACATATTTTTTATAAATACAAACTGTGTGACTTTCTTTTATCCGATTTTTCTGTCACAATTCTGAAAGGACACCAACAAAATTAAAATCAAAGAGTACCGAAAATTTTGTTAACTAAAAGGTGAGGTGACACGGTCGATGCCTTTGTAAGCGGATTTCCATCAATATTAAATGCTTCAGAGGACTCGAGGCGCAGGAAAACTTGGAGCGAAGGTGCAAATTCCTCTGTTATTATTTTGTGCCTTGCTTTGGGAGTTCACTTGTTTATTTTGCATTCTCCTGGCTTTTTTGGAAGCGCAGTTTACAATGCACAAAGGAATTTAACATTTAAAACGAAAAGTTGAAGTGAGGAGCTGGTGGCTAAATAAAAACAGACGCATGCGTCGACCAAAGGTTGATAATATATGCTTTCCGAGGACAATATGTGATTATGTGACCGTTCGTTACATATCGAGACTCCTCCGTACCTCGAAAATCAGGTTAAGCCCTTGGTTGGGCTGTCATTTGTGAATCTTTGACAGTCGTTACGGGTAGCCAGAAGCCCGAAAGTCTGACAACCAGTCTTACCAAGAGGATCATGTTGCCCAGTTATTGGGTAGTGGAGGTCAGATAGGCAGTCGCTCCACGTAAAATACTGGTAATCAGCTGCATCCGGTTAGACTGGAAGCCGACCCAAACATATGTAGTTGGGAAAAGGCTATCAGAGAATGATGAATGAAAGGTTAAAGTGCTTAATTGTGTGATTGTATTTAGGAATTCTTGCTATTGTTTTCACATTTAACCGTCTCCGCTTGTCATCACGCGCATTCGAAGTCTATAGAAATAACTCACTAGAATATTATACTTGGGAAATTAAGAGAGCCAGACTTCGCTTTACGGCCCAGTTGCAGCCTCCATTCCTGTACACTACCTTACCCTCATAAATAACTTCAATAATCATGTGTCATCCATCATCATATTTGTGAATAAATTATAAAATTATATATGAAAACTGCCTCCATGGGGCAGGTTCGTTGGTTGACTGCTAAGTATCCTAAATTCGATTTCCGGGTCGAGCTAAGTGTTTATCGGGTGTAAATTATATTACTCCTATTACCAAAACTGACGAAATGTAGGTATACAGTACCTATGCCCAACCCTTTGCAGAATACTAGCATGATGTTACCTTATGTAATAAAAGTGGCACATTTCACCGTCACGGTCACCAACACGTATATAATACAACAAACCGTATTATAAATCCCCCGCATTTAGAAAGCTGTCCATCTGAGGACACATAGAATCACGCGGTATATTCATCTGTCTTCACATACTTAGCCTGTCGCTTTGTTTGCGTCCATTTTTACTTAGCCGACTTATTTCTCTCTCACATAAAGAACAATGTAATGTAATAAGATAAAGGTGGTATTGTTCTTGTCTGAGTTGAGTTCATTATGTACTTACATGTTAGTGTCACCTTATACAGGGTGGAATTGACGCATAACCTGATACCATGAGTTCTGCATAGCATTCTGGATCCAGTGTTGAAAATTTTCGTCAGCTTTTTCCATCATTTTTAGTGTTTTCTGATGTTTTTGCAACGTTAAACTGAAATATTCTAATCAAATTCCCTGTTATATTAAAATAAATTACCTGCAGTAACCAATTGCTTCCGCGAAGTTCTCAAAACCTAATAGTCTAAGTCTATCGATCTTTCGCAATAGATCATATTATCGAAGTCAAGTAGCTACGTAGTTTTTCGCGGCGACATGCATCGAAGTGGAGTGGCTTCGCAGAGACGGTCTTTCGCAGTAACGTGCATCGCAATTTTGAAGCATCGTATTTTATTTATCGATATTTTATGCGTCGTATTTCGTATTCTACTCGAAAAGGAGCGCTGTACCGTGGGCCTCCCATGGATCCGAATCATACTGAGTGCAACTTTAGATTCAACTGCCGACAATTTTCTTATACCTCCAAGTTTTGTTTGACTATGATACTCAATCTTGCTTTGTTAACGTTCATACATGAAGTCCTACAAGGCAGCCTGTTGTAATTACTACGCATTTAACCTTTCTATACCTAAGGAAATAATAACTACCGTATACTCTGGAATTCAATGGAGCTCTTAATGATGGAATTTCTAACTTTTACATTCTTCCCGTTTACCTATCGTGTACCTAAGTTTGGTTCACGCTGTAGTACGTGTACTACAACCAATCACATTCGAGCTGATTAGATTGATTGGTTTTGGTGCGTGACTTGGTGAAAAGATCGCCCACAGTCTCTCATAAGAAATCGATTCGAATTCGTATCTGAAATCTGCCCAGGTAGCCATTTCTCAGCTAACCAAGGGCCGCCTCCAAGCCTAACCAGATGCAGCTGTATACTAATATTTTATATGGAGCGAGTGCCGATCTGACCTCCACAATCCAGTTACTGGGAAAAACTATATCTTTTACTAAGACTGGTTGTCAGACTTAAACTACGGGTAATTACTAAAAAAATCAAAGATCTACGAAAGACAGTCAGGACCTACGGCTTAACGTGCCTTACGAGGCCCGGAGGGCACTTGGTATGTCATAAATGCAAACTTTTGTACGAACCGAATTTGTAATGCATGGTTTAACCTTTGATCGACCTGTGTGAAGCCTCGTTATTTATTTATTTTCAGATTATAATCTAATAGTGACTTTAACTGGTAAAATGTATAGTGTTAAGACTCGTTATCATATTTTAACTGGCTACCCTTTGTTATTTAGCAGTAGGTATAACGAATCCATTGTATTTGACCAATTCATACAAGCAAAATATTTTTTTTTAAACCTAGCTAAGAATTTCTCCTATGTTGTGGGTTGTTTTCAAACATTTACAGTCACATGCACGAACAGCCAGACCCAAATCAACTACCTGTAGGCCATACAAATATTTGCGCGCGGGAATCGAACGCACGACACGCGGCGCTCAGCCGCTGCGCCAACCGTGCATTGCACATTATAGAATAATAATAAAAACTAATGGCCGCTTATAATTCGAAATTCAGCTGTTTTAGCTTTCGGTACTCCTTCATATAAACTTTAACTATACCAAATCCCACACTCTGCAGCAATACTCTCAAAAAGCAATACGAAGTTTCCGTTTCACGTATAGATATAATGATACTAAGTGCGTCTACTGCAACTCAGCCTGCAAATAACACGGTCAAAGCCGAGCTTAGCATACAAACAACAAATAAGCACATACCTACACACCCCATCTTCGTATACGACTACCGACCGGCACACGGGGAAGCTGCGGCCGCACCTGCCGGAAAAACTTGCATTATTGAACGTGTAATCCGCCGCACGGTTCGTGGGACCGGCGTAATCACCGCTTGACATAATCACCGTGCTTGGCAGACGGATCGTGTTGTGTAAGCTTGGAGTAAGAATCTAATAGACGTGAAACTGAGAAATGTAACTTCTGTTTTGAAAGTATTGTACTGTAAATAAGGCGTTATTATTATTTTGTTACTTCTGTTTCTCGTAAGAATTTAGAGCGTATTTAGTAATTTTTCTGTTTGGTTTTGTATTATATAGTCTTATTATTATTTTTTTGAATCTATACTATTATATACTACATGTGGAAACTTGTAATTGGCCATATTTTGTCTAAACCTTTACTCAGTATCTGTTTAGCTGTAAGTTTTCCTAAAAACATAATAAATAAATAAGTTCTACTTTTTGTTTTTTTTATGTTTAGTATTGTGTCGTTGTGTGTCTGAGCCTGTGCCGAATATATTTTTTTCTTTCTTTCTTTTCTTTATATTTAACGTTGATACGATCAAGCTTTATTTTGAAGAAGGGGAATGAGGTAATGAGGACATTACTTACGATGTTTAAAATCGTGGCGTTGTGGTCTAGGTAGACTTGTCAATGGCCGTTCCGTTACGCATGAAAATCCAAATATCTCGTGCGATAATATTCGAGAAATTTAAATTAAAACAAAATCTCTCGTAGGACGGATAGCTGATAATACAGAATTTTCCTCGTAGTGCTAGAAGGCCTTCTGGAGGCCGCTGGATGAGAGAAGAACACAAAGGACGGTTTCATGTGATAAAGTGATCCGGGTTCGATACCATGTAGGTGATAAGGGAACGTGGGACGTGTTACGTGAAATATGTCAGCCGAAGCGGTGATGATGATTATGAGATCGCGCAAATAGGAAAGTTGAATAAAAATAGGTTAGTATCGGCTCTCTACGATTTCTTAGTCTATGTTATTATTAGTATAACACAGGTGCGCTATTAGCCGTCCCTCCTGCATAATCTTTTTGAGAGTACAACGTCATGTGTGAGCTTTTTAGGGAAACATTTTGTTTCGGGATTTTATCGTCTCGGTTTATAAGGAAAAAAATACTGTATGGACATTTTCAAAATGTTCATTGAATTTTCTTCTTTTTTATATGTTTTATATGTGGATTATTTAGCGGTAACGTCGCATGTTAAGACGATAGCCAAAGTTTACATAGCTTTTTATTTTTGTTATCGTTCCAACTGATTCTTAAATGCTTTTGACAAATATACTTTTATCTTATCTTATCTTATAGACATAAACTTATCACGACTATATACCCCTAAATATAAGGCTGGAGTGTACCTATTGTACAACCATATTTAGCAGGTTATACTCGTATGTTAAAACGAATGCCCAAAGATATGTTTAAAAGAAAATTAAAAGATTACATAGACGTAATAATTTCACGCCTATATACCCCTAGAGATAAGGCAGGATTGTACTTAAAGTAAAACCATATTTCGCCGGTTATATTTAACTCACATGTAATAGGGGGCAATCCTATTGCCATTAACCGGGCACAAATCCAGACTCCAGTCTGCGCGTTAGAAATTCCAATAAAAAAAAAGATCCAATTACACAATTTTTTTTGGAATGGTCATCTCGCAGGTTATCCTTCAAGGATATTTACTACTTAACCGAACTTTCCTTTGGGGACTTAATTAGAAATTAAGACCTCCAGCCAGGGCGTCAATAACAATTTGATCGACCCGTGAATCTAACCCAGGACCACCGGCTCAGCGGTGGTTGATACTAAAGTTCATGAGGAGGAGAATCATATTTGTTCTAATTAAATCTACTGCTTTTAAGGTAAAGGGTATTGAAAACTATTCCACATAAACTTGCCTTTATTAACCCTTGAACTAATCAAAGACAACTTCAAAGTTATGAACTATTCAAAAGATTAATTGTTTCTTTGAAAGTTAGTCAGCTTTTTTCAGTAATTATGAACATTTGATTAATGGAGCCTGCCTCGTTAGACCGCCGCCCATCAAAGATGTCTGAAGAGTTTAAATTTTGTGGAAAATTTAAGTAACTCAGGGTTCTTGATTAAATATAATAATAAGCTTTTAAGTAAAGCTGTTATGGATTTCTTTTGCCTGAAAAAGTATCGAGAAAACAACAAACAACTTGATTACTTGTATATAGTTTTTAATATACATTTTGCTACTTTATTACCATTTCTACATCGCGATGTAAAAAAGGGTGGAAAGGCAAGATTTACTTATTCATTTTTTTTTTCAGCTATTTTATGAAATCAAGGTGTTGGCTCTGATGCTGGGGTGGAACGGATTATTATTGAGTTTTTTCATCTGGAATTTTTCAGTAGCTACCCGGAGTCTGAATTCGTGACTTGGCGACGGCAATAGGCTCGCCTCCTTTTACCTAAAACGTAAACAAAAAAAAAACTCTAAACCTCTGAGGAAAAGGTATGATATGTAACATAACGTAACATCACGGCTGAATTCCCCGGAGGGTTGGACAGCGATGCACTTATAGTAACACCCACTTTTCGCCAGTTATGTTTAAGTCCCATGTAATATGGGGTGACTATTGACTCAGCTGCTACTGGGAAAAATCCTATTGGAAAAACTTTGCTCGACCTGGGAAATGAACCCAGGACCTCGTGCTCAGAAGTCGCTCTTAGTAACACTAGACCAACGAGGCAGTAATATATGGGAGCATGTTATGTGTTATTTATCAAAATTACATAGTTCGAAAGAAATAATAGTAAAAGTAATAAAAGTACAAGTAATTTATCGAATCGCTATCATTCTTTATCTTTACGAAATTTAACTGAAAACGAAACGCCCCTCACAACTTCCATTCAACTAAATACCTTTACAACATTAAAGTTTATTTATATTAATTATTATCGGCTCAAAAGCCTTTACTCTCCGAATATTCGAGACTCAGTATATTTCGTCTCAAAGGACTTGGTACCAGAAATTATAGTAGTAGCGCGAAGTAATCTTTGCAATTACCGGTAGATTGTTAGCAGAGTTATGAAGTATTAAAAATAATAGGAGACTGAATCTAATAGAGGGCTTCTGTATATAATATAAACGGCGGCACGGTTGACGCAGTGGCTGATCGATCGACTGCTGCGCCGCGTGTCGTGGGTTGGATTCCCAAACGGAAAAAAAATTGTATGGCCTACAGGTTGTTGTTCCTGGTTTGGCTGTTCGTGTACGTGACTTTAAATGTTTGCAAAGAACCCACGACACAGGAGAAATTCCTAGAGAGGGGCAATATTAAAAAAGTAAATATTCTCGAAGGGTAAGCAGAGGAGTACCAATAGTACACCCACAATTTGCCAGTTTTGTTAAAGTTCCATGTAAAGGCACACATACAGAATCCGGGCTGTTAGTGAAAAATTCCAGACAAAAAATCCAAAATCACTCTGTCTGACCTGGGAATTAAACCCAGATCCTCATGCTCAGAAGTAGCGCTTCCAACCGAGACTAACGAGGCATTCATTGCACCAATTCAGTATATTTATGGTAAGTAATTATATTAAAGTTTAAAAAAATCTGATAAATCTTATCAGCAACATCTAAAAATCTCAGAAAAACACTGATTAATAAGTTACTTCCATTACGGGGTTGGTAGTGTATGTTATTTAGCTATGCTTACCGAGGTCAGTCCGTGGATGGACCTAATAAATACTGAGACCCCTCCATATATCGGAAAGCAGGTTCCATATGTTACTCGTAAATCTTTGATACGTGCTGGTCAGAAGCTCGAAGGTCACAAAAAAAACTTAAATGACAACAAGTCTTTTCACAGTACTATTACCAAGTAGCAGTCAGACAGGCAGTCGTTTCATGTCAAATATTGGCAAATAATTGCATCTATTTAGACTAGCAGAAAGCTTGCTATCATTAAATAAAGTCTTAATATTTTAGGTGCATGACGAATCATTTTTTTTAAATTCGATTTGCCCAATCGTAAACTCGAGAAACCCTACAGCAGTTCTTATTCACTACAAGTATTCAGGACCAGTTTGCAAAGGGCTAAAGCACTGGAAAAATTAGTGAGAGCCGGGAAATAATCTTAGCAATTACTGGCAGATCGTTAGCATGGCGATTGAGTTCCGAGAATACTTAGTAGGTTTCAAGAGTTTATGTTGTTCTTTATTCTTAGACTGCGATAGATTAAGATTACGAAACAACCCACATGAGACTTATTTTTATTCTAAGATTAACCACTATCGGTTCCTCCATTCTTGATGTTGATATTGTCAAGAAAATACAAAAAAAATGTTGGTCGTCACGGGACGCCTGACAGATGCCGAAACATCGAAATTCGATAAATACCGAGTAAAGTTGTTGTTGTTAGTAGTAGGCAGTTAGCCGTTCTGTCGGTTGGTCGTTCGTTTCGATTTGGGTCAGTCGGTGGAGAGGGCACATATAGTAAGCAGCTCATAGAAAGAAGCAATGGAGTATATAGTAAGCAGGCGCACGCAAGGGAGTCGAGAACGGTGGCGTAGAGGGGACATGATGGCACGATTGCCGTAACGGCACGATGCGCACAAGACTGATGTACCAGGTACAACGAGGTGGGTGTATCGATTCACCAAAATTAAATTTTAAACTTATTTGTACATTCAAATGACCAAGTTTATTCGCCTCCAAGGACCAAATTTTATGAACTGATTTACACTCAATTTTTGTCTTATCAAACGTATACCAGAAATCCTCTTTAATACGAATATTCCGATTTTCATCTTGCTCACAGCTGGCTTTACGGAGAGCCACGGAGTAATCTCACCAATTATGGGCAGATCGTTAACTCGGCGTATTTCTGTTATAAAGGGACTAGTAAAAGTAGTGGGTGGGATTGGTCCTTTGATATATATTTTATGCTGGGGTAACATTGGTATTCGGAGAAAGTAACTGAGGTTCTTTTGACTTCAATAATTTCATCATCTGCCTAGCCTTTTCCTCAACTACATATGTTGAAGTTAGCTTTCAGTTTCATCGCATACATATAAATACTAGTATTTGACATGGAAAGACTGCGTATAGCCCTAAAACAAATTTCTTGCGAGGAGTTTACCAACAGAATTTAAGAATAATAATAAGAATTAGTTTCTCGTACGCAATGTAAACGTTGATATGAATCTTAATATACACAAATTGTTGACGTTTTCAATTGGTAAAGTTCTAGGGCACAGTTACGGATCTCCACAACCCTTACACCGAGTAATACGACGAATAACCTTTGGTAAGAGTGGTTATGAGACTTTTGGGCTCCTGACTGCCTGTAACTACTGTCAAAGGTACAGACCTTTGACAGTAGTTACAGGCAGTCAGGAGCCCAAAAGTTCTGTCATGTACAGACATGACAGACGGGACAACAGCTTAACGTGCTTCCGTGCGTGCACTGGGACTCATTGTAACGTAATGGATAGTCATCCAGGAAAACGCAGCTTAATCTTCGATGGAACCGTGCAGCTGTTGTTATTTTGCCACGAGCCCCTTTCGAAATACTTTGATAATAGTATCATCTTTTCACTCCCTTCCACTCATACACTACGCTGTTGTAAATGTCGATATTGCAAGATTATTAAGGTAAGTTTCCAATTACCCGGTTCTGAACTTGTGTTCCATGTTATCATCTGTCTAGCCATTTCTCAACTATGTTGGGGTCGGCTTTTAGTCTGACGGGATGCAGAAGAATACCAGTATCTTACATAGACCCTATCTGACCTCCACAATCCAGTTACTAGACATCACGATGCCCGACTACCGTGACGAATGTCAAAGATTCACAAAGTACAGCCAGGACTGAGAGCTTGACGTGGTTTCCGAGACACGGAGGAGTCCCGATATGTAATGACCGTTCACCCATCCATATACTGACCTCGGCAAGCGTAACTTAACTTTCGAACCCGTGCGGTGGTTTTAATAAAATAAATTTCATGTTAGCTACCTGAATTACTATTTTCGTTTTATACCTATACCAGTCCTAGTTTATTTTAAAGGCCAAAACAGCGACACAAGTCACCAGATAACTTTGAGAGATATGCAAAGGGTTGGTATCGTTAGCGTTATCCGTAAAAGGGAAGTTTAAATGAAACATAGACCCTTCCCTGATAACATCTTAAACAATTTAATTAACCGCTAAAATTATTTACTAAACATATTACTTTTGGGATCCGTGATAAATTAGAATCATGTGGTTTAAGGATTATTTTAATTAAGCCTCTTTACTCTAATGGTTAATTAATTAAGGTAGGAAGTTATTGTGATAGCTCAGTGGTGTTGGCCTCACCTCTGAAGCATGAAGTCGCGGTTCAAATTCGAAGTACTCCCGTTTGAGCACCCTGTTTTTGGGCAACTAAAGGTTACCATCTGATTTATTATACATCTCAGAAGCTGCTGCACCGTAGGTGTTCAAAAGGGAATAAAATTGAATATTTTTTAGAGTTTCCCATTGATCACCAATTATATTGATTGGTGCTCAAATGGAAATACCTTAGGTGCTTAATGCATAAGTGCCCAAACACTAGGTGCTCAAACGGTAATACTTCTCAAATTCGATAAAAAACCAATGTGACTTTTGAATACTTGTGCACTTTCGAAGTTTATTTTAGACATCACTGACATAGGTGACGATTAACTTGGTGAGGAAACCTGGACTTTAAATGAATATGAGACGGAAATCGCAAACTCGCCTTGAGCAAGAGCAATGATTAGTGCTCGTACCTTCTCTGAAGGAGAAGTATTATTTAACAGTAACAGGCTGGCATTAAAAAATAGAAAAAAGTCTTGCTTTTATAAATTACTAGCACTTCGCCCGCGACTTTTAACTTTAACATCCCCACCAACCCCTTTCAAGCCTATTTAAAAAAATAGCTTATAGCCTATGTTACTCAAGAATAATGTGGCTTTACAATGGTGAAAGAATTTATGAAATCGACATTGTAGTTTTTGAGTTTATTCATTACAAACATACACACACACAAAAGTATTTTTTTTCCTGTTTGTAATATAAGTGTAGATGTAGACAACAGTGACTTTAAATTTATTTATTAGCAGTAATATTCTATAGTATACCTATCAGAACCTCATCAACATCAGTTGATGAGGTTCAAGGTTCTGGTTGGATCGGATAAATTGGGAAAAGGGCAGGAGGATGATTCCTCCTGCCCTTTTCCCAATTTATCCGATCCAACCAGAACTCATTTACTTTTTTTTTTTAATTAATGCAAAGATTTATCTGTGGTCGGTACAGCATGTCTTGTTCTTTCTTTTTCTATTCCATTCCAGTTACCTCTTTTTTAGTAGTTATCTCCTTGTTTAAACAAACCATATTCCACTAAATCCATTTATACTACTCTTTGGACTTCCTCTACTCTAAAAGTCATCCAAATTCATACTCAAAACTTTCCTCACGACATGATCGTCATTCCTCCGCACCAACGAGTATGTAAAAGAAAATGAAAGGTGGCTATTACTTATACAAATGTACAATACGGCTTTGTGCTCCACTTTTGAAGCAAAAAGACGCCAATTTATATAGAAATCGACATTTTCATAAAAGTATATAGAAAATGGTGATTGCCACAAGGTCTGAAGCTTGTAAGAAAGTAATATTTTGTAAAAGGTAGGCGTTTGCCAAAAATACGAAGGCATTCGTAAATCTATATCCACCGGGCGTCTAACATAATATGGGTATGGAAACAATGCCTTGAATAGTTTTTCACTAAATTATCGGCAATACAGATATGAGTCTTGTTGGTTCACTTATATTTCACCAATTATATTGAAGTCCCATGTAATAAGGGTGAGCCTATTGCCATCGACCGGGCACAAGTCCACACTCCTGGCTGCTACTAAAACATTCTTGATGGAATAACCCAATATCACTTAGCCCGACACGAAAATCTAACCCAGGACTTAACATTCAGCAGTAGCGCTTGCGACCACTATACCAGTCAATTTCTCCAATAACGATATTCCAAAAAAAACTATTACTTACGTTGAAAAATTGATTACTATAGAGCCAAATATTTAACAAAAATGATGGTTCATGTCATTTGATTTGTAGTAAGTAATCGACCATGCTTACTGAACAGATCAAGGAAGCCTCAGTACACTTCCGATATAATAATATGTCGAGTCGACCCTCAGGCAATACGTGTACATCAAACAAAATGGGCGCCGAATGTATATTGGGGTTATTACTCGATAAAATATCACGTGTATTTCTTATTGCCTGTGGGCGCAGAATCTGTGAGCATTAGGGGTAAAAATTGGTCCTTTTACTTTTTTTGTGTACGTATTGTAATTTGATCGATTGGGTGTTGAATGGAAACGGCGGGCGCTTGAAAGGTTTCCGATTGTTTAAAATCACAACTTATAACGCTCCTTTTTTGGTAACTTTTTAGAACAATAGACTCGCCGTACAGGAGATCAGCTCATGCTTCTGGAGAGCAGGAAACGCTGACGAAAAATTTCAACACTACTGATGCTTGTTTCATGACTTTTTTAATATCAGGAAATATGTGGAAAAAGAAGAAAACTTTCAACGCTTGAGGGTCTAGATTCATTTACTGCACTTATGGTATCGGTTTGTGCATATGACCCATCCACCCTGTAAGGTACTTAACCATAACTGGAAAAAATTGGGTTAACAATATACGTCTACCTATGTACAGGCGCCAGCACATCAAGCCACTAAATTTCTTCGATAGTTTTTCAACTTTATCGCAATAAAAATAATGTTCATATTCAATTGGGAAAATTTGACTGTTAAGGGTCTAGCCTGATGTGCTGACCTCTGTACTAGGAGACTACTGAGATGACCTGTGATGTTGTGTGGTAAAATATATAAAGATTGATTATGCATGTACAGACAGAAACACCTCTCAAAATAAAAAATATACACCCCTAATTTGTGAGCTAAACATATGCTTTCAGTTCCACAACATGTGTTGAAAGACACGTCCAAATGCTCACACGGTCAAAACGACGTTTTACAACAAACGCGAATAAAATATTACTATCATTATATTTTGGTCATGGGGGTTTTTAACGTAAAGTATTACGTAACATTAGCATTTCACCCTTAATTCTTCGGCGTGAAGTTCGTTATTTTACCTTCGAACTTTATAAAGCGCAGTTTTGAAAATAAAACATAGCATATGTTGCTAATAACATTTCTATAAATAATCTGGAACTGATATAAAACTGACAACAAGAAATAACGAAAGTAACTTATCGAATCATTATGCATAATATCAATATAAATTGTAAGTATGTATAACAATAAATAATAACATTATTTTGGCAATAAATTACTTTTAAATATAAATTACTAATTAATTATTAACGCAAGATACACCAAAATAGAAAAAAATACGGTAGGTATGGTTTAAAAAGTGTTAATCAACTTTTGTTGCTAACTGTACCTTCTTAATATCTCTCTTTGGCAATATTTCAATCTAAGTAAAGGGTACACAGAGGTCTACAAACACTCTTAGAACAAAGTAATATTTCGCTCACAAATTTAATTAAAACTAGTCCGACAGTAATCCGAAATTCAACTGAAGGCGAGTTCCGCAGAGATGTCTTTTCTCAGCATCCCGGTGCTCTCTTAAATATTTAGTTGAGGTTCATTTAAACGTTGATTTAAATTAAGCAGAAGTGGCTGGAAAGCCAAGTTTACATACACTTAATAGGATAAACGAAATATCCATACAAATGATAGAATATTGCAATTTCATGCCACACGTCAGAGTGACTGTGGACTCAAGAGCTGAAATAACGTCATAATGCCGGAGACTTTATTTATTTGGTAAAATGTAGTAGTTGTTATTTGGTCAATATTGGTAGATAATTTATAACTAACAAAATAAACATTTATTTACAAAAAAAGTATTTTATTTGGTAAAGTTTGGTATCTATTTAAAAAAAACATTTATTTCCAAAAAAAAACATTTATATGGTAAAGTTTAGTAGCTAATTAAAAAAAAAAAAATTATTTACAATAAAGTCATTTATTTGGTAAAGTTTGATAGCTCATCAAAAAAATGATTGTGTGGTTTTATGAAACCACAGTATAAGTGAAACTCTTTTTCGCACTGTAGACATTTAACTAAAAACAAATAGCGTGGAGCACTGGCACCAATGAGTAATAGTATATACTCGTACACTACGCGGTCAGCTGATGAACCAGACCTCACCTCACCTCAGCTCAATCCTTCGGGGAATACAGGCATGATGTGTAGAGTTGATATTCGTCAAGAACACATCAATTGGAAAGAAGTATTTGAATATGGAAGTCCAAGATTTTAAAATGTTAATGTAATTTTAAATCTCGAACGATTTACCAGCTTTTTCTTTAAATCGGCATCCATCACATTGTCCTTACCAGTTTTTTCTTTTAAATCGGCATCCATCACAATGGCCTTACCTCGTAGCCACAAAAGCTTTAATTACCATGAAACACTTAAAAACAAAACAATCTTGTAATCTAAGTCACTTAATAACGTAAAGACCTATCTCCTATCTGTAGCCAGATTAAAATTAAGCAAGTCATTAAATTTAATCCCGAAATGGATACGCCATAGATAATAAATAGTGCCTACAAGTAATTAGGGTAATGAATTAACTGCTTAGGGATTTCGTAATTGTCAAAAGGTATCGATTGTATCGATATTTTTAAAAGTATTGTTGTTGTGTTGTTGTTGTTGTATTTTTGTTTTTGTTGTGTGTTGAATATGAATGTAAAGGGTTGCAAAAGTAGATGTAGATAAAATAAAAGATGGATGGATTGTGTAAAAAAACGGCGTGGGATGGATGGGTTGTATGATATGGCTAGAAAGGAGGTGACTATTGAGACGACGAAAGTAAAGATAAATATAGAACGCGGAGAGAAGAAGAGAGAGATGAAAAACACATCACATATCGCCAGGTAGGTGCTGTATTTTTTCTCGGATCTGAATTTCAGCATATTGATTATAAATGATTATTTTTTCCAAGCGCGTACTAAATATCGTTTTTAATACGTCTTTGATGCTCGTCATTTCATACCAATATATAAAATAGTTCACAGATCGATGAGGGAGAGCGATGATTAGTTTTGTAAGTAGTTTTTTTTTTCAACTTCAGTATACCAAACCATATTTTTAAGACTGTTTATACAACTCCCAGAAAAACCGTAGAAACGGTTTTATGGGGCATAGTTTTTAAGTTTTTTGTATACTTCTTTTTAAATAAATAAATAATAAAAATGGATGCATCGAAATATGCCGAATCAAAAATATCGATATCTCGACATTGTTTGACAAGCCTATAACTGCTACTTACTGATAAGGCTATGAATCTTTGATAGCATCTCTGAGCTTAAAGCTTACTTAGTTGTAATTCACAATAGGATTATGGGAGGGAGATAGATTATTTATTGAGTAAACTATTAATAATAGAGCTTGCAGTCACATAAATTATGCAGTTTAAATATTATAATTGACTGCCGTCTGGATATAGTGATCGCAAGCGCTACTGCTAAGCATGGGATCCTGGTTTCCGTACCCGGGTCGAGCCATGTTGTTGGGATTTCTTAATTGGTTTTTTTCAGTAGCAGCCCGGAGTCTAGATTTGTGCCAGGTTGATAGCAATAGGAACCCTATTGCTATCAACCGGGCACCAAATTCATGGGACGAACAGAATAAATAAATATAATGCTGGACAATCCACACAGCATCATCTAGCCCCAAGTTAAGCCGAGCTTGTGTTATGGGTGCTAGATGACTGATATACTTAATATCAATACATTACATAGATAGATATTTCATTTATTATACATAGAAAATACCCAGAACACCCGGAACAAATATTTGTAGATCGTACAAACATTTGTCCCAAGGCGGGAATCGAACCCGCAACCTCCTGCGTCGCAAGCGGACCTTCGCCCGCCGCGCCACATAGGTCGTCAATGTGGGTATAGTATGGGCATCTCTGCTACAAGCGTGACGTTTTGTACAACACTTCCACCATCATTTTACCATCTCTTTACGGACCACAAGACGCCATTACGCCGGACACTACTACCATTCATATTATTTTTCATCATTTTTGACATTTCTTTCTCAGTTTTCCATTGTCACACCGACAGCTAAACCCCCTGTGTACTCAACAAATCGCCGGTCACAACCCATCCACAATGCGAACTCAAAGGTAACTAAGTCCATGCGAGGTCTATTTTACTAGGCCCCCAGCACACAACAGTCTCAATTTGTGGGACAAACTGACACCAGTTGAAATCACAAAGGTGTGTGTGTGTGTGTGTCTATGTCTGTGTGTGTGGCAGAATGCCAGACCTTTCTACATCTCACCACTGTTGAATTTATGTCGCCCTGGTATTTCTATACCTGTAAATTTAGAGAAGGTTTAACAATTATTAAGTTTGTATGTAATCTATTCTGATATGTATGTGCTGAGTGAGGATAGTAAATCTTTGTCTGTTTTCATACATTCGTTTCCATAATTAAATCTCTTTTTTTTTATTCAAGTCTGCCTTATATACACGTAAT
Source organism: Phlogophora meticulosa (assembly GCA_905147745.2). Classification (NCBI taxonomy): domain Eukaryota; kingdom Metazoa; phylum Arthropoda; class Insecta; order Lepidoptera; family Noctuidae; genus Phlogophora; species Phlogophora meticulosa. The sequence goes on from LR990524.1 coordinate 12,632,375, forward strand.
AGTGACCATATTATTAAAGGTTTTTTTAATGCTGTACAATCCACATACCATCATCTAGCCCCAAGCTAAGCAGAGCTTGTGTTATGGGTACTAGATGACTGATATACTTAATATAATACATTACATAGATAGATATTTTTTATTATACATTGGAAATGCCCAGAACACCCGGAACCTATCAATGTATATCGTACAAACATTTGTCCCAAGGCGGGAAGCGAACCCGCAACCTCCTGCGTCGCAGACGGCCCTTCGTCCGCCGAAAGTAAACAAAGCAAAGGGAGCATGTAAGGATACAATCAGTTGGCGTCCTGTATTTCCTGCCTACCCCTATTAAAAAAAGACGTGGTATGCATACATACATACATATATTAATATTTAGTGGTCCGTAAATTTGCCCTCAATTTCATCTCATACTAAGCGATGATCCATTTGACTTTTGTTACTCGTACATAATGCTTTATATTCGATTGCTCAAAAAAAATTCAACTCACTACAATAATATTTTGAAACACATAAATAATATTAAATACATTACCTATAGTGAAATACATTAGTCACCTTGCACGCCACTCAGAAAGAGTGACAGGGTCGATTTTAATCAGGATCCATTTTCTAAGGAGCTTGTTTTATTCAAGGTCTTATAATACAACCTCTTAAGTACTGTGCTTTCGCTTTTAAATCTTTATACAAATAACACTGCTTGTTTTATTTTGTACTAAATACCCTTCGAATACAAAAATTCGAAAAAATAATAATAATATGGCTTAAGACATTTCTTACATGACAGACAATAGGGTAGTGTCCTTAGAAAATCTGATTGGTCCGAAAGTTGGATTACTTTCTTTGGTCACGTAAATCGAAAATGACGACGATATAGTGCACGCCGTGCTATACTTTTAACGTAACAGTGACGTAAGAAGCCCCTTCTCCTGAACTATGATGTGCTATATCATTGTCACTTTTTATTGATTTGAGTAAGCAAAAAATACGTGTCCAATATTTTTTGGTAATCTTAGTGGCGGACTAAATATACTTAATATATTTTTACCTAGGACACATCCATATTAGTCTTATGTGGTTGGATTTTTGTAGGCACGCTACGAACGGAAAAAAGCTTACAAAATATAGGAACAGAATGTCACTATACCCACTGCAGCAGCACAACACTACGGTATTTAATCATGATCATCATCTGCCTAGCCTTTTCCCAACTATGTTGGGGTCGGCCTCCAGTCTCACCGGATGCAGCTGAATACCAGTATTTTACATGGAGCGACTGCCTATCTAACCTCTACAACCCAGTTATTGGGCAACACGATACTCCTTGGTAAGATTGGTTGTCAGACTTTTAGGGCTTTGACTACCCGTGTTACTGTCAAAGATCTACAAATGACAGCCGGGACCAACGGCTTAACGTGCTTTCCGAGGCACGGAGGAGTCTCGATATGTAACGAACGGTCACCCATCCACAGACTGACCTTCGCAAGCGTAGCTTAACCTTCGATCAATCTGTGGGGCTGTTTTTATTTAGCCACGAGCTCCTCACTACGGTATTTAATCCTTGTTTAAATATCGCAGCACTGGTCCTTTTTTTTGGTTCATTTTATTTGTAGTTTCTTTTTTCTTTTGTGCTTTTATTACCTAAATAAATATTATTTCTGTTTTTTTCTTTCATACTCTGCCTTTATTTTAATTAACTAATTGATCTGCATGGTGTGTTGGTTCGTTTTTTTCTCCCAGATAATTTCTACCTTGGTGAAAAGCACAGGCCGTTTGCCGTGTCTCTGCTGTGTTGTACCGTTGCAAGTGCTAAATCCTCGCACTTTGGCAGCTCTTAGTATATATATATATATATATATACCATTTTAATTTTAATAAAACGAGTGATCTGTTTGCGCATGATTGGACGAAAATTACTATTGGCATGTCAGGAGTCTTAGAAAAGTTATCATTTTTTTTAACCTCAATTTTTTAATTGTTCCGAAAAGTATTTTTAAGATATAATAGGGATGCGATTATAAAAATAGTTTTTTGTCCGTCCGGTAGATTATTTAATAACTTTGGAAACGTATTTGTTATTTTATTACGTAATCAATTCATTGGGTTAAAATGTATGTTGACACACACATGTGACGAGACCCCACTCTGTGAGAGATCTTTAATGCGTTTTATATAATCAATTTTTTATTTACCTACATGATAAAGCAAAAAACACGTACAATATTTTTTTGTTATCTTGCTGACGGACTAAATAAAATTCCTTTTTTTTACCCAGGCTACATCCCTATTGTAGTCTCACAAATCAAATACAATAATTATTAAACACAGAGTTTATATTAAAATATAAAATGTATTATTTATGCAAAATAATTATTAAAAAATGTCATGTGTCAAATGTGACTTTAATTGGTTATTATCCGTTACAATTCTCCACACTGTTTCACATCCAATTCAACCCATGAAAGCTAGAATCAATAGTCCCGACCACCTGAAAAGAGTCGAGACAATGAAGCTCAAGGCGTCCGAAGAAAAGATTCATCTGTCTCAAATCTCGCAACGAAATTAAACAAAAAAGAACAGCGGAGGCGTAAGAACTTCTACCACTTCATTCCCACTTCCCGGGTCGCTAGAGTCGAAATAATACTCTTTGTCTTCCATTTATCCCAAGAGATTTCTCGAAGACGGTTTGTGCATCATTCATACTGTTCCTATATTTACCCTAACTTCCCCAACTGAGCATAACTCCGGAGTTTATAAGTTTTCTAGTGGAAGCACTGGGTTTTAATCCTACGTTATTTCACTGGCTTCTTTGCTATGTCTCACTCAGTTTGTCGTTAAGTTTTGCAGTTTTAAAGAGGAAGTTCTACTTAAGTTTGCAAGGCCCTTGTATCATCTTATGCACGTTTTCACTAACACTGTCTATGCGACCTTTAAATTGTTCGCTGTTGAATTTGGAACGTTCGGCTAGAAAGTGACTCCAGGGCCCGACGGGGTTCACAGCTGCGTGTTAGCCCTTGCTCTGAAGGAGCTAGAACCCCAACTGAGAGGACTCTACACAGCGTGCCTTGAGCAGGGCCAGTTTCCTTCCTTGTGGAAGTCTGGCCGTCATTAAAATCGCATTTATTTCAAAAGGCTCCGTTACAAAAACTATATTCTTAGCCCTGGGATAGTAATACCTCCTCAGGATGAACAAAACGTGGTTTTTGTTTTAAATTGCTCTCAATATACTACTTAGACCAAGACCAAATTTAAATCGGAATTTACGGAGCCTGACCCAGATTCCGGATTAAAATAGATATATATATGATAAATCTGTTTTAAGAGCATGTCTCAAGGCGAGATATTAATTTATTGTTAGGCCAGGCAAACTAAGGCTCTATATTTTAATTTTAATAGATATAACTTATTATCATCGAAATTGTTTGATTTCGTACCAAGTAATACGTGTATCATTCAACATATTATATATTAGTGCCTGAATATTCTATTAATATCCACAAATATTCCATACCAAGTGATAGTTACACCCCTTTCAAGACAATAGTCGGAATGAATGGCATTGTGGAAGGCTTAATTCAAGACCACAATGGACTGTCCTAACTAATGGGCGAGGCTTCGTTATTCTTCCGTGAAGGTGCCATGATTTTAAACGAACTTAATCTCTTAGGGCTACGTTACATGATCAGTGTGCCTCTCTCAAACGCTTGACGTAAACGATACGCAAACGCGAATGATTTAAAAATTATGAAGATACTGGTTTCGCTCTTAAAACACACTTATTTATTTACTATGAAAGACTTAAAGCTGTACAAAACTGAATAAAAAATAGAAATTGAAACAGACAGCCATTTACAAGTCTGAAAAACGGACTTATAAAGATGGTGTGAACAACACTACACCGCCAACAACAACACAATAGTTATTGTTTAAGACTTTCTCTATGGATGCTCGTGGCTAAATAGAAACAGCCGCACGGGTTCATCGAAGGTTAAGCTACGCTTGCCGAGGTCAGTCTGTGTATGGGTGACCACTCGTAACATATCGAGACTCTTCAGTGTCTCGGAAAGCACGTTAAGCTTTTATTCCCGGCCGTCATTTAGAGATCTTTGACAGCTGATACGGGTACTCAGTAGCCCGAAAGTCTGATAACCAGTCTTACCAAGGGGTCTCGTGTTGCCCAGTTACTGGGTTGTGGAAGTCAGATAGGCAGTCGCTCCATGTAAAATACTTGTAGGTATTACTTGGTACTTACACTGATTTCATACAGCGAAAGAATAAGGTGGATATGCCTCACATCCTGGGATTCATTATAAAGACGTAATAAAAAAGTTATTTACTTTTACACAATTCAAACCATCCGACATCGGATGTCCGAATGTCTTATCTATCTCTGAGGTTTTTATTATTATGTATTTGTAATATTGTTGGTCACTCGGGATTGTATTATAAATTCCGGGAAATCCCGGGAAGATCCATATTAATATCAACATTTCGATGCAAGTACATAAATAACTCTACCTAATTCCGTCCTCTGATGGTGACTAATTAGGATTGCCGCATGAATTAAAGCCGAAAAGCTATAGGCTAGTTGTATTTTCCATTCCAGGATCCTTCAAATTTACCTTATATTTACGTCAATCATTCCTCGTCGTCGCATCTGGTCAACCCAAACTGACGCAGGTTTGCCGGATCAGTTTAACCTCTCGTGTGAAGTAAGCTTAAGGGTTCCGTTACAAATGAATGGAGGGGTAAATACGTATTTGTTTGTTCGTTTTGGGGATGAATTCTAATTGGATACGAGGTGAGGCGTAGATATTAATGTTTGGTATGCTTTGTTGATAATTTCGGATAGTGTGAATAGAATAGGCATTGTCATTATACTTAATCGGTATTTGGTTGGAGTTCGGGGGAAATGTGTGTTAGATTTGAAATACATAGCTTGAAGTGGATAGAAACCTAGTATTGATGTTTTTTTTTTTTTTTAACCTTGCCCACACTAGGAATTTCTCCTGTGTCGTGGGTGCGTTCACAAACATTTAAACTCACATACACAAACAGCCAGACCCGGAACAACTACCTGTAGGCCATACAAATATTTGCAATTGTTTATTGCAATTGTCATGAGTATAAGTAAAAATGGTCAAGCGTCAGTGGTAAAAAAGTAGTATGAACGAGCCTCCGGTTCTATTGAAGTTTCAATACTAGGCTAAGCCAGTTCAAGGCAAAACTCTTAACATCGACATGTGACCTACTGTATAATAAGTACTGTGTACGTACTGTATACGTACGTATTTACGTGTAAGTACTGTATTGTGATGAACAGTGCATTGTGGAGTGATTCTCTTTATTTTACTAACAGTTATAATGAAGAATACTACAAGACATCAAGATTTAACCTTTTTACACAATTCTCACATATTATAAATATGACAAGTGAAGGTACGCCCTGTACGCTAATGTCACAAATAAGTATGTGACCAAAAATTTTAATACGAAATAAACAATTGAATAAATATTTTTGTGTGTGTTTATTATATATCATTAAAATTGAAGCCCGTGTACGTATTTCACAGCATGAAACAAATGAATATAAATTGTTTTTGTTTTTCTTTTCTGATTAGGTTAATATTATGTAAGTTAATTCTATAGTCTAGTACTTGTGGCACATTTTTACTGTTACAATATGGGGCAAGCGGTGCTAACCTGTAAGAAATTGTTATACTAACCCTAGATTGTAGTATATTGTAGTTTAAGTTTTATCAGTATAAACAATTGTTGAATGGCCATTAAAGTTAAATAAATAAATAAATAAATATACATCATGAATATTGAGAAATTCTTGATAACAAAGATATTAAAATACATTAAATTGCGGTGAATTGGTGACTGGTGCGTGAGTTTAGTCTCTTTAGTTCAAAAGTTTAAAAAATATAAAATACCTACTTAATTATTCATATAATTATTATCATCATAAGTAATTTTAATAGTTTCAAAAGTTAATGAATGATTAATTAACTGAGGTCCTGTGTCCGTATCCCGGGTCGAGCAATGTGTTATTGTGATTTTTCATTAGGAATTTCTTAGTAGCGGCCCGGAGTCTGCATTTGTGCTCGGTTGATGGCAATAGGCTCACCCCCTATTACATGGGACTTCAAAACAACTGGTGAAGTATGGATACTCCCCTGCTCAGTAACAATAAAATCCAGTAAAAAGGCCCCACATAGTAGCCCTAATTCGAACTTTATAGACCCTCTTCCAGTCCAGTCAAAAAAAATAATATTTATTTCTTTCTTATTTGCAAAATAGTTGGGCAAACGTCATCTAAAAGACTTCCAAATTGACAAAGTTGACAGACGGACAGAGAGACTGATTCTCACTCATAAGGGATCATTTTTACAATTTTGAAAAACAGATCCCACAATCATACTCCTAAAACTATAATACCATGATTACTTTATGTACGTAATCTTTCACCAGAAAAATCCTAACCAACTACGGATTAATAAGAAAACAATAGAAAACGTGTGTGACATATCAGTAAGATAAAGGTAACGACCGACCCCATATGTGCCGAGGTAGCCTACGGCACTGGCGTGCGGCTGTCGTAGGGACAAAGAAAATATCAGTAAGTCAATTGAGAGAAAATTGGATGAGAATAGGGAGTGCAATTGAATTCTGTTCCGCTGTACAAGCGCGACGTGTCCAGGATTTATGCTGCCAATTCTTTTGATCTTGTGGTTGTTTTCTGCGAGACGATTATAGAGACAAATGTGCAAGGAGGACTTGTAACGTTCTAGTACTTGGTAGCCCTTTATGTAACTTAAAATTGATTTTTAACCGACCAATAAATATGGGGGGGGGGGTTCTCAATTCGACACGTGTATTTTTTATATTTAATGTTCGTCCACGCATAACTTTTAACGGTGTAGTCTAATTTCGATGTATTTTTTTTTAATTGGATAAAGCACTCAAAATTGCAAGTGTAGAATAGCAAATGATAGATTTTTCACTTACCTACTCCATTTTTCAAAAGGTGACGAGCAGTTGACCGTTTAATTTTAAATAAACTACAAACCGACCAGCTGAATAGCAAGAAATACTCCGGCTGCTTTTTTACAAAAAAACATCTGGTGTAAAAAAATTTCGCGCAGTGGCTGAGCGATCGACTGCTGCGCTGCGTGTCGTGGGTTAGATGGACACGGAACAAATATTTGTATGGCCTACAGGTAGTTCTTCCGGGTCTGGTTGTTTGTGTATGTGACTTTAAATCTTTGTAAACCCACCCTCGACACAGGAGAAATTCCTAGTGTAGGGCAACGTTTTAAATATGTCGAAAACCGTCGGTAAAAAATTAATCAAACAAATCAACCAAAGTCACAGTATTTTATGAAAGACCATTTTAGGTTTATCATATGTGTATTTATGCTAATTGAGTGCCTACTTTTGTAAAACTGCTACAAAGCCCGCTTACACCACAAATCAATAAATATTATCATCTCATCATCATCTGCCAAGCCTTTTCCAACCATATTGTTTGGGTCGGCTTCCAGTCTAACCGGATGCAGCTGAATACCATTAATTTACATGGAGCGACTATAAATAAATAAATATGTTCAATGTCAATAATAATACCGTCCTATAACTGTATCATTGCAGGGCAAAGACCTCTTCTCATACAGAGAAGGCGCTAGTATAATCACCACGTTTGCTAAAGGTGGAGTGATTTAATTTCAGACTTTTTCTCACGAAGATTTCGTTCAATTATATATGTCCCATATTAATGTTAAACTCATTTAAATCATCGTTTGACGACCGATGTGGCGCGGCGGGCGAAGGTCCGCCTGCAACGCAATAGGTTGCGGGTTCGATTCCCGCCTTGGGACAAATGTTTTTACGATCTACAAATATTTGTTCCGGGTGTTCTGGGTATTTGCTATATATAATAAAAATATCTATCTATGTAATGTATTGTATTCAGTATATCAGTCATCTAGTACCCATAACACAAGCTCTGCTTAACTTGGGGCTAGATGATGCTGTGTGGATTGTCCAGCAATATTTATTTATTTATTTATTGTTCTGTTTCACATAATCGTTTGAAGATTATAGAGACAGAATCATGAATTAAGTTGAACTCAAAAGCTTTTCGTTATTTGTAAACATGTATGTTAACTCAATAATACATTAAATTCTTTAAGAACACCATAACAGTGCACCTATTACTACTCCCATATTTCGCCAGTTATGTATGTATACGTCTCCTGTACTAGGGGACGAACCTATTGCCATCAGTCGGGTACAAATCCAGACTCCGGGCTGCTACACAGAAATTCCAGATGGAAAAACCCAATAACACTGCCCGACCCAGGATCAAACCCATGACCTCATGCTTAGATGTAGTGCTTGTAACCGCTAGACCAACGAGGCAGAATCAAATAAAAGAATCAAATCATTATCTTTTGCTTATCTTTCACAGAATGAACCAAATATATTGGAATATATTTATTGCGCGTTGCGAAAGGAGGCTAAACGGAAAATATTAAGGCGAAAAGTTGTAACGACACTTTTTGCTATAAGTAGTTTTAAGCCGTGCGGCGTGCGCGTGTTTCTCTGTCTGTCTCTCTCATAGAAAGCAAGCCAGTTATTTTTGTTTCGTCTTTCTATTTCGCATTGAACAGTGTGGTGTCGCGACGATTATTTTTGTTGAGTGTATTATAAAGGTGTTTTGTACATTATAAATAATAAAAAATAATAACAAAAGGAACTTCGTTCCATCCGGGTGTCCCTTGACACCTCTCAAGTTTTTTTGGATACAATATGAAATTCTCACACACAAATCCAGTCTCACCTTCTGTCTGTCTTTTCACATGATCAACGATTGCCCTTGCAGGAAACTGCGCGTTAACTTTTTATGTCTTATGGTGGACATGTGACCCTTTCGCTAACAATATCAACGTCTCGTGTCGTTTTATGTGTATACCGGATATTGTTTGTGCACTGATCAAAATTGCTCATGTTATGCTTAGAAGGACATACACTGTTGGTGATGTTCTTCAAAAAGGTAAAGGGCGTAGTACTCGCAACCGGCGTGGGTGTATGAGTACATGTACATATGAACGTAAACGAAGCAAAAGGATCGTAGTAGGTGGCGTTCTGTAGTTTCTGCCTACCCCCATAGGAAATGGCGTGAGGTTATATATGTATTACTTTATTCCTAGATTTATTTACAAAACTGTGATTTGTGAATCTTTTTCAGTCGTTACGGTTAGTAGTACGAAAGTGTGACAAACAGTCTTACCAAGGGGTACCCAGTAACTGGGTTGAAGATGCCAGTTAGGTGGTCGCTCCATTTAAAATACTGGTGATCAGCTGCATCCAGTTAGACTGGCAGCCGACTCCAACATAGTTGGGAAAAGGCCAGACCGATGGTGGCTGAAATTATTCTAGCTGCCCCTTCCAAAAGGTAGTTTCGTGTGGAGAAGAATGAGCAAGAAACTCCACACTTATTCTTTTAGTGGATTCTGGAGTCGGTGAAGTTGGTGATTGTGTCATTCGTTTCAAGGCAGACCACTGCTTAGCTACGAATTCTTCATCCATCCGGCTGCATCCAGTTAGACTGGAAACTGACTCAAACTAGTTGGGAAAATGCTAGACAGATGATGATGATCCATACTAATATTATAACTGGGAAAGTGTGTGTGTCTGTTTGTCCGTCTTTCACGGCGAAACGGAGCAACGAATTGACGTGATTTTTGAAGTGGAGATAGTTGAAGGGATGGAGAGTGACATAGGTTGCTTTATGTCTCTTTCTAACCCCCTACTTTCTAACGCGCGCGAAGCCGCAAGCAAAAGCTAGTATATAATAAATACAATATAATAACTAGTACTTATTCATAGTTCTATCCTGTAACAACATTGATACTTAATTGAACTATCAACATCTCAGGCCTATTTTAAAAAGCCTGAGATATCACTATCGTAGTAAAAAATAACGCAATCTCGCTCCACTCACAGAATGCTCGCTTCGTTACTCCCAACAAACAATAACATACACTGAAACTGAATTAATTCAATAATACGTATTTTGTTTACATACTGAAATGGAAATCGGCTTTGTTTGGTAAAAGATTTTTTTTTAAACTAAGATTGCATATTGAAAAGGGTCAATCTATAATGGACTGATAATCCAGTATCTATCCATACATGTAATAAAATATTAATTATCGGATTACAATTTCGAATATGCCCCACCTGTATTCCCCAAAGGGTTGATTTTGGATATATTTGACGACCGATGTGGCGCGGCGGGCGAAGGTCCGCCTGCGACGCAAGAGGTTGCGGGTTCGATTCCCGCCTTGGGACAAATGTTTGTACGATCTGCAAATATTTGTTCCGAGTGTTCTGGGTATTTCCTATGTATAATAAAAATATCTATCTATGTAATGTATAGTATTAAGTATATCAGTCATCTAGTACCCATAACACAAGCTCTGCTTAGCTTGGGGCTAGATGATGCTGTGTGAATTGTCCAGCAATATTTATTTATTTATTTATTTATCTATAGTAACAAATGCATTTCGCCAGTTATGTTTAAGTCCCATGTATATAGGGGAGAGCCTATTGCCATCAAATATGCACAAATCCAGACTCCGGGCTACAATGAAAAAAATCCTATCGGAAAAACTCAATAACACTTTGCCGACCAGGACCACACGCTCAACAGTCGCGCTTATGACCACTTAACCAACTAGGCGGATAAACAGATAAACAGCAGGCAGTGAAGGAAAGTGTCGATGATGACGAAATCATGACTTTTAATTAATATAAATAAAATTGCAAATCGGCTTTCAGCAAGCGAGGTAATTAATGCTCATCCTTCTCTTTATGAGAAGCCTTTGCCCTGCAGTGGGACAGTAACAGGCTCTTATTATTATTATTTAATAGACATTTTCACATTTGTTATAATTATCATATTAATGTATACAGAATATGGAAAAAAAGCTTATTTAACATCTTAACTGCCAGACAACGAGACACAGTAAAAATTGTATTGTTTGTCGGTCACTTGGCGTTTAAGGTGTTAAAAGGGTAAGTGTGAAGTTTCTTGTTCTTCTCCACACGAAATTATCTTTGGAACAGCTAGAATCATTTTGGTATTTTATTTTAAATTTTAAAAGTTGACGTTCTAAAGTGCTTTGTTATTGGTATGTTTCTGTTTATAGTTTTGTTTTTGTCTTGGTAAGTATATTACAAATTTTATTTGTAATTACATTGCTACTTATACAATGAGTCTTGTTGGTTTTGAATTAAATACTAACTAATATTATAATTGCAAAAGTATATTTTTTGTTACCTTTTCACGCTTAAACCACTGAACGGATTCGATAAAATTTGACAGAGAGATATATTGCACCCCATTGATTGAGAAAGGACAAAAGCTACTTTTTTTATCAACAAACCACGCGGGTGAAGCCGCGGGCGGAAGCTAGTGATTATATGATTTGACTTTGACTTTGTTAATTTATACATTAGACGAATAACTCCACGGATATCTGAAGCGGTTCGGTCTCAACAAAAAACATTCAGCCATTAAATTCCGAATTAAATGTATCAAGTATTGTTCGGAACTAAACGGGCGTCACGTCGGCAAAGTTATGGCATTCCGGTGGCATCAGCCTCTGCCGAGCGGAAATATTTTCCGTTTCAATTCCACCAAACATTGTTTTTATTTCATTGTTTTGTTCTACCACTGTTCTTGATTGTTTAAACAAACTTCTGTATTTTGTGTTCGTGAGGGAACATTTTTGAAATTATTATGCTCGGAATGCTTAACGTTCTAAGCATTGTTTTATTAAATTTAGGAGTTTGCTTGATTTATTCGAATGTTTAAGATGCCTTTTGTGTTGCTTCAAGGGAAGCATCAAAAGTATTTGTGTGAGTTTGCTATCAGCAATACGTACTTACAAAAAATATACTGATAAGTATCCATTTCAGTGTTGTACACTGAAATGGATACTTATCCGTATATTTTTCTCGATTCCATTTAACATTTTCATGTGTGTTTCATGTTGTAGCAATAATAGGCAGTCGCTCCATGTAAAATACTGGTATTCATTTGCATCCGGTTAGACTGGAAGCCGACCCCAATATAGTTGGAAAAAGGATAGGCAGATGATGATGTGGTAGCAATAATTATAAGGAAGGAACTGAGCCAAAGTTCTTTCGGAAATGACGCTAAATGACGTTTCGATTCCCAGGATGACATTTAAACTAACAGAGGGGTAATTCCCGTATTTTAAAAAACGTTCGTATTCTAATCTGAACTTGCCAAAATCTTCCAAATTATGTCATTGAATATCGCTGAGATGAAAAAACGACTACATTTTAACCGGTTTAAAATTACGGGAATTGACCTTCCGATCACAGGATAGGAAACGAAAGCGATAGAGTACTAAGCCCGAAAAATTGACGTTTTGTAAAGCTTTTTTCGCTATTCGTAGCTCAGTATCCGTTTGTCTGGTAATAACATATTATACACGTCCGTAACAAATATTTTTCTTCCAAAGTATAAATCATCAAAATCATCAAAAATCAATACAACTCACGTAGGTTAGTCAAGTACCTAATTTGAAAAAAAAACTTGTATACGTGTAAAAGTGTCTATAAAAACCTATTTAACTAATCAAATTTTAGCCCCGTCCTTAGTTTTCTCTGAAGTGCCGTGCTTGACCGATGCGGTGAACGCCTGGAAAGTGGCTTGCCCGGATACAGATAGGCCCGTGAACCCATCTTCCCAGAGACAGTGGGATGAGCCGCTCTGCAGTTTGGTACGGAATAATCTTATTAATACGTCCACCAATACTGCTGAGCATGCCCGTTTGCTGGCTGTGGGTACGTGGGAGTCGGGCCTTTGGCTTCAGGCTTTACCGTCACCCAACATTGGCACCATGCTGGGTGACACTACCTTCTGGCTCGCTACACGTCTGCGTCTGGACGCTCCTTGCGGAGCTCCACATCGTTGTCAATGCGGTGAAGCAGTCGATTGCCTCGGACACCATGGCCTATCCTGCAGTAAAAGTGCAGGTCGCATAGCCCGACACGCCAGTATTAATGACATCATCCGTCGTGCTCTTGCCACCGCCGGGGTACCAGCTATTTTAGAACCCAGTGGCTTGGCACGCGACGATGGTAAGAGACCAGATGGAATGACCATAATACCTTGGAAGATGGGTAGGCCTTTGGTGTGGGATGCAACATGTGTCGACACCCTTGCGCCATCCCATCTTCCTAGTACGGTGGATTGTGCAGGTGCGGCTGCTGCAGGTGCAGAAAACCTCAAACGGCGAAAATACAACAACCTAACTGGAAGTTATATGTTTGAGCCGTTTGGGGTTGAAACACTAGGGCCATGGGGTCCGTGTGCCCATTTAGTTTTTCGAGAAATCGCGAAACGTTTGGTCGACTCTTCACGTGACCAGAGGGCTGGCCTTTTTTTTGGCCAAAGAATCAGCATTGCCATTCAACGTGGCAATGCTGCCAGCCTTCTGGGCACTTTTCCCGTTGACAACGATGCGGATGAATTTTTTGATGCCCTGTGATTATTTATTTTATTTGTTCATATATTAATAATTGTATAATTTTAATGAAATAAACATTTTATTTTACGAAAAAAATATATAATCGGGCAGTTTTAACCTAGAGAATTCCACTGACGATTATATTAATTATACTTCGCTCTATTCCTTAATTCGAGAACGATCTAATGAAACTTGTCAAACCTATACCTGCTTAATACCTAAAATACACACCGATCGTACACAAACATTCACTTGGAGCCAATATTTGTCGTGCACACAACGTCCAAGGCGCTATTACACCACCCGGGTCACCAATCTGTTACGAGTTAATTTATAGCTTACTTTACTTCAGAGTTACTGCTTGCGCATGCCTCGGGTTCATCTCGGGTCTTTCGGTTAATATTGAGGGTTAAATTCACAAAGATTCCATTGACATTGTAAAAGAGAAATAAAATTATTTGAAAGGAAAAGGAACTTTGGAAGTAACTAGTTACAATGCTTTGTAGTTCTAACAGTTCTAGTGTACCAATAACTGTAGAGAAGCACAAAAAAAAACAATAAAATAAAAAAAAAATATTTTAGAAATGTCATTGGTCCTAAGTTTCTTTATGGTCCTAAGATTATAGAAGATATTAATGTGTGAGTGTGTGTGTGCGTGTGTGTTTCGTTAAGTAACCTTTTCTACAATACTACTGTTTGCCAGATAAATTACAACAATAAAGAAAATGAGCAGTACAAATCTCTTGGACCAGCGATAAAATAATCTTAAAGTAAACAACCAAAGTTAATACTCTTAGCTTTTCCTACTACGAACAAACGATTCATCGCGTTTGTTCATAGCAGGAAAATAAGAGAATAATTCACAATCTGACGAAAAGCCACGAACGAACGTGGCACATGACGTCGTGTTGTGTATAAATATATATTTATTTTAATGAAAACGCAAATGTTATGTCCGGCGCTCAACAGCAAATCCAGAATGAATGGATGTATAGGTGAATGGGTTCAGGAAATACAACTGCGAATCAGCTGTTTATATGTATGGTAAAAGTTCACAGTTATTGAGTAAATCAATGGAATAGGGATGTGTCCTAGGTAAAACTATATTAAGTCTATTTAGTCCGTCCGTAAGATTAACAAAAAATATTGGACATTTTTTGCTTACTCAAATCAATAAAAAGTGACAATGATATAGCACATGTAAGTTCAGAAGGGGCTTGTGACGTCACTGTTACGTTAAAAGTGTAGCACGGCGTGACGTCACGCGCAATTTCAACGCACTAGGTATATCGTCGTAATTTTTTATTTACGTGAGAAAAGACAAAATACGTGTCTAATATTTTTGAGGACACTACCCTATTGCAGTGTCTGGATTCTGTGAACGTGCTAACACGAGGTCAGACTCCAACCTTAAATACACCCACTTAAAACTAGAGCTGTGCTGTGGGCCACCCATATAAAAAAGTACCAGCCTATTACTGTCTCACTACAGGGCAAAGACCTCTTCTCATACAGAGAAGGCATGAGCATTAATCACCACGCTTGCTCAAGACGGGTTGGCGATTTCAGACTTATATTATTTATATAAGTCCAGGTTTCCTCACGATGTTTTCCTTCACCGATGTCAGTGATGTCCAAGATAAACTTAGAAAGTTCTTATGACCATGCCACCCATGGCACATCATATTTTAAGAGCAAATTAGTCAAAAAAAAGAATCACAGGGCATCAAAAATTCATCCGCATCACTGTCTATGCGAAACGTACCCAGAAGGCTGGCAGCATTGCCATGTTGAATGGCAATACAGATTCTTTCGGCCAAACAAAAAGGCCAGCCTTCTGGTCACATGAAGAGTCGTATTAAGTATTTTTTCTGTTTTTGTAATAATTACGCACTTGTGTCTTCTGCGGCAAAAAAATGTTTTTTCTGTTCTTTTTTCCAGGATTAAAAAGAAAATGTAAGTCTCATTAAAATATTCCAAAGAGTGAACACAAAACAATCCTCTCCAACACTCTCAAATCCAAACACCCAAACCCTAGATCAATTTGCTTCAAACTCACAGGTCCCTAAAACTAACAGAGAAATCAGTTTACCCTCCATTTTGACTATATGTCCTTCGATAAACATAATTATCGTTACACAAACATACCCGATTTTCCTGCGGATAGATTTAATACTTTGCACAAACTTCCTGAAGATACCAATAGCTTTTGGTGACATATGCCGTTCGGGAAGAAATGGAAAATGGTGTTTGCACCTGTGCGCAAACAATTGTGAAGAATGAACCAAGTATTCGAATTTTTGAATGCTTGAGCTTGAATTTTCGCGAGGTTTAGTGTGGTAATATGGTGTGTGGTTACGTATGGTGTGGAAAATATTTGCCAAAACAAACGATTTATTGTTTTGAGGGCAGCTATGCTTACTGCTATGCCTTGTATAAAGTTTAATTGTTTAAATTAATGGAATAACAAACTGTATTATTATCTGTCTAACCGTATACAGCTGAATACCAGTTAATTTTACATGAAGCGACTGCCTATCTGACCTCCACAACTCATTTACTGGGCAAAACGATTTGATTCTCAGACTTAAGAGCTTACGACTACCTGTAACGACTGTCAAAGATGTAATAATGACAGTCGGGACCAACGGCTTAGCGTGCTTTCGGAGGCACGGGGGAGTCTCAATATGTTACGAACGGTCACCCATCCACAGGACTGACTTCGGTAAGCGTAGCTTTCGATCTACCCGAGTCAGAATTACGAATATGAAATAAATAAACACCTTTCGTTTACTAGTTCTATTGTATACTAATCCTAACTAAATTATTATAAATGCGAATGTGAGTTTCTTTGTTACTCTTTCAAGCATTAACGGCTGTATGGATTTTAATAAATTGTAGCGCACGGAAAGACCGCGATTTGGGTTTGAACATAGAAAACATCTTATCCCGGTACTACTTACGTGAATATTTATTTTGTTATTTTATCGCAAATTGTTCTTCTTTTGTTTTATTTTTTGATTTTAGCAATCATTCTATTAATTCTACTTCAAAAAATATTTGTTGTTTGAATACGCATATTTCATTCGAACAGTAAATGTGGGTTCACTATGCTTATTTATTTTACACATTTAGTACTTTTCCTGTTTTGGATACAAAATATGGCACCACCCCGAAAGATTAACGTTAAACTATTTAAACACCCTCTACTTTTGTTTACTAACCCCAACAAACGAACCATTTCAAACCTCCTTTCACAGTTCACACCCAAGTTCACACAAGTTAGCCAACTCGTAATTACTCTCGAACCGAACGTGATACCCTCCTTATCCAACACGCGATTCCAAACAAAAGAATTTTCGAACACCGTGTCGCAGAGTGTCTTAACACAGCACCATGTTGGCACAGACACAGCAAAGCTGGAAAACCTGACAAAATTTAACCCAACTCATTTAAAATGCAGTCCCGAGGAATATTCTCTAGTCCGTGGCATTTTCTCTTTACACTATTAATTTTATTATTAATTTCGCTTTTAGACTATTTAAGAGGCTCCATTGGTGTTCATATTCTCGCATTTAAATGGCGTATGGTTTATTCGTTGAGCTTTTGAACTAACACAAAGGCCAGTAATTTAATGTTTCTGCTGAATTTCGCTTTAGAAAATATCATATGTTTGTTTAAAGTTACCTTTGGAAGATTTTAGAGTGTTGCGAATGAACTTTCGTCGTAGGTTAAATTCGTAATTAATTATTTTCTGTTCAAAACACTGAAAATAAAATATCACGGGAGGTATACCAGCAGCTTCCCTTACTTTAATAATAATACCAAGCTGTTACTGTCCCACTACAGGGAAAGGACTCTTCTCATACAGAAAAGACACGAGCATTAATCACCACGCTTGCTCAAGACGGGTTGGCGATTTCAGACTTATGTTAATAAAAAGCCCAGGTTTCCTTACGATGTTTTCGTTCACCGATGTCAGTGATGTCCAAGATAAACTTAGAAAGTACATATAATTCGAAAAAGTCACATTGGTACTTGCCCAGGTTTGAACGTGCTCAAGAGGCGAGGCCTAAACCACTGAGCCATCACGGCTTCCCTTACTATTCGACATCAAAGTTTTATTGGCTTAACACCTTAACTGCCAAACAACGAGACACAATAGAAAATGTATTGTCTGTCGGTCATTTGGCGTTCAACGTGTGAAGCGGCAAACGAGATGATAATTTCAAATCTTCCCTATGACAAAATACAATCGAAAACAAGACGTATTTAACAAATACATTTCCTAAAATAAACATACAAGGAAAGTTAAGTCACAGTCCTTAAGCTAGGTCCACATCAGCCCCAATAGCCGGAACGTGCTTCCCTCGCTGATTGCCATCGAAGATAATTTTTGGATCTTAAACTGACACGTGTTACGGGCGCCCCACTGCCTTCACCTTTAGAGTATTAGCCTGTGCAAGTAATGTGTTCTTACCTTAACTTCATGCTTCTTTTACGATGTTTAGTACTTGTTTAAGAGTAATAGTGTGTTAAGTTGTTTGAATGCGGTTGTAACCATTTTTACTTTGTTAGAGGGTAGTTTAAACTTCTAAATGCTAGTTCGAAGTGGTAATTAAGAAAGCTTGGACGGTTTCACAATTGCAACGCTTACAAACTTGCGTAAAATAATTTTGTATATGGTATCCACTTTTGACCAGATGTCTATAAAATATAAAATGCTTTAATATATACATGAACTCACGGTTTTTTTCCATAGGGGTAGGCAGAAACTACAGAACCTTTTTTTTTTGGAATGTGCATCTCGCAGTTTATCCTTTAGGGATATCTACTGCTTAACCGAACTTTCCTGTGGGGGGCTTAATTAAAATTAAGGCCTCCAGCTAGGCGACAAAACCTTTTTGCTTTCTTTTACTTTTATACATCTGGTCATACAGCCACGGAGGTCATTATGGCCCAGTGGTTTAGGCCTCGCCTCTTGTGCACGAGGTTGTGGTTTCAAACCTCGGCAAGTACCAATGTGAGTTTTTCAATTCATATGTACTTTCTAAGTTTATCTTGGACATCACTGACATCGGTGAGGGAAAACATCTTGAGGAAACCTGGACTTATATAATTAATATAAGTCTGAAATCGCCAACCCGTCTTGAGCAAGCGTGGTGATTAATGCTCGTGCCTTCTCTGTATGAGAAGAGGCCTTTGCCCTGCAGTGGGACAGTAATAGGCTGGTACTGGTACTGGTATACAGGCACGCGGGCGTTCCCTCTCGTCGTTTCCGCTTACATCTGCCTTATAAATACCTTTTGTTAGACGTCTTTTATTCAACCACTCAACGTGACCAAACCATCTGAGCATACTGCTTTCAATTTTTGTCACTATA
Source organism: Phlogophora meticulosa (assembly GCA_905147745.2). Taxonomy (NCBI): domain Eukaryota; kingdom Metazoa; phylum Arthropoda; class Insecta; order Lepidoptera; family Noctuidae; genus Phlogophora; species Phlogophora meticulosa. Next base: position 12,651,338 of record LR990524.1, read on the forward strand.
TCTTCTTTTAAACTACAACGTACAAAAAATGCTTTAAAACGAAGGATATTGTTACGCACCCAACACATTAAGCATCACAGCCATCATGCTTCAACTTTAAGACGAAAACGCTAAAATATTCGAGGAGAGCACTCTTGAATCTTTATGATGGCTATACACAAATAAAACGAGGAACATTTTTTACTTGACGAAATTTGACGTCATAACGAAGCGTGATATTTTCCTTTGACATCTTGCAATAAAGAAAAATCTTGCACCTTCTGTCTTCTATCTATCAAACAGAGCATTGTCTGGACTTTATTTTGAATCACTTTCGTTTATATGAAGAAGTTGATGCGTTCTTAACGATCCTTCAGGCTCTTGTCTGATTGTGGGTCGTTCATTTTTTGCCCTGGCTGGTTTATAAAATGCCTCTGGCCTGTGTTGTATTGTAGTGTAATAAATCAAAGAAGTTCCTTGATCTCCCAACAATACTATGTCCCACTTGCTTGAAGTGTACCGAGTGTCCATCATTCTTAATTCGACCTATGTGGCGCAGCGGGTGAAGGTCCGCCGGCGACGCAGGAGTTTGCGGGTTCTATTTCCGCCTTGGGACAAATGTTTGTACGATCTACAAAGCTTAGTCCCGGGTGTTCTGGGTATTTGCTATGTATAATAAAAATATCTATCTATGTAATGTATTGTGTTAAGTATATCTGTCATCTAGTACCCATAAAACAAGCTCTGCTTATCTTGGGGCTAGATGATGCTGTGTGGATTGTCCAGCATTATTTATTTATTTATTCTCCTGCTTATCCTAATTTATTTGAGGTCAGCGCAGCATGTCTTGTATTTCTGTATATCTCTATTTGCCGCCATCTCAATAGTCACCTCCTTCCTAGCCATATCTTTCACACGATCCATTCTCCACATTATTTCGCTTTACATGGCTTATATATTTACGTAACACCCACGCATCCACAGCATTCTTATCTTAGCTGCATGCAACTGCCTTTCCTTCATCCCTTTAGTGGTACAAAACTGTGGTTCATACAAGTCAGTTTATAAATCTTTTGGGAGTCACAAGTTGTTCCCGTTATCTGCTTCCATTTCATCCATCCGAGTGTACTTAAGTGTACCAAGTGTCCAAATAACCGAATTGGAACGACACTGATACTGCAAAGTACTAAGTTCTAGTCCAGTACCTATGTTGTGAAAATTTACAATTCTCAGTAGCAGAAAAATAATACGAATGGTTGAAATTATTTAAATGCACATAGAATGAGTCAAAATAATATCCCTAATATTAAACCTAATGGACATTTTATCTTCATCGGTCTGCAATGGAACGTATTTGTGCCACAGAGTGAATATTTTGGTCGTGACCTAGTTTGGTAAGTAATAGCCAAGTCAGCGCAGCCTAAAAAGCCAATCGATAGTTTTAATATTACATGTATGTGCAAGTTTTGTAATACGTAAGCAATTTTATTTCTTTTAGTGAAGTAAATTGAATACTGGAAAATCGTTAGCTCTTGCATGAAAAGATTGGATATTCACGAACAAACAAAATTCTGATCAAGTACTATTTTTTATACGTTCTTTATTTTTGTGTAAACATTTTAATTTTATTCCTAAATATTTCTTAGATAAAATAATATGCTTCTTACTCAAGTACTCGTAGTATTTTGTAAAAATTATCAACAATATTAAAGCAATTTCTAAACGAAAAAAAAAACAAGTTTGAAAGCCAGACAGCTGGGTTTTTAAGACAATAATATTTACCCTACTTAGAACAGAAACTCACTCAAGAATCATAGTTTCAACCAATCAAATGGTTTTGAACGAGCTTCAAGTAATGCTTGAGTCTTGAGTGAGCTTCTGTAGTACGGGCCTTATGTTGAAGAACTTGCTTTTGTTTTAAATTTCAAAGTGTAAAGCAACAAGAGTATTTTAACTAAACTATTGTTTTCAAGTGTGTTGCAGAAAATATGTAGTATTTGTAATTCCTTAGAAGGGTGGCCTTTAGGAAACCATATAGTAAAAGATTCCTTAGTATATCAACTACAATAAATACTTTCCGCTTATTTTCACAACTGTATTTATCCAAGTTTATTTAACTGTGGATAAAATATGGTTTTATAATAAAAAGTTTATCTTGCATATTACCGAGATCGGTGAAGGAAAACATTGTAAGGAAACTTGGGACTTAAAATAAATATATTATGTAAGTCTGAAATCGCCAACCTGCATTGACCAAGCGTGGTGATTAATGATCGTGTATTCTGTATTTGAGCAGAGTTTCATACCCTGCAGTGTGACAATAACAAGCTGGTATTACTATTATTAAAGTTTGGGTCCAAACCTTTAACTACTCGATGCTTAAATTCCGAGATTTTTCAAAATCAAATCTAAACCATATCTTACAATAACAGTAAAACACATTTAAATAAGTCTTAAACTAAAAACGGAATCAATTAAGACTTCCAATTAACGTCCACCATCCTAATCAAGGTCTTAATCAAGGAAAATTAGAGGTCCGTATATAGTACCGTAAAGTGGGCGAAACTCTGCCCGGATTAATTGTGTTAGACTAATATCCGGACTAACTGGTGGGCCGGTTAACAGGGGTCGGTTGAAACATTATCTAGAACACATTTATGTGTTGTGGGCACGCATTTGGTACGTATCGGCTTTTGTTGTATTCAGGAATTACTGGAAATTGGGAAATTAATTTCGAAATGTGCTCTTGTGGGGAAATAGGTATCCAGTTAGGGTTAATCTCGTGAAAAGGGGTTTCGTTATTTATATATTATGGTTTTTCTAAATGAATTCTGGATTTATATTTTTTTAAGGAAAGACTTTTAGCCCGTTAGCCACCAAAGCCGGATTTATCCGTCAAATATTTTGGTTAAGTATGATTTAGGTGCGTAGTACTAAGAACTGGCATACGTGTATGACCAGATGTTTGAACGTGAGCTAAGCAAAAGGAGTATGTAAGGATCGTGGCGGGTGGCGTTCTGTGGTTTCTGCCTACCCATAATTATGTTGTGAGTGTATGTACGTATGTATGGATGTATATTTAAGTGACCATTCCGCCCGGGTCGTATTTATACGACAAAAAAACAATGTTTTTTTTTTATTTGATTTCTTGGTTTCACTTTATATTCTACTCAAACATAGCTCATTTCAGGCGTAATAAATGTACTGAACAGATATACACGGCACGGCAACTGATATAAAATCAGGCAGTTAAAAGGTTATTTTGATATAGTAAGTTTATTTATTTATTTATTTAAGGAAAAACAAACAGTAGCACAATAAAATATAGAAATGTTATCTTAAATAAATACATTTTAACCAATTATGCTACCCACTACGCTCCCCACAGATTACAATTAAAAAGAATTTAAAACTAGCTAGTAACAGAGGTACAAAATCTATAGAACCCCGAAAGAAACATTATGGTGGTGCATAAATAAAATAACCAGCAAAGTGATGTTTAGTACATCACCTTGCTTAAACGCTAATAGAATCAACTTTGTAGGTTATTTCACTAACGACACATGGACATCAGACTCTTTCTAGTGTCTTAGGTGATGTTAGATCCTATCATCTTCATCATCATAATCATCATCATCAGGCTATACTAGTCCACTGCTGGACATAGCCCTCTCCTAATGAGCGCCATAGCGCCCTGTCTTCAGCTTGCCGCATCCAGCATCTGCCTGCAGTCTTTCGCAGATCGTCATCCCACCTGGTCAGAGGGCGTCCTACACTACGTTTGCCAAGTCGCGGTCTCCACTCAAGAACACGTTTACCCCAGCGGTTGTCGGTTCTTCGTGAGATATGGCCAGCCCACTGCCACTTCAACTTGCTAATTCTATCAACTCACTGCACCTTATTTATAGTAGCACTTTAGTTAGTAATTAGAACAACAAAAACTTGAACAGCTGCCATTATCTTTGAAAGAAACTCAACGCCTTGTTTCAAAAGCAAAACTTTATAAACGTTTTTACGCCATTGCTTTTAAATATTTTATGAAAAATAAATGAAATGCTCTTTCTACACTCCAGTTGACATTTTCCCCACACAAAGATTTCCTAACCAAAAGCTTTTACCGCTATACCATCACAAATGCATAAAACCATTCCACTTTAATATCATAGGCTCACTAGATTCAAAACTGTAGCTTCGTAATAGCTTATATAGCAACTGCAGGTTTACAGCGCTATATAAACTAGTTAGTTCTGCCACAGAGTAGTGAATAAATGGAGTGCTCAATGAGTAAAGTTAGAGATAAAGTGGCTCGGAAGTATCAAAATATCTTCTAAAACAGTGTACTTAGGATTGAATAACGTTAGCTTACTTCATCATGGTAGTTCCAGACCATTGCCATAGTTTTACTAAACAATAAGCCATTGCTGACATAAAGTGCAATGGAGTATATATTGCATCTTATAGTTGCTCGGTTAATATGCAAAATATAAAAAAAAAACAGGTTTCCGCCAACCACAGCTGTTGTGTATGCTCACAGCGACTTAACAATTTGATAACTCCATTTACTAACTACTCTGTGGTGTGCACATGAACTGGCTTGCAATAACTAAGTTATTGCTGACACAAAACGAATTAATCACCGTATACCGGCCATAGAAGCAACCATAGGGGTTTTGTATTCAATAATGCGGTGATGGCGAGGTATTCTCTCCAGTTTCATAATGCTCCGTGAATTCTTGTTTTTGTAAAAAAATCACGAGTTTGCCTGTGGGTCTTGCTTGGAAACCAGTAACTCAATAGGGTAGTGTCCTTCAAAATTCTGATTGATCAGAAAGCTGGATTACTCATAAATACTGGAAAGGATTTTTTTCTTTTATCACGTAAACTAAAAATGACTACGATATAGAGCGTTGAAATTGGGCATGACGTCACGCCGTGCTACACTTTTAACGTAACAGTGATGTCACAAGTCTCCTGAACTTTGATGTGCTATATCATTGTCACCTTTTTATAGATTCGAGTAATCTAAAAATACGTGTCCAATATTTTTTGGTAATCTAACTGACGGACCAAATAGGCTTATTATATTTTTACCTTTTGTTGTAGATTTTACAGGAGAGCGTATTGTTGGTTTTTTATGCAGTTTTATTTGAAACTATAAGCAATTTGTAAAAGATTTACTATCGCTAAAAGTGATATCTAACAGACACCCTTTGGATGATTTTGCTAGATAAGAAGATAAGATAGGCAGGTAGTCTGCAGTGTATGATTTACATAATATATGTGTTTAACGGAAAAGTATGCCATCCGCCATTATATACAATTCCTAGGAAATGTGATCCAATTCCAAAAATAGATAGAAAATGTGATATTCTTCGTAATATGCAGTTTTTCCTGGAATATTTATTCCCTACATTTCCTAAATACCAATCGGAAATGTTTTACATTCATGATGTTTCTCAGTATATATTTTTCTCAGTATATGTTTCTGTATTTTACGTACTTTTTATGTGAGCTAGATGTGCCTAATTTATTGTAATTTAATGAGACATTTTGATTGTTTCATCAATTTTTTTTATTATGTTTATTGAATTCATTATTAATTTTCTTTATATAATTTTAATTTAGTTTTTGGTATGTATTATATTGGTGGATGTATAGTAACTTTTTTTGTATGTTATTTAAAGCCGTTTGTATTCTTTAGTGCATGTGTTGTTAACCTTTAACTAATTGTTGCACTTGTAAATGTTTACTCTAGCAATTGAAATAGAAATGTATGTGTAAACAATTGTTGGTTAACCTAATTAAATAAATGAATAAAGTGGACAAACAGTTGAATACAGTTTTATAAAATGACTATAAGCCATATGAATACTTTATATTTAGAGCATGCGCCCTAATGTAAGTAATACAAATCTGATTAAAATGTGTATGTGAGCATAAAAACTTGACGGCATGATTGGCGCAGTAGCTGAGCGATCGACTGCTGCGCCGCGTGTCGTGATTTCGATTCCCGCACGTGTCAAATATTTGTATGGCCTACGGGTCTGGCTTTTAATGTTTGTAAACGCACCTACGACATGGGAGAAATTCTTAGCGTGGGGACAACATTTTTTTTTAAAGATAAAAGATGAAAAAAACGAACTACAGAAACAGTAATTTTATGAGAACGTTGTCTTTTAAATATGATTTATGAAACGACAGAAATATTTTTAATAACATCTTTTGCGAGGGCAGGTACTTCAGAATTACGAATTTATCTTACTTATATTATGAATTTTGAAGGTTGAGTGGCGGGCGAAGGTCCGCCTGCAAAGCAGGAGGTTACGGGTTCGATTCCCACCTTGGACAAATGTTTGTACGATCTACAAAAAAAAATCGGGTGTTCTGGGTATTTGCTATGTTATGTATAATAAAAAATATCTATCTATGAAATGTATTAAGTATATCAGTCATCTAGTAACCATAACACAATCTCTGCTTAGCTTGGGGCTAGATAATGCTGTGTGGATTGTCCAGCATTATTTATTTATACTGTTTGAAACTTTACAGTATATCTTATAGTACTTTAGGGTAACATAGTCTATAACATACTAACTTAAAATAAACATACGTAAACGAAGCCGCGCGTGGCTGCTAGTATGTTAAAAGGTACCTAAGTCCAAGTTCGTGTTTTCTCAAACCTACCATTAAAAAGTTGTGATTACAATTTCTGCCACATAAAATGGCCGCATAAGCGTATAAGTACGCTTAGCGGATAAGTAATTTCATTTAACTTCAAACTACCCCACAAAACGGCCATTAAAGATATCGTTACCTTAAGATAATTTTATTTCTTTGTGAAGATTACTTTCAGAAGTAAGCGATAAAGAAGATTGTTTTAACTATAATAAAAGAGTGTGTGTTACACTTTACTGTGCCCGCGCATTTGTCGACGTTGTTTGACAAAATTTTATCCAGGGTTTTATTTTTGCGTGCGGAACCGTGTTTTTAATTTTTGTGTTTAATTTTGGTTTAGTTTTATTTTTTGTATTTAATTTTGATTTTATTTTTAATTTTTGTGTTAAGTTTGGTTTTTTTTTTAATTTTTGTATTTAATTTTGGTTTTATTTTTTAATTTTTGTATTTAATTTTGGTTTTATTTTTTAATTTTTGTATTTAATTTTGGTTTTATTTTTAATTTTTGTATTTAATTTTAATTCTGTTTTCAAACTCTGATTTAAATTTTGCTTTAGACTATAACTTGTAACATTTATTATTTTATGGGCATACGGTGCTAACCTATAAGGAATTGTTATTGTAACCTTTGATATGTTTATTTTAACATGTAACAGTATAAAAAAAAAATGTTAGTTGGCCAGAAATAATAAATAAATAAACTTTCATCTTTTTCTAAAATAAAAATAAGAACCTCGGGGTACAACCAGAAAAAAAACATGTATAAATCTCAATGATCAAGTCGAGTTCATATCTTTTCCTAGAAAACTAAAAAGAAAGATAAGTTTCTCTGTTTTAATACATCATTAGTTTTAATAAGAATATTCCAAGCTTATTCTTACCATTTTTACAAAAATCTATACAAAATATGTGAACCTATTTATTATTTTAAGAGATGTCGAAAGTTTTCAAAATAATCGATGGTATTTTGACCTAGTACACATCCCTATTATGAATATGTCCAAATATTATAAGTCTATTAGGTTCGTCAGGTGATTACCAAAAAATATTGAACACGAATTTGTTGCTTACTCAAATCAATCAGGAGAAGGGGCTTGTGACGTTACTTTTACGTAAAAAGTGTAACACGGCGTGACGTCACACGTAATTTCAACGCACTATTGCGTCGTTAGTTTTGGTTTATGTGACAAAAGAAAAAATACGTGTCCAGTATTTTAGAGTAATTCAATTCATTCAACGTCGGGGACGTTGAAATTTTTTGTCACTTTTTCCTAAATTTTACGTTTTTAATGTCCAGCATTATTTATTTATTTATTTATAAATTTAAAATATCATAGACAGAAATGATGATTTTCTTTTGTATGTAGACTGTATGTAAACTATAAAGCAGTAAGTAACTGTTTTAAGTATAAAACACACCCAAAAAAAAGGTATTTAATAAATGAGAAAGAAGCCGACAAAAAACTTTAACGCTTGGGGTCCATAATCATGTAATGAACCCATGGTTCAGCCTGTATCGTATCGATACTGTTATAATGTGTGAATATTCATCGTGACAGCACCAGCGCCGGGTGTATCTATATATATATCGTGGATAATGATATCATTATTAATTAAAGCAATTATAAATTTAGTAGTAGGGGCAAACGCCGTAACGTTATTTTGTAATGGCGGCACGTGGATAGAGTCGTTTTGCAAGATGGAGATTCTCGAACGGACACTTCGCATCCAGACGCAGTCCAAGTCACTTGTCCAAAACGAAACTGTCAGTTTGCCTAGTAACAAGATTGTTAGCTGTCATTTTGTTTATAAAAGTGTGGTTATATTTGCACTTTATGTTTTAAATACAACGCCCCTATGAAATAGACCCATTACCACCGAACCGAGATGGTAACAACCACATCGCTCCGCCATCGCTGACGTCGTCATATATATAAATCAGTGCACATTGATTAATAGAAAATACACTTGGCGGACACCTCTACCAAACACGCGGACGCTAACTCACTTGAATCTACGGCATATATGTACTTTCAATAAACTCAAGTATTTTTTAAATTAAAACTATACTATTTACAAAATACGAACAAACTCGCAAAAAGCTTTCAATTTGATTATGAAACTCACTTATACTCTATCCCGCTCACGCTATCATAGAAATCGACATATACAAAGATTAATTAATCAAGTTACCTTTAACCCCAAACATCCCACGTCCTTTCAATATCTATATTCTATACTCCCATTCCTCTATGCATTGGAACCCTTAACTTAATTACCGTATCCCTCAGCGAAGCGGGGGTTGGAAGGAATTTCATTAAGACCGCGCAGCACCTTGCCTTACCACGTGAGAATTTTTCAATATCGGAAGATTGTAAGACCACCCACGTATTATGACGTTGTCGGGTACTGTCGATTAGTAAATAGGTTTTTGTTTAATTTTCATTCGTTGTCTATGGTTTCTAGGAGGAGGAGCTCGTGGATAAAAACAGCCGCACAGGTTGATCTTAAGTTAAGTTACGCTTGCTGAGGTCAGTCTGTGGATGGGTGACCGTTCAAAACATATCGAGACTCCTCCGTGCCTCGGAAAGCGCGCTAAGCCGTAGAAGGAGGAGGAGCTCGTGGTTAAATTAAAGCAGCCGCACGGGTTTGACGAAAGTTAAGCTACGCTTGCTTAAGTCAGCCTTGCTGTCATTTGTAGATGTTTGACAGAAGTTACGAGTAGTCAGAGGCAAGTAAGGAAGACAACCAGTTTTACGAAAGGGTATCGTGTTGCCCAGTAATTGTTTTGTGGAGGTCAGATAAGCAGTCAGTCCATGTAAAATATTGATATTCAGGGAAATGGTTAGGCAAACGATGTTTATAGTTTTCCAGATTAAAAAAAAACAACTGCAATTTGCTTAGTAGCTAAAAACTATGTTTACCTACATACATATGAAAAGTTTCAACAACAAAAGTCTCGTTGGTCTAGTAGTTGCAAGAGCAACACTGCTGTGCTTGTCCTCACCATTTGCTGCCGACCTTGAAATCGAAGTCAAGTTCAGGGTCCGCTTCCAACATTGAGTGAAGTGTTTTTGGATTTTTAAATCTATTTTTTGTTAGTGGCATTATAGACTCTGGTTCAACAGCCGATCGACGACAATATGCTCCCTATTACAAAGGACTTAAACATATCTAGTGAGATGTAGAAGTATTTTGCGTGCACGTCTGTTTGTTCGTGCGTGATACCAGGTCAGGTACGTAGTGCTCGCAACCAGCGTGCGTGTCTGACCAGATGTATGAACGTAATCGAAGCAAAAGGAGCATGTACGGAACGTGGCGTTCTGTAATTTCCCATACGAAAATACGTATGCAGTTTATGTATGATTTACCATAAACCTATAAATATCCAAGAAGATAACTAATGCTCGTAATATCTATGGGGTGATAGACGCAGCTACCAACACTAAACTTAGTCCTGATACGAATGCACTCTAAATTAGTCCATAGTTTAGGTACAAATAAAATTTAACTGCGACTTTACCTAACCTTGCACTAAAACCAATCGTGATTGTATTTTTAATTAAACTTTTTAACATCCAAGTGTTCTCTGGCCAGTACCAATTTGGCACTGGTCATATGTTTAATTATCGCGCAGACGCAACGGTTCCAAATTGGGAGTACACGAGTACTCAATATACGGATTCTGTGTTTGGCAAGATTTGGCAATTTCATGCGTTTGTTTTTCTAAACGATGGTACGTATGGAGGGTTAGAATGGCTTCTTAGTATCCGGAACTAAGTGGCGTAAGTGGTTGTTATGCAATCACGGAATTTACTTTATTTTATCTACGAACACAATGCAATAGGAACACTTTAAAACATACGAAAATGTTATCTAATTTTAAACATCGAAACGAAAAATCCCTCCCTCTGGAAAAACCGGATCCCTCTGCCTACTGTTTTGGGAGGCGAGATGTTATGATGTTTTGCTTGTCAATTAGTCAAATTTTAAACTTAATGAGTCACGTGACGCGCAATAGTAAAAGATCTTTTAATATCATAATTATAAACGCGGAGTTATATAACAAACGCAATAAATAATCAGTGTTAATCATTTACCATACAACAGTTAAAAAATACATTCTGTTTAATCTAGCTTTTTTATGAAAGCAGGTTTGTATAACTGATTCTTGAGAAAGCATAAGGTACATCAGCCTTATTATCGTCTAGCTGTGAATAATTAAAGTGTTTTAATTTAATTAGTAACTTGTGTGTATGAAAGAACCTATTAGTATTTTAATTGACTAATATAAGGGTAAAATAGAAAGCACACTGAATTGCTATTACTAAGATAAAAGTGCCTTTACAAGGTACGAACAAAAATGTAGTAAAATACATTAAGTAAGATAATTTTATTCGCAACCTACATTGTATAAAAGTATGTACTTTTATTATTCCTCTAACTTGTTGCGAAACAAGAATTTGTAAAGGCCTGCATACATTGCTTACTAACAAATACAACTCGTCTAATGAGCTCAGCACTTCAGCCACAATACAGAAAATACAAAAGGTCAACTTACTGCAATACCCCAAACATTACATTGCGAGTGCACAGATGCCTGTGAACTATGCTCGTAACCCTCACCAGGTCAGCAGTCTGCTTTTGCTGGAGGGGCTTCCCTCGCTGAGAGAACCAAAAGCAAAAACAATAACTTTATACGAAGGCATTTGAAGCTTTTAAATATTAAGTTTAACATTTTCGATATCGATAACTTAATAAAAGTGTAAATTTAATACCCAGACACAATACAGGTACAAGAAACAATATTTTTTTATTACAAATCATAGATGAGGATGAGAATCGGCAGCTTCTGGAACATCAAAAGTTACATAAGATAGTCCCCCAAAATTGCCCTGCACCACTTCCTAGTATTTTTGCCGGGACGATGAAGTGGCTCTAAAAACTCCCCAGCGGCACAAATCTGCCTAATTGCTGAAACGTAACATAAAATGTAACACACATCAAAACTAGTTCGTGAACTTGTTGTGTCACGTTTCATGTTGCATTGCATACTTAAGGCGATTGGCACACTGCACCGCATTACGCAGCGTCGCGTGGGAGTGTATGTTCTTACATTGTTTGCAAGTATCAGTGTTTGATTTGTGATTTTCTGTGGAAAAAGGCGGTCAATGTGTCTTTTATAAAAAAACTTGTTTTGTATTCTTTGGCTTTCGTTGAGACACACAATTCGTCTATTAGATTATATAGCAGTATCTATATAAAGTACCTAGAGAATATTGTAATCCTAGTTGTCTGAATCTCGGAAACGGCTCCAACGATTTTCATGAAATTTAGTATGCAGGGGGTTTCGGCGGCGATAAATCGATCTAACTAGGCTTAATTCTTAGAAAACATCGTTTTATCCGTTTTACCAACAAAAAAAAACGAGTAAAGCTCGGTCATCCAGGTACTAAGTATGAAGAAGTTCGCTTAAAATGAGAGTAAAACCAAGGGCATCAGCTTGTATTATCTGGATAACATAAAAGAAAACAAAAAGAGGCTTACTCCTTCAGCTTATTCTTTACTCTTTTATATGAGACACTCGATCTTCAGTTAAAAGGCGATGTCTTAAGCTCCTTACTTTTCACGAAAATTCACATTTCTGCAATAAAATGACTATGAACGTACCATATTTGGGTCATAACCTTTTATGATACATAACACAGCACTTCGCTTTTTTCAATACTTCTTCTTTTACACAATGTATTTTATATGGTTGTAATAAAACAGTGGGTTTTTATTAAATACTGCTGTGTCTGCGACTTTGGCCGAGCGGAATTTAACTAAACAAGGGTTTTCATTTTCATGAATGGAACCATAATTAAAACTTGCTACTCTATATAAAATTAGCTATCTACCAGTAAAAGTCCCGTCAAAATCGGTTCAGCAGTTTCGGAGATTTGCCCAAACAAACAGACTATGAAATACTAGAAAATGTATTTCAGGTTTAACTACCGTATCGACCATCGTACAAACAGACACTTCAATTGTATTTATTTGTATAGATTTCTGTAGCCATGGTAACCGAGCTAAGTTATTGAAATGCGTGTAGTTATATTCATTGTGTCTATGTGTATGAAAGTAGTATTATAAGCAATTACTATTATTTCCTTTATACTTACTAAATACAATTTTAAATATTTAAATATGCATTTAAAAATATTAAAAAAAAATTAGCTCATCAGCATCGGGAACAGGTGGACGAAGTTTCCGATGCTGGTGGGCTACTATTTTTAGCTACCGGTGGTCAGGGCTCTTGAGAGAGGAACCTCCCAAATATGCGCGCCGTGCAAAGAATACTGCTTTCTGGATCAAACCCTTGATCCAACTGCCCAACGAAAGCCTCTTTAGGTGTTGATCGTGGCTCTTGGCTACTATGCCATTGGCCGTCACGACTATCGATACAATAATAATAATAATAATAAATAATGCTGGACAATCCACACAGCATCATCTAGCCCCAAGTTAAGCAGAGCTTGTGTTATGGGTGCTAGATGACTGATATACTTAATACAATACATTACATAGATAGATATTTTTTTATTATACATAGAAAATACCCAGAACACCCGGAACAAATCTTTGTAGATCGTACAAACATTTGTCCCAAGGCGGGAATCGAACCCGCAACCTCCTGCGTCGCAAGCGGACCTTCGCCCGCCGCGCCACATAGGTCGTCACACAATGACTGCTGTATTCACATCCCACATGTCGACAATCTCGCGGGCCAGATCAAGATACTTAATCTGTTTCTCTTTCTCGGCCTTCGCTTTGTTATTAATAATTAATATATTTTACTTTTATTATAATATAGTTTTAAGCTATTATAAGCTTTTGGTACTTGAAATATTGTACTGTTACGATGAAGAATGGTATATTTTTTCTGTAAATTGTTTTTTACAAACACTCGTCAACAAGCATTTCTTTAGATTGGGTCATTTAAGATCTGTGAAACGTTGTGGCGTTTATAATGTTTATCCAACATCTTAAAAGTGTTTTTTTCAAATCTTTAAAACAAATTTGTTTTAATTTAAAATAATAATATTTCGATATGTCGGCGCACATAAGAATGACATTGTCAAGAGTGACAGGTTGTCAACGTCACTTTTTTTTGTCTTTTTACTTATAATAATGCACGTTCTCTGTGGCAAAGAGAATTGTTTCCTTTCTGAAGTTTTGTCTTATCTACTCTTACTGTTTTAATTACTCAGACACTGGCCAGCTACATTTAACTCTTTCCCCAATTAATATCATTTTAATAATAAAATTACCATACGCCGCTGACTGGGCTGTCGATAAAACTCGATGGCAGCTGTTCACTTTAATTCAATGAGTGTCGGCGTTGCATATTCCAGCGCCATTTTATTCAAATTTAATGCAAGAGGTATTTTGATGGTATTAATGGAGTAACAGGGAAGAATAAGGTAGTCCTTAAAAGTTCTGATTGGTCCGAAAGTTGGGTTACTCAAAAATACTGGATACGTATTTTTCTTTTGTCACGTAAACTAAAAATGGCGACGATATAGTGCATTGAAATTGTGCGCAACGTCACGCTGTGCTACATTTTTAACGTAACCGTGACGAGCCCCTTCTTTTCGAGAACTTTGACGCGCTATATCATTGTCACTTTTTATTGATTTGAGTAAGCAAAAAATACGTGTCCAATATTTTTTGGTGATCTTACTGACGGACTAAATAGACTTAATATATTTTTACCTAGGACAGATCACTATTATACGCACCCAACAGTACGACACCAGCACTGCTCCGACGCCGCAGCAGTCCGTCCTAAACCCCTCAACGGCAAGGCCTACTAATTAATTATGGCAATACCCCCATTAGTATAATTGCAATCATTACCCCTATCCAGGGGTGGAGTTTACGGGCTGACAATATTATAAGAAAGCTTTTTATTACAGTTAAAGAGTTTGTAAATGATCTTCCTTACCTTCTGATGTTACATTATCCATTCAGGGTAGTTTATTTCACTTTAAACACTCAACAGTAACACTTCTACTGATCACAACCAAGATAATAATTCCTTCCAATAAGAAGAAGACACGAATAAGACTGTCCGATAACCAAATCATCCAAAACTACCGTCTTACACTGACATTTCGATGTATCGTGCACCGAGGGTAACACAAAAAAATCGATAGCTCCAAATTTAAATGCAATAACTTTTTAAAGTGAAAATGTTACCAATTTAATTAGTTTATTCTATTGTTTATATTTTCGTTTTAATATTAAGAAGTAATAGTTTCTTTTTTCAATATACATTTTCTGTCCAATTTTAAGAGTGTTAAAAATACAAATACAATTAAAAGTTACCTAACCTACTATCTAATTACTGAAATACCTAAGTTTATAACCACGCCATGAAAAATTCTCCAGTTTAGTATTACAAATGAACATAATTAATTAAAAGCAACCAGATTTATTATTCTCTGGTATAACTTAATTCAAGCGTTTTAGTACTAAGGGAATCGTAAAATGAAGATAAAAAAAAACTACTTAACGTACTTTCCGAGGCACGGAGGGTCACGATATATAATGGATGGCCACCCATCCACATATCGACCTCGGCAAGCGTTTAACCTTGGGGCTGTTGTTTATTTACCCCTCCCACACCCGTCTTCATACGTTGGGGAATAATAAGAGGATAATTAAGATAGTGACAACACTTTAGTTTCTAAAAACGTATTAATTTTCTGGTCGATGTGTGCCTAACACGAGTTCTTGAAGTAAACATAACACCAAATCCAACGATATTTAATCGAGAATACAATCACCATAAAGAATTTTGGTTCAAATGTTCTAGGCAAGCACATTAAGTATCACTTATAGATATGAATTAACTTAAAAAAAAAGTAAATTCGATATTCGAAACGAATATTTTCAATTTTGTATTTCTGGATTATTATTTAGTAATTTTGAATTTATGGTTTAAAATTGACATTTTCAGTCGGTCTATTACTAAAAAAAGTCCCCATGTAAACTTAGATGAAGTGAGGTTGAAGTGTAAATCCCTAGCAGTAATTTTGGAGGACAGCTCGCTTCGCCTTGACTTCACATACATTTTCACCGGAAGATTAAAACAGAATAAAACTGCTGTACGACAAGCATTCGTGATAGGCACACTGACCTGTCAAATCTCACGTTATACGTTGTGATCGGTAAACACAAATAACAACTACCTACATAATAAATATAACTTGACATTCCATCTTCAAATCGAAGAGTCTCTCCGAATCCGGGGGTTAATCTAGTAGGTTTGATAACACTTTTTTTATACAAATACTTAGGAATTCAAACATGTTCGGAATAAGTTATTTCGGTACAAGCGGCGACCTTGATACACGAACCCTTGCAAGATAAAATGTGTAAATAAAACCAAGTTTGCCACGCCCCGGCAAACTTGGTCAAAACATCGTAAAAATAAACTGATTTTGTTATGAAATAGTGTTATGATGTGTATTTTTTTCTCTTTCTGATGCTTCATTCTTTTTTGAAAAGGATTGTGGTAGTGTTTTGTTTTTTTTTTTTGTAAGTAAACCATGTCAACATGATTTTGATCATTCTGCTAGTGGGTTCAAAACCCAGGCAAGTACCAATGTGTCTTTTCAATTCATTATGTAATTTCTATCTGGTCATTGATAGCACTGACATCGGTGTAGGAAAAAATTGTGAAGAAACTTGGACTTGCAAATCAGACAATTTCGACACCTTTTTATAATTTACTGTAGGTAAGTATTAGTTTGTTAGGATAATTCACTGTTCTTTAACGGACGAAAAAATTGAGGAAATTCTAAATTCAAACGTTCATTTTTTTTTGGAGATATTCTCGCATATCTTTTTACACAGTAGTCCGATATCGAGAAATTTAAAAATTAAATCCACCCCTATGTGTGTATATTTTCCAATAGAGGATGATTGATTATAACTTACAGATTTTTTTAAAGATGGTGAGCAGTAGACATAAGGCTATTGTAACTTGAATAAATTATTAACTGAATCACAAATAAAGTGAAAAATAAAAACTTATAATAGTTATTTTACACTTTTTAGTGTTTTTTTTTAGTTTAAAAGCGTTTTATGATTATAGTCGATGGGGCGAAGACCGTCAGTAGGCTAAGACCTTCTATAACCGTAAAAAATACGATGAAAACTTACAAGTTTGTATCTCAGGCCATGGTATGTTTGTAGCTAATCAGTATTCGTCGTTTTTACTTATGGAATCTTAGCCTACTGTACGATGTTAGCCTACTGACGGGCTTCGCCTCATTCACTATACTTATTTAGTATACTTATAGTTAACGTGTAGGCACATGAAATAAAACTAATGTTCATGCCTTCTCTGTATAAGAAGAGGCATCTGCATGGTATGTCATATAAAAAAAAAACAATTCAGGAGAAAATTTCGAAGGTCAAAAACAAAAGACAACCCCCACTAACTTTCCCTACGCACCACTTCCTAATTTTAAATCTTCTGAAAAGAAGTGGAGCAACAAACTCCCTAGTAAAACATCTCTGTCAGATATCATACTGACTTGAAGTGCGTCAGGCGATCTCGACATTAGCCCTCTTGGGTCTTTAGTGGTAGACAGCAGGGACCTGTGTTAAGCTTTCGACACGTCCCAAAGGTAACCAAAAGTCACTTTCCCCGACACCCCGGTCGTGGTCAGTAGCACGTGACGGTTACATTGGACCTCTTGAACCCCTTGCAAAATGTATGTATTATCTGGTGAGTAAAAGGCATAGTTATTCTTTGGTATCCTGGTTACTGGAAGCTTATACTGATAGGTTTTAATAAAATTTACCATTAGGAGTAAATTGAGTAAAACAGAGAGTGTATTATAAAAAGCATAGTCGAAAAAGAGAGATCAGATACTATTTTTTTTTTAAATAGCAGTCCTTTTTTATTATTTTCAACAAAAATTACAATTAGGGTATTTCACAAATCTTTTGCCAAACTGCAGGACAGTTTGTCTTACGGTATAATTGACAAAATCTTAAAACGGTGAGCGAAAATTTAAACGGGAATTTTGTATTTTCTGGCCTACAGTTCGACTTCAAAATTTATCTCTCAAAGGTATATAACGCCACCTGCTATGATCCTTTCATACTTGGTCATATTCTTGAGTTTATAGTTCCATATAGCTCTCAAAATTATATTTGGTGGAAATCGAAACAGTCTTATTTCCATAAAATATTAAGTACATTTTCCGAGATGTGTAATAGTTATGGCAATAGCGGTGTCGGTAGATAGCGTTACAGCGATTTTTACACCTCCCATGGGTGCAATTCCACCTTATCGTGATCCAATGTTTTGCTCTCACCCATTAGATTTCACGTGACACGGTACATGCTTTAATATTATAGCTCAAAACTAAAATACACATAACATCAAATAACGCCTATGTTCCTCTACAGTACACCCACATTTCGCAATTAATGCTCAAGTAATTTTATTTATATATTATTTATTGATTTTGATTTGATTATTTGACGACCGATGTGGCGCGGCGGGCGAAGGTCCGCCTGCGACGCATGAGGTTGCGGGTTCGATTCCCGCCTTGGGACAAATGTTTGTACGATCTACAAATATTTGTTCCGGGTGTTCTGGGTATTAGCTATGTATAATAAAAAATATCTATCTATGTAATGTATTGTATTAAGTATATCAGTCATCTAGTACCCATAACACAAGCTCTGCTTAGCTTGGGGCTAGATGATGCTGTGTGGATTGTCCAGCATTATTTATTTATTTATTATTTATTTATATATTTTATTTATATATTAATGCACATGTAATGGTTGCAAACCTATTGTCATCTATCGGGCACAGAACCATACTCCAGGCTGCTACTAACCTAACCTAATAACACTGCCTGAGGACCTGAGGACCCAGGACCACCAACGATTTATGTCGTCGTGAAGGCGTATCTTTCTTGTCTTTTTTTAACACAAGAGCAGTACAACAGAACCTACGTAATTTTTCTTCTTCGCCCACGAAAAGAAGGTCCTACTTCAAAATACTGCTTGAAATTAAAAGTTGCTTGTATTTCACGATGTTTTAATAAATTGAATGTATCGCAGTACCTGTGGTCAGCTTTTTACTGTAGGCCACACGGAAATGGTAACACTTTAACTCTAAACTGGCCTAGCGTGCTATGTAGTTCCAAAAGAATGCGCGGCCAGCTTATACTGGTTAAGTCACCACTAACGTGCGGGTTACTGTATGATTTATCACAGCCACACCCGTTTTACGTGACCTAATTGTTGGAATATAATTATTCTTTCCAAATGAGGAAATGTTGAACAACAATGAATGGTCTATAAATAGTTTTAATAGGAGTTCTTAAAACCATCTCACCTTATTTAGTGGTCATAAAACTATCAATGAAAAAACAATTAGATGGTAAGTACCAATACATTGATTGCGTATTCTGTTATAATTGTAATTGGATAAAAAAACAAAGATAAACATCATTTTTTTACTTGACTAAATTGACAGTTGACCACATTTGCCACCCTTATGATTCTGCTTATAGGGTTGAAAAGTGGTTAAGCGTGAACTTTGCCAATTGTACAGTCATAAAACCAATTTACTCGGGTAGCCTCCGAAAGCACGTTGGTCCCGGCTCTCATTCTTAGATCTCTGACAGTTGTTACAGGTAGCCCGAAAGTCTGACCAATCTTACAAGAGCCCAATTACTGGGTAACGGTATGCGTTACCCAGTTATTGGGTGGTGGGGTCAGAGCGGTAACTGCATGTAAAATACTGGGATTTAGCTGCAGTGGTAGTTGGGAAAAAGCTAGGCAGATGATTAAAAGTTTTGGATGTACAAAACCTAGCCTCCATCATCATCATCATCATCAGGCTATACTAGTCCACTGTTGGACATAGCCCTCTCCTAATGAGCGCCATAGCGCCCTGTCTTCAGCTTGCCGCATCCAGCATCTGCCTGCAGTCTTTCGCAGATCGTCAACCTAGCCTCCGCTAAGCCCTTTTTTCACTAGAGCTCAGCTTGTGCGGGGCTGGGAAAATAAAGCAATCCTTTTGCTCAGTATCACACAGCTCCCTCGCACATCCGAATTGCTGCTATAAAAATCTACAAGGAAATCCGATGCTTACATTTTAAGTTGCGTGCGGGCCGATAAGAGATATTCGACTGGGAATGTTGACGTGTTTATCTTGTCCCATTAAATAAGTCGAGAACACCATGTTCGGTGTTAGCTTCAGTTTTTATTGAGCGTAGTTTGATTGTTATCTGGATTAAATACTGTCTCGTTTACTGTTTTTATCGCAGAGAATATATTGACTGTTGTTTCTGCGATAATGGATGTCAATTGTTTTGTTTTAATTATTATAATAGACCCGGGGTGGACAACTGTCTCTATTGATGGTACCTATGGGATGATATTAACGGTGTTGCTTAGAATTATATTTAACAATTTTCTTATCATCCAATGTATGATATTCCATTCCTAACTCCTCCGCTGTTCTTTCCTAATTAATTTAGTTGCGGGATCCAAGACAGTTGAATCGTTTCTCCGGGACTCGTTTGGCTTCATTGTCTCGACGCTTTTCTGGTGGTCGCCACTGTTGTTTCTGATTTTCAGGAGTTGCAGTGGTTTGGTAATAGTGTGGCGGGGTTGTCCCATTAAAAATATGATATTAATTGCGTCATTGGAGCGAACATCAGGTCCTAGGTTTGGTTCACGGGAAAAGACTTATTGTTATTGTGTATTTTCCTTGAAGACTGAATTTATGTGTTTTATAGGTACACCTCTTCCTTACACTTCGGGGAATAACAGCGTGGTGTTATGTTGCAATATCTTATATATATAAAATTCTCGTGTCACAATGTTCGTTCCCATACTCCTCCGAAACGGCTTGACCGATTCTTATGAAATTTTGTGTGCATATCGGGCAGGTCTGAGAATCGGCCAACATCTATTTTTCATACCCCTAATTTTTTTAGGGTGGTGCACCCCCAAACATTTTATATGGCAAAACAACGTTTGCTGGGTCAGCTAGTATCATATAAAAGAAAACATGATACTCCTTAAACGTTACCCACTTGGCATCAGTCCTCAATATAGACCAACCTTCAAGATTGTTAATGGACAATACACGTCGCTCAAAAATAGTGATTGATGGTTTGTGCTCGTCGAATGTTTTTGTCTGATCTTAGACATGAGAGTTTTAATGGTATCCACATGCTTACAAATAACATCCAATGATGATGACGTTAGTGCTATTACTATAATGAGTCACACTACAGTCAAAGGAACAAGAATCTATATTACATATACTTATTATATTACTATGTGTGTATAATTTGAGAGTAAAATCAAGAGAAAGAAAACAGAGTTAAGAAGATAAAAAATATCCACGTTTTTATTTATTTTTTTGTTGTACCCGGAACCGGAAGTGTAATAAAAAAAATTGTATTTGATAGCCGAATTTCGAGGAAAGTTATAGGCTATTTAATAACACGCTACGACCTTGGGCCGAGGAGGTAGAGTAGAACCAGGAAGGTAAAGCCACGGGTCACAGCTAGTCTCTATATAAAAAACTAGACGCGCCCGCGGTGTTAGCCGCGATCAGAATATTCATTAAACGCGCGGAGTTATAATAGTTTTATTTTTTGATTTTTTCCAATTTTCTGCCAATTGTCTTAAGTTCACTTTACGTAAGAACAATAAGTTTCTCAAAGTATTAGAAAACTTTAAAAAAAATGTATGAAATCGGTATCACTCTAGCGTCTACAATAGAGATATCTCCTAGGTTAAAATATAATAAGTCTATTTGGTCCGTCAGTTAGATTACCAATAAATATTGGACACGTATTTTTTGCTTACTCAAATCAATATAGAGTAACAAAGATATAGGACTTACCTCACTTCTACGTCAAAACTGTAACAAGGCGTGACGTCACGCGAAATTTCAACTCAGTATATCGTCGTAATTTTAGGCATACGTGCCAAAAGAAAAAAATACATGTCCAGTATTTTTGAGTAATCTAACCATCGGACCAACCAGATTTTTTAAGGAATCTACCCTATTATACGTTCCTTTACAATTTCATGTTAGGGCAAAAAGCCTTTTCTAATAAAAAAACATAAAAAAGACAGTTTGTACCAGCAGCAACATGTCCCCCACATTTCTATGGTCGTTCTATAATCGTAGTGAACAATGGTCGGACGTATCGATTCCTCTGCGTGCCTATTGTGCGAGTGAAATAACACTGTCAATGCGTTTCATATGAGGTAAAGGAGTGTTTGTAGCTTTATAATAAATTGGGATAAAACGGTAGGATTTAATGTGAATGGACAGTGGGCTTTAGTTGATACAGCCCATTCCTTTGTCCAAAAAATAAACTCTATCTGATGAATCAAGAAGATCTCTGCTTATGAAACAAGAGAGAGATGGCTATGTTTGACTGCTGTCAAATTTAGTTAAACTAATGCGTCCATATAACCAATTTTCACGTTTCAGGATGCATCAAACAAATCACGGTGAAGTTATTTATTTATTAAATTTTAAAGCACACTAATGTGTATGTGTGTTTTTCAATTAAATCTGTCACTTAGACCTACCTATCACCGTCCTTTTCTCGCTGTCAGTCAGAAATATTTAGATGTCAATTCTCAAAATATAGTTCAAATTATGCACTAGGGAATAATAACCCTATCTATGTTATTTTTATAATTTTATATTCTTTCTCCACTATCTTAATTCGAAAATTGATTGGCAAAACTAAACGAATAGGTGCAATACTAACATGCAATGATTGAGTATGGTAATTTGGGTTCGTTCTGCAATTACCAAAAAAAGGTTTTTGCTCTGCGGGTCTCCCAGGACCAGCAGTGACTATAAAATCATTGTTGCATTTATTCACATTCTTTACTAATACACTGTAAGTACAAATCCAAGTGAATTTCACAATAAACATATGTATATCTGGTAAATCACAGCACACCCTACTAGAAAACAACACTAATGGGAAAACAGTGTAGGATTCTGAATAGCGATCATTCGGTCTTTACCTATATAAAAAATACCTAAAAACTTAAATTCATAAAACTCTCTGCAGTGTTTCGTGGCGGCCAGCCGCATCAAATTTCACAAAAGAACTTTGATGCGGGATGCGGGTAAAAGAGCGGTGTTAGCTAGGTAACCGCTGACACCCAATATGTATGTGGTTTGTGTAGCTCTGGTACAAAAAAGTAAAGTGAAAAGGTAAATATTCAGCCTTTTTCAACCGACTTCACAAAAGGAGGTGGTTCTATGTCCGACTGTTTGTATGTGTTTTTTATTTTTTGTATGTTCACCTATTTTATATAAAAAACTATAGTTTTTGAAGTTATAGCTTTGGTTGTTTCGTTTGATTCATTTTATACAACCGACTTTTATACCTTTTAGTGTTTTTTAATGGAGTCGAATGGATTTTACTTATACGGTATAAAAATACAGACCTACAGTAAATAAATACATCCTCACACCACCAATTTACAACAATATTTCATATTTCAACACATTATTTAAACTTTAATCTTTAAAAAATGTTTTAAACGACGCCAAAGCACGTGAAGCACTTCAATTAAAAAAGCCACTTATTTTTTGCAATTAACCGTTAAAACTAGTTCTAATGTGGTCACGCTACGCTTTTGTTAAAGAATAAGGTCTTAGTACACAATGGGTATGGTAATGTGGTCGTTACTTTTAACCACATAGAAGTTAAGGGTTAAATGTTCCACGAATCCAACGGTTTAGAGGTTTAGTGTGCTAGTAATTTTCAAAGTAATACTAAAGTGCAAATTTTAATTCGATGCAGTAAGTTGACAGAACAAATATTACATAAAACACTGATACTGCAATATGGTACCAGCAAGTTACTGTTCTAAACTGTACTAGGCTGTACTTTGTAGGTTATTTTACTTACGTCACACCACTTTTTTATTGTTATAGTTTACCCTACTTCGGATTTCGGTCTTGCTCAGGAAACTAATAGACGCCGTTACCCTGGTGTGTAAGTGCGGTGCTCCTCTTCAAAGGATGGGACGTCTGATGCCATGTCCTGCGTACCCTTATATCTGCACGCTGCAGGATTTGATGGACGCTACCGATGGTGCCAAGCTCGTGGTGGTTTTTTGGCTGACTCTGTATACCGTAAAACAGGATGAATCAAAACTTTGAAGGGCATTTTCGCGCTAGTTTAACATTGTTTGTTCCTACAAAGAGTCTTATTTTTTTAAGGAATTGAAATGATTAATTTCAACACCTTGTCAGTAATTAATAATATTGAATCAACGATTAAATCTCCTTTAGAATTTTGTTTCGATTGACCCCAGCTTTTCGATTCACCCCAGCTTTTTTTTTTTTTTTTTTTTAGATTAAAACGTTGCCCCACACTAGGAATTTCTCCTGTATCGTGGGTGCGTTTACAAACATTTAAACTCACATACACAAACAGCCAGACCCGGAACAACTACCTGTAGGCCATACAAATATTTGTTCCGTGTGGGGATCGAACCCACAACACGCGGCGCAGCAGCCGATGGCTCAAACACCGCGCCAACCGTGTCGTCAATCGTTTTGATTCACCGTTTTACTGTATAGATTGCCATCGACACGCCAAGAAGAAAAAGCACTACACATACATTACATGAGCGATTTGTGGAGGCATTGTATTGCAGAGGATGATTTCAATCGCAACTTTGTAGTTAGAGGTTCAGTAGCTTTAGGAGATATTGGATAAAAACAGACCCATGAGTGGATCGAAGGTTAACCTACGCTTGCCGAGGTCAGTCTGTGGATGGATAATCGTTCGTAACATACCGAGACTTCTCTGTGCCTCGGAAAACACGTTAAGCCGTTGGTCCCGGCTGTCATTTGTAGATCTTTGACACTTGTTACGGGTAGTCAGAAGCCCGAAAGTCTGACAACCAGTCTTACCAAGGGGTATCGTGGTGCCCAGTAACTGGGTTGTGGAGGTCAGATAGGCAGTCGCTCCATGTAAAACACTGGTATTCAGCTGCATCCGGTTAGACTGGAAGCCGACCCCAACATAGTTGGGAGAAGGCTATACAGATGATGAAACTTGTAAAGTTTCAGTAGGTTTCTTCAAAATTAATTTACTAATGTCAGGAGACTCATTTACTAATTTCTCAAGTATTTAAAAGTTAAAAAAGAATACTAAAAGATTTTATTTCTGAGTCCAGTTGCAGTGCATTACCATTGAAACTGGGTTCAGAAATAAAATCTTACGAACTTTAGAAGTCACCAAAAGATAACAGAAAAGATAAAAATTTACGCTGAAAAGAACCGTGAATGTGGCCCGTGTGGAAATGAGGGCAAAACGTAGGCCATCATAGATAAAAAAAAGAATTATTTGTCTAATAGCTCCAAAGGAAACGGAAGACGGAAAAACTAATTTACTTAGATACACGACGTAATCGCAAAACTAATTTTGGACTCGAACTGTTTTCACAATTTCTTCCTCAGCATTTTTTTGTAGAAAAGGTTCCTGATTTTTATCATGTTTGGGGTTTGGGTGTCGCTACTATTACTATTTTTGTCAGAATCTGAATTTAGAACTCAGAGAGATTTTGTTTCCGGCATATTTTCGGGTGTATGTTTGTTGCTCTTTCACGCTAAAACGGCTAAACGGATTTGGATGAAATTTGTCAAGGAGATAGGTCATACCATGGATTAATATATTGGATACTTGTTCACCCGAAACAGCGACGTATTCTTGTAAGAATTTCGAATCGACTCATGTTGACTTTTTAGCCGCGCTGTTACGCGCCAGCAGCTACAAATTCATATTATTTTGAAATAAAAAGTAACTAAGCAATTTAATTATTCTGCCAATCCAATACGAATGCATGTTGGTGTAAAAGTGTTGTAATCTTTTTGTTTGTTCCCTTTTCTTTTAAGAAATTGCACCTGCCACTGTTTGTCTCTGCATCACCCAAAGGTTGACCGGTAGAAAATGCCTATGGCATTAAGTCCGCCTCTGTAGATTTGTGTGCTTAAAGTATTAAATAAATAAATGAAAACTAGCCGGTCAACTATAGTTATACAATAAGTGGTTTGCGGTTTGTTACAAATTCATCCAATTAACCATTGGTCAATATGAACAGATAATCCCATTATGTATATATTTCTGGTATGCGAAATGACGTGTCTATAAATGTATATTGTTGAATTCTGCGGCCTTACTCATCGAAATAATTTTAATTCCAATCTAAAGCGGATACGGCTCCAATGTTAATTTTGCAGTCACGTGATTAAATTGATTGGTGAAATACACAGCTGTCAAAATGAACTCTAACTCGAGAGTATGAAACGTCTAAATTACAATTCATATCAAGAATTCATACGAGTATAATGAGTATATAAGAGGAAGTCTGAAAGTGGTGCCTGTGACAGAGAAATTATGTGGAAATCGGCCATCATGATATGGACACGTGATGCGAAGGAATGAGGATCATGTTGTGAGGAAAGTTTTGAGTATGAATGTAGAGGGTTACAAGAGTAGAGGGAGACCTAGGAAACGATGGATGGATTGTGTGAAAGATGATATGGCTAAGAAAGAGGTGACTTCTGAGATGACGGCAAATAGAGATGTATGGAAGAAGAAGACATGCTGCGCCGACCCCAAATAAATTGGGATAAGGGCAAGAGAATGAAATGATCAAGAATTCATATTAAGAGTAAGCGCGCTGATCGGGTTCGCTGTACACTCTTTTATAAAACTCTATATTCTAGTTTTCTGTGGAGCCCTGCCTTCAGCAAAGGCATACAAACCTATGACGGTTTGTATGCCTTACATTAAGGTGTTTCTAGCTAGCTATTTCCATACATTTATTTGAAGTTTTAAAAAGGTTAACATGGTGTTAGATTATGTTAAGAGGAACGTTTTGAGTATGAACGTGGAGGGTTAAAAGAGTAGAGGAAGACTAACGGAACCAAGGATGGATAGAAAAGATGTGCCTATTGAGATGACGGTAAATTAATAAGTATAAGGGCAGGAGGACGATGATGAAATGGTATTGTAGAGAAGTTAATCACGTCTTAATAACATTAACTTAATAAGGAAACCAAGCGCAATGTACCAACAATGTAAAGATGAGCTCATCGTAAACACTCTTTTCTCTAGTTGTGACGCTGCATAGTGTCTAGATAAGTGTTTCTTGTACAGTTATTGAAGGTAATATTTTTTCATTTTTTATTTATTTAAGGTGTTGGGTCAATGTAAATGTAAATAAATACTCATTGCCATTTGAGTCTTGCAGGTAATTAAATCGGTTTCCTGTATGCATATAAAAGAAGCTTTGGCTACTAAGGAATTATTTTATTAAAATTATACAATTATTAATATATGAAGAAATAAAATAAAATAAATAATCATAGGGCATCAAAAAATTCATGCGCATCGTTGTCAACGGGAAAAGTGCCCAGAAGGCTGGCAGCATTGCCACGTTGAATGGCAATGCTGATTCTTTGGCCAAAAAAAGGCCAGCCCTCTGGTCACGTGAAGAGTCGACCAAACGTTTCGCGATTTCTCGAAAAACTAAATGGGCACACGGACCCCATGGCCCTAGTGTTTCAACCCCAGACGGCTCAAACATATAACTTCCAGTAAGGTTGTTGTATTTTCGCCGTTTGAGGTTTTCTGCACCTGCAGCAGCCGCACCTGCACAATCCACCGTACTAGGAAGATGGGATGGCGCAAGGGTGTCGACACATGTTGCATCCCAGCTATGGCTAGATACAGAGACCAGTACATCAAGCTACCCCACTCAAATTGCTTTCATAGTTTAGGCAAGGAACCCTGAAAATTAAAGCTGGAAGGGAGGCCTTTACCCTTTAGTGTATACAATAAAATTAAAAGGTTTTCGAGTTTATTTATATTTATTCTAGGTACTGCACAAAACTTACTACTAACTTTACAAAATAAAAAACCTGTGCTTTTCATTATGCTTTCATACACCACAGTTAATTCCGCAAGTTAACACTATAGCTAGTTCCCTACTACTACTCAAAACAATAATAAAGCCTCATACACACATAGAATGGAATTAATTCGTAAATAAGGGTGGGTGATATTAATCCATTTGTGTAATTACTAGCCAAGCCCACACGTTGTGTCAAATCAGTGGGCAAGGCTCGCGTGTTTTGGCTTTCAGTGCCAACTTTATACTTATTAGTTTATGGTATTAAGCTGCCCCTAATTGACTGCTAATTCTATGTTTATGTGTGGGGAAAAAGGTAAGGTAAATAAGTAAGTGGATGGTTGTAAGTCGTGTAGTTTAGCACAAGCTTTCAGATATTAGAGATTCAATGTGTTGTACAGACGCCAGCACATCAAAATATTCCAAACTGTCAAATTTTCCTAATTCAACATGAACTTTATTCTTTTGTAATAATTTTGAAGAACGTTTAAAGAAATTTGATAGATCGGAGTAGCTTGATATGCTGGCCTCAGTCTAGATAATATTACCGTGCCTCTGTACTTTGGTCTCATGGTCGGGAGCGCTACTGCTGGGCATGAATACCTGGTTTCAAGCAAAGTGTTATTGTTGTCATTCCATCTGTAATTTCTCAGTTGCTCAGCCCGGAGTCTGGATTTGTGCCCGGTCGATGACAATAGGCACGCCCTCTATTGGACACATTGGACTTAAACAAATCTGGTGAATTGTAAGTGTGTTGGTACACGGCTGCCTAACCCATAATGGAAAACAGGCGTCATGTTATGTTACTGACCTAAGACTCAAAAGAGATTTTCTAAGGAAACAGTTCCATCTAATTCACAATAGTATACTTGCTATGTTCGTAACGCCATAATCTTTTTATCAGTATTTCAGGAGAAATTCGCTTTTAAATCTTGCTCACAGTGCATCGGCGTCTGGAGGTGTGCCCAGTTGATGGCAATAGGCTCACCCCCTATTACATGGGACTTATAGACATAACTGGTGAAATGTTGATACTTCGGTACACCTCTGCGCATCCCTTCGAGGAAATACCTGCGTGATGTTATGGTATATTAAAATATACCATAACATCACGCCATCATCGGCAAAGTTTGGAACTTTCGCCCTAACTGTTGTTTGATTTAAAAAGCTTATCCTTATTAAACATGTCTAAAGTAGGTACATTCCGTACCGCAAGTAATTTATTTCTTACTTAAAATTCTACAGTAATACATATTACATAGATGATATCATCACATTGACAAGGAACAAAGGGAATAAATCATATAAAGGTCCACACCTCCTATATTTAGCATTTCACGGCCATTAATTATACTATAAATAGTGGGTACTTATGACCTCCATGAATAAAAACCATTTCAAGGACATTTATTTTCCATTTCCATTTCATTTCTCTTTACAGCTATTCCTTTGGGATAGTAGATGATTAATTTTCATGTAGGCGCAGCCGCGAGAAAATGCTATAGCATGTTACATCATTACGATAGTATATTTTCAAGGAAAAACATAAATACGCCAGCAGAACCTTACATGCGAAATGACTACTAACGCCATCTATTATCGAATAGTATGACGATATTAGTTTCGGAAAATGCCGCTAGACGCAAAATGTGAAATTACTTTTATTACACTTAAAACAAGAGAAATAAACATCTTAATATTAAATGTAAACTAATTATAGTTTTTAAGTCTATTTAAAACACAATTCAAGCAGTTCTTGTTAGTATTTTCTTAATTTTGAATGTAATTACGCGTTAGTTGGTCAGCCAATGACAGCCGTACGTCAGTTGCCGCCAGTCGCTTGGCGCGTTCAGTTATGTGGGAGGGTGTAACGTCGGCCTAAAACAAAAACAAACATCACGTATTTAATTTATATGGCTTCGATACGATCGGCTTTGAGTACGTTGTGAATTTGTTTCCAACTTTCGGATTTGACAAGGTGAGTTTTTTCAAAGTATTTTAAATTTACCTAGTTATTATTTTAGTGGAGGATTTGGTTTTTAATAACGTTGATTCGAGTTGTTAATCTTTTATTGTTTTTGTTTATGTAGCCAATTTAATAGAGTTTCTTGATTTTTGTACTGTTAATTTTATTAATTATCTAGATTAAGATTTAAAAATTGTTTTACTGTGTATTGTCGGTTAAAGACAAGATAAGCTTGCATACATATTATTTGAATAATAGCTTAAATTAGTTCCGAGCGTTAATAGCAATTTAATTTTTGCTACAACGTAGCTTGATTATTCTACAAACATATTTATTTCTTCCCCTAATAAAACATGCGCAACACAGCGACATCTAGTGAGTAATAGATGAACTATAAAGGAGTTTAAAAAGAAGGCGCGATGGTGCTGCCATCTAACAGCGAATAGCCCAGTAGTTTAACGAGAAAGTAGAGGAATAAAGATAATATTCAGCATTATGTATTCAAAACATTAACATAGATGGCTTATTGTTTTAGTATGAAATCTTCAAGGTTGAAACACTTCAATATTGTAGTGTATTCAAATGTAAAACATGGTAGTTCATACACGTATGGGTATTTTTAAGGTACTACATTTTCTTTGGTACAGGCCAGTACCTAATATGTTCACCCGCCCACCATTTTCATCTGACTGCAGCCTGCGGTGCCCAGTTTGGGGTCACTTGAATTTCTTTTAAATTTGAATACTTGAATAGTACTAAGATATAGATTGAATCTAGTTTGTATTTGAGTTTAGGTCGCGACAAACGAATAGGTACTAATTTAAGTCTAAGCCTACCCATCATTTCTACACAGTACCTAATACTATAAAACTACTTATAAAATAACAATAGGTAAATTCTCCCTTTAGTTATCGTAGTAACGAGTGTAGGGAAGAAAATTAAAAACGCCCCTTTTGTTTGTATATCTCAAAGCGTGAGATCGCGCGTACAAAATGAGTTTTGTGCCCAATGAAGTGTTAATTGATTAGTTTTCTCTTTAGTATTTCAAACTTAGGTATAAGTTATTGAATCGTTGTTTTTCGATTGAAAAATAATATTCGCCTTTGGTTATGAAAGTACCTATATTATAATTGAATACCGATATCATCTTACTAGCTTTTTCCCAAATATGTGGGGATCGGCTTCCAGTCTATCCCCATCATCTGCGTAGAGTTTTCCCAACTATATTGAGGTCGGCTTCCAGTCGAACCAGGATCAAATTTAAATGCGACATCCATTGACTTTTGAAATCATTGGCGATATCCATTGACTTTTGTAGTCATTGACGACACTTGTAGATGTCGATAACGAATACAAAATAATAACATTCTAATTTTTTTGGACTGTACAGTGATTTGAATTAAGAAATCTTTAAAAAGTTTCAAAACATTTTATTACGCTGCATAACTTGTATTTACTACTGGACATGACTGTGACCAACAGATAAAAGATCACTAAGCACGAGGTCCTGGGCTTAATCCACGGGTCACGCAAAGTGTTACTAGATTTTTCCATCTGGAATTTCTCATCACAGACTCTCTGTGCAGTCTTGTTCTATGCATAGTTAATGGCAATAGTTTCGCCCCCTATTGATTGGGACTTAACAAAACAATCTAAACGTGATGTTTAGACGCCAGCACATCAAGCTATCCCAAACTCTCAAATGTTTAATTGAACATGAACCATATTCTCTTGTAATAAAGTTGGAAAACTATCAAAGAAATTTGACAGATTGGCTCTGTACCATCGCTGTATCTCTTACCAAACTCTAAGTGAAATTCAGGGCGTGATATTTTATTATAATTGTATTAATGTATTCTATTACTTTTGTTACAGAGTCATTTATAAAGCCTAAACATGGTAAGTTTATAATTTTACAACATAGTGAATATTTTCATATATTAGTGATACAATTTAATTTCCATACTTTTGTTTTCAGTACGGGTTTGTGAATTATGCCCTTGAGCTACTTGTAACCAAGACTTTTAACGAAGAAACATGGGAGACTATCAAGTAAGTTGATTGTGTTTTATCTACCTAAGTACAGATAGTTGGCTATCACTCGTAGTACGCTTCTCGCTGGGGAGTTTGTTCCGCCAGGTGGTCGTTTTGGGGGACCGTCTTTTGTAAACGTTTTTGACGTTCAAAAAGAGCCGATTCTCAGCCTAATTTGAATAAATGAATTTTGATTTGATTTGATTATGACCACCATAGAAACTTATTATTTCGACGGAAGAATAGATAACACAACCAACACATGCCAAGTTGAAAAGATTCTACCGTCCTAAGCACGGTGATGTCAAAACTGAAGAGAAGAAAATTTTCTATGCTCTACAGTCTACGTGGCGCCCCGTGCTGGGGTAGAAGAGATATCAAGTAGGAAAGAAAGAACATTGTTTTTTCTTGATAGAATATATATGGAATTGGTCATGATACGCGTGCTGGTGTAGTACACAAAAAATACCCAATAACCAACTGCTTAAAAAAATAGTGCAAATAGTTGAATTT
Source organism: Phlogophora meticulosa (assembly GCA_905147745.2). NCBI lineage: Eukaryota > Metazoa > Arthropoda > Insecta > Lepidoptera > Noctuidae > Phlogophora > Phlogophora meticulosa. The sequence goes on from LR990524.1 coordinate 12,683,520, forward strand.
TGGTTCCAACTATAACTCATCTGTACAGGAAGAAGGCGGACGTGTCGATGGAAGGCAGCTTCCTCGTGCGGCAGATCTATGAAGATGAGATCACCTATCACCTAATCACCGCAGCCGTTGAAGTATTGCGTGAGTACCTACTCTTATATTTGAGAATCTGGATTCTACTTGTTTGAAGGACAGGTCTTATCCGTCACTAGCTGTGCCCTGCTTGTAAGCCTTTTTTTTTTTGAAAATCCTCATGGATGTCCTCCGCCCTGGGGGGGTGAAGGGGTCTGTCAGACTCATACTGACTAAAAACCACCCCGGTGTTCCGTCTCACACCAACGCTGCGGGTCGCGGGAACGTGCGATCCTTCCGCAACAAATGCTTGTAAGCCTGATGGAACATGATTAGCGAGTACAAACAAAACAAGGAGTCGGTTTTCATTCTAGCCGGATGCAGCTGAACTAGATTATACTACTACTATACGAGATTCGATGTGTTCGGCTTTATTTGAATGCATCCACAGAATTGATATGCATGAAAAAATGAAATTTTACTCGATTTCTTAGTCATCATCCTGAAAAGCATTTTGTGATAACCAAGGATTTTAATTCAATTGTATTGTTTTAAATATAACTATCTAACATCAGTATGTTTCTTTAATTACAGAAATCCCAGCTGACGCAATCCTGGAGCTCTTTGGAAAAACTTTCTTCGAGTTTTGCCAAGACTCTGGATATGACAAGATTTTGCAAGTTCTTGGAGCTACGCCGCGAGACTTCTTGCAGGTTCTTTGATTTACGACTTTATTTATATGACAGCATAGTTCCTATTCAGTATCTGTACTTATTATCCCTTATATACAAAGCACAATAAATATAAGTCATGCATGAGAATTGCCGAGCATCAAGCAGTTGAGATTACCGCCATCTATGAGCGAGATTTTCAACTAATATTTTTATCAGAATATCGCCAATCGTTTTCACATCAAAAATCTTATCATTTATCAATGTACTTTAATATATTATCCCTTATAAAATTACATGTATAAATAATAAAGGGTAGTCGTACTAAAAACTGGTCGATAAAAGTTTACGCTCAAATCCCCTTGAGGCGCTGCTGTGCAGTGTTGTGTGTTGTCGCCTTTGAGTCTCAGCTGTTGTGATATTATCCTGAGGATTCGATGCAGTAATAAACAGTATAATACCCATTTTTACTAAAGCTTGTAAGTAGCTTGTCAATGTATTACACTCATGAACGTGTTTTAGACATGTCAGATAATGGTGTTGGTAATAATTATGGTTTTCTTGACATTTAACAATCATAAATCATTACGGATTGTTGTTTGTTTTCTTATTTTTTGTTTCCTGATAAGTGAAAAATCTGTTTTTATTCGCTTTTCTTGTTTCCTAAAAAGTATTGAACGCATTGTTAAGATACTGGTTTGCCTAGTCTAGGGCCAATTTTTAATTTTTTGTCATATTTTTTTATTAATAAAACTTAAAACATACTTGCTGGCCGTATAGAAACGAATATAAATAACTGTTACTTTTTACTATTTGAATCAAATTTATGAAATAAGATGAGCGTTGAGGCCACCTACAACCTGATTAATGAAATAAGAGAGCGTTAAGGCCACCGACAACCTGTAACGCAACTTGGTGGGTTTAAGAAATTTACATATTAATGTGTGGTCCAAAATAAATTATTTGATTTGATTTGAAACTTCTATAGGCGCGGGTAAAACCGAGTGTTGGCGAGAAACAAATGAAAAAAGATTTTTTTTGTTCCATTTGTTTTTGACATCGATACCCAAGAATCTGTTCTTTTATGCATATTAGTTGTACAAAATAATTTCCATGCTTCACATCTGCCAGGCGTCCCGTGACGGCCCAATTTTTATTTTATTTTTAGCTGTCTTTCTCTCATAGTTAAAAACTTCATGACTAAAAAACTTCCTATACCTAAGTCTATCTTGCATCATACTAACACATACATGAATTGTTTTATTCCAGAATCTGGACGGTCTTCACGATCACCTGGGTACTCTGTATCCTGGCATGCGATCTCCTTCATTCCGATGCACTGAACGTCCAGAAGACGGAGCGTTAGTGCTGCACTACTATTCTGACAGACCTGGCTTGGAGCATATTGTCATTGGTATAGTCAAGGTAATTGGTTTTAGTTTTTATTGTTCATGGTTCTATTGATCTGACGTGAAATGCCTGGTCATCTTCCGCGGACATAAAAAAGAATTTTGTTAGAATAAAAAGGAGGTCGTCCACACACGTCCATCTAGCAATGTTTTCAATTCGAGGCTAAAATGATATCAATGATATTAATGAGGCAGGTTTTGGAAGAGCTCGACATCCGATATGCGTTTAAAAACTAAAACTGTAACCTTCACGTAAGGTTAATATTATTAATATAAGTTCAACCTATTGTAATAACTAAAAAGTTTGCATTACTTTTCTATATTATAAACTTTACTTAAACTGACTTGATTAAAATCTTCCACGCGCGCAAGAGAGACAAAGTTTTATGTACACTTATAAACTTATTGGCTTAGCGACCTGCGGCTTTGCCCGCGTGGTTTGCTGATAAAAAGTACCCTATGTCCTTCCTCGGGATGCTATCTACGAGTATCTCTCTGCCAAATTTTATCGAAATCCGTTCAGTGATTCTTTCGTGAAAGACGCACAAACAGACACACACACTTTCCCATTTATATTATTAGTATGAATTACTTTAATATTATAAATGCGAAACTACCTCTGTTTATTTTAATGTCATGATGGCCCAGTGGTTTAGGCCTCGCCTCTTGTGCACGAGGTTGTGGGTTCAAATCTGGGCAAGTACCAATGTGAGTTTTTCAATTCATATGTACTTTCTAAGTTTATCTTGGACATCATTGACATCGGTGAAGGAAAACATCGTGAGGAAACCTGGACTTATCTAATTAATATAAGTCTGAAATCGCCAACCCGTCTTGATCAAGCGTGGTGATTAATGCTCGTGCCTTCTCTGTATGAGAAGAGGCCTTTGCCCTGCAGTGGGACAGTAATAGGCTGGTACTGGATGGATATAGTTTGAGATCCTGCGCGATGTCGTCGTCAACCGCGAAAACCTACATTTACGACGAAATCGCGGGCAAGAGCTAGTCAATTATAAACAGGAAGAGGTACTCTTCTTGCGTCAAAGATTTTATGCAGAAAACCCTTGGATCCCAAATCCTTATTGCAATTTTTCAATATAACTCCTCCGCTGTTCTCTAATTAATTTCGTTGCGGGATCCAAGACAGTTGAATCGTTTCGCCGGGACTCGTCGGGCTTCATTGTCTCGACGCTTTTCTAGTGGATTTGAAAAGTGGCGACACTTTTGTCGCCCCTGTTTTCCCAAAAAAATCCTTATTGCAAGCTTTATATTGGTAGTTTGAAAAAACGTGAAAATTTTAGTAGGTACTTGTATTGAATTAAAAAAACATGACCCCAAAAATAACCGTTTTTCCCTATACCATAATATCAGGCATCATGGCAAAGAGTTTCTGACTATAATAATTGATCTGTAAATAAATTTCATTTCAGACGGTAGCCAGCAAGCTCCACGACACCGAAGTGAAAGTGGAGATTCTGAAGACCAAACAGGAATGTGACCACGTGCAGTTCCTCATCACTGAGACATCGACTTCTGGACGAGTGTGCGCCCCAGAGATGGCTGAAATCGAAACTTTATCTCTTGGTATGACCGTTAGAAAAAGAAAAATTTTGTTACTTGAAACTTACAATTTTGACTGGTAAATTTCGACTTTTTAAAAGTTTTTAAGTACATCGGTCGTCATTGACGAAACAGACTCGTACATTATGCTGTCTTCCAATGTTGAAAGTTAAATACTTTGGCAAAATTGAATTGTTCCATTGAAATACAATAAGAATTCTTTCGTCTTTTGTGAGACACATTTTTAACAATATGTACACAATAGGATATATATGTACCTTGTGTAGGTACGAGTACACTACTATTCTATGTATGAATTTAAAAAGAGAAGAAATATTTTTAGCCGAAAAGTAAGACGCGCGATGATAGTCGATTTTGGAGCGATCTGCTGGTTCGACGTGAGAGCTGAAATTTTTACTTTTTTAATTGAATTAATCCCATAACTGAACGTTCAAAACTCATTTCCCTTCCAAATTACCTAAATACTTTTCAGAGCCCAAAGTAAGTCCAGCGACATTCTGCCGCGTTTTCCCGTTCCATCTGATGTTTGATCGGGAGCTGAACATCGTGCAGGCTGGACGTACCGTCTCGCGCCTGATGCCGAGGGTGACCAGACAAGGATGCAAGATCACTGATGTGCTGGATACGGTACGTCAATTAGCTAGCGTGTTGCGCAATAAGTTTGTTGGTTGTAAACGGTGCTTAGTTGTCGCTTTATAGGCAATTCTAGCTCAGATTACTGTTGGGGTGTAATACCCAACAGTGAAAATGTTGTGGACTCAAAACTAAAACTTGAAAGGTTGTTATGTTATGTTCTGAAAATGAGTAGGCGAATGATTTCCCGTAATGGATTTATTGGTACTGAATATAATTAAACAATGATCAAACTTTAATTGAAAACAAACAAAACAAAATAAACAAACAACAAAGAAACCAAACAAAACAAGCAAACAATATTGATGTGCATAAATTAATATAAATATACTCGTAATATAAATTAAGCTACCACAAAGGTAAAGCTTAGGGCGTACATTACAAAATATGTGATAGAGATCATGTCAGCTACACTTTAGTGAAAGGAATTTAATTAGTAGAAAAAATAACAACGATATGGCTCAAAAGATTTCTCTTGATAATTGGTATAACTCGGATCAGAATAATATTTATTGTTGGAACATATCTATACTTATATTATAAAGTGGTAAAATTTGTTTGTAATCTCCGGAACTAATAATCAAATTCTAAAAATGTATTCACTGTTAGAAAGCTACATTATTCCTGAGTGCTATAGGATATTATTATATTCAAATTTACGCTTTAACGGGGGCGGACGGGATGTTAAAGTTCGAAGGGAAAATATCGAAATCCACGCGAACGAAGTCGCGGGCAAAGTTCTAGTGGTTTATAAAATAAAGGTGTATATGGTGTATAAGTGAAAACTATGCTTTGGCATACACCTACCTTTTGACGACCTATGTGGCGCAGCGGGCAAAGGTCCGCCTGCGACGCAGGAGGTTGCGGGTTCGATTCCCGCCTTGGGACACATGTTTGGACGATCTACAAACATTTGTTCCGGGTGTTCTGGGTATTTGCTATGTGTAATAAAAAATATCTATCTATGTAATGTATAGTATTAAGTATATCAGTCATCTAGTACCCATAACACAAGCTCTGATTAGCTTGGGGCTAGATGATGCTGTGTGGATTGTCCAGCATTATTTATTTATTTATTTATACACGTTGGATGAAAAATGTATATATAATATAACAAGTAGAAACACACATTAATATTACAGGTGCGGCCTCACTTGGAGATGACATTCGCCAACGTGCTCGCTCACATCAACACGGTGTATGTGCTGAAGACCAAACCAGAAGAGATGACCGTTACAGCCCCTGATGAAGATATTGCTTCTCTACGTTTGAAGGTACTAATAGTAACCACTGCTCAATTTTCCCAACCTTTTACTGATAAGCAAAGTTGCACCTTGTATATATAATTCTACTGTACGTGTGTATGTCACTGAACTCCTAAACGACTAGACTGATTTGAATGATTTTTTTTGTATGCGTTTGGGTGGCGCCCTGGATGGTTTAGATTCACTATTGGACCCGGTAGGTGGTGCTGTACGGGCAGGACGACGATTGTTCAGTGCGCTAGTATATCATAAATTAATCCCTATTTCCCTTGGTCACGGCATCGGGTGTGAACAGCTGTACCAATCTGGCTAATTCTGTTCGAACGCTTGATATTTCTTTTTTTTTTCTTAACAGCCCCCACTAGGAATTTCTCCTGTATCGTAGGTGCGTTTACAAACAATTAAACTCACATACACACCCATCCAGACCCGGAACAACTACCATCAAATATTTGTTCCGTGCGGGAATCGAACCCACGAAACGCAGTGCTCCAGCCGAACACTCGGCCACTGCGCCAACCGACGTCAAACTCGAAACGATTAATATACATTTGAAGGACAATAAAACTGTGTTTGAATATTTCAGGGACAAATGCTGTACATTCCTGAAACAGACGTCGTTGTGTTCCAGTGTTACCCCAGTGTGACCAACTTAGACGATTTGACACGGTATATATATTTTGAATTATCTGTAACTAGCTAACACGACCAAGCTTTGCTGTGGCTTAGTTTTTTTTATATGAACCTCACAAAATGCTTTAAATTTCCCGTTGAGGGGGGGAACATCGGGATGCAAAGAATGAATAAAAACTCGAACAAAAATGCAACAATTTGTGAATTTTTTTTTTTAACCGACTTTTTTTTTGTGGAAACAAACATATGGATAATTACTCCGTGTAACAAAACACTGTTTTTTTTTACTTATCTAAGAAGGAAATAACTTCACTAATAACATGAATACATGGCCTTAACACGTTTATTGCAAAGCCAAAACGATAAACTTCCACAACTTCCTTCCAAACATATAAAAATAATCGTTGATTATGATTTTTATTTAGCTAAAACAAATACCAAAACCCAATACGTTGCGCCCTCTATTTTATGGCTCATACATAATAAGGATGTGTCCTAGGTAAAAATATATTAAGTCTATTTAGTTCGTCAGTAAGATTACAAAAAAAATATTGGACAATAAAAAGTGACAATGATATAGCACATCAAAGTTCAGGAGAAGGGGCTTGTGACGTCAATGTTACGTTAAAAGTGTAACACGGCGTTACGTCACGCGCAATTTCAACGCACTATATCGTCGTCACAACGTGATATTGTGACAAAAGAAAAAATACGTGTCCAGTATTTTTGAGTAACCCAACTTTCAAACCAATCAGAATTTTCAAGGACACTACCCTGTTGTAAGACACCATCATGCGTCATCGCGTGATTTGGCAAGAATAAAAGGATTCTTCCATGTAAGAAGAAACCCTGATTTTTACGTCTCAAAACAATTCAAAATTATCCTACTAGAATTTTCAGAATTCAGTTTCAACTTTGTTAAGAAAACTTTTAACCATCGTTCTACCCAACAGCCGCGGTCTCTGCATCTCCGACATCCCTCTCCACGACGCTACTCGTGACTTAGTCCTCATGTCAGAACAGTTTGAGGCAGACTACAAGCTGACACAGAACCTGGAGGTGCTCACTGACAAGCTACAGCAGACCTTCCGGGAGCTGGACTCTGAGAAACAAAAGACTGACAGGTATTTGTGAGCCTTTAACACAGAGAACTTTCGGCGAATTTATGACAGATCTAGAGGAAGGTGGCGGTATGAGTTTGACTCCTATAGACGGGATTGGCCCACACTAGCTCATGACAGACAGGAGTGGAAAGAAGAAGGGGATAGCTTTGCCCCATAGTAAGACAACATATTCTAAAAATAATAATACATAATTGTTTTGTTGTGTTGCTGAGTCGTCTGCAATATATTAAAGTAGCGACTCGACTATGCAGACGTTAGTCGTTTTATACTTAAATAATCATAATATACCAGTAATAAAAGAATACCAGTCTGTTGCTTTCCTATTGCAAGGCAAAGGACTCTTCTCATACAAAAAAATCTCGAGCATTAATCACACTACTTGCGATACTTAAATAAAATACCTAAACTCGTCCTTGTGACTAACCAAAAGTTTCAAACGACTATAATGAGAGTAATGTAAAGCCCATGTCAGATTATGCCCTGACATACTAAATATTATTGGCAATATTGTCTATTCACGATTATTTTAAATAGTGAAGATCTTTTCTTATGAAAAACAACAGACTACTTTTGATATTTACATCTATGTTCTCCAATGTCCTCCAATGACCTTATTGGTGATGTTCTTCAAAAAGGTCAGGTGCGTAGTACTCGCAACGCCCGTGCGTGTATTACCAGATGTATGAACGTAAACGAAGCACAAGGAGTCCCTACGTAAAGATCTTAGCCGGTGGTGTTCTGTAATTTATGTTTACCCCCATGATAAAAAAGCGTGATTTTATGTATGTATGTCCTTCTTGTTTTTCGTGCAGGCTCCTCTACTCAGTCCTACCAATCAGCGTCGCCACTGAGCTCCGTCACCAACGCCCTGTCCCGGCTCGTCGGTATGACACCGTGACCTTACTCTTCAGCGGTATCGTCGGATTCGCCAACTACTGCGCCAGGCACACCGACCATAAGGGTGCCATGAAGATCGTGAGGATGCTCAATGATTTGTACACGGCATTTGATGTGCTGACTGATCCGAAGAGGAATCCTAATGTTTATAAGGTTAGATTCGTGACCAGTACTGTGTTTATCTGTGTAAATCCTGCTAGATAACCGTCCCCAATTATACCAACAGACAGGTGGTAAAATATTGATGACAATTCTTCTTCTTCCTTTCTTTCTTAATTCTTCTTTTTTTAAAAACGTGGCCCCACACTTCGAATTTCTCCAGTGCCGTGGGTGCGTTTACATACATTTAAAGTCACGTACACGAACAGCCAGACCCGGAACAACTACCTATGGGCCACACAAATATTTGTTCCGTGCGGGAATCGACCCACGAGACGCGCCGCAGCAGTTGGTTACTTAGCCAATGCACCAATTGTGTCGTCATAATATTTATTTCTAGAAAGTGATATTTATTTCTGTAAATGGTTCTTTGTAAATACTTTTATACGCCAAAAAAGCAATAAAAGATTTAAAACTAGGTCGGTGTTTAGGGAATACCAACCTAGTTTTAAATCTTTGCTCAATGGTGCTTTGCTCAGAGTAGTCAGATAGGTATCTGATTACATTATACGCGCCAACACACCACAGTGCGGACGTGTTTTTTGTTAATTTGTTTTACCCAATTTCTTTTGGAGTAATAATGTACGCTATAATGGCTATTAGTGTGAAACAATAACAAGTACAACTAAGACTATAGTGCAGTGAAACAGTTGATTTGTGAGCGCGACATCGCGGAGTTCGCGTAAGCCGAGGTACGCTCCTCCTCACCTTGGGGGAAAGAGACGGGCTGCGAAAAATATCTTTCATCCTTGTCGTACCGCGGTGGACGCGGAGTGCAATTGCCAGTTATTTTGAATTTCATTTCTCAATAACGAAAACAATGCCTAGCTGCGGGGCTTGTGGCTCAATAATAACGGATCACTTCATGGAATGCTCTAAAGGAAAGTGTAAGAAACTTTATGATATAGCTTGTCTCGAAGTTACTATAGATGCATTTAAGTCTTATACAGAGGAATACAAATTATCTTGGGTGTGTCCAGAGTGTATGTGCTTAATGCCTAAAAGAGAGAACACGGAAACCCCGCTCATTGTTAAGACCGTTGCATTTAGTACGCCTGTGAATAACATAAATACTCAGCGAGGTAGCCAGGCTAGTTTTTCACCTACGATGAATTCCGATTCAATGCTGCTTGAGGAAATAAGGGAATTTCGAGCCGAAATGACAGCCCGTATGAACAGCCAGGCTGACGCGATAACTCTCTTGTTGAATCAATTCAACCAAACACGATCTGATTTGGATAATATAACAAAACTGATGAGGGTATTAGAAGGAAAAGTTTATACTAAACAAACTGATACAGTTGATAAATCACCTTCTACTACATATGCTAAAGTAGTTTGTCAACAAAACAATAATATTAATCATAAAATAGAGAAATCGTCTAAAAGTGCCACCTCCAAAACACAAAAAGTAAACAAAGGTGGGGCCACGAAGACTGCTGTAATACCTATGCCAGTAACAGAATCGACCATTATCACTACGCCCGCGCCATCAACAAGCGCATTATACGTACAATCGATTGATGATGATGGCGATATTGGAACGGATTGGACTACAGTTAGTAGGAAAAAAAATACTAGACCACTAAATAATATAGCAGTAGGAACTAATAAGGAACTGAATGCTATTCAAGCAATAGAACGAAAAAAACACTTGCATGTGTGGCGATTGCATCCTGAGACTACCATTGAAGCTATAACTAATCATCTAAAAAGTGTTTGTGGCCCAGATGTGCAAATAAAAGTTGATAAAGTTAATCATAAAACTAAACGAGACTACTCGTCGTTTATAATAGGAGTGCCGGAAATCTGGTTCCAGAAATTGCACCAGCCAGAAATTTGGCCCATGAATGCTGAATATAACGAGTGGATTTGGTTTCGAAAATCCACCAAAAACAGAACAAATTAACACCATTGGTTTATATTACCAAAATGTTAGAGGTCTTAGAACAAAGCTGAACGATTTCAAAAATAGCTTAGAATTAATGGATGCAGATTTATACGCAATCACGGAATCGGGTTGCAACCCTTCCATACATGACCCGGAATTAATACCGCCGGGATATCAAATACTTCGCTGCCACCGAGCGGACGGTCGGAAACAGGGAGGAGCGCTTCTAGTGGCCACACACCGGTTGGAGTTGCGACAACTGTGCGTGGGTGACGTATCCATAGATACCTGCGTATTTGAATTAGTCGATGCAATGGTATACTTAAATAAAAGATTTTTATTTTTGTGCTTAGTGATATATTAGGTCTTTACCTATGAAATTGCCGTTCTGCAGTACTGGCCATTTCAAATCAAAATATTTTTTGTTTGGCTAAGAATTCTAATTTCAAATTAATTTTATTTTAAAAACATGGATTTTTTTTTCCAAAAGTAGTCATTTGTTTATTGATTAGTGTTACATTTTCATCGCATTTAAATCTTTTTCGTCATCATGGATACGTTAAAAATTCGAGTAATTATGGAATATGAGTACCGTCGTGGCAGCAACGCGGCACAAGCGGCACGCAACATCAACGACGTTTACGGAGCTAACACTACAAACCAACGCACTACCTGTTATTGGTTTGCTCGCTTCCGTTCTGGAAATTTCGACCTGAAAAATGAACCTCGCGGTCGTCCGAAGACTTTGGTCGACAATGACGAATTAAAGGCGATTGTGGAAGCTGATGATACACAATCTACGGCTGAATTAGCAGCAGCTTTCGACGTTATCGTCAAAACAATATTGGTCCATTTGCGTCAAATTGGCAAGGTAAAAAAGCTTGACAAATGGGTGCCCCACGAACTCAATGATCGCCAGCGCGAAGTACGCGTCGAGACGTGCCTTGCACTGCTCAACAGACACACAAATGAAGGAATTTTGAACCGCATTGTTACCTGCGATGAAAAATGGATTCTGTTTGATAACCGCAAGCGCTCAGCAAGTTGGTTGGATCCTGGTTCAGCACCTAAACAATGCCCTAAACGAAAACTTACCCCAAGAAAAGTGATGGTCACTGTTTAGTGGTCTAGCGCCGGTGTGATTCAACACAGCTTCTTACCAAACGGGGTGAGCATTACTGCAGATGTGTACTGTGAAGAATTGAACACAATGATGGAGAAGCTGGCACATCTCCAACCAGCATTGGTCAATCGCTCGTCTCCGCTGCTCCTGCACGACAACGCGCGACCTCATACTGCACAGCAGACGGTCTCCAAGTTGCAAGAACTGGGGTTGGAAGCTCTCCGTCATCCGCCCTACTCACCAGACCTTGCGCCTACAGACTACTACTTTTTCCAGAATTTGGATAACTTCTTGGCGGGAAAAAAATTCAATACCCGAGAGGCAGTACAAAATGCCTTTGAAGAATTTGTTGCCTCCCGTCCAGCTGATTTCTTTAAGAAGGGCATCAATAAACTGCCACTGCGTTGGCAAAGATGCATTGATTGCATGGGTGATTACTTCGATTAATACAAATAAAAAATACATGAAAAAAATTCATTTAAATTTTTTCATACAAAACGGCAATTTCATAGGTAAAGACCTATTATATTCCGCCTGGTAGTTCCGAGAATGACTATATGGTTCTGTTTAGCATTATAGAGAAATTGTGTACGAAATATAGAGAAATAATTGTGTTAGGCGATTTTAATCTTTATTCGTGTCCCATAAGTGTGACAAATTATTATGAATATTTTTTGTCGTATTGCGGTTTCACCCAGAACAATAATGTACCTAATTGTTTAAATAGACAACTAGATTTGATATTAAGTTCGGGTCTTGGCGAGGAGTCAGTGGTGATGGCGGATGGGTCGCTCGTGCCCGTGGACGCGCATCACCCGCCGCTCGCGGCGAGCGTGCGGCTCGCGGCCGCGAGCGCCCCGCTCCCCGCGCCCTCCGCCGCCGGCGCCATGGGCACTCGCGCTGCAACTCGACCGCGTTGGAATTTTTATAAAGCGGATTATGAATTACTATATTCTAAGATAGCATCTATTGATTGGACCGACATGTTTGAGCAGAGCGAGGTGGAAGATGTTTTGAATATTTTTTACGATAAATTTAATAATATTCTAAATGACAGTGTTCCTAGGAAAACATCCGCGGTCAAAGAGCGATATATTTACCCCAAATGGTACACGAGTGAAATAATAAAAAACTTGAAAATTAAAGCAAGACTGCATAAAAAATATAAAACAACGAAATTAAATTGTGATTACGTCGAATATTCGAAATTGAGAGCACATGTTAAAAAATCAATAGAAATTGCACACAAACAACATCAAAATAAGATTCAATGTCAATTTGCGAAAGACCCTAAGTCATTTTGGCAATACGTACGATCGCAGAAAAGTTCAACGAGTAGACAGAGCATTGTAAAGGACGGTCAGTATCTGTCGGACGAGGAGTGTGCTGAGCAGTTCGCGACTTATTTTGCGTCGGTGTATAGTAGTACGCCGCCGCGACTAGACCCGGAAGCGGCGGCGGTGGAAGCTGGAAACAGTGGTAGTGCATGCGTGCAAATTGATAATCTGAGTCTTAAAGACGTTAAAAGTGCACTCGACCGTCTTAAGCCTAAGCGATCTGCGGGCCCGGATGGTATACCAGCTTTTCTTTTTAAAGATTGTGGTAGGGTCCTCGCGGAACCGTTACTTCATATATTTAACGTCTGTCTTCATTCTGCGGAGTTCCCAGCTCGGTGGAAGACTACGCGAGTTATTCCAGTGCCCAAGGGCAAGGCGGGAGCTGACATCAGTGGGTATAGGCCAGTAGCGGTGTTGTCGACACCGTCAAAGGTATTCGAGTCTGCTATTCAGCGCTGTATGCAAGGGCAAGTGCGCGGTCAGTTATCGGATGCGCAGCACGGATTCCGACCGGGGCGCAGCACCGCGACCAATCTCTTTGATTTCATGGGACAAGTGGTGCCGGCAGTAGATGCTGGGGTGCAGGTGGATGCAGCTTATTTTGACTTCAGAAAAGCTTTTGACACCGTCGACAACGACATCTTGCTGCGGAAGCTTGCTGAGGTCGGATGTAACCAGCATCTATTGCAGTTTTTCGCCAGTTACATGCAAGGCAGACAGCAGTATGTGGACTGCAACGGATTTGAATCTGACTTATACTACACTTGGTCAGGTGTGAGTCAGGGCAGCAATTTGGGGCCTCTAGAATTCATAATAATGATAAACAATTTACCGGAAGTCGTAAGACATGGCTCTTGTTTATTATTTGCAGATGACCTCAAGTTGCTGCTTGAGATAAGGTCCGAATCTGATTGCAGGCGCCTACAGGAAGATATAGATCGAATAGTACAATGGAGTCATGAAAACAAACTGTACTTCAACGTGTCCAAGTGCTCGTTGATGAGCTTCACCCGTGCTCGTAAACCTCTGCTCTATGAGTACGTGGTGGACGCGGCACCAATGCAACGAGTCACGGAGGTGCGCGACTTGGGTATTTCCATGACTCCCGATCTATCATTCCGTGAGCATGTAATCAAGATCTGTAAGAAGGCGTTCAGAAATTTAGGATTTGTTCTGAGACAGACTCGAAGCTTCACAAACATCACAGCAGTTAGAGTCCTGTATGATGCACTAGTCAGGAGTCATCTGGAACATAGTGCGGTCATATGGGATCCACATGAAGCTAAGTACTCTGTGATGTTGGAGCGCGTTCAGAACAAATTCACGCGCCATTTGTATCAGAAATTATATGGGGTTTATCCATTTTACCCACTAATGTATCCCACTTTGTTTGTCCTGGGCATGGTTGGCTACAATCAGCTGCATGTCCGACGGGAGTTTACGTTGGTCGCCTACTTGGTAAAGGTGCTTCGTGGAGTGGAGAGTAACCCGGGAGTATTGCAGCGCTTAAGTTTGTGTGTACCGGACCGCTACGTGTGGAGGCGGCGCAGCCCACCACTGCTACTGGTGCCTACAGCTAGAACTAACTTGCTTGCGAAGGCACCCCTTACCAGAGCTATACGTATCATAAACCATCTTCAAACACAGATCGATGTGTTTACATGTGCTTTGGGTGAATTCGCAAGGCTATTACTGTATATATTATGCTACAAGCAAAATAATTTGTAATTTATTAATATTGATGTAGATAAATTAATGTGTTATTGTAGGCTAGTTTATTTTGATTAGATAAGAGATATTTAGTAGAATAAGTATTTACATATTTACGTATGTACTACCGTATAAAATGATTTTGTGCCATATTTTGTGTTTATTTAATTGAATTGTTTAATAATTTTATAAGTTTCTTTTCAATTGGTTTATTGCGTTGTATAAAGTTTATTTTAGTTTAAGGTCTTATCTGTCGCATTAGGGTAAAGCCTGTAAAGATAGAATAAGTTTTGGTAAATAAATTAATAAATAAATAAATACTCTGAGCAAAGCAACGAACCAAACCTAGCAGGTTAGAGTCTATTTTAAATTGCAGACATTATTTTGGTCAAATCATGTGAGAACCATACTGATTAGTGTCAACAACAAAGTGGAGTGGAGTAATCGTAGATCAACTGAGAACTTAAGAAATAGCTGTCACATTAATTATCTGTATCAATATTGAATATTTCTTTGTCACCTTCATTTGTTTTAGTACTGACAATGTAGGTACCGGTAGGTTACATAACATGATCATTACTTGATTTCGTTTTGGACCGAAAAATGAACCTCCTGATTAGCCTTTTCCCAGCTACATTGTTTTCGGGTATCAGGAACATTCAATAGCAGAGTCATTCTATTGTATCCCAATCTTAATTTCAGGTTGAGACAGTCGGTGATAAATACATGGCTGTATCTGGTCTGCCAGAGTACGAGGTGGGACATGCCAAGCATATCTCTCTACTTGCATTAGAGATGATGGATCTATCTCAAACTGTCACTGTGGATGGTGAACCTGTTGTAAGTACAATTTATTCCTTATATTATGTTTTAGCAGACCCGAATTTAATACATTACAAGAAGCCTTTCAACTCAAAACTAACGTGATAAAATCTGTTGTTGATAATTTATTGTCAAAATTGGTCTTCTGAAATAATTGTCTGACAACAATAAACATGTGACATACTGTAATTTTACTACGTACAGTTTTCTCCCACTCTCTCTATCTGCCTCTATAGCAATTTTATCTAAGCTATGTATATATATAATACCTTTAAACGAGTAATTATTGTATATATCTATGGATGTATATATATAATCTGAATCTCGGAAAAGCTTCTAAAGATTTTCTTGAAGTTTAGTATGCAGGGGGTTTCCGGAGCGATACATCGATCTAGCTAGGTTTCATTTTTAGAAAACGTCGTTTTATCCAAGCAGATCTCGGTTCATCCAGACAATTATTATTTATTTAAGCAACAAAGTCGGATAAGCGTAAGTAAAACAACTTGCAGCTATAGATAAGCCCTAATTATTACTTCGGCTATCTCCAATAAAATTTGTCGCTTACTTCACTGCTTTCCTGACCCTTGTTCTTAATCCAGGGTATCACAATTGGCATCCACACCGGTGAGGTGGTGACTGGGGTGATCGGTCACCGCATGCCTCGGTACTGCCTCTTCGGAAACACGGTCAACTTGACCAGCCGCTGCGAGACCACTGGTGTTCCCGGCACCATCAACGTCAGCGAGGATACTTACGGGTAAAATATATCATAATATATTTTTAGTCGGTTATAATAATACATCATAGCTTTCATTGTGGAAAAGATAGACGGATATTGTGAAAGATGATATGGCTAGAAAAGAGGTAACTCTTGAGATGACGGCAAATATAGATGTATGGAAGAAGATAACACGTTGCGCCGATCCCAAGTAAATTGGAATAAGGGCAAGAGAATGATGATGATGAGTTATCATTGTATTACACTGCCATTCAAATATCAATTGGGTATGAACTGTAGACTATATAACTTATGAGAGATTTTAATACAAAGTGAATTTCATGTACATGTTTTAGGGAACAGGTAACTTTTTACAATATACGCACTAAATGTGGTGGATCAAAGAATAAAAAAAAGACAAATGATAAATATAATGCTCTCTATAATAACTGCGAAATAGAGAAGGAATCTTAATACCACAATAAAAAAGGACACCAAACCATTTAATCATCACACAGATCTAAATATCGCTTCAAGGTTAACGGAATAGGCAACTTCTGTATACCGAAAGGCAGCTCAAAATTCTGCCAAAGCATTTGCCTGATCGCGCATCTAGAAAGATGCTTCAACTCCACCGGCTTCAAGCCACATCTAGAAGTTGGCACCAGATGATCCGCCAAAATGTCTCCGTACTTCTCAAGCATTACTTTCCTTTGATAGTTATAGTCTTCAGGCAATTCTAGCTCCTTACACAGTGTTTTGTTTATCGAAAAAGAAATTCTAGGAACCGCTCTCGTAGCCAACTTGAGACAAGACACTAGTTCATAAGGATACTTCCTATTGTACTCATTAAGTCGATCCAATATGGATTCTATCGGGTTTGTGGATGCTGTATCCAACTTTATTCTTGCTCCAAATCTTAGTAGTATCATCAGCATCTCCGATGCCCCCATCTGTATAACGACTCTTACTGGAGACGCATGTCCGCAGCTTTCCAAAGGTACATCTATGAAACGATAACTCTTTCCATTTTCCTTGTACTCGAGGTTAGCGTTAGTTGCATGGTCTAGGTAGAATACTAGAGCGTGTACGTTTTCTTCCTTATCCATGAAGTCTGATTTCCAACCGGCCAAGAAGTATGGCGCTGATGTACCAAATATTGCTCCTGGAAAAATGGCAAAAAGTTCAAATAAATTTTTGTGCTTTATCGTATTCGATAGGAATATTCATACAGTTTATCATAATAATTTTGTTGGGTCATAATTTTGTTGGGTCAAGTCTTTATTTCATAGGAATGAGCCAGTTTCTCAGAAAAAAGGCCTATAATGCTCCAACAGGAATAATAATATATATATAAATATATTTTTCTTTTAAGAAATTGCACCTGCCACTGTTTGTCTCTGCATCACCCAAAGGTTGACTGGTAGAAAATGCCTATGGCATTAAGTCCGCCTCTGTACATTTGTGTGCTTAAAGTATTAAATAAATAAATAAGACTTAGTGCGGGTTGGTTGATTTCAAATTTTAGTTCAAACCTTACCCAAAAATATCCTCTCAAATGTCTTCTCACAAGCATATATCTCGTCCAACAAGGCTGCCACCACTTCATTATCCTGCAAGCTCCAATCGAAAGCCAGCTTCATGGCGACATATAGCATGTTATGATACTTCCCCATCCGGCACACATCACCGTTCTCCGTCTTGCAGTTGTTGTGGTACCGCAATGCTGACATCACGAAGTTTTTGCATGATGTACTGTCGGAATGGTTCTGACCTGAAAAAGGAATAATGTAAATGTCCTGTTTTTTCATCTGGGTTAAGTATTTAAGAAGAAAAAACTTTCAATGTTTTTGTTAGCACTTGAACAATAGTTTACGGGACAATCCCGCCTCACTATTCCTGCACCACTGCAGCTCCTGAAAACCAGAACCAACTAAATCAAACATATAGCATTGACTGTAGTATATGTGTGAGTATACCAATGTGAGTTTTTCAATTCATATGTACTTTCTAAGTTTATCTTGGACATCACTGACATCGGTGAAGGAAAACATCGTGAGGAAACCTGGACTTATATAGTTATTTTAAGTCTGAAATCGCCAACCCGTCTTGAGCAAGCGTGGTGATTAATGCTCGTGCCTTCTCTGTATGAGAAGAGATGAGGCGAGAGGGAGTTTGCCCGTCAGTGGGACAGTAATAGGCTGGTACTTTACTTTTTATGTGTGTGTGTGGGTATAGTCTAGTGTATAGTATATGTATAGTTTACATTAACTAACATTAAAGGTGATTGGTCCTAACATTCAACTGAGGCTGGAAATCTTCAATCACTGACCAGGTTATCATATTGCCCTGATCAGATATAAATTAGATATCCCTCAACTTTCACAGAGGTCGTTACTAAAACTGGCTTGACTAGATCTGAATGCATCACATTACGAATAGTCTTGATATTCGGCAGCTGGATTTAATTGCATCTATGTAGTATATAGCGTGTTAGAAATGGCTGATCACATTTTAAAGGGTCATTGCACTGAATATTATAAACAATGATTACAATGTAAACAACCCTCAAATTGCAAAAAAAAAACATAAACCATCACGCCTTTTCCCCGTGGGGGTAGGCAGAAAGTTCAGAACGCCACCTGCTACGTCCCTTACATACTCCTTTTACGAAAGGTCAGGTGCGTAGTACTCGCAACCGGCGTATGTGTATGACCAGATGCATGCATGTAAACGTAGCAAAAGGTATATATGATCGGTATAATATATATTATATTTATGATCACATAACATGACAAAGTGAAGGAAACAGACAATTTTTCATCGATTTAGGGGTTAGTTCCGCAGTAAAAGTTGTTTATAATGATAAGTACAATTACCTCATAATTAATATGACCAGCGATTTCTGTGCGTCTAAAACAGAAATAAAACGTTGACGGCACGGTTGGCGCAGTGCCTGAGCGATTGACTGCTGCGATGAGTGTCGTGGGTTCGATTCCCGCACGGAACAAATATTTGTATGGCCTACAGGTAGTTGTTCCGGGTCTGGCTGTTTGTGTATGTGAGTTTGAATGTTTGTAACCGCACCCACGATACAGGAGAAATTCCTAGTGAGGAGCAAAGTTAAAAAAAAAAATGCTAGAGCTTGTCTTCACAATATTCTAAATATCATGCTCATAAAATTTCATTGAATCGAAATAGTTAAAGTCACATAAACTGATGGAGAGAAAGCTTATAGTAATAGGCAATAAACTTAGTTTTGCCAGACTATCATAATTTACTTGAAATGGTATTTACGATCGAAAACCTTTCTCTGCGGATCTTCAAAGCTGTGTGGTCTTTTGTAAGGAACAAGGTAACTAATCATGAGTGAAATTAATTACCAATGAATATAGTAATAGACGGTATTAAATTATTATTGTATTAAACTTAAGGGTAAGATTTACAAAACAATGGTGAGACCTGCTGTCTTGTTTGGATCAGTATGTTGGGCCGCAAAAGGGATGAATGAAAGGCAGTTGCATGCAGCTGAGATGAGAATGCTTAGTGGGATATGTGGTGTTACTAATGGATAGAATAAGATATGTGTATATAAGAGGAAGTCTGAAAGGGGCGCCTGCTACAGAGAAGTTGAGTGAAAATCAGTTGTCATGATGTGGACATGTGATGCGCTGGAATAAGTATCGTGTTGTGAGGAAACTTTTGAGTATGAATGTGCAGGGTTACAAGAGTAGAGGGAAAGATGGGTGGATTGTGTGAAAGATGATATGGCTAGAAAAGAGGTGACTATTGAGATGACGGCAAGTACTCTACTTGCCGTCATCTCAATAGTCAAGTAATAAAGTCAAAAGTCAAAGTAATAAATGGAAGAAGAAAACATGCTGCGCCGACCCCAAATAATTTGGGATAAGGGCAGGAGGATGATGATGATGATGATATTAATAGACGGTAATATTATATCCCGGTTACTATTTCATTAGGTGTTGCAGTTTTAAAAGTCACTTGCATATCGGGAACATAAATTGGCTTTCCATAAACCTCTTGTCTTGAATTTGTTGCCATAAATTTTACATAGACTAAAACATATTGGTGTATGATTTATAGGGCCGACCCATATACATTATTTACAAAATGGAAACATGAATAAGATACCACTGCAATAATTAAAAGGTTTAGAAGTTAAACAGACATGCTAAGGAACAAATATCAATAGGAAATCCATAAAATTACAACCAAAGGTCTAAAGAAATAAGAAATATTAAACGAGTTCCCGCCTTTTATACCTCTCGTTCAAACAGTCGCGATCCATATTACTGAAGACTCCTTCGAAATAATACTCCATGAATGCATCCATTATTATCACAACAATTTTCTCAACAAAATTCGAAAAAAAAACACAATACAAAATATTTTGTTACAATCTGAGACACATCATTTTGACTTTTGACTTTTTTTTTGTTTTATTAAAACCAGCATCAAAAATGTGCTGTATTGTAAATACTTCTCACTGTATTGTTATTTAAAACGCTTTTAAAATTGGCTATTTTATAATTAACTAAACAATTTTCAAGCAAGAACTGTCTACCACCACCGCTAGCCAAGGAATAGCTATGAAATCAGTTTTCACCCCTCGGTTTTACTAAGAATACTCGCAAGTGCAGTATAATCCTCTTACCCTTATGTTGGGAAGCCTTACACACTAGTAGTTTCCAATTTTGTAGGTGCGATACTGGCTACTCAATAGGAAGTCGATATTTTTTCTGTCTGTACATCACGTTACAACACGCCTGAATTCCCCGTACGAGCAGACAGTTGTATATACTCGTATATATATGTATGTATAGTACATTCATAGATATTATTTACGTCAGATGATGAAAGTCCCATAATGTGCAAAAAAAAGAGTAATTGGCTACTGAGAACACATATACATATCTATACTAATAAAATTTGTTTGTAAGTTTGTACATAAGGGGTAATATCCGGTATTGATAATCCAATTCTATAAATGTTTTCACAGTTAGAAAGCTACATTATTCCTGAAAGCAATAAGCTATTATTATTTTCGTAACTACGCTATAAAGGGGGTTGGAGGGGATGTTAAAGTTCGAAGGGAAAAGTACAAAATCCACGCGAACGAAGACGCGGGCGAGGTGTTATCTTATCTTATCTTATTAAAAAAAACGTTGCCCCACACTAGGAATTTCTCCTGTATCGTGGGTGCGTTTACAAACATTTAAACTCACATACACAAACAGCCAGACCCGGAACAACTATCTGTAGGCCATACAAATATTTGTTCCGTGTGGGGATCGAACCCACAACACGCGGCGTAGCAGCCGATGGCTCAACCACCACGCCAACCGTCTCGTCAATTCGTCGTTAGTATATTATAAACACTGTAATACTTCGCTCAAACACAAAGTAAGACCAGGACAAGATCGATACCACGAATGAATATTTTTTTTCCAATGTGACTGTTCCAGTTTATGTGTTCTGCTTAATTTCATTTTAACTATCACTGAAATCCACGGAGGAATAATATTAGTCCGACCCACCTCGAGCAAGCGGGGTGACTAATGCTCGCCTTTGGCAGTCAAAGCTCGTGGCTTCTCTGTATGAGAAGAAGCCTTTGCCCTGTACAGGTATCGGAATAGGCTAGTATTATTATGTAAATTAGATAAAGAAATAAAGTGCATCAATATGTTATTAAAGGAAAGAGACATCAATAATACGTATGTAAAATGAATTGTATTCTTTCCTCATAAAACCCCAAATATTATAGGAGAGGCTTATTAAAAACTTTAACCCGGCTTTAACAAAGGTACCTTTCAAAATTTGGTATCGCCACTAGAAAAGGCTATGTGCACATCCATAGTAATCCTAACTAATATTATAAGTGCGAAAGTAAGTTTGATTGTTACCTTTGCACGCCGAAACCACTGAACGGATTTCGATAAAATTTGGCAAAGAGATAGATTGCACAGATCCCCGGGGACGGACATAGGCTACTTTTTATCAACAAACCACGCGGGCGAAGCTGCGGCGGCAAGCTAGTACATATTATAAATGTGAAAGTAGCTCTGTTTGTGTGTCACCTTTTAACGACTAAACGGCTGTCAGAATCGTAATGCAATTTGGCAAGAAGATAAATTATATTCTGGAGAAGAACATAGGATAGTTTTTAATCCGTGAATTTGTCTGCATCTACGATAACTGACATATACGCGAACGAAATCGCGGCTAAAGGCTGGTTTAACATAAATTAACGCGTAACTAAACCAATGCGTTTCTTTTCAGCTACCTGATGCGCGAAGACAACTACGATGAACGATTCGAACTAACATACCGCGGTCACGTCTCCATGAAAGGCAAGGCCGAACCCATGCAGACCTGGTTCCTGACCAAAAAGAAGATCTGAATCAAACGACCTACCTACGTAAAGTCAAAGAAAATTATTGCTGAGCAAATTGACTACGAACTTAAATTATAAGTAAACTAAGATTAGAAGTGTTACGCCCACTATACACATGTTTCTACTCACATTGGCTATCATGAGCAGCAAGCGAGTGGCTGCATTCAAAACCTATAGTGTCGTACTGAACCCTGCATTTACTGCACCTGACCTGCACTTCGTGCAAGTGGCCCTGGATAGCTTAGACACGTCTTCGATTGGCAGTGGCGGATTCCAAACTTAAATTTTTGGCGGCCATCTTGTATAGTTTGGATCGCCAATACCACTGCTGCAAGACTCGTGAGCAATTGTGAGCATGTGAAGTGGGCGTAATTAATTGACAGTAGTATAAAATGACTATATTACAGCAAAAAGACGTAGCAATCTGCTTAACAATGGACTTCTCTGATCGTACATGATCTACGACCTAAAATATATCTCAAATAATTAAATGTTAGAGGGCCTAAAACAAAAAGTCTTGATAGCTCTGATTGTAGGTAAAATCATTACGGTTTTATGTTAGTACATAAAGCAAACCGTATTAGTACTCTTTGAATGAAGTAACATAATCTATAAATGCAGGTTATCTAGAATTGTAGACGCAAGTCGTCGTTATATGGTAGAAATCTGTGTTTTTCCGATTACCACGTGTGTTTCGTTGTCGTGGCCCGATCACGGTGCCTCAAGTCTTTACTGAAGGAGGTAACATTACAAAAAATCGAAAACCATGGTTGAAAGTAACAACTCATAAGCTGAGATGGTGGTCAAACTTGCGCTTTCCTGACATAACATAACATCATGGCTGTTTGTCTTAAAGGGTTAGGCAGAGTTATACTTAGAGCACACCCACATTGTCCAGATATGTTCCATGTAACGGGGGTCGAACCTGTTGCCATCAACAAGGCACAAGACTCTGGGCTGCAACAAAGAAATTCGTGATTAGAAATATCGATAGTAACTTTCCCGGCCCGGGAACGAAGCCCAGGACTAGTAGACCTTGCTACCACTACAACAACAAGGCAGTTCTATTCTTATTAGCATGTAATATTGGTGTCCCTTCTATAGTGATGACAGATGTGTTCTGTTTCTATGTATTAATAGTTGTGAATTTCAATCTGTTGTAATTGTTATTCTTCCAAAAGTGTCATTAATCTTTATACTATTTATGATTCCAAAACAGATGCTGTTATTTTTTTAATTTATATTTCCTTGTGTGTAATTTATTTATTTCTTGAACAATGATAAACGTATTAAAACTGTCTAGAAGACAAGGCAGCATTTCCACGTTGAATGGCAATGCTGATTCTTAGGCAAAAAAAAAGGCCACTTGTGTGTTAGATTGCATTTATTTTTTTTCCAGTATGTACTTAATCAAATATTACATTCCTAGTGGAGGCCAAGAATCTCAATCTTATATTTCTTTGTTAGCCTTACGTGCAAGGCCTAATATATTCTAATACTATTTCAGTTCTTTAGATAATAAAATAAAAAAACTATCTACTATTTACTATTGTTGCTTTATATGTTACGTTGGTTATTAAAATGTTTATCTAGTCAATCTGTATTTAGTTAAAGCTTTAATATTTATTAAATGTTTAGTGAAATTAGTTCTACTTCGTAAATACTAACGGTGTTGTAATATTATGTAATATTATTTCTACTATTGTGATGAATATCCATGTCAAAGTTCTTAGAAATAAAAACATAAATTATATCTATCATGTCCTTTTGTTGAGTACTTACAAAGTATGATACGGGCCAGTCTAGTAATAGGATAGTATCCTTAAAAATTCTGATTGGTCCGAAAGTTGGATTACTCAAAAAAACTGGACACATATTTTTTCTTCTCTCACGTAAACCAAAAATGACGACGATCGCGATATAGTGCGTTGAAATTGCGCGTGACGTCAGGCCGTGCTACACTTTTAACGTAACAGTGACGTCACAAGCCCCTTCTCCTGAACTTTGGTGTGCTATAACATTGTCACTTTTTATTGATTTGAGTAAGCAAAAAATACGTGTCCAATATTTTTTGGTAATCTTACTGACGGACTAAAAAGATTTCATATATTTTTACCTAGGGCACATCCCTAATAGCCCTAGCACGAATTTCTTGCGAGAAATGTACCCACCGAAAACGTCAAATAATCCAGTTATTAGTCAAACGAAATTAGTTTTACGTACGTACGTAATGTAGAGGTGCTGTTTCAGTCTTAGTAATATTTTTTTGAAGTTTTCGGTTGGTCAATTTCTCGCAAGAAATTTGTGCTTGGGCTAAGGTACAATTTTGGAATTGCATGGCATTTTCATACTGCATTTGTTTTTAACCGGACAGTGCGATGTCGACCAGTGATCGGAACTTTTTACGCTAAAATATTGTACTTGCTGGGGAGTTTTTCGCGCCACTTCTTCTTCCCAGCTAAAACACTAGGAAGTGGTGAAGGGTGATCGTTTTGGAGGACTGTCTTGTCTGAATTGGCATTTTAAAAAGGGCTGACTCTGAGGCCTAATTGTAATAAATAAATAAATTTCTATTTAATCACTGAGGTGTGAACTGGCCTTATGCTTAAGTCAAATTTTGGCTTGTTCATGTGCTGTAGGTGTCTTAAAATGATGATGATGATCCTCTATGATGCCACGCCATCTTAAATACTGTAGAAAATGTATTGTGACGTCATTTTCTACTACATCGCGGCCTTGGAAAACCTTAATGGGGTGTGAAAATATGTCCTTGTATTTCGGTCGATTGAATTTGACATAATCTGATATCTCTGTCTGTTTCCTTCCTATTACGTTCTATTCCTACATTGGCCACCTGATCTGGCTCAGCCCCAGACAATCATATCGTACAATAAGTTTCCTCTGTTATTACAAGTTGTCTACTTTCACATAATTATCTTATTTTCACACAGACTATGGTACCAATATAAGTAAGGAAGTGCGTTAAGAAAACTGTATTTTTCTTCTTAATCTAATGTAAAAGGGGAAACTGACTGGCTGACAGCACGGACGAACCAACGGATCTAGGAATGTTAAACTTTGCGTAATTTTTATTTTGAATATTTTAGGGGTTATGAAAAGGGGGGAATTTGTTTGTATAAAAACTGTTAGTACTTGGGTTGATAATATTAAAGCTTGGAATGGATGCTTAGCTAAGTAAACAATAAGGTTCCTATCATTTATTTTTCAGGACTACATGGACAAATCTTAACTCAATCATCATCTGCCTAACCTTTTTTCCAATGTACTTAAAGTATATTATAAAATATTTTACCCGTAAGTATCCTCGCTGACGTTGATGGTGCCGGGAACACCAGTGGTCTCGCAGCGGCTGGTCAAGTTCACCGTGTTTCCGAAGAGGCAGTACCGAGGCATGCGGTGACCGATCACCCCAGTCACCACTTCACCGGTGTGGATGCCAATTGTGATACCCTGGATTAAGAACAGGTGTAAGTAAATAAGTGAAGTAAACGTCAAATTTTATGGGAGGAAGCCGACCTAATAATTAAGGCTATAGCTACGCAAGTTGTTTACTTGCATATGCTAATCCGACTCATCATCATCTGCCTAGCCTTTTCCCAACTGTGTTGGGGTCGGCTACCAGTCTAACCGAATGCAGCTGAATACAGTATTTTACATGGAGCGGCTGCCTATCCGACTTCCACAACCCAGTAACTGGGTAACACGATACTCCTTGGTAAGACTGGTTGTCAGACTTTCGGGTTTCTGAGTACCCGTAACGACTGACAAAGGTCTAATAAATGACAGCCGGGATCAACGGTTTAACGTGCTTTCTGAGACACGAAGGGTCTAGATATATAAAGAACGGTCGCCCTAAACTCAGTATTATTATTGTTGATAGAAAATAAAGAACAGCGAGATTTTAGTTTTTTTGAAAATCGGCTCCTAAGGGTGCAAAAAGAGAAAATGAAGTTTTTACGGGAGTATTTTACACCGCGGCTTGATTCACTCGAAATTTGATAAACAAAATTTAGGTCAAATAATGGAATCGTAACAAACAATTTTTCTAACCTCTGAATTTAATAAATAACTGTTCAGGCTTTTATCGTTAAAACAAGGTAAGTATCATGATTATGTAATTGCGCATACAACATTTCCTGTCTGTGTTGTTGACAGAAACAGGTTATAATTACCATAAAAATGCACTGTCTTTAGAACTGAACCAACACATAAAATTTCAGCTTAATCGGAAACCGGGAAGTGGCTCAAATTTAACTTGCAAGATTTGATTACAGACAAATACTAGGACAGGTGAAACTGAACAAAAGCTTGTAAAAATAACCTCTGTGGAGGGTATAAAGTGACCTTTATACCCTCCACAGTGGTTGATTTTAAGGTCCTTCCAGGGAGGGCCCTTGAATGACTTGACGCTTTGGTTGTCCCGATAGGTACTCATTATTTGCCTAGTTGAGTATTCTGCCTTAACTAGTACACTGCCTTGTTGGTCTAGTGATCGGAAGCGCTACTACTGACTGAGGAACTAGAACTAGAACTGGGATCGATTCCCGAGTTTTTTTCATCTGGATTTTCTCATTAGCAGCCAGGCGTCTGGATTTGTGCCCGGTTGATAGCAATGGGCCCTATTACATGGGACTTAAACAAAAATGGGCAAAACTTGGGTGTACTATAGATAGGTGATCTGCCTAACCCTTTGAGGATTACAGGCGTAATTGAAGTTATCATGTTAAGTATTTGAATAAACAAATAATAAGTATGTTAAAAAGCCCGAACAAAATCTTTAAAGAGAGTAGAATACTAGAATAGAGTTTGTAATAAAGTTGAAAAGAAATTTGACACATTGGGGTAGCTTGACGTGCTGGCCTTTATACCTAATTAGCAAGTTCTTTATAATCTTCTCTAACCTTTGTCTGTTCGACATTTGTCGCCGACTGTCTATTTTTTACCTAGATTCGACATTGGCACGGTATTCCATAACATGAGCGGCACACAGTTAAGGTAACGGTGTGATGTCTGATCGTGTTACGTATTTTTCAGCACGCAACTATTATATTTATATGTTGGGTTCAACGTCCGACGAGCAAGCTGGAGGCATTTTAGCAAATATTATGTGGTAAAATATAACTGTTGTTTATCAGTGATAGTACTTCACCCGCAACTTCGTCCGCGTGGACTTCGTACTTTTACCTTCGAACTTTAACATCCCCTCCACCTCCTTATTGCTGGGGAGTTTGTTCCGCCACTTCTTTTCCCAGCAAAAACACTAGGAAGTGGTGAAGGGTGGGCGTTTTGGGGGACTGTCTTTTGTAAACGTTTTGACGTTCAAATAGTGCCGATTCTCAGCCTATTTTGAATAAATGAATTTTGATTTGACTGAAGAAGATTTGGAAATAATAATAGCTGCATTATTCCTAATTTAACCTTCTCACAGTGTAATGTTTTATAGAATTGAATAATTAATTACGGAGATTACCCCCTGCATACAAACTGACAAACAAATTTTACCTCTTTATAATATTAGTATAGCCCCTGGCGCATGGGCATCGAACAACAGGCCATATGTTTAAGCCTGTCGTCTACGACATTGTATTTAATCTTAGCAGTTAGCCTTACAATTGCATTATCATCATCAGTCATTAGACGGATGTCCACTGCTTGCCATAGGCCATCGGAAGAACGAACAGTTCTTCACCCTCCACATCCAGCAGAATCCCACGAACTTCACTAGATCGTCAGTAGGTTTTCCTAAAACTACCCCTTACCTTGTTCTAAAGGATCCAGAATCCTTCATGTATTCGAGCTTGGTGTTTTTACAACCGTATGGACGGGTTTATTTTTTATAGGAAACCAAATTTGCATGGTTTCTGGAGGGTTTTAACAAAATATGACATCAACCCTGTATTCCCCAAAGGGCCTAACCCTTTAGTAGGGATTGTCCATTTAGTACACCCACATTTCACCAGGTATGTCGAAGTCCCATGTAATAGGGGGCGAGCCGGCTGCCGTCAAACGAGAACACATCCAGACTCAGAGCTCCTACTGAGAAATCCCAAATGAAAAGACAAAATAACATTTAACCTGACCCTGTAATGGAACTCAAGACCTCATCCTCAGCAGTTCCGCGACAAAGGTTTTGTGTGTGTACAATGACACAAAATTGCGATGCTTCCTTTAAAAAATCCACTACGATTCAATTGTATTACTAATTTTTGCATCTACGCACTAACAAAATTCATTGCCTGCCACAATGTTATTTAATTCTTCATATAAATCAACCTGCTTAGCACCTTCCATGTTTTTTTCTCAAACCACAGCCACATAATTTGTTCGTCTGATATTAGCGAATGCCTAAAAATAATCATTGATGTGGAATGTTGTCGGGCGACCTTCGCCATCCGTTGGTTCGAACTTGACGACCAACAAAACAAGTTTTTGTAATCTTCTTACTTTTAGGGATCCTTTTTAAGGTCCCTTTGTGGTTGTATGAGATTTCGGTTTTTTGTTTTTGGATTTTGAAGTTCGATGTTCAGCGATTCCATTATTACTGAGCTCTGGATATATAGTTTTACACAATGGTGTCAGCTGAATTTTTAAACCAATATCTTTAATCTCAAAATAGCTTATTTCAAGAAATTCTTCTTCAAAATTCTTATTTCTACATTTTTGGAAAGTATGTCAAATTTCCAATTCAAAAATTTATGCACTCGCATAAAAGAAAGCAAAAGTAGATCTATATATTAAAAAATGTGGTCGACACTTCCTTCTTTAAGTATGTTTTTACTATATATATATATAGTAAAAACTATGTCTATGTCTATATAACTATGTCTAACATCTTCTCACATACCTAAGCTTTACTCTAGCTCACCTCAAAACACGTCGATCTGTTTAACTGTACTCACGCGCACATTTCAGAAGCTTGGCCAATAACTGGCCGTACCTGTTTCAAGTTTGGCCCTTTTCTCGAGTTCACGCATTTAGAATGATTTGACTGTACATTATTTTGTGATATTATTTGTGTAGTCGTTATCGGATTTTGTGGATTTTTTTGAGTTTTTATATAAATAATGATGGACAATCCACACAGCATCATTTAGCCCCAAGCTAAGCAGAGCTTGTATTATGGGTACTAGATTACTGATACACTTAATACAAAACATTACATAGATAGATATTTTTTATTATACATACCCAGAACACGCGGAACAAATCTTTGTAGATCGTACAAACATTTGTCCTAAGGCGGGAATCGAATCCGCAACCTCCTGCAGCGCAGGCTGACCTTCGCCCGCCGCGCCACAGCGGTCGTCAAAATTCCGTCATTCGTTCTATTGTTTATGTATCACACTGACATCATACTGCGCAATTTCTTCACCTTTATTAATTACAATAATACGAATCACACCTTTTCCAACAACACCTATTTTTATTTTTTTTATATCAGTAGGTGCTTAATTTACTAGACAACAACAGACACAAGAGCAGTGAGAACTCTTTTAGTATTTAATTCTATCGGTTGTACATCCATCACAATAATTTGTAAACATAAATTAAATGAGTATTGGCTTACTCTCTTTCTAATACTCCTAAATCGTTTTCAAAAACTGTATTATAAAAATGTATCGTAAATGTATAATAACAGTCGCACAGGTCGATCTTCAAGACCTGTCGAGGTCGGTCTTTCATATATCCAGAGCACTCCGTGGAAAGAAAAGCACGTTAAACCGTTAGACATTTGTTACTATATGTCAAACTCTTGCAGTCGTTATGGGTAGTCAAAAGCCCGAAAGTCTTACCAAGGCGTATTGTATTACCCAGTTACTGGATTGTGGAGGTCTGACAAGCAGTCCCTCCATGTAAAAGATTGGTATATTTGCACCCGGTAAGACTGGAAGCGGACCCCAACATGGTTGTGAAAAAGCCAGTCAGACTAACACAATTTGATACCTTTGGTTAACACTCTACCAACTCAGCCTTTTTGATTTAACTTGGTCAATGTGAACCATCATTACGCATTCTTAAACCTAAATACTAATTCCATTTACAGTTCTTGGCTATGTTAGGACTAAATAGACTATATGTCTTTATTGATTAGATAAATAGCCGTATTAGTAACACAAATATTTTTTTCCATATCTGTAGTTGACTTTGAATAAATAACAAGCAGGCTTGCAGCTAGAAATGGGAGTGCGCCATACTAGTCCACATGGACCTGGTAGGTAACTATATTTTTAAATAGCATTTTTTTGCGGAGAACTCAGTCAAAAACGTATAAAAAACAAAATTGAAACACAAGATTAGTGTTAGGTATAATAAATACATGCCTATTCATCATCTGCCTAGCCTTTTGCTTACTATGTTGGGGTCAGCTTTCAGTCTAATCGGATGCATCTGAATATTTTTCGAAGAAAATACAGATAGAGAAAACAAATGAAAGAAATGAGTAAAAATCTCTAAATTCACGAATAGCTCGAGAATATGACAGTGACAGTTAAGAGCTAAGGTCATATTATTATGCCTTGTTTATGGTTGATTCGTTCTGAAATGTCTACTTTGGTTTAGTTTAAAATTATCAGCACTTAAATGTGTCTATCCCTTTTTTGTTTCATAAGAGAGATAAAGATGGAAAAAGCATAATTTTAAGTTAACCCTGTTAACAAGGAAATCGGCAGTATTACCTTATTCTTGCAAAAGTATAATAAATAATAATAAAAAAAAATATGCTAGACAATCCACACAGCATCATTTAGCCCCAAGCTAAGCAGAGCTTGTGTTATGGGTACTAGATTACTGATATACTTAATACAATACATAGATAGATATTTTTTTTATTATACATAGCTAACACCCAGAACACCCGGAATGTTTTTTTGTAGATCGTACAAACATTTGTCCCAAGGCGGGAATCGAACCCGCAAACTTCTGCGTCGCAGGCGGACCTTCGCCCGCCGCGTACATCGGTCGTCAAGTATGAAGTAAGAAAATTATTTTTAATTCACTTTATAAACTTCATTGTTTGAATTACAAAACATTTGTAATAATCATAACCGTGTTATGCTGACTGCGGGTTTTAACCCCATATAAAATGTTAAATAATTATTATGAAATGCAATTCTTTCACGCATTAATTATTTTTAATTTTGTGAAAATTCCTTATGGAGAAAAATGTAGCCATTGTTTATATTTTATATAGGAAGTCCATGTATTTGAAATGCAACTTTATGAGAAAGAGTGTAAGGTTTAAATTGAAGTGAAATGTGTTAACAAGTTGGTTACCTTGATAACATTTTAGCTGTCTAGTTGTTTATTAAAAAGACATCAACGCGAACGCCAAAAACAAAACAATTAAACAAATTTTATTACTTATTACATTAGAATTGAGTACAAAAAGTTTCTTTACTCATTTTTTCAAAGTTCACAAAATATGCAAAGTTTTATTTTATGTAATATTTGTTTTATATATACAGCGGTATATTTTTAACCAATTTATTTATGCAATTGATTTTAAAATGATCATTGTGTAAGCTACAATATATTAACTTTTTTCTATATTATATAAAAAATTTAAAATGCACTAAGAAAATTAAAACGAGACACTGCAAAAAAAGTGTACTCCTGCGCATGTGAAGGCGACCGAGGTGGCAATGTGTTTCTTTTTGTTATAAATGGACTTAACATCCAAAATTACACAAGGGAAATGTTACCTACTGTTCGGGAAGTTAAGGTTGAAAATTGTATATAGCAGAAACAATTAACTTGACAGTGTGAATGGAGAAGGCTCGTCAACCACCACTCATTTGAGAAACTGCCTCAGTCCACGACAAGCGTTCGTCGTTGCTGCACGCATGCGCGATCTCTCCCCATTGGCCAATTTGAATTTCGGATTCGAACGTTCTAACCGACCGGCCAATCGCGTTCGATCGTTTGATTTCTTTTCGCGTCCACTTTTTGCATGTACGTTGTGTTCCGTTATCGTGACCTGTGCTTGTGACATTCGAAGACAGTGTATATTAATAACGGCTGATTGTTCTTTGCCAGAAGGTCGGATGTTTTCTCACGTTTTCTGGTAAGATATTTAAGATATCATTTGCTGTTAATTGTATCATTCGTATATTTTTTTGTGTGGATGACTCTTATCTGTATTCACACGGGTGTTGCTTGTTTGTGCCTACGATTTCAAGATACCTACGTTTCGAAATTATTACGACAATTCACTGTCATGGTTGCAATTTTCTTACATACCCTACCTACTCGCAATAATTAATGTAGCTTTAATATAAAATACCATTTTTTTTTGTACCCAAATACTGTTTCAATTTCCAACAATGAATATGTATCGAACTTTAGTATATACATACAAATGTCTGATTAAATATATGGCTGCTGAGATCACCAGACGCGGTAAAACGTGATATTTAAATACCTACAAAATGGAGTGACCTCATGAGACGTAGTATGAGGATCACATCACTAGCTAATAAAAAGCTTTGCGGTGTTGCGCATCACTAATTGCGTGGAAAAATGAAGGAGGATGATATACAATCCTTAGGTCAAGGAGTTTACATTGTGTTATTGAACTTATATTTAGAACTAAGACGTTTGTATTAGTTCGAGATTTAAATAAAAATATGAATTTAAATATTGAAGAATCTAGCTCGTTCTAGAGGTACCGTCTAAATAAATTAATTAATTTGAGGCTAATTTTCTAGATTATTATATTTTCCATGACAAATGTCTGTAAATTATTGTTAATCTCACATCGATAAACTTATAAATACCCACGAAGGTTTTAATACTTAACAATATATCTAGTGATATCTCAAGATGGCAGTGAAAACGTAAATTGCTGATTAATCAAACGTGTGTTCAGAACAAAAACAAAAGAGGAAAGTATGTTAGGAGATTTCTGCAGCAATCTATGGAGTGGATAAAGAAAGTTGTAGAAAATTATTATTATTATTATTTATGTGCTGCATGGTAGCTGTTTATTACTTCATAACAAAAATAGTAAAATTCGATGATAGGCAACGATTTCGAGAGAACGAATGAGGTAAAATGGACACCTGCTACTTTATACTTTGTTTACTCTTAGTCACAACTGCCCTGTTGTGTAGGTCGGGCAAAGTGGTACTGTTACATATGAATTGCTTAGTGGCAGGCCAGAGTTTATATGTGGGCGGTGTGATAACCCCTCGGAAGATCTCTCTCCGATCGAGTCAGACCACTGTCCCATCGGACTATGAGAGGGAGGGAAGAGAGAGTGCACCTGCGTTTGCGCAGACACTTGTGCACTATAATATCTCTCACGTCAACGGCTAAACTCTGTCGAGATTGACCGCCATGACCGAAATTTAATCACGTAGACTTTTAATAGTAACATTATACATATTGCTGCCTTGTTGGTCCAGTGGTCTCGGACGCAACTGCTGAGTGTAAGGTCCTGCATTCGATTCCCAGGGGAAAGTGTTATTAGGTTTTTTCTTTTGGATTTTCTCAGTAGCAGCCCGGAGTCTGGATTTGGTAATAGGCTCGCACCCTATTACTTTACTGACATTGACTTAAAACTAGCTGGCGAAATGTAGGTCTACTATACATGCATCTCTGTCTAACCCTTTGGGGAATAAAGGCGTGATGTTATGTTTTATGTATGTAACAGTTAAAACCTGATTTTAAAACCACTAGAGACCTCATCCACTGATCTTATACATAAAATTCTGGCGTCACAATGTTAGTTACCATACTCCTCCGAAATGGCTTGACCGATGTTTATGAAATTTTACATGCACATTCAGTAGGTCTGAGAGTCGGCTACTATCTATTTTTCATACCCGCAAGTGATAAGGGTGGTCCACCCCAAACATTTTCTATGGCAGAACAACGTTTGCTGGGTCAGCTAGTAATAAATAAATATCGCTGGACAATCCACACAGCATCATATAGCCCCAAGCTAAGCAGAGCTTGTGTTATGGGTACTAGATGACTGATATACTTAATACAATACATTACATAGATAGATATTTTTATTATATATAGCAAATACCCAGAACACCCGGAACAAATATTTGCAGATCGTACAAACATTTGTCCCAAGGCGGGAATCGAACCCGCAACCTCTTGCGTCGCAACCTTCGCCCGCCGCGCCACATCGGTCGTCGAAAAAAAATGCAATTCTGTAAACACTGTTCACAACACGCTGTTCTAACAGTCAAAGGTGAAGGCTTAAACCACACTAGTTAACTATTAACTACAGTTAGTAATGAACGTTACCATAATTTATAATTACTAAAAATTATCTGTGTACAAGCTTATCCTTAAGGCCATCGCTACATGTTGGATATGTACCAGTAACCATGCCGCTACTGACCCACATGGAATGGGCGTAAGCAGGTGTATACGTGTTAGTGTGTAAGCCAAGTTTGTTTTGATTAAGTTGTATTTAAGTGAAGGATTGGGGTAATGAGGAAAAATAATTAGCATTGAGTTTACATGTGTTGTGTTGTTTGGATAAATATATGTAACCGTTGTTATAAAGATAAATTTTCCAAAATTAATGCTATTTATACAATATTCACATACATCACACCTGTATTTTTCTATTTTTTTTTTTAATAAACCTTGCCCCCCACAAGGAATTTCTCCTGTATTGTGGGTGCGTTTACAAACATTTAAACTCACATACACAAACAACCAGACCCGGAACAACTACCTGTAGGCCATACAAATATTTTTTCCGTGCGGGGATCGAATCCGCGACACGCAGCGCAACAGCCTTTCGCTAACTACTGCGCCAACCGTGCCGTATTACCCGATGAGTTAGGCCAGCACATCAAGATACCCCAATCTGCCCTACTTATTTGTTAGTTTTTCAACTTTATTACAAAAGTATAATTTTCATGTTCAATTGGGAAAATTCGACTGTGTGGAAAAACTTGATGTTTCTTGGTTAGTTTGCACCTGCAAATAATAATAATCTTAATTTTATGAAGGCGTTGAAAACCCTTGTCGCATCTTTCCCAATTCGAAAGTTAGTTCAATATGATTCTAAACAAAAATTAATACATTCCTAATTATCTTCATTAAGTTGGTGACTAATTAGTCAGCCCTATACACAGTGACAAATTTGAAATTGGAACACAAACGACCCTGCAAACACTAATCATAAAATTGATCTGATCAACATACCGTATCGCTTTCAAAACAAAGGTTACATTTACACAACAGACTTCAATGTTCTGCTGTCATTCTGACGAGTGAGTTGTAACTCGTAATATATATATTACAAGTTAGTATATATTACAAGTTACAACTCGCTCGCAAAAAAAAAAAAATATAATTATTTTTTTAATATGGCTAATATTCGTCACGTCAGTCAAAAAAAAAAACAATTAGACCATTTATACAATTATGACATAAAACTAACTATATACAAAAACAAAATAAAATAAAAAGCCGACTAAGGCACTCAGGCGTCAAAGTACTCCTCCGACTGGCAGCATTGCCACGTTGGATGGCAATACTAATTATTTGGGCAAAGAATGAGCGAGCCCTCTGGTCAAGCGAAGTGTCGATAAATTTCCTTTTTTTTTAGTAGTATGTACTAATTAACGATTAAACGGATATCAATCAGGTGGGAGAAGTTCTATTATAGCTAGGGCATAGAAAAACCTGTATCACTGAGTTGCTTTGGGCACGGAGTTTTGTCCGAGTTTATTTTGGCAATTCTTCTTAGGAATCAGTCAGGTAGGAAATCCTGGCGGCCCGGCGCCATCTTGTTTTTCAAAAATTGACCCTTACATTGAATTGTAAAAGTGTCTGGATAAGATAAATATCAAATATCTTAATGAGGTTAATATAATTAATTTTCATTCATACTTACATACATGAATTCACGCCATTTTCCCATGGGGGTAAGCAGAAACTATAGAACGACAACGACACGACACACGACGACACGGTTGGCGCAGTGGTTGAGCCATCGGCTGCTGCGCCGCGTGTTGTGGGTTCGATCCCCACACGGAACAAATATTTGTGTGACCCACAGGTAGTTGTTCCGGGTCTGGCTGTTCGTGTATGTCAGTTTAAATGTTTGTAAACGTACCCACGACACAGGAGAAATTCCTAGTGTGGGGCAATGTTTTTTTTAAAAAAGAAAGAAGAAAAAAAAAAAAACGCCTCCTGCTACAATTCTGACATACTGCTTTTACTTCGTTTACGTTCATACATCTGGTCTTACACGCCCGCCGATTGCAAGTACCTACTACGCACCTTACCATTTTGAAGACCATCACCAAAAACGCTACGTGTCTGTCCGGCGTTTCCGCTTATATCTGCCTTACCTTTTGTTAGTCGTCTTTCATTCATCCTCTCAACGTTACCAAACAATCTAAGCACTATATCCACCGTTGAACATTTAAAACCCCTATTAAATATTCCGTCCATTTTTAGAAAAAATTGTTGAAACAGTAGTTGAGACATCTCCATTAAGCAACTAGTTTATACGGCCTTGGGGGTGAGACTTAAAAGTAGTTGACATTTAAAATTACATTTTATTTTTATTCCAAGTATTAATCACGTATGTAAATTCAGACTTTTAGTTACATTTTAACATGTCTGGTACAAAATATCATCTGGAAACTTAAGTATAATGAATGACAGACAATATTCTGTCCATGTATTTATGTGTGAGTTCCAAAATGTATTTTGTACATACAGGTGATATTTAAAACAACTGAATTCATTTACATAATAATTGTTCATATTCTTTTGACACTGTTCTTTAATTTTATGTCATACTTTTAAATTTAAGTGATGTCTTGTCGTTTTATGACAGTTTTGTGAAATGTATCGTGTTGATTTAATAACAGCACGTCTGGCGAGCATAGACCCCAGTTGGCTGACGTTACCGCTATCAATTGAACTGCGGGTATCTCAATTCAAAATGGTTCCAAAAATTTGGTTTATCGGCAATAACTATCTCAACTGTTTCTGTTTTTGTTTTTTACTTCCAACTTGGATTTAACCTTAAACGCAAAACTTTGCAAACATAAAAAAATAAAAGAGTTTAGGCTTATTTTATTTTTTTTGCTAGCTTACTTGGTGCTATGTTACTGGGCAAAGGCCCCCTCTTCTCTACTACCTCTGAGTCTTGGAAGTTTGCCCCAGAAACATGGTGCCATCTTCGCCACGGTTGACCTCAATGACGATGTCCTCCCTCCGATATCCAGTGATAGACGAAACTCTCACACAAAACAAACTCTTTTATGAGATAAGCTGAAGTACAGCTCTTTTATAAGGTTTTTTTTTTATGAATACCCTATTTACGGCGTGACCAGTTGGACTTCAAAAAAATAATTATTTTCGTTTAGTAGCCCTATTCTTGGGAAGGCTATTTAACATCACACTTCAATTCTTGGGAGCAGGTGAATCAGGGGATCACAGCTAGTGTTATAAAAACGTCACGGGACGACTTGGATGTCTTTATTAAGCATTGGCAAGAGGTGGCGCGGAATCGCGACCGATATAAGGAACGGAGGGAGGGCTTTGCTTAGCAGTTGGTTACTTCGTACTAATAATATTAATAAATAAA
The DNA here is from genome assembly GCA_905147745.2 of Phlogophora meticulosa. Taxonomy (NCBI): domain Eukaryota; kingdom Metazoa; phylum Arthropoda; class Insecta; order Lepidoptera; family Noctuidae; genus Phlogophora; species Phlogophora meticulosa. The sequence goes on from LR990524.1 coordinate 12,721,572, forward strand.
ACGTCAGCCAATACCGAGAGAGACAATATTGACAACCGGATAATAGGGATGTGTCCTAGGTAAAAATATATTAAGTCTATTTAGTCCGTCAGTAAGATTACCAAAAAATATTGGACACGTATTTTTTTGCTTACTTAATTTAATAAAAAGTGACAATGATATAGCACATCAAAGTTCAGGAGAAGGAGCTTGTGACGTCACGCCGTGCTACATTTTTAACGAAAAGTGTAGCACGGCGTGACGTCACGCGCAATTGCAACGCACTATACCGTCGTCATTCTTGGTTTACGTGACAAAAGAAAAAATACGTGTCCAGTATTTTTGAGTAATCCAACTTTCGGACCAATCAGATTTTTTAAGGACACTACCCTATACCGAGTAGGTAATTGGAAGTTTTCGGCACATTATTTGTGTACTAAACAAGATGAAGTTAGGCGTAAACCTGTAAAACCTTGTTTATAAATATACAAATAAAGTGCCGAAAACTTCCAATTACCTACACGATATTGTCCGGTTGTCAAACAAGACGAAATGGTTACAGTTTCTTTCGTCATAGTGACGTAATATCTTCGTCTGTAGGCCTATTGTCACTTGTACCATTGAAAGGTGTACAAACACTTTCTTTTCTATACAGAGTTATTTGTTGAGATGGGTCAGCAAATAGTACTGTTGTACGGAAAAATGAAAGACGTTTTTTGAAATTGAGTATTTTTTTTTTGTATTCACTACGTATATATGCTGTATGAAACAATTTTAAAAAGCGCCAGGCATTTTGTAATCAAGTTCATTCTATCAATCATACAATAAATTCTTCTTAAAATTGCATGTCGTGGTTCCTCCTACGTTCAGAATTTTAGATATGACCACTCTGCTGGGATTGTGTTATTTGACCAACGGCTAGAAAGAAGTAGACCAATCTGAACGAGTCATTCTGTATATAAACTGGCTTACTCATCATATCGCTAACCTTTTCCCAATTGTACCTTTATGTTGAGGTCGGCTTCCAGTCTAAGCGTAAACACTTGAATACCAACATTTTACATAGAGAGATAGCCTATCTAACCTCCACAACCCAGTTACTGGGTAATACCAATACCCTTGCTGAGACTGATAGTCAGATATTCAGGCTTTTGACAACCCGTTATCACGGAGGGTTCTCGGTATGTAATGAATGTTCATCCAACCACAGACCGACCTCGGAAACCGTAGCATAACCTTCGATCTGCATAAGGGGCTATTTTTATTTAACCTGGACATCAAAATGGTCTTACGGTTGTTAATTATATTAAATGTTTATGTAATGTATACCCGTTTTGATTTAATTTAAGACTAGGCAATTCTAAATGAAGTGCCTAAATGGAAGCGCACAACATTTGCAGTGCGCAACAGTTCAATAATATTCAGGTAGGTATTTAGGTCTCGCTTATTGTTAGTGAAAACGAGCAGTAGTATTCAATTGTTATGTAACTGTTTTAATTGTTCACTTCGCTGATTTAGAGAAATGTTTTAATATTGCTCTTACGTTGCTAGTGTTTTGTTTACGTTATTTTTTGTTACATAGTAGACATTCTTTCTCTTTCGTATTACTAACAGTAGGCATTCTTTCTCTTTCAAGAAGATTAATGAGTAATAGGCATAACACATTCCAATTTAAAATATTTTGGATACTACTCTGTTTTATAAGGTCTCTTAAACTATTCATCACACGATTTGATTGGCCCTTTATACTTCAATCTACCAATCATTATCGATTTGAAATCAGGGGGACAATTCCCGTATTTTTGACATCGTTCGTATTGTAATATCAGATTCAATCTGTCAAAAATACGTCTAATCTACCAAAATTTTTGACAAGTTTTTGACATTGATGGTCGTTGTGACTAGATTTTGAACGTTTTTAATTACGATAATTGGCCGTCAGATTTAGATGTTATTTAGGATGACAGAAATAAATAAGTAGAAAGTAAACTATAATATTACGATAAAACTGAAGAGTATGTTTGTATGTACGCAAATCTCTGGAATTGACAGTCAGAATTGAAAAAAATAGTGTTGCATTCGAAAGCCCAATTACTACGCTATTCAACACCACGCTTTGGAATGGGTGAAACCTCGGGACACATCTAGTTTTCAATATTGAAGTAAAATTATAGCAATCTTTAAAAAAAAACATTATCACACACACCATTTACAGATTGAAGAGTATGTTTTCTTCTGGCTAACGCTCGCACGCAAAATATGGTACGGTTCTTTGATCGAATAACAGCATTCTTAGAATTTATTGGTTCTAATTAACACAAGTTAATTCACACACGATTGGTTAAACAATGAAGTCGTTTGACTAAACGACAGAGAGCGAACACCTTCGCATGCACGAACTCATTTAAAAAGGAATAAATTATGGGTGTATGTATTTGTACATAGTTGTTGTAGACTGTTGCTGAGCATTGGGTTCGATTTCCGAGTCAGGCAAAGTGTTATTGAATTTTTCCATATTACTACTATCTCAGTAGTAGCTCGCCCTCTAGTACGGCTGTAACATAACTAGCGAAAAATAAAAAAATACAACTGTTAGATAGATGCAAATAGGTTTTACGTTTACACGTCATACAATAAATTACAATTAGATTAGGGCGGTGTTTCCTTCCACACTCCCTGGTCTTTTCTCCAAAACTCCAAGCGCTTTTTGAAGGTTTCCACCAGAAACCAATAAAAAAAGGTTGGTGTTTCCTTACCTGACTTATCTAAGAAGAAACACCGAAACAAAGTTCAGTCCATTTTGAAGTCCAGACATTATCTTGGTCAGATCATGAGATGACTAAACATATTAGTGATGATATTAGGCTAAGTGGAGCTGTCCAGTCAATGCAAGCATTTGTCAGTAACCATACAGCTCATGTGTTATGATTGTCTTAATAATAAATAAATAAATATTGCTGGACAATCCACAAGCATCATCTAGCCCCAAGCTAAGCAGAGCTTGTGTTATGGGTACTAGATGACTGATATACTTAATACAATACATTACATAGATAGATATTTTTATTATATATAGCAAATATCCAGAACACCCGGAACAAATATTTGCAGATCGTACAAACATTTGTCCCAAGGCGGGAATCGAACCCGCAACCTCTTGCGTCGCAGGCGGACCTTCGCCCACCGCGCCACATCGGTCGTCAATGTTATTATTAATGTTCACATAACTCGAAAAGTCCCGGTCGATTCAGTAATTTCCCCTTTAAAATCTTGTGAAGTAAGCGGTGAAGTGAGCTGTTAGTGTGTTACCTAAGCAGGTTGACACTGACAGCTCACCCAAGTTTTCACTAGGAGAATATTCAGTCTTTTTTTTATATGCCAGATATGATCCCATAGTGAAAGTTTTTCAAATTCCCATGAATATAAACAACTTTAAAACTTTTTTTTCACCTTCTAGAGTAAAAGTGCCCATATTTTTTTCGGAGTGACTTTTTAAATCTTTCTGGAAAGTTTGCCAATGAAATAAAAATCACCCTGTATTTGTCATTTGTCACACCGTACTGTACCTGTTTATTTTTTGCGCAGTTGCATGTTAGCATATTGTTAAATGTATTATGAATTATTAGCATATCAATTAATATGTCCCTGTCTATTGAGTTAATTGTAAACAAAACGTCTTATTTCAACAAACAATAATATCACGGCTGTATTCCCCGAAGGGTAAGGCAGGGATGTATCTACCAATGACATTTCGCCAGCTATATTTAAGTCCTATGTAATAGGGGTAAGCTTATTGACACCAACCGGGCACAAATTCAGACTGCGGGCTGTTACTATAAAAATCCAGATTCTTTCTTTCTTTTTCTTTTTGATAAAAACATTGCCCCACACTAGGAATTTCTCCTGTATCGTGGGTGCGTTTACAAACATTTAAACTCACATACACAAACAGCCAGACCCGGAACAACTACCTGTAGGTCATACAAATATTTGTTCCGTGCGGGGATCGAACCCACAACACGCGGCGCAGCAGCCGATGGCTCAACCACTGCGCCAACCATGTCGTCAGATTGAGAACCCAGTACCTCATACTCAGCAGTAACGCTTCCGACCACTAGACCCAAGGAGTCTATCTAATACACTTATTTCTTTCATAACTAGTTTCCAATCATTTCCGTATTCCGTTCAAGAAATTGTGCTATACGCGAATGTAAGCGATTAGGTTGTAATTTCTCGATACGATGCGTCCCAGCTACACACTCTTGCGCAGTTATGACAGTTAACATCACTATGTATGTAGTTACGATGACAGATGATGTAGGAGGCGAAAATAGCATCTTCAGTGGATAGTTTATTGCTTGCATTGATGTTAGGAATGACGATGAAGAAGTTGTGAAATCTACTTACGGTAATAATCTATTTTACAAGTTATCAGGGTTTTTTCTTTTTTAATTTAAAACATTGCCCCACATTAGGAATTTCGCCTGTATCGTGGGAGCGTTTACAAACATTTAAACTCACATACACAAACAGCCAGACCCGGTACAATTACCTGTAGGTCATACAAATATTTGTTCCGTGCGGGGATCGAACCCACAACACGCGGCGCAGCAGCCGATGGCTCAACCACTCCTCCAACCAAACCAAAATTATGTTACGAATAGGCATCTATTTAAGAGAGAAATAGCTATTATTCAGGTATATCAGATATTCTTGATTATTAATTGGGAAATAATCATCACTATTTGTGTAGCTCTTGAAACACTGGTATTCAGCTGAAAACGATTAGACTGGAAACCGACCCCTACATAGTTGGGAAAAGACATTTAGACATTTGCCTAGCTCTGATTGCAATTTAATTACTTTGTATTAAGATTTTTAGCACAAGTCTTACGTTTCTGGTACGGATCAAATATTTGTATGGCCTACAGGTAGTTGTTCCGGGTCTGGCTGTTTGTGTATGTGAGTTTTAATGTTTGTAAATGCACACACGATACAAAAGAAATTCCTAGTGTGTTAAAAATAAAAATTTATGCATTTGTTAAGAACTTTTATAATGATGTAAATATTTGACGAGCCAAGGAAAAACATGCACACAGCCAATTTAAAATTAGTATACACGTACCCAATTTGCTATACTTAAATTATTATTTCATGTCAAATAATCGATTTAACGATCACACATATTACTGAAAACGCATACTCACAAACACGCATATACCTACACACTTGAATAAAACATATAATTTGCCTATAGACAGAGTCACGCACAAAATCTAGTCCACATACTGTCCTGTTGAATCAACTCTCACGCATTGAAAGTGGAATAACTACAATAATTTGTTTTATATAAATAATTAGTCAGTGTTTTAGGACCTCACTCAAAGGTCGTGGTTTTAAATGCGGGGGAAGTTCCTACGTGATTTTTTTCAATTCATAGTAACATTTATAGTACTTTCGTAGTTTATCTTAGAAATCACTGACATCGGTGAAAGAAAACAATTTGAGGAAACCTGGACTTACAAATAAGTTGATTTAAGACAGAAATATCCAGCCCGTGCCTTCTCAGTCTAAGAAGAGGTCATTGCCCTCGGGCAGTAACAGGCTGGTATTAAAATATTTATGAAAAAAGTTTACTGCGAAACGATGCCGACATTACGAGTTCATACACCGGTCGTGGTACTCTCAATGTGTAAGGTGAAACTGAAGATATCATGCATTGTCGTGTGTATAACGGGAAGATATTTTTAGGATTTGGTGAAAGCTGGTATTTGGGTTTTGATTGTTTTCTTTTGATCGAATGCAGTTATAATCTTATTTTTATTCAAGATCCGGTTTAGGTATCCCTAGTGCTGGGAAGAGATAACTTGATAACTTCTACTTTGTTTTAAATGTTGTGCACGTCTGTAATTGTCGTAAACACCAGCTATATGCCTCTGTTTCGTGTCTCTTATTAATGTTTGTGTTTATGATGTTGATGTGCCTTAATACTAAATAAATAAACTTCAGTTACAAAAATTCCACTTTAAAAAAGTTATGATGAGATAGATGTTATTAGGTCTTTACCTATGAAATTGCCGTTCTGCAGTACTGGCCATTTCAAATCAAAATATTTTTTGTTTGGCTAAGAATTCTAATTTCAAATTAATTTTATTTTAAAAACATGGATTTTTTTTTCCAAAAGTAGTCATTTGTTTATTGATTAGTGTTACATTTTCATCGCATTTAAATCTTTTTCGTCATCATGGATACGTTAAAAATTCGAGTAATTATGGAATATGAGTACCGTCGTGGCAGCAACGCGGCACAAGCGGCACGCAACATCAACGACGTTTACGGAGCTAACACTACAAACCAACGCACTACCTGTTATTGGTTTGCTCGCTTCCGTTCTGGAAATTTCGACCTGAAAAATGAACCTCGCGGTCGTCCGAAGACTTTGGTCGACAATGGCGAATTAAAGGCGATTGTGGAAGCTGATGATACACAATCTACGGCTGAATTAGCAGCAGCTTTCGACGTTAGCGTCAAAACAATATTGGTCCATTTGCGTCAAATTGGCAAGGTAAAAAAGCTTGACAAATGGGTGCCCCACGAACTCAATGATCGCCAGCGCGAAGTACGCGTCGAGACGTGCCTTGCACTGCTCAACAGACACACAAATGAAGGAATTTTGAACCGCATTGTTACCTGCGATGAAAAATGGATTCTGTTTGATAACCGCAAGCGCTCAGCAAGTTGGTTGGATCCTGGTTCAGCACCTAAACAATGCCCTAAACGAAAACTTACCCCAAGAAAAGTGATGGTCACTGTTTGGTGGTCTAGCGCCGGTGTGATTCAACACAGCTTCTTACCAAACGGGGTGAGCATTACTGCAGATGTGTACTGTGAAGAATTGAACACAATGATGGAGAAGCTGGCACATCTCCAACCAGCATTGGTCAATCGCTCGTCTCCGCTGCTCCTGCACGACAACGCGCGACCTCATACTGCACAGCAGACGGTCTCCAAGTTGCAAGAACTGGGGTTGGAAGCTCTCCGTCATCCGCCCTACTCACCAGACCTTGCGCCTACAGACTACTACTTTTTCCAGAATTTGGATAACTTCTTGGCGGGAAAAAAATTCAATACCCGAGAGGCAGTACAAAATGCCTTTGAAGAATTTGTTGCCTCCCGTCCAGCTGATTTCTTTAAGAAGGGCATCAATAAACTGCCACTGCGTTGGCAAAGATGCATTGATTGCATGGGTGATTACTTCGATTAATACAAATAAAAAATACATGAAAAAAATTCATTTAAATTTTTTCATACAAAACGGCAATTTCATAGGTAAAGACCTATTATGTATAGGGTTGAAGAGACATTGACGCAAAAACTGATACCACGAGTTCAGTACATGATTTGGCATACTTTAAATGTCTTTGAAGCAGGAGTCCAAAAAGCTAAAACAGCGATATTTCGACAACTAGCCGACGATTAGGTATGTTACTAATACATCATTTAAAACGTTACCAAATCGAATTGATAACTTACTATACAGTAAAAATGATACGAAATAATTATTAGGTATGGAACAACATATCGCTTAACATATTTTTACTCTGTCGTAATGCTCAATGTATAATTTCAAAGTGTAACATAACCTCATTTTTACGACCAACTTGGCATTCCAAGAGCTAAAAATTTACTTTACTTAAGCAACTGTTGCCAGAAACAAAACAACCTAATCTCACGAGAGAAAATGACAAGTTTTCGCTGACTAATACTTTGTACCACAAGAAACAGATTACAAGAAAACACTCGTCATTACTTTGCAGTGATAAAATCTAGGCTAATGCGAGATCAGATCTCATCTAGATTTAAAATGATATAGATCTGCAACTTACCATTTCATGTTGAGAAATGCATCTCAGATGTCATTAACTGCAATGCGGCTCTAGTTGCAAATTAAAAGCTTAGTTCAAAATTTCACAATTTACATTATTCTTAATATCCTTGTCACCTTGATGGAAAAGTTCTTTGACTTTCACCATCCTTATACGAACAGGGTCATCATCCTCCTGCCCATATCCCAATTTATTTGGGGTCGTTGCAACATGTCTTTTCCTTCCATACATCTCTATTCACCGTATATCAAGTCACCTCCTTTCTAGCCATACCATCTTTCACACAATCCATCTATCTTTTATTTGGTTTCCCTCTACTCTTGTAACCCTGCACATTCATACTCAAAACTTTCCTCACAACATGGTCCTCAATCCTTTGCATCACATGCCCATACGTAGAACGTATGGATTGGAATGTCATGCTGGAGTCTGCGTTCCCGATAACTATAACCTGGACTGTCTTTAAGTCGAGAATGGGCTGCTTCTAGGCAATCTTGGTCTATCGTTGACCACGCCATATCTCTCACGACAGCCTATCAATTAAAATAAGAATAAAATATATTCTTGCATAGCACATTTGTGCTAGCAATACAATTATATATTTTATTCGGTAATACGATAACTATTTATACATATAAAGTAATTTCTTGGCCACTTCATGTTGGAATGTGATTCCGTTTAGTCATCAGCTTTACGCAGCGGAATCCAGTTACAAAACTTCTCTTGGAAATTCCAAAGGTCAATGAAATTTACAAAATATTAACCAAGCCTCATAATCAGAACTCATTACGTTTGCATTACTGTAATTGACAAAAGCAAACCACATCAGAATCTGATTAACATTCAAGGCTTAAAATAAATAAAACGATCGCGGATACAGCGCTGCGTGTGCGCACAAACAAAGGCTGAGTTCATCAACACGTTTAACCGCAGTGACAGACTTGCTAATAACTATAGAACTTTGTATAGAAACATACTTGAAAATACAAAGTTAATAAAAGAAGTAATAATATCCATTGCTGAAGATGAGACAGTTAAACAAATGACTGACGCTTCGGCAATTGATGGGATATCTGATGTTGACAAGATAATATCCGTATAACCAGATACTTACCACAGAGATTTAGAGAGCACTACAGAATATCTAAGTTATCAGGATAAACAGCTAGAAGATGAATATTTCCACGTAGAATTTGTGTGATTTGCATTCAAAATCACCGATTTGGTCCGGTGGCAAGAGGTCAATGTTGTAAAATAAACTACAACAGCCAGAATCGAAAGGTCAGGATTTGATCATCGCATATCGTATGCCACTCATCGTCTTTTTCTCAAACTGTTTCGAATATTAACAACAACTAGAATATATTATTCAGCAAAATGTTGCCTCAGATTGGAGCAATTCCAATTACAACACCTATTTGATTCCATTAAAACATGCTTCTCACGGAATAATACAGAAAGTTCAAACAAGTCCTCGGTTTCAGCAAAACCTTTGTCCTTGATATTGTCCTCTCGCGATCCCTTTCGTGAAAACGTGAGCGCGACCACAAACTGGTTCCGAAAAGCAATAACTTTGAGTCTGACGCCATTGATGCATAAATATACTGCGCCCGAAGATGCCAGTGTGATAATTGGATACCTGACTAATGGGTTAAATGTACAACTCTGACAGAATTGTGAAGCTTTGGTCATAAAACTTGTACCTGTGAAAACCAGAAATATTTAAAGATTCACAGCTGACAGATTAATGATAAAAAATGCTTTCTAGCGGACGCAACTTGCCTAGTCGAGACAGGAAGGCTACAAGACTATTGTCTAAAAGCTTCTAAGAGAGAAATCTTTCTCAGCAGACTAATAAGAGGAAATTACATTTCCATCCAATGCTCATACGTTTTTATGCCTTTCTTTCATCCTCACATTAGAACTGAGCTCATAGGCCGGTATTCGCTTAGTATGCAAAGGGTACCTATTATAGATGCGGAAGAGGAACTTGAAGACTTATTGCATCATAAATAGTATTTAAATCAGTCAAGCAAGGCAGAATTAAAAGTAGTTGCAAGACTGTTAGTGGATTGAAAAATTATTTGTGTTTGGAGATCAATATAGAAAAAGAGAATGTACTAAGTGTTGTGTAAAATGAAAAGAAATATGCAAATGAAAATAATGCTCTAATTCAATCTTTTGTTTAGGATATAGTTCGACAGTTTAATTTGATTTTAACACAAGCTCGTAACACTAAATTGAATCATTTCATTGACGATTAACTTCTGATCCGGTCATTATAAAGAATGACCACAATTATATTGGGTTCTCTACCTGTTCCAAAGTAACCTTTATGATTGATATTCTCAAAGACATAATGATATGTAATTTATCATCCTTTTCTTAAAAAAACACCTGCCATGTCCAGTCTTTCAGTTTCATTCTCAGTTCCCGGAACGACCGCCTCGAAGAGCGGTGAAGCGAATCTTTTAACTCTCTGTGCTTTTATTTTCGGATTCCTAACGAAGCCTTATACGGAGTCAGGAGCTCAAGAGTGAGATCGTCCGATACCTTTAATAAATTGTTCTTGATTGCGTACGTCGCCTTGAGGTATAATCGCCATCAGCTGCCTCTGTGGAGCTATTCATTCACTGTCTTTTGTTGAACTTGCGTGGATTTCTAGGCTGGTTCTTGTTGAATAATGTATTATGCTGGAGTTGCGATAATGTCTGGCATTCCAGACAGCATTCAGTGTTATTGATTCACTATACTGAATGTTAAATATGAGCATCGAAGGCTTTTCTAGTATCCTTTTCGCCATTGGCTTCAAATTTTGTTTTTAATAGTGACCTAAATAATAGGTCTTTACCTATGAAATTGCCGTTTTGTATGAAAAAATTTAAATGAATTTTTTTCATGTATTTTTTATTTGTATTAATCGAAGTAATCACCCATGCAATCAATGCATCTTTGCCAACGCAGTGGCAGTTTATTGATGCCCTTCTTAAAGAAATCAGCTGGACGGGAGGCAACAAATTCTTCAAAGGCATTTTGTACTGCCTCTCGGGTATTGAATTTTTTTCCCGCCAAGAAGTTATCCAAATTCTGGAAAAAGTAGTAGTCTGTAGGCGCAAGGTCTGGTGAGTAGGGCGGATGACGGAGAGCTTCCAACCCCAGTTCTTGCAACTTGGAGACCGTCTGCTGTGCAGTATGAGGTCGCGCGTTGTCGTGCAGGAGCAGCGGAGACGAGCGATTGACCAATGCTGGTTGGAGATGTGCCAGCTTCTCCATCATTGTGTTCAATTCTTCACAGTACACATCTGCAGTAATGCTCACCCCGTTTGGTAAGAAGCTGTGTTGAATCACACCGGCGCTAGACCACCAAACAGTGACCATCACTTTTCTTGGGGTAAGTTTTCGTTTAGGGCATTGTTTAGGTGCTGAACCAGGATCCAACCAACTTGCTGAGCGCTTGCGGTTATCAAACAGAATCCATTTTTCATCGCAGGTAACAATGCGGTTCAAAATTCCTTCATTTGTGTGTCTGTTGAGCAGTGCAAGGCACGTCTGGACGCGTACTTCGCGCTGGCGATCATTGAGTTCGTGGGGCACCCATTTGTCAAGCTTTTTTACCTTGCCAATTTGACGCAAATGGACCAATATTGTTTTGACGCTAACGTCGAAAGCTGCTGCTAATTCAGCCGTAGATTGTGTATCATCAGCTTCCACAATCGCCTTTAATTCGTCATTGTCGACCAAAGTCTTCGGACGACCGCGAGGTTCATTTTTCAGGTCGAAATTTCCAGAACGGAAGCGAGAAAACCAATAACAGGTAGTGCGTTGGTTTGTAGTGTTAGCTCCGTAAACGTCGTTGATGTTGCGTGCCGCTTGTGCCGCGTTGCTGCCACGACGGTACTCATATTCCATAATTACTCGAATTTTTAACGTATCCATGATGACGAAAAAGATTTAAATGCGATGAAAATGTAACACTAATCAATAAACAAATGACTACTTTTGGAAAAAAAAATCCATGTTTTTAAAATAAAATTAATTTGAAATCAGAATTCTTAGCCAAACAAAAAATATTTTGATTTGAAATGGCCAGTACTGCAGAACGGCAATTTCATAGGTAAAGACCTAATAGAAGAAATAGATACTCTTAAACCGTCATATTTCACACTACTCCCACTATGCCGAATTTTATTGACATTATTAAACAATATGGCAGTTGCAAAAATTCCTCGCATTAGATCCAGTGAACCAATTATATTCATGTTTGCAACACTATTACGTCTTGACCATAGCTAATGATCTCTGGCCTTTTTACTATTTTAATATTTAATTTGCATGCATTAAATTCTAATCGGACCCGTTATGAAATGCGGAAAACGTTTAAAATAACAATGGCGTGGTTTATACGGAATTTCACTGACTGTTTACAGTTGACTGGGTGTACGATTGTTCATTTTTTTTTCGATTTTGGCCACACCCTTGCTATTGTCGTGTTTACCAAAGTCCGCAGCATGTTGGGCAATGTTAGGATGAGAAACTGCCACACCTGTTATTTCAGCTCTATACACATAAATTCTTTGTTTTGTTTCTAGGTTTATTGCTTCTAAAGAATTTTGTTATGTCCTTTCTACGCATTTGATCTGAATTTCTTTTGGCGTGGGATTTAAACGTTCGTTCGTAGTATACTATGTGGATGAACTTGACCTCACATTCAGGAATGTCTACCAAGTTATTATCAAACATTGAACGCGGGTACAATTGACGGCACGTACCTTAAGCGCTGGACGCTTTAGTGGGGGTAAGTTTGCACACATGCACTTTGTACTAAAATATACTACTTGGCAACTCAAGGTCCGTGATGGTAACTTTATTTCATACTAGCTTCCGCCTGCGGCTTTCCCCGCGTGGTTTGCTGATAAAAAGCTTATGTCCTTCCGTTTATCCCATCGGGATACTATCTATCTCTCTACCAAATTTTATCGAAATCCGTTCAGTGGTTTTGCCGTGAAAGACACACCATTTATAATATGTATTAGTATGAATTATTTGATATAATATTTTTTCCTAAAATTAGATTCTGTTTTATTTTTAATTCAGGCATTACATTTAGGCGTCGCCCAGTGTTCGTGTAAGACTGTCAAGAAATAGAGTGCATTTTAAGACATCTTATTAATTTCCTTAGCATACCCTTTGATATTATACCCCTTGGTAAGACTGGTTGTCAGATTTTTGGGCTCCTGACTGCCCGTAACGACTGTCAAAGATCTACAAATGACAGCCTGGTACCAACGGCTTCACGTGTCTTCCAAGACACGGAGGAATCTTGATATGTGAAGAACGGCCACCCACCCACAGGCTGACCTCAGCAACTGTAGCTTAACCTTCGATCGAACCGTCCAGCTGTTTTCATTTAGCTCCACATTATCCGATAATAATTATAATATTAAAATTCTTCGAAAGCCTAGATTATCTCACGAAATTACGTACAAACATTTCAGTGTTAGAAAATTGCAATTATTTTGTTATGTAATGCCGGTGAGTGACGAACTAACCACTGTTTACGCATTGTGGTTGCGAGTAATCGTTTATTTTGAAATGAAGCCATTTGCCTGAGTGATTATTTAACCCAGTTTTATTGAAACTTATCTAATAATTTAGAGAACATTGTAGAGATATGATATAATTATGTTACTTGTATGATAATTACCTACCTAGGTCGGAATTAGTCACAAATGTTATTCTTGCACGTTATTAGACAAAACGAGCGTGTAGATAAAGACCCTTGGAATCAAAGTGCTGTATAGTAAGTACAAGAGGAGCTCACAGCTGACTATTCACAGACAACAGTAGAACGGGTCGACCTTTTAAGGTAAGCAACACTTGCCGAGGACGATCCATGGATGGGTGACCATCCATTCCATCCCTAAGAATGACAGCCGGTATCAACAGTTTTTTAGATTTTGGAAAGGTATCGATGAATCTTGGTATGTAATGGATCCCATCCACTAACTAATCCTTAACAGTTTTATTAAAACATTCTTTTGATTTTATTTTTCTTTTAATAAGGCAACAGGGCTCTGCCTTATGTGTGGTCATTACCACCGAAATAACATCAGTCTCCAACAAAATAATACTGATTACCCACTAAAATAAAAAGCGTTAATAACAGTCACGCATCATACGTCCATCCAGTTGATTTTTTTGTTCCACCATCTTCCCATAATTACTTATTGATGTGGAAACCGGTACCGAACTACCGATTCGGTTGTACTAGCAGGCTGTAGGACTCAAGTCCTGCAGGTTGAACGACCGGGAGCCGTCTCATGGTCAGGAGCTATGGGTTATAACAATGGCGCCGGTTAACTTATTGTTTGTATGGGAACCGGTGGTAGAATTAAAGGCGGGAATAGAAAAGAAAGGGAATGTAAAAGAACGGATGGACTACTGGGTTTAGTTACATAGAACGATTGTGATTTGTTTTTTTCTGTTTGCAACCCGGAATTAAAAGAAAGTTTATTTTTTTAATTTGAAATTGGAACGCAGACTTGAAACAAATGATGAATACAAATGCGTTATATTTGTTTTTACTTTTTTTAATTTGGTTTTTTTTATTTTGTAGTTTTTTTTTTAATTTGGTAGCTAAAGGATACAACAACTTACAGTAAGCATCAATTACATAAATTGGTTGCTCTTCAACTAGTTGGTAATTTTATATTATTAAAAAAAAATGTGCATTACTAAGTATTAATCGAAGGGTTAAGCAGAGGTCTATCTATAGTTCCTATAACCACATTTCGCCAGTTATGTTAAAGTCCCGTATAAAAGCACGGTACGTATTGTCTGTACATTGCTGAGCAAGCGACTGCTGCGCCGCGTGTCGTGGGTTCGATTCCCATACGGTACAAATATTTGTATGACCTACAGGTAATTGTTCTGGGTCTGGCTGTTTGTGTACGTGACTTTAAGTGTTTGTAAACGTACCAACGATACAGGAGAAATTCCTAGAGTGGGGCAACGTTTTATTTTAAACGAATGAACGGACGAAAAGGGACAAGCCTAATTCTACCCTCGAGCTATTACCATTAATATGCATGGAAACGGAATTTCGATACGTATAAACGAAATCTGATCATAATAAGCTCACTGGCTCACCAATACGCACCAAACGAATCGTGCTTCCGAAATTTGAACCCAAAACCCGGTCATAATACAGTTATCGGCATAAAAACGATACGGCACCACATCTTCGGAACATGCAAGAGAAATGCTTACTCATCAATTTCTTAACTTAACCATTTGTAACGGTGACCACAGGCTATTATAAATAATATATTCAGCCAAGGTCAGGCCTATAATATGTCAAATGAATGAAATACAAGAAATGAAAGAAAGAATAATATGTTTATTTGGACTTGTAAAGGAAACATACGAAAATAAATCAAGGTAAATTAAAAAAAAAAAATTAAAATTTTCGTGAAAATCTAAATTTTTCCATTATTTGTTGTCGTGTTGACTTAGGACCTTGATTTTAATACACCTAGTAGGGACTATAGACCTCAGTATCTGACAAACATTCCAACTTGCTAGGTCCACCCGTTAGTGAGAAAATTGGCGGTGAAACACGGACAGACAGACGGGTTCCTTTTTTATCTTTTGAGATACGAAACCCTAAGTCGACATCGGTTATCGTGGATGAAGAAGAAGTTTAAAGTCACAATAAAGACTACCCTATGTCCTTTCCAAGGTCTCAAACTATCTTCATAGCAATTGTCAAATAAATCAGTGTAGCGGATTAAGTGAAAATGTTACAGATAGACAGAGTTTATATTACATTTATAATATAGGAGTAGTATGGATATCTAATACAGAAAAATATCCATTGAAACTAAAATAGTTTAATCTAGCCATTACGTCTTCCCACAGAACCGCAAACATTCTTACACTATCGTCTTTGGTACTGTTTACGTTTCTCTTGAGCGCTGCTCCTCAATTACTTAAAGCGATTTTGGATCTTATTCATGAGACAATACGACGCGCACACCAACCCCCACCATTCTCCCGACAAATCAAGTTAAATGCCGGCAGTATATCTACGTATGATTAATAGGTCACTAGATATAGACAAAAGCGTGGGTAGACCCCTACAAGGTCCGACGACCTCGTGAAGGTCGCGGAAAAACAATAGATGTAGATTACGCAATTGGGGCAATTCTTGGGAGTGGTCTATGTCCAGCAGTGGACATACATAAGTCACAAAAGGAAAAATAATTGTAAAATCTTTGTGCTTACAAAAGTCTGACCTCAACAATAATTAAAACCAATCTCGTAATCATTTCACAATCCAAAAATAGTATAAAAACAAGTCACATTTTGTGTCTGTCTGTATGACCGCTTACTTCTTTTAAACTGTAGAACATATTTTGATGTGACTGGCTAAATCATTTAAAGAATTTATCCGAAGTAAGAAATGTGTCTAAAACTTCATTTAAGAAAGTAATCTCGACGTTTTGTAAAACCCGCGCGAAGCCGGGACGCAAGTTTAATACCATTGAATTTAAAATGTCGAAGATAAAGATTTTTAAAATGACCAACATAAGTTGGCTATAATAATTTTAAATAAAAAAGAGAGTTCAGATATAAGCAATGAATATCGACTCTGGTTTTTTCGACATATTGAAAGTTCAATGCCGTTTGACGATCTATCGTGACGAGCGGATTGTCTGTGATATACAATATGTATCTGTAGACGTGGTTGGTATTCAGGAGGTTAGATCTAAATGAGGTATGAATTTTGTTGGGTTTACTTCCTAAGTTAATCATAACGGTACCAAGAGAAAAGAAAAATAAATCCATTAAAAATAATTGTCATTTTAATATAACAAAAATTAAGAATTCACAACAAAAATACGGCTAGATTTAAAAAATATCATTTACTACTTTTAGATAGAAAGTCAATCAGATCGAGGCGATGCCCAAATGTTAAAACGGCGTATAACACTAATCTACGCAGTCATATATGTCTATCTTTATAGATCTAGGAAAAGAATCGATTAATCTTTGACGTAATCTTTATAATGAGAATGTAGGAAATGTAGAATGAGAATATAATGAGGTCAAGGTAACATGAGACACAGAAGACAAGAAAACATATTAGATTCAAGCAAGCAAGAAAAATGTTCATACATTGTTTAGATATCCCAAATGTGTTTGATGAAATAAATACTACGACTACATATACAGATAATAATAGGTACTAGCGTTATTGTCCCAATGCAGGGTAAAGGTCTCATCTCTAAGACTATTTAAATTGTTGTATGGGATTAACCGACACAATAATAATACCAGCCTGTTACTATCCCACTGCAGGGCAAAGGCCTCTTCTCATACAGAGAAGGCACAAGCATTAATCACCACGCTTACTCAAGAAGGGTTAGCGATTTCAGATATGTATATAAGATATAAGTCCAGGTTTCCTCACAATGTTTTCCTTTACCGATGTTAGTGATGTCCAAGATAAACTTAGAAAGTACATATGAATTGAAAAAGCCACATTGGTACTTGCCCAGGACAGAATGCTTCTTTTAATTATTTTTTTACGACACGGTTGGCTTAGTGGCTAAGTAATTGGCTGCTGCTCTGCGTGTCGCGGGTTCGATCCCCGCACGGAACAAATATTTGTATAGCCTACAGGTAGTTGTTCTGGGTCTGGCTGTTTAAATGTTTGTAAACGCACCCACGATACAGGAGAAATTCCTAGTGTGGGGCAACGCTTTTCCTAAAAAAGAAAAAATCATAATTTATTGTTTTTACCATTAACCTAGCTTGTAGCCAGCGACCATAACCAGAGCAGGCAAACAGCTGACTGACCAAGAATTTCTTGTCAATACTACAAAAAACTTCCGCTAATTTACATTTTTATTGGTCAGTTGTTCGACCACCGAGCGGGCGTTACGCATCGGCGGACGAAATATCTTTCATTATTCATTCTTTAGTGAAAGTGGTTGACAGAACATTTGTTTCGTGTCTCGTGTACTAAACACAGCTTTTTGTCACCATAATTTCCTTATTAGCCACGGAAGAGTTTTTACCACGCAAAAATTGGTCACAATTTTAACAAAATTGACCGTGTCCAAGGTTCGTAAACTTTCAATACGGTTAAGGAAGGAAATAATTACCGTATCAAGTATCCTAATTTGGGTAAATTCGATTATTGACAATCAAGACCTATTTTTGTAATCGATGCTAATTTGACGACAGTTAAGTATTATTTTTGGTTGTAAACTATTTAAACGCTTGTATGTTCCGAAGGGTATGGCAGAAGAGTACTTATAGCCATCCAGAATTCGGTAGTTGTATTGAAGTCCCATAGTTAGATCCCAGATTTGTCATGGACGCGCTTATGTAAAGACTCAAGTTTAATACATACATATATTCATAATTTCTTTCTAATTCTTTCACGCCACGTGCTACGATCCTTACATACTTCTTTTGTTTTGTTGACGTTCATACATGATTCTAGTCGTGATGTTAAACGTATACAAATCAGTAGAACCTTATTATTTATAGCTGTAAGCTCTTGACACGGTGTTTATTACGTACCTATGTAGAATTCTATCTTGCAACCAAATAACTATCCTTGTATGTATCAGACTACACGGATGAAGGAAACTTGCTCCACTTTAGTTTACTCCTGAACTTAAAACGGAAATTAATAGATGTTAAGATTAATATCAATAGAAAGCAGTATCACAATTTACAAGTTGATGATCATGACTCACACATTTCGGCGAATTCTCATACAATTACAAGACTTAGTTGCCAAAATTTGAATCGCGAATATTTCATTTTGATTCATCATTATCGTCATTGAATCGGAGACTTGTTGATTTTGTTTGTGTAAGGTTGCAATTTAATGAAATGTGTGATGGGCTGCAATGTTTTAATGTATGTTCTGCACTTACCTTTGCCCGCAGATTCTCTCGTGCTAATATACATTCGGAAATTCCTCAGTTTTTTTTTTGTATGACATAATGAGAGTATATCCATTTCTGTAGTCTCGACCTCCCCACGTACCACCAAGGGAGGGAGGAGTTAAAAATGATAAAAAAAACACATCACGTGATTAATGGACGGCCCCCAAGTTCGCCAACGAATCCTATTTAACAAAACAGATGTTGTACGTTAGCAGAATGTGAGTGAATGACCTCGCTGACCGAATGATTATCTGATCCATTCACTCAATGGTTATTTAATGTCGAATATGGTGCCGTCAGCTTTCTTATTTTTTGGCTTTCTTGCGAATTACTTGTGAAAATATAGGCGACAATTCTGATGAAATGTGAATGACTCAAGTTATTTTGTAATGATTTAAGGAAAAAAATAAATAAGGAATATGTAGTATTAAGTTGGTTTCTTAAATGCGCTGTCTTTTTAAAGATTTATGGAGTTGCGTTTTCGTAACAACTCTTTATTTTGTACCGAAAAAATGTTACAGCATTCTCATCCATTGAGACGTAAGTCAAAAGTGTGTTTCCAATAGATAATTATTACCAGTGATTGTTTTTCAGATGGCATTGGTCTTATAAATCGATACTTAAATAGATTAACTGCCTCGAGCTCTCTAGACTCAAGCGCGACTGCAGAGCGTGAGGTCCTGGGTTCGAACCCAATAAAATCAAATCTCAATAAAATTTTCCTGACCTGAGAATCGATTCCCAGGTCAGGAAAATGTTATTGAGATTTTCTAAAAGGAATTTTCTGATTAACCCTCTGGATTTGTGCCCGGTTGATGGCAATAGGCTCGCCCGCTATTACATGATACTTAAACATAAATGGGGAAATGTGGGGGTTACTATAGGTTCACCTCTGCCGAACAGGCGTGATGTTATGTATGATTTTGATAATATAATGATTTTTGTAACATATCATAATACCACGCCCGTTTGCTCCGAAGGGTTAAGCAGAGACAGCTGTACACCCACATTTCGCCAGTTATTTCCCTAAAACTTTCAGAGCCAACATTTTTGCACAAGGATTCCATTACCTTCAAAAACATTGGCAGCTAAGTTACATTGGTGGTTTGCAAAAATAAACTTACCTATGAAGAAATCTGTCAGTCATTAACATTACAATTTACACAAAATTTTCTCAGCGCATTTCATTACCTTTTTTATCGATTCCAATTTATTTATGTCGAAATAAATCGTCCAATTTGTGTTTGCTTATACATATACACATGATTGCTTGTTCCTTTTGCTAGCCACATTACGTTTTTTGCATTCAAAATATTTTGAAGTAACTAATCACAATCGTGAGTGGCCTTGCTCGTTCGTGATTTGCAGTGACTAGTGATCAGACAGACTGGCTGACTTATTATTAGTTGGACAGTTCTTGTATCTAGATCTTCTAATATAGATTTATTTAGAAGTGAGAGGACCTTTTGTGTTTTGTGTATTGACTAAGATTTAAATTACAAGGAAATTGATGTTTGTATCTAGTATTCGTTTTATGTGTTACTATAGACATATGTCCATAGAAGTGGTCGTTGTGGCGATGCTTGGGCTGTCTTGGAATGTCCAGCAGTGGACGTCTTTTGTCTGTTATGGTGAAGATAAGTCCTTTGTCAACAATGAAGTCCTTAACACGAAAAATAATCTATATATATTTCATTCCTTTGATCGTTTTCCAACTTACTTACAAAAGAATAAGGTTTATGATCAATTGGGAAAATTTGACAGTTTGACATAGCTTGACGTGCTGGCGTCTGTACTTAATCATCGGTTCAGTTTTTGTGTGAGAAAATACTCATTTAAAAAATAAACTTCATGTAGCTTATATGCACTTGAAAAGTTTGCAATCAGTTACTTATAACATTAAATTTTAGCTGTTTGTTACTCTTATTATATGTAGTAATGAAATAAATAAATAATGAAAAACATAATGTTGGAAAATCCAAACAGCATCATCTAGCCCCAAGCTAAGCAGAGCTTGTGTTATGGGTACTAGATGACTGATATACTTAATACAATACATTACATAGACAGATATTTTTATTATACATAGAAAATACCCAGAACACCCGGAACAAACCTTTGTAGATCGTGCACGGTTCCAATAAGTATTTTGTCAATTCTTGTGACATCATCTCCTAGTAATTTTTTTTAAAGATATAATTACACCGTCTCCGTTTAATGAAAGAGAACACTAACTCCCAAAGAATGTTGCGATTAATAATAATCAGCTTCTTTACGCCCAATTGAGTTGTATAACAGATTTCATGTTTCGTCTTGTACCAAACTTGATTTTTTGAGGTGAAAGTCCGGCACAGGTGTTACGCGAGATGTATCGAATCATTTGGGTATAACACGCAATGGATAACTTAATCATATGTAGGTCACTTGACATTTAGATTAATTGATTTCGATTCGTGTGTTTAGAAACGATTTTATTCTGTATTTTTACAGTCGTATTTGAAGCGACATCTATCTCGCCACATACAAACTAAACCTGACGTATCCTACATCGCGATTTTAAAGTTATCCACGCGATTGAACATAATTATGTATATACAAGATCCCCACAAGAATCATCGGGCGGTAGTCCAGCAGTCACATTACTCGTCTGCTCGGAGGATCCTCCCTTATTAATGGTGGATGAGAAACTTTCCACCCTGTTCCTCATCTATATGGATATAAAAGAATCTATATATAATTTACATATATTAATTAATCATCTATATAAATTAAACCTTTTATGTGAAAGGCAAATCCCAAATTGTGCCACAAATACATTAAATTTGGATAGGTTATTAATTACAACCTTTTTTTTTTTGTTGGCAGCAAAACTCTTAAGGGAAATGAGTTTTGCAAAGGGAGTAACGCTGGTTTCTGATAAAGAATCAGGTGTTCAGTATATATTATGCTTCTTAGATCGACAAAATGTATGCAGCGGCAGATTTTTTAATCGCGATTTCAGGTTTGGTGTGATATTAAAAATTGATCGTAATAATGAGCATATTGACCGCTTAAGGGGTTTGCTGTCAACAAATAATGAGGTTGTAAATATACACATGCATACATACATACCCAGAACCCAGGATCTCATACTCAGCAGTCGTGTTTGAGACCATTAGAATGCCGACTGATGTGGCACGGCGGGCGAAGGTCCGCCTGCGAGGCAGGAGGTTGCGGGTTCGATTCTCGCCCTGGGACAAATGTTTAAACGTTCTACAAAGATTTGTTCCGGGTGTTCTGGGTATTTGCTATGTATAATAAAAATTATATATCTATGTAATGTATTGTATTAAGTATATCAGTCATCTAGTACCCATAAAACAAGCTCTGCTTATCTTGGGGCTAGATGATGCTGTGTAGATTGTCCAGCAATATTTATTTATTAGATCAACGAGTCAGTCTATATACTTATAAAGTTATACTTCAAAAACACATGGGCTATAATTTATAAAGATACTTACGCAGACCAAGCTGCGGTTGACTGCATGTATTTAATAAAGATGGGTAAGGGGTAAGAAATCATGTTTAACATCATAAAAAGACAATTGGTTCTTCATTATGATTTTGTTCGACACAGATGAGCAACTTACAAAGGCATTATGAATGTAGCCCCCTAACAATGGTTTTTAACCTCATAGATATTCTATCGCTATGGAAATTTTACTACTTTTATAAGTAAGTAAACTAGCTAAGTAAAGCCGTGACACACATCAAGCTACCCCAATCTGTCAAGTTGCTTTGATAGTCTTTCAAATTTATCACAAAAGAATGGCTCATGTGCAATTGGGATAATTGTATAGTTTGGGATAGCTCGATGTGCTGACGTAGGCACATACAATACATCAGTAGGTATATTCTGTAACAAAAATACACAGACAATTTATGTACAATGGCCAGCACATCAAGCTACCTCAATCTGTCAAATTTCTTTGATAGATTTTCAACTCCATGTTCGATTGGGAAAATTCGTCAGTTTGTATTTTTGATACTGTCAATACATACTTACATAAAGATAAAAAAACTAAAAAGTGATGTTTTTCCATGTGTTGCTCTAATAAAGACCCCCAATATTATTTTTCCTTAAATATCTATTATATATAGACATCAGTCTGTTACGATTTAATTACTTACATGTATGGGTTTTTCAAAATTACCTTCCTCAGTATTGAATGTCACATTCCACACACTTTTATATCTCAGTAGCAAGCAACATAGAAATACACAAGTATTACATTACAATATAAAACCACAAAAAAAACTCCAACAATACAAAACGGACTAACAACTGTCATCCACCTCGTTCCTAAGAAATACGAGTCCCGTCTTCCGTTTTTTTTTACTCCTACACATTAAGAAATGGTTAGTTGTTATGCTCAGGCGCAGGTAGCCAGTATTTCCGGTCTATTACTCACACGGTGGCGGGAAGTAAAAACTACGTGTAAGGGAACTTATTTTATTTATTGGCTAGACCTTTAATTGTTTGAAATTTAAATTTCTAACGGCCAAATACTGTGTTCTTAAAAGCTGTTTGTAGTTTGACGTCTAAGTCACATGAGACCACAAATTAATCAAATTCAAATAATTTATTTCAGTGTGAACATTAAAAAATACAGTTTTGAATGTCAACTTATTAATAAAATCGGCACAGTTGGCACAGTGGCTGAGCGATCTATTGCTGTGCCGCGTGTCGTGGGTTCGATTCCCGCACGGAACAAATATTTGTATGGCCTACAAGTAGTTGTTCCGGGTCTGGCTGTTTGTGTATGTGACTCTAAATGTTTGTTAACGCACCCACGATACAGGAGAAGTTCCTTGTGTGGGGCAACGTTTAAAATAAAATACAAAAATGATTCTAGTTGTTTGTTATTTCCTTATGGACAAGAAATTCCAAACTTACTCTTTTAAAATAGCTTTAAGATCGAATACCAAGTATGTTTTGCTCAGCTCGCAATATATCGGTAGATTTTTTGTCCCTGTTTCAATCAACCGTGACAACGACGATGGAAATATTAAAGTTACAGTAATACACACAAGAAATATATTATAGGTAAACTAATATAGGTAGGTATATTAGAATCTATGCTATCTCCTACGTCATGCGACAGTTATTTCAACCACTTAAGAGGTTCTAGTAATAACAGAAACTACATGGCAAATTGGGTTTAATTCCTACCCAAGACCAATTCCATAAGTGAATGAACTTTGACATCACCTAACTTCTCACTTAAGTACAACAATTAAAAGTAATATGTATATCTTTGAAGACATGAGATCGTTTTAATAATTGAAGTTTTAAAGCTAAGTTTATTTAATAAAACAATCAAACTATTATGTACAGAGGCCAGCAAATGTCAAATTTTACCAATTGAACATGAACCTTATACTTTTGTAATAAAGTTGAAAATCTATCCCAAAAAATTTGACACGTTGGGGTAGCTTGATGTACATACACATTGGCGTCTGTACATACATGAAAAGATAAAAAAAATAATCACAGGGCATCGAAAAATTTATCTGCTTCACTGTCAGCGGGAAAAGTGCCCAAAAGACTGGCAGCTTTGTCACTTTGAATGGCAATGCTGATTTTTGGCCAAAGAAAAGGCCAGCACTCTGGTCACGTGAAGAGTTTACCAAACGCTACGCGATGTCCCGACAAACTATCTAAGCCGAAACACGTGGGAAATAACATTTATAGGTCTTGGGCTTATTGGTTACAATATAAGAACTATATGCAGCAAGAAGTTTACTGCGTAGTTAGTCTGGCGATCGCTTTGTTATTCTAGCAAGCACAATTCATCCGGACCACTCAGTACTGCATTGAAACCCTAAGTCGAGCAATGTAATCAGGTTTCCCTATCTGGAATTTCTCAGAAGTAAGTCGGCGTCTGGATTTGTACCCGGTTGATAGTAAAGGCTCACCTCCTATAACATAGCACGTAGACATAACTGGCTAAATGTGGATGAAAAAAAAAAAGCTACTCTTCCTCAAAAAAAAACTAAACAATAGTTAGTACGGGTACACTTCTGCCTTACCCTACGGGGATTAAAGGCGTCGTGTTGTGTTATAGATTGCCCCCATTTGGCAATACATCTTTAATTCTCACACATTATTTGTAGACGAATCGATCACATTGGCACTACGATCGATTAAAGAGATCGATCTACAATTGGAATTAATATATTAACTACTGCGCTTCCGTCTGACACCTTACAGCATGACACTCACCTACCCTGCCCCTCCCCTCCCCTCCTTCTCTCTCTCTCGCACACACGCACAAACAAACACGGACATAAATATGTCAGTGTACGAATGTGTTGATGAAAGCCTGCGCGTGAGTGGCATTTTAACGTTCGCAGCCGTCAATGGACGCTTTCGAGGTAGTCTCAACTTGTTATGAAGTGGACTGGTTTTGCTCTGTGACGAGTTTTTTAAATAGTTGAGATTTGATTGGGTAATAAATTGATGTATTTTTCGTTTATTTGTGCGTAATATTCTGGGTTTTAGGAAAAATACAGATTATAAAATAAATTATATTCTGAAAATGTTAGGAAAAGTAAGATGTGATGGCCTAGGGGTTAGGGGGTAGGAGCTCGTCCCTCATGCAGAAGATTACGGGTTCCAAACAGGACAAGTACTAATGTAAATTATTTCAATTCAATTTACGAGTATGTATTGTAAGAAATCATCGTGCCGAAACCCAGACTTAAAATTAATAGAAGTCTGAAATCTCCAACCCGTCTTGAAATATCGTGGTGATAAATGCTCGTGCCTTCTCTGTATGAGAAGAGACTTTTGCATTACAGTGGGAAAGTAACAGACTAGACCAATGGTACTCAAAATGGTTAAGTAGGTATTAACAGCAGGAAATAAAACACGTTTGTAATGTTTGCAAGTAAGTTCTTTGACCTATCCCGTGTAAACCGAAAAATAAATCAGCTACCAGTTTGAAGTCTAAGCGTCGACCAACATTTTCCCAAAAACATAGCATAAATAAACTCGCACCACTACTTCAACGCAATATATTGACATTCCAAAACGGCAAAAATAAACTCTCAATCCAAAGGTCGCCGAGAGATCGAATGGGAAAATCCTATAAATAGTATAAATATTTATAAAGCACTGACTTACTGTGTATCTTTTGTTTTTTATTTACGACAAATACTTGTGCCATAAAAGTTTTACGCGTTCCGTTCACTGCTTCATAAACAAAACACATGAAACAAAAACTTCTTGTGGAAGGGGAAATACTTTCCATCAGATTTCGCATTATAATCTGTCTTAAGAGGGTTTATTCTGAAAGTTGGCAACGTCGCAAATAGATGTCAAATATTTCGCTGTTTTGATTAATTTGATAATATTTCTGTATTGAAATAAAAAATGTGGCTAACTAGCGAACTAGAATATTGATTATGAATTGCAATAATTAATATCGTAACACCGAATAGTTAGTTTTAGATGTAAAAAAGTATTTGGTAACTTTCCAAATGCCTTTTTTTCACCTAAAACGAGTACAACATCAAATTCAATGTTATAATTGCAATTCATTATTAATATTCTAGTCAATTGGTTAGCCAAATTTCTTATTTCCATACAGTATTATTTCCAAATTAATCGAAACAGGTAAATATTTGACAGCTATTTACGACGTTGCCAACTTTTAGGATGCACCCTCTTAATCTGTCTAATTTACTTAATACTATAACTATAACTCTTTAATCAATGTCATATTTGACATTGATTGTCACTGAGATGAGAACTCGACTAGGTTTTAAGTGTTTTTAATAGGGTAGTGTCCTTAAACATTCTGTTTGGTCCGAAAGTTGGATTACTCAAAAATACTGGACACGTATTTTTTCTTTTGTCACGTAAACCAAAAATGACGACAGCGTTGAAATTTCGCGTGACGTCACGCCGTGCTATATTTTTATGTAAAAGTGACGTCAAAACCCCTTCTCCAGAACTGATGTTTATATCTTTGTTACCTTTTATTGATTAGAGTAAGCAAACACTACGTGTCTTATATTTTTTGGTAATCTGACTGACGGACCAAATAGACTTATTATATTATTACCTAGGACACATCAGTATTGGAGGAATTGGCCTTCTGATTTCTATAACTTAGTGGCTGATAAAGGCACGAAATTTACTCCTTACTAAGGACTTTAATACAAGGGAACTTACAAAATCTGATTAATTCATAAAACGCCATAGAAAATAAACGATGAAACAAAATGAATTTCATGCACGAACTTGCATAGGCCCCGACGAGATTCGAACTCGTGATCTCCTGTTTACTAGACAGGCGCTTTAACCAACTAAGCCACGGCGCCGCTTGTTCAGTGTTACAATTAACCCTTCTTGTAGCCACAAAGTAACATCACGCTTGTTTTGGCATTCATATAGTGCACCCAGATTTTACTTGTTATCTTAATTAAGTCCCATGTATCAGAGGGCGGGCCTACTCTAGCCACTAACCGGGAACCAATCCGTACTCCAACTTGTTACTAATAAAATCCAGGAGAAACCCAATAAATCCAATGTGGGGTATTTTTTTTTGCACACAGCGATTTTTTTATACTATTAGCTGACCCGGCGAACTTCGTACCGCTTCAAAAGTTAAGTTACACTGCCATCTGTTAGAAACGTATGGAACTTATGAAACATACAATAGGAAAACATTTAATTTGAAAAAAATATATATTAAGGTCAATAATCGAAATAAAAACTATGCTATCTTTCAAGTTGGATAAAACTATACCCAAAATGTGTGCGAAATTTTATTAAAATGGTTCAGTAGTTTAGGATTCCATAGCGGACAAACAACGTGACACGTAATTTATATATGTTAAGATATACTGGAGAGTATATCGTCGGTTCGATACAAATATTTAAACTCACATATACAAAAAGCTAGACCACGAACTACTATCTATTTTTTTTTAAAGAAAAGAATTTGTTCCGTGTGGGAATCGAACGCGCGACACGCAGCATATCAGCCAATCGTTAATTCACTGTGTCAACCATACCATCAAATATCCGTGTCAGGAATCGATCCGAGGCCCTCATGCTCAGCGAGGCAGTCTTACTACTCTGTCTAGTCAAGACACATGTATTCTTACAACAATCTAAACAGAAAACAGTGTATACTACAGCCCATAAAACATGACACCATATTTTCTATTACGTGATATCGAACGATCAACGCATCGATCCCAGAACTTAGAAAACGCGGCACATAAATCAAGATGAAAACTTGTAGAACACTTAATATGGTAACCAGTCACGTGAGTTATGTCTTAATGGAGATTCTGATCTGTTCGAAAGTCTTGACTAGTTTGAAGGTGAACATAGACGATTTTTTAATTATTTGGGATAAATTGTGCAGAGATGACGGCAAATAGAGATGTATGTGGAAGAAGAAGACATGCTGCGCCGACTCTAAATAAATTTAGATATTGGAAAGAGGACGATGATGACATACGTACATACATAAACGTACGCCCTTTTCCCATGGGTGTAGGTAAAAACTACAGAATGCTACCTAAAAAAATATTTATATACGTTTATATTTTTTAAATGTTTCTCTTGTTACTTATTCCGTTTCGTTTAATTATTTTTTTATGTTTTCCATGTTTAGTATTGTGTCGTTGTGTGCCTGAGCCTGTGCTCTTGTTTGTGATCTTTACATACTCCTTTTGCTTCATTTACGGTGGTCAAACACGCACGCTGGTTGCGAGTATTACGCATCTGACAATTGTTTGGGATATATGAGTAATAAGTGGATTCTTTGTCAAGTTATGTCTTAGGTCGACATTGATTTACGTTACTTGACAAGCTTATAGTACTATCACTGTCACACAGCTGTCAAACTAGACTGCGTTTGCAGTTCAGCTTCCAAAATAGTAAACAATGAAGTAGGTACGTGTTTTTGGCAAAATGACTAACATTCAAATTGCGCTGTATCTTCAACAATTTTATTTTTTCAATAATACCTACTAGTCATTATAAAATAGACTTAATTTCATTAATCCGACGACACGGTTGGCGCAGTGGTTGAGCCATCGGCTGCTGCGCCGCATGTTGTGGGTTCGAACCCCGCACGGAACAAATATTTGTATGACCTACAGGTAATTGTTCCGGGTCTGGCTGTTTGTGTATGTGAGTTTCAATGTTTGTAAACGCACCCACGATACAGGAGAAATTCCTAGTGTGGGGCAAAAGTGCAAGATAGAGAGACTGTGACATGTCTAAGTAAAACGCCTGCTATAAAACGTTTATCAATTTCATCTTTAGAATCATAGACCGGCCTAAGATGGATATTAGTTAACGTTAAAGACATGTGGTTATGATTATATAAGAATGTATTTATAATTAAAGTTTAACATTACTGAAGCTTCGTGTACAATAAAATCAAATAAAGCAATACCAAAATTACGATACCATTTTCATGACAACTGTTGGACGAGCTCGGACCTACAAGATGTTTTGTGACCAGAAATGATTACGTAGTTTGCCATGTTTTATCGCCCAAACTGTGATAAAATATGTGTATCAAGCCATGACACAGTAGCCGTGCTCGCCCTGCTGACATATACAGATCTCCCAGCAAAAGTATGTGCCTCAGTAATCATCGTATATCTTCGGAAATACGAACGCACGTAGATGATATCTCATGACTGATCGAAATAAGTGTAGGTAATTTATGTACGCTGAAAAGATGAACTATCATTACAACGCTGCAAATAGCTACAGATTTTGGGATCCCACAATCATAGTGTTGGTATATATACCTCTACACGAACTGCAGGCCTAGTAGTTTCTATAGGTATATACACGTATGAGAAGGTGTTGAAAAAACTGTTTAAATCCAGCAATCAATATTCTCACCCAAAGTGCATTCCTTACTATTTAAAAATCCCTTAAAAGGTGCTTCTAAAGCTTATCTTGTAACATGTTCAAACAACGATGAACATGTCCAAAGCTAATGATAACCATTAAAACTTCTTACTCCCAACAAGGTGTTTACGATAGAACCGCTGCTGATTATTACATTGCTTCTTTAACACACAAGAAAGCTATCAAAGCTGTCAATAATCTATCAATGGATAACTTTTACTAGCTTCGGTCGTCTATCGTAGACTGAGGATTAGAGACGGTATCGAAACGCATAACCAGTACAAAAACGTTATGCTCAGGTAAATGTAGTGTATGACAGAGATGGATATATATTTTGTTGTTTGGGTATTATTATACGAAATTGGTGTTTGCCGCTTTCGTTAAAAAGGGTGTATGTTTTTTTTTAACTTCACTATTACGAAACATTCCAGCTTCACTAGCTATCAAACAAAAATTTCTCACACGCGAATTAAATGTTGATATACTAACTACTAATTCTTGTAACCTTTTCATGCAAGGCTAGCAGTTACCTCTAATCAAGAGATTTAAAAAATGTGGCACCTTCATACGGTGATGGAGGTAAGGTCAACCGCGCATAAAACATAAAATTTGAACTATAAAAATCGCTTGGTGATTCGAAATAAAGACGCTGTCTATGTCTTAATTACCATGTATAGTTGCGGTTGACTGTACCCGTCGCGTGCGCATCACAACGGCCTTGACAGCGTGACTTTTGAAACCCAACTAAATGTCGGGATCGGTAATATCAAAGGCCACAACCATTAAAATATCATAATACTAATAATGTGTTTTGTATTACATGTATTGTAATTAGATGGACATCCGAATAATTGTTGTAGGTTAGCGTTTGTATGGAAGATGCATTTGATAGTGATGATAATTAAAGAATTATCACGAACTAGCTTTTGCCAGCGGCTTCGCTCGCGTTAGTTAGAGGGGGGTTAGTAAGAGACAAAAAGTAGCCTATGTCACTCTCCATCTTCGTCGTTTTGCTGTGAAAGACGGACAAACAGACACACACACTTTCCCATATATAATATTATTATATATAGTATAGTATGTATTAGTTGGTGTTACTAGTCATTCCTATTTATAATGAATATTTCAATTTTTTCTACTAGAACACATATCCGTAGTGTGTCAATGGAGGGATTTTACTTTTTTCGATGCAACAGGGCCCTAAAAAATACAATAAAAAATTAAATGATTTTTTGGACGAGTCGCGATTTCATTACATAAGCAACTTAAGCTTGTCACAATACAAATGGTATAACAGAGCTTACGGTGAAGAACCAGGAGAACTTTTCAACAAATAATATAGCATGGCATAGGGAAAAGCAATATATTTTTAAAGGTGATGAGCAGTTGACATTTGATTATTATCTCTCAGATAAATCACAAACCGACCCCCTGAAAACAGAGAATTCACAACTATGGAACTGGTTTGGAAGACGGTGGCATAATATAACAAGTTTTAGAGTTATTTTTTGGAGTCTGTTGTTTTTTTTTTACTTACGTGACAGCCCGCATCCAGTTCTCAGAGGATTTTTTTTTGCATTGTATTTTTTTTTCTCTTTTATACTACTTACCATTGCAGACTAGCCCGTCAGCTGCGATTATATTTGTAGGCAGGAGTAGGCTCCATGAAAGTTTTTTCTTTATTATCAATTCCAATTGAGTAATTATTAGTTATTAGTCCAGCTAATACGACGACGGAATGGTTGATCACGGCAATTACGTGCTCTTTTAAAATACAATTTTGCTATTTATTTAATCAATTTGTATTAAACTATCATGGTTCCGCGAGAAAGGGTAAGTTTATTTTATTTAGAAGCATTTTATTAAGAAAAAAATAAATGATAATAATTTTGAATAAAGAATAATACCAGCCTGTTACTGTCCCACTGATGGGCAAACTCCTTTTCTCATATAGAGAAGGCACGAGCATTAATCGCCATGCTTGTTCAAGATAGGTTGCCGAATTCAAATAGTATAAATATAAGTCCAGGTTTCCTCACAATGTTTTCCTTCGCCGATGTCAGTGATGTCCATGATAAACTTAGTAAGCATTTGATTAACTTCAGTTTATTTTAAACAACAATGTGTATAGTTAAAGTAAACGTTTTAAAAATTTGCTTTTAGTTTTTCATATCATGATATTAATTATTATTTAAAAAAACTAAGGAAAACACGTAAGTCCGTTCCACCTGTTTCAAATCCTTGACAGTTGTTTAATTAAAACGCAACTGTGTCATTGTAATTAAACACAGGTGTGTATGATTATGGACCTCAGCGTCAACAACAATCCAAAGTTTTTCGTTTTTTTCTTACTAATGTTATTTTGTACTTTAAACTATAAAAAAATACTTCTTCTGTCGAACCTAACGACCATTTTGATTAAAAAGTAAATGATTCACTTTTTGCATAAAAAAAAGGTTGGTTGATCTGCAATTTGCCAATTCCAATAGACAAACAAAACTCGTATTCTACACAAGAGTAGATTTGTAGATTCATCATCCTCCTGCCCTTATCCCAATTTATTCGGGGTTGGCGCAGCATGTTTTCTTCTTCCATACATCTCTATTTGCCGTTATCTTAAGAGTCACCTCTTATCTAGCCATACCGTCTTTCACACAATCCATACATCTTTTCTTTGGTCTCTCTCTACTCTTGTAACCCTGCACATTCATACTCAACAGAGTACAAGAGTAGATTAGTAGATTGTATAAAGTTATTTAAATTACAATAAGAAGATTATGTGAAAAAATCTCTATGGGAACAAGGTCTTTCTTTAATACCTTATAAAACATTATACATGTAAAAGTCTAATATAATAACAATAAAAATCTCACGAACCAATAATAATAACATTAACAATATCTATAACAATACTATAATTTATATTAAAAACCTATTTGCATGGACTTAGACATTAATGTCAAGTTTCATTTTAAATAATAACATTGACAGCTACATAAGTAAGTGTTAGAACCTTGAAATACCAAACAGACGTATTATTATATTGTACAATTACGTGACCGTTATACGGATTAATAATAATAATAAAGTTGTCAATCTTATTTTAATAATGATGTCTTACACTTCACTTGCAGACGGCACAGTATAAACAACACAGCAAGCAAGGTACTAGCAAGGTTAAGTGGGCAATTTAATATAAGGTAACTATTACAAATGTGTAATAAGTCGACATAAATAAAAATGGTGGATTGCTCAACTGAATTAAATTATAAAAAAAAAACTTAGATTGGTAATTATTATTCGAATAATAAGCAGTGCATTTTATCGATATTGATGACATTTGAGATTTTAATATGATCCATTGCGAGAGAGAGCCGGAGCTATATGTAAACATCCGACTCTCTCTCTCTCTCTCTCTCTCTCACTGGAATAATTTTTATAATACAGCCGCAGTACCTGACAGTAGTGACTGTCAGGTGCCGCACCTGACAGTCACTAGACCAACGAGGTAGCCAATTCAACATCCAAACTCTTAAATACTGTTATCCGGATCTCAAAAGATAAACACGTTGCCTGTCGCCTGTCAACCCGTGCAATTCAAACGGGGGTAATGTGTCATTACGGTGCAAGAGATAGACTTATAACATAACCTGTTACTTAGTCCGTCGCCATACTGGCTGTAGCTTCGCTTCTACGCTTCGTGAGTAGCTGTGAGACAAATTTAGTCATGTAGCGCGGCATTGCGCTTCATCGATTTATTGCTATTTCAATGGTAATAGTGGTGGCAAAACGACAAAAAATAACACGCTATGTTATAACGTAACGTTTAGCGTCTATAATATCGGCTGTAAGTTTACTTTTTAATATAACTTTGCAGTAAACCAAACGTCATAGTGTGAATAGTGGCAACCGTTGTGTGCGGCAAACGTCATCACCGCGTATAGATAGCAGCCAAATGATTGCTATAACACGTTATAACGTTAGAAGAAATGCGTGATACAAAAAATGTTATTCATGCGTTGGTCCTCTAGAGCATGTCACCTAGCACGAAGCATCGCCTGTGTGGCTTTGGCCTTACTTAGACGTGACAGCATATTTACTGTGCTCATATGTCTATGTATTTAACTTGGCATGTAATTGCTATATGTAAATTATGGTTGATTGAATTTCTTGGTGCTTGCAGTTCAGTTGGGGCCTACCTGAAGTATATTAGTAGTTGATGTACTAAACCTTTAAATTAAACAGCACTGTTTTATTTAAAAATGCAGGGGCATGTGTTTACATATAAAAAAAAAAACATGTCAATTGTTAATAAATATTTTTTTGAATACCTAAGACTTTTTAACTATTTATAACTTTCTTGTTACACATATTTTCATTTACACATAATTTCCTGTTGTTGCGATTTAAACTAGAATTATAATGGTGTAATCTTTCATCTCAGAGCACTTTACAGTAGTAAGAGATTTTTAACATTTGTTTTGGTCATTGAACTAAAATATTCTTTTAGGAATACCTTGACTGTTCTGATTTAGGTTAATTTGACAGATTACTTGTCAAAAAATACATTCTTGATCAGAAGATCAAAGGTTAATAAATAAAATAGCATAACACTTTAAAAGCGATTTTTATTTTTAAAAGAACCATTTCTCACAAACCTATGACATTTTATGGTAAATGATGAGAATTAATACAATAATTCTCATCATTTATATTAGAAAAAAATAATTGTATTAGAAATAGTAGTAATTTTCCATAATTGACCAATCCGTCTGACCGGTAAGTGCTCTAATTATCCATATAAATTACCTACGTATTAAAAAAAATCGAACTAAAAAAGAAATATAAAAGGGTTGTCTTGAATCTTATTCAGACATTACTGCAACATACTGACGATAACTTTAAAATATTAAACAAAAGCATTAAAAAATGCCAAGATATAAAAAGTTTTTTTACGAAGATGACACACTTATGTAAGTTATTCAGCAACAGTTACCAAGGTGTACATGTGAGCTGTAATTATATTATTATTTTTATCCTGCTTTATACTGCAGGGCAAAGAATGCAAAGAAGAACTGAAATTCGATGGCATGGTTGGCGCAGTGGCTGAGCAATTTACTGCTACGCTGCGTGTCGTGGGTTCGATTCCCGCACGGAAAAATATTTGTATGGCTTACAGATAGTTGTTCCGGGTCTGACTGTTTGTGTATAAGAGTTTGAAAACGCACCCACGGTACAGGAGAGATTCCTAGTGTTGGTTTTTTAAAGAATAAAAAAAGGTTTACTCTTTCTCTGAGCTAGTGTGGATCAATTCAGTCTGTTGGCGACTAGCTCCTCCCACCATATTTGCCTAGCTTGTTTTCTGGGACCCCCCCCCCGTCCAAAATAAAATCACTATGGGAAAATTTTCCTCAGATAATCACATTTTTTTTGTTTTAAGTGTTTTTTCTGTATAAGTCAATAAATGATGAACGACTTTTTTTCGGTATTTTTAGAAACAACATCAAAACTGTAACTGAATTTCGATACGTGAAACTACTGCGTTTTAATCTACGATTTATAAATGCATGGCCAGCGAAAGAAATTGGGGAGACATATTCAGGACGCATGAATGTGGTGTTAAGTCTTCTACAAGTTATGTTAAATGTGTTTTGTTTGGGCACCGGTTTACTCTATATGTGGATACATTCGGACATAGGTTTTTACGAACTGGGACATATGATCATAACTGTGATGATGGGTTTTGTTGCATTGGTGCGTATTTTTTTTAAATTTTTATTTAACTTTCTCCGACAAATCATAAATGAAGATTCCTTGAACACCTTGATTTTTTAATATTCTGAAGTTTTTACCAGATTTTTGATCCACTGACGAATAGTTAAACTCTGGTTAAAAAACCTCTAAAACTGGTGGGTAGGTAAGCTTGTTTTGGGACGAAGTTGCTCGACCTAACCTTACCTTGACCACCTTGATTTCTTATAAACCTGCAGATTCTGAGGTATTTTCACCAAATTATTTGATCCAATACCATTGACGCTTAGTTTAACTCTAGTTAAGAAACCTCTGAAATAGGAGGTTTGGTAAGCTTGTTATGGAACGAAGTTGCTTGTGATAATATTATTTGAGTACCTAGATCATATCTACCGCATCGATCATACCTAGACTATAAGATTACTCTAGTTTTTGGGGCTAGATTAAAGAGTAACATGGATTTTTTAACTTGAAATTCTTTCAGGGAGGTTTTTTTGAAAATCACGTTTTTATCATAATTTAAAAATCAGCCCTAAGACTTATTTAATTTATCGGACTATTGTATAAATACTTTTTTAAGCTTCGAATAAACGTATCTACAATTTTGTTTTGCAGACGAGAATATTGATGACATTACCTGTATGTACAAAATACAGAAATTTGGTTGCTTCATTTCTGTCTAAGACGCACTTGTTTTTTTATAAAGATTCATCTGAATACGCAATGAAGGTTAGTATAACTACTTACAAAAATATATTCTATAATTTGGTTGAAAAAAAAAAAAATTATAACAAATAACTTGTCCTGCCCAAACATTAACAAACAAAAATAAAAAAAATCCTAGAGCCCGATTACAGCGCCACCTGCCGGGTCTAATTGGAATCTAAACCATCCAGAGAGTCAATCTTGTTCAAAATATGTCCAGCCGTTTAGGAGTTCAGTGTCACTCACATACAGCAGAATTATACATATATATATATAAATACTCCCTAATCTTGCTGTATTTCATTTCTGGATTCATATTTCAAAAAACACTCGTTCTGTTTAAGTTCTTTACCGTGAATTTTGAATTTCAATTAAAAAACTGACGCAAAATTATACAAACTGTATATCTAAATAGTTATATGATACTCCCTGTTTCCTTTGGTCACGCTATAACTTGAGATTAACTTTACCGATTCAAATCATTTCTTTACAAATGATTTCTAGAATAATTTTCCTTACGGAAGGAAAATTTAAGCCTTTTTCGCAAAAACTTGGAAAATTCCAACTTTTAAATTTTAACTTTCCACGTTTGACATTTCGTGCTAGCTGTCAGGACATCTGTCAGGTCAGACAGTTTTTTTTTATCCGTAGTATTGAGTTATTTTTTTATTTTCTTGCAGATATTCAAGAAAGTTAACTTCTTATCCCACTTCTTTACTTTATATTTATCAGTCCAGGTGATTTGTGGTATAGCCCTGTTCAATACTATTCCTATGTGGAACAACTACTCTTCAGGAAAATACAAAGAGAAAAATCTCTCCAACTCTACGTATGAACATTCCTTGTACCTTTCTGTGCCGGTACTAAAGGTATATACGCACTTTGATGCCTATTTGGTTAGCTGCCTTTATAACTGGTAAGTTTTTAAAAACATGTAGTATTATTTCTTTCTTTGTTTTCGCTATTCAGTTTTGTCATTGACTGCCTGAGTCTGTGCTAAATAGGTAAATCTTTTTTGTTTCTGTCTTTCGTTCTTTCGTGCTATTCTGACGAGCTCAAGTTTATATCGGGGTTCAATTAGCACAAGTTGTAATGAGTGTTAAACAACAACGATAAAGTCTACTGCCTCGTTGGTCTACTATTCGCAATCACCACTGCTAAGCATGAGGTACTGGGTTTGTTTCCTGGGGCGGAAAAAGATATTGGGCTTATCCATCTGAGATTCCTTAGTAATAGCCACAGTCCAGTTGATAGCAATAGGCTCGCCTCCCATTAAACACTGAAAAAAAAAATGTGCCAAATTTAACACAAAATTTAAAAAAGCGACAAATTATTCCAGAATTTAACTTTTTCCAATTGTTTGTATTTTTGACCTGTATTTTTAAACTCATCCATACGACCTTCTTAAAACACTATGTAGGTTTACTTCTGTAATAAGATAAGATAAGTAATTGTTACCTTTCTACTCCAGGTTAATGTCGTGTCTATGTTCAGCATCGTTCTGTGTATTGGATCTTCTTCTGTCACTGATGGTATTCAACCTCTGGGGACATTTCAAAATATTACTTCATGATCTAGAAACATTTCCATTGCCTGCTAAAAAAGTACTGCTTTCAATTGACGAAAAGAACGCAACTGTAAATGCAGAAATGTATACAGAAGAAGAACAGAAAATAGTTTCTGATAAATTGAAACGATGTATTGATTACCATAAGCTGATTAGAGAGTAAGTCACATTTCCCCTAGAATATTATTTTCAGTTGATACCTAATAACAGTTATCGGCATTGTTTTTATTGGCTTTAAAAGTAGATTATGCACAAAGGGGATAAAGCATTGTCTTATGTCACGGGCGCCATATTGAATTACGTGCGCAAAGAAATATTCTAGAGTCAAATCACGAGCGAAGCGAGGGAGTTAAAATTAAAACCTATTTTACTGTATGTGTATTTTTATATTAACTTACTGCAGCAAGGAATTCTTGCTAGCCCAAGACACCTTTATCCATCTTTATCCCTACTTTTCACACTTGTGAGATATTAAAAAGCAATCGATTTTCAAGAATAATATAACACAATAATAATAATGCTGGACAAGCCACATAGCATCATCTAACCCCAAGCTAAGCAGAGCTTGTGTTATGGGTACTAGATGACTGATAAACTTAATAAAATACATTACATAGATAGATATTTTTTTTATTATACATAGCAAATACCCGGAACACTCGAAACAAATCTTTGTAGATCGTACAAACATTTGTCCCAAGGCGGGAATCCGACTCGCAACCTCAAATGAGTTTATACCTACTTCTAAACAAACTTTCAGTTGAAGTTCCAAATTCAAAATATAGTCATATTATTGCTAGTTTAATCAATATGGCTGTAATGACTTACTTACCGTTAGTTAGTTATTATCGAGCAGTTGGTGTAAAAACAATGTTTATTAGTGGAATGTTTATTTTTACAGTTTCACTGATTCAATATCAGAAGCTTTCGGACCGATGTTGTTCGTATATTTGATATTTCATCAAGTGAGCGGCTGCTTACTGCTTCTTGAATGCTCACAAATGGTCAGTAAATTTGGCTGCATAAACAAGTTCGTTGGTATATGAGAGTATTTTGATTTAAAACAGTGTTATAGGAGTTTTTTGGGATTCTTCTACAAATAAACCTACAACGCTTCAACTCCATATTTCTGTGAAATTATAGTGGTTACATTTAAATAAATGGTGTGAGTTTTGCGTATGAGATCGTATAATATTCCTTCCTTTTTATCATTTATTTTGGCCTTATGTGTTTAATTTTTCAGACACCAGAAGCCTTGATGAAATACTTAATGTTGGCAGTAATAATATTTCAACAACTTATTCAGCTGTCAGTAATATTTGAGTTGGTAGGGAGTACGGTAAGAAACATCACGCCTATATTTTTCAAAGTCAGAGGCATACCCACAGTACCTTTTGCCAATTATAATAAAGTCCCCATGTAAGAAAGGGCTAGCTAATATTCATCAAATTCAATCTCTGGGCCGCTACTTAAAAGTTACTTTAACTTTGACAAAAGACCTCAAATAACAGACAAATGAGGCATTCATTAGCTATACCTCAAATAATATTTGGATTCCTTCAGGTTTTCCTGCAGCTATTAAAAAAAAAAATACACAGGTTTATCTATACTATAATTATGTAAAGTTAAAGAATTAGTTTGTTGGTTTGTTTGAACGCGCTAATCTTAGGAACTACCGGTTGGATTAAAATAAAATCTTTGATTGTGATAGCCCAATCCATGAAGGTTATACCTATGTAGGCTATATACCTTAACAGCCAGAAAACGAGACACAATAGAAAATTTATTGTTTGTCGGCCACTTGGTGTTATACCATGCTGCACGCTAGGCAAAGCTACTAGAAATTAAAACACTTTGTGGCCAATTTATCCAATGGATGTTATTCAGTCAAAAATATTTTCAGAGTGAAAGACTGAAGTTTGCCGTTTACGGTGTGCCATGGCAATTTATGAACACAGATAACAGGAAGATAGTTTCTATATTCTTGTATAACGTTCAAGAACCTATGCATGTGAAGGCACTAGGAGTGGTCAATGTTGGTGTCTCCACTATGGCATCGGTAATTATTTAAAACTGGTCTTAGAAAATAATAGGGTACTATCCTTAAAAAATCTGATTGCTCCGATAGTTGGATTACTCAAAAATACTGGACACGTATTTTTTCTTTTATCACTGACACCAAAAATGACGAGGATATAGTGAGTTTAAATTTCGCGTGACGTCACACATTTTACGTAAAAGTGACGTCATAAGCCCTTTCTATTGAACTTTGATGTGTGTGTGTGTGTGTCTTTGTCTATTTTTATTGATTTGAGGAAGCTACGTGTCCAATATTTTTAGGTAATCTAACTGACGGACTAAATATACTTATTATATTTTTACCTAGGACACAGCTCTATTATTTAGACATTTCTAAAGCATTTTTCTTCCTTTATAACATTTTCTTAATCTTTTTCAGATTTTGAAGACATCCCTGTCTTATTTTACTTTCCTTCGTAGCGTGTAAGTTGAAAACAACACAGAATTTCAATACAAAGAACACATATTTTACTAAATACTTTTTAACTTCTTAACATAATTATATTTTAACTGGCAAATATTTTGATTCTTATAATGACAC
This sequence comes from Phlogophora meticulosa, assembly GCA_905147745.2. Lineage (NCBI taxonomy): Eukaryota > Metazoa > Arthropoda > Insecta > Lepidoptera > Noctuidae > Phlogophora > Phlogophora meticulosa. The sequence continues at coordinate 12,761,986 of LR990524.1, forward strand.
CAGTATATTATCCCACGGCGAGGCAATGGCCCCTTCTCATACAGAGAAGGCATGAGTATTAATCACTACGCTTGTTGCCACCACGCAGGTTGACAATTTCAGATTTATATTTACTATAAGTTCAGATTTTCTCAAGATATTTTCCTTATCATATTGATTATTTAAATTAATGTTAGTGAGACCTACATTTTATTGTAACGAGTTATAACTTGCATAGAAATCTGTATCTTATAAATGAAAATAATATAAACGTTAAAGAAAATAATGGAATTATCTTTACACACACACCATAAAACTTTTATTTTTATTTTTTTCTTAGCCTATTTTGTCCCACTGCTGGGCAAAGGCCTCGCTCATAGTCTTCCAGTCTTCTCTCTGGGTGGTTTTCTCCGGCCAATCTTTTGCAAACGTGTCTAAGTCGTCATGCCGGGTACAGAAGCCAGCACATCAAGCTACCCCAATGAATCAGATTGATTTGATTGTTTATCAACTTTATCGCAATACAAATACGGTTCATGTTCAATTGGGAAAATCTAACACTTTGGGGTAGCTTGATGTAAAATACATTATAGGTAGGGTATATTAAAGCGACCTGTGTTATTCATTATCGATTATTTTCCGTTAGTTAATAACCATCACTATTGGATCTTGATAAATACTCGTAATAACGATTTGAGTAATGAAAATGTAATATTTTTCATTTGTTTTTGTGAGCGCAGCTGTTAGTTGCGCTTTGAGGAATAATTTAGATACGCTCAGATAGTTGCACTTAAAAAGAGTTGAGCTTTGAGGAATACCCGACGCGATATGCGACGACATAAAACTAGGGTGTTGGTTACTATGGGCGGCTTATTGCTAAAAGCGATCTCTTACAGTCAACCTTTGAGTGGACTTGATAGAGCAGAAGATAAGAAATTATTGTTTATATTAAGTTATCAGTACTTCCGTCTGACGACACACCTCGTGGAGTAACCATTGTTTTATTAAATCAATGGGAAAAGGAAACAGCGCAGAAAGATGGTGTCATAAAAAGATCAAATCTTGTCATCGAGACTTTTTTTCTATTGACAACTTTCTTTCTATTGAGAATAATAATGGAAATAGACTATTGTGTACTGTGGAATTGAACTTGTGTCGGCTTTATTAACAATGAACGAAGTGGGAAATATTCAATTATTTAATGTTTTACAGTTGAGTGGAAGTGTTAACTAATAACAATAGGGTAGTGTCCTTAACTATTCTGATTGGACCGAAAGTACTGGACACGTATTTTTTTTGTCACGTAAACCAAAAATGACGACGATATAGTGCGTTGAAATTTCGCGTGTCGTCACGACATGCTACACGCTACACGCTTTTATGTTAAAGTGACGTCACGTGCCCCTTCTCCTGAACTTCAATGTGCGATATCTTTGTCACCTTTTATTGATTTGAGTTCAATAATTTTTGGTAATCTAACTGACGGACTAAATAGACTTAATATATTTTTACATAGGATACATCCCTATTTAATGGTAACTATTGAAAAACTGTTTTACTTCAAGGTTCTGCAATGTTAACTTTTTAATGATGATCTTATTTGACTCTGTAAATATGTTTAAATACTTTGTCTTGTCTGTTATAAAATGTACCTTTTCTAAAATCGATCTTTATTTTATTTTTTCACAATCATACCAGCCTAGAAAGTGAAGAAGAAATTAGTGGGACAGTACCCACTAATTTCTGACTTATAAGTCAAATTTTCCTCATAATGTTTTTCTTCACCGATGTCAGTGACGTCTAAGATAAACTTAAACTCTAACAGTACATATGAATTGAAAAAGCATTTGTTTCTACAGACAAAATTTTACTACTAAGCGCGAAATCATGTGGTCATAGGTTAGCACTCAGATTATTATTGCTAATTCCACTGTTAACTATGATTTAAGTAGCTTTTGCACCATAAAAAAACGTGAAAATAACCCAATAAATTTAAGGAAAAGAAGTCGTTCAAATAAATTTTAATAGCTTTTGTGGCCATATAAAACATGGAACGAAGTTTAATGCTTCGGAATTATGGACATTAGAGACGGATTAGTTAGGAATTGTGATTGGGATGAAAAATTTTACGAAGAACATTTTCGTATTTCCAATTATCGGAGTTGAAAATGTAGGTGAACTTTGGCGCACCCCACATTCAGACTTACTCAGACATACAATGAATACACTAGTTTCTCCCTAACATGGACACTCCCATATCCATACATACACACAGTCAAGCGTTTATGAATTGTAGACTGTTTTATTTTTATTTATTTTTTATTAATAGGTACTAATTTTTATTTATTCTTTTGTTATTTTATGTAATCTAAAATTTTGTCAAGGCAAACCCTTCATATTGGTACCCAAGATACAGGCTTGCCAGTTTGGGACCAATGTTCAAAAATGTGTGAAACTTTTTATTGCAATATTTATTTTTTACTGACCATTTTCAACACTGGATGTCTTTCAAATAAGGTGGATTATTTAAGATGAATAGGATAAGCGATAAGAAACTGTGGTATGTCGAGTAATTCCGCCAGTCCACTATTGAATCAGAGCCGAACCATTTTTTATAATTGGCAGATTTGCCCTAAATATTTCCACGATTGTGATGCAATTTTCTTAGTGTGGCAAATCAAATTGAGAAGAGTCAACGAGGCTTGACACATAATAAATAAATAAATATTGCTGGACAATCCACACAGCATCATCTAGCCCCAAGCTAAGCAGAGCTTGTGTTATGGGTACTAGATGACTGATATACTTAATACAGTACATTACATAGATAGATATTTTTATTATATATGTAGAAAATACCCAGAACACCCGGAACAAATATTTGTAGATCGTACAAACATTTGTCCCAAGGCGGGAATCGAACCCGCAACCTCTTGCGTCGCAGGCGGACCTTCGCCCGCCGCGCCACATCGGTCGTCAAATAATAGTTTTAGGGTTCCGTACCCAAAGAGTAAAACGGGACCCTGTTACTAAAGCTCCGCTGTCCGTCCGTTTGTCCAGGCTAAATCTCATGAACCGTGATACTCAGATGATTGAAATTTTCACAGATGATGTATTTCTGTTGCCACTATAAGAACAAACACAAAAAAAAACAGAATAACATAAATATTTAGTGGGGCTCCCATACAACATGCGTGATTTTTTTGGCGTTTTTATAGATTGGGTACGGAACCCTTCGTGAGCGAATACGACTGCACTTGGCCGGTGTTTTTCATCTACTTATAGTCAACAATAGTAGGACAATTTTATTGCTTATTTTATATGGTAACAAACCTACCAGGTGTCAATTTTGAGAGTATTTTTTTGACACTTCGATTTTAATTTTATTTATTATTTGTTAAAAAAAACGTTGCCCCAATCTAGGAATTTCTTGAACTCACATACACAAACAGCCTAAATTGATTTGGGGTATGTATTATATCTAACAAAACAGCACAAAATACATAATACCAGCCTGACACAGTCCCACTACAGAGCAAAGTCTCTTGTCATACAGAGAAGGCATGAGCTGACTTATATTATCTTTTATTTTATTAATTATAAGACCAGGTTTCCTCATTATGTTTTCCTTCACTGATGTCAGTGATGTCCATGTTAAACTGAGAAAGTACAGTACGGTACAATCACAGTAGGATATTTATTATAAATGGAAAAAATATATAATATTTTAATGACTTCCGATTTTATCTGTGGGTAAAATTGATTGTTAAAATCGGAAGTGACCTTAAGTTGGCCCCGCTTAGTACAGATTTATTTATATTATGATTATACTGGTTTTTACCATCATTGACTTGAGCCCTACTTAACCGTACCTACCTACTACACTTATGGTATCTGATACTACCAATAAAGTAGTGCTAAATATTTTTATATCAAAACTATAAAAGTTACATTGCTAATGTTTGGACTCTCAAACGAATTAGAACGGTTTATATTATTACTTACTGTTAGAGAATTATCTGTTATGTTACTCATTTAATGCATCTTGCACTTTGAAGAAAGTTTAACAGTATTTTCAAACTGTTTTTTTTTCTAAACTAAATTATAAATATGTGACAATTTAGCCGGTTATAGTGAGTTTAAGTAACGTAACAAACACCACTATATTATATAACTTTATGCACAAAATATTGTTGCTAAGTTGGTTGATAGGGATGTGTTCTAGGTAAAAATAAAATAAGTCTATTTGGTCCGTCAGTTACATTATTAAAACGTATTGGACCAAACAGAATTTTTAAGGATACTGGCCTATAATATACCTATATTTATTATTCTTAGTAAAAACTCAGACCTACTTACATTGTTAGTTTCATTCTTTACTTGCGAAGACGTGGTCCTGCCCGAATTGTAAATCTCAACCATCCAGTGTCCCATTATGGCACACGAATTTTTATTAAAATCGGTCCAGCCATTTTCAGGCAGTAGTTCATGTTTATTATTTAAGAAGAAGAAGACGCAGAGTGGTCGTTATTTGACAACTTAAACTTTCGGCATTCTCTTTATAAACTTTAACTAAGCCATGTTTAAAAAAGGTTAAAAGTAAGTAGTTTTCTCTTGAAGTGTGAACATATAAGATGTCCGGCTACCGAATGTACACACTTCAAATAAAGCACAAACAACTTTAACCCTTAATAAAGAAAAAAGAAGTACTCGTATAAATAAGGGTGTTCCTCAATTTGTTTTCTTGTTAGAAAAGCAAGCATAGTTATTTTTTTTCTGTGTTGTTTTCAGAGCGAAAAATGTCTACATTAATGATTACTGTCTTATGTAGAAGTTTGCACAATCAGTTGCTAGACACCCTGTATAGATGATATATATTTTTTCCATTTACCTGTTCTTCTAATGACATTAATGATTACGACATAAGACACACGTAATAATTACAAAAATATTCCTTAATCGCCGGATGCGCAGTCCGTTTGACAGTAAATTGGTCATTTTAGTTGATTTATTTCAAATATTTAAGACAAGGCACGATGGCTATGATAATAACGCTTTAACGATCAGTGGGTGGAAGTCTATATTTTGTAATCACTGTCTTGAATATAAAAACACCAGGGTTTAAATTCATTTTTAATGATAACATTATGTATGCATTGAAAATAATACATAATATCCGATGTAGAACAAATTGCAAGGCAAACACTCGAAAAACATTAGGAAAAACATTACTTTTATCGTTAAATCGGGCTATAATAATATTTGACAATCCACACAGCATCATCTAGCCCCAAGCTAAGCAGAGCTTGTGTTTTGGGTACTAGATGACTGATATACTTAATACAATACATTACATAGATTTATATTTTTATTATACGTAGAAAACACCCAGAATACCCGCAACAAATCTTTGTAGATCGTATAAACATTTGTCCCAAGGCGGGAATCGAACCCGCAACCTCCTGTCCGCTCGTCATTAAATGCTCATAAAAAATGTGTCAGTGTTCTTTCTTCCATAGCCAATCCTGGGTGTGGAACCAGGATGCCCTTACCATAAAATATATTTCCTTTGGAGCTGAAACCAGTGTGTAAAATTATAATTCCGTGGGATTAGAGGAAGTGAGTCATATTTATCTGGCAAGGTTTGATTACAGACTGTCACCAACAGGTTAAACAAAAAAAAGCTTCTTAAAACCATTTTTTAGCTTTAATAAATATGAACAAAAACACCGAATGCAATTTATATATTTATTTTAAAACAACTATCTACATTGTACTTACATCGTACTACGTGTATCTTAAATCTTATAACGTTTCAAATTTCACCCAAATCTGTTTTGCCGTTTAGGTGTGAAAAGGTTATTAAACAAAATCACATTCGCATTTATAATATTAGTGAGGATTGGTGTGACTTTTTTTTATGGCTGTTATCTTGGATGATTTTCTACCTAAAACTGAAAACGTCAAACAATAACTGTGTCAATATATCAGCTACCTGAATTCTTAATTATAAATAAATAAATAATACCAGCCTGTTACTGGCCCACTGCTGGGCAAAGGCCTCTTCTCATACAGAGAAAGCACGAGCATTATATTAATTTCATACTTATATTAATTTATTAGTCCAGGTTTCCTCACGATGTTTCCTTTACCGATGTCAGTGATGTCCAACATAAATTTAGAAACTACATTTGAATTGAAAAAGTCACATTGGTACTTGCCCAGGTTTGAATCCACAACCTCGTGCACAAGACGCAAGGCCTCAACCACTGGGCTATCATGACATTGATTCTTAAGCATTACCTTCAAAACGTAGGTATGTTCCATTCGTGATGATGACAAATTGTAGTTTTTGAAAGTGCAAGCAAAACACAATCAACCTAAGGTGCTCAATCTTATCTTTCTTTGACTGTACCTATCTGAAAAATGGTTTCTTGAGCAGGGAAACCGAGACGAACCAACCACAATCATATAGAAAGCGCAAGTACTACAACGAGGTTGTAATGCATGTGTAATGTTTAAAAATTGCTGTTGTAAGCAAATGGAGATTTCTACTCTGACGACACGGTTGGCGCGGTGGTTAAGCCGTCGGCTGCTGCGCGGCGTGTTGTGGGTTCGATCCCCGCACCGAACAAATATTTCTATGACCTATAGGTAGTTGTACCGGGTCTGGCTGTTTGTGTATGTGAGTTTAAATGTTTTTAAACGCACCCACAATAAAGGAGAAATTCCTAGTGTGGGGAAACGTTTAAAAAAAAAAAACTAACGCCTACGGTAAAATATTTTTTTTCTGTTTCTTTATTGTCTGGGGGATCTAAGTATCTGATAAGGTAAAAAGAATACATGAATATAAAAGTTGCGCGACAGTGACAGGAATAGGTATCAGCCAAAGCACGTGCTAATTAATATTTTATAACACCGGCCTTAGTTTATATCATTGGTGATTTTAACCAAGCTTCCGAAAATTGACTTGCCGATTTTATCAGTCACTTAACGTTTACATAACCCTCAGATAGTTTCATCCGAGTCTGAGTATTGAGACCATGAACAGACTCTCGGTACCTTCTTAAATGAGATTGACGCTAAACTACTGTGACCGTCATTTGTTTAGCCTTTTCCCGGGGTCGGCTTCTAGTCTGACTAGATGCAGCTAAATACCAGTATTTTGCATTGTCAGAGATCTACAAATGACAGCCGGGACCAGGCAGGCAGGAGTCTCAATATGTTACGAACGGTCACCCATCAACAGGCTGACAATCCGTGCGGCGGTTTTTATTCAGCCTCAAGCTCCTCAAAACTAAAAGCTATACTACTGTTAATCATTTAAAAGTCACACGTTTCCACCTCATTTCTACCGCATTCATAACAGAACCAACCGTTACCAACGCATTGGTACGGGACATAATTCAAGCCTATCAAATTCCACTTGATGCCAGTTACTTCCACCGGTTGGCCGAATGTCGTACATCTGGCCAGCAGTGAAAGTAAAATATGCCATATTTTGTCAACAACCGATGTTTATAGTTACGCAAGAATACTTTGATTGTACGAAAGTGGTACACACGGCTACATAACAAGCTAATTTTCCAGTATAAGCTGATCTCTTATTTTATGGAACTTCTATACATTGATAGGTCAGCTTAAACTGGAAATGTAGCCTTGTGTACGTAAGTGGTACTCTTGGTAACTTGTAATAATGAGGTGAGGAAACAAAAGGTATTTATTGGCTTATTATTTAATAATGGTTTGTTAATAATATTAGTAATAATAAAGAATTCATGGTTGTCTGGCAGTTTATGGCACATTATCTTGTCCAGCACGAGGATACAATGGGTTTGAGTCATTATTTCGTCGTTACTTTATTACCTACATTTTCACTTAGGTTTTAATTTTTTAACACAAGCTATTTCTCCTATATCGTGGGTGCAATTTACAAACATTTAAACTCACATACACAAACAGAACAACTATAATAATATGTTGGCCATACAAATATTTGTTTCCGTGTAGGAATCGAACTCGCGACAGCCAGCGCATCACTCGATGCGCCAACCGTGCATAGAAAGAAAATTGTCTGCCTCGTTGGTCTAGTAGTTGCAAGCGGTACTGCAGAGCACGAGGTTCCAGGTTCAATTCCCAGATCGGACAAAGTGTTATTTGCGTTTTCCATTAAAAATTTCTCAGTAGCAGCCAGCAGCATATTGAGATGTTTTCAATACGATAATATTTGTTTCATAAAAGTTAGAAAGTGTAGTAGCATTTACGTATTTTGTAATATTTATTGTTTATTTTCTGAGCTGAAACTACTAAAATATGTTAATAGCAAAGACTGACGTTTGGTTTTGTCTATGTCCGTCCGTCACACAGTCACACTCGTTTGACCTCATACCGCGGAAAGTTTTTAAACTGTTTACTATGGAAAGTTAAAAGCACAGTTCTAAGAAAGATCAAACTGGTACTAAACCAGGTTAAAACAAACACAAGGTCTGTAAACTATACCACAGAACTTTAGTTCAAGAACAAGTTGTCAAAAATTCATAAGTAAGTACGTATGTATGTGAATGAAAATGTACCTTTGAAAATTCAATTAAACGAAATATGATCAAAAACATATTTTTTTTAAAGACGTTGCCCCTCACTAGAAATTTCTTCTGTATTGTGGGTGCGTTTACAAACATACAAACTCACATACACAAACAGCCAGACCCGGAACAAGTACCTGTAGGCCATACAAATATTTGTTCCGTGCGGGAATCGAACCCACGACACGCGGCGCAGCAGTCAATCGCTCAGCCACTGCGCCAACCGTGCCGTCAATTGAAATAATAACCCACAAAAATACCATCAGAACACAGTGTGAACAAAACAGTTTTTTTTTTAATTTAGCATAATACAAGTTATGGCCCTGTGGTTAAGGCCTCGCCTCTCATACACAAGGTTGTAGGTTCAAATCCAGGCAGATGTCAAAGTGATTATTTCATGTTTCTTTTACATTCTTAGTTTAAAACTGTATTTTATACCTCTCAAAAATTATAAGCAGTAAAAATAAATGTTTTTTTTCTTTAAAAAAAAAATTGCCCCACACTAGGATATCGTGGGTGCGTTTAAAAACATTCAAACTTACATACATAAGCAGCCAGACCCGGAACAACTACCTATAGGCCATACAAATATTTGCGCCATGCGGGAGTCAAACCCGCGATACGCAGTGCAGCAGCCAAACGCTAAGCCAGAGCGCCAAACGTGTCGTCTATATGATTAGGTTTTAGACGCAAGCAAAAATTATACTCATTGATTTTCAACAAGAATATATTATTATGGAAAATAAAAAATGGCCAATGAGCTATTAATTTTTATTAATCTTTTAGAACTGGTGCTAACAACCTGTTAATGGGTTGTGATAATAAAAACGGAAGTAATTAATTACTTTCACTTTTTATAATCAAAGACGGTTATATTGTATGTTTACGTCATAAACTCATATTATACCATTGGATTATGAGTCGATTATGTCATCTCGATTAGGAACTAAATCGATTTTGAATGCGTTGATTTATTATTTTAATGATTTATTTTTTAATCTTATTAGCGTTTACATATTATATTAATTTTTAAAATGAATTTCTATATATAAAAAAATATATCTATCTATGTAATGTATTGTATTAAGTATATCAGTCATCTAGTACCCATAACACAAGCTCTGCTTAGCTTGGGGCTAGATGATGGTGTGTGGATTGTCCAGCAATATTTATTTATATTTATTTATTTATTTCGTAAGTTGATAAGAATCAGTTTCACTTATGTACAGATAAATAGTAGCGGAACCAGTTTTTTGGTTTGGTAGGGGTTGACCTAGCTAAGGGTAAGATTTACTAAGGTAAACGCTAAAACACTAGAACACAATAAAAATTGGTTCCGCTTGGGATAGAAATTATAAATTTGAAATCATATTTAGGATAATAATAATGAAAACTGTAGGTGATATAATACTAACTAGTAGAATACATAAATACGTAACATCACGCCTGTATTCCGCGAAGTGTTGGGCAGAGGTGTACCTAAAGTACACCCACATTTCGATGTAATAGGGGATGAGCCTATTACTATCGGCCGGGCACATATCCAGACTACGAGCTCCTACTAAGAAATTCCTAATGAAAAACCCCAATAGCACATTGTTCGAACCGGGAATCAAGCCCAGGGAGTTATGCTTAGCAGTCGTATTGCGACCACTAGTCCAAAAGGCAGACAACAAGGTAAGACTGGTTGTCAGACTTTCGATTTCTGACTACCCGTAACCACTGTCAAAGATCTATATATGACAATCAATACCAACGGCTAACGTGCTTTCCAAGGCACGGAGGAGTCTCGATATGTTACTTACGGTCACCCATCCACAGACTGACCTCGGCAAGCTTAGCTTAACCTTCGATCAACCCGTGCGTCTGTTTTTATTTAGCCTCGAGCTCCGTCACTAGTATAATTTATAATTATTCAGTGGTGGACCCAGATGCTTTTGGAATCTGCTACTGCAGATAAACCTATACAAAATGTTGTCTTTCTTGATTCAATCAGCCATCTTTATGCTTAAAAATAGATATCAACAGTAACATATCATAAACATTGCTTGAATTTCTTTTCACTCTTAAGATCATCACGACACATCGATCGTAACATCTTACTTAACAATTTCGTTCGTTAAAATTAAAACAATACAATTTCACTGTTGCAGTGTTTCAATGATTTATTATCTGTGATCACTATCCGGAACACTGATCTATTACGTATCGTGATAGGAATAATATTAGATAGCGATTTTGTTTGTCATATTAGGGATGTTTCCTTGGTAAAAACATATTAAGTCCGTCAGCAAGATTACCAAAAAATATTGGACACGTATTTTTTTGCTTACTTAATTCAATAAAAAGTGACAATGATATAGCACATCAAAGTTCAGGAGAAGGGGCTTGTGACGCCGTGCTACACTTTTTATTGAATTAAAATTTAATATAAAAATATAAATTATAAAAAGGTAAAATTTGTATGGAAGTTTGTAACTTTGTATGTAGGGGGTAATCTCCGGAATTAATGATCCAATTCTAAAAATGTTACAAAGCTACATTATTCCTGATTGCTATAGGCTACACATTATATTTACACGATGCATATTAGCCAAGCTATCGCAATGTAAGTCTAGTCATTTTATATTTTAGTTAAACATTTTGAACGAGCTGCGAGAGCGAGCGGACGGAATGTCAGTAAAAACTGCTATCAAATTAAAATCAATGTTGTCAAAGATTTTACTCTCCAATATATGTGTCTTCAACTAAGCAAGTGAAAACCGTGTCAAGCTACAGTTATAATTAATAACGAAAATGCATGCTAATACCAAATTAAATTTTGGAGCTAAGTAACTGGAAAATTATAATTGTTCTTTGTTAAACTTTAAATAAAACAACAATCTTATCGAATTTATCAGCTTTTCAGTGTTCACTGTTGTATAAACAACACGAACATAGTCTTTATTCAACGAAATTATTGGTAAGTACTAAGTACTAAAGAAAATCATTATAATATAATGAATAGCTCAAGTATAAAGCTCTCGGCTCGACAGAATTAAAACAATGGAACGATAGCCATTACATTTAATAGCAATAGCCATTCGTTTCCATCGCTATCCATAACAAAAACCAAAACAAATCGTACAAAGCATAAATAAACAATTCATTAGAAATTCTCAATTTCGCACAGATATTTGTACAGCGAAAGTATTTTTGTTGTGATTGTATTTTGACAGGTGATTCGCACTATTTCGCAATAGCCGTGATGATAAATTGGTATGTCTGTTAATTGGTTCAATTGATTTCTTTCAGTTTTTTTTCTTTGTATTCAATTAATTAAGTTTAAAAGTATGTATGTATTTAATCTTTGTGCAAAGACTGTGGCTCTATCTTACCAGCAAAATTATATTTCCTTACACTGTTTAAATTGTCTCAGGGATGCTTTCGTTGCTTAAAATCAGTAATAGTAGAGAAAAAGAGTGGAGAGGAGGGGAGGAGGAGTCATAGTAGTGTTATCAGTTCTGATAAAATTAAAAAATATAAAGATGGAAACGTTGACCAGGTAAATGCCTAACATGTGTATTGGCTGTCTGGATTTTAAATTATTTTATAATTATTGTTTGATTAAAATTTGCCTCGTTTCGTACACCTCTACCTCACCGGTGTTATGTTAAAACGTGGACTAACAATTCTCTACTAAATAAATAATAAATAAATAATGCTGGACAATCCACACAGCATCATCTAGCCCCAAGCTAAGCAGAGCTTGTTTTTTATTATACATAGCAAACACCCAGAACACCTGGAACAAATCTTTGTAAATCGCACAAACATTTGTCCCAAGGCGGGAATCGAACCCGCAACCTCCTGCGTCACAGGCGGACCTTCGCCCGCTGCGCCACATCGGTCGTCAAAAAGTACTATGTACTAAGTACTACTGTTATAAAGTAAAATGTCTTCAGATCACAAGTTTGCAGACCCATACATAGCAAACTTAATCGATTCTTATATTTAGCCGGATCAATGCAATCCAAATCGATATAGATTTCTATCGACTACAACCATAATCGATTCTAGACTTGTACATGCAAATCCGTCAGTTGATCTGGTTATCAGTTGTCTAGATTTACCGTATCATTTACTTACGTGAAGACATCTGCGCGTGACTTGTATACAGAGTCATGAGTGCACTGACTTTTGTTTCTCTCTTTAGATTTTATAAAGGAAGGGTCAAGGTATGCATTTGTTCGGCTTTACAGTAAGTTTTTTTTTATGGTTGAACTGAGATAGGCATTCATTATATATTGTATATATGCAAATAGTACATCACGGAAGAGCTGCATATTATAATATTTTCTCTTTTTCTATCAAGTGCGTCCAGAAATGCAATTTCATTTAAACTCATTTAAGCAATGGATTCTAGTTTTTGTAAGCGCTACTGCTGAGAACGAGGTTCTGGGTTGGATTCCAGGGTTTGGCAAATATTTATTGGGTGTATACATGTGAATTTTCTAAGTCCAGACCAGAATCTGGATTTGTGCCCGGTTGATGGCAGTAGGCTCGCCCTCTATTACATGGTAGATAAAAATAACTAGCGAAATAGATGTACTATAGGTTCACCTCTGCCTACCTCTTCGGTGAATACGAGCAAGATGTTATGTTTTGTTCAGCGGTATTTGTTATACCTACCGCCTGTGTTTGTATCGATTACCTATGTATACGTTCGATACTACTTTCATTCAAGCAAAACACAATACTATAATCACGTCCGCGTTCCTTCTAAGGCCTTAGGCACTCTACAAAGGGTAAAGCAATCCTTAAAATTGTTGGTGTCGGTTTAAACTTTATTGGTGACAGTATATTATGATTTGCGCGAGCCAATTACGTTCTAACTTTCTCTATTATAAACATTTTTTACTTACTTCGGCTCGTGGTTGCTCTCCCGTCATTGATCTTACAAGAATCGTGCAATTTTACCGGGTTTATATCATATTTTACTCTGTAGCCCACAAAACTGTCTCTATACAAACGATCACGTTAATCCGTTGTTCACACAGAGCACACAATCGCTGCGCTCGCGCTGACAGGGGTACTTAAAAATTTCTTGAAGTATGCTGAATGTACTTGCTTTCCGTTCGTCACAGTATTTGGTGACCATAAAAAATTGCGCTGAATCAAGCGGTTTTAAAATGAACTTATTTTAAAAATATTAGTTTAGATGAAGTGTTTTGTTGAGAACTCATCGAGAGTTTATAATATCGCGAGATTTATTGTAAGCTTACGGTGTTTGCAACTGTCCGGATAACGTATCGAGGCTCTAAGGCAGTCCTCGGCACGGCGAATCACATTTTTTTTATTCAAAATGTCAACAAAGATTACGCAAAAATAGAAGTGTTCACGGTAAATGTGGTGTAACGAATAGTTTTTATTTATTCATTGTTTGCAAAACAATATTTGTAAATGTTTCAACGATTCGTCTGTGAATAATCAATATTGCATGCTCATCGTCTGTTTGAAGAATACTCTCTATTTTTTGTTCTGATATTACTAAACAATGTTGTTATTTAGAAACATCTAAAGCTAAGCAACACTAAAATAAACTATTTCTTTTTTTTACTATTTCAAATCGAAGATTTCATTACTATTGATAAATAAGTTCCCATACTACTTTTTTCTTTTTTTGATTGTTACAAAATATTTTTCTTTTCATCTGACAGGCAAAAAAAAAGGGGACATGTCTTAAAACACATACGTATACAAGTACTATGCAACACAATCGCCAATGTTTAAGAGGTATCAATCAAGATAAGCCAATTGTAATTTTGTTTTAATGTAAAAGCTAAACCAGCCTGTAAAAACAATGTTTCTGATTTTGAATTTATTTAAATAAATGGCAATCGGCCCGCCCCCTATTACATGAGACGTAAACAAAACTGGCGACATGAGGGTGTACTATGGGTATCTACTCTACCTAACCTTTTGGGAAATACAGGCATACAGTAGGTACCTACTATATGTGTGTAAAATAAAATCACTTTCAACGTTCAACATTCGTATTCCGAGGAAGATGTAATCTTTCGTCGCATGTTGCGGGAACTATAAGAGTATTTTTATCTCACAAATCGGGTTTTTTTTCGGATATTTTTCGGTCTTGTATGTATATGTTAAAGCACCTAATTACCATTAACCAGTACCAGCCTATTACTGTCCCACTGCAGGACAAAGGCCTCTTCTCATACAGTGAAGGCATGAGCATTAATCACCACGCTTGCTCAAGACGGGTTGGCGATTTCAGACTTATATTAATTATATAAGTCCAGGTTTCCTCACGAGGTTTTCCTTCACCGATGTCAGTGATGTCCAAGATGAACTTAGAAAGTACATATGAATTGAAAAACTCACATTGGTACTTGCCTAGGTTTGAACCCACAACCTTGTGCACAAGAGGCGAGGCCTAAACCACTGGGCCATCATGACATTTAAAACACCTAATTAAAAGTTGTAAACTCGTTATTTACATGTAAAAATCTAAAAACTTTCCGATTGCATAAAAATCGTCATTTTTGGTAAACTAACAAGATGTTGATAAAACTTAATCTCCTCATTATATGGAAAATCATTCACCATTGAATGTATTACGAAAGTATAAATATTCAGTCTTATTCGTGGGAGCTGCGAGTTACCATATTAGAAAATTTGATTACAGCCCAATTTCCTGTTACAAAAAAACAACATCATCTATTACTTGTACCGCAAATGATATGCTAAACTCAACCTTAATGCTTTGATAATAAGTTTAATGATAACGAGGGGCACATTATAGAATGATGAAAAATGTTTTATTGGAATAGCTATCACACGTTAGTATAAATTACTCCACATTCGCAAGTATCTTATGTAAGACGTTGCGTCAAGATTGTATTGAAAAATGTCTTCGTCAGAAGCCGTTGGTAGTAAATATTGCGTTAGTAGATCCGATACGATATTTTTTTTTAGTTTTTATCGATTGTAATGTTTTAATGGTACTGTTTTATTTTTAAATATCTAGGCACACAATTTATATTGTTTACCTAGATGTTTTGATTATGACTTAATTAATTATGACTTGACATGAGTTATTGGTATATTTCAATAAGTATACAGAACAATTTGTAGTAAAAAAAATACATAAAACTTTATCACAAAATCGAAATGCATCGATTACACATAGTATTTTATCAAGGTATTTGTAAGCGTTCTCAAACAAGCAATTAGCCTTAAGATGTTTGGTACCTATATGTACGTGCAACTTATTTCTTTAATCCAGAGTACTAACATAAACATTCTCCTCTTTCCAGATTTAAATAAACAACGCGCAAGAAAAACAGGCCACCCGAGCGGATTATTGACCCAGTCACGATCGGTCACCGGAACCATTATGCCTTATACATCCATCACTATCTGAACGGACCTGACCAGCATTGCGAACGTGAAGCACCGTTAATTATGCCAATTTATTAGCTACCACAATGATGGAAGAAGTAACGCCACGCCCCAGTGTCGAATACATCCCTCCTTTACCCCCAAAGGTGAAGCAAAGAGGATCGACCACTTATACACAAATAACTAGTGACGAAGCTACTATGAACACAAACGGGTTCACAGCTACCGACGTCCGGATGGACTCGCTAAGTTCGATGCACTCACTCGTCCTTAATTCTAAGACACCATCTGCAACGGTATTCGTAGCGGCGACCCAGTCAGATCGACCCGCGAGTAAGCCTAGCACGGACGCTCTCAACGGTCCACACGTGGTCACTATCAGAATAAACACCGACGCCGACAAACCGAAAGCACCGAAAATATCCAGCGTACACCTGAAGAGCGACGTCGCCTTCGAAACCTTCAAGATTAGTGACGTGTGCAAGAAAAACAACAGCTTAGTCAGAATTAATGTCGATGAAAGCAGACCGAAAATTCTAGAAAACGAAGATCACCTAAAGACCGACAAGGCGCCATACATTTTTTGCAATTCCTTTGTGAATTCTATGACAAATATGGTTATGTCCAGCGGCCAGTGCTCCCCTAGTGATACTCTCGACTCCGGGACGTGCAGCGACCTTGACGGCACTCCACCACCTCTACCCAAAAAGAAGACCTCAAAAACTAGTTCAATAAAGAAAGCCGTATCTGTAACGCTAATCAGCTCGAGAAACGGGAGCAGCCAAAGCGAAGTGGATTTTGAAGACAACGACTCGAACATATCGTGCGATTCTCTGAATAGTAGCGAGCTGAACGTAAGCGTGCACGCCGATGAAAGTCATAGCGAATATAGTAAAAAAGAAAAGAAACAGAGTGCGGAATCACCCAACGCGCCGGAGACGTTCGCCAAAGCGAACAATAAAGACAGTAGCTTTCTACCGCTGGGTCTGCTACAAGACATAAGAGACCGTTCAGCGAAACTAAATACGGTCGAAACTGAAAGCGAGGTGAAGCCTGAGCCACACGAGGAAGCGAACCAGAATATTAATGAGGATGCTAATATTTCAAAAGAAAGCGCACAACTCACATCGTTCCGTCTAGTTTCTCAGTTTAATAGCGAGTGCAAGAACACGACGGAGTCGCTACCAGCGAACTTGTGCTCCAAAACGCCACTGATTAGCGAGAGCACTTACGAGGACCGAAAGCAACAGGACAAGATGAAACAAGAACAAATGTTCTACAGCAGTCATTATTTCGATACGGACAAATTTTACGATTTCCATCTTAACGAAAAACAATTTGACGATGTGAAAAGTGTTAGTGTTGGTGCTAAAAGTGAGTGTGAAGTGTCGGAAGTGGAATACTTCGCCGGTGTAAAGGATTATAAAAACGAAGAGATGCCGTCGACGATAAAAAGTTCCAAAGGAACAATAAGGGGCGTGAAGAACCGCGTACGGGCGGGCATTGCTACGTTTTTGCAAATGCAAAACACGACAAAGGTATTTTTTTTGTGATTGTTTTACTTTTTAATTTTAGCTCGCTCTGTTTTTGTGTCGACTACCTCGTTATACACGTACTGATTTTAGAGGTCACAACTAAATGTATTCGAAAGTGTTTCACGCGAGCACGTCGACTAGTTTATTAAAATTCTTATTCGTAAATGTCGTTCGTGAAAATGTTCAATATTGAGCCTTCACGGTAGATTGTCATGAACAATGGAAGGGTGAAGGAACAAAATTTAAAAACAATTGGAAGGTTTAATTACTATTGAGAATTATGAACGGACGTCAGTCTCTTGATCCAGAGGCTTTTGTACGACAACAATTGTCATTGTAAAGATATCGTGTGATGTAATTGTAGGGAAACGCATTGTGATAACTCATATCTAATTTGTAAACAATCGGGCTCTTTCCTTTGGATTTACGGTTACACTTTCATATAGTCTTGATTTATTAGCTTCAAATTGATATTTGATGATATCTCGATTTCAGATGACTTTATGTAGATAAACTTTTAATTGCCAATTAAGATTATATCCTACTAGATAATTAATAGAAATTAAAATGAGTAAATTATAATTTTACAAGTCACAACTAAAATAAGCCAATTTCAAATAAGTTGGGTATACCCAGAACATTAGGTACGATGTTGGGAATTTAGTTTCACTTTCACCAGTCGTGAAATTTAACTTAGGGTAAAGGTTACTGAACTAGACACAAGAAACCACTCTATGGAACAGTGACCAAAACAACATATTCTGAATATCATTTCAAATCCGACTGAATCGACATTTAAACTTGGCAAGCTTAGAAGCTCCTCTTCATCATCATCTTATCTGCCTAGCACTTTCCCATCTAGCTGGTTTTGGCTTTTAGCCTAACCGAATGAAGCTGAATACCAGTTCAACTTTCGTGATTGTGACTATCCGTAACGACTGTCCAAGATCCACAAATGACAACTGGGATCTCAGTTTTACATATATTCCGAGGCACGGAGAGCTCTATATGTAATGGATGGTCATTCATTCAACCGATCCTCGATGAACCTTATTTATTATTATTATTATATTATTAGCCATGAGCCCCTCTACTCTAACCTCCTACTTTGCAATCAAATCATGCTCTGTAATCACATGTAGTGTGAAGAACTCAAGAAAGAAATTACCATAATTAACGTTGGTATCTTCTTTTAACACGTTTCGTACAAATCTGTACCAGTTATCATCGCAGATTATTTCCACGGCTATAATTGCCCCAAGATCACCTTCCGCTTTTCTTCCATTTTTAATTAAGGTAAAATTGTCGTTTCCTGCAGCTGAGATCTCACGACTGGCTCTAAGTATGTCGGAAGTCTGACTTCTAGTTTTCTAAGCGATTCTATTGAACTAGTAGAAAGTTAGGAAAAATTGTTTATGACAATAAGTTTGCTATTGTTAGTAAAGGGTGTTTTCTAATGCCTGGTTTTTATGATGAATATGTAGATGATGTTGATCGCTATATTAAAAATACAGCTTTTCAGTTACGTCCAGTTCAGTTCGACTGGAAGGCGACTCCAACATAGTTGTACAAAGGCAAGGCAGATGATAATAATAATGTACTGGCATATAAATGATTCTTTGGCTTTGCTAATTGTTATATATGTATATTACTGCTCGAATTTGGGATTAACATACTAGTTTTCTACAAATTTAATTCAGCCATTTTTTTCGTGTGAAAAAAAAAATCCTTACAGAAACTAATTTCCATAACGAATACATTTTCGCGCCACATTTGCTACGCTTTTGCTTTAGCTGTGACGTAAAACAGGAAAAAATACAAATAAAAACACTCAATTAATATCTTAAATGGTATATTATTGATTACTATCGCTAAAATTATTCAACCGTAACTTTGTACCTAAACGCTTTGTACCTTAGAAAATTTGTTATTTCTGGTTTAACTAGGAAAATACTTAAATCTGAATCATAGCAATCTATAACAAAATTAGATCACGATAAAAAACAGGCCATAGTTATGCATCGATACTAAACAAAAATAAAAATAATTAATAAATAAATGCATTTCAATCGTGATGACTTTTGAGATGACGGCAAACAGTATGTATGGAAGAAGAAGTCATACGGCTTACATGCTGCACCCGACCCGAAATAAATTGGAAGAAGTGCAAGTGTTCAGACTGAAACGATTATACGTAAACGGTTATAAGATTCTTCATTACATCTGATCTGAATCGCTTAATATCGCATCTGAATTATTTAAATACGGTAACAAGTATTGCCGCAGTAGATTTGATAGCGGTTAACCGCAAGACTTATATTTAACGGAAGAATTATATTTTCATCTCTTAAAATGATTTCATCAATATCAGTAACTGATATTTCAATGTCTATAAGAAATGCAAGGGTAACAGGTTATCTTCTTTGCAAGATAATAATGTTTTGGCAGGGTCCATCTGCTTTCTAGGGACGTAAATCTGCTCTGTGTTAGGTATCAGTTTATTCAACAATGCTTAATCACGCAGCTTCTCCTTCGAGTCTGATTTCAGTCATCAGATCCGTCTTTATACAACATAGAACGCTTCTCATGTCGATAGATTAGCGTCTTAAATCTATAGACTAAAATATCCATTGCCGGTTGGACTGATTGTAATTGGTGTCCAACTTTTACCTGCACCGACTCATAGACGCAAATTGCAACTCGTGAACCTTTCATTCATAGAACGGTGCAAATTATCCGTGCCACATACGACCTAGATTTGACCTCTATAATCTAAAACTCTAGACTGGACGGCATAATATACTTTTCTTGGTAGTAATTCAATTATTCATTTCGTCAAATTCAGTGACATTGTCCTAGATTTGCGACAGGTGAGCTTTTGTGCAATTCGGATGATTAGGTCCATTATGAGATTTCTGAATGATCTTTAAAATTGCATTTATAAACTCTTGCATACCTATTCACTTGAGGTCTTCGAAAAAGGTCAGTGTGTTTCTAATTTTTTAGTGTGACTTATCAATATTGTATTCTTTAATATTATTAAAAACGTCACGGTTCGCGCAGTGGCTGAGCTGTTGGCTGCGGTGTGGGTTCGATTTCCGTACGGAAAATATATTTGTATGGCCTACGTTCCTGGTCTAGCTGTTTGTGTATGTGAATTTGAATGTTTGTAAACGCCCCCACGATACAGGAGAAATTCCTAGAGTGGGACAATGTTATTAAAAATATATATTTCCTAACGATTGCATCTACTCCACGTTCGGAAAAACCTCAATAATATAATTAACACTGTGTCATATTTAATGAAAAATTACGAATTTAACATAAATCCGAATTTTATATAGCTCAAAACTGGACTAACATACAAACACTGCTAATGTGGTATATGAAACTAACTGAAACCGCATTCCGAGTGTTGTCCCAGATTCGTGAAAGGTGTGCTTTTGTGTAATTCGGATGATCAGGTCCATTATATAGATACCAGAATGATAATTAAAGTTGCATTTAAATTTCTAACTAAGCAATTCATACCTATGTATATGGAAGCTTAGGTATCAATTGGAGTTTTTAATGTTGAGAATTTTTAAAGTGAGAACTTCTGAAGCCGCGCTAAGCGATTTTAAATAAGGGCAAAACTTAATTTACTTGGGTTTGCTTCACCGACATGCTAATGTGATATGTTGCGCCAGACTGACACTCATTCCTCACCAATCTTTTAGTGACCGGTTACAAATTCTAATCCTGATAAAAAAAGTGTATTTATTTGATACTTTAAACACGCAGTTGTACGAAGGTGTCTACCTTCGTACAACTTAATGCCTTAGGTATTTTCTACCAGTAAACCTGTTGGTGATGCTGAGACAAACAGCGATAGGTACAATTACTTTATATAAAAGGATACAGAAAATAAGAAAGGTATTTACATTATAAATATAATACGTACATATACGTATAATACATACACAACTACACAGTAACAATAAAACAGTTAATGGGTTAACATTAACGCATTAAAGTGTATAGGTAATAAAATTGTTAGTAGCGTTATCAATATCGTGTTTATTAATATTGACAAATTACTTTGCCTTTGATACACGACCTTATTACAATTCAAAACACTGAACCAACATACACACACATTCATATCTGAAACTTCCTCGAACCTCCTTCCGTGTGTTACAATTTTTAACCTTGGCTTTACTTCCATTCACTGCTCGCTTCATTAAACTACTTATGAGTAACTATTTGTTTTAAAATCGTTCGTTAATAAGATATAATAAGTTCAGTGATGAATGTATACACGATTCTTTTGGGAGTAATAAAATTGGATTAGATGTATCATTACTTGGAGTTAATGTAGATCCTGCCCTTGACAATTTGGTGGTTTTAATGTGGTGTAATTTGGAATGTTCAATTTAAGCTCAAGGAGGTTTTGTATGCCCTTAAACTGGTTTTAAGTCATTACAAACCTTAGATAAAAAGCTATGCGCTGACTAAAAGACCTTCTGTCGTAAATGTCGTGACAATAGATGTCATTAACGGATTTCCAAATAAAATGGTAAGTGTTGAGGCCGTCAGTCACCTCTAACATGTTTTCATTAAAAAGAACCCAGTAGAAATTAGATAGTGGCCCGTGACTAAATGAAAACAGCCGCACGGGTCGTACGAAGGCTAAGCTATGCCTTCCGTGGTCATTCTGTGGATAGGTGACCATTCATTACTTATCAAGACTCCTCCGTGCATCGAAAAGCACGTAAAGCCGTTGGTCCCGGCTGCGATTTGTAGATCTTTGACAGTCGTTACGGGTAGTCAGAAGCCCGAAAATCTGACAACTAGTCTTACCAAGGGTAATCGCGTTCCCCAGTAACGGGTTCAGATTGGCAGTCGCTCCACGTACAGTACTGGTATTCAGCTACATCTGGTTAGACTAGAAGCCGACCCCAACATGGTTGGGAAAAGGCTAGGCAGATGATGATGATGATAATCAAACATTTTCGTAATATTGTTGACGTCTATCTAGAAGTAGATCTAGTGCCAAATGTCAATTTACTTTAACGCCTACGTCTTTCTTCAGCGACCTAGATATCTATTGACACTTGTCATTTGCATCACAAGACGAATGATTCTTCGGTTTTATTCAATGCATTTCTTAAGTGTGTATTGCAGATGATGTACTAAAAATCCGAACCCAATGTTTCGCTATCGCATGATATACCTTTGGTACGAGTTCGAACTATTGTTTGATTTCCGTAATATTTGAGATATCTGGCCTCCTTTCAATTATTCGCAAATTCATATAATCCTCTTCTATGCGCTTATTGATTTACTGTCATAAATCCAGATATAAGCACCATGACTTGATAAACGAGTTGACGCTAACAATACGTCTTCTTCTTCTTGGAGTACATTGAAGACGAGTTAGCTGCTCCTCCTTTCATTACCTTTAACCCTATCATCGTTAACAGAATCTAAGCTGTCAAATTAATCACTGTCTTCATCAAATAAATTTTCTTAAAGTCTTTTAGTGGCTACTACAATCAGTGGCTGTTTGTTTATGTGAGTTGAATGTTTGTAAACACACCCACAATACAGGAGAAATTCCTAGTGTGGGGAAACGTTTTTTTTTTAAATCTACAATCAATGACTATTTATTTGACGACATGGTTGGCGCAGTGGTTGAGCCATCGGCTGCTGCGCCACGTGTTGTGGGTTCGATCCCCGCACGGAACAAATATTTGTATGACCTACAGGTAATTGTTCCGGGTCTGGCTGTTTGTGTATGTGACTTTAAAAGTTTGTAAACGCACCCACGATACAGGACAAATTCCTAGTGAGGGGCAACGTTTTTTCCTCACCGGCCAGTACCAGACAATGGCGCCACTGGTCAATCAAGTTACCTTCACCTGAGTTTAAAGTCATTCAATAATAAACATCCTGCTTCGACCACACATCCACCTGCATTCCTTGATAGTGTCTTTGTCCATCAGCCTTGACTTTTCGTGCAGACTTTCGAGCTCGGATAAAAATGTAATATTAATTGTATTTGCATGTTCTGTTCGTAAGATTGTTTCACGTTCTGACTGTTCTGTGCTTCGGTCTGCCGCGTTCTTGGTCGTTTTAGTATTAGAGATGAGGTTTCTATTTTGACTACTTTTCGTTTATGCTGTTATAATTCTCCGTCTCTTTAAAATTACCAATAAAATCTGCCTGTTAGATAGCAAAACCTTTATTCTTAAGAGGGTAGTGAACCTATTCAAATACGAAAGGTACAATATATTTATAAACTTTCGCCTTTTCTTATGGGGGTAGGCAGAAACTACAGAACGCCACCTGCTGCGATTCTTACATACTCCTTTTGCTTCGTTGACGTTCATACACATGGTCCTGACATTTCTGGAGAATATCACAAATACGTTTTCTGTATGTCCTTCTAACACATTTTAGAGACAAACCCGCCTAACTTAGATATACATAGATAGGTACGTAGATTTGGTACTTCGAACTTTAGCATCCCCTCCAACATCTATAAAGCGTAGAAATTTTTAGTTTTTTAGCCTATAACACTCAGGAATAACGTAGCTTTCTAACAGTGAGAGATTACTCCCTACATTCAAACTTACAAACAAAATTTACCTCGTTATAATATTAAGTATACACACTTTATACAGACATAGTCCACACAAGAAAGTGATATTATTAACTACCCATCGAAGCGGCAACTTATCGTCCTGTTCTACAAATAGACCACAGCAGAAACATTGATAGTTTTAAATTAATAATTTTAACTCGGCGTACGTAATTACGATAAACGAGAATACCGAGTTTTTTTCTCTGTAAATCTGTTAATCATACCGTGTTTATTTCCACTGTACATTGAGAATCAGTAGATCAATGCTGGTTTTATTCAAAGTTAAGTCTAAGTTCTAAGTTAAAAGTCGAATTGTCATCAGCCAAAAGACGTCCACTGCTGATACAGGGGAGGCCTGTGTCCAGCAGCGGACGTCTTTTAAGATAAGATAATTTAATTTGTCAAAAACATGTGTAGGTTAAGAATCAGTTGGAACGATTACAAAAATAAAAAAAGTTTCAACACGTTTTGCCTAGAAAGGCGTACAAATACATAATCAGATAATAAAAATTTTTTGGCCAAAGATTTCCGCAACGATCAGCCCTGTGCTGTGCTCATCCACCGGCTTTCCGCAATCTTCACCAGATCGTCGATATTTCATCCGCTATGCGTATCATAAAAGAAAAGTCAGATTTTTCTATAAATAAAACACAGTAAACAAAAAAATACCAATCAATTCGTGAATTACCAGAATTAATCCAACCACTTATTACATTTAACAATCACATCATACACTACCAAACGATGATTGGTAACAGCAACACTTAAATGACGGTGTCAATTGCATAATTAACTGAATATTGACACTTGATTACATGAATTTGACATCGATTACTAAACAAATGACAATCGCGACTCTTGCTGTCAGGCGAAGCAGTTGCAAATCATGAGCGAGCGTGCGTTATGAGACTTTATGTCGTCGGAATAAGGTTAAAATTGAAATGATTGACAAATACTTTACATAGACAATTGTACAACTATACCTATTATTGAGTAATAATTCGTAGATTGTGATAGATGACGTCTGCCTACTTAATAACGGTGTTATGTCAATATGTAGAGAGATGTACATAAGTGCTTGCGATGAAACCTATCCTTAATATAATATTTGAACAATGAACTTATGATATAACAAGGCTTGCTTTTAGAATATTTTTTAGATATTGACTTTCATTTGGGCCGGATCTAGGAGTGGCCCTCACACGCAATATCCAGTTAGAACCCATAATTCTAAACGGAATGTTAAAAATCTGGGACTTAAGACAAATATTTCTGTACCTAACTTAAAAAATAAATAAAAAATAATTGGGATACGCCCTGGAAATGTAAAACCACAAAAACTAAAGTAACAAGCATACATATAAAAATAAAAGGTTCTCTATACAAGCACTACATTAAACAGTAACATTTCCTCTTTACCTAAAACAGACACTAACTTAAGTTAAACTACTGTAATATTTACTCGGCGCCTGCGCAGCGTATAATCTAATTACATGCGCGCGCTTGCTTGTTTTTACACACAGCGTAGGAAGAATTGATTACACGGTGGTGAACGCTTCCTGCGAGATGCGATCGATCGTGATCGCGGTCGCAACTGGTTGCCGTCGTGAGTTGCGACTAATCGATCTATCGATTGTAATTAGATAAATGATTTGTGAGTTAAGGAGTATGTTTGTCTGTGTGTGTGTTTGTGTTGTGTTAGAAATGTTTTTACTTGTAACATGTGTTTTACTTAGATATTTTTTTGTTCAATTGTTTTTATTTTAATATTACATTGTAGCGAAATCTATCTCGCTACATACGAACTAAATCTGACGTATCCTACATCGCGATATTAAAGTTGTCCGAGCGATTAAACATATTATATATACAACACCCATCTGGTCGGAGGATCCTCCCTTTTCAATAGTGGATGAGGAACTTTACACCCTGTTCCTCATTCCCCCTAAATATAAATAAGAGAAAAAAAAACTTCGTATATCTGTATAAAAATTTTACGCGCACGGAGGAGTCTTAAATTAGGCATCGTTAATGATTATATGGAGAACGAGTGCAGAAAGCAAAACGGGGAATTATAACTACTGAGCGACCAGTAGTGTCAAATATTTGTATTACTTTTGTGGACCTTTGCATAAGAACTAAGAATTTTCTAGAGTATTTTGATTCAGCAGTGCTTTTTAAACACGTTTATTTGGAATAGGGTAGTGTCCTTAAAAAATCTGGTTGGTCCAAAAGTTGGATTACTCAAAAATACTGGATAAGTATTTTTTCTTTTGTCACGTAAACCAAAAATGACGACGGTATAGTGTGTTGAAATTGCGCGTGACTTCACAAGCCCCTTCTCCTGAACTTTGATGTGCTATATCATTGTCACTTTTTATTGAATTAAGTAAGCAAAAAATACGTGTCCAATACTTTTTGGTAATCTTACTGACGGACTAAATAGACTTAATATAATAGGTCCTTACCTATTAAATTGCCGTTTTGTATGAAAAAATTTAAATGAATTTTTTTCATGTATTTTTTATTTGTATTAATCGAAGTAATCACCCATGCAATCAATGCATCTTTGCCAACGCAGTGGCAGTTTATTGATGCCCTTCTTAAAGAAATCAGCTGGACGGGAGGCAACAAATTCTTCAAAGGCATTTTGTACTGCCTCTCGGGTATTGAATTTTTTTTCCGCCAAGAAGTTATCCAAATTCTGGAAAAAGTAGTAGTCTGTAGGCGCAAGGTCTGGTGAGTAGGGCGGATGACGGAGAGCTTCCAACCCCAGTTCTTGCAACTTGGAGACCGTCTGCTGTGCAGTATGAGGTCGCGCGTTGTCGTGCAGGAGCAACGGAGACGAGCGATTGACCAATGCTGGTTGGAGATGTGCCAGCTTCTCCATCATTGTGTTCAATTCTTCACAGTACACATCTGCAGTAATGCTCACCCCGTTTGGTAAGAAGCTGTGTTGAGTCACACCGGCGCTAGACCACCAAACAGTGACCATCACTTTTCTTGGGGTAAGTTTTCGTTTAGGGCATTGTTTAGGTGCTGAACCAGGATCCAACCAACTTGCTGAGCGCTTGCGGTTATCAAACAGAATCCATTTTTCATCGCAGGTAACAATGCGGTTCAAAATTCCTTCATTTGTGTGTCTGTTGAGCAGTGCAAGGCACGTCTCGACGCGTACTTCGCGCTGGCGATCATTGAGTTCGTGGGGCACCCATTTGTCAAGCTTTTTTACCTTGCCAATTTGACGCAAATGGACCAATATTGTTTTGACGCTAACGTCGAAAGCTGCTGCTAATTCAGCCGTAGATTGTGTATCATCAGCTTCCACAATCGCCTTTAATTCGTCATTGTCGACCAAAGTCTTCGGACGACCGCGAGGTTCATTTTTCAGGTCGAAATTTCCAGAACGGAAGCGAGCAAACCAATAACAGGTAGTGCGTTGGTTTGTAGTGTTAGCCCCGTAAACGTCGTTGATGTTGCGTGCCGCTTGTGCCGCGTTGCTGCCACGACGGTACTCATATTCCATAATTACTCGAATTTTTAACGTATCCATGATGACGAAAAAGATTTAAATGCGATGAAAATGTAACACTAATCAATAAACAAATGACTACTTTTGGAAAAAAAAAACCATGTTTTTAAAATAAAATTAATTTGAAATTAGAATTCTTAGCCAAATAAAAAATATTTTGATTTGAAATGGCCAGTACTGCAGAACGGCAATTTCATAGGTAAAGACCTAATATTTTTACCTAGGACACATCCCTAATAATTACAATAAGTTGAAGGAGGTTAGTATATGGATCTAATCCTTAAATACCAAAATTTTAAGTAAAAAGCCAAACATTCGATTACCATTTTTCTGATAAAACTCTAATGAAAACTTTCATATTATCAGTAAGATCATTATTGGCGATATAACTTTCTCGGACGATCAGACAAATGAGATTCAACCAATATTCATGATTTACTTTCACCAAATAAATATATTATAATGTGAAATACTTCTAACTCTTAGTAAAGACTTAAAAGTAGGTTTGTGGAATGGACAGGTTTTCAACTGTTTTATGATCAAACCCATTGGCTGCTGCGGTTAAGAGATTCTTGGAGATTAGGGTTGTCGATTGAGGTAAACCGATATTAATTTAGGGAAGATTTGATTCTTAGTACAAGTGTAGGTAGTCTGGAAATCTACGTACACTTTTATTTATTCTCATCTTGCAAATGCTATTTTGAAAGCCTTTAAAATGTTTATTCTCTCATCTAAATGTATTCTAATAGTCATTATCATATTAAATATAAGCTGTAAATTCGTGGAAATTAGACATTGCTTCGTGAAAAACCACTTGCGTCTGTGTCACTTGTCACGTAGGTCCTCCTCTGACTTGGATGCTTTTGCATATCAATAAACAAACAGGTATTTAAAAAAATATTATAAAAAAACATGTGGGATG
This sequence comes from Phlogophora meticulosa, assembly GCA_905147745.2. Classification (NCBI taxonomy): domain Eukaryota; kingdom Metazoa; phylum Arthropoda; class Insecta; order Lepidoptera; family Noctuidae; genus Phlogophora; species Phlogophora meticulosa. The sequence continues at coordinate 12,790,568 of LR990524.1, forward strand.
GACGTGTAATCTTCATAATTATTAAATACCTATCATTTATTAAAAAAATAAGTTCAAACTTATAAAGACCCTGCGGATCACGTTACGTCAAACTCAAAATAAACAAGCTGTCAAACACATCGAATCTTTGTTTGTCTACTACTTTGTGACGTCATTGTGGATTGAAAAAAATTGTGGCAACATTCTACCAATAATACTATATACCGTTTTTCAATCACATGAACAATTACTTATAAAATGAACTTTACAGAAAATAGTGTTTTTTTTTTGGTATAAGCTATCTTGCTTTTTATCCTTCAGGGATCTCTACTGCTTAACCGAACTTTCATGTGGGCACTTAATTAGAAATTAAAACCTCCAGCCAGGGCGTAAAAAACTTAAAAGCTTCGCGACCAATCGCTAAGGGCACCCTGCGGGGTACGAGCCTCGGCTTAGGACGTCGCTGGGAGAGGACAGCAAGGGACGGGCTGGATCTAATAGATATATTATTTAAGGACTAATTTAAACAACTACTGGCTAAGCTACGCGGGCCAGCGATTTCCCTTTGGTCGGGAGGAGAAAATAGTGCGTAAGATCATTTAAACGATGATTAAACTTCTAGGATTACATCAGCACGCTCCATATTATTAATACAGTACAACATGCCCTTTTACAAAAAGTATTTTACATTCATACATGTTTATAAAAAGGTTATATGTAAAGTTCTTGTCCTGAGACCGTCTCTTAAAGGTTAATCAGGTCTCTCAATTTGGAATGATTGAACTATCGAATTCCTATATCATAAACGAGCCTTGTACCCATTACTTCTAAGACTTAATAATACCAGCTTATTATTGTCCCACTGTAGGGCAAAGACCTCTCCTCGTACAGGGATGGAAATGTTTACCTTTTCCCAACTGTGTTGGGGTCGGCTTCCAGTGTAACCAGATGCAGCTGAATACCAGTATTTTACATGGAACGACTCCCTATCTGACCTCCACAACCCAGCTACTGGGCAACTCGATACCCCTTGAGAAGACAAGTTGTCAGACTTTCGAACTTCTGACTACCCGTAACGACTGTCAAAGATCAACAAATGACAGTCGGGACCAGCGGCTTACCGTCCTTCCCGAGGCATGGAGGAGTCTAGATATGTTACGAACCGTCACCTATCCACAGACTGACCTCGACAAGCGTAGCTACCATCGATCAACCCGTGCGGATATTTTTATTAAGCCACTAGCTCCTAGACTTAACAGATAATATACTAATAATTTTATCGTTTATAAGATTCGGTAATACCATTAGTTCTAACTTGTCAGGTTTTGGACATGACACATTACTGTAAGACATGACATAATTTAAGCAGTCTTAAAGGCATAGATTAGGTCCAGCAGTAAATACTTCTGCAGACGTGCGCACGCGACAACGCATGTTCTTATAGAAATTAATGTATTTATTGTACAGACAGACACTAGCACATCAAGCTATCCCAAACTGTAAATTTTCCCAATTGAACATGAACTTTATTCTATTGTAGTAAGGTTGAAAAACTATCAAATATATTCGACAGATTGGGGAAGCTTGATGTCCTAGCCTCCGTACATCAAAAAATAAAACAGGACAAACATCAGGGATTTATTTACTATCGGCAGATCAATTTCTATGACAACACGTTGTCGCATTGCGCCTGTCTGTCTTAAATTAGGGATTGACTGAGTTGATTTATTGAGATAAAAATCTATCTATAAGTTGACATTTCAAAGATGGCAACCTTTAAACAAACAGACATAACATAGATTGGAAGTAACCGTAGATTGCAGAATCATGTCTTGTCTATTATTGCGGTTGAAGAACATAGAGAATCACACAAATAAATTTGTTTTTGATTTATCATTGTAAAAGCTTATGGCCACAAAAATACATGGGTAATACATATTTTACTTGGGATCGCGGTTAAATATTAACAGTCGCACAGTTCGATCGACGGTAAAGCTACGCTTGCTGAGGTCGGTCAGTTGATGGGTGACCATCTACTGCATGTCGAGACCGAACTGCTCGAAAATTACGTTAAGCCGTTCGTCCCAGCCGTCATTCAAGGAACTTTGACAGTCATTACGAGAAACCTGAAAGTCTGACAATCAATCTTGCCAAGAGGTTTCGTGATACCCATAACTAGGTTGTCAACATTGTTGAAATACATTTAGGCCGATGACGAATATGAAACACAACTTCGATTCCTAATGATTTATTTATCTTAATTCTATTTCAAAACATATTACTGTGGATCATAGATTCATAAGATACTGCATTAGTTACAGGTAAGTATATTATATATGTCATGATGGCCCAGTGATTAAAAGACCTCGCCGCTTGTACACAAGGTTGTGGGTTCAAATCTGAACAAGTACCATTGTGACTTTTTCAATTCATGTATACGGTATTTGTCATAAGTTTATCTTGGATATCACTGATTTCGTAAGGAAAACTGGACTTGTAATTAATAAAAATAATGGGAAATAGCCAACCCACTTTGAGCTAGCGTGATGATTAATGCTCGTGCCTTCTCAGTATAAGAAGAGGCCATTGACCTGCAGTGGGAGAATAACAGGTTGGTATTTTTATTACAGGCCTACAAAATTCATAATTACTTACTTAATATTCAACTGTCACATAATTAGTTTTTATTATTGACTTTTTTACATTTTTACATACATACAATTATGACATAAAACTAACTACATACATATTTACAAAAATAAAATAAAAAGCCGACCAAGACACTCAGGCATCACAGTACTCCTCCGCATCGCTGTCATCTGGAAACGTGCCCAAAAGACTGGCAGCATTGCCACGTTGGATGGCAATACTAATTCTTTGGGCAAAGAATGAGCCAGCCCTCTCGTCACGCAGTGTTTATCAGCCTTTGTCACATTAATTAAGTTGTTGTTGTTGTTATTTGACTTCGACTTTTGACTAAGACGAGAGAAACGCAATAATTATTTTTCTTCTAGTACTAAGATCTAACTGTGTACTCAGATTCCTGCTCACACTGAAAAAGAAAGAAAGAAAGAAAAAACATTTATTCAGCTCAGGCTCAGGCACACAACGACACAATACTAAACATAAAAAACAAAAAACGAGTAACAAGAAATACATTAACAATATAATTATACGAGTAAGTATACATATATTATTAAGTATGTGTCTGATGGAATAAACACTTGTATGTAAAGTGCCATAAAGACGTATTGTTGTATGATAATTTGAAGAAAGTGTGCAAACGTATGATGAAACATTTTAAATGCTACGTTATTGCATAAAACATGTTAACAAAAGAATTGTGTAAAAGTTGTTTGTTGTTATTTTCTTTTTCTGTTCGTTTGAAGATAAAAGTATTTAGATTGTTTTAGAAAAAAAAAACAGTATTAGGCATCACTGACATCAGTAAAGGAAAACAATGAGAGGAATCCTGAACCATATCTTTACTTATATAGTTTTACCGAATATTATAAAGAGGTGTGATTTGTTTGTAAGTTTGTATTGACCCTAGTATAATATTTTTATTTCACCTAGAGCTACAAGCCTGAGTGCTAAAAGATTGAAATTATATTTTACTGTGCATATTAGCCGAGCCATCACAATTTTTGTTTAGCATGTCGGAAAGAAATACTCGTACGTCTTAAAACAGAATTATTTGACAGACAAATATTATTTTCTAGTAACTGTTCGTTCATGTATATTATTGATAGAAGTCTACCCTAACCTAACCATATTCTTGGGGAAGGTTGTAGGCATTTAACATCACGATACTATCCTTAAAACGGGTGAAATTGTGCCTAGTGTTACATAAGACACACACACGAATACACGCACATATGTGTGTGTGTGTGTGTGTATACGTATGTGCACATGTACACATAGATTTAAGAACGGTTTTGCATACAAAACAAAATTATGAGTTACTGTAAAATAAGATGGCGTTTCTCTTAGCTATTCCTTGTTTTAATAGTTTCATATATAAAAGAAAGGAGCACGCGTAAACGTAAACTTTCACTTGATAGTTTGAAAAAGTTGTTAATTTGAATAAATACGAGATTTTAATCAACATTCATATCTTTTAATAGTACAAAACGAACGAAATAAAATATTATTTTTTACTTTTACCAAACAAAGTGCGCTAATTATAATGTTTTATGTTGCTGAAACAAATTTCTTCACGTTCCCGCAAACTGCATTTTACATTTAAGTATATTCTGAACCAAAGTCGGAAATTTATTACTTAGACCAAATATTATTTTTAATTTATTTTGACGACACGGTTGGCGCAGTGGTTGAGCCATCGGCTGTTGCGCCGCGTGTTGTGGGCTCGATCCCCGCACGGAACAATTATTTGTATGACCTACAGGTAATTGTTCCGGGTCTGGCTGTTTGTGTATGTGAGTTTTAAATGTTTGTAAATGCACCCACGATACAGGAGAAATTCCTAGTGTGGGGCAACGTCTTTAAAAAAATAATAATAATAATAATAATGATCACACAACAAAATATTATAGGAAACTTACTCAGTTCACTGACCTTTCAGTTTTATCAATCGGTGTCAATAATTTATCACCTTTTCTAAGCATCAATGATAAAATACCAAGCGTGAGAAACTTGCTATCTATCTTACCATTGACATCGTTAAAAGAATTTAGTGATATTTTTCTTCTCAAGAGGTTTTAGTAAAACTATGTATGTGTGGTGTGTGTGTTACTCAGTAGCAACCCGGTTAATGGCGATAGGCTCACCCCCTATAACATGGGACTGGTGAAATGTGGGTGTACTGTAGGTATACCTCTGTCCAACCCTTTGTGAAATACAGGCGTGATGTTATGATGTAGGATCACTATTATTGTGTTAATACGTTAGAAGTGACAATAATAAAACTAACATACTTTTAACCTGTGATCTTCGTATCCTTGACCCTATTTATTTGGGGTTAGCGCAGCATTTCTTCTTCTATACGTTTCCATTTGCCATCATCTCAATAGTCACCTCCTTTCTAGCCATATCATCTTTGACAGAATCCATCTATTGTTTCTTTAGTCTCTCTACTCTCGTAACCCTCCCCATTTATAATCAAAACGACATTATTTTGATTGCTTCGCATCATTGGCACCAAGACAACCAATTTCAACACCACTTCTCGGTCGCCGGCGCCACTTCCAGACTTCCTCCTACATACTCCTTTCTCATTCTAAATGATTGGCTTTCTCAGCCACTTCTCGTCATCTACTCAAATTAAACTCGTCATCTTTCCAATAAGATTTTAAAAGTCTATAGTTCCAATTAGGTTGTAATTCTTGACAATTTTAAAATCATTACACGCCCACCTAGGCGTGATAAGGAAAGTGCCAGGTATAATCATAATCATACTTATCAGTGATGTCGGTCCATCGATGTGAACTGGGTTGGTACATGCTTGTTTGTGATAAGCTCCAGTTATCTTAAGATTATCTCGAGTGATATTAACTTGAGGAAATTGATTGTAGCTACAATTCGATTTGAAGTTGAAATCTAAACCAAGCTTTCAGAGAAATCTACCATACCGACAAAGTAAAATTATTGTGCAATGGTGTCATGTATTTTTGTAGGTAGTCAGTATTTATTATTTAATTGTGCTTTAGTGTAATCTGCTTTTTATTCGTTTGTCGGTTAATCAAATCATCCCCCCCCCCCCTCCTCTATCGCTCAGCTCTTCCTCACCTCTTCTACAAACTATGCTGTATCGCACAGGATCCATATTTGAAACCTACGATATTTATATATTAACAACATCTATTTAACTCATCGTATGCAATAAAGAATTGAGTATCGTTTTGCCATCAACACAAAGACAGACGTTTTAGTCAGACATTTATAATGATCATGTACAGTTCGCGTCATCTAAGTTTTCCTCTCTGAAGTAAGCGCAAATGGCTGCGCAGTTGTCAATGTCCATAGGCATACAGAAATTGACTGGACAATACCCTCCAAAACTTTACCACTCTGTAGAGAAGACAAGTAACCGTGCAGCCAATACCGTCTCTTGTGATTTCTTAGACAAATACTGGAGGCACGTTCGTTTTGTCTCCCTCACACTTTCTGGCCCGTATTTATTTGACATCTGTATAGGGATCGCTCAGTCCCTTTCACGTTTTCTCATCTATGTATTTATCTATATCTAAATGAAACCAGCAGCGCGCCATGGAGTTATCCTGGTTTAATTATCACATCAGAAATCCTGGTTTCATCAATACTGAGTGAGCTATTTTGCAAGGCAGCTTCAAATTAAACATTGACTCCACAAACAGCCTTATATTAAACTAATAAATTGCCGTTGTATTGTTTTCTATCCTGGTACGACTAGGTCAATCAGACAGCCTCATTATTAAGAAGCCTAACTCTGCTGGTCATCCCACACAGGTGCCAAGTTGATTGGTATAACTAGTTCATAACTTACTATCTGTGGGCGATGGTATTAATCTGTCACTTGTTTGTAAAGCGCCATACACCCGAAATTAATGTATCTGAATCTATAATCTTGATCCGCGTTCTTTAATGTTGGTAGTCATTCGCTCTTTTAACACAGCCTTTTCTTACAACGTTTGCAATTTACATCTCAGTATTAGGAAATAAAATAGTTATTTGCAAACAAAACGGATATGTATTTACCTAAAATATAAGCATTGATATTTCTTTCTTTTTTCTTTAAAAAATAAACGTTGCCCCACACTAGAAATTTCTCCTGTATCGTGGGTGCGTTTACAAACATTTAAACTCACATACACAAACAACCAGACCCGGAACAAATACCTGTAGGTCATACAAATATTTGTTCCGTGCGGGGATCGAACCCACAACACGCGGCGCCGCAGCCGAAGGCTCAACCACTGCGCCAACCGTGTTAATATATATATCATCAATGTTTCTCTATCATCAAACTTAGAATTGACCTAAAATGTCATGATTTAAAAAAGTATTGGTATTAAATCGGGTAATTTTATCTCTGAATTCCGTGTTGGTATTGGTAAACTAAAAAAAGTAAGCTGCTACTGTCTGTAAGTTGTGTGCTTCATTATTCAATTTTTGACCGAAACCCAAATGTTTTTTTCTGATGGCTGGTCAATCTATGAAGTTGCCGAATGCTTAACCGGACTATTAAAACAAATCAAGGCCATCGGTGTCTCAATAAATTAAGGCGTCCAGCTAGGTCATGAAAATTTATAAACGTATGCGCCATAGTAGTAGTATAGGTAGTCACTAAAGATACAGACACAATAATTGACCTACCAAAATACATATAATAACAAATTTATTTTCACTCCAATTGATCTCATAATGGCGATACCAAAATTCTATACAGCAAATGTAAAACCACGTCTGACCGATATACCCAATCATCTCCCACCCTACCAGTCGAGATATACGTCACAGGCTACATAGGCAAGCTGTATACGCTTACACAATACAGCTACTTTCATAAATAGGCCCATCCCATGGTTGCGGTATCGAGGAGCTCCCAGTGAGCCGCTTGCCGCAGGAATGTCGCTTTATGGCGCGAACACCTGTTTTGATAAGCGCATGGAGTAAGAGAGATGGATGCGGTATAATACCTATTTGTTTATTTACTTACATAGATATAGAAACACACGCGTTTTTCTCGTTGGGTTAAGCAGAAACTACAGAATGCGACCAACGACGATCACGATTCTGATTTGTTTTTTTTTTAAGCAAAAACTTTTTTGCCGCGTTGTGCAATTTTGGATAGGGGCAACACTTATGGGTTTGTGTCGCCGACATACCATTGCAGCGGATGTCAAAAACACAGTTAGTGATTTCTAAGTTTTCACTGCTGTGGGCATTCTCAGTAATTGTCTTTTTTTTGGAAATTTTGTGAGACTAACTAGCTAAATGCTGATACTAAATATATAAAGTAAAATCGTAACATAACATAAAATTACTTCTGAATGCCCCGAACTGTTAGGCAGAGGTGTTCCTATGATACCCACATTTTTCATCCAGTTATGTTTTAGTTCTATGTAATAGGGGACTAGCCAACAACCAGGCACACATCTAGATTTCGGGCTGCTACTGACAAATTGCTGATGGAATAACTCATTATTACTTTCCCGGACCCAGAATCGAACCGAGACCTCGCATTGAGCAGTAGCATTTGTGACTACTAGACCAGCGAGGTAGTAAAATGGCGTTACTAACTCTGGAAATTAATAATATCTTGCATATTTACTTCACAAATTTAAAAGAAAAAAAAAGAAAAATGTTCTTTAATTCGATTTTTGTATTGTTTTGACAGTTCAAATGAACGATATTATTTATCGTTCATTTGAACTGTCAAAACAATACAAAAATCGTGCTGACTGTTATCACGACCAAGACACGTGTCTATAAAACCATTAGTTATCTCTTTCACTCCTATCTAAACAATCGCTTAAAACAATTACTTAAGTTATGTCACTTTTATCAGCGCTTATTAAAACCCCATCAACGGTTGCCGCTCTGTCTGTGTTGACCCTTAGGCAATCCGTGGGCGCTCCAAGGTAGACTGCATGCTTGTCATGACATTCATAACTCAGCACCATGGCTTAGCAAACGTAATTAAGTATAATACTTCTGCTAATCCGCTCAGGTTTCTGTTACCATAATCGTTAGGTTACCAAACATGGGAGGATTAATCTGACTAGGTAAACCTGCGTGAGATCAGTCTGACAGTGTCAACTTTATTACCAAAGGATAAGGTTCATGTTCAATTGGGAAAATCTGACAGTTTGGGATAGCTTGATGTGCTGGCATCTGTACCTAGAAACAAAAGACAATCGTCTGTCAGAAATAGCAAATATGGTATTTTCGAATACCAACGCAAAACTGAAGATAAATATTTCTGAAATACCTTCTCAACTATGTCCATACTCTTATCTCTTCCATGTCATAGATCGCATCGATGTAGGTGCGCTGTGACCAGGGTTGCCAGGTACACTTTCTTGCGGGGTGGTTTGTGTGGAAAATTATTTGGAAGAAGCTTGTTTTATTAAAATTATTATGATAGAAGCAATTCGCCCGCGACTTCATCTGCGTGGATTACGTACTTTTCCTTTCAAACTTTAACATCCCATCCACCATTTTGAGCGTACTTTTGTAAAAAATATAACTTTTGTTACTCGCTCATAATGTACTTATCTATGGGTGAAAAAGTTTTTGAAATCGGTAGGGTAGTTTTTGAGTTTATCCATTATTGATTGCCAAGAGACGATCGCACTTAAAGAGTCACCTCCAATCGCACGTCGGTGCTGACTACCACATTTTTTTTAACTTTGTTATGTTTCTGACATTTGACCTCCTGTCTTCTTCATCAGCACTCTCTCTCTCTCTCTCTAAAAATACACTCTTGTTACCTAATACTGGTAGAACAGTCGACACCGCCTCAGCTATCATCTGCCTAGCCTTTTCCCAAATATGTTGGGGTCGGCTACCAGTCTAACCGGATGCAGCTGAATACCAGTATTTTACATGGAGCGACTGCTTATCTGACCTCCACAACCCAGTTACTGGACAACACGATACTCCTTTGTAAGACTGCTTATCAGACTTTCGGGCTTCTGACTACCCGTAACGACTGTCAAAGATCTGCAAATGACAGCCGGGACCAACGGATTAACGTGCTTTCCGATGCACGGAGGAGTATGAATATGTTACGAACGGTCACCCATCCACAGACTGACCTCAGCAAGCGTAGCTTAACCTTCTATCAACCCGTGCGGCTGTTTTTATTTAGCCACGAGCTCCTCGGCCAATGATAGACAAATAAAAACTAATCGAACCAGCCCTAACAATAACAGTCCCAAGGCAGGCGGCGTTCTTGTCATAACTCGGTGCCCTGACTTGCCGACCAGTTAAGTAATCATTGTTAATTCGCATTTATTATAGCGTGGGTTGTAATTATATTCTAAGATTTATCAGCAGATTGCAGTTAGAGAATCGACTGCGATGAAATGTCTTTCGGTAGTAACTTCATATTCATATTGATTTGCGTTCCACAAGGTAAAAAATAAGATGTTAATGAGAGTCTTAAAGCTAAGTGCCGTTGTAGACCCCGATAGGGCACAGCAAAGGAAAAGTAAGTTAAACTTCTGTAACACAAGATTATTTTAATGTCAAAATTACTCATATTCATTATAATACTGTCATTGTTACTATTTTTACAAATTCATGGGTGTAAATACCGCGTAAATATCTAAGTACATATTTTGTGTTAGGCATTTAACTTCCAAATATATAAGCAAATATGTGTAATTGGAACATTTACTTTAAAACCCACACATAAAGCTCAGTTTGCGCTACGTCTTCCATATTTTTGATTATTTTTATGATTGTACTTATCATTCTAAAATCTACCTTATGTTCATGGCAATAAAGTTGATATTCCTACGAGTGAAAATAAATCCATTTGGAAACAAGAATTTGAATATGAAATAATAATATTGTGAACAGATGAAGAATGTGGTTTGTGGAAAACACTGTTTAAGTTTCTACTGTGCTATCTAACAAGCTTCCATTTTTAACCGACGAATTTATTTTATTTTATTTATTTTTTTGTTATTCTTTATGACCACGCATAACATTTAAAAGTGTAGTCCGAATTAGATAATATTTAATATTGAACTGGACAGAGTACTTATACCTCAAAGTTGGTCCAATATAATTAAAAAAAAAAACCACCCCAAAGTGCAGAAAATAGGGGTTGATAGGGGTTAATTGATTTTCACCTGAAATTTGGCTATTGTAACTTTAATAAATTAACTAACCCACTAAAATAATTCAACCGGCTTTTTCCTAATTAAGTAGACTAAATAAACATCGTGTAAATTATACCGATCAACCGTTTATATAAAGCTCAGCAGAAAACTGAGAATTAAAAAAGCGTGAAACCGCACATTCTAATAAATTACTAGAACGACTAAAAGAAAGAACTTCCTATACTAACCTAATTACATGCATTCCGTGTCTAATTAATGTTAAACCGAGTCATATCGGATTTGACTGCGCACGCGACTACTGTCAACGTCACGAAAACAATTAGGAATAAAAAATATAAAAAAAACACATCTTTCAGTTATGTTATCGTGGGTGACAAATAGTTGCTCAAGAAAGAGTATGTTAGTTTTTTTTATGAATTATCTGTGATTGTTTACGCAAGAGTAAGCTGAATGGCTCGTGGCTGAATAGTAATAGCCGCACGGGTCTATCTTCAGGGTTAAGCAGCCCCTAAAAAGGTAAGACCGTGGATTGGTTACCATCTATTACATACCAAGACCCATCCTTGCCTCGGAAAGCACGTTTAGACCGGTTTTTATTTTCGATCTTTGACAGTTAGATAGGATAGATCTTTGACAGTTAGATAGGATAGATCTTTGACAGTCGTTATGGTTAGTCAGAAGCTGAAAAGTCCAGCTACCAGTTTCATCAAGGGGTATCGTGTTACCCAGTAACAAGGTTATGGAGGTTGAAAAAGCAGACTGGAAGCTGAATCCAACATAGTTGGAATCTTTTTCCAACTATGTTGGATTCAGCTTCCAGTCTAAGCGGATGCAGCAAAACACGAGTATTTTACTTCAACCGACTGCTTTTTGTTGTACTTGTTTGATACATAAACAGTAAAGTATTGAATCTCATCTCATCATCGTTACATATGGTCTCATAATAAAACATTCGTGTGGGAATGATAGAATGCTCTCATTAACAGTTTCATTCGTTTACTGATCGAGATGACAGGCATTCCATTCATTCGCTGATCAGTCTTATGTCTTTATTTATTGACATATTTTTGATCACGCAAGTTTAATTATTTTGTAATAGGCATTTCTCTAATTGTGACCAACGGGGATGGATTTCAACTGGATTGCGACCATGGAGGTCCATGTTGGTCCATGATGGCATAGGCTAAGCCATGAAGTTCCATTATGTGCCATGTTGGGCTATGCTGGGCCATGTGGGGCCATGATGGTTCATGGTGGACCATAGTCGTTCATGCGGGGCTTTGGTGGACTATGCGGTATAGTGGAACGTCTGACTCGGTTTATCTTAGTAACATTTTCCCAGTTGATCATGAACCGTATTTTTTTTGTAGTAAAGTTGAAAAACTAAAAAAAATCACAGATTGGGATAGCTTGATGTGCTGGCCTGTGTACAGCTATATACTGAAAGAAAGCTTCTTGCGTTCAACTGACTTAGCCAAGTGGAGGAAGTCTTTGGTCATTGCTATGGTACTTTGGCACTTTTTGAAAATACAAGATATTTTATTTGTAATATTGCTTTACAAACTTTATTTTCCATTTTTATAATTTCATTAATATTTTTCTGCCCGCCTGTTCGGTGAATGCGTGCGCGATTAATGCTAAAAATCACAACAATCTTTACATACATTTTTCATCATCATCATCAAAATCTGTCTGTCGGTCTGTCGTCCGATGGTGATTTGTGATTGGTTGCAATCACAAATCACCATCGGACGACAAACCATACAACACTCAGAATAAAAGTAATTAATTACTCTTGTCAGCTTGCAAAAAAAAACCGTTTTGTAATAATTAGTGAGAAGTGAATTTCATTCGTATAGCGTGCAGTTATTCAAGGCACTTGTTAATATTATACCGAGATGCACTCTGCTGGCCAATCTTGATTCTTTATCATTGATAAAACTGTATGAATGTGAGTGGAATTAGAGATTTGCTTGCACTATATTGTAAGAATTTATGAATTTTGTTATACAATAGTTACACTCCGTTTTTGAAAGGCTATTCAATACAAAAAATTGGTAACATACTGTTAAGAGCTCGTGGCTAAATAAAAAACAGCCGCACGGGTTGATCGAAGGTTAAGCTACGCTTACCGAGGTCATTCTGTGGATGGGTGGTCGTTTGTAACGTATAGAGACTCCTCCGTGTCTCGGTAAGCACGCTGAGCCGTTTGTCCCGGCTGTCATTTGCAGATATTTGACAGTCGTTACGGGTAGTCAGCAGCCCGAAGGTCTGACAACCAGTCTTACCCGCAGTCTTATCGTGTTGCCCAGTTACTGGGTTGTGGAGGTCAGATAGGCAGTCGCTCCATTTAAAACACTGGTATTCAGCTGCATCTGTTAGACTGGAAGCTGACCGTAACATAGTTAGGAAAAGGCTAGGCAGATGATGATACTGTTATAAATTAAAATATTTTGCTTGTGTTGCTGCTGGGGATTTTTTTTTGATTTTTGGGTTACTTCTTCTTCCCAGCAAAAAACACTAGAAAGTGGCGAAGGGTGGGCCCTTCGCCACTTCCATAAGACAGTCCCCAAAACACATTTTGGGGCTATCTTATGTCATTTAATACGTTCCAAAAGTGCTGATTCCCAGGCTAACTTTTGGATAAGATGAAGAACTTTGATATAGCGATTGAATTCTTTATAAGGTTTCAAAATTCGGAGCTTTAAAGCCGATTCTCCGTGACTTCTTTTCCTAAGAGTATACGTAACATTGGTTTAATATTATTTATCATACATACCTATATTTATCACTGGATTTACTTACCAAACCTTACCCATTCTTCACCAAACAACATACTAATATTTCTCCAATATTCTAAGCAAAAAATCATAACTAATCATCAAGTTGTTATACATAGCACGATTGATTGCAGCCCATGTTATGTTCGAACATTGGTCAGAACCGTTATATAGGAGGTACAGTATTATGGTACCGTTCATATTGATGACTAAGCCTGAGGTGTATATGGTCGAATATTATTACAAGAAAAAAATGTTAATAGTAATGTGTATGAGGATAAAAAGTTACTTGTAGCTGTCTTAAAAAACAGATGACTGTTTGGTCGATCCACTGGTCGTAATCGCGGTTACTGACCACGAGGTCCTTGATTGGATTAGTTGGATCGTGTAATGTGTCAGGCATTTCGCATTAACAGCCCGAAGTCTGGATTTTTGCTCGGTGGAAGGCAGTTATTGCCCGTCAGATGTACCTGGAAGCATAATCATGTCAGCTTACCCTATGCTTAGCAATCACGATCCATCGAAACCAAAATTTATAATCAAAACATATCAAAACGTGTTTAACAACAAATCAGCAACTATGGCATTTAACAGCCCTGAATTTATATAAGTGAACGTACAGTATTTCGATAAAAAATGATAATTAAATCGATTATAATCGACAAACTAGTATGTACGTAAACCCAATAAAAAGTCGATTATTTATACCAAGGTTGACACTGGAACGGTCAAATCGATTGTTTATAAAGTGATCGATCAACAGTTTCAAAATCGTGACACATGTGATCGATTTATGAATCGATAAAGTGCCCTAATGTGGCATTGTCTTGCATGTGTAGCGAACACAAGATGGAAATCGTTTTCAAGGTCATTTTGCCTTGGGTAGGTTAGAAGGTAACATGGAATTCAGAAATCCATAATGTACTGGCTTTAATAAAGTCATTAAATTAAAAAGGTTCAGCGTTATACTGCTTCTAGATGGGGTATGAAGGTTACTCGTACCTACCGAAAAGTTATTTCTGTAGGTAGGTTTAAATTTATTTTGTTAACATTTTTCGATTAATAAAAATATTTCTAGGTCATCCTTTTTCCAGTTCAGTTTATTCTTATAACTATATATGTTTTTAAGCAGTTTGTCTGCTGTTTAATTGGATTATCCTGTGGTGTCCAGCCGGGGCATAAAAACATATAAATTAAGCCACTACGCGCTAAAGGTAGCCCTAATGGTGTAAGGATATGCTAAATTGATATGCCAGTACTGTTTGTATAATACATACATAACACTGTCACAATGTTCACTCACTCTTTCACTCTTCATTTACGCACTTGTTACTGAAAACTTTCTCGTCGGGGTCCTGGTGTCCTTTAGGCACCAAAGATCTTCCACAATTCAAACTAGGATTAATATTTTTGAAGTAAGTTTTTTCTTTGTGGAAGAGAACAAAATGTAGGAATTTTACTAATATAAACTATGACAATATGTTTAACGCTTATCATTAGTAAATTCCCTGTAGGGTACGGACCTCGGCTAAGGGCGTCTCTGGTGGTGGGGCAGCATGGGACAGGCTGGATCGTATAAAGTTTATTTAGGGATGAGTTGAATTTTAAAGCTACAGTCTCTGGATTGGGAAGGGAAACTGCATAGTAAAGTGATAGCTATTTATTTGATCTGGATCAAGGTAAGGTGTCTTATGTAAGATTACTACAGTTTTAAACACTTCAATCTATTTAAATAATGACAATATGACAAATATTATGTAGGTGTTGACTCAGATGACATTGACGATCCTTAATTTCACATGTTTATGGCAAAAACGTCTTGACTATGCAATAAAAACCTCCACACGGCCACAAAAGTTAACGTTGTATGCATAGAAATATCGATAGATTTACATAATTTAAATTCCTTTTTTAAGTTAAAAAAATATGGAAATAACTTGTAATAACAGTCGCTAGATATTGGTAATTCCCTCTATAAACATTGAATTAGTATGGGTTTTTATATTATAATGTTTGTCGTAAATAACCTCGATATCAGAGGAAGATACAAGAATATAATTTTATTCACTTTTATATTTGCTAAGCGCCTTTTTACCTGTTACTAGGCCTAAGATTTAAAAACTGGTCGGTCTTTTATGAATATTTTACGATTAATAAAATTCTTAATCTACGCCTATTTGAAGAAAAGATTCACTATTATTTAATAATAATACCAGTTTCATCTGCTTGGCTTTTCCCAACTATATTGCGGTCGGCTTCCAGTCTGACTGCCAGCGACTGCCGATCTAACCTCCAAAACCCAGTTAGTGGACAACACGATATCCCTTGATAATAATAGTTTTACGGCACAGCTAGCGCAGTGGCTGCTCCAATTTACTGCTGCGCCGAGAGTCGTGGGTTCGATCCCCGCACGGAACAAATATTTGTATAGCCTACCTGTACCTAGTTGTTCCGAGTCTGGCTGTTTGTGTATGTAAGTTTGAATGTTTGTAAACGCACCCACGATTCAGAAAATTCCTAGTTTGAGGCAACGTTTTTTTTAACAGAAATCTTGGTCAGACTTTCAAGCTTCTAACTACTTGTAATGTCAGACAATGATCTACAAATTATATCCTGGGCCAACGACTTAACGTGATTCTTGAGATATACGGAGGGCACTCGACATCGCCCATCCGAAAAACAACCGTAGCTTAACCTTTGATCAATCCGTGCGGCTGTTATTATTTAGCCAATTCCTGGCCAAGGACGTCTAATCACTTAACATTTAGCGGTCAACGCTATGATGTCGTCACACACAAGAATGTTCATCACGCATGCGCCACTCTTGCCAAACGTCAACTTGAAAGCGTGGGAAGGACATACCGCCATTGTTCGTAGCATTTCTATTGCATGGATTTATTGAAATCAATTTGTAAAGAGATTTTTTATGTAAGATGTGTAATACAAGAATCATTTGCTTTGTCAGTTGTTTGAACCGTGTTTTTATATCAATACGTATCAATAACGTTATATTTAAGCTTTATATCTAATCTAAGTTAATACATTACTAAGACTGGTTGTCCGACTTTCGAGCTTCTGAATACCCGTAACGACTGTCAAAGATCGACAAATGACAGCCGGCATAACGGCCGTGCTTACCGAGACAAGGAGGAGTCTTGATATGTTAATGACGGTCACCCATTCACAAACTGACCTCGCGAGCATAGCTTAACTTTATTTTCATTTAGCCACAAGCTTCTTTTTGAGAAATAAAGTTAACGAAAAAAGTTAAAAGTAAGTAAGTAAGTTAAAGTTAAAAAAATAACGAATCATTACAAACCTTTTAAAATTGATTAACACTTACCAACCTGATATTAATTACACAGAAAACATTAAGTAATAATATTGAATTACGAGTACTAAGGTGTGCATTTCACAAATGTATGTTTGGCAACTTAATACTTTATTGCATGCCCTGTCCTTGTCTTATTATATTGTAATTAGATACATGCTTAGTCATTTGTGTTCGTTCGTGTTTGTAAACAACGGGGGGTGTACGTGATAAATGAACGTTTGTACTAATTGCATTATCTTAATCATCATTGACATTAGTGCAAGTTTTTAGGGTTGTTCGGTCGCCTTAATGTAAACTTCAATTTGTACTGAAACTGAATAAACAATACACTTTTTTTGGGACAAGCCCGCCACATTATCCCCAAACCACTGCAACTCCTGAAAACAAGAATCAACAATGGCGACCACCAGGAAAGCGTCGAGACAATGAAGCCCGACGAATCCCGGAGAAACGATTCAACTGTCTTGGAAATTAATCAGAAAAGAACAGCGGAGGAGTTAGAAAAATACATAATTTCCACTTCCCACCATATCAAGCAGGAGACAGAACAGAGCTAGGCCAAGACGTTTACAACTTACTTTAAATGATACATGATATTTATTCCTGTTTTATTTCTCAAGACCAGCCCAGTCTGTAATTTTGCTCGGTTGATAGCAATAGGCTCGCCCCCTATTACACGTGACTGAAAAATAACTGACAAAATGATACATTTCTATAGGAGCACCTCTTCCCAACCCTTCAGATTAAATAGACATGATGTTATGTGTGTGTAATATCAGTTTACTTACAAGAAAGGTAACCCTCGGAAGCTCGCGTGACGATCAACATGAACTGTCCATTACCAATGGCCGATGTCTTACTTATGTCTGACATTAGAACGTCAGCTTCATTGTAATCCATTTCCCTGAAGAAAGTTCCTACTGATTGCGGAAAAGGAACGTCTTGGATATTAGCATTATATGTAGGTATGTGTGTATGTGTAAATGTTCCTTTATATCACAGTTCATTGCTGTTTTTATTAGTACATAGGTATGGTGTCTTAGACTCGCACGTGTGTGAGAGAACTGACCGTGGCATAATATGTATTATATTTACTGTATATTTTTAGGTCCAAAATCACGTACCGAACTTATGGTATCTGGTTGTACATCGATATACCTTCCACCCGACATTACTTATCAGTATTATTATTAAATATTCGTGAATCGGTTTATTTTGGAAAGTGTTAAAACCACCACCACACATATATATATATATATATATATTTTAATAATTAATTAAATTACATTCTAGAAAAACTGTTTTAAATTAGTTTCCTAATATTAATATATATATGGAATACAATAGAATACTCTTTATTGTACATAATGAAAACTTACAAATAATGACTTTAAGAGCTGCAAAGGGTGTTACAATGGGTGGTCTATCTTGATCTCTTACAAACAACCTTTGGATGGACTCGATAGAAAAGGAGAAAAGATTATATAGGTAGTCCGTGGCATTAGCTACTTCCGAATTATCTGATTACTATTTCTGTCTTTTTTATTTCCTATTATACGCCTTTATGACAGATTATAGAAGCACAATTTTCATGTAAGATAACCATTTTTTTTACCATTGCACCAGTACATATAGGAATGAATAAACAATAAGAAATAATAAAGCTTCATTTATTCCGTACTATGCTAAAATAAAACGGAAAACAAATAATTGAGGTATTGAGGAATTGAACTAGGTAATACATAATTAGTGGTAAAATCAAGTTTACATACAGTAATAATAGTCGTAATACATAAATTCGACATTATATTTTCATAATTATCATTCAATAGCTTAATGTCCTTAAGTCATTAGTAAACTTTAAATGTATGGACCCCCTTGGGAAAAAGCCGCTCCATCCCAATTACCTCCATGGATAAATACTACTTTTGCAGTATTCAACATACCGACACCATATTTCTATTCACATAACATAATCTAACACATTTTGACTCACCAAACCGAAGCCCTTCTAAACAGCACAAATAGAATTCACCAACATTCCTGAGCATTCCGAGTCATACAAACTTTCACATACAAATTAATGATACCCACGGTTCCCTAGTTTTCCTGGACTGGTCTGTACCGGTCCGCCACCGAACTGGTTAGCCTCACAAGGTCGTCGCCTAAGATCATAGAAGAAAGAGATATGTCATAGCTTAGAACGGGTTTTAGTGGCGTCAATTTTTTTAGGTTATCGAGTTCATGATTGGTGGTTGAGATTTTTGTTCCTTTCACCAAAGTGAGGGTTTTAAGTCATTGCGTTACTAAAATGTTTATTAAAGTACGTATTTATAATATATTAATGCTGACATGTTTGTTTGTTTTTTGCTTAAACGGGCTAATCTCTTGAATCACTAGTTAGATTTGTTTTTATGTTAATGTATTTGGTACCCCAATTTTTGAAGAAGATTATTATATAGACCATTTAATATTACTAATAATTTCGTTATCCATATTTTTTTGAAAATCAAGATTCAATATTATTATAAAATTATTGACTTATTTTCAGTAGAATTATAAATTGTACAATGTTATTTTCCAAAAGTACATTGTGCAACGCTATTTGCTAATTCCGAGTATACGAGTAAAATGGCGTCTTAAATTGCCGCATCTTACACGTTTTCCATGATCTTTGGTATGGTAACTAAATCGTGACCAGATAGGTTTAGTCAGATGTTTATGTTAGTTCTCGAGTTGATGGTAAATTCAATCAGGCACATTATAATGAGGTATGCAAGTATTAGTGTGGTGATTTGACTTACAGGTGTCAGGTGGCATTCTTTGTGGAACTGACAGATTGTTTATCTATAAACATTACGTATGTCTAATATGCCTATTAACTTTATACGCATATATGTGCCGATCAAGATGGGGATTGGTTCGTGGCCAAGTAACAACATCCGCACGGTTCAGTTTTCAAGGTCAGGAATACTTATCGGGGTTGTTCCGTTGATTGGTGACAGTCTGTTGCATTCTAAGTCTTTGTGCCTTGCAGAACATGTTAAGACGATGGTCTCGGCTGCGGATAAAGATGTTACGTATTGTCAGAAGCCTAAAAGTCTGACTGCCAGTCTTGCCACGAAGCATTGCGTTACCCCAGTTTCTGGGTGGTGTAGACAGATACAGGCCTGATAGGCGGTCGTTCCTTTTAAATTACTGGTGTACAGCTGCATCCAGATAGATTGAGATTGGAAACTAATCACAAAAAAGTCAAGAAAAGACGAGGGAATTTATCTTTTTTGAAATTTCGGTGTCGGTATTCAGTTCCTCGAAAGTAAAGATTTATTCACGTAGGACACTCCATTAAGTATATTCTAGACAGGAATTTCAAGTTATTAATAGAAAGATCGAATTGTTTTTTATTACTTAAAATATAATAGCCTGAGTACTTCACTCCAAAAAGCTGCTAATGTATCGGTAATTCTAGATTCTGACAGACTATAATATGGACCTAAGTTGCGGCACTTACCAGAAGCAATCAGTAAATTATAGTAATAGTCCATTCAATATAATTTACTTATGCTATTTACTATTCATTACCCAATTACTTGATGCATATAAAATCTATGTCATCATTATTATTTTCAATAGTGTCCTAATCCTTTCTCAATAATTGCCTTTTATTACCGTTATAGTATATTAGTTCAGCTAATATTACCTATTTTGCAAGGCAAGCGTACATTCGTTCTGGGTGTTACAGACACTATCATAATATAATAAATATTATTTAGCAATAGACATGGCTTATGTAGGAGTTTGAAATGTTAAGGTTAGGTTAGTGTAATCAATATGTAGGTTTTTATAAAAAGGCACGTAACTGACCGATTCAAGTCTTATCAGCTGGATCAAAATATGAGTAACGTCTTTATATATTGTATGTGATTCGAGTGTACGTGTGTAGGTATGTCACTGAACTCCTAAACGGCTGGACCGATTTTAATGTTTTTTTTTGTGTGTGTTCGGGGATGGTTTAGAATCGCAATTGGACTGGCGAGTCCGCTAGTTTTTTATAAGTATATAGCTGTTATGTTGAATGGCTAATTCTGGCATTACATTTACTTAATTTTGTACCTTTATATGATTTAATACCTTAAATAGTGTTAGATTCTCACACAGTCTAATGGTCTCTTCTTTCTCTTGTCACGAGCAAGTAAAGTATAAGAAACAAATGTATATTAATATACGCTATGCACCCCACCCTTTTTCCATTAATATACATTTGTTTCTTATTTACTCTTTCCTTAATTTAAATTAATTAAATTTTATTTTCTATTTTTTAGTTGAGTTATCTATAAAAGCGTGTTTTTTATTTTTTAGTTGAATTTTCTATAAAAGTTTTAGTTTTTTAAACTATTTTTTTTAACTGATCGTTTAAAGTAGGAGAAAATTGAGCCCAAAAGCGTTGGTTACATGTCATACTAACATACATAAAGCGTATTAAAAAGCCAGTTGTTGCTTGGTGTGTCTTCATACAAATGTTTATATAACTCATTCGACATATCCGTAGTCTATTGTCGTTTGAATCTGTCCACCCCTTGATACGCCATGCTATTATTTCCCGGCTATTACGATCGACAGGCAATAATTTCCCATTAAATTGCCGTGACGAAGTCTAAGTACTTCCTACCTACTCAACAATAATTAGTAGTCTGCAAATTAATGGTACAGTTCGATTCACGAAGGTCAAAAAGGAAGGTTTGATTTTGATCATGGATTTGCAATACTTGATTTAATCGCAATTATAATATTTGAATAATCCTTGATTTTAATATTGACTTTCTAAGTTTACATATTTACATACATACAATCACGCGTTTTTCCTATACGGGTAGGCAGAAACTACAGAACGCCACCTGCTACGAGCTGTACAGACTCCTTTTGCTTCTTTTGCGTTCATACATCTGATCATACACGCATGCCAGTTGCGGGTTCTACGCACCTGACGTTTTGAAAAACATCACCAATAAAGCAAAGGAAAACATCGTGAGGAAACCTGAACTTAACAATGAATCGCCAACCCGTTTTGAGCAAGCGTGGTGATTAACGCTCGTGCCTTCTCTGTATGAGAAGAGGCTTTTGCCTCTCAGTGGGTCAGTAACAGGCTGGTATTGTTATTAGTTATGTGATTGGGCCCTGATACGGTACTACATAATTATTCATTGGACCTTGTATGGTGGGCCTTTTCTAGATTTATTTTTTGTATGAACACAGTTCTAACTTGTATAGTTGTGTCTCATGTTTACATCAGCCAAGTATACTTAAGAATTTTTCTCTTTATTGGATCATCCATTTTTATGTTTCTCCTAACTTACGTATGCTTTGGCAATCAAAATATTTCCTCTTCCAAAATTATAGTTCTAAATAATCTTGATTTGCAATTGCTTAATTTCTCTGACATTCACGTTGTCATTGCACAACAAATACCATAAAACATCAATCAATTCTCAAACATTACGTCAATCGCCAAGAATCTTCATTTGCTGAATTTCGTCCCAACTATTTTGCAAGTATACACGTAAGTCTCGCTCGACTTGCCGCTAAAAGCCTGTGCTTAATCTCACTTAGTGTGCAATGTCCACTTCGGTTGCATGCCAGTGACGTAAGCAACGGCATAGACTAAGAAAACCGTAAAGAATAGGTGTCTCTATATGGTAAGCCCCATCGCGGAAAGCCCAAGATTAGCCAAGTGCGTAGGAGGTATTAAGGAACACAGGTGTGTGAGCAAACGCAGGTGCAATCTTTGTTCCTTTTATGCGACACTACCAGGAAGAGATCACGCGCAGGACCAACGACTTCACGTGCTTTCCGTGCGTGCTTTTTGTCTCAACATTTGCCTAACACTGGACAGCTACTGAGATCTAAGAATCAAGAAGCAGGAGACCACGCTTAGCAGTCACGCTTGCAACCACGATTAAAAAGAAAAAAAAAGAAAGAAAGAAAAAACATTTATTCTAAACATAGAAAAACATAAAAAAACGAGTAACAAGAAATACATTAAAACATATATAAGTATATATTATTAAGTATGTGCCTTCAGCTGCGCTAAAAGGGTCCAGTTCAGCAAAAAATGCCAGACAACTAGTGCCTGACGCTGGTTTTCAACTGGACTTAAGATTGTGAGATGTAACGGACGTAAACAAAGGGGCATCTAGTGTAGTAACCATAGAGAGAAGTGGAGAGTTACTAAGAAAGGCCTTTGCCCTTCTTTTGGAAAATAAAGACAACACGAAACTCGTGTACTTTTCCACCAAAATGTTCTACTGCTGGAGACAACCCAGTAACGACCCACACTTACCCAAGCCAAGACAGTGTTGTCAAGCAAGACTATCCTGACATTATTTCTTGTATCACCATTTATTTTGAGGGTCGGCGCGGTGGGCCTTCTTCTTCCTTGCATCTGCATTAGCCATCATCTCAGAATGCATCAACTTCAAGGCAGGATAGTTTTTGTAATTTCTATCCTCACTACGTTAAATATTCCTTACGTGCCGCGACTGTAGGCATTATACTACACACGCTTCTTTGTAATTATATTCTTTGGTAGCTGTTAGCGGTTCGTTCTTAATAGCACCAACTATGGTATACCGTAAACAAGCTGAAGGGTTTGGACACACTTCTCTGTAATTGATCCGTTGGACGCATCGGATCGAGTCGTATCGGGTGTCGGTTAAAGAATTCCTTGCTTAAAAATCAATTTGAGTGGATTTGTTGTTTTTGTGGTATACAAACCATCGCATTACAAACAGATAGTAATAGTTTATTAGCTTTGTTAATACCAATATAAGACGGGCCGGGGATACGGCGATGTAGCATTATTATTATAAATTTATTATACATAGCACCTATGCTATGTCATCATCCTCTTGCCATTATCCCAATTATTCATTTGGGGTCGGCGCAGCATGTCTTCTTCTTCCATACATCTCTATTTCCCGTCATCTCAGAAGTCACCTCCTTCTTAGCCATATCAACTTTCACACAATCCATCCATCGTTTCCTGGGTCTCCCTCTACTCTTGTAACCCTCTACATTCATACTCAAAACTTTCCTCACAACATGATCCTCATTTCTTCGCATCACGTGTCCATACCTATGCTATGTATAATAAATTTATAATAATAATGCACTGATTGGAATAATCATGACAACGGTTGTGATAACAGTGTACTGCACAAAGCCAAATCAGTGGCGGACTGAGCCCGTCAGAGGCCCGGGGCGGCAAAGCTGAATGAGGCCCCCCAGATTTAAAAAAATGTAGTTTAACAAGCTTTTTATTCAGTTCACATTTGTATGTAGTATTTCTGTTTATTTCGTTAATATCTGGCAAGTGAAATTAATCTCAAAGTACCCGCTACAAAGACGGGAATTCCCCCAGCGTATTGGACGGGTTCAGCAAAGTTAAATTAGTACCGCGTCAAAAGTCAAAATGACTGTAGTGTTTTGATTTTGATGAAATTATGTAGGTTAGGTACTTAGCACATTTTTAAAGTCTTGTTTAGGATTCGATCAGGGAAATGCGGAGGCATTTGGGGGCCCCCTTCCGGCCTGTTAGTTCACCACTGATTCCAATGTAGTAATGTATGCTCAAAAAGCAGGAAGGTATTCCTCAGCAATAAAAGGATATAAGTATCAGCAGTAATAATGTAATCTATATATTAAATCATGAACAGAAAACTTAGTACAACTTTTAAGCATATCGCACAGAAGAGAGTGACATTTGGCAAAACCAAGATTTAAACAGAGACAGAATGCAAAAAGATTAATTGGTTGAATTTTGAGCACTGAGTCACCATTAGCAACAATGATTACACATCATGCATGCATTGACTGTAAGTAATATGAGTATTACAAACAAAAGGAAGTCAATTTTTTATCTATCTGTCAAATCTGTGGGCCCGATTACATAAGAATCACTAAGTCGTATCCGGTGATTAAAATCGGAACTTACACCATAGAAATATTATGTAAGCGATGGAACTGGTAATAGACAACTGTCACGACCCCACTACCGGGTCAGATTTTTTTTTTTTTTTTTTTTTTTTTTTTTTTAAAACGTTGCCCCACACTAGGAATTTCTCCTGTATCGTGGGTGCGTTTACAAACATTAAACTCACATACACAAACAGCCAGACCCAGAACAACTACCTGTAGGTCATACAAATATTTGTTCCGTGCGGGGATCGAACCCACAACACGCGGCGCAGCAGCCGATGGCTCAACCACTGCGCCAACCGTGTCGTCAAATTAATTACACGATTAATTAATTGATGGCACGTCAGAAGTAAAGTAAAAACATCGATCTTCAACAGATTAGTTTCAATTTACATAACATCACTACTGTATTTCCTGAAGGGTAGAGGTGTACGTATAGTAACCCACATTTTGCCAGTTATGTTTAAGTCCCATGTAATAGGGGGCGAGCCTATTGCCATCAACCGGGCACAAATCCAAAAGCCGGGCGGCTAATGAGAAAATTCCTGTTGGGAAAACTTTGCTCGACCTGGGAATTGAACCCTTGACCTCACGCTTCGCAGTCGCACTATAGACCACCGTCCAGCAAGACAGTCCAATTGATCACCATCACAAAGTGGACGACAGAAAATGGCATTTTTTAAATTAGAAAATGCAGGTTTTTTCAATTTCTCAGTGGCAGCCTGTAGTCCGGATTTGTGTCCGTTGATGGTTATAGGGTCTCTCCCTATTGCATGGTACTTAAACCAGAAAGTGAGTGAGAGTGAGTGGTTGGATAAATGTGGGTGTAGGTACTTTAGGTGCACCTCTGCTGGTGATCACCTACAGGCGTCGTGTTATAAGAAATGGGACCAATTTGTGACGGCGTCGCTGCACAGTGCAAATAAACCCAATTGTATTCCAGAAAGATATGTATTCTTCTGTTCCAGGATCGGAGGATCGTTGTTAAGCTAGGCTTGCCGAGGTTAGTTTGTGGATTGGTGAAGTTGGTAACATATCGAGACGCCTCCGCCTCGGAAAGCACGTTAAATCGTTGGTCCCTGTAGATCTTTGACAAGCGTTAGTCAGAAATCCTGAAAACCAGTCGTACCAAGGTGTATAGTGTTGCTCAGTTACTGGTTTGGAGGTCGGATCAGAGCAGTCACTCCATGTGTTGACTGTTGTTGTTTGACGACCGATGTGGCGCGGCGGGCAAAGTTCCGCCTGCGACGCAAGAGGTTGCGGGTTCGATTCCCGCCTTGGGACAAATGTTTGTACGATCTACAAATATTTGTTCCGGGTGTTCTGGGTATTTGCTATGTATCATAAAAATATCTATCTATGTAATGTATTGTATTAAGTATATCAGTCATCTAGTTCCCATAACACAAGCTCTGCTTAGCTTGGGGCTAGATGATGCTGTGTGGATGGTCGAGCAATATTTATTATTATTATTTATGTAAAATTGTGATCCGACGAATAGCCAATCCCAACATAGATGGGTAAAAGCTAGGCAGATGATGATCTCTTTCAAAAATCGATGGATCCTTTTGTAGGTTTGCAAATCAGTTAAATGACCCCGGGCACAAATTACCCGCTTACCTTTACATAGCAAAGGTATTACATAAAACTTTTTCAGATTAATTTAGTGTTTTGAAATATGATTTTTGTGTGAATTCATTTTGCAATACCGCGCAAGGTTAATAGATGAGGTCAATTGATTGGTTGCGGTTATACGGTATGTGTGAATGTCCACGGTTAACGCTAACCGCGTTTAGTAGAGCTTGAGGCAATTACTGTTAACCGCCAATTAAACTATCGTAGAGTGAAGGAAAAATACTGAAGTTTGTTGTCGTTTTCGGAGTTTTTAAAGAGTTATACATTTTGAACGAATATATAGTTATAACCTATGTATTACTGCTTGGAGACAAAACTTTGTACAGACTGACAAACGACAAAATCTGACAGTTATCACCTGTCAACCCTGGTCACAGCGCACCTACATCGATGCGATCTATGACATGGACGAGATAAGAGTATGGACGTAGTTGAGAAGGTATTTCAGGAATATTTATCTTCAGTTTTGAGTTGGTATTCGAAAATACCATATTTGTTATTTCTGATAGGCGATTACCTTTTGTTTCTGGGTACAGATGCCAGCACATCAAGCTACCCCAAACTTTCAGATTTTCCCAATTGAACATGAACTTTATTTCTATTGCGATAAAGTAGAAAAACTATTAAAGAAATTTGACACTTTGGGGTAGCTTGATGTGCTGGCCTTTGTACTTCTTTTTAAGCATATTGCACGCACGGAGAAGTATGAGATTTGGTACTGTTATAGTTTAAAGTTTCAAGAGTGAAGTAGGCTAAATCAGTATAATTTCAACCATAGGCTTATTACTAGACAAAACCAATAATAATATCTATTAATAAGAATTCGACTCGCCTAATGCAACTTCATCCATATGTTTTAGCGTAGCTTACCTAAATGTACGAACAGATGATTTTTTCCGCCATTTAAGATTGCCCCATGGTATTTTTTTTTCATAATGATGTGTAAAATAACCCCTTATGGTTTTTCAGTTATTTAAATAACACATTGCAAAGGGTTAGGAGACTTGCATATAGTTTTGAGGCTTATCAATGGTGGTTAGACACAATGCTTGATATCACAGCCTGATTCACTACTTCTAAAGATTTGTTCTCATACTAATCACTAGCTGTGCTTGCACCTTTATCCGCGTGGAATTTAACTAACCATGGGATTTAATTTTTGTGCGGAACTGTATTTTTTATCTAAATAACAGCCTAAGTAAATCCTTATCACATTCGCTATTTATCGGTGAAAGTCTCGTCATAATCGCTTTAGCCGTTTTAGAGAAAAAAAAAATCATCATCATCTGTCTAGCCTGTTTCCCAAGTATGTTGGGGTCGGCTTCCAGTCTAACCGGATGCAGCTGAATACCAGTATTTTACATGGAGTGATTTTATGTAACTACCATAAAAACTTAAAAAGCTGTTATTTAGACATTACAAACAGACACTTCAATTTTATTAATTTATATAGATATAGATTAAGTATAACTGAGAGTAGCTAGTCATAGTATGCGCATGAGTAATATACTTTTGTGCGACTTCATGCAACAAAAAACATTGGCACAGTTACAAAATATCAACTGCAAAACTTACGTCATTTCTCACTCAGTGTAATATGAAAACCTTTCTAGTCATTTTCTTCACGTTAACCAGTAAATTATAAATGTTGTAACAAATGTTGCAAGCTTGGAAAACCACTAAACTGTGGGGTCTTAGGGCATGTGACGTAATTTGGCCGGCTGGAGAAATGGTAACGTAAGCAATGGTAAAAGTTTGACATCTTTTATGGTGATAATTAAATGTTCGGTCACCTTTCGGTGATAACTTTGTTAGTTTGTTACTTCCGTTTACTTTCTGAATAGTAAATAGTGAGATGCAGAGTATCTCGTGTTGGTCCTCTGGTGACGGTACAACAGAGCACAGAGAATCGGTGCGTGACGCCAGCGACTAAAGATTGGGATCTTAGATTTCTTACAAAAAGTATTTTTCTTGTTGACGTGTAAAAGTATTTGTAAAAACCTTTTTACTTAAATAAATATCGTATATCATCATCATTTATCATTTGTCCAGAATCCGAATCGTAATGGTTTAAGGTTCTGATACTGGACCCCTGCGTTGACAATTTTGAACGAGTTTCATTGAAAGAAGTGAATTACTTCTTTTTAAATTATTTTTTTACTAGATTACATAGAAATCTTGATTAAAGTAACAAGGCATCAGAAAAAAATGTTCAACGGTAGGGGGGTCAAGAATGATGTACTGCGTTGATATCCGTTCCGCTCCATCTTTAAAATCGTATCTACAATCTTCTGCTGGCACCAAGGTCTTGGCCTACCTCCCTTGCATGACCTCTTTTTCTCTCTACCCTCAATATACATGACACTCAGATTCCGATTATTGTTGTTGATGGCATGGTTGGCGCAGTGGCTGAGCGATTGACTGCTGCGCTGCGTATCGGTTCGAATCCCGCATGGAACAAACATTTGTATGTCCTACAGGTAGGTCTTCAGGGTCTGGCTGTTTTTGTATGTGAGTTTCAATGTTTGTAAACGCATTCACGATACAGGAGATAATCCTAGTGAGGGGCAACGTTTTTTTAACGGAGAAATAGTGTTCAGTTTTTCAAGCTTCTAACTACTCGTACTTACCGTCAGACAATGACACTCGACAAGAGGCGCGTGGTCACCCATCCGAGGGCTTAAAACAAAAAACAAAAGATAGTCGTAGTTTATTTTTCGACTGCCCCAGTAAGACTTTTAGTTTTGTTGAAAACAGCTTGTTATTACGCATAATTATTGTCATACCGGAAAATAATATTGCACCAATTTTGTCCGCACCAAAGCAAGTCGTAAACCTCCATATTTAGTTTAACTCAAGTGCGACACGAACGGGGAAGGCCGAGTTATGGTGAGGTTGCATATGTGTGGCTTTAATGACGTAAGCCTGCACACTGTTGGTATGTCAGCCAGTTTTGCAGCGGTGACATAACTGAGTCTGCAATTTTTGGTAATACACACTACTTGATTTATGACATTTGATGACGTTAAGAGAGAGTATGGAGACAGAATAATATCTACCACACTCCACAGTTCCACGAACCGATATAAAAATATGCTTGTAGTTCCCACAACTTCCAACGGAAGGTGACACCTTCAAGATGACTTCTCAACGGGTTACGTTTACTTCAAAACAGTCCCCAAAAAGCATGATGATTATCTGGTGTCAAAACAGAATAGTCATCAGCTGCCTTTTGAGCTCGTGGCTCAGTAAAATCGGGTCATCATACATAAAAATCGGTTTCGTAGTTTTTGTGTGAGAGACTACCAAACATCCATCCATCCTCAGACACTTTCGCATTTATAATATTAGCTAAGATAGGAAGAGGGATGAAAATTCCTCAACAATGCAATCAAACATAAAACAAAACGCAACACCAGTCAAAACATTAACCCTTAATCTGGCAAGATTGAAAATATGTTAAAAACCTTTTTTTTACTGATTATTCTTAATTCATTGGCCTTCCTGAACTATAGAAAAAATACTTGAAAAAAAATTAAATTATTAATTTTTAATATTAGCTAAGATAGGAAGAGGGATGAAAATTCCTTAACAATGCAATCAAACATAAAACAAAACCCAACACCAGACAAAACATTAACATGTTGGGTAAGCAGGTGTGATGGTAGCTTAACAATGAACATCTGTTTATAAGTGGACAACAGGTGAGGAAGCAGGTGTACTGTAGATCGTACGACAATAAAAGTCTAAATATTATTGCATAGTTGGATTTACAACTGTCAGCGCTGATATGAGTTTGTTTTTATTCAAAATCAAAATCAATTTCATTTATTCAAATTAGGCTGAGAATCAGCACTTTTTGAACGTCAAAACGTTTACACAAGACAGTCCCCCAAAACGCCCACCCTTCACCACTTCCTAGTGTTTTTGCTGGGAAGAAGAAGTGGTGGAACAAACTCCCCAGCAACACGTCTGTCTGATAGTTTGAAGAACTTGAAGCTATACAACATATGTCAAAAAATAATTATTATGTCAGCATCTTTATACATCATTAAATTAAATAATTTGCTACATCTTAGCTAGCACATACCAATATGCCAAAAGAAATAAATAAAAACTATAGGCCTTGAGGAGTTGATTGGTCTGTAGACTCATCACGACATATTGCCGCCTAGATGATCCAACCACCAACCATTGTAAATTGGTGGTTGTGGATTAAAATCCGGGCAAGAACTAATATGACTTTTTCAATTGATATATTCTTTTTATGTTTATCTTAGAGATATCCGAGAAGTCACTGTTAGGGTACCTAAACATGTATATTTACTATTTAGTCTAAAGTCTGGAAACCCACCTTGAGCAAGCGTGGTGATTAATGCACGTGACTTATCTTTATGAGAAGAGCCATTTGCCATGCAGTAGGACAGTTACAGGCTGGTATTGTATCATCATTATTATCTTAGAGTCGCCAAGTGTGAGTGCCAACTGGCATATAATATGAGTACCTATAGGATTATTATACTCGTAGGATAGGTGGGCTTAAGTCTATTTGTTTATAAGCCGATTTGTTACAGAAAGGGCAAGTTTACATAACAGGACTGCTTAGCCTTTTACGCGTGCAAGATAAGGCTTATGAATACTATTTTGTTCAGGTGTTGCAAGTCAGCGCAGGTACAAAATACTTTTGGGGGTGTGAAGAACAGGGTGTAAAGTTCCTAATCTTCCATAGTAAAGTATGTTGACAGACGGGTGTTGTGACTGGTGGGCTATTGTCCGACGGTTGTTGTCAAGTTCTTGTATATATGTTCAATCGCTCGGATAACTTATAATATCGTGATGTAGGATACGTCAGACTTAGTTTGTTTTAGTAGAAACTGAACTTATGCAGCCCTTACTCAGGAGATTATTGACGACCTATCTGGTGCAGCGGGCGAAGGTCCACCTGCAACGCAGGAGGTTGCGGGTTCGATACCCGCCTTCTTCTTCTCTTAAATGGAAATGGCAAAGGCATCAAATCAATATTATTGGTTCCCGTCATCAATAATGACAAGTTACGGAGCGTGTCATCGAATCTATTGGAGATGTGCTGTTAGTTACCTTGTTACGTCATAAAGAGACAGTAGATGTATTACATCTCTCGTAATTGGTTACGTCACTGTTGTAGTGAGAGTACTGGCGGTCAGTGAAATGTTTTGGAGTGTTTTTTTGACATTAAACACAAATACTAACTTTTGTTTTCGTACCTATTTTGAACCAGTGTTTTTAGAGAAAAAATGCAGAATATACATAAACACTAAGTATTAAAATTTGACGTACTACTACTAGGTACTACTTAGCTTACTTACTTAGCTTTGGGGCCCACGAAACTGTTTTTATATTTAAGTTTTTTTCTTTTCTTCGTGTCTTTCACCCGCTTCTAAGAGCCGTACCGTGAAGTTAAATATCCTTCCTCAAGAATTGGGCCACCTAAAACTTTTTTTCTTCTCTTCAAATCCGTGTTGTAATTTTACAGATTAGTGGGTTCTAACAAAAAACAAAAGAGCTCTTCAGCGTTATTGTATACATACATATACTCGTAGATTGTGCCCTTATATTTATTTTTTCCTTACACATATTAAGATGCATCACATAATAAATAATATAAGATTACAGGGAAATCTTTAATTTCACTGTAATCTTTGTCATCATCGTCTAGCCGGATGCAACAATACCAGAATTTTAACAAAGAGCGACAGCCTATTTGAACTCCACAATCCAGTTACTGGGCAACACGAAACCCCTTGGTAACAATGGTTATCAGACTCTCAATACCTGCAATCCCAAAGGATTGCAGGAATTGAGAGTCTGATAACCATTCCAACCAACACCACCACCAAAAGGCAGAAAATATATGATAACGATACAAATATCGTTATCATATATTTTCTGCCTTTTATTTTTACCTCCAAATCCTTCAACCTCTGAAAAAGGTGTCCCATAATATTGGATGACTCTTTTGATATATTTGGACTCCTAAAGCTCTTCTCATAATTTCTCAAACTATCGACAATTCGACACGTTCCCGCGCCAATCGTAAGACTTTTGTGGCTATCTGTATCTACTTAATAGCCAATAGGAAGTTACGCAAAGCGTTTGACCATTTGTATCGTAAAACATGTGAATTGGTGGTTGACACATGACACTTTGACGATACCTAGTAACACCTGAATTCATATCTGTGATGGACAGGTTACACAAGCTGTGGATATTGTCACTATGGTGTTTATAGGTTTCTGGAGCTGTTTATCTTAATAGATTATGTTTGCCGTAACGTCTAGACAGTTCTGTTAATCAATCCAGCCAAAACGATAGTAATCAATGACTACTGCTGGTAAAAACCATTTTGGTACTTATATAATGAAGATGTCTGACCAGGTGGGATGACGATCTGCAAAAGACTGCAGGCAGATGCTGGATGCGGCAAGCTGAAGACAGGGCGCTATGGCGCTCATTAGGAGAGGGCTATGTCCAGCTGTGGACTAGTATAGCCTCATGATGATGATGATGATGATGATGATGATGATGATGATGATGATGATGATGATGATGATGATGATGATGATGATGATGATGATAATAAAGATTATTTAGACTCAATCCGATATTAAACCTTTTACGATCCATAAACATGCTCCTTTCGAGTCAAAATACATTGTAGCAGGTTTTATTTAATCTACTGTATATTTGGGCAAGCGCCATCTATGTTGACAGTGGTACACTACGAATTAAACTAAAAATGTTACGACTACAAAGAAAGTAGTAGGTATAAAAGTTCTTCCGTAATGTAACAGATGTCGCTGTACTAAATATCTAAAAGTGCCATTATTCACTTTCACCAAAAACTTTATTTATTACTATTAACTTATTTATTTTTTACAAAATGTTTACACTGTTTTTTTCTTTTTCCCACAGAGTTACAAAGAAAAAGACGCTGGCAAGGTGGTAGTGTACACGACGACGATGGGTATCGTCCGGGGTACGTACCAACGATGCGTTCTCGTGAAGAAGATCCTAAGGAACTTACTGGTGAAGTACGAGGAACGGGATGTCTTCATGAGCACCGAGTACCAAGACGAGATCAGGGACAGGATGAAAAGCGACCAGATCTTGGTCCCGCAACTGTTTCTCGATGGACAGCATATTGGGGTGAGTAACATTCTTAAATTGTATGTAGTTAGTTTTTAATTTATCTACATCTTGTACCTAGTATAAGAAAACTGGTTTTTAGAGTTCCGTACCGCAAAAGATAAAAAAACGGAACCAGTATAGGATTAATTCGTTTTTTTTACGACAAATTACCGTAAAATAGTACTACATAGTCAGAATTTTTCATACCTTTCTAGCCATCAGTATTAAAAATTGGTTCTTGATAAAAAAAAACAAATAAGAACTAAAATGTTGAAATTACCCAAAGAAGGCTGTTCGACCTCTGATTTATGAATTAATAACTTAAGAAAAATCCCTACTTTACCTAACTTTCCAAGATAAGTCTGATTAAGTTTTTAGGGTCATCCAGCAAATGGGGGCAAAGACCCTATTTTGTTACCGCTGTGCTTCCTACTGATTATGAAAGTTTAATAAACTTTCGCTCGTCTGTTTTGTTTGGGTATGACATTTTCAGGAAGCCAAGTTTTTAGTCCTGAGATCTTAGCATCTTCGTTCTGGTCCTGATTCCATTATTGGGTCCGGCAGTGCTACAGGGTCTTTCCAGCTGAAATTTCTTACTAGCAGTATTAATACATTATTATTAGTAAGGAAACCTGGACTTGGAATAATTAATATAAGTCCGAAGTCGCCATCAAAATCATCATCGTTATTGAAATATGAATCTGATGGTGATCGAGCTGACCAAGACTATGTCCGGATTTAAAAAGAGACTGTGACACTTAAACATTAATTCATGTTCATTCTCAGACTCGTGGGCTATGAAACATCATCCTTCTGCCCTTATCCCAATTTATTTGGGGTCGGCGCAGCATGTTTCCTTCTTCCATACATCTCTACTTGCCGTCATCTCAAGAGTCTCCTCTTTTCTAGCCATATGATATTTTACGCAATCATCTTCTCACTAGCAGCACGGAGTCTGGATTTGAAACCAGTTGGTAACAATAGACTCGCCCCCTATTACCTACATAGGACTTGAACGGCACATGTTGTTCCTAGGTTAAGTTACACTTTTCATCAGTCTGTGGATATATGACCGTACAGCAAATAATAAGATCTTTCTGAGCTTCGTAAAGCCAGTGAAGCCGTTATTCCCAGCTGACATTCATAGATATTAGACTGTCGTTAAGGGTAGTCGGAAGCCTGAAAGTATTACAGACAGACTATCCAGAGGTATCGTGTTACCCTACTAAAGATGAAACTACCAACTCGATTCCTGCCGGCTTCCCTTTAGTACCTTTACTATTGCTTAATAATATAGTACACAGTTACACACAGTCAAGTTATATGTATTCGATAGAACCTAAAATTAAAAAAAAACTCATTATACTTTTGTGATTACATAAACTCATACTTTTCTCCCATTAGGGTACGTAGAAACTATAGATCGACTCCTGCTACGATCCTCACAAAATTTTGCAGTTTATGCTTCGGGTTATACCCAAATTCACTTTTCGCTATTTTTACCTATTATTTTTAACAAAAAGCATATTGAAGTCCGCTTCGGTTCAAACTATTTAATAAAAAATATGTTCATTTTATTTGGCTTACTCTCTCTCTGACTTAACTTTTTGTTTGTTTACTAAACCAAAAGGTTCAAGAACTAGTCCAAAATGTTTCAAAACACCAACTAAATTGAAGCCCCATTTTGACAGCTTTTCAATACTACTCGTAATAACAAAACAACCGCTTTTGAGGATTATGTACTATACATTTCAAGGCCTCTCAAGATTTACAATACAATCGCAGATTATGATCGTCCTTCACAAGATTTACAATAACAGGGCCAATTTGAAACCTTGAGACATTTGAAGGTTGCTGGGCCTGAATCTTCTAAGCCTTAATCTTTGCTAATCCCAAATAATAGTCTGATATGTTTTATCAATGTTGGTACTTCGAGATACTAGGCAATTGCATCACATCAAGCAGCGTAGCGCGGGAGTGCATGTTCTTACGTTGTTTCCTAGTATCTTCCTAGTGTTTGTATAGAACACACAGGTAGTGCAACACACAGAAAACTCATTCACGCGCAGTGTTCGTCGTTCACCGCCGCGCACCCCGCTGCGTCCAGCGTGCCAATCGTCTTATGGTTTATAACCAAACATGCTTTGTTAGTAACACACACTGTTGTCCTAGTGTCTCAATTACCATTTACTAATAGTATTGGACTATCTCCGCTGGTTTCACTTTTTAATGATCCAGGATCAAAAGAAAAGAAAGACAATGGTGCTGAATGGCTAGCAGACCAACAGGCCTAGACAAAAACTTATCTGTAGCGTGAAACGCTAGACGCTTCCCTACGTCAAAATGTATGGCAAATTATTATTCTAAAAATAAACCCTTCAAACTTCCTAACTCCATGCTGCTGCTAAGATACTCCTTACCTTCCACTCCCTCCCATTTCTTCCTCAGTTTTCCGTTATTTCTTGGCTTTCCTAGTATTTTTTCCTGTTTTCCACTTTTAATTCTCAAAGTAGGTAACTAGGTCAATACCTGCTTTTGTCGTGGAAAATTTTGGTAAACCATTTGCGAATAGGGATGACACCTGGGTCTTTTTAGTCCGTCAATCAAATAACAAAAAATATATTACACACGGATTATCTGCTTTCTCATATTAATAAAAAATGTTTTAGTTAAAACGCATTAAAGTTGGTTCGCTACACCACAACTCAGTAAAAAATTTACATAGGCGTAACGTAATTCATGCCTGATTTTAACTCAAGTTATCGACGTAATCTTGTCATTGACGTAATCTTGTTATTACGTAAAAAAAAACATTACCAATATTTTTTAATGATCTACCGGACGGACCAGAAATTATTTTTTAGTCATCAACCCTTATTCTCCGTAATATTTCATCCGAATGAAGGGTATTAAATATCACCTCGCCTTTCCTTTTAACTTTGATAACAACAATGATTTCCTATGGGTTGTAGACACTTAAGTAAGACAGCTAAGTTGAAAGTTTATCCCGGTCATGGCTTCCTACGTAATTGGTTAAAACAGAAGGTACGTCCATAATCTCGTTGGAAATTTGTTTTGTCTGTTACCCTGATTATTCAATATTCATTAAAGGTTTGGTATTAAGTATCAAGGTCATACCTACTGTCTTATCGTTTACCTAAGGGGCGAGTCTATTGCCATCAACCGGGCACCAGCCCAGACTCCAGGATGCTACTGAGAAATTCTAGATGACCTAATAACACTTCATGGGGATCAAACCCTGAGACTTAAATTCGAGACCAAACTTGCTAATTACCTTTTCAAACAAACGCAAGATTCGACCTTTACATCAGTAAATTGTGTGACAAAATATTGCCTACTTAAAATTCTATGGTGTTTGTTAACCATGAGACCATGAGCTAGTAAATACACCACTCACGGAGTATTGCAGTTTTTATACCATGACCCACCCAATGTATGTATGTCGCATAGACGGTGTTGATGTCGACGTCAAATAATAGTGTTCGCATTATACATAGTGTTAGATAGAACGAGTGACATACTTTAAAGGCGTGTAGTACTCATGAAAATAAACAACTTTGACAATGAAACAATCCCTAAAATCGCGAAAAAATAATCAGCTATGTACCTCATACATTTATGTTGGCATAACTTAACAAAATATGAGAAACAGCTAATTTTTTTTTCGTGATTTCAGTGTCGATTCCTTAGTAACATTGGTAACTAAATTTTAACACCTCGACCAACAACACCGGCAGGCCTATAAACTTATAAATTGCCAATAAAAATGTATGTGAAACTTCAGATCAAACGACGTATCTATGAACGCAAATATGGCAGAATAGAGACACAGCTTTAGGCAACTTATTACCCCTTTTCTAAGGTATTTTCATGCGTGGGGGGTACTCAGTTGATCACGCTACCGCTGTGCCTACCTACAATCAAGATCGGAGCTGACACCAGCGATAATCCTCCCCAGAAAAAGTATTTCAATGGCTCTCAAGGCTACCAAAAATATTGCACTACCTACAGTATTGCACTGAAATTGTCACATGAAGTCGTAACAGTGATGAACATTTTACGCCCCACCTCGCAATTAACGTTATAATATAAAAAATAGACTCCGCCACAGTGAGACCGCTCGTAAAGCCGGGGCTATCGCATTAGGGTAGGGTTGGCACGCAGACCAATGCGGGTTGTGTAGATTATATTGTGGCTAGGATTGCAGGTGTGAGACAATCTGTGTTGGATTACATAGAACGTCTGCTAACTGACCTAGACCAGGGATGGCAAGCCTTTGACACACGGGCCAGTGGTGGTACCCGACAAAATAATTTGGGCGCGCCAAAAAATTA
Organism: Phlogophora meticulosa; assembly: GCA_905147745.2. Taxonomy (NCBI): domain Eukaryota; kingdom Metazoa; phylum Arthropoda; class Insecta; order Lepidoptera; family Noctuidae; genus Phlogophora; species Phlogophora meticulosa. The sequence goes on from LR990524.1 coordinate 12,828,588, forward strand.
AATGAAATCTACACTGTCATGTATGTTTCTTAAAATTTTGCCACTGCACCATCTTCTAGAAACAAATTTTATAGTCATTTTTTTTCTTTAAATATTTTACTTCAGAAATACAGATGAAATATTCCATATTTCCAATTAGTGTTATTTCTATGTACTTATACACATACCAACATTATCAACTAAATATAGTGTAAATTGAGTCGATTTCACATTGACTAGCACTATTGAAAAAGTTATTATAATGATTATAGCCGTAGCGCAAGTTGAACTTAAAGAGAAGGTTTTAACGTTGATTTTCCAAAAACACACACTTATTAATTTAACTTAATTTATAATGTAACTTTTTTTATCGTGGAAGCCAAATTGCAAACGCTGAATCGGTGAATTAATTTCTGACAGGCTTAACAATCCCAATACATAACACAGCACTACTCCTGTACTCTCCAAAAGGTAAGGCAGAAGTGTACCCATAGCACAACAGATTTTGCCTCAAAATATAAATCTAAACCAATTTTCTCGGTTCAACCCTACGTGTACTAAAGTCATAACCGCAGGTAGGATATTCAGGCGTCCATTGCGCGCAGCTAGTCAGCTACAAACTTTATTGCAACTGTCTGTGCCACCAGACGTGCACACTTATCTATATATATGGCTATATACTGTTTTGCTAAAATTAAAATATATGAGTTAAAAAAACAGGCAGTCATGGGGATTGGAATTAAAACTTTTGAATTAAAACCCAATACGTCACATTAGCATGTCAGTGACGCAAACCCATAAGTTTCATCCCTACCAAGAATAGGGATGTGTCCTAGATAAGAATATTTTAAGTCTTTTTGGTCCGTCAGTTAGATTACCAAAAAATATTGGTCATTAATTTTTTGCTTACTCAAATCAATAAAAAGTGTCAAAGATATCAAAGTCGCAAAAGCACATCAAAGTTCATGAGAAGGGGCTAGTGACGTCACTTTAACGTGAAAAATGTAGCACGGCGTGACGTCACGCGAAATTTCAACGCACTATATCGTCGTCATTTTTGGTTTACGTGATAAAAGAAAAAATACGTGTCCAGTGTTTTTGAGTAATCCAATTTTCGGACCAAACAGAATTTTTAAGGATACTATCCAATTGCTCACGTGCTATGAAAATTATTTGATTCCTGTTTAATTTTGTCATAAAGTGCCACCAGTGATTGATAAGTTGTGTGGAGTCGGATGGCGTGTTTTGGGCATGTGATGCTGAGGAATGAGGATCGTGTTGTGAGGAAAGATTTGAGTATAAATGTGGAGGGTAAAAAGAGTAGAACAAGACCAAAGAAACGATATTTGATGTTGATTGTGTGAATGATGATTTATGTCCAGAAGGGACAATTTGAGATGACTAAATAGAGATGTACGAAGACGAAGACATGCCGCTGACTCCAAATAAATCGCGATGCGGGCAGGAGGATGATGATACTTATGAAGATGATGAGTTTTATCATAGCACTCATGAACCTCCCTATAAGTTAGTTAGTGATTGCTCAAGGGTGCATTGCCATTATCTTTAAAGTAGGCTAAAAAATGATTTGACACATGAATTTTGACACAATTTCTTTTGAATTTCAGCCTTTTAAATTTATGGCTGTATTTCTAGATAATGTGGCTCATAATGACGGTTTTCATGCCGTCATACTAACAATGGTTTGTCTAAATCTTTGAATACTAACATTCGGATCTAGTTGTCCCAAAGTTAAATAATTTGAATTACCGGCCAGTAGCTTTAATACAAAAGTTAGATTATCTAGATGTAAATATGTAAAAAGCTAAACTTTCAACCTGTTGAACAGCCACGCGCACTCACACATGAATAAATTCTACAAATTCATAAACAACAAACAGAACTAAAACTGTTTTTATAATGTGTATTAAATAAGCTTACTTCAAGTTAAGTTGTTACCTTCAGGAGTTACGGTAATGCAATAATGAACCAATTATAAAATATAATATTCCATGAAATATAGGCTCCATTTGGTGACCAACAGGTATACTTATTCTACCTGTGTATTTCTTCAAATCTCCGTCTAAACGTAGATTTGAAGAAATCACAACCACAAGTTTATTAAAAAAAAACACTAGCCAAGGTTAGCGTCGTAAGTATTGTTTTTTTTTCCATAAAAATTCCCACACACTAAGGATTTCTCCTGTGTCGTGGACCCACGACACAGGAGAAATCCTTAGTGTGTTTACAAACATTGTGCGTTTACAAACATTGAAACTCACATACACAAACGGCCAGACACTGAGCTGTGCAGAGCAGCTGTTGCTACATACATGTACCTCGATTTCGTACTCGATTCGTATTTGTTTACGAAGTAATTTAATTTAAGCAATTTGATAGAAGGCTAATTTAACAGCCCAGGTTAAATGACAGTGCCCTTAATAGGTTTTCTGTGTCACAAAATCTGATGATTTTTTACTTGGTTAATTTCAACAACTTTGACCGTGTGGAATTTCACAAAACATGTTTTTTTTTTGGGGGAATCCTAATTCATCATCTGCCTAGCCTTTTTCCAACTATGTTGGGATCGGCTTCCAGTCTTACCGGATGCAGCTGAATACCAGAGCTTTACAGGGAGCGACTGCCTATCTGACCACCACAACCCTGTTACTGGGCACCACGATACCCTTAACCCTAATTATTTTTCTAAAATTAACGTAGCATAACTTACTCCCAACAGTTATTCATAACATTAGTTTTGACAGGGAAGTTTTTAAAAAGAACAGCACAAAATATAGATCATATTATATCACTATGTCACATGTATGTAAAGCGTCGTATCACTTGTATCTCTTGAAATATTTTCTCGTTACCTATGTAGACAACTAGAAAATATTTTATAGCCAAACAATACCAAAATTAATAACGAACAAAAAACTCTCATCACACTCCTTTTAATAGAAACCAGGAACTTGAAAAAATCCACTGCCAAAGGTTTACCATAAAACGAACTAACCTCTTTTTATAACCGTTTTAATGTTATTAGTTTCGTACTAACGAAGAGTGTGTCGTTTTAAGTTGCAAAGGACCACTATGTAGTAAACGGTTTAACGTGTGTTTTCAATATAATACTGGACAGAAACAGCCAGTATTTTTCATCATATTTTATTCTTGGAAATTCAAATCGTGTTCTAGAACAATTAGGAATGTTTTTACTTTTAATTTCAAAAAATTTAATTTGCTGGCTTCTTTGGAAACTGAAGTCTTATAAAACCAGCCTGTTACTGTCCCATTACGGGTCAAAAGCCTCTTCTTATAAAGAGAAGGCACATGCATTAATCTCCACGCTTGCGCAAGGCGTGGTTGGCGAGATTTATGTAAATGAAAAAGTCACATTGATACTGTCCCGGATTTGAATCCACTACTCCGTGCATGAGAGGTGATAAGAGGCTTCGCTTAAATTCCATGACATACGGAAATCAAGTAAAAAGGCAACTAACACAAAACTAAAAAAATTGTGCCCGGGTGATGGCAATAGGCTCACCCACTATTACATGGGACTTATAGACATAACTGGTGAAATGTGGGTGTATTTGGGGAAAATAGGCGAGAGGTACTTAAATATAATGATAGTATGAAATAATCAGTAGTTAATAAATATAAAGTATAAAATAACAAATAAGTATTGCTGCAGCAGTACCTCAGACATCACCAGGCTTCTGATAGATTATCCCTTATTAACACCCAATTGTTTGCTGCACCGTCCATCTTTATTGAGACAAATATGTATTCAATAAGTGCAAGTCTCTCTGCGGATTATCACGTGTCAATATCGCCATTATCTCCAAGATGGCTGCGAGCAGGTGACAGCAGAGCCATCATGTCATTGCAGTCTAAATACTTCCGCCCATCCATATCTGACAATCGCCTTTAATGGGAAGGCTAAAAATAGAGCTAGCCTACCCATTACAAAAAAAAGAAAAAATAAATAAAAGTTAAAAGTCCAGTCAGCATCTATATGCTGACTGTTCCTATTCTGGACATTTCACTTGGCACCTCACTCAAATGACCACCGTTGCAATTCGAAAGCGAACTTATTTACTTGATATAAAAGTATTAAATCATTGCTAATTCACATGTTTTTGTTTAAATGCGAATTTTGTGTTAGATCTCGTGGTAGGTTAATACCTACCACGAGATCTAACAATGGCATGCGCACTCTTAATAGAGTGCGCATGCCATAGAACCAACTCACCCGTGGGCATGGCTAAAATGCTTGCTTGTTTACCAAGCGCGCTGTGAGATAAGCCCCATTGTCGAGCAGTTGAAGCTAGTACACCTACACACACACACACGATAAAATAATATACAAACCAAAGCAGTTGGGAAAAGGGTCTCATAAAAAATCTGACTGTTTAAAAAAAATATAGAAAAAACTTAGTTGGTCTTCCTAATTAATAAAACTAAGCCCATTAAGATTTTAACTCGTAACGGTGTCTGTTTACATTCAATGTTAATGTTTCGAGGCTTACTATTCTCAAATCTATGATTTATTAACTAGGTTATAGATAGTGACAGTGACAAATAAAAAGACACTTAACTTAGGACGTACAACTTCAAATACTGAAGTTGCCCTTCTACGTTTGTATGTAAATATAATCGGCATGCGCAGCCTTAAAAAATTAAGACACGTGACTATAAATTAAATCCTTCCAAGATACAACCTCACGTAAAACATAAAATTTGTTGAAAAGCTCTTTTTTCCTAATAATGGAAGGGCGATCCAATCTCCGTTGAAGCGTTAAGAAAAATACAGTTAATTGTTTTAGACACCACCTTAGAGGTATCTGTGAGGTTTATGTAGCTTAGCTAGATTACTGGGAGAGGGTTCTGAGAGAGGGAGACAAGGCGTTAGTTACTGATTTATTTTCTTGTCACACAATCATCCGTACATAATATATGTACGGATGATGATTTTTCGCTTAGAGGAAGGTCTCAAGCCTGAATCACTAGGTCCTGACGTAAGGGGAACTCAGTGAATGTCTTTTGATTATTCCACGTAAGTGTGGATGTTGACACTTGAGGAGCTGTTCCATATTATGCACTACAAACTTTGCACTTTATAAGTATTTTATCCTGGTATAACAAATAACATGACATCACGCTGAAAAGATAATCAGAGGTACGATGTACCCACATTTCGTCAGTTATATTGAAGTCACATGTACTTGGGGATCAGCCTATTGCCATCAGCTGAACTGCTAGCAAGAAATCACAGATAGATAACACTGCCGGACCTAGCACCTAGCAGGATTTAGAACCTAGCACCTCATGCTCAGCAGTAGTGCTTGCAACCACTAGACCAAACGAAACAGTCACTATTACCCAAAGTGATCAGGAAATGAGCGCTGCGCAATACTGAATAATCCATGGATTATTCGTTAGTTCCATCTTCTTAATGGAAATACGGGAACGCTTCTCCATATCTCAGAGAACGATTGTCACAAAGAAACAACTCGTAACACCATCATCTGCATAGCCTTTTCCCAACTACGTTGGGGTTGGATTCCGATCTTAACAAATGCAGCTAAATACCAGTATTTTACATGGAGCAACTGCCTATCTGATCTTCACAACCCAGTTCCTGGGCAGCACGATACCCCTTGATAAGACTGGTTGTCAGACTTGCAGGCTTCTGACTACCCGTAACGACTGTCAAAGATCTGCAAATGACAGCCGGGACCAACGGCTTAACGTGCTTTCCGAGGCGCAGAAAGAAACAAACACCATGTCAGAAATTACCATGGTCATGTTGAAAATTATACTAACATGAAGGAAATCAGCTCATTTTTATTCGCGCCGCGCGATGATATTGGCCCTGTTATCAACATCTGTTGCGGCCTACTAACCTTCAGTACAAATCATGTTTATTCATAACCGTCACGTTTTAAAAGGAGTAACGACAACGCCATCATATGACTGATTGGAATTGCCTTTGGATGAAAATAATTGATACGGTCCTTATATTCCCAGGGGTTTAGGATCTTTAAAAGATCGATATTGATTTAAGGATTATTATTGTCAACTGCTTGGGGTGGAATTTATTCAGAAAACCCCATTGCATTGCATTTTCTGAATGACAGACGCGACATTCTAAAATGACGTTCATCTTCATGCGTTTGCAGTAATCGCTATAGATACTATCGTATAAGAAGTTTATAATCATTTGATCCGACCAACGAGACTCATAGTGTTAGTAACAATGTAGTGTTAAAATATGTTTAATGATGAACACAAAGGGGTTGTCATATCCAAATAAGGATAAAAACCCCAAAAAAAACCTGAATAAAAAAATAAAAAAAACTTTGTTAGTAATACACTTTATAGACAAACACCAAACCATAATCAGATACAGATTGTGACATCATTGCTGCAAGGTGACAGGCTCAGCTGCAACCTTGCAGCAGTGGTTCACAAACTCACAATCAAGCCTGCCAGCTATCATAGATAGGATGCTGTGGCCCCACACACTTCTGGCCAAGGATGCTAACCGTTTCCACATCACCTTTTAGAATCCAGTCCTCGTGAGATTCAGCAATCATTCCACATAGACAAACACAGTGGCGTGCACAGAGATTTCAGACAGGAAATGCACAAAAAAAAACTTACCAGTTTGAGCTGGTTGTCCCTACATTAAGTACAACAAGCAAGAATCTAGGCAAAATAACCATGTTTTTTTAAATCATAGTTATTTATCATTTATAGGGTATGTATGTATGTAAATATGTATGGGATCACAGGTTATGCAGTGCTTATTTGCACACACTGTATTGATTGGATGACCAACAAAATAACTCATGTTGGCATGGCCGACTTTTGTTTAGTTTTGAAAATATTAATAAGAATGCCGTATATCTTGCGTTGTTGACATTGTTCTTGTCAAAAAAAGAGACAAAGACAGAAACAGCAACATAAGCTGGAAAGTGAAGGCAGCAGGACCAAGATAGACTATAAATTATGTTCTGCGATCCAGGGATCTCTCCAGTCTTAAAGCCAAAGCGCTTGATAACGTGCCTCCTCCGGTCTGCTCCCACTTTCGGTATCTCTGTTCACTCGTGCGAAATAGATCTGACTGTCAAGCACAGAAGGAAAATGGGGTGGATAAAATGGCGGCAGGCAACGTGAACAATTTAGATATATAAATAGATAAATCGTTTATTGGTGCACACAACATACAAAACACGATAAAAATACATATATAGATAATAGCCACGAGGTGCCAACATCCAAAGAAAAAACAGTGGAAAATAATTTTTGGTAACTGCCACATTTTCCTTAAAAATTAAGGAATTTTTGACCACAAAAGACAGTTCAAAAGTAGAGCTAATTAATAATAAATAAATAATAAATAATGCTGGACAATCCATACAGCATCATCTAGCCCCAAGCTAAGTAGAGCTTGTGTTATGGGTACTAGATGACTGATATACTTAATACAATACATTACATAGATAGATACGTTTTATAATACATATACCCAGAACACGCGAAACAAATATTTGTAGATCGTAAAAACATTTGTCCCAAGGCGGGAATCGAACCAGCAACCTCCTGCGTCGCAGGCGAACCTTCACCCGCTGCGCCACATAGGTAGTCAGATTCAGAATTCGCATTCTCATAAAGTTCCTATTAGCTTATGTAGAAATTACCCACATCAATTAAAACTATAAATTTGAATATGGAATACGTTCTTGGTTCTCTCTGGGCTGACACAGAAGCACGCGTAATCTACCCTGCATCCACGTGCATTCTGTGCCCTTGACCCCACTCGTGCGATACTGGTATCTTGTTTGTTTTGTTTTCCTGGTAACTTGTTAAGTGGAGCTTGAAGAGTGGTGGTACTTAGCATGGATTTTTAGGTTTCCGTTCCAAAATGGTAAAATACCCTTATGATGCGACTGTGTATGTCTGTCTGTCACAGCTACATATATAGGGAACTACTGATGCTTTTTTTTTAGTGATCCCACTGTGTTGTCCCACTTCCTGGGCAAAGGCCTCCCCCCATTCCTTCCACGTCTCCCTATGGTATGCTTCTTCTCGTCACTGCGCGAGGAAGCCATCCAAGGGCGTGCTGCCACCTTCTCCTCAGTCTGGTTTAACTTATGCTTATGAATTAAAATTTGCAAAAAATAAGTTACCTACTTGGACCAGAAAAATAAAACGGTGCCTCTCTTTACAAACAAAAGTAATTTAAGATTTTAAGTTTTAAAATGGTTATAATAATATTTGTCCAACCGAGCTTCGGTGTGCGAGTTCGACTCGCTCTTTGCCGGTGTTTTATTTACGTTATGTAGAGTAAAGGGAAGGTGGTAAGTAATCTTTTCCGCTCGTGTTGGCATTCGATAAAAAATTTAGAATGTATTTGCGGTAAAAAGCTGTAACAAACTACGTGGTAGGTCCAGTCATGCAATTTTAGATACTGGGCACCTAAACATGTTGCCGTTATAGTTAAAACTTAAGTGTCCAGCCAGTCTTTGTATTTCGAACCTCACATAAACTACGGTGAAGTTCTTATTTCAAAATTGACAACTTGCATACGGGATTGAAAACATTTGAAGTATTAAGAACTTTATTTTTAATCTTTCGGAATAAAGTTCGAAATTCAAAATAGCTCAATTGGTTAAACCTGGATATGAATAAAACCTTGTTAAATTTTTAACTGCTGTAAAATTTAATAATGTGGCCGTTAAAATTTATAAGCAAAAGTAGATATTTGCTGTCACTAGTTTGGTATCAAAATCAATCGAATATTTTAGTGCAATGTAGAGCGATTTATAATTTTAATATATAAATTAATAATAAAAGATAAATTCATCAAAACAACGAAATATTTATCTATATGCTACGTTGCAATCTTTTCAATTGCATAGCCATCATTTAAATGGAATAACTAATCCGGAAACAGGTCTACGGAAGACGAAGTGAACATTTTATTATAAAACCAACATTATATACTGACCTACTAGAAATGAAACTTATGGCAACGAAGCCACTCTACAACTTTAAGAGTATACCTTATCTCTTAGTGATAAGGTGTAAATTACAGTGTGTTTAAATACTATTTTCCCCAGAAGATTTTCTTGAACGGTCTCATTATGTGCAATGTAAAGAAAGTAGGTAAAAGTTTGTACTTACCGTCAAATAGATTATCATCTTGAGTCGGTTTAAACGAGTTTTTTTATCGAGTTCTGTTATAGATAACTGTACTTTTGTAATGGTTTTAAGGGAAGGCAAAGCTTAATTTTAATAGAAAATTAAGAAGGTAAAAGAAAATGGGTATAATGTACTCAAGTGCTGTATGCGTGCAATAAAGCAATTAATTTTTACCCGTGTACGGCACTGGTTCAAATTTACGAAGTTTTTATTAAAGTTTTGTTCGACTAGGGCCGCTGAAATATTTCTACAGTATTATAATTATTTATTTTTCTTTCTTTCTTACTTTCTTTTTTTTTAAAAAACGTTGCCCCACACTAGGAATTTCTCCTGTGTCGTGGGTGCGTTTACAAACATTTAAAGTCGCATACACGAACAGCCAGACCCGGAACAATTGCCTGTAGGCCATACAAATATTTGTTCCGTGCGGGAATCGAACCCACGACACGCTGCGCAGCAGTCGATCGCTCAGCCACTACGCCAACTGTGTCGTTTTATTTATTGTATTCAATATGTTTACAAGGAGAAGAGCTTGTGGCTCAATAAAAATAGCCGCACAGGTTGATCGAAGGTTAAGCTACACTTGTCATGGTCAGTCTTTGGATGGGTGACCGTTCGTAACATATTGTGACTCCTCCGTGCCTCGGAAAGCATGTTAAGCTGTTAGTCCCGGCTGTCATTTATTGATCTTTGACTATCGTTACGGGTAGTCAGAAGTCCGGAAGTCTGACAACCAGACTTACTAAGGGGTTTAGTGCTGCCCAGTTACTGGGTTGTGGAGGTCATATAGGTAATAGCTCTATGTAAAATTCAGGCCTTCAGCTGCATCCGGTTAGACTGGAAGCCGACTCTAACATAGTTAGAAAAAGGCTAGACAGATGATGTTGATTTATTTATTGTATTCATTTTAATTTTCAAGGTGTAACAGAAATACATATACAAGTTCACTGCTGGTCTGTGAAACTCTCCGTGTGAATATGTAGGTGAAGTGTAAGCGAAGTGACCTATCATCCGATACTAAAGTTCACCTAACTTTTTCACGTGAAGAAATTTACAGAATATACCGGCAGTTACTAAAATTTATTGTATATTAATTAATCATAAAGCTTGGGCGATACAATGATACTGATGAATTAGACGAAACTCTTTCTCAGTCATTCGGTGTGTTACGTCTCGATAGTCAACCCACCGATCACATCAAGTTACGAACTCATTACCTTGACAGGTAACGCTTCCAGAATATTCCGTAGCCAATAAAAACTTATACATACTGAGAAGAACGTTTATCACGGCTCATACGAAAACATGCGAAGTTTTTACTGGAAATTTTCCCGAGGGATCTAACAATAGTGAGTTGTTGTAAAGCTTGGTGCAGATCGGAGGTAATTGATTACCATGCAATTTAGGGAAATATGTATATTAGATGGTAAACTTATTTGAGAGTAGCTGTTGTTTGTTGTTAAAGAACCCTCAAAAAGCTGGTCACGAGACCGCAAGGCCGGTCGCTAAGACGATGGCATGAGCAAGTGAAAGAAGCTATGTCCTCATGAAAATTTCAGCAGGTGGTAATGACTACTTTGGACCGTAGTCGATGGGGTTAGTTGGCCCGCTTCAAGGGGTCCAGTGACCACAATCCTCAGCAATAAGGGACCGATTGAAAAAGAATTGTGTTGCCATGGATGGAAAAAATATAATGGTTGAAAACTAAATGAGAGCCTAGTTCTCAGGTGTTTAACTCATCACAATACCAGTATTTTTGCCGCTCTGTTTTTGTTAATATCACATCAAAGACTTACCTTATCACGGGATTTAATAATGCGAGAGATAATCTTAAAAAATCTAGCAGAAGATGGATCGGCGACTCAATCGTACGAAAACAACTGCATTAACAAATTAAACCCTGTTCCAAGTAAACAATGTTTTGAAAAATAGAACCTGTGATTTATTCTGCGACCTTCGATACCACAGTTTTATTTTTTGTTTAATCATCTGCCTAGCCTTTTCCCGACCATTTCGGCTTCCAGTCTAACCGTAAGTAGCTCAATACTAGTATTTTACTAGGAGCTACTGTCTATCTGACCTCCACAATCCAGTTACAAGGTAATACGGTACCATTTGGTAAGACTGGTTATCAGATTTTAGGGCTACGTAACGATCTGTCACCTGGACCATCGGTGGAAATGTAATTGCTGGTCGCCCATCAACCGACCGACCTCGGCACACGTTGTTTAACCTTGAAGATCGAGACGTGCAGTTGGTTAATATTGGCCAGGAGCCCCTCTTTTATACTTAGTTTTATAAAATAACTAAATATATTACCCATTGTCTCATATCAACGCCTCGGTGGCTATGTGTTCAGAATAAAACGATCTACTAATAAATTATTTCAACAAAAACTTTGATCGACTTTTGTTTTTCTTGTTTATTGATCGCCACAGAAACTAGTTGAAATAATTATCACGGAGTATTTTATCTCGTCTGTGAATTATAATTTCAAGGTTTGTTTTGGTATAATAAAAAGGAATTGTAGAAGATAATAGTATGTAGTACCTAGTTATTCAAAATTGGTTTTATATTCAATCACTACTGCAATATTGAAAAGGTATTTTACATAGCGTCACGTATGTCTTCATCGAAAGGCTATGTGAAGGAATAGTATTAATTAGCACACCCATATTTTGTCAGTAATGTCTTAGTCCCATGCAGTAGGGGTGAGCCTATTGCCATCAACTGGGCACGAAGTCAACCCCCGGAGTACCTACTAAAAAAATCCTGACGGAATAACTAGATTTCATATACCATGACCCGGGAATCGTACAAAAACTATTGTATTTGTTTATTTTTTATTACTGCTCTGCCCCTCGGTGTCAGTGGTCCGTAATGTTTGTGGCATAGCATCAAAGAATTGGGCTATGAAATGCAAAAATGTGTTTCCAAATCTGACGGTAGTTTAGTGCTCTCAAACAGAAGAATGCAATCAAATCCTTGATTTAGGGTTGAAACACTAGAACCATGGGGTTCGTCTGGCCATTTAGTTTATCGAGAAATCGCGAAGCGTTTGGTCGACTCTTCACGTGACCAGAGAGCTGGCCTTTTTTGGCCATAGAATCAGCATTGCCATTCAAAATGGCAGTGCTGCCACCCTTCTGGGCGGTTTTCCTGTTGACAGTGATGCGGATGAATTTTTCGATGCTCTGTGAATCAAATCCTTTAACTTTATTATATTAGTATTATAGCATGTATAGAAGCAATACCGAAACCATTCTATGATCAAATAAAAATATATGTATTTTTTACGGATTAAATACAAACTTCCATTAGGTCGTGTAACCTCAGCCTTACTTATTTCTAATACGACATCCTAACAATGGAAGTAGGTATGTTTATAATGTGAGAAAAGAGGTTTTTATAGATCCGATCACTATTATCCACTGCCATTACAATGTCAATAAGCATAGTTACTAGGAATTATAGAAAAGTTATAGCTAATCGTTTTTACCAATTTGCATAATTATGCGACTTTGCAAAATCGTACCTTTGTGTGAAGTAATAGAGTGCAAATACCTTTGCTTTTGTAAAATAATAAGAATACCAGCCGATTGCTGTCACACTGCGGGGCAAAGGCCTCTTCTCATATGGAGAGGCTGCGAGCTTAAATCAGCACACTTGCTCAAGGCGGGTTGGCTTGTTTTGACTTATATTAAGACTACAGGGTCATATCCCGTATTTTTAAGGAGTACTCTCAGTCTTAATCTGTCAAAAATACGTCTAATTTACATACTTTTTGACACGTTTTTGAATGTGATTGCGAGTAGATTTTAAACGTATTTAATTACGGGAATTGGCATTCACGTTTCCACACCATGTTTAAACCTTGGAAACTTTAGAGACTTGGAAAATGAATTAAAAAAGTCGTATTCATACTTGCCCGAATTTGAACCCAGAAACTCGTGTACGAGAGGCGAGGCATCACGACATCTTCATGATAACCTAATGTTTTTACTATAACAAAATTAAACAATTAATAGCCACAAATGCTTACGTTACGGTCTAATACGCAAATAACCAACCAATAAACAGTTTGACCTGTTTAATCCAGATCAAAAACCTTTTAACCTGAAACCCATAATCATTACCGGCCTCCGTGCTGTAATCCTTTTTTTATCTGTATACCACGAGTACTAAAAGCGGAGAAGGTACCTGTAACAGTCCACATTAACATACAAACTAGAGCTAAGGACAAAGATGTAAGAATTCATAATGGATGTGCTTTGAAACGTAGACTTTAGAGCTCAGAATTGGTTGGAAAAATATGTAATAGCTTTTAATTCGAAGAGAAAACGTTAACCCCAGATTTAGAAGCATTTTAAAAACTTAAATATTTTTGGATGAAAACTAAATGTACAAAATAATAATACCAGCCAGTTACTGACCCACTGCGACGTTTCTCATACAGAGAAGGGACGATCATTAATCACCACGCTTGCACACGGTGATTTGGCGAGTTCAGCCTTACATTCCCTATAAGTCTAGGTTTCCTTGTTTTGTTTCACCTTAGAAATACTATACTAAATAGGATTTGAAATAGTCCGATTTGTTCCGGATCCAACAGACGTATGGTACGTGGTTTAGGGGTTAAAACCAGTATTGAAAAAGTTGGCAGTAGTCCTTACAGTAATGGAAAACGCAAAATATTTCTGTTTGTCTAGTAGGTCTGTCTAGTGAGGTATTCGAGAACCAAACACCAGCTTGATACAATTTCATCACTTCCTTATTTTAGCTATGATTATAATGGCGGTTATAAATTCTATGTTTAAAAATACCGCATCCAATCGCAAAAACAGTGTACTTTCGAGTCAAACTGGGATAAAGCTGATAAAACGTAGACCGTACAAAGGCCGCCCATAGGAAACTGCATTACCGACGTACCCGTACGATAATGCACTGGTTACCTATATAGTTACCTATATACAGTATGGTTATGAACTGCTTTCCAACTTCCTGGCTATACCTGAAGTTGTCGTCTGTTTTTATATACGTTGAGGTTTTTTGAAAGACGAATTCAAGTAATGAAGGCGCGGTATACACCAAAACTGACAGTTGTGAATTATTTTTTCATTTGCCTAATTTTAAGTACTTACTGGGTAATTATATACGCATGCTTAAAATCAAAAGAAAAACCATTAACATCTTAACTGCCAAACAACGAGACACAATATAAAATGTATTGTTTGTCGATCATTTGGAGCTCAATGTGTTAAATATCCTAAATAACTAAACCTAACAGTAGAATATACAAGTAATATGGCGACGAAAAATACAACCGCATCGCTGTCAACTGGTAAAGATCTTATAAGGCATTAGAATGTATTATAACATGGGTTTTCAGTTTTTGCGCTGAACTCAATATCTTTTCCTAAAGTAAAATTAAATCACTTACTCCTCATCACATCAGCTATGTTTCATTGAAAATTTCGTCAAAATCGGTCCAGCCGTTTCGAAGATTACCTCAAACAAACAGACAAAAACAAAACAAAATTGTTCTTTTGGTATAACTACCGTATACACTGTCGTTTAGTGAAAAGCAGTTATTTTAACATTACAAACAGACGTTTCAATCTGATTAATTTGTTACTGAGTATACATACGTCGTTACAATATTTATCACTTAGTTTTTAATAAAAACAATAATTGTATTGATCAGGGAAAATGGAACGTGCGAACGTGTCCTATTGTCGTGTGTTTTCACCGCCATCCGTTACCGGCTTTTACCTGTCCCTGAGTTTCCATGGAAATCGAGTTGCTACGGAAAACTAAGGAAAATTTATGAGATGTCTCTGTTTTAATACGAGAAAGGGATTGAAAAATGTTGTTTTGAAATATTAGAAAGACGATGGCATTGTATTATTTATGTAAATGTGTATGGAAATGGATGATGCATTTTGTTTGTTATTCTGGTAGCTGAATGTTTTGAGAGGTTGGTAAGGGGATGAAATATGAGTGTCTTAGGAAAGTCACTTACTGCTGAGTTGAGTTGGTCGCGACGGTATTGTCGATACTATATAGGGTTTTATCAAAGTTAATGCGACTTGATTCTCCAGAACGAGAAGGCATGAGCATCGATGGTGATCAAGACTCATGTCCACCATGAGCAACCGTGGTGATGCGGGTGATTTTAAACTTATATCATTCTATATACACCAATAAGTATAATAAATTTGTCTGTTTGTAATTTCAATGTAATAGTTTTTTACTAAATGCATGTTACAAACTGCCCTCGTGGTCTAGTGGTCCCAGGCGTGACTACTAAACATGAAGTCCTGGGTTCGACAAAGGTCGCCCAGTGTTATTGAGTTTTTTCAATAGGGATTTTCTCATTAGCAGCCCGGAGTGTGGATTTGTGCTCGGTTGGTGGTAATAGGGTCGCCCCCTATTACATGTGACTATAGGTGCACCTTTGCCCAACCCTTCGAGGAATACAGGCGTGATGTTATGCATATGAAAGTATAAAAAGAAGCTACACTAAATAACTTTTTATTAAAGTTTACCTGTCTGTTTGTTTCGGCTAATATCCGAAACAGCTTGACCGATTTCGAAAATACTGACTGGCATTGGCAGATAACTGATATTACAAGGAGAGACATCGGGTACTTTTATTTTTGAAACTCAATTAGGGACACGTAAATAAATTATATAATTCCAAGCTGACGAAGTCGCGGGTAACAGACCGTTGATTATTAAGTCCAGAAATTGAAATAAACAACGAAAGTACGTACGTAGTTAATATCAAGATCATTAAAAGTATCTTATGATGCTTTAAATAAATAAATAAAAGACATATACATAGACATATATATATATAATATATATATATATATATATACTACCTACTAATATGGTTTTATAATTTATATATAGCCATAATTTAGATAACTACAAAGCAAAATGGTGAAACCGCAAAAAAGGAAAATCTTAAAAAATCTACATCTCACAAACGAGCTACATTTTTAATTTGCAAAGCAATAATACCACATTTTCTAGCGAATGTCACCAAGGCAGCTTAATTAAAAAAACTTTTTTAATTAAATCCTATTTTATTTGGTTTCAGGATGCAGACACTGTGGAGAAACTGAACGAGAGTGGAGAACTAAGGAAGATGTTGAAACCTTATAAGGTAAATATGTTTTTTTATTTTTTCTAGTAATAAAGATTTGATTCGGACCACAGATTTACAATCATCTATAATATATATTAATACCTTTAAACCAGTAATCCTTGTATACAAATATATATATATATATATAATCTGAATATCGAAACGGCTCCAATAATTTTTATGAAATTTAGTAAGCAGGGGGCGATAAATCGATCTAGGTAGGTTTAATTTTTCGTCGTATTTCAACGGTTTCAAAACGTCGTTATATCCGAGCAAAGCTCGGTCATCCAGCTACTAATATTTATAGTCTAAAACTAACTATATACATGTATACAATAACAAAATAAAATAAAAAATCGAGCAAGATACTCAGGCTTCAAAGTACTCCTCTGCATTGCTGTCATCTGGAAATCTGCCCAAAAGACTGGCAACATTGCCACGTTGGATGGCAATACTAATTCTTTGGGCAAAAAATGAGCAGGCCTTAACAAATCTGGCGAAACGTGTGTGTACTATTACTCCACCTCTACCTAACCCTTCGACAAGTATAGGCGTGATATTATACTATTAAAAACCTTGACGTCATCAAGTACCTACTCTTCTATTAGTTTCTTGTTCTGCTTACGTAGACTCCATTCAGGGTTTGCAAACATTTTGTGCAAACTAGGTGAGATTCATTAGGATTTCTCTGAAATGTTAATTGCTGACACCGTGCCTCCCAAGAGATGTGATAATGAACGTAGTGAGACCGCTCTTGGAACTATCAAATATATAAAATTCTCGTATCACAATGTTAGTTACCATACTCCTCCGAAACGTTTTGACCGATTTTATGAAATTTTATATAGATATTCAGTAGGTCTGAGAATCGGCTTCTATCTATTTTTCATACCCCTAAGTGATAAGGGTGGTCCACCCCAAACATTTTATATGGCAAAACAACGTTTGCTGGGTCAGCTAGTAATAATATAATATGTGTTTGATAATCTGTATAGAATCCCTGCCCGAACACTCACGCACTAGGGTGAGGCAGATCAGTACTTATAGTAGCAATACACTTTCTATTATAATAAAGCTAAAGATTTTGTTCGCCTTTGTTTAGTCTCTGGAACTTACTCTATTTTGAATTTGATAGCCCTTTTCTTGAGGAAGGTTATATTAAAGGAGCTGGTGAAACCGCGGGGCACACCTAGTAGTTTTATGAGTTTGACGAATGTTTTTTCTAACCCGCCAGACCCCATCTCTTTGTATATTGAGACTTCTGACATCTGCTTTAAAAACCACTGCTCTTAATTTGAAACTTTTTGTTAAAATGTTGGCGTTGTCAGATGCCAATCAACCTTATTGGCAGACAACAAAAAACTCGACATGGAAACTAATATGTCCATGGCAATCGACGTCACTATTTTTATGCTTAAATATTTATTATTATATATATATATATTCCTAGTACGAGCTGTCCCACTGCTGGGCAAAGGTCTCACTCCATTCTTTCCATCGGTCGTAACTCTGCGGTACCTCTTTCCAATTCTTAAGGAATACAGCCATGCCATCTCGCCATCTCCAACGTGGTCTACCGAGGCCTTGTGCCACTGTTTCAGGGCATTTTTGCGTTTTACGGGTCCACAACTCGTTCGGCATGCGGCAGACATGTCTTGCCGAATCCGAATTAAGTGGATCAGCCTTTTGTGCGCAGTAGACTATTTGCGTTTTGAGGCGCAGTGCGCTGTTTCGAACACCATCTGTTATTTTATCACCTAAGATACTGCGCTCCATAGCACATTCGCAAATCTTTAGTTTGGATTTTTGGATGTTAAAGACTAACGTCTGATCAGACTAGGTCTTTGACTAATATCCATGAAGATGGAGATCAGATGGGATCATGATTTTGATATCTGCCGATCTTAACCTAGATGAAATCCACATGCTGTTAAAAAAAAAACATAACATTAAGTTAATGCACATTTTCGACATTTTGAATACTTAAATTACGAGAAGATAGAGTCCAAGAAAAAGCAAAGAAAAAAGAAAAGTAAGTTTTTTCGTGACCACTCCCAATAAAACAAACACTTATGAAACACACACATACTCCTTTGTCCATCCAATCCATCAGTGTTACCACATGGCAACTGTAAAGCGTTTACATAGGGTTGAGCACACACAAGACCACAAGACAAAGTTTACCCTGTACGTAATTCACCGAGTACCGTTACGAATAGATTTGTACAGAAGAACAGCGTCATACAACGAGAAAATACGCAAAAACTCTAAAGCTTAATTCAAACCAATACAACGAGTCTCTCACTGCCTGTTTATCATATGCAGCAAATGCGATTCGCGTCAATCAATCAATATCTTTATTGTGGATCATAGGTAGGTACATAACATAGGTCTTGGATAATTAAGTTGAGACCAACTATATCCCGTCCGTAGGGCATACAATAGTTGTTTACATCTACATGGGACCTGAATTAAATACATTATTTTCCAAATTATTACATTTTCATACAGATTACAACATAAAGATGGCGTGGTTTACGCGAAATTCGATAATTCGGATAATGTGTCTGTTATTTAGAAAACCATGAATGATTTTCACGTTAAGAAGTTTATTTTTCTCATTGACTTAAATTACCTGTTTAGACTGGTTTCGCGTGAAGCGATGTGAGTAAATTCAAAACGATCGCGGCGAAAATAATTGATCATATTCATTTCCATTCGCGGCCACTGATTTTATAAAGGTTCTGTGATCAAGAAGTGATAATGGAACCCTATCACTAAGTCTCCATTGGCCGTTCGTCTGTCTGTCATCCGGCTCTACCTCATGAACCGTAATGGGTAGAGTGGTTGAGGTCAAATAAAATTATGTAAAGATTTTAGCTTGACCTTAAAAATCGCTGTGTACCTATCTAATCTTGGACGATGGTACGGAAGTATTCGTGTACGAGTCCAACTTGTACAGGTTATTATAACCGCAGCAAGTATTAATGTCACACCAAGCGAATTTGCTCGCGGTGATTGCAGTCATGCCTCGTGTGACTTAAGCTTTAGACACGTTGAACATAATATCAAGTACAGGCGAACTCCCGACTGGCTTTTGTTTAAGATTTCCGTACGTACGTGTTTCTGTCTCTGTACGAATGTGTGTGTGCGTGTGTGGCTCGTTGTACTGACTGGTACTTCTGAAACTATATATGTATTTTGTGTTGCCAGGTTTGAGCAGAGAAGTTTGAGGGCGGTTCGGATGTCTAAATTGTGTTGATCAGGTTATGGTTCGGGGTTTTGTAAATGAGACCTATCATACTAGTTTAATTGACTTACTGGGATTTTGTGCTGTAATTTCTAAAAGTGACAAAGTATTGCAAAAAAAGCGTCCTAGGACATACACTGACCTTATTGGTGATGTTTTTCAAAACGGTCAGGTGCGTAGTACTCGCAACCGGTGTGCTTGTGTATGAACGTAAACGAAGCAATAGGAGTCTGTAAGAATCCTATCAGGTGGAGCTCTGTAGTTTCTGCCTACCCCCAAAGCAAAAATGCGTGAGTTTATGTTTTTATGTATATCCGCGAATTAAATGGAACTGCAGTAACACTACTAAGAACAAATTTAATTTCAACGCTGATGTCAAGACAACCATCATCATCTGCCTAGCTTGTTCCCAACTAAGTTAGGGTTGGCTTCCACTCGAATCGGATACATATTTTACATGGAGCAATTGCGTTTCAAGCTGCATATATACCATATATATATGCTTTACAGCATGGAGGCTATCCTCCCAGGAAGGAGGATAGCCTCCATGCACAGCATCCGTTAGTACTACTGAACTGGGTAGGAACCCAGTTCAGTAGTACTAACTGATGCTGTGTGGATTGTCCAGCATTATTTATTTATTTATTCATATAGCCAAAAATGTTACTAGAAACTACAGACTAGAGAGATAATATCTAAGTCTGAAGTACGCTTATCATGCAACGTTTCACACTGCAACATGTAACATACAATTACCATACAATCTGACTTCAGATTCGTGGAATGGCGTTCGTGGCGTGGCGTGACATTCGGAGCACGTAAATTATACAAATCATGAACAATTGTACCAATCAGTGTTGCATGTCATTGCTCATGAACGATGTTACATTACAGCCGTGTGAAGGCTTACTTCAGCGAATTTTGGGGCTTTGCAAATGATTACAACAATAACACAAGTCGCCTTTCAAGTACAAAAAACCTTAGTCATAATGGGGTCATCCGTTTAGGAGATATGATGCCACAGACAGATACACAGATATAGTATTGGTAAGACTGGTTGTCGGATTGTCAGGCTTCTTATTACATAGATCAATGAATGTCAGCCAGGATCAACTGCCTTATTGTGCTTTTGGACGTACTGTTTCAGTCCTTTCAATTGTGCGCCTGATATTATTTAGCCGCAATCCCCTTCTGAACTAAATGTACAGTAATGAGTAAACAACACACACAGCAATAAATGTCTGTCTCGTTGATCTAGTGGTCGTCAACGACTGGTAAGCATGAGGTCCGGGT
Source organism: Phlogophora meticulosa (assembly GCA_905147745.2). NCBI lineage: Eukaryota > Metazoa > Arthropoda > Insecta > Lepidoptera > Noctuidae > Phlogophora > Phlogophora meticulosa. The sequence continues at coordinate 12,849,479 of LR990524.1, forward strand.
TTCGATTCCGGGGTCAAGCAATGTGTTACTGAGATTTTTCACTAGGAATTTCTCAGTAACAGCCTTAAGTCTGGATGTGTGCCCGGTTGATGGCATTAGGCTCACCTCCAGATACATGGGACTTATAAAGATAAACTGGTTAAATGTGGGTGTACTTTAGAGACGCCTCTGCCCAACTCTTCCGGGAAATACAAATCACACAAATACTCCCTCTCTGGACTACATACAACACTACCTTAAATCCATTAGTATACTCGTATAGAGCAAACATGAAAAAACTGCACAAACAAGTGAAAGCTGTACCTTCTTTGTCGCCAATTTTTTTTTTTTTTTTTTTTTTTTTTTTAAACTTTGCCCCACACTAGGAATTTCTCCTGTAACATGAATTATGAATTATTTTATGTAGCGTCATTACTTGTGACCATGTTACGTGACACACACCAGTTGGGTAATGAGGAAGTGACCAATACAAGAAGTATGTATCCTAGTAAACTTGCTATATGGAAGAGTAACACTGGTAGGCGTGAAGCAACGAAAGATTAATCAAATTATTTCATTTCAATCTTTGATTTCAGACACCACAATCTCGTGATCTGCCAGTATCACGTAGATAATATTCATGCCATGCTTTTTCATGACATCGTCCATTAAACAAATCTTCGCTGTCAAATATCAGACTGGCAATGCGAATTGGCGAAGTTTAAAAACTAAAGAGATACAAACTCTTTACATGATTAATAAAATTGCTAAATTTGAGCTCCTATTTCACTCTATGTTTATCTCATCATCTGCCAGCCTTTTCCCAACTATGTTGGGGCGGCTTCCAGTCTAACCGGATGCAACTGATTACCAGTGTTTTACATGGAGTGACTGCCTATATGACATCCACAACCCAGTTACTGGGGAACACGATTCCCCTTGGTAAGACTAGTAAGGACTTTCAGGTTTCTGACCACCCGTAACGACTGTCAAAAATCTACTAATGACAACCGGAACCAACGTCTTAAAGTGCTTTCCGAGGCACGGAGGAGTCTCGATATGTTCCATACGGTCACCCATCCACAGACTGACCTCGGCAAACGTAGGCGTAACCTTCGATCAACACTTGCGGCTGTTTTTGTTAAGCCACGAGCTCCTCGATGTTAATTCTCAGAACACACATTGGCAGAATCCAAGAAGAAAAGAAATCCAAGAAGATTATGACATCCGATACGCTGCCGATGATATGTAACTGCTGACAGCACAAGACAAGTTGACAAAATTAAAATACAAAGGAATTGTAACAACTCATTAAAATACCGCCAAAAAGCATAATCAATCATTTTCATCTTCCGACCAATTAATTTACCGACTTAAGGCTGAAAAAAAAACATAAAATTTAACCAAAAAAAAATAAGTTACGAAACGGACACCGTTATGTTTATGTAAGAACATTTACATACCGCGAACAAGTTTGGAGACAACTTGTATAATATTTACACATCACGCCTGCATTGCACAAAGGGTTAAGTAGTCATGTACCAATAGTACGCAGTCCCGGGGGTGACCCATCAACCAGGCACAAATCCATACTCCAGGTTGCTACTGAAAAAAATCCAGATGGAATAACTTGGTCCGATCTGGGAATCGTCTTAGGAACTCATGTTCAGCAGTGGACCTTACAAGCACCAGACCAACAGAGCTGTCAGTCGATGCAGTATAATATTGTCATAATCAGTGTAATGTTGTATTATAAGACAGTGGTAGGCAGACACTACAGAACACCATCTACTACGATTCTCTTTTTTTATAATCTTTATTTATTTAGAGGCTTGTGATAACCACACACGATTCCTACATATACTCCTTTTGCTTCGTTTACGATACCTACGCCTAAGACGAATTTCTGGTGTGGAGTTTACCAACCAAAAAGGTCATATTGAATATTTATTAGTCAAACGAAATTAGTTACACTCACGTAAAGTAGACTACCGTAAAACGGGGTGAATAGAAATGCAGGGGTATGTAGAAACAAAACTTTGAAGGGCTTTTGCGCGTTAGTTTAACATTCTTTGTTACTACACAGACTCTTATTTTTTTAAGGAATTGACATGAATAATTTCAACAACTTGTGAGTAATTAATAATATTGAATCAACGTTTGAATCTCATTAAAAGTTTTGTTTCGATTCACCCCGGCGTTTCGATTCACCCCGTTTTACTGTAGCTGTTTCGTGTTAGTATAAATTGATGACGTTTTCGGATGGTAAACTTCTCCCAAGAGATTCGCACTGGTACACATAATTATTTGTTATCACCCTATAAACGTAAAAATCATTGCGTGAGGCGTTAAATTTGACAAAGGTGAACTGAAGGTCGTCCCGAAGGAAACAGGTTCGTATCGACGGCCGGATTCGAAGATCAAAGCTGTTGAAATGTCTTGTGTGCCTTCAAGATACTCTGCGTTCTCGGTACATTGTTGTTATGACCTTTGATCTTTCAATACCAGATTCAATTTAAACATGGCCGCATTTACCACTTGTTAAGGGATTGGTACATCAATGTCAAACGACTGACTACACTCTTCAAAGTAATTTTAATTCCGATCTAAAGCCAATACGGTTCGGCACGTGATTGGCGAAATACACAGCTGTCAAAATAAAGTGGAACTCAAGATTAAGAAATATCTAAATTCCAATGTCGATCGATCGGAATCAAAATCTAGACTAAGCGCGGTGATAGGAATTGGTGAAATCTCTTTCCAATAACACAGCTGTTTTAGACCAAACTGACTGCCTGCGTTTGGTTTTAACATAATCAGCTTATAACGTTCTCACCGGCACTCCAGTCTATTCTCCGTTAGAGGGAAAGGGCTATATTATGAACGTTTTTTTTTAAAGATATTAATTTAACAAAGCTTTTAGAAAATTAATCCCGGCTAAATGAGGGTCTCTCAAAAAATAATTTTATTTACGAATCAATTTCATAAAAAAAATATTTTTTTTAGGGTAGATTTTCCCTACATCTTTCTTAGTTCCAAGAAAGGGGTACTACACTAAAAATAAATTTAATTTATACACCCGGCAGGGGTCGGAGGAAAATCCGTCTAGACGAGAAATAACTTATCAAAATGCTTTTATAAACTCTTCAAGATCTTAGGCAATAATAACATTACAGTATGGAAGTGGAAATGATTTGTTTATGTAGGTAGGTACTCAAAACTCACTTCGTCTGGGCAAACAGTTCGATCCAGGATGAAAGGGTTACATGGGAATGTATATTTAGTTTATATTAGACTAGCGACTCGCCCCGGATTGCACGGCTTTAGCGACTTGAAAGAAAAAACAACATTCCTTTTATATTATACAAGCTAGTAGGGACAGCGACCCATCTTCGCTCAAACTGATACCATGTGTTTAGTACTTGATTTTGGATTCCTCAGGGTTGAAAGTTTTCATGGGTTTTTCCTTATTTTCACGTTTTATTTTGCTGTTTTTTTTTTTATTTAACGTTAACAATTTCAAATAAACCTATGCAGTACCTACCTACATAGGTGTAAGCAGTACCTGCACTGGACCGGCCTGTAAAAACATGATTTTTCACTTACCACCCAGTGGGATGAAAAAGCACATCAGAAAAAAATAAAAATGGTTGAAAAGCCGAATAGAGTATTATACAAATAGTGCACCTGAAATAAATTATCTTAATGATGGTGAAAATAAAATCAACATTCGTTATATAGTTTAAAAGAAGAATACGTTCACACAGACAGAAACGCGTGTTTATTTTGTATTAGCTTTATTTATAGATTTAAAATGAGGATTTTTATTGAAAGGAAATATGATTATGAGTAATATTGCCATTCCATATATATGAAAATCGGTTCAGGATTTGTGAAAGAGTACGTTCCTAAGTGTTTCTGTTGAGTCTTTCATATTTAGTAAGAAATGATGCTGCGCAATTAAGTTTTCAATGATGTGAGCGAATATGTGTTTTTGGGAAAAATACTTTACAAGCTGATTTCAATATTTTATAACACCAGTTTATCTGTGATATTTGTTAGAAATTACATCCATTTGAAATATTTAATTATTTTATAAAAACTTTATGCACAAGTAAAAATATACGAACAAAGGAGCACTTAATGTTTTAGGCATTTTCTAGTCTGGCTTAAAGTGATGAAGAGACAGAACGTACATTTGAATATAGAATAGAAAGCTTCCTCTTTATTAATTAGATTTCTTATGATTTTTTAAGAGATGTGGAATTTTTTATTACATAAACTACTATCAATTCTAGCACAATTCATAATATATTTATAACTGCTGCCTACCGCTACCGAAACATAATAGAAATCTTATTAATTTAAGTCTGTTATGAATACTGGCTGTTTTTTTTCAAACTAAACATCTCCCAGAAGTGCAAACCCTTAGATTTAAAGATTGCAATCTTTCAGGCACTAGAAGAGTAAATATTATTTACGTATTTGGAAATATTCATCATCATCATTTCAGCCGAAAGACGTCCACTGCTGGACAAAGGCCTCCCCAAGGATTTCCACAATGACCGGTCCTGCGCCTTCCGCATCCATGCCCTTCCCGCGACTTTCACCAGGTCGTCGGTCCACCGTGTGGGAGGCCTGCCTACACTGCGTCTTCCGGCGCGCGGTCGCCACTCGAGAACTTTCTTGCCCCAACGGCCATCTGTTCTACGAGCTATGTGCCCCGCCCACTGCCACTTAAGTTTGGCGATTCTGTGTGCTATGTCGGTTACTTTAGTTCTCCTGCGGATCTCCTCATTTCTGATTCGATCACGCAGGGAAACTCCGAGCATAGCACGCTCCATCGCCCTTTGGGTGACCTTGAGCCTTCTTATGAGGCCCATAGTAAGGGACCAAGTCTCAGTTCCGTAGGTCGACGCTGGCAACACACACTGGTCATAGACTTTAGTCTTGAGACACTGCGGTATTTTGGACGAGAAGATATTATTATTATTATTGGAAATATTATTAACTTCTAATTTCTCTCAATTTCAGAGTCCAGATGCCTGCAACACCTGTCAAATGTGCGGCGGGTTCCGCCTCCTCCCCTGCAGGATCTGCAAGGGCTCCAAGAAGAGCCTTCACAGGAACCACTTCACTGCTGAATTCGTGGCCCTCAAGTGCATGAATTGTGATGAAGTGGGCCTCGTGAGATGCGAAAATTGCTGTTAAGGATTAAAATTGGACAAAGAAGAGAATTTAGAAATCGAGAATTAATTCAATTAAATTCTGATAGTTTTATGTTTAAGATGTTTCAAAATTAGAATGCTATTTTTGACTTTTAGTTACATAAATTTTGATATAAATAGCGTTTCATAACTGTCAATTCATTCTTAAATTTTAGGTGTGAGCGCAGCCTTAAATAGTAGTAAAATTGTTTAAATATACTTAGTTATATACAAAAACATGGCGTTAGTGAGCAACATTATCATTAATAGATATAATTAATTTTAAAATATTAGCGTAAAATAATAAATCACAATAATAAAGAAAATTTACTATAATATTTTCATCAACGCCACCTAGCGTTATTATCGGAGATTATTTTCAAATATGCTATTAATTCAATGCAATTATTAAACTGCTTATTATTGTATTAAATAGTAGCAAGTAATATGGCAATAATGGTAAATGGGAGACGAGCAAACAAATTATTAACATTTTTATTATTTTATCTTTTAGATCTTAATCTTGCTCGATCCTTCAACGGGCATTTTTTTATTCTTAACCTTAGAATAAATATAGAAAATAATTATTGCTAACTTTTTAATGGTTGACGAGTTTTTGAACTTCATTTATTTTTGTATATAGAGAAATTAGTCAACCGTTTGTTAGTTGAATATATTCGTAAAATTATCTTCACGATTGAAACCTGTGAGTAATATAGGGCTTGGAAATTGACACTTCTGCTTAACATAATGCCTAAATGGCTTCAAAATGAACACATTTCTTTGAAGAAGGACTTTGCGTTGGTAATACTACTGGACAATACAAAATATCATGAAGAAAGAAAAAGTTTTTATTCAGAACATATATAACACTAAATAAAGAAAAAATAAGTAAATCATATAAACGCAAAAAATGTGTGCCTCGCGTCTGCGCTATCTAGGCAGTTCAGAAACAATTGAAAGTGCCTTACTGCTATTAACTTGCATGCAAGATATGTGTAGAATTCATGTGTCTCAAAGAAATTCATACCTTTGTAAAAATGGAAATATTTCAGTTCTAATACAATAATCTTTAACGTAATTTTGAAATGAAGAATCTTCTACGTATTTTTTTGGCCTGCAGTGCAATTTCATTATTAAATAAATACCATCGCAAAGTACAAGTTTTGTGTACTTAAAGTCTTATTACGTGAAGAAGTTTTATATATAAAAGCTGTCAAATCACAAAAAAATATTTTTGGTGGAAAGTCTGCCCAAACACGATACAGAAAAAGTACATACTAACTCTTTTATATTCATATTTCGAATAAGCAAGTTCAACTCCAATGCTGGACTTCTAGCTAGATTAAATATTATACCTAAAAGCTAGATTTGTATAAAAGTAAAGCCGCAGGTACAAGTTAAGGTCCTACTTACTCCCAATGCAAATAAGCGTGAAGAAATAGTGCATAAGTAAAAAAAAATAAGGTTACGATCAGATATAATAATATGCCATAAATTAGCTGCAATATTTTTTATTCTATTTAATACAAATGTTTATAGATTTTTTTTTATAAAACTTAAGGTAGTTGAACATCATGTATGTAGTTATGTCATTTTAACATATGAAACATGAATCTTAAATTGTATTTATTTTTTAAATGTGGATAAAATATTTCATAAGTAAGTCAAGGTGATTTTAAGTTTCTCGATGTTAAGAGAATAAACTTTTGCATGTTTATATTTGTTTTTTTTTTTACCAATAAATCAAATTAATAAGTACTATGATGTGAACGAAAAATTATAATTAGATAAAATAATGGTTTTACAATGTATTTCTATCCGTTTATTTCCGAAATTGAAATTACCTATATATATACTTACTTTTTTTTCTTTCATTAAAAGACACACACACTACCCAGAACACACTTGAAAATATCTAAAGGAATGTAGAATGGGTGTCCTTTCTATTTAAATGGCGTAGTAATAGTTCCGGCTCTTTCTACATTTTCTCTTTAAGTGGCCAAAAGCTAACACCTTAAAACCCAAAGGCATACATCAATTAATGGAAAAAATGAAGACCCATTTTCAAAAAAGTTATCTGCGATGTTGCCTGACTATAAATTAACTAAATAAGGTAAAGAAGCACTTCTTTCATCACGAGAAATATAAGGAATTAAGTGGACTTTCACGCAGAAAAAGTTAAAACATAAAACAATTAAAATGACGACCGATGTGGCGCGGCGGGCGAAGGTCCGCCTGCGACGCATGAGGTTGCGGGTTCGATTCCCGCCTTGGGACAAATGTTTGTACGATCTACAAATATTTGTTCCGGGTGTTCTGGGTATTTGCTATATATAATAAAAATATCTATCTATGTAATGTATTGTATTAAGTATATCAGTCATCTAGTACCCATAACACAAGCTCTGCTTAGCTTGGGGCTAGATGATGCTGTGTGGATTGTCCAGCAAAATATTTATTTATTTATTTAAAATAAAAGTATGTATTGTTTTTATGTAGATTTAAAAAGAGACTGATCTCATTCATTTATTCACTACCATCTACTTGCGCTAAGATTTTAGGAAGATTTAAATGCACGCAATGTCATACTCTTCCGTATTACCCAAAACTTTATCGATTGGATGAAACCAATAACCTATTCTTACGAAAGTTCTCTGGAGTCCAGTTCCATGTCCGCAATGACAATTAACATCTAGATATCAGAATGCCTGCCATGCAAGCCTTCCAATAGTTCATGAAACGCCTCTCCATGGGTTTTTTTTTTATCCTGCTGTAGAGCACTCCAATCCTCTATAGTGGCTACCCAATACACTCGCATATCAGCAAAATTCGCCGACCGAGACTTATTTTCGCCACTCCCGATGACGATATCAGGAGAGAAATATGGCTGCTATTACTGTGTGCAAAAACAGGTACAGAACTCCGTCCTTTCTGTTGGATTTTCACGTATAGTCCTTATAATTCGACGACCGTTGTGGAGCGGCGGGCGAAGGTCCGCCTGCGACGCAAGAGGTTGCGGGTTCGATTCCCGCCTTGGGACAAATGTTTGTACGACCTACAAATATTTGTTCCGGGTGTTCTGGGTATTTCCTATGTATAATAAAAATATCTATCGATGTAATGTATTGTATTAAGTATATCAGTCATCTAGTACCCATAACACAAGCTCTGCTTAGCTTGGGGCTAGATGATGCTGTGTGGATTGTCCAGCATTATTTATTTATTTATTTATAAAAATAAGAGAAATACCAGCATACTATACTTATCCCATGATTAAAAGATTACTTTACTGTTTCTTTATCAAAGATTATGAAACTAATGCCACGTTATCAGTGATTGATCAAAGATCATGAAAAGCCCGTTATTCACATAGGTACAGAATTTCCTTTGAATTAATATTTGATTAGTAGGTCGAACTAGATTTTCTTTAAGGGCAATATATGCAAATTATAAATAAACTGCTCTTTCACCCTATTCATAGTCGCAATTATTTTATTTATAATATCTTTGCAGATCCAGAGCATATTATTTTCATACTGAATACCAGTATTTTATGTAGAGTGTCTGCCTATCTGACCGCCACAACCCAGTTAATGGGCAGCCTGATACCCCTTGGTAAGAATGGTTGTAAGACTTTCGGGCTTCTGATTACCATAACGACTGTCAAAGATCTATAAATGACATCAGGGACCAACGGCTTAGCGTGGAGAACTCTCAATATGTTACGAACGGTCTCCCATCCACAGACTGAACTCGGCAAGGGTAGCTTAACCTTCAATAAATCTCTGTAATAGGGAAAAGAAAATTCATCGAATATCAAACGTCTATTAATAAGTTCCCAAGGTCTCGTTAGAGAGCTCCTATTACGCTGAGAATATTTTCTAGGGCAAAGAATATTCCATACAGAAATGTGAAATCTTCATTGCAGTTTGTAGGAAGACGATGGAAAATAACGCAGAAACATTTTACAAAACAGTTTTGAAAAGCTTTGTGAAATACGAGTAGTGACCCGCGACTTCGTCTCCATCTGTATTGTTTTGCTTATGTGTTATATTTAAGTACCTATCTATTCAAATAAATAAAATTAAAATGTCCGTTTGTAATGTTCAAAAGCTTTTAACTAAATGCATATGCAAATTTACACGGTAGTTTTTTTTATTAAATCTTTGTCTGTATGTCTGTCGGTTTGTTTGAGGTAATCTCCGAAATGGCTGGACCGATTTTGACAAGACTTGGACTGACAAAAAGTTAATGTTATGAGAAGGATTTTCTATCAAATTAGGGTTCCACGCAAAGAATTAAACACATGTTTTGTTAAATTACACGTGGAAAATGTCGTGGGCACGGCTAGTAAGCTGGCTGGCGACTTGCTGGTTTTAACTTTTGTTTAGACTAGTTGTCATACATTCTAGCTTCTGCCTACTCATGACTACTGCGAAATGTCGACGAATGACAACCGGGACTAACTATTTAAGGTGCTTTCCGATTCACGGAGGCATCTCATTACGTAATCGACGGGTTGGTTTCAGACGGATGGCTATCCTCGGATTGGCTTCAGCAAGCGTGGTTACCTTCGATCAACACATGTGGCTGTTATTATTAAGCTACAATTGGTTTAGATAGGAGGAGTTCCTGGCTAAATAAAAAACCACCGCACGGATTGATCGATGGTTAAGCTAAGTTTGAGAGGTCAGTCTGTGGATGGGTGACCTTTTGGAACATATCGAGACTTCTCCGTGCCTCGGAAAGCACGCTAAGCCGTTGGTCCCGGTTGTCATTTGTAGATCTATGACAGTCGTTACGGGTAGTCAGAAGCCCGAAAGTCTGACAACCAGTCTTACCAAGGGGTATCAGGCTGCCCATTAACTGGGTTGTGGCGGTCAGAGTCAATCTACGTAAAATACTGGTATACAGCTGCATCCAGTTAGACGGGAAGCCGACCCCAATAAAGTTGAGAAAAAGGCTAGGCAGATGAATTGGTTTAGATATTCATATTGTAGTAAAATAAATAAAGAAGGTAGGAAAAGCTTAGCCTTAAGCATTGCAAAGATTAATGTTCAATACGGTAATGAATGGCTGTCAAAAATCATGACAATGGCTCTGTTATTAATATGATGAATGATCGCAAGCTCAAGAAACTTCAGGCATGAGAACTGTAGTGTGTTTTTCATAATGTATACTTAAGAACACTGTTAGGGTAGAGCCATATGCCACGCTGTTGTTGGGGTTGATATTCTTGTTTTTTGTCCACTATAGACTCCGAAACTACTGAACCGAATTAAATAAAATTTGGCTCACTGTGTGTGTTTTGGTCAAACTTAAAAAATAGTATGGTTTTTATTTCGATTATTGACCTTAATATTTTTTTATTGCAATTTAAATGTTTAGCTATAATAAGTTTCACACATTTCTAACAGATGGCAGTATAACTTAACTTTTCAGGCGGTACGAAGTTCGCCGGGTCAGTTAGTATTATATATTTTTATTGACGGTACAGAAAATTTCGAGCTATTCAAGGCGATTCCCGCCTTGGGACAAATGTTTGTACGATCTACAAAGATTTGTTCCGGGTGTTCTGGGTATTTTCTATGTATAATAAAAAGTATCTATCTATGTAATGTATTGTATTAAGTGTATCAGTCATCTAGTACCCATAACACAAGCTCTACTTAGCTTGGGGCTAGATGATGCTGTGTGGATTGTCTAGCATTTTTTTTTTTTTTTTTAATAGCAAACCCGAACCTCAACCTAACATACCTTCCTTTCTGGGATGGGTTGTAAGAAAAACTTTAAAATAACTATAGTTTTGGAAGTCGGTGGCGTTGGTTGTTTCGATGGATTAATTTTCCGACCACCGCAACAGACTTAAGAAACTTTAGTTACTTTATACTTTTCAGCATTCTTTTTTTGAGTAGGTTAATATTTTTGAAAAAAAAAATCTTAAAAAAAGGATTTTTAAAATCAGTTCAGAATTGACGGAGAAATTGGTGAATATAGATACATATGGTCGAACATAAAACCCCTCCTATTTTGAAGCCAGGTAAAAATAGGTAACCTCTTTTTATGAACGCACTCATCCTGTATGTTTGGAAACGCACGATACAGGAGAAATACCTAGTGTACTACCAACTTTCTAATTATAAAAATAAAAAATAAAGTTTTCCTGATGATGTGTTTCTTCGTCCAAGATAAACTATAAGAGTACTTGCTAGTGTTATTCATTATGGATATTTAAAATTTTAATCATGTGTGTGTGGCTCAAGCCTTATAAAGTAATTACTTGGTATAAGTTTCCATATAAAAGCTAAGCGTTTCTTAAATTCCTTATCATACCATTGCTGGCAGATCAGAGAACATAGAACATGCCGTCAGGTTTTCGTCATTTTTTCCTGAACTATGAGCCTCAAGAGTAAGTTTAATTTTGCAGTAATTTAATTTTTTTTGTCTCGTTCTGTACCACAAAAGGAAAAAAAAAGATCACTTATAAAATCCCTTTGTGTTTCTGAGAACACTTTTCTTCTCAGGAGCAGATAGAGGTATAAATTTGAAATACCCACATATACCTTAATTTTATGTACCAAATACCTAGGTATCTGCCCCTTAAGTATGTCAAGCATTCAAGCTTCCAAATCGATGCGATCGAAAGATACGGTCATTTTAGTCAAAAAATTTCATGCTTTCAAAACCTATAGAGTACTTTTGGGATGAAACAAGTACTGGCAGTTTTATAAAATAAAGAAGAAAAAAAACTGTCATTTGTGTTAACAATTACTAACATACATTTGCAGTCGTACCATTGATCATTATGCAGACTGATGTATGGCAAAAATGCAAGTCAGATTTATTCGACTAGAAGTCACCCCACTGACTTCTGATTCCTAATCCTCTCCCAACCTGGGAGTCGAAACCACGACACCACGCTCAGCAGACGCGCTTGTAACCACGGGGTTAGTTACCAACGGGAGGTGGACACAATGGACCCTTTTTTTTCTTATGGATGGCGATTCATCCAATGACGTCTCAGCACGGAGGGCGTGTCAGACTTTTACTGACTAAAATCCATCCGTGTCCCGTCCTTGCCCTTCACGTTCTTCAATGAACCCTAAGATGTATTTTTCAGAAACATTACCTCACCCGCCGACTACCCATACGTCATAATGCTACGTCACTTACTATCAGTGATAAGCTGCTGGCCTCTCAAGGTAATCGATCCGCTGGACAAGAGAGCTTTGCAAAGACGAAAGGTCTGGGTGGCCATCCAGAGGACATTCCACATGTTTGTATGTTTGATAACTACGGTTGGCGGTGTCATATACATAATGTTACACAAGAAATATATCACTTTCTTCGAGCTCGGCCATACATATATCTCCTTGCTTATGACAACTGTTATTTTTGTAAGTATTACTGTGGTACGGAGACCAGCACATCAGGCTACCCCAATCTGATAAATTTCTTTGATAGTTTTCAATTTTATTACAAACGTATAAGTTTCATGTTCAATTGGGAAAATTTTACAGTTTGGTATAGCTTGATAGGCTGGCTGCTGTACATAATTAAGATATTTTTAATATGGGTATGAGTGTAGCGAAAGATTTTGAAGATTGCAAAAATTAAGCGGTAGGCGTCGCGTATGACAGCCTCCTAAATATCTCTGTAGTTCTTACCTCAAAAGACCATCTCGGATGCTAATCTGCATGGTCTTCGCATGCATCAAAGTTACCTGCTGCCATTTCATCCACCCTGTGTTCATTCTGTGCTTGACAGTCCGATCTATTCTCCTTTACTTTGCACTACTGGACCGAGATACCGAAAGTTGGAGCAGATCGGAAGGACCACGCAATCAAGCGCTATGGAAAGACCGCCAAAATCACAGATCAAATACCCTGTTTTGGTTCTGCTGAATTTCAAGACTACACTCTCCAGCTTCTGTTACCATTTTTCCAATCTACCGTGGATCTCAGGTCTACCTTCACTGTCAAGGACATTCGGCAAATGGAAGCCGACCCCAACATAATTAAGTAAAGGCTAGACAGATGATGATGATTAATTAATTAATTTCCGATGTGGCGCGGCGGGCGAAGGTCCGCCTGCGACGCAAGAGGTTGCGGGTTCGATTCCCGCCTTGGGACAAATGTTTGTACGATCTATAAATAATTGTTCCGGGTGTTCTGGGTATTTCCTATGTATAACAGAAATATCTATATAATATATGTAATGTATTGTATTAAGTATATTAGTCATCTAGTACCCATAACACAAGCTCTGCTTACCTTGGGGCTAGATGATGCTGTGTGGATTGTCCAGCAATATTTATTTATTTTTTATTAATTAATTAACCCGTAAGTTACCATGAAGTTTGCATTATTTTCCATTAATTACTTTTCAGTCTAGAATCACGACACTATGTTTTTCTGATGAGTACGTAGTCGTTGCCAGAGAGTTTTTGGAAAAAATCCATCTGTTCTACTACAAAGACCGTTCTGAATACACCTTGACGGTAAGATAATTATTAATTAACAATTTGCAGGATATAATAATCCCATCGAGAATTTGGTAAAAAAGCTCTTGCTTCTTTACTTAATTTTACCCTTTAAAGAGATAAACTAGCACTTCGCCCGCGTACATTTCGTACAGACACCAGCACATCAAACTATCCCAAACTGTAAAATTTTCACAATTGAACATGAATCTTATTCTTTGGTAATAAAGTTGAAAAACTATCAAAATTCTTTGACAAATTGGTGTAGCTTGATGTGCTGGCCTCTGTACTTTTCTCTTCGAATAATAACACCCCTTCCACTCCCTTTAAAGATTAGTTTTGAAAATAATACTAGCCAGCACTCAAGACTAATGTAGGTTTCTAACAATGTAAACATTTTTAGAATTGGATTATTATTCCCGGATATTAACAATCATACTAACAAGAGGAAAAAAAACTATAAAATAGGTAAAATAACTATTTATAGATACCATAAGGCCAAAGTCTTGAATGTCTAAAATAAACAACAACGGATTCGTATATGTTTCTACGAGGTAAAATTATAACACAGTCAGCAAGATGGTAAATAGACATGCAAATGAATTCTCAGCAAACTTTATTTGGACCTTAATAAATGACCCACCATAATCTCCCTTATTTGGCAACCTACACTCAATATAAAATTTTACCGTTTAAAATTCTACCGACTTAAAAGAAAACAGTAAAAGGTTTCAAATAACTTTAATTTCGGAAGTTGGTGGCTAAAGCAACAGACTTTCAAAATTAAAATTATTTTACACCTTACTTTTAGTATTTTCTTTTTTCGTAAAGAGACTTTATTTCCTACTTTTATAATTAATTTTTAATGCAATAGCACTATGTATACCTCATAACCATTGCTCGTCACCTTTTACAAAATTCAGCAAGTGAAAAACCAATCATAAGTGTAGGTGGTGGTGAGGTATTGGCTCGTCGTCCGACTGGCTCGTCGTCCGACCGTCCGGTACCATCCGGACCGAGCCCAAGTCGTTGACGGCGCGTACTGTTCCACGCGCGCCTCAAGGAGATGTCAGCAACTGTAGGGACCCAGCAGGGTCGAAGCCTACCGGGGCCAAGGGTCTGATTCTGAAAGGAAGACTCGGCCCTGGTACGAAAGGCAATGAAGGAACAGGAGTGGGTTTTTAGTCAGTAAAAGTCTGACACTATCTCCCGCCCCGCCCAAGAGCGGGGGATGTCATAAGATGATTTTCCCAACACAAAAAAAAATGTGGTGATGGGGTTTTCTACACTTAGGAGTTCTCATTTTAAAATTCAAATGATACTTTGGAATACCTCCTCTTTTTATCGTCGGTTAAAATAACACCCACCATAATAGCCTTTATTTGCCAACCTACATTCAATATAAAAAGTTATATACAGACGCAGAGCTACCCCAATGTGTCAAATTCTACCAATTGAACATGAACGTTATACTTTTGAAATAAAGTTGAAAATCTCATATAACATCATAGAAATTTGACACATTGAGGTAGCTTGATGTGCTGGAGTCTGTACTATAAATATACTCAACTGTCAAATCCTTCTTTTTGTTTTAATTGCAGACTCACAAACAAGTTCATCGGATCTCCCACCTCTTCACATTATACCTAACTGGTCAAATGGTAGCTGGTGTCTTCCTTTTCAATGTAACTCCCATTTTCAATAACTATTTCGCTGGAAAATACGCCAGTGACGGGTTGAAGGGAAACGCCACATATGAACATGCTCTATATTTCTCCTACCCTTTCCACGCGTCAACAGATTTCAAATTGTATATTCTTACAAACATTTTTCACTGGTAAGTTAACTCTGGAATCCTAAACGACAAGGCTATGTTAAATGTAAAAAAAATATAATAAAATATAATGTAAAAATATAGGATTTTTACATTCTATTTTATTATATTTTTTTTCGGGACGGGAAGAACGGGACAAATGTTCGTACGATCTACAAACATTTGTTCCGGGTGTTCTGGGTATTTGCTATGTATAATAAAAAAATATATATCTATGTAATGTACTGTATGAAGTATATCAGTCATCTAGTACCCATAACACAAGCTCTGCTTAGCTTGGGGCTAGATGATGGTGTGTGGATGGTCCAGCATTAATATTACTACTAAATAATCTCTTGATAGCCAAGTTGGCCCCATAATAAAATGTATATTTTAACACGCAAAATTTAGGGATGCTGTGTGCGTAAAGAGAGCTTTGGCAATACTGAAGGCTCTCAAGTTAACCCACAGAATAATATGCTCATGCATCAAACATTCACAAATAATACAGTACTTAGTGAGTACTCCAACGATGGTTGGTCCTATAAAAGTTTTTGATCAGTATTAGAAACAGGATCGATTGGCATCAAAAAATGTTTTTGTGTAAAATGGCTATTTTCTTGCTAACTGTATTTTATTTAAGCTGAATGGGGATCGAAATTCCATAAAAAAATATGGATAGTCTCTTAAGACCATTTTCGCGTAGCTGCAACGGATAAGGTACTTCCCCTTACTGCCCCGCTGAAAGTTTCCACCCCGTATATGAGATCAGCTTCTGAAAGGAAGACTCGGCCCTGGTACGAAAGGCAACGAAGGATCAGGAGTGGGTTTTTAGTCAGTAAAAGTCTGACACGATCTCCCGCCCCGCCCAAGAGCGGGGGATGTCATAAGACGATTTTCCCACCACAAAAAAAAAAAAAATGAGATCAGCGCGCTTACTCTTGATTTTAATTCTTATTATTCGATATTGGAAGTGACACAACAAGAGAGATCTTTACGTCCATTAGTAAGACCATCGAGTAGATTGATTGCCCAACCGGGCATACATCTAGATTCCGGGCTGCTACTCAGAAATTCCAAATGGAAAAACCCCATAACACTTACAATTGACTCCAGTACCTCTTTACTGCCAATTTCAGTAACGTATCTCAATCCGCGTTCTTAAACTGCTTCTTCCGATTCGCTATCTCACGGTTTCAAATAGCAAACTCGGCCATTGATTGGTTACAAACAAAGATCAAACTCTGGATTGGTATTGAGATATGATATTGAAATTTCTTCCGTCAATAGCGCTGTCGATCACTAGTCTAAAGGCACCCATATCAACTCGGAAAGGGATCTCATTCCGATCCTTTGCTCGAGCCAGCCCGCGTATCTGAGCCAGCCGTTGTTTAAATTTCACTCTAAATAATATATCTATTAGATCCAGTCCGTCCCTTGCTGTCCAATCGTCGAGGCTCGTACTCTGCAGGGGGTGCCGTTAGCGATTGGTCGCTTAGCTTTTAAGTTTTTTACGCGATGGCGGGCCTTCATTTATAATTAAGTCCCCACAGGAAAATTCGGGTAAACAGTAGATATCCCTGAAGGATAACTGCGAGATACCCATTCCAAATTCCAAATTATTAATTAAACTATTAGGAAAGGTATCGTCACCGTATCAACTCGAGCCGTGCAGTATTACTTGTAGGGTCCCTACTGCAAAGCACAGTAATCGTAAACGTAACGTCATCGCCTCCCCTCAGGACGAGCTCAAGGCGAAAGGCGATACGGTGACGATCTCCTTCCGAGTTGTATATGTGTACTATGACCTTTACGAGGCAGTCATATCATTCATTTGTTTTATTACAGGATTATATCATACTTGTGTGCAACCTGGTTCTGCATGCACGATTGCTTCTTATCAATAATGGTGTTTCATATTTGGGGTCATTTCAAAATCTTACTTAATAACATCGACAATTTTCCGAAGCCATCGTCTAAGACCAATTTTATGTTAGAAGATAGCGATGCGACTCTTACTTGTGTAATGTATTCTGATAATGAGCAGGAAGCTGTAAGTGTTAAACTCAAAGAATTGATTGATTATCATCGGGTTATTGTCAAGTAAGTTGTTCTTTTTACTATTAAAAAAAAAAAAAAAAAAAATTATTGCAATAAAAGTTTCACACAGTTTTGATCATTGGTCCCAAACTAGGCAAGCCTGTATCTTGGGTACCGATATGGAGGGTTTGCCATTATACAATTTTACATTACATAAAGTAACAAAAGATAAAATGAAAAAATGTAAAGTATAAAGTATAAAGTATTCATAAAAAATAATAATAATAAAACAGTATACGCTTGACTGTGTGTATGGGTATGGGAGTGTCTACTCGTATATTATAGAAAAACTAGTGTTTTCCTTGTATGTGTGAGTAAGTGTGAATGTGTGGTGTGGGTAGGTATGTGTTTCAGAGTGTGTAAGAAAGAGACAAGAGAGTGACAAGAGAGAGACAAGAGAGAATTTAAGACAGGATGGAAGGATCATCAGTTCAGTACATGATTCTGGACAATACTCAATACTCAATTATTTATTGCATTCCACAACGTAAATGGTTAGGTGGTAGGTGAAAACATTGGACACAATCGTGGACCCTGTTGGGCATAGCAAATACCCTATACCCTAGCGTTGAAATATCTGTAGATTTTTTTACATTTTTCACGTTTAATCTGTTTCTTTTTTACTTTCAACTTTAAAATATTATTATTTCTATCTAGCCTAATGTTTATTGACGAAATAAGTTAATTATTCACTTGTTTTTACTTTAATTGTATCTATGACCCTTCCAGCTTGTATTTTATAGGATAATTGTGATGTAATGTAAATCAGATCTGGAATAAGCACGTTTTTTTCTTTGACAATAGTTTTACAGACAAAATGGCCGAAGTGTTTGGGCCTATGTTGTTTGCATATTACGGGTTCCATCAAGCAACCGGGTGCTTACTACTTCTGGAGTGCTCACAAATGGTCAGTATCAAGTAGTTTGTGTCTATAATTAGCTGGGAGTGTTGTTTTATTCTGATGTCTTCTTATTTTGACGACCAATATGGCGCATCGGTCGAAGGTCCGCCTGCGACCCAGGAGGTTACGGGTTCGATTCCCGCCTTGGGACATATGTTTGTACGGTCTACAAAGATTTGTTCCAGATGTTCTGGGTATTTGCTATGTATAATAAAATATATATATTTATTTAACACGTTGAACGCCAAATGACCGACAAACAATACATTTTCTATTGTGTCTCGTTGTTTGGCAGTTAAGGTGTTAATATATAGTATTAAGTATATCAGTCATCTAGTACCCATAACAAAGCTCTGCTAAGCTTGGGGCTAGATGATGCTGTGTGGATTGTCCAGCATTATTTATTTATTTATATCTAAAATAGTTATTCTATTTATTTAAGTTCACGCGTGTACATATGGCAATGGCAACACAACACAACAAGGCTTTACACTACTCTTTCTTTTGTTTCCGGGGTGGACAATCCTCATGGATGTTCTCCGTCTTGGGGCGGGTGGAGAGGAGTGTCAAACTCTTACTGAGTAAACCACCCTGGTGCTCCCATCTTAAACTTACACCTGGGATCATGGGAACTAGAGACACATGCATAGAGATGCATGATCACTCGCGAACTCGTATTTCTAGGAAGTAGTTAAGGCAGAGGCCTTAACTACTTCCTAAAAATACGAGTTCGCGAGTGGTCATGTAATGTAAAACGTAATGTAGGACACATTCTGACCAGGGGGGATGGCGATCTGCGAATGACTGCAGGCAGATGCTGGATGCGGCAAGCTGAAGACAGGGCGCTATGGCGCTCATTAGGAGAGGGCTATGTCCAGCAGTGGACTAATATAGCCTGATGATGATGATGAGTGGTCATGCAATGTTCGTCAATAAACAGATTCTGTCAGAATGTCATAACTATATAAAGTCCACTATAGTTACAGTTAAAGAAACACCCCGGAACTTCTATAACAGTATTACACAGTTTTTACCGTACACGAGAACTTTTCAGGGCTTATCTGAGTGCTTGCGAGATTTAAATTTTTACTTGTATTTTTACGTTTTGTATACCATTTGTAAGGCATCCGAAAGTTTGTTGAGAAAATGAAGTTTTTAAATATTCTGCAACCCTCGTCCCGAACGAGCCCACCTTCGTTTTACATCTGTTAAAATTATTAATTGGTGATGTTAATTTATAGAAACTTTTTAATAAAATAAAATTAAAATAAATTCTTCTTTTAAAGAGAAAAAGGTACAATTACTAGAAACTTAAAATAAAAACATTGCACAACTAACTTAGTTACTTTGTTGAATGTACAACTTAAATACGAGCAACTGTAAGGATATAATACACTGAACTCCCACCTTTTTCCCATGGGGGTAGGCAGAAACTACAGAATGCCATCTGCTACGAACCTCACATACGCCTTTTGCTTACACAAATAAAATAAATATTAAATATTCTTTTGGGATTGTAACCACCCAAAGACGATGCAGAAGTATTTTTCAAGGCCTTATATTGGTTTTCGTTAGGTTTAGTAAGGATATTTTATTGTCTTTTAATTATTATGTAATAGAACCGCTGCGCTCCAATATAAGTAATTTATTCCGGGGCTAAAAATGTTAAATTTTTAGACAGCTGGTATTACAATATTCTCTAGGTACTTTATATAGATACTGCTATGATGTAATCTTATAGACGAATTGTGTGTCTCGACGAAAGCCAAAGGACACAAACACGTTTATTTTTTAAAGCGTCGCGAGCCATTTGGCGATAATCACGAGATAATCACAAATGAGATAATCACAAATTCCACCGTCAGTGTTGCGAGCACAATTAGCCGATTGCAATAAATAATCGATTACAAAAAATAAAATGTAATTTGCAATAAATCGAATAATTTCTTATTCATTGTTTATTATTCACAATTACATAATTAAGAAATGCTTTGTTTTCATTTCAGACGGCGGCTGCTCTGATCCGTTATCTACCACTCACAATAATCATGTTCCAACAACTTATGCAGCTTTCGAGTATTTTCGAACTTATTGGCAGTGTCGTAAGGAAAACATATTTATTACTAAGTATTTGAATGTACACAAAACACGTTACAAAACATTTATATAATATGAGCCGTACGGGACGACCGAAGGTAATGCCGCGTTTGCCAACGTTAGTCAGGATGAGTAACCAACCATTATATACTGGCCACCGAGCCCACCGAGCCCCGGAAACCATGTCAAATGGTTGGTCCCGGCTGTCATTTATAAATCATTGACACTTTTTACTGGTATTCAGAAGCCCAAAAATTTTGATAATCTGTAACATTCAGAGGTATCGTATTGCTCAGTATTGGGTTATGGGGCTCAGATAGGCTGCCACTCCATGTAAAGTTCAGCCGCATTCAATCAGACTGGAATCTACCCGACCAAGTTGGTTTGCCCTTGGTGCCTATTGGCCAAACTCTGTTCTGCTTGACATGGAGAGAAAAAGATACTCAGCAAAATTCAGAAATATGCAGCATCAGTGCTAATTTTAATCCACGCTGCTAGGCAACAGGGCCCAGTTGAAACGTCCCCTTTTGCCTGTTAGCCTAGCTCTCTTCTGTCTCCTGCTTGATATGGAGAGAAGATAAGATTGAAAATGAAGATTTTGTTCACTCCTCCGTATTTCTTTAAATTTTTGTTTGCTGCGGGATTCTAAACAGTTGAATCGTTTTCCGGGACTCGTCGAGACCTCGCCGGACTTTCAGGAGTTGCAATGGTTGATATAGTGTGGAGAAAGTTGGTTTGGTTGGGTGGTTGGTTACGGGTTGGGGGAAAATCAACAAACTTGGTGTTGTACCAATGTAAGGGAACACCAATAAGGATGTGCTGGTGGCAAAGGCTGGTTTCTACTTTAGCCAGAGGCTAAGCATTGCCATTCAACGTGGCAATGCCGTCAGTCTCTTGGGAACTGTGCCAATCGACAGCGATGAGGATGATTTATTCGACGCCTTACTATTATTTACCGTTAGATTTATTTCGTTTAAAAAGGTCATTGTTCCTTTCTAGATTTTATTTTTTTTGTTTGTGAAATTTCTTTCAGAGTGACAGATTAAAGAGCTCTGTTTATGGATTACCATGGGAGTCCATGGACACGAGGAACAGGCGAACAGTGACCTTCTTCCTAATGAATGTAAAGGAACCAGTACATGTTAAAGCACTTGGTATTGCTGAAGTTGGCGTTACTTCTATGACTGGGGTAATTATCATGATTAATCATAGATTAGCTTGTTTTTTTTCCATCAAACGTCATCAATCATCATCTTGAAACTCATGGTTATGGACAACTTTTAATATGGGACCAAATCTAAAATCAATCCAAAAATAGCTGTAATAAAACCAGCTGCTGTTTAGGTCACCTTTGTATTTTGGGCTGGGTATCTTAGTTCCATTTTCCAGCGATCACCAGTCTTACCAAAAGGGTACCGTATTGCCCAGTAACTGAATTGTAGAGATCACATAGGCCGTCGCTCCAGATAACATACTGCAATTCAGCTACATCCGGTTAGACAGGAAGCCGACCCCAACATAGTTAAGATAAAGCTAAGCTGATGATGAAATCCCTAATACGCATCCACCTGGTACACATCTACATATATTCAGGGCTGCTACTAAAAGTATCTTTACAAAAAAAAATGCTGGAACCTGGGATCGAACCCAGGAATCCGGGTGCCTGGACCTGGTATAAGTTTGAACCCCAGACTCGCCGCCGCCGTTAAGATCTGATATAAATGTAGGTAAGATTTTGATTTCATTCGATTTTAATGTTACTTATTAGTTTTAATTTTCTTCAGATCCTGAAAACTTCGATGTCTTACTTTACTTTTCTGAACAGCATGTGAGATAATGGAGCCTTGGAGTTTTTCTCACAATTTATGTAAAACTTTCGTCATTTTTATTTAAAAATGTCTACGATAAAAGTCGCCACCAATGTTTCTAAATTTTACTTTTAAATAAAATGCACCTTAATTTCGAATTCAGCAAATAAACAAATGAGTGTTTCATTTATTTTTATTATGAAAATATCACCACTTTGTCTTGTTAGTCTGTACCAGTAGGCATTGCTATATAGCTGCTAAACTGCTGTCACAATCTGGGTAAAAGAATTCCCAAAACCTTCCAGGAACTATTTTCCAGCGCCACGTACCAGCCCATCTTTCATCATTTTTAGAAAATTTCTGAGAACCCATCTCATATCAGCAGAGCAAGCGAAGCAGCGATAGCCACGGCCACCGAAAGTTACGCCTTGGAACGCTTTACCACCTTTCTTGAAGATACTATTAAAAATAACCAGTGCTATCATGTTTTTTGACACCAGTCACAAATATTAGCTATTTTAGTTCATTTTGATACATATGGGCAAAGATTGTCATTACATTCGAGGCGGTATTGCAGCCTAACACGAATCCGAGGGTGTGTCGTAACCGAGAGTTCACACTTGCGAAGAAAATATGATTAAAACTCTTCATACATATTAAGCATTAAATGCTTCTGAAAAATGACTTGTCATAAACTATAACGGTAGAGTCAACTCTGAAATACGTAAAAAAACCAGCTCTTCAGTAGGTACACAATATTTAGATTCATCAAAAACATCCCAAGAGTAGTACTTTATAAGATTTATGTACAGGGCGCCCATCTTGTAATTTCTTCAATTAAACTAAGTTTCTCTTTTGCAGCAAAGCCGTCAATCTGGAAATGGTTCGGCCACGTCATAGATATTTTGAAACAATCTGAGTTACATATTGGGGAACAAATTTGATCCGTTCGAAATCATTTGGTGAATCGAATGACCGATGTAAGGACCAAATGATTTCTTTCTGCGATTTCACTGTTGGTCAAAGTAAAAGTTGTTCATATTAACTATGGCTGCTTTCACCCCCAGAAAGATTGCCAATTAATTAAAAGTAAAATTGCCCAACAGTAAACTGCTGAAGACCAAAAATCACGTGATATTGTATAGCAGGCTACATTCCCTCACGTTTTTAATGCAAAATGTTTCCTTTCTTCATATTTTACTGTCAGACCACGTCTGTTAAAAAGCTCTGGCCGATCAAAGAGCCACTAGAAAATACTTGAGAATAGAAAGATGAGACTAGTCATTATCTAAATGCATGAACAAGCTCGCTTTGCTTTCTCGGAAATATATCTCCTTGCTGCCGAGCTCCTTCATAAGATTGTGTTCGGAGAATTTCTTTGTACCTAAGTAGTTGTTATCAATTCCGTCTGTTTATTAATTTGGCTGTTCTTATTTAGCACAAGCGGAATATCTCGCTCATTCGGCATTCTTTGGACCTTTAGAATCATTTGAAGATAAACACAAAACTCATTATGTTTTGATTCCTTTCTTATGAAATTCTAGATGGAAATTTTAAGGCTTTGCCGGAGGTTGGAAATTATCTCACACAAACATACTACTGGGATAAAAAAGTATCCTAGGTTTAGCCCAGAAGCGCATAGTTACACCATAGTCTACCTATGTGCTCCAGGCTCAAGAAAAGGTAATGACAGATCGATAATATATGTACCTCCTTTCGTATTTGAAAGGAGTTGGAAAATTTAGAAACATAGGAAGTAATTTTTAGCTGAGTGATTGGCTGCCACGCTGCGTCTCGCGGGTTCTATCCCCTGGCGGAAGAAATATTTGAGTTTAAATATTTTGAGTTTGTGGCAATGTTTCAAATAAATGAAGAAATAAAAAGCCCCAAAATTGCTAATAATTTTATTTAGAGAAGTTGAAAAATGTGAAAACACGGTGTTAGTAATTTACAGCAAAGAGTTGTTATAACATTATAGAATAGTGTTGTGTTGGTAACTAGGGTGATATAACTTTAATTGGAGTGTACTTTTACTTTAAAATCCGAATGCCTAGCCGAAAGCTTAGAGACTCAATGCTCGCTTAGCTCCCAGCCGTTCGACCAAGCTCACCTCTTAAAGGTAGACGCCGAAGTCGAACGTAGGTCCTCGCTCCCTCCCGTCGACAACCCTGATGATCCTCTGCCTCCCGTCACTCCGGACGAAGTGCAAGACATCATTAAAGGGCTCAAACCGCGCAAAGCCCCCGGTAAGGACGGTATCACCAATAGGGTGTTTCAAATCCTCCCCGCGCAACTCGTTATGCTCATAACCGCCATCTTCAATGGCGCTCTGAGCAACAATATCTTTCCTCAATCGTGGAAAGAAGCCGTGGTTATTGGCATCCCCAAGCCTGGCAAGCCCAAGTCTGAGCCCACGAGCTACCGACCTATCAGTCTGCTCAATGTTTTCGGCAAAATCTACGAGAAGCTTATTTATAAGCGACTCAAGGACTATGTCGAGGCAAAGAGCCTGATACCGAACGAACAGTTCGGGTTCCGGCCGGGACACTCGTGTGTTCAACAGGTGCACCGCGTAGTCGAACACGTCAGCGCGGGCTTTCAGAGAGGCGCGCTCACCGGCGCCCTCTTCTTCGACATTGCGAAAGCCTTCGACAAGGTCTGGCACAACGGGTTGTTATACAAGCTATACCAACTCGATGTGCCAGATCGTCTCGTGCTCATCTTGCGAGATTTTCTGTCGAATCGTACGTTTAGATATCGCGTAGACGGTACGCTATCGTCACCTCACCCTATCCGCGCGGGCGTCCCTCAAGGATCCGTGCTGTCTCCTCTCTTGTTCTCGCTGTTCACTAACGACGTCCCTAGGGGTAGAAAGGCCCAGTTGGCGCTTTTCGCCGACGACACGGCCATCTACTATACCGGTCACAACCCTACCACCATAGCTCGCACTCTCCAAACTTCCGCAAACGTCTTAGGCGCTTGGTTCCGGAAATGGAGAGTCGAGGTCAATCCCGACAAAAGTCAAGCGGTTCTCTTTAGGAAACCCGGACGCCGCAATGTCCCCACGCCTAGTCCGTTAGCCATGTACGGCAAGCCTATCCCTTGGGATAAGCGAGCCAAATACTTAGGTGTGATACTCGATCACAGACTTTCGTTCGCCGAACACATAAAGGCGGCGCGTTCGCGCGCCGTCTTCGCGTCCGGCAGGCTTTATTGTATGACCAACGAGAAAAGCAAGTTGTCACTCAGGTGCAAATTGCGGCTCTTCGTCTCGGTCATCCGACCAATCACGACATACGCTTGCGCAGTGTTCTCTCACGCCAAGCCGTATCATATTCATAGGCTTCAGACCGTCCAGAACCGATTCCTGCGCAGAGTCACGGGAGCCCCCTTCTACGTCCGAAATGAGACTCTCCATGTAGATCTCAAAATACCTACGGTGAAACAGTTCATGAAGCGACTCACCCAGCGCTTCATGGACTGTTCGACCGCTCATCCTAACCCCTTAGTGTCATCGGCCGTCCGATACACTCCCTCGCGAATTAGTACAGTTCGAAGACCGAAACACACACTCACAGAGCCAGATGATCCTATCACTCTCCTCCAGGAGAGCGATAAGGCCACCAGCACTGTTCGCAAACAAAAACGGACATTCCGTCCTCGCCGCCGAGGCCCGTCGCGACGACCCCGTCAATGCCCCCCTCCCGACCCTTTGCTAGAGCCAGCCCGCGAAGCTGAGCCGATTAATGTTTAAAATGTCCCTAAATAATGGAACAATCAGATCCAGCCTGTCCCTTGCTGTCCTCTTCAGCGACGTCCTAAGCCGAGGTTCGTACCCCGCAGGGGGTGCCCTTAGCGATAGTCGCTTAGCTTATAAGTTTTTATGCCTGGCTGGAGGCCTTAATTTTAATTAAGCCCCCCACAGGAAAGTTCGGTTGAGCAGTAAATATCCCTAAAGGATAAACTGCGAGATGCCCAGAAGGCTGGCAGCATTGCCACTTTGAATGGCAATGCTGATTCTTTAATACAACCTAACTGAAAGTTATATGTTTGAACCTTTTGGGGTTGAAACACTAGGGCCTAGGGGTCCGTGTGCCCATTTAGTTTTTCGAGAAATCGCGAAAAGTTTGGTCGATTCTTCACTTGACCAGAGGGCTGGGCTTTTTTTTGGCCAAAGAATCAGCATTGCCATTCAACTTTAATTGGTGATTTATTTTCAAGATCAGATTTAGAAGAAACTTACTTATAATATGAAAAAAGATTGCTTAGACAAAAAGATATAACTTCTCAAGTGCAAAACCACGTTCACATGCTGCGTAGAAAAGTAAAGTAGGATATTGACGTTTTCAGGATCTGTAAAGGATAAAAAGTCCATTAGATTGTGGCGACATCTATAAATTAACAAACAAACTAAAACGGACATATTCTAAAACACGATCTCAGTGTTAACCGTGTCATAAAAATAAATGCAAAATCCCGATAACGATCGCTGGCCAGTTAAGTAGCCCAGTTGACAAAAATCCAGAGGTATTTTCTTTTCAACGGAGGATGAGGAGCTCGAGGGTACATGGAAAGAGCCGCACATAGCGATTGTAGGTTAAGCTTGCCAAGGTCAGTGTGGATGGGTGACCGTTTATTACATATCAAACGCTAAGCACATGAAGTCGTTGGTCTCGGTTGTCATTTATAGAACTTAAACCATGTTACGGGTAGTAAGGGCCGCCCGAAAGCCTGATAAACATTCTTACCAAGAAGTATCGTGTTGCCCGGTAACTGGGTTGTGGAGGTCAGAATGATTGGAAGTCGCTCCTTGTAAAATACTGGTATTCAGCTGCATCTGGTTGGACTGGAAGCCGCACAGTAAGCAGCTGCGTAGTTAGCAGCTGCATAGTTTGGAAAATTAAGCATTTAAAATGATAAACGAACCGCAGCCATAGTAGTGACCCCAACATTAGCAACACCCAGTGCCTTAATATGCACAGGTTCCTGTACATTCATCAAGAATAACATCACCACTTTTCTGTTCTTCGAGTCCATGCACTCCCATGGTACGCCATACACGGCGTCTTTTAATTTTTCACTCTGTAAAATTGTGAACGGTAGTTTTTACTATTTCATTAATTTTAAGAAAATTTACAGATGCATTTGAGCAAGAGATACAATATGTACTCGTAGAAGATTATAATATATTACAAGTTTCCACTTATAAACCTAGTTGAGAGTTATATTTGAGCCGTTTGGGGTTGAAACACGAGGACCATGGGATTCGTGTGCCTGTTTAGTTTTTGGGGACATCTTTTATACTATGCCTTACCTCACTTCCAACCAGTTCGAAGATGACTGACAACTGTACAAGCTGCTGGGTCGAGATTATTGTCAGTGGCAAATAACGCATTATAGCTTGCGCCGTCTAAGAAAAGAAAAATGATGAATGAATACCGCTGTGTAAGTTATGTTTACCAACCACCATTTTCAGAGCAGTACTAATCAAATAATTTTATTCAGATTACATGCTAAAATTACGTATATATGTATGTACTAAAAGTCCTGGGAATAAATAATAAATAAAATAAATAAATAATGCTGGACAATCCACACAGCATCATCTAGTGCCAAGCTAAGCAGAGCTTGTGTTATGGGTACTAGATGACTGATATACTTAATACAATACATTACAGAGATAGATATTTTTATTATACATCGCAAATACCCAGAACACCCGGGACAAATCTTTGTATATCGTACAACCATTTGTCCCAGGGCGGGAATCGAACCCGCATGCGGACCTTCGCATGCCGCACAACATCGGTCGTCGAGAATAGATATTATTTTTACTGTCAGATACTAACCATCTGTGAACACTCGAGAAGCAACAGACAACCGCTTGTCTGATGGAATATGAAGTACACGAACAGCATCGGCCCAAATATATCTGACATATTATCTGTAAACCTGAAAAACATCATTGGTAAATTTTTTGCAGCCTTTAGATTCTAACTTAACGCTGTAAACGTTCGAATATTCCATAGTTACTGTGGCACGGTGATTGTTTAAGTCATCATCCTCCTGCCCTTATCCCAATTTATTTGGGGTCGGCGCAGCATGTTTTCTTCTTCCATACATCTCTATTTGCCGTCATCTCAAAGGTCACCTCTTTTCTAGCCATATCATCTTTCACACAATCCATCGATATTTTCTTTGGTCTTCCTCTACTCGTGTAACCCTGCACAGTCACACTCAAAACTTTCCTCACAACATGGTCCTCATAACTTCGCTTCACCCATACCATGACAACCGATTTCCACACAACTTCTCGATCACAGGCGCCACTTTCAGATTTCCTCTTACATACTCATTTCTTATTCTATCTATTCGCGTAACACCACACATCCTCCTCAGCATTCTCATCTCAGCCTTTCCCTGCCTTTCATTCATGCCTTTTGCGGTCCAAAATTGTGATCTATATTGGTGATTGTTTAAGTGCCATACAATATAGCCCCATTTACGCAATGCAAGTTTCTTGCCTGTGGCATACAAAGAAACTCAAACAGCAAAATAAAACCAAGGTTTATTGCAACAACTTTTTCAGTAAATCTTACATAGGGACCGACTAGCATCGTCTTCACGTCGCGACCAGAGCTGGCCTTTATTGGCCAAAGTATCAGCCTTGTAATTCAATGCTGCCAGCCTTTTGGGCACTTTTAAAGATGTCGGAAATGTAGACTTACTTTTTTTTTGCCCCAAAATTCCTTCATTCTCTTTAAATATAGGTATATGTAAAGAGAAGCAAGGAATTTTGGGGCAATAGGGGGTGGAGGTGGGTTCTGACACCCATTCCCCTCATATACCTTCTTTTCCTTTTTTTTACACATAAGTTTCATATTTTTATTATTTTAAGTCTGTCAGCTTAAAAACTTAATCATTAAAATAATCAAATCTCTAAATCCTGCACATAAACCACTTACTTTATAATCTCCCGGTGGTAATTAATACATTCTTTTAATCTCTCTGAAACTTGCAAGAGTTCTTCTTTGGAATATTTTTGAGCACTTACAACGTATCCATTTTCTAACATAAAATTAGATTCAGAACTGGGTCTTGGAAAGTCATTCAAAAGGTTGATAAGTATTTTGAAATGGCCCCAAAGATGGAAAACCATTAGTGACAGAAAGAGATCGATCATGCAGAACCAAGTTGAGCACAAATATGACAATATCCTGGAAATAGAAACAACACACTGTATTATCTGCTTACAAAATACTTTATTTACTGTCACCACAAAAATAAAAAGTACAAACATACTTAAAACTAGTACAGACGCCTGCACATTAAGCTTCCCAAACAGAACAAGATTTTCCTAATTGAACACGAACCTTATTTCTATTGCCATAAAGTTGAAAACCTATCAAAGAAATTTTAGACATTGGGGTTGCTTGATGTACTGGCCTCTTTACAATGAGCAGCCTTATCGTACAAAACAATCTCTTATAGACAATCTTTGAATGAACTTAGAGAAAGGAGAGACAATGATATTATCATT
The DNA here is from genome assembly GCA_905147745.2 of Phlogophora meticulosa. Lineage (NCBI taxonomy): Eukaryota > Metazoa > Arthropoda > Insecta > Lepidoptera > Noctuidae > Phlogophora > Phlogophora meticulosa. The sequence goes on from LR990524.1 coordinate 12,879,409, forward strand.
TAAACATTGCCACCAATTTGAACTCTTCGCCAGAAAGAATGATCGAAGGACTTCGAGTATCAGCAGCACGCGTCGTTGAAAAAAGTTATCCTACGCTTACCGATGTTGGTCCGTGGATGGGTAACCGGCTGTTACATATTAAGAATTTTCTGTGCCTCGCGAAGCACGTAAAGCCGATGATCCTGGTTGTCATTGGACATCTGATAGTCGTTACGGGTACACTAAAAACTGAATATCTAATAACCAGTCTGACCCACGAATATCATATTACCCAGTTACTACGTTGTGGACGGCTAATTGCAGCCACTTCATGGAAAATACTAGTATTCAACTGCATCAGGCTAAACTGGAAGCCGACCCCAGCATAGTTGAGACAAGGCTAGGCAGATGATCTAACCGGGGGTTGCGGAAGGATCCTACGTTCTCGCGACCCCCGGCGTAGGTGTGAGATGGAACACCGGGGTGGTTTTGAGTCAGTAAGAGTCTGACAGACCCCTTCGCCCTCTCAGGGCGGAGGACACCCATAAGGATTTTCCACCTCGTATCAAAAAAAAAAGCTAGGCTAGATGATGAGGATGAGCTGTTACTTTTAAGTCGTGCCGACAAGTTGAGCCATGTGTACAAAGCAGAAGTTTTTTTTTTAAATTCATTTCATTTCAGTTCTGTCAGCACTTCAGCGCTCGAAACACTGAATAAACTAACAGTTACGGAACTGAATTTCTGCCGCGTAAGTTCAGCACTTATTGTGTGTCATATCAGCCGAATACGTCGGAACGTAAATTCAGCCGCCGATCTTCGGCCGCGTCACTTCGGCATAGTGTGTTGAGACACAAGGGGTTAATATAATAATGACATCGTTTACTTACCAATGCAAGAAACAAGCCACGATATAACCCCCCATTTCAGTCGACGTATTGAAAGGATAAGAAAAATATAGAGAGTGTTCAAACGTAGAGTTTTGAAGAGCACCATTTTTGTACCTTCCCGCAGCATAGTTACTGTACATTGGAATCAGGTTGAATAGAGTTAGGACAATTAACATCTGTGCAACTAGGCACATTGTGAAGACATGTGATTTTAGGTGAACCATTTTGTGAGTCTGGAACAGAAAATGAAATATCCTTTTAGTTCACGTCTGCAATCCCCTAAGGGTACGACAGTAGGTGTACCTATAAGACACGCACATGTTGCCAGTAATATTTCGATCCTATGTAATAAGGAGCGAAGCTACTGCCATCACCTGGACACAAGTGCAGCCTCCAAGCTGCTACTAAGAAACTCCAGATGGTGAAATCGAACAACACTTTGCCTGACCCAGGAATCGAACCCAGAACCGATACATTTATATTTTAAATGATACTAATTTAGATATTCAAAATCTTACTTTCATCGCATATTTTGAACGATCTTTGTAATAGAACAGGTGGATTTTGGTAAGAAATACTTTGGCCAACTCTCGGTACTTAATAGAAAACGTTATCATGATGACCCTGGACTGTAACAGAAGAAGCAAAATTAAAAGCAACCAAAAAACGACGTTATTGACTTTAAAAAATCAGATTAATCAAAACCAGCGTTTTATGTTCTGATAATCTTGTCGCCGCAACTCAACCATACATCCAACATTTTGAAATTCGACATCTTAACTCCTGCACGCGTAACATGACCATTTCTATATCTATTCTACGAAGAATGTACAACGTTATTTTATTTTACTTAAGTTTTAACATCGCCATGCTTAGGATGGTAGAAATATTTCAACAATCTGTATATTCTTCCGTCGAAAAAACCCGTTTCTATGGCGGTGCTGGTTTAGAATTGCCACTTCTGCTCCACTGTAAGATAGGCTTGTCGGAAAATGGTCGATCATTTTCATTTGACATACTTTACAATTTTTTTTAGTATAAAACGATGTCGATGTACCTCAAAATGCACATCGACAAACTATAACATTTAAGACATCCCTTCTGTAAGACCAAAACTGAAAGGTTAACTTACTATATCAACTCCACTCATAAGTACAACAATGTACATGTGACCCAACTCCAAAAAAGTTAGTTCGCTCATGTGTAAGATGACGTAATATGAAGATCCAAACAGGGCCAAGATAGTCACAATCAAGCACATAATTCTGTGGAATACTGCCTGGTAGGCTGGCTCATTTTCTCCCATTTCTTTACGAGGCCAAGAGCTGACGACCATCAGCATGAAGCGTATGGTTTTAATGTATGTGTAATCTGATGGGGTATTGACACCTCTGCAACAGAAATAGTAATTTTTTATCGATTATGATAAAGATAAAGATTAATGTACTCATTTATATAACCACGTGTAACATAATAAAATGGATTCATATGTCAATGGAGTCTTAAAATTGTTAATGTTAAATAAAGAACGATCAGTGGTAAGCTGATTTAGTGACCAAGAGTGCAGCCTACCAATGTTCGATCGATCTCCCTCTTTGAAGAGGTATACTAATTTCCTTAAGACTTTTGTAACACTCCATTTACCATTAAACGTTCTTTCTCCCTCTTAAAAGAGGTTTACTCGTCGTGGGCTAGTTTCAGACTAACCTCATTTCGTGTTAACACTCCAATCACAAATTAATCTACATGGGAATGCAAATGTGGGTAGATAAACAGAGAAAAATGGTTTTGCCGCAATTGGCGTGATTACAAGCCCGTAAATAATTCAAGCCCATTTTAGGACTTTGAAATAATACTCGTAGTTAATATCAAATTAAAATTAAAATGAGACAAATAAAATTTCAATTTGATAACTTGGGTACAAAACAGGAATAAATGAAAACTTGTCATTTAAGAAATCGGTTACTCTATAATAACATTTTTATATCAAAAACTTTTACTCTTTTTTTTTAATTGTGTTCATTCGTTTAAACGAATACATTTTGGGAGTTTGACCTTCCACATAATATTAGTAAATAATAGTGTATACTAAATTAATATGAAAACGATATCAATAAAATGTCACGTTGATACTTTGGTACAAAATAGGAATAAATAAAAACTTTTTTTTACTCTTTTGATAAAATTAATATATTTTTTTCAACAACTGCTGTCCTGGTGGAGTGCTGCTGTAGTCGATTACAGGATTTTACAGTTGAGTTACGGCTTTACTGCTGAGGTGGCAAAATAGTACCCTTTTAAAACGTAACATCTCGCCCGTATTAAATCTTGTTTATAAAAACGTTGCCCCACACTAGAAATTTCTCCTGTGTCGTGGTAGCGTTTACCAACATTCAAACTCACAAACACAAACAGCCAGACCCGGAACAACTACCTGCAGGCCATACAAATATTTTTTTCCGTATGGGGATCGAACACGCGTCACTTAGCGCAGCAGCCAATCACCCAGCTACTGCGACTACCGCGCCGTCGTATTCCGCAAAGATTCAGGCTATACGTAACTCACATTTCGCCGATTATGTTAAAGTCCCGTGTAATAGAGGGTGAGCCTAATATCGTCAACCGGGCTGCTACTGCAAAGTTCTAGACGGAAAATCTCAATAACACTTTGTCCGGCCCGGGAATCAATGTCCTCATGCTCAACAGCATAGTGTTTACAATCACTAGATTTGCGAGTGCATTTTATAAATTGTATGAAAACTTACTGTACAGCTTCATTTTCCAATAGAAATTTACGTAAATTCATTTTTACTAAAACGATCGAGGTCTGCCTGAACTCTCTCGCTGCTCCTATCAGAGTGGTTGTGTCACGAATCTAAAGCTTATTGCGTTTGTTGATGTTTCAATTGCATTGGGGTAATTACGCCCGTTCTCTCTAATACTAAGCGACATTCTGAATGGAATGCCTGTTGGATTATCAACGTTCGGTATTGGTCCGAAAGTGGGTTTTTGTTTAGACATTGATTTAGGTGTCGCCTAGCGTTGTGGGAAAACGGGGATAACATTAAATTACTGCCTAAAGCTAAATCCACAACAGAACAAAAACATTTCTTTTTTAATGAGAAGTCAGTCACAAAATGCGATTTAAAGATGAATATCGTATTATTTGACTGATTTCATCAGCATAACAGTATTCCTCTTAGGGTTAGGCAGCATTTCACCTTTTACATTTAAACCCCATGTAAAAGAGGGCGAGCTTACTGCCAGGAGCATAAACCCAGACTCCAGGATGTTACTAAAGAAATCCAGATGAAGATGAATTGAACCTAGGACCTCATGGTTAGCAGAAGCGCTTGCAACCACTAGCATGAGAAAAATCTGTTGGGGGGTTGTTGTTGTAACTTAAGATAATATTTGAGGAAAGGACAGAAGAGGAGAGCACATGAATATTTTTATTTGTGAACTAGTAAGAGGTGCGGAATAAACTAAGAAAGCAAATAGCTAATTCCGTATACGTAAAATAAGCTAAACGTACTTTTTATAATTATAATATATGACACTTGAGGAGCGCCAATCAATGATTAAGCTACGCTTACCGACGTCAGTCCGTAGATGGGTGACCGTTCGTAACATATCGAGACTACTCCGTGCCTCGGAAAGCACGTTTCTTTCACGTTAATTTGTAGAAACAAATGACAGCCGGTACCGACGGCTTATGAATGTAAAAGAGAGCTTTGAAGGGGTAGTTAGAAGCCCGAAAGTCTGACAACTAGTCTTACCAAGGGATATCGTGTTGCCCAGTAACTGGGTTGTGGAGGTCAAATAGGCAATCGCTCCATGTAAAATACTGGTATTTAGCTGCATCCGATAGACTGAAAGTCAGTGATGACTCTTGAAAACTGACAAAAACATCATATAATACTAATTCGTGGATAGAAAACGGTTTTTCAATTTATACTTAATATGATGTAGGTACTGTGAGAGATACTACGCCTCTACCCTATGTTAGTTATAACTAAATTGCTTGTCCGCATTGTTGTCGTGTCTCATTACTTGTTTCTATGTTAATTAGTGATGTATCGTTTTAATTATCTATAAATAAATAAGTAAATCAATGATTTAAAAAAGTAAAAGTTTGATCATTAACACGTTAAGTAAGAAACTTCGAGTTAACTCGACTTAACAGTAGGCTTTGTGTAGTGTGCATGGAGTGGCAGACAGTGTGTCAGTTGAAGGAGGACTGAGGGCTCCCATACATTTTCTTCTGGTTTTGTATGTAACCTGATAAAATGCAGAACTTACTTCGCTCTTATTCTGAGAAAAACAATTACAAAAATATTAGTTTTCTTCCACAAATGGAAAGTTGGCACTCTTATTTGTTTATTTTTTTTGTTTGAGGTATTTATTTTCTTAAACTCACAGAGCTTTATAGTCTTAGCCTTACTATATTTATAAATAATTATGAAAACATACCATGTTTCTCATGAATTAATTATTTCTATTTTCTATGTTCAAAGTGAAAAATTAAATTAATAAAAGAGCACACTTAATGATGTTTGCATACGTGCCTTAATTATTTTATATTAAATGCCCTTTAATGTTTGCTTATTTATCTTTCAGTACCTATTCTATATTCTATAGTTATTCTGACGTATAAACTATACCTATGTGAATTTTCATGAAAATTTTAATCAGTAGTATTTGGGGTGAAAGAGGAGCTCGTGGCTAAATAAAACTAATCGCACGGGTTGATCAAAGGTTAAACTAAGCTTGTCCAGGTCAGTCTCTAGATATGTGACCGTTTGTAACATAGCAAGACTCCTCCGTGCCTCAGAAAGCACGTTAAGCCGTTGATCCCGGCTATAATTTAGTAGAGCTTTGACAGTGGATACGGGTAGTCAGAAGCCCGAAAGTTTGACAGCCAGTAGTTATCGAAGGCTGCCTAGTAACTGGGTTGTAGAGGACAGAGATAAAATACTGGTATTCAACTGCATCCGGTTAGACTGGAAGGCGACTACGACATAGTTAGGAAAAGACTAGGCAGATGAGTTTTTGGGTGAAAGACTAACAAATATTCATACATACTCTAAAACTTCCACATTCATAATATTAGCAGAAAGTATAACTTCTATAAGAAGGTATGGTTCTTCTATAGGTAGGCTTCAAGGTATGGTTTTCGGTGGATATTTCAATCTTCACTGCGCTGTTTGCTCTCACTTCGCTTCAATGACTATAAAGGAAATTTTATTACTTATATACTAACTGACCCAGCAAACGTTGTTTTGCCATATAATATGTTTGGGGGTGCACCACCCTTAAAATTAAGGGGGATGAAAAATAGATGTTGGCCGATTCACAGACCTACCCAATATTCACATAAACTTTCATACCAATCGGTCCAGCGTTTCGGAGGAGTTTGGTAACTAACATTGTGACACGTGAATTTTATATATAAGATTATGTTCTTCCTCATGAAGAACCTCGAAAATATCATGCAATGGCTCACACAATTTAAATTGACATGACCAAAAGGTATGCCTTTTGTTTCTCGTAGACCACTTTAAAAAAAACCTGGTTTTGGTGCACCCCTTGTTGCTGCATTTCTACCATAGTTCTAACGATGGAAATTGGCATGGCGGCTGAATTAAGGGTTGGCCCCTTAATTCAGAGTGGTAAAAAGAAAAAGAAAAATAGTAATATTTTTATGGACTTTTATTTTGAGTTATTTAGTAACCGACATGGATAGGAAAAGCCAAGATCACATTTTTGTTCATTGCTATCGAAACCAGAAAAAAATTCGTAGACTTACTCCCACTTACAACTTGTGAACCCCCATTCTTCTTTCACGCCAACGTGAACCCCTGCCGAATTTCTCGTGGACCCCGGGGGTCCACCTGGATCACTTTGGGAATCACTGCTCTAAAGGGAAGAGTCTTTTACAGGTGAAACTCATGATTATGGACATCTTTTAATCTGGGAACAAAACTAAAATCGAATCTAAAAATAGCTACAGTAAAATCAGCTATCATGCTCACGAAAACTTACAAAAAGGACACCTAATTTTGGCTAGGTGTCTTTGTTTCATTTTCCAGATCACATATTGCCCAGTAACTGAGTTGTAGAGATCACATAAGCAGTTGCTCCAGATAAAATATATACATTCAGCTACATCCAGTAAGGTAGGAAGCCGACCCCAAATAGTTAAAAAAAAGCTAAGCTAATGATGACATACCTTATACGCATACCTGGTACAACTCTATATTCAGGGCTCCTTCTAAAAGTATCTTAACAAAAAAGAAAATGATGGAACCTGAGACTGAAGATAGGGCCTAACCTAACCTTGTATAAGTCTCACCGCAAGATCTGCGCAGTGATCATTAATGTAGGTACGATTTTGATTTCATCCAATTTGAATGAAATCAAAATCTTGCTATCCGTTTTGGTGGCCTCGACGTCCGTAAAATTACCAGTATTAGCTTACCGGCGTTCCTCTCCTCTGTCCACAGCACCGAGAAGTTAACTAATCAAATTTTAGCCCCGTCCTTAGTTTTCTCTGAAGTGCCGTGCTTGACCGATGCGGTGAACGCCTGGAAAGTGGCTTGCCCGGATACAGATAGGCCCGTGAACCCATCTTCCCAGAGACAGTGGGATGAGCCGCTCTGCAGTTTGGTACGGAATAGTCTTATTAATACGTCCATCAATACTGCTGAGCGTGCCCGCTTGCTGGCTGTGGGTACGTGGGAGTCGGGCCTTTGGCTTCAGGCTTTACCGTCACCCAACATTGGCACCATGCTGGGTGACACTACCTTCTGGCTCGCTACACGTCTGCGTCTGGGCGCTCCTTGCGGAGCTCCACATCGTTGTCAATGCGGTGAAGCAGTCTCGAACACCATGGCCTATCCTGCAGTAAAAGTGCAGGTCACATCATCCGTCGTGCTCTTGCCATCGCTGGGGTACCAGCTATTTTAGAACCCAGTGGCTTGGCACGCGACGATGGTAAGAGACCAGATGGAATGACCATAATACCTTGGAAGATGGGTAGGCCTTTGGTGTTTGTGATTGTGCAGGTGCGGCTGCTGCAGGTGCAGAAAACCTCAAACGGCGAAAATACAACAACCTAACTGGAAGTTATATGTTTGAGCCGTTTGGGGTTGAAACACTAGGGCCATGGGGTCCGTGTGCCCATTTAGTTTTTCGAGAAATCGTGAAACGTTTGGTCTACTCTTCACGTGACCAGAGGGCTGGCCTTTTTTTTGGCCAAAGAATCAGCATTGCCATTAAACGTGGCAATGCCGTCAGTCTTTTGGGCACTTTACCAGTCGAGAGCGATGAGGATGAATTTTTCGACGCTTTCTTATAAATTTACTGTTAGCTTTATTTAGTTTAAAAACCGTCACCAATATTGACTATTTCTGTTTATTGTGATACATATGGGCAAAGTTTGTCAATACATTCGAGTCGGTATTGCAGCCCATCACGAATCCGAGGGTGTGTTGTAACCGAGAGTACACACTTTCGAGGAAAATATGATTAAAACTCCTCATACATACTCGTATTTAGTGTTAAATGCTTCGGAAAAATGGCTTGTCATAAACAACTCTGAAATATGGGAAAAACCCAGTTCTTCAGTACACAGTATTTAGATACGCCAATCGACTTTTTTTTTCTTTTCCTCTTTCCCTTATCCCAATTTATTTGGGGTCAGCGCAGCACGTTTTCTGCTTCCATCTTTATTTGTGGTCATCTCAGAAGTCACCTCTTTTCTAGCCATATCATCTTTCAAACAAACCATCCATATTTTCTTTAGTCTCCCTCTACTCTTCTAACCCAGCACATTCTCAAAACTTTCCTTATAACATGGTCCTCATTCCCTCGTATCACATGCCCATACCATTACAACCGATTTCCACACTCGGTCACAGGCGCCGCTTTCAGGCTTCCTCTTACATACTCATTTCTCATTCTATCCATTCCCGTAACACCACACATACTACTCAGCATTCTCATCTCAGCTGCATGTAACTACCTTTCATTCATTCCTTTTGCAGTCCAACATTCTGATCCATGCAAAATACCTATTTGAATTAAATTTATTATTGTATAACAACATCATTTTCAGTGCTGAAATACAGTAACATTCACTACACTAAATATAGTGACATTCTCTTCTTCGTGAAGGTGGCTTCGCATAATATTAATAATATACCAATCTAGCACATAGGAATAGCTCGTGGCTTAACAAAAACAGCCGCACGGGTTGATCGAAGGTTAAGCTACGCTTGCCGAGGTCAGTCTGAGGATGGGTGTTCGTTAACATAGCGAGACTCCTCCGTGCCTCGGAAAGCACGTTAAGCCGTTGGTCCCGGCTGTCATTTGTAGATCTTTGACAGTCGTTACGGGTAGTCAGAAGCCCGAAAATCTGACAACCAGTCTTACCAAGGGGTATCGTATTGCCCAGTAACTGGGTTGTGGAGGTCAGATAGGCAGTCGCTCCATGTAAAATACTGGTATTCAATTGCAGCCAGTTCGACTGGAAGCCGAGCCCAGCATAGTTGGGAAAAGGCTAGGCAGATGATGACCAACCTAGCACATCACAAGAGTATTACTATGTAAGATTTTATCACAAAATCGTCCTTTTAGAAACACGGGGCGCCTATCTTGTAATTTCTTCAATTAAACTAAGCTTCTCTGTTGCAGCAAAGCCGTCGATGTGGAAATGGTTCTGCCCCGCCCTAGATATTTTGCAACAATCTGAGTTACATTTTGGAAAATAAATTTGATCCGTTCGAAATCAGTTGGTGAATTGAATGGCTGATGTTGATTTGATGCGATTTTGACTGTTGGTCAAAGTAAAAGTTGTTCACATTAACTATGGCTGCATTTGGCATTCTTAAAACCTTTAGAAGCATTTGGAGGTAAAAACAAAACTCACTATGCTTTGTTCTGCCTTTCTAAAGAAATTCTAGACAGAATTTTTAAATAATTGGCTTTGCTTGTTTTGGTAGGAAATGATCTCACAGGAATACACTAACGGGATTAAAAGTTTCCTCGTTTTAGCCCAGCCAGCCTACCTATGTGACCCGTTTTTATCAAAATTCAGCTTGAAAAGGTAATTGACAGATCGATAGAGTTACCCCATTTCGTATTTGAATGGTGTTGAAAAAATTTGAAAACAATGGAAGAAATGTTTAGCTCAGTGATGAGCTGCTACGCTGCTTCTCGCGGGTTCCATCCCCGGAAGGATGATATATTTGGTGTATTTTGAGTTTGGGGCAACGTTTCAAATATTTGAGGAAATAAAAAGCTTCAAAATAACTAATATTTTATTTAGAGAATTTGAGAAAATGTAAAAACACGGTGTTAATAATTTATTGCAAAGGGTTGTTAAGATATTCACACATTATAATATTATAGAATGGTGTTGGTGATTAGGGTGATATAACTATAATTGGTGATTTATTTTCAATAACAGCTAAAGAAGGCAATCACATATAACATGAAGAAATATTGCTTAGATTAAAAGATGAAACATCTCAAGTGCAAAACCACGTTCACATGCTGCGTAGGAAAGTAAAGTAGGATATTGACGTTTTCAAGATCTGTAAAGGATAAAAAGTCCATTAGTGTGTGGCGACATCTATAAACTAATACACAAACTAAAACTGATATATTGTAAATCCCGTAACGATCGCTGGCCATTAGCCAACGTGACAAAAATCCTGACAAGTCAGAGGTATTCTCTTTTCTACAAAGGATGAGGAACTTTCTATGAGGAGCTCGAGCGTACATGAAAACAGCCGCTCACAGCGGTCGTAGGTTAAGCTACGTTTGCCGAGGTCAGTCTGTGGATGGGTGACCGTTCATTACAATATCGAAACTCCTCCGTGCCTCGCAAAGCACGTCAAGGCGTTGGTTTTTGCTATCATTTATTGAACCAGTCGTTAGGGCTAGTAGGGGCAGCCCGAAAGTCTGATAAAAACTGTAACTGGGTAGTGGAGGTCAGATTGGTAGTCCCTTCTTGTAAAATACTGGTATTCAGCTGCATACGGTTGGACTGGAAGCCGCATAGTTAGCAGCTGCATAGTTGGTAAAATTAAGCATTTAAAATGATAAACGAACCGCAGCCATAGTAGTGACCCCAACATTAGCAACACCCAGTGCCTTAATATGCACAGGTTCCTGTACATTCATCAAGAATAACATCACCACTCTTCTGTTCTTTGAGTCCATGCACTCCCATGGTATGCCATACACGGCGTCTTTTAATTTTTCACTCTGTAAAATTGTGGAGAATTTTATAGTATTTCTATAATTTTAAGAAAACTTACAGATGCATTTGAACAAGACATACAATCTGAAGAAAATTAGACCATCATTATTACAAGTTTCCACTCATAAACGGATTGTATGTAAGTGGCGTCTGTGACCGTGAAGTTGTGTGGAAATCGGTTGTCATGGTATGGGCATGGGATGCGAAGGAACAAGGACCATGTGAGGAAAGTTTTGAGTATGTATGTGCATGTTCACAAGAGTAAAGTGAGACCAAAGAAAAGATGGATGGATTGTTTGAAAGATGATAGGGCTAGAAAAGAGGTGAAAATAGCGATATATGGAAGAAGATAACATGCAGTGCCGGCCCCAAATAAATCGCGATCAGGAGGATGATGATTTATAACACTAGTTATATATTTGAGCCATCAGGTTGTGCGTCGGATCCCTTTCCAACCTTTGTATTATGCCTTACCTCACTTCCGACCAGTTCAAAGATGACTGACAACTGTATTAGCTGCTGGGTCGAGATTATTGTCAGTGGCAAATAACGCATTAGAGCTTGCACCGTCTGAGAAAAGAAAAATGATGAATAAATACCGCTGTGTAAGCTATATTTACAGACCTACCTACCACCATTTTCAGAGCAGTGGTAGTGAAATAATTTTATTTCGATCACATGCTAAGTATATACACACATTAAATAAATTTAAAACAATGAAATTTCCTTACTTAATAAACCTAACAGTAAAGAATGAAAAAAATAACACAAAGTTAAATGCTTGCCTGGGTCCAAACCAATGACCTATGAGACATATATCGGGGTCGCGTCCCTTATGCTTCACTGATTAAAGTTAGTTGATGATCAATGTCTGCTTAGCCACATTTGCTTTTAAATTTAAACATCCCGTTATTTATAAGTAAAATTTTAAGTGAAGGGAATAAACTGTCAGATACTAACCATCTGTGAACACTCTAGAAGCAACAGACAACCGCTTGTCTGATGGAATATGAAGTACACGAACAGCATCGGCCCAAATACATGTGACATATTATCTGTGAAACTGAAAACATCATTGGTCAATGTTTTGGAGCCTTTTTTTACTGGGACAAGCCCGCCATACTATTCCCGAACCACTGCAACTCCTGAAAAAAAGAATCAATAGTGGCGACCACCAGAAAAGCGTCGAGACAATGAAGCCCGACGAGTCCCGGAGAAACGATCAACTGTTATCCCGCAACGAAATTAATCAGAAAAGAACAGCGGAGGAGTTAGAAAAAAATGCTTGAACGCACGGAAATTTGATCCAGTTTCTACAAGGTCCATACACATAGTATGCGGAATCGCGAGGAAATCGTCGAAAACCAAATTCCATAGGTATGGGCCGATTACTGAACCCTGAGGAAATCCCGCGGTTTTACGTGGGACTTTGATATAGAATGGTGCCCAAGTTTGAGTTTCGCCGAACCATTTAGAAAATACGACTAAACAAGAGTATAGATGTTACTGTAGCAACCACGGATTTTTAGTTTAAGTAGTAGCATAACAAGCGTTATCGAAAGCCCCAGAAATGTCGAGAAAGATCCCAACCACGTATTTATGTTCCGATAAATTAACAATTCTTCCAACAGACAGTGCCGCGTGGACAGTAGATTTTTCAATCCAAAACCGAATAAGTTCGAATGAATTTTAAAATTCCTCCTTTTCTTTACATATACCCATATGAAAAGAGAAGGAAGGAATTTTTGGGGCATCAGGGGTTGAAGGAGGGTTCCTATATCCTAGCTGGGGGTTGTGGCAGGATCGCAAGATCCCGGGGCCCCACATCACATACACATGGACATCCATGAGGATTTTCAATCCCGAATAAAAAAAAAAGGATTCCTACATCCACCCGGAAGGATTCATACATCTTATACATCACATACCTTGTTTATATATATTACTTTCATATTTTTACTATTTTAAGTCAAAAACTAAAACACTAAAATAATCAAAACTCTAAATCCTGCACATAAACCACTTACTTTATAATCTCCCGGTGGTAATTAATACATTCTTTTAATCTCTCTGAAACTTGCAAGAGTTCTTCTTTGGAATATTTTTGAGCACGTACAAGGAAGCCATTTTCTGACATTAAATATTTTTCAGAACCGGGTCTTGGAAAGTCATTCAAAAGGTTGATAAGTATTTTGAAATGGCCCCAAAGATTGAAAACCATTAGTGACAGAAAGAGATCGATCATGCAGAACCAAGTTGAGCATAAATATGACAACATCCTGGAAATAGAAAGAACACACTGTATTATTGAACGTATAAAAACACTTTATATACTGTACACCACAAAAATAAAAAGTACAAACATACTTAAAACTAGAGCAGACTCCAGCACATCAAACTACCCCAAACTGTCAAATTCCCAAAAAAACTCAGCGCCAAGCCTTTTTAATAAAAACGTTTAATTTCTTCTTTGTTATCATGAATTTATCAAAATCCGTGGTGTATTATAATATTTGTTTCATGCATTCAAATGCGCACGGGAGCTTCAACTTTTAAGAAATATGAATAACACACACACAAAAGTAATGATTTAATTATTTATTTCGTGTTACATATGTACGTACTAAGAATGCACCGCGTTTATTGTCACGTATTTGTGACGTTGGCGTACAGAGAATACGTTCGCTTGTTACGTATTTGTGATAAAAAGGGAATATAATAATGACATCGTTTACTTACCAATGCAAGATACAAGCCACGACATAACCCCCCATTTCAGTCGACGTATTGAAAGGATAAGGAAAATATAGAGAGTGTTCAAACGTAGAGTTTTGAAGAGCACCACTTTTGTACCTTCCCGCAGCATAGTTACTGTACATTGGAATCAGATTGAATAGAGTTAGGCCAGTTAACATCTGAGCAACTAAGCATAGCGTGAAGAGATGTGATATTAAGTGTATCATTTTGTGAGTCTGGAACAGAAATTGAAATATCCATTTAGTTCACCGTAATCCCTTAACGTGTACCTATAAATCACCCACATGTTACCAGTAAAATATTTAAATCCAATTTAGGAGCAAAGCTACTGCCATCACATGGACACAAGTGCAGCCTCCAAGCTGCTACTGAGAAACTCCAGATGGAAAAATCGAACAACACTTTGCCTGACCCAGGAATCGAACCCAAGACAGGAATAGACTAGAAGAAGATAGCCATTTAGTTTCCAAAGATAAGAAATAAGTAAGGTGTTTCACAGGGAACAATTCTAGGCCCAATATTATTTTAAATCGTTGTAGAATTTATCATTTGCTTGGATGACACTAAACATGTATATTTAAATTATTTAATTGAATTCTCTAAAACTCAAAAACAGATATTTTTGTAACAACTACTAGTGTGCCTCGCCAAAGTTTGACGTAAACTTAACCTCTATGTGAACGATTTTGAAATAGAAAATACAGCTATCCTGTAGCATTTACTCGTAGCTTCATATTATGAGGTAAGCACAATTAGTATCCATAGATTCGAATAAAGTTGGAAAAAGAATTATATCGTATTATCAATTTAACGTCAAGCATTCGTGCTAGGCACACGAATGTAACTGCAGACAAACACTGAATTTTAACATTTACATTATATACATATTATTTCAAATGATACGGATTTAGATATTCAAAATCTTACTTTCATCGCATGTGTTGAACGATCTTTGTAGTAAAACAGGTGGATTTTGGTAAGAAATACTTTGGCCAACTCTCGGTACTTAGCAGAAAATGTTATCATGATGACCCTGGACTGTAACACAAGAAACAAAATCAAAAAGGGATTACAAAACGACGGACTTGACCTATAAAATTCACATGAATGAAAACCAGTTATTAATGTTGGACCAATAATCTCGTCGCTTTCTTAGTCTCAATTCCAATGAACTTTAAATCGACTTAGAAATTCAACATCCTGTCTCCATCGCCACTTCTGCTCCGCTATAAGGTAGGCTTATCGAAAAATTATCGATCATTTTCAATTGAAATGACGAAATTTTTAACGATATGTATCACTGGCACTTCTGCCATGACATGCCATGCCACATGGATTCCGTAGTTTTCCTTTTGAACTTTAAAATCCCCTCCACGCCCTTTAAAGCATAGTTTTGGAAATGATAATACCCTATTGCACACAAACCACAGCACTCACTAAGCTTGTCCAAAAAAAAATATACATTAAAATACATATCGATAACTTCTTACATTTAAGACATCCCTTATGTAAGACCACAACTGAAAGGTTAACTTACTATATCAACAACACTCATAAGTACAACAATGTACATGTGACCCAACTCCAAAAAAGTTAGTTCGCTCATGTGTAAAATGACGTACAATGAAGATCCAAATATGCCAACGATAGCCACAAGCAAGCAAAACAATTTGTGGATTACTGCCTGGTAGGCTGGCTCATGTTCTCCTATTTCTTTACGAGGCCAAGAGCTGACTATCATCAGCATGAAGCGTAAGGTTTTAATATGTATGTAATCTGATGGGGTATTGACGCCTCTGCAACAGAAATAGACATTTTTTTTATCGATTATTATAAAGATAAAGATTAATTTGTACTCATTTGTATAACCATGTGTAATATAATGGAATGGATTAATGTGTAAATGGAGTGTTAAAAATAGCCTTTAGGAAATGAGTAATCCTCTTTTAAGAGTTAAGAACGATCATTGGTAAGCTAATTCATTCTTGGGCTAGTTTCAGACTAATCTCATTTCGTGTGAACAATTTATAAATGTATGTAATTTATTCATGTATTTACAAATGAATCTACATGGAAATGCAAATGTGGGTTTAAAAGAGAAAAATGGTTTTGAGAACATTTTCAGATGATTCTTATTAATTGTTTTTAAAAAATGTGTTCATTTGCTTAAGATTATTAGGAATTTTATTATCAACCATGCATTTTTCACTTTTATTTTAAACAATTCCTGTTTTCGTGGAGTGCTTCTTTAGTCGATTACAGGATTTTATTTTTACAGTTGACTTGGGTCTTTGAGTGCCACGTTAAAGTAGTGCAAGCTAGAGCTTGTCTACTGTTGAGGTAGAAAAACAGGACCCTTTAAAAACATAACAGCTTGTCCGTATTAAATCTTTAAATCTTTATACTAAAAAATGAAAAACGTTGCCCTACACTAGTAATTTCTCCTGTGTCGTGGGTGCGTTTACAAACATTCAAACGCACATACACAAACAGTCAGACCCGGAACAACTACCTGTTGGCCACGCAAATGTTTGGTCCGTGCGGGAATCAAACCCGCGACACGCAGCGCAGCAGCCAATCGCCCAGCTACTGCGCCAACCGTGCCGTCGTGTAATAGAGGGCGAGCCTTATTTCATAAACCGGGCAGCTAATAGAAGATTCTAGACGGGACATCCCAATAAGACTTTGCCCAACCAGGAAATCAAGGACCTCGCGCTCAACAGCACAGTGTATACAATCACTAGATTTGAGAGTGCATTATACAAATTTTATGAAAACTTACTGTACAGCTTCATTTTCCAATAGAAATTTACGTAAATTCATTTTTACTAAAGCGAACGAGGTCTGTCTGAACTTTCTCGATGATCCTGTCAGAGTAGTTATGTCATGAATTGAAAGCTTATTGCGTTTGTTGATGTTTCAATTACATTCTAAGAATTATGCCCGCTCTCTCTAATTCTGAATGGAACGCCTATTCGATTATTTACGTTAGGTTTTGTTCCGGAAGTGGGTTTTTGTTTAGACTTTGATTAATGTGTCGCCTAGCGTTGTTGGAAAATGAGGATTATAAACATCAAATTACCGTCTAAAGCTAATTCCACAACAGTACATAACCATTTTTTTTTTAATGAGAAATCAGTCACGAAACCCGATATATAGCTGTTATAATCAACATAACAACGCCAGTATTCGACGAAGGTTTAGGCAGTGTGACTATAATAGTACCACTCACATTTCGCTATTATATTAAAATCCCATGTAAAAGAGGGCCACCCTATTGCCAGCAAAACTAACCCAGACGCGTTACTAAAGAACCCAAAATCACTCTCTCCGTCCTGGGAATTGAACTCAGGATCTCATGATCAGCAGTAGCTCTTGCAAAATCTTAGTTGTTGTTGTAAGTTAAGATTATTTTTGAGGAAGGAAAGAAGAGGAGTGGATTTTGTTGTAAGCTAATACGAGGGGCTTAGTAAAGTAAAAATGTCAAAATAAATAGGCTAGACCAAAGTATTTAATTGAATTTTATGTAACTTAAATATATAATCTGATGATATGCGATGATAGGTAGAGCTTATGGCTAAATAAAAACAGCCGCACGAGTTGATCGAAGGTTAAGCCACACTTGCCGTGGTCAGTCTGTGGATGGGTGACCGTTCGTAAAATAGCGAGACTCCTCCGTGCCGCGGAAAGCACGTTAAGCCGTTCATAAGTCTGACAACCAATCTTATCAAGGGGTATCGTGTTGCCCAGTAAATGGGTTGTTTAGGTGAAATAGGCAATCGCTCCATGTAAAATACTGGTATTCAGATGCATGCGATAGACTGGAAAACAACCCTAACATAGTTGGGAAAAAGCTAGGCAGATGATGATGACTCATTTTATGAAAAAAATAAAAGTTATATCATTAATACGTTAAGTAAGAAACATCTAGTTAACTCGTGTTAACTGTTTTGTATTGTGTTCATGGAGTGGCATACAGTGTGCCAGTTTAGGAAGGACGGAGGGCTTCCAAACACTTGCTTCTGGTTTTGTATATAATCTGATAAAATGCAGAACTTACTTCGTTCTTTTCTGAGAAAAACAACTGCAAAAATATTATTTTTATTTCACAAATCGATAGTTGACATTCTTATTTATTTTATACGATATTTTAAGAATGTTGGGTATATATTTTCTTAAACTTACAGAGCTTTGTAGCCTCAGCCTTACAATGCTTATAAATAATTATGAAAACATACCAAGTTTCTCATGAATTATTTCTTTCTATTCAATGCATGTTCAAAGTAAAAGATTAAATTAATAATAGAGCGCACTTTATGATGTTTGCATACATGCCTTAATTATTTTATATTATATGTCCTATAATGTTTGCTAACTTATCTTTCATTACCTATTATATACTAGCAGTTAACCGCAACTTTGCTTGCGTAGTAGTTTTAGCGAGAAAGACTTACAAATATTTACACATAAACAAAAACTTCAACAATTTATAATATTAACAAATAAATAAATAAATAAATAATGCTGGACAATCCACACAGAATCATCTAGCCCCAAGCTAAGCAGAGCTTGTGTTATGGGTACTAGATGACTGATATAATTAATACAATACATTAAAAAGATAGATTTTTTTTTATTATACATAGCAAATACCCAGAACACCCGGAACAAATCTTTGTAGATCGTACAAACATTTGTCCCATGGCGAGAATCGAACCCGCAACCTCCTGCGTCGCAGGCGGACCTTCGGTCGTCAAACCAGAGTAGAAGCAGAAAGTAGAATTTCTATGGTTTTTTGTGGAAAACTATGTTTTAATCATCACTGCTCTCTGTTTACTCTCAATTTAATTCCTCGAAATATTGGGCAGAGGTGCACCTATCGTAACACCCACATTAAGGCAGTTTTGATCCAGACTCCGGGCTGCTAATGATTGATGGCACGGTTGGTACTGTGACTGAGGTAACGACTGCTGCGCCGCGTGTCGTGGGTTCGATTCCCGCACGGGTTAAATCTTCGTATAGCCTACTGGTAGTTGTTCCGCGCCTGGCTGTTTGTGTATGTGAGATTAAATGTTTGTAAACGCATCCAGGACACAGGAGCAATTCCTAGAGTGGGGCAAAGTTTTTATAACATAGATTTGACCAATGTGGCGCGGCGGGCGAAGGTCCGCCTGCGACGCAAGAGGTTGCGGGTTCGATTCCCGCCTTGGGACAAATGTTTGTACGATCTGCAAATATTTGTTCCGGGTGTTCTGGGTATTTCCTATGTATAATATCTATATATAAATATCTATATATGTAATGTATTGTATTAAGTGTATCAGTCATCTAGTACCCATAACACAAGCTCTGCTTAGCTTGGGGCTAGATGATGCTGTGTGAATTGTCCAGCATTATTTATTTAAAGATTTAATACGGGCGAGATGTTATGCTTTACAAACTCAATATCACTAGCCCGACCTGGGAATCGTACCCAGGACCTCATGCTCAGCACTCGCGCTTGGGACTACTAGACCAACGAGGCAGTCAATTTGAATTGAAACTCACTCGGGTTAACGTTGTGGCTGTTCTAAGTAGTCAAAATAAAATAAATATATAAAGTACCAGTATCATCATCATCATCCTCTTACCCTTATCCCAATTTATTTGGGGTTGGCGCAGCATGTCTTATTCTTCCATACATTTTTATTTTCCGTCATCTCACAAGTCACCTCCTTCCTAGCCATATCATTTTTCACACAATCCATCCATCGTCTACAGTCATACTTAAAACTAGAAAGATAAAGTACTAGTCATCATCCTCTTGCCCTTATCCCAATTTCATTTGGGGTCGGCGCAGCATGTCTTCTTCTTCCATACATCTCTATTTCCCATCATCTCAGAAGTCACCTCCTTCTTAGCCATATCAACTTTCACACAATCCATCCATCTTTTCCTGGGTCTCCCTCTACTCTTGTAACCCTCTACATTCATACTCAAACCTTTCCTCACAACATGATCCTCATTCCTTCGCATCACGTGTCCATACCATGATAGCCGATTTCCACACAACTTCTCTGTCACAGGCGCCACTTTCAGACTTCCTCTTATATACTCATTTCTTATTCTATCCATTCGCGTAACACCACACATCCCCCTTAGCATTCTTATCTCAGCTGCATGCAACCTTGCCTTTCGTTCATTCCTTTTGTGGCCCAACATTCTGATCCATACAAGACAGCAGGAAAAATTGTAAAAGCAATGTATTTAATTAAAAACTTGAGACGTGACAAGGGACACCCGGATGGAACGTGAACATGATCCTCATACCTTCGTAACACGTGTCCATACCATGACAGCCGATTATAAAAAATAAAGATAAAGTACTAGTAAAAAGTAATATAAATTGGTAGGGGATGTTAACCAGTTTATCAATTAAATTAGCTTTACCTATAAACATAACCACTAAAACACAATGTCGCGAGGATACTCAGTTAAATCTAAAACAGAAAATTCAAACATACAGCAAGCAATCCCTATGTGTAAGGAAAGTTCTACCAATTATCTAGCTCCAATTCCTGGAGAGACCTGAGCATTGCGTGGTGGCCTTGATTACATTATAGGTCAGGGCTGTAGAACATAGGCTAAACGCTTGAACAAGCTGGACAAATGGAGCGGGAAGTTAGTGTCATTTCCTCTATCAGCCATGCAGATAATGGTATTACGCTACATGGGTTGATCGAAGGTTAAGCTACGCTTGCCTAGGTTGGATGTGGATGGGTGGCCATTATTACATACCGAGACGGAAGCACGCTTAGCAGTATCTTTGAGAGTCAATCGGAAGCCTGAAAGTCTGACAACCAGTCTTGCCAAAGACTATCGTGTAACCCGGTAACAAACTGGGTTGTGGAGGTCAGATAGGCAGTCACTTCATATAATAGTATGTAGTCAGCTGCATCTGGTAAGACTAAAAGCCGACTCCAACATAGTTAGGAAAAGAACATAGCTAGGCAGAGGATGACTCGGGACTGACCGCGGCATCGTTGATGGGTATAGTGTATTATTTGATGACCGATGTGGCGCAGTGGGCGAAGGTCCATCTGCAACGCAGGAGGTTGCAGGTTCGATTCTCGCCCTGGGATAAATGTTTGTACGATCTACAAATATTTGTTCCGGGTGATCTGGGTATTTGTTATGCATAATAAGAAATATCTATCTATGTAATGTATTGTATTAAGTATATCAGTCATCTAGTACCCATAATACAAGCTCTGCTTAGCTTGGGGCTAGATGATGCTGTGTGGATTGTCCAGCATTATTTATTATTATTTTATTTTATTTATTGGCCAAACGAACGAACGCACACGAACACTAGCGATCGAACGCGAAGGAGAGTTTTGGGAACTTGATAGTGCACTGATATTTATATTACTCGTGACGCCACGTACACTTATGATATGTGACGCCGCAAGAGTATGTGAGTGTTCAGCGAATGAGAGCAACCGGCTTTGCTTACGTTTTCGGCTTCGTGTCGGTAACATACGGCTGAAATGAAAAATGATTGTGTGGTTTTATGAAACCGCGGTATAAGTGTAACTTTTTTTCGCATTGTAGACATTTAAATAAAAACAAATAGAGCTAGTAATAGGCGCCGCTATATTAGCCTCGGCTGCTCTGTCGAGCGTCTTTCACTTTACCCCTACTCCGCGGCCGACCGTCACGCGACATGCAATACGTGGACGAAAAAGTTTGAAACTATGTAACAAAAGTTGCACTTTAAAATCTTAAAACCGTTACCATGTAATTATGTAGAAATAAAAAATAAGTCTCAACTGTTTTATGTAATAAAGATTAACCCAGTAAACGCCCAAGTTGGATTTATCCGACAAATATTTTCCTGGCCATTTTTCCCGAGTCGTATTTCTACGTCAAAAGCCTTTGTTTGTTCAGTTTTATTTCTTGGTTACAATTAACAATAATTAAACCCGATAATAGTTTATTTAATTTTCTTATTTTCATTTCTATTGATACGAAGGAATGGAGACCATGTTGTGGGGAAAGTTTTGAGTATGAATGTGCAGGGTTACATGAGTGGAGGAAGACCAAAGAAAAGATGGATGGATTGTGTCAAAGATGATAATTATGGCTATAAAAGAGGTGACCCTTGAGATGACGGCAAATAGAGATGTGTGGAAGAAGTAAACATGCTGCGCTGACCCCAAATAAATTGGGATAAGGGCAGGAGGATGATGAATTTCTATTGTGGCAAAGACCAAAATGCACATGTGGATAAGAAAATTTGACGACACGGTAGGCGCAGAGACTGAGCTATTGGCTGCTGCGATGCATGTCGTGGGTTCGATACACACAGGTAGTTGTACCGGGTCTGGCTGTTTGTGCATGTGAAATTAAATGTTTGTAAACGCATCCACGAAACAGGAGAAATTCTTAGTATGGGATAAAGTTTTTTTTTTTTAAGTGTACATTTTAAAAATTAAGGGAATCGATGGATTACTTATGTTAATTCAATGCCATATAAAATTTTCTTTTAACCAAAAAATTTTGCTTGTCATGTCATAGTTAAACGTGTTTGTTCATTTACCTTTAAGTTGAACCCCATTTAAGTTAAGCAAATAAATGACTAAATATTCATATATTACTATATTTGTTTGTTAACACAATAATAACATAATGAGAAAGGTTTTCTACTCATGACACGCTGCGGATTCCTGCAGACATTTTTTCAACATTTAGTTTCGATTCACCAAACTAGATGGCGCTAGCGTCCCCTCACTACCGCTGTGAAAATAGCCCGAAACAATTTAAGATTATGGTTTCTTTTAAAATCTAGATATTATAGGGACATGATGTGACTAGTAACTTTGACGAGACTCTTAACGTTTACCTTACATAGAAACTTTGTCTATGTAAGGTAAACGTTAAGAATCTACCAGCAAAACAATTATTTTAACAGAACTTAATGGAACTTTCCTTAAAACACAGTCAGTTGGTGGATAACAAATCTTAATTTCTGACATTTCCAATTTTTCTCTTTTCATTTCTGATATTTCCAAATTTTTCTCTTTTCATTTCTGATATTTCCAAATTTTTCTCTCTTAGTAAACAAGAGACATTTTTGTTTTTTTTTTTTTAAACTTTGCCCCACACTAGGATTTTTTCCTGTATCGTGGGTGCGTTTACAAACATTACAACACACTTTTTTACAACATTGGAACAGCTACCAGTATGTCATACAAATATTTGTTCCGTGCGGGCATCGAACCCACAACACGCGGCGCAGCAGCCGATGGCTCAACCATGAATTACACATGATGGCACAGTGGTTTAGGCCTCGCCTCTTGTGCACGAGGTTGTGGGTTCAAACATAGGCAAGCACCAATTGTGACTTTTTCAATTCATATTTACTTTCTAAGTTTATCTTGGACATCACTGACATCGTTGAAGAAAAACATCGAGAGGAAACCTGGACTTATAATTAATATAAGCATGAAATCGCCAACCTGTCTTGAGTAAGAGTGGTGATTAATACTCGTGCCTTCTCTGTATGAGAAGAGGCTTCTGCCCTGCAGTGGGACAGTAATAGGCTGGTATTTTTATTATGTTTATTACAAAACAAGAAAGGGCATAATTAACCAGGTGGAAGAAAAATTGTCGCAGAAACGTATGCCAGTGTTCACGTGTTCAGTTTATGATTGATGGATCCCCCAGAGTTGATTATTGTTTCGACTTTTCCTATTGTCTTCTTTTTTTAATTTCGTGTTGGAGTTTTTTTTTCTCATGTCGACATGGCCAAAATCAATACATCTAAGTCCTATAGGTATGTCTAATTTCAAGCTTTTATCTTTAATTGCCTGTTCCTACGCAATTTCCTAGTAGAGCAATAAATATTTATCTACCCACGCCATGTTGGTTTGTGGCTCCGTCTTATTTTTTAATCGTGGGTTTTTCCAGAAAACAAATCGATTAATTTACTTGGTAGATAGTTATTTGTTAGATATTAAGTGCCTATTCGGAAACTTTAAAACAAGGCCTTATTTAATTAACACTTACGAGTATTCATTGCTTTTCAAAATCAGCAAATTTGTTTTGGGTATTGGGGGACTCATTTACTACTGATAATTAACTAGTTATGATTTTTTATTTAGATGATTTAAGTTTATGATCGTAAACGAAGCAAAAGGAGTATGTAGGGATCGAATCAGGTGGCGTTCTGTAAGTAGTTTCTGCGTACCCGCATGGGAAAAGGCGTGAATTAATGTATGAATGTATGTATGACTTAAATTTCCGCTAACAGACATCATGACTTTTTGTGGTCGTAATATGACGATATAACGTGTGATATCAGGCAGTAAATTTTGGTTAAATCTGCAATGTACATATATTTGACGACCGATGTGGCGCGGCGGGCGAAGGTCCGCCTGCGACGCATGAGGTTGCGGGTTCGATTCCCGCCTTGGGACAAATGTTTGTACGATCTACAAATATTTGTTCCGGGTGTTCTGGGTATTTGCTATATATAATAAAAATATATATCTATGTAATGTATTGTATTAAGTATATCAGTCATCCAGTACCCATAACACAAGCTCTGCTTAACTTGGGGCTAGATGATGCTGTGTGGATTGTCCAGCAATATTTATTTATTTATATTTATTTATATTGTAAAATTGGTGGTAAAAAAAGTCAGAATATCGATGTAGGAGAAATTATAATGTTTAACAAAAATAAATAAAACTCATTTTTTATTTTTAAAACTTTGCCTCACGCACGAGTAATTTCTCCTGTATCGTGGGTGCGTTTACATAAATTAAAACTCACATACACAAACAGCCAGACATAAGAGATAAGCTACCTGTAGGCCATACAAATATTTGTTCCGTGCGGGTATCCAACTCGCAGCACACAGTGCAGAAGCCGATCGCTCAGCCACTGCGCCTCAATAAACCTCAGATATCTACAAATGTCAGTCTACCAAACATTCTGTATAAGTTTTCAGAAAAACTGCAAGGACTGGCTTTCAGTTATGTCATGGGATTAAACAGCCCGCCACTCTATTTCCAACAACTGCTACTACTGAAATCTAGAATCAAGTCAATAAACCTTGAAAATTCCCGGAGAAACGATTCAGAAAAATTGTTTTGGATCCCGCAATGAAATTAATCATAAAATAAACACAAATACTTAAATATAAACATATAATAATACTAGCCCAACTAATATTACTGTCCCACCGAAGGGCAAAGGCCACTTCTCATACAGAGAAGGCACGAGCATTAATCACCACGCTTACTCAAGACGTGTTGGTGATTTCAGACTTATATTAACTATAAGTCCAGGATTCCTCACGATGTTTTCCTTCACCGACATCAGTGATGTCCAAGATAAACTTAGAAAGACGATGGCCGCGATGGCCGAGTGGTTTAGGCCTCGCCTCTTGTGGACGAGGTTATGGGTTCAAACCTGGGCAAGTACCAATGAGACTTTTTCAAATATAATAAAGAAATATATGTAATAACAGAAAAATGTAGATATTATTTATACAAATCGACATGGATTTCGATAGTTGTCAAGAATACTATTTGCGTCAAGACAAGATTTTCGTGTTATTGTTAAAATCAAGAAAATCTTGACTAAGGAATTGTCGGTGCAAAGTTCTTGCGTCACCTGTTGCTCTATTCAAGGGGAACACAAAAGAGACATTTACCCGACACTCGGAGACATCGACATCTAAATAAAAGCTTGAACAAAAGTGCACTGTAGGATTATCAACGCTCGGCTCAGCGCTGACAGTGGAAAATCCAGTAAATACGGGCAGTAGAATATTTAAGCAGTTTACATATTTACGTTATGTTTTAAAGACTTTTAGCTTTATTTTATCTGTCTCGTTAGACTAGTAGCTAGTAGCGGTTGCGTATAAGTACTACTTCTGAGTATGAGGTTTTAGGTTCGATTCTCGGGTTCCACATGGTGTTTGGATTTTCTTAGTAGCAACCCGGAGTCGGGATTTTTTGGTGTACGGCAATATACTCACCTTAACGTAATTGGATAAATTTGAGTGTACCTACCTCTGCCTCTCCCTTCTGGAAACACAGGCGTTATGTTATGTTTGATACCGCACACACGACTACTAACAGATAATATGCCTATGTATGTTATTTTTTTTTACATTTAAAGTTAGTTTAGTCTGAGTATTACTGTATATCTTAATATATATATTTCTTGTGTGCGTGTGTATGTGACTGAACTCCTCCTAAACGACTGGACCAATTTTGATGAAATTTTTTGTGTGTGTTCGTGGAGATTCGAGAATGGTTTAGATTTACAATTGGACCCAGTCGGTGGCGCTGTACGGGCAGGACGACGTCTGTTTGGTCCGCTAGTATTATATATATTTTTTGCTTATGATATGCTATGCCTAATAAAACTGACTTTATTACTGACGTGAAAGTTGATATAATTTCATGAATTTGTTATTTTAAACGTAAACAACTATATTTGTACGCCTCTGGGCAAAACATGGAAGACCTACTTATTTATAACACCTCACATTATGTGTACCTTGACCTATTTTCACAAATAAAGCTTTCTGATGCCTGATTCCTGATTTCAGTGTACAAGTACATAATAAACTAAATGTATTTCTTATAAAGGGTGGAGATACATCCTGAAATACAAGCCTAGAGCATAGCTTAGACACCCGTTTCCCACAATACACATAATAATATTATTTAGGAATTTTTCACCTTGATTTTTTTAAATTTATGTATTTTAGTTATATTGTAGTGAGAAACTACCTTGTTACACAAGACAGAGGCACAAATATGGAGGCAAAGTAAAAAATAAGTATTCTTGCCAAAAACAAGTAAGACTCAGCAATTTCAACTTAGCCATCCAGACTCCAATCAACCAATGACTTTGTTTCCAGAGCCTGCAATGGTATACTTGGATGCAATTGTATAGTAGGTATATACAGGGATAATCGCCGAGTCGTACCTCATTTCAATAAAAGAGTCGAAAGAGCCTTTGCGAGGGACCCCAGGATCCCGAGAAGTGTTATTTTTTAATATGGTATTATACTAATCTATTATCATGCCACTGTAGGGTAAAAGCCTTTAATCATGCAGAGAAGCTGCGAGCCTTAAACACACACATTTAATCACAACTTACAATTAAAAAAAAATATCAGTCCAAGTTTCATCGCTATGTTTTAATTTACCGATGTCATATAAAAATACAAACACACAGAAAAAGGTAATTCAGTACTTGTCCAGATTTGAACCCATAACTTTGTAGATAAGAAGTGATGTCTAAACAAGTGGACCACCAAGCTATACGCTTTAAGGTAAAGTAATATTTAACATACATGTGAGGTTAGTCAGATACTACAGAACACCTTACACAATTCATAAATACGCCGTTTACATCTGATTATACGTGCACGCCGGTTGCGAGTACTCAAACCTGACCTTTCTGAAGAACATTACCAATAAGGTCAGAGAATGTTTTTATAAGGCGTCCCCTCCAGATCAATTCTGGAGTTCCAGGAAACTCAACTGTCCCGGGTCGTGTGCGAAAATTAAAGAAAATAATGTCGTTACTAGGGAAAATGTCATTAATCCAGGCAGTAATAAAAACAATACATGTATATATGAAATAAACGACTTCTATACCTATTCTACCTCTGTTGATTTGGATATAAACAAAAGCCTAACTAAACCAAGACAGTTTGACGCCCCCAACTTTGTAACTAATACCGTACAAGCCACAATCTCCCCTGGGAGCCAGGGACAACCTTTATTACGCATACTAACGCTGCCAACTAAGCGATATTATGCTAATAAAATCCCCGTATATTTGTTCAAAGACGCTAACAATGTAATTCGCCTGTTGCTTCCACGGCAGAAGAGAAATCAATGTCACAACACACACACACACTCGCCTGTTGCACAGAACCGATACAAAAACATGGATAAGGCCACGCACACAAGCACAAACTCGAGGAAATCGAGCGCACACATACATTTTCAGGGTCTGGTTCACACACACATAGGTACGAAATACAGGGGAAGCTGCAGCTAGGTCGCGAATGACGTCAGCGCCCGCAAGGTCAATATCACTATTCTGTGCTCTTCTAACGCTTTGGCGGTCCCGTTTTGTGTCTCTTTTGCGCAGGGGGCTCGTCGTCCCGTCTGGGCCGCGGGCTGCACGCGCTTGGAGGTCGCTCGTGTGCGAAAAACCTTTTAGTTTGAGGCACATCTTTATACTTTTACGTTTCTGAAGAGGTGTAGTAATTTACTTGCATCTACGACTTCCTTCCTACTTGTTTTAAGATAGTTTAAAGTGGGTGTTTAGAGTTCATTTTCGTTGCTTTGTTCGAAATAATAGTCGGTAGTACTGTCAAGGAATATTCTCGTAGTCTCCGCCTTGCCGGCTCTTGCTTGTTCACGCACATTAATATACGAGCCACACAACCGTAGTACGTTGTACTCACGTTTGATTGGCGTTCTGTATAGTGGTTTTATTGATTTATGGCCTCGTAGATATAATTTTTGTACCGTGTATAATTGTTGTATTCTCTAGTATAGTAGAGGTTTTATTTCTGCACTCAGAATTCAAAATTATATCTAAAGTAAATTATATTTGAAGTTTTACTATAGGTACGTAATCAACCTTTATTGAATGTGATTGAAATTAATACTACAAAAAAGACTAACTCACCTTTCAAACAAAAAAAAAACAATATCGAAATCGGTTCATCCGTTCGGTAGCTACAATGCCATAGACAGACATACACACACACACAGACACGTCAAACTTATAAAACCCCGTCGTTTTTGCGTCGGGGGTTAAAAATACAAAAAATATATGTCATTACACTCCAACTTGAGAGATTTCTTTTTTCTCAATCTGAATTTGAATGCTTTCTTATTCCAACAGTTTATTTTGGGTTCCAAATTTAAAATCGCCGAATGGAAACCAATTAAAAAAAAAACCTTAAAATAAGCCAAATAACATACCACCTGCATACCCTGAAAGGTTAAGTTATAGACTTGGGTACTTGTAGTACACAAACATTTGGCAAATTATGTTTAAATCCCGTTTAATAGGGGGCCAGCCTTTTTCCACTAACCGGGCCCAAATCCAGACTCAGGGTAGCTACTAAGAAACTACACATGAAAAAACTTAATAACACTTTGCCCGATCTGGGAATCTAACCCAAGACAACATGCTCTGCAAGCTTGCAACCACTAGACCAACGAGG
Organism: Phlogophora meticulosa; assembly: GCA_905147745.2. NCBI lineage: Eukaryota > Metazoa > Arthropoda > Insecta > Lepidoptera > Noctuidae > Phlogophora > Phlogophora meticulosa. The sequence continues at coordinate 12,908,564 of LR990524.1, forward strand.
TAGACTTTTAATCAAGGCACATTAACAACAAAAGAAATAGGTACATTGCATACACACAACATATCGATTTACAAAATGCTGCAGAATTGTTCTGAACTGTGTCTAATTTAAATATGAATCGAGCTAACGACACGACACTGATTTAAATATCCTCATAAATGCTTGGACATGCAATTTGTAGAGGATTCCGCCTTGCATTCTAGGACTTGACAGGATCAGATTGCTTTGGGATAGGGCTGTCAACACAAGGAAATATTTTAGTTTGATATTTTCTGTAAAAAATCACGCAATCAATGAGATATTAATGAAAGAAGTGAATTAATCACTTCGTTATGAAAACCTTATTAGATTAAATAGTATTATTATTGAAAAAAATAAAGAAAATTAAAAAAACGACGCAATGAAATGTACAATTATTATTTTTGTCGGCTTATATATAAATTATATAAGGATATATAATGCTGTGGGGCTCCAGCCAGAATCTGTTGATGTCCGTTCCACCCTGTGTATGTTTACTTTACGTGTATATGACACCGTTTGCGAAAAAAATATCTTATTTTCCTTATTGACTGCAACGTTGGTCTTATGGCCGCTTGTGCTACTACTAATCATGAGTTCTTGGGATTGATTCCGGGTCGGACAAAGTGTTGTTGGATTATTTCATTTAGAATTTGTCAGTAACAGCCTGGAGTCTAGATTTGTGACCGATTGATTAAAATAGACTCACCCCTTATTACATGGGACTCAACCCAAGTGGCGTACTATAGGAACTACTATACTATAGGACGTTATGTTACCTTATTTATCTCATCATCAATAGAGGCGCTCACAAAGTTCATCATTAAAAAACACATCAATAAGATTGATGGATTAATATTATACAACATGACGGAGGGCTGAATATTGCAAATTACAGTTTCTGCGAAATCTCTGTAATTCCCGTTATATGTCCAATCATGGCGGATATTTTTATTTTGTACGTGATATAAATTTTGATCTCCAATCTACGCTTGATGATTTTTATAGTGAACTAGCTTTTGCCAGCGACTCTGTGCGAGTGGAATTTAGAATCAAGTAAGAGACAGTTGAAAATGAATTAAACTGCAAAACAATGGAGCCTATGTTTTAAGTTAGACCTTTAGCAATACATGAGTGAAAACTGCATTTAATTATTTGCAGTAGTTTTTGCGTGATACGTGTACAAACATACAGACAAAAGTTCTAAAAACTGTTCTTTTGGCTTCTGTTGCTCGAATAAAGACCCAATATTAGTTCTTCTTCAATATCTATATATATATGTATATATATATTTTTTAAACGCTACCCCACACTAGGAATTTCTCCTGTATCGTGGGTGCGTTTATAAACATTTAAACTCACATACACAAACAGCCAGACCCGGAACAACTGTAGGCCATACTAATATTTGTTTCGTGCGGGGATCGAACCCGCGACACGCAGTTTAACCAATCGCTTAGCCACTGCGCCAATCATGTCGTCAAAAATATGTACAGTCATTGGCCTGTTATGTTTGTTTTATATATTTTGATAGAAAACTCAATATTTTTATTTTGAGGTTATAAAGTACTAGTATAAGCCTCGCATTGTATAGGAACCCCGTACTACGCTAAGCCAGAATTAAGCTACGCTACGCTAAGAAGAATTTCTCGGAATATTAATCTCCTTGGCGGGAGATTAGGGGTCTACGTGCTTTCCAAGGCACGTAGGGGTTTCGATATGTAATAAATGGTCACCCATTCGCCGATCGACCTCGGAAAGGTTAGCCTAACCGACCCGTGTTGTTAGCCATGAACCCGTCTCTATTACATCTGCGCATACATTTTAGTTTCATGTATTGTCGGCATGATACGATTATTCTCAGGGGTCTAATTTAACTCCATATCATTATGTTAAATAGGTATCTAGAGTCCTTATCAACATAATTACAGTACGCGACACCTAAATGTTATACTCCTACGACAGCATTAAGCGGTTTCATAACGCAATGAAAGATAATTACAACCACAATGCGAAGCTTTGACAACTCTTACAGATTGCCTAGTAACCAGACAACGAGTTTGATGTAAAAAACAAAAGACAAGTGTCAAAAATTTAAATTTCGAAGCTTACGAGTTGTCTTATAACGGCCAGTATTAATAATGGATCTCAATTCAAATCTCTATACGCAATCTTAAACTGCTGCTTCTAATTCGCCCTCTCATGGTCACAGATTGCACATTCGGCCATTGATTGGTTATAAATACTCGTAAGTATCGATTTCTATATTGCGATTGAAATGCGTTATTAAAATTGGCAGTTAGAAACGAATCCTAAAACGGCTTTGGTTGCTAAGGAAACTACTAACTAACAACATAGACGATACTTTGTTTGACGTTAGTGAAAACGAGCATGAATCACACATTTACCACAGACAAGCTGTCTCATAATTTCAGTGGCAACCCTACCATCCTTATAGGACACATTGCAGCTCTAACGTCCGTCCACCGTCATCCTTCCACCCTTCACATAAGGTTCAAAATCGTTTGTTCAATAGTTTAAAGAGAGATGTTTTCTTACCGGCAGACAGGACCGTTGAGGGAATTTAGCAGACGAATAATGGATAGATTTGCTTGATGCGGAAGGAACGGAAATGTTCGCATCAATCTTGCACTGGTAGAAGTAGGGTTGTACGTATTTTTCTCTTGTGCTATTGGTGTTTATATACCTACTTTATATTAAAACTTTAAAAAGTTATCTCTAAAAACATAACATCGCGTCTGTATGCCCTGAAGGGTTGGGCAGAGCTGCACATAGTAACACCCACATTCCACCAGTTATGTTAAAGTCCCATATAATAGGGGGCGGGCCTATTGCCGTCAACTGGGCACAATTCCAGGCTCCTGGTTGCTAACGAGAACATTCCTATTGGAAAAACTCATTAATACTCAGTCCGACTTGGGAATCACACCCCGGTACAACACGCTCAAAAGACGCACTTAAGACCACTAGACAGTCCAAAATTTAGCAATTTTTTCAGGGAAACTGTCTAGCGTCATTTTCCTTTAAGTCCCTGAAAAGAAGTTTCTGATTCTACGAATTATAAGAAGATGGCCAGTAGGACGGGACCTGATTGGCCTTAATAAATTTCTTTGAAAACGAAAACACAGTTGTTTCATTTTTGCATCAAACAAGTATGACATTTGATTAAGATTTCTAAATCATTAACTATTTATTTAACGCTTCAAAACTTTAATCATCTGATAGAGTCCTTAAAACGAACCATTCGCACCTTCGGTAGAACAAGGGCATAATTGCAGTTTTTGCTATTTTACAGGAGAGCTATTTTAAGATATTTATTGCATTCAGTGAGGTCTTGCTCTGTTAATATTGCTCGAAAGTTTTTCTTCTTTGCATGATATAAACTATATACTATATCCTTTTTAGGCGTATAGTTAACAAGAATTAAGAACTTTTAGTTTTTTTTCAATTAATTTTAATTTTAAGGAAGGGATACATTTGTGCCCTTGTTCTACCAAAATGTATATTATTTTGTAATTAGGACTAAATTTGAGCTTTAATTTAGGATGATTTTCGAATAAAAATACCTTGTTTTTCCGTATAAACTTTTTATTTTCTTATAAAGTAAAAAAAATGTAGTAACTTTCACAAAATATAATACTTAAACTATCATTATAGTCTTACTAATCAGTCGTCAATAATCTCACGTTTGTGCCTCTTTGGAATCACAATGAAAATAGAATTATAGAAGATAACAAAAATAACAGTGACATTATTTTTAACAAGATTCACTGTTATGCAAATGAAATTCTTTAGAATCACACTTCAAAAAATATTAATTAAAAAATATAAAAATATCTTTATAACAATTATTTTTTTCTTACTAACGAATCAGTTCTAGCTCTCTCTCCTTTTCTTAAAAAAGGTTGTTAAAATATTGTTCATAGAACTTAGGAACTATATTTGAGGATATCAATTGACGAATGTCTTCTTTTTTTCTGTGAGGGATTGGTAACTTTTCCTTATAGAGCTGGTTTAGTGTGACATCTTTCACACTTTTTTTATTACCGATACGACCTGTTCGAATTCTCGCTGCTGTCCAATCGTCGGTTTTGTAGCTGCACTTAAATTGGTATATCTCTGAATCTTTCATAAATTTGATCGCTTTCGTATCCAATATTTTAAAAGTATTTCCTTCAACATCCTTGTTTACATTCAAATTAATATCTTCAGATAACAGCTTCATATCAATGAAAGAATCAAAATTCATTTCTTTAACGGTAAATTGAACACCCTTTTTCTTAGCATTTTTAATAAGACTGATGTATTCTGCTGGAGTGTATATAGGTCCAGCCTTTTTAGCTCGCTTAACGTTTTTTTCTATTACAGAATGGACGGCATCAGCTTTATTCTGGGTATGACCCCTAATAAGGAATTTGTGTGTTATTGACTTTATAGGCAATGTGTTGACAGCATAATAATACATTCCAAAAACGAATCTGAAACAAGTAGAAATAATGATTTACATTATAAGTACATTACCTACCTATATTGTTCAGTATGAATTATAACAACAATCACTCCTATTTATCTAAATCTACTGTAAATTAATTGTATTATAAAAGGCAACAAACTTACTTATTTTTTTGCTGCCCGCAGCAATTATCCGAATAAAATATTATGTCTTTATCTGGTTGTTTGTTAGAAAGATCCTCCAAAAACTTGTAAAGGCATGTTCCTATTTCATTGGCGCCGCGTTTGCCAAGACCCTCGTGCCAGAAAAAGCAAATTGTGGTATCGTCTTTTATATTGGATACCTAAAACAAAATATACATTAGGTACATTCGAACATAAATTGATTAATTTTAACACTATAATTAACTAATTAGAAAATGAGTCCTCACCGTAAAATTGTAACAATTTAACTTGGACTTATAAAAGAAAGCTGATGACTGGCCAATTGGACAAGGTAAGACTGCCTGTAGATCGAAAATGGCAACTATATTATTAAGCATCATTAAAAATTTTTTACTACGAGATCCCATTTTAAATTCTGAAAATTTTATTAAAATTTAAATCATACAAAGAAACTATTCATATCACAATTCACAAATAATGCATACCTACTAGTCGTAAATACATAAAAATACCAATACTAATAAATAAACAGAAAATTTATCACAAAATTTGTATTAAAAAATAATACAAGTCAATTTGGAATGACAAAAACGTAATTGTCATTAAGTCTAGCAAAATAGCATTGCAATTGGAATGACAAAAACACATTTACTTTTAAGACCAAGGAATAAAACAAATCTTGAACGGACAAGGGCATAACTGTCTGAACGACTTTGTCCTTCCAATTTTAAAATTATAAATTAGGCATAAGTGTAATAGATGTGGCATTGTCGCTCCAGAAACCAAAAAATTAAAAGGGCATATTTACCTTTACGACGTTAGCGGTCCAAGTGACGACTGCCTCTCTCCCCGCCGACGGCGCAACTGACCAATGAGACTATGTCCAGCCAAGAGAGCAGTAAAAAGGCACCAATAAGACAAAGTCACTATTTTCGCCTAGCGGATTTTTAAAGGAATTAAATGACTGTCTTTGTTCCTCCAGTTCAAATAGCATTTTTAAGGCATTTCTGTATACTAACTCATTTTTGCAATTTTTGACAATTGTGCCCTTGTTCTACCGAAGGTGCGCATTAACTAGCTACTCTTCTCTTTCTAACTTCCATAAATGATTATTGTACAAAAACTCACTCTGCAAACCAACTTCTCTTCAGATTTAAACTATCTACTGTTTTCCGAACTTTTCCACTTACTCTATCACATAGTCTGCAGACCGAGACGAGCTTCTAAATGCACTAAACATCAGAAAGTCTAGAATGGTACTAGACAAAGTATTGATAATAGACTAAGTTCCGTAAAAACCTTTAGTTTACGAGCCATCCCTTGCACCTGGTGCGTCTACCAAGCTAATGTGTCTGCAGTCTATATTGATACTTATATACATTTAAAAATATACAAAACATACAAAAATATCTCTTAACCTCATACATACAGGGATCAAGGGCATTTCCAGAAAGCCTTTTGTAAATTTGCCATCTGTTAAAACTTTTAGAAGTATTGTTTTGTTTGTGAGCAAAAAGTGCAAATAAATTGCTAAGTATTTGGGTTCGTTGGTTCGTTAATATTGCATTATTTTTATTATGTTTACATACATACATCCATAAACTCACGCCTTTTTCGTATGGGGGTAGGCAGAAACTACACAAAGCCACCTGCTACAATTTTTCCTTTTGCTTCGTTTACGTTCATAAATCTGGTCATACTCGCACGCCGGTTGCGAGTATTATGCACCTGAAGAACATCACTGATAAGGTCAGTGTATGTCCTTCTAGGGCGTTCCCTCCCCGTGATTCGGCTTACATCTTGTTTGCCTTATAAATACCTTTTGTTAGTCGTCTCTCTTTTATCCTCCCAGCATGACCAAACCATCGTTCATTACTTTATTATGCACGTAAAGTGTTTACGCGCTTATAGCTTCAGCTAATAGCTTTTCTGATGCGGCTAGAGTGCGATAACAACAGCAGCAGCTGCAGCTGCACTGTAGTTCCCTACCATAATGAAAAAGATGATTTTTTATTATAAGTGAGAACGCTGTTCGATTTTTCATAGTAGGAGAATGACTGGCTTGCGGTCACTTAACTGTACTCGTAACAATTCATTATATCAATTAATAATACGACCGCACACTGTCACACTATTGTCTATAAACAGTCATCATCTGCCTAGCCTTTTCCCAACTAAATATGTTGGGGTCGGCTTCCAGTCTCATCGGATGCAGGTGATGACCGGATGCAGTACTGGGCAACACTATTGTGTTGTTGGCCCTTGGTACCCTTGGTCGGTTGTCAGATTTTTATAGCTTGTGACTACTCGTAACGACTGTCAAAAATCTACAAATAACAGCCGGGCCCAACGGCATAACGGGCTTTCTAAGGCACGGAGGAGTCTCGATATGTTACGAACAGAAACCCATCCACAGACTGACCTCAGCAAGCGTAGCTTAACCTTTGATCAACCCGTGCGGCTGTTTTTATTTAGCCACGAGCTCCTCAATTATTTATAAAAAAAAATTATTGTCTTTAAACAGTATAGTTATTTATACTAATTCACTTTTTGTTCCTGCGTGTTGTTCTTCTGAATTACGCAATAAATGTGTTTGATGTTGATAAAATTATTGTCCGTGGAGGTTATCATACCACGGGAACGTTATACCGGTATCAAAAATAGCCTATTCCCTAACCCAGTTCTATCTGTGAGCTCAATTTTTTCGAAATCCGTTTAGTCTTAAATGAGCTAAAGCGTAATACACAAACTCACATTTGCATTGACAATTTTAGTAAGGATGTTTTTTATGACACAATTTCTAAGTAGGGCGAGTCGCTGGTGAATGTATATACTAGTCAAACACATAAGAAAATAACCCAGTATAAAACTGGCAAATAAAAGATTTATTTACATCAAAAGTCTTGCAACAGAAATATATCGTACATAATCTTGAACTGAGCCCTCACCTACACCTGTATATCAGAACAATGAAGCCGATTAGTGCATACAAAACCATCTAATTGGATCAGTGCGGATCCTGGATAATGAGAGATGAGCCAACACTAATGCACACAAACAATGTCGACCCGGGATCGGATATTAGTGATGTAGTTTTGAGTATTATTTCTTGAGCTACAAACAACTGATTTGAGTATTTGATATTTAAGTAATCTGTAATCCTTTACAGAGTATATACATTATTACTAGTAATCAGTAAGCATTTTTGTGGGACAAGCCCGCGACACTATTCCAAAACCACTGCAACTCCTGAAAACCAGAATCAACAATGGCGACCACCAGAAAAGCGTCGAGACAATGAAGCCCGACGAGTCCCGGAGAAACGATTCAACTGTCTTGGATCCCGCAACGAAATTAATCAGCAAATAACAGTGCAGTTAGAAAAATTAACACCACGGTTTAAAATTAACACTGATATGAATAGGTCAATGAGCTGAAATGAGCTGTTACATTTGATTTATACAGGAAAAAGTAAGTTAGGTAGAGTATGTTTATGTTTGCTCATTTCTATGCCGTAACTTCCGAATTAATGAGGTATTAGAACACTTCAGTAATCTCATCAGTTTTCCTTATTTTGCACTGCCCAAAAGTGAGTGTTTTATTTATGTGTACGTATGTAGGTGTTTCTGTTTTCTAATATTACTTCTAAGCCCCTAAACCAATTTCGATGTAGCTGGTATAGGTTCCTTACATTACACATTGTACAATTGTTTGTTTTTCCCAAATAAAATAAAATAAAAATTACTTCAAATAACATAGGATAGAATCAAGTGCTTTAAATAACTATATCTTAAATTCAGATTTTTTTACTGTGATTAATTAGATACTTGTAATGTCTTGAGTACACATAAGTGACACTAACTCAAAACCTAAAGAATTACGCAAAAGATTTGTCATCAAAACAAACGGGAAGTTTAATATTCTGCCTTTATTAATAGACGCAATCAACCAAGAACAGAAAACACTTCAAAGAAAAACTGCGAACAATATTAAAAAGGACGCCTGTATGCACAGATCATTCAAAAGCATTCGAATTGTGACGTCATCCGTAAAAGCCGTTAAAGCGTGATTTTCTCATTTAGAACGGCCAGCGTTTCAATGTGGTCGCGAAATCGGTCCATTACATCACAATAGACGCACGTTCCTACCTGCGGAGTGGCTATTTGAGGGGGACGGCGTTGAAGGTGCATGGGGATTGGGGAGTAAATATAACCCAAAGATTTATTCAGGTGTCTTTACCGGACCTTATATACTGTAAAATACTTGAGGATTTCCTCAAGTATTTTACAGTATATAAGGTCCGGTTCAGTTATTTTTGGCCAATCCATGCCCCAGTGGGCATGGATTGGCCAAAAATAACTGAACTAAATTAAAGTTAACGTGCCATCCCGAGAAAATAAATTTGCGTTTTCTTTTCAATAAAGCATATTGTATGCTTTCCCCTGTTACTGCCTGCTTCCTGTATGGAAAATTTCCTTATATCACGTGTTAAGCCGTCCAACTGTAAATAACACACAAAGGTATGTATATCATAAACACGCGCCTTTTTCGCATGGGAGTAGGCAAACTACATAACACAAAATGCTACAATATACATACTCCTTTTGTTGCGTTTACATTCTAACACGCACGCTGGTTGCGGGTACTACTCACCTGACCATTTTGAAGAACATCATCAATAAGGTCAGTGCCTGTTTTTCTAGGGCGACCCCTCCTTACCGCTTTTCGCTTCCATTCCGCTTACATTCGCCTTATACCTTTTGTTAGTCGACTTTCATTCATCTTCAACCATCTGAGCATAGTCTTTAAAAACAACCAAACATAACATTCCACAAACGTCTTCAATACCACGGCCCCAAAATGTACCGAATACGGCCCTGTGCCCCCCCCCAACGCACACACTCTAGCCCTGTGCTCAAACCAATGCACAACTCGTGCCAGGTGGTCGATATATGTAGGTATACAAGTTACTGTCTGTCGATACGGCGGCCATTTGCAATCATAAACGGTAATTGGTGCTTCGGCGGGAAAAAATTGTTTCAGTCGGACACAGATTAAAAAGGGTAATCGAGTTTGGAATCGGGAATAAGGTTGAGTTTAGGTTATCTCACATTCGTTTTTTAAATTGTATTGACCTAACCATAATTTAAGTTTTTGCTTGCTGGACAGATTTTGCCCTGTGAAAAACATCAATCCCGCTGTTTAAGTCTTTAATTTATTAATGAGTTTTTAATATGTTATTGTGAAGTGCCTATTTTTATGTATTTTGTATTCTGAAAGGGTTTTTTTACTACTTGTTTATGGGACTGTTAAGGTGTTAAAAGTTATGTATAGGGCCCATGAAATAGGGGGCGACCCTTTTGGCATCAAAAGAATACAAATTCAGATTCTGGATTGCTACTGAGAAATTCATGATGGAAAAATCCAGTATAATTTTAGTATACCTGGGAATCAAACCCACGGTACTACATCAGCAAAGCAGTGGTACTATAGGCTAATTTTATCAGAACTCAAATAAGTTCGACCAGAGTGGTCCTAACTCGTTAGTGATTAATAAAAAAATAACTCTTAATTATAGATTAGGGACTAATAGCTCACTTACTTGCCAAGCATTATACTTTTTTATTGAGCTTTAATCAGTATTTTTCTTAATTAAGATTTCGTACAACATGAGACTCGTTTTTATCATGTTTGATGTTTTATTGGACGGATAAGAAAATTGTATTGCCCTAATCATGACGTCATTATTACAACTGCGCCTTAGATAATACTCTGTAATTTCGGCATGCTAGATAAGTGGTAGCGTGGCCGAGCGGTCTAAGGCGCTGGTTTAAGGCACCAGTCTCTTCGGAGGCGTGGGTTCGAATCCCACCGCTGCCAAATAGCTTTTTGATTTTTTTTGTTATTTTTTTTAATATTTTAATTGTACCTATATTGAAGTAAACGTTTACGTCCATGAACTAAATTAAAATAACTCACTTAAAATTAGGTCAGTATTGATATTATATTTCCCCAATACTCATTATTTTTACAATTATACAGAATAGTCGTTGAATATGTTTTTGAATAAATGTGTGATTTAATATTCCCTGATATATTTTTAAACGTCGCGGTCGTGAACGTCAAGTGTCTCAACATACGGAAAATCCTGTAAAGTTGGTTTTGTTTTTATTTACATTTTGGTATAATCTGTATTTAATATAAAAATAAATAGAAATCTCTGATACCAGTCAGATTACAGAGTCAGTCACTTAAATTAATTAAATTGAGTGCTTATTTTTTTTAAGAAATTAATGTGAAAAAATATAAAACATGACTCGCATCAATAACCCCACTTAACCTGCACCGACACAAACGAAGTAAAAAGGTACAGGTTGGTGATAAACTCCCCTACCATTTTTCACACATCAATAGTTACAAAACCAGAAATAGATCTACGCACACCAATAAACTTGGAGCCCTATCTCCATTGCTTGAAGATTCTAAATCGATTGCAGTGTTATCTCTCCGGTTCTGTAGCAAAGTGCTACAGAACCGGTAAAAAAAAAAGTTTTATTTTCCAGCCAGTATAGAAACGCTCCGTCTGTTTGTCTATGTTGTAGGCAGGTTACTAGCTTTCCCTTTGACGGCACAACGTTACAAGCCAACTTTTATTGGCTTTTCTGCATTAAAAAAAGTATTGTAACGTCTATATGTCTTTTGCTTCAACACAAGGTTTCCTGTCGAGAAGGCACGAAGCCAAAAGATTTGTATTTAAAGTGGGAATCTATCGATAGTTTTTTTTTTGTCGTATCAACATGGCTATGGTTCGTAGTGGGCTGATTGCCTAAAGTATGGCAAAGTTACCAGATAACCAGTATAAGTTGGCCTCGCATTCCATTACCAGTCCCTATTGCACTAGGCCAGCTCAAAGATAGCATTATCGTCGAAGTGCGGCTTACCATCACCTTCTTATAACGGGGAAACTTTGGTTTTAAAATTCGAACGTGCATTTTGAATTATTTTAATTTATGCGAAAAACAATGTCCATTACAATATTCAAATGTGGCGTTCCATTTATCATACGGCGACTGACCCGGTGACAGTTATATTAATGTGGTCGGGACTCGCGAACGGAATCGAATAAATAAAATTATTTTGTATTTTTAATGGAAAAGTGGTTGAAAGAAGGTCTGTAGCGGAGGTCATCTTGGTGGAGGAAGGTTTGGATATCAATGTGCAGAGCAAGACCTCCACGAAGGCACAGGTTCAAAGTAGGTAGAAAAAAAAGGAAAACTTTACTTAAATATTTATTTAAGTCATTATGGCACAGTGATTTGAGCTTAGCGTTTGATGCAAGAGGTTGTGGGTTCATATCCGGGCAAGTACCAATACATATTTACTTACTTAGTTTTTCTTGTACATTACTGACATCGGTGGACCAATATTAACGGAATGTGTGCGTCTGAAATTAAATATATTTTATTTTATTAAAGGGAGGTCTTAGTTAAAGCCGATTTTTTTAATTAGACCATTGTTACAAAACTTGCAGAGGTTTCTGATGTGGAGGTACGATTTCTTGTAGATGTTCCACATTAATTGCGTAGATGGGTACGAGGTTCTGTGACAACCCTTATTGCAAGGGCGACTACTGAGCTGTCTTGGGTCCCGTCCCCGGGACGGACAATGTGGGGGTGTTATTAGGTTTTTCCAGTAGAAAATGTTTAGTAGTTACCCGGAGTCTGACATTTTCAGTTTTAATGGCAATGGCCTCGCCCTTAAATGGGACTTATGTATATACAACTGGTGAAATGTGTGTAGGTAGTGTGCCTTAAACACGTCTGCCTCTCCTCTTGATTTGGGAACTCAGACATGATTTTAATGTCATGTATGGGAAAGATTTAGAAAACCGATGTCCCTTCACTTTTATAACAGAACTAGCTGTGCTGACGTGACGTTGTCCTTATGAATTTTAACAAAATTTCATAGGTTCTCACTTCTTGTGCGTAACCCTAATTAGTTTTTCTAATTTAAAAGAAGTCTAAGTACTCCTTATAACATTAGCTTATTAACATTGTGCCAGTGCACATCCCGTCAAAATCAGTCCAGCCGTTTCGGAGATTACCTCAAACAAACAACACAAACAAATAGACAGACAGACGGAGAGACAGACAAAGAATTGAAAAATAAAAATTGTTATGACTATCTTATAAATTTTGATATGCATTTAGTAAAAAGATTTTCTTTTGGCATTACAACTAGACACTTAAATTTTATTTATTTGTACATATACATATGTGTGGAGTGTGACTTATACACGTCAACCCATAGCTTCGTTTGGGAAATTCAGGTACGAACTTGATAATTTTAATGTCATGTTAGGAGACCAATTTCAAAAACCAATTTCCTTCCTAACTTTTAAAAATCACTAAGAAATTAGTTACAAACAAAATATAACAAGCAAAATTGACTCTTATTTACTCCTGTAATAAACTCAAAACTTTAACGCAACGGGACACCTCTGATTTATTACTAATTAATATCAATATGCCCAATATTGATCAATTAGAGTAACATGACCACAAATTGAGCGGTGAAAAGGTTATATTGATCACATGAAAACCAAGGTGTATACACACAAAATACTGGAAGAGACAGGGATGGAAAATACACTACACTAAAAAGGTGAGGTGCTATTGTTCCATCCATTTTGAAACATTATGTTTTGTTTCATTTTGTGCAGAGTAGACTATATTTCTTTCCTTTTCATAATGAATACGAGTTTTTAATCGCCAACCTGCATTGAACAAGAGTTGTGATTAATGCTTGTACCCTCTGTATGAGAAAAGACCTTTACCCTGCAGTGGGACAGTAACAGGCCGGCAATGTTACAATTATTATTCTTCCTTTTTATATATTTTGTAACATTCATAATTATATTATGAATTGTGAAATTGGTGCAGATACCTACAGATATATTTATTTATGATGAAAACACTGGAAACACCTCGTCATCAGAATGATCAGACAATAATTGAAAATGATTATTCAAAATTATTTGAATCAGCATTGCCATTCAACGTGGCAATGCTGCCAGCCTACTGGGCACTTGTGCCGTTGACAGTGATGTGGAAGAATTTTTCGATGCCCTGCGATTATTTATCTTGTTTTATTTTTTCATGTATTATTACTAATGTACCCATATCGTAAGATATATAAGGTAACTTTTAAATCGCTACAAAAATATCAACTGTTCCGTGTATTTTGTTTCGAGATAAGCGAACATGAATGAATGTACTGAATAGCTGCTTTTTATTTTGTAATTCGATGTAAATCCCGTAATAAAAGTTGCTCATATTAACGGGTACCCTCTTAAATATAACAATATATCTTCTTTAATATATAGTTCAAAGTACTTTAGTCATCTTCAGTCACATGTCATCATCATCATCCGCCTAGCGTTTTCCCAACTATGTTGGGGTCGGCTTCCAGTCTAATTGGATGCAGCTGAATACCAGCGCTTAACATGGAGCGACTGCCTATATGACTTCCACAACCCAGTTACTGAGCAACACGATACCCCTTTTTAAGACTGGTTGTCAGGCTTTCGGGTTTCTGACTAACAGAGATATATATCTACACTACTCTTCTGTCACTTGTATTTTTAGTCTTATCTATAAACTCCAACCTCTTTCTCTATATCTTTGTAATCCCCGGCCATCGTATGACGACAATGTCATTGTCAACGGCAATGAAATGAATGTCAGCTCCGGTGCTGTCACGTGGTCGCGGCGTATTGCACACTTACTGGTTACTAGTTTACAGGTTAGGGGGTATGTAGGACCCTACTGCATTGTTTAATTTAGAAGATGGTGAATCGAAAAGCTTGTGTGAATCGAAACAAAACTTTAAATGATATTTAATCGTTGATTCAACATTATAAATTACAAGGTGTTGAAATTAATGATTTCAATTCCTTAAAAAAAATAAGAATCCTTTTAGTAACAAACAATGTTAAACTAACGCGAAAATGCCCTTCAAAGTTTTGTTTCTACTCACCCCTGCGTTTCTATTCACCCCATTTTATCGTTAGTGTTTTTATTCAAATCCGGTCAAGTACCTACTAGTAAGTGACTTTTATAATTTATATATGTCCATCAAGAAATCTCGGAAAGGACAAAAGCGTACAAGAAGCGAATTACTAATCATCCCAATATGCTAGCAGTCAATTTGATGAACACCCAAACAGTTGCTTGTATACTGAAAATAAAGATTCGATGGCTCGTTCTTCGCCCATAGCATTAGTTATTAAATAAATAAATAAATAAATATTGCTGGACAATCCACACAGCATCATCTAGCCCCAAGCTAAGCAGAGCTTGTGTTATGGGTACTAGACGAATGATATACTTAATACAATACATTACATAGATAGATATATTTTTATTATATATAGCAAATACCCAGAACACCCGGAACAAATATTTGTAGATCGTACAAACATTTGTCCCAAGGCGGGAATCGAACCCGCAACCTCTTGCGTCGCAGGCGGACCTTCGCCCGCCACGCCACATCGGTCGTCAAATATTATATAAAAGTCAAATATATTGTTTTACTATGCTGCCAGTGTTCTGGGCACGTTTCCAGATGACTGCGATGCGGAGGAGTACTAAGACGCCTCAGTGATCTTGGTTGAGTTTTATATAGTATACCCCCTTTTTTTTTAATTTTGATTTTGTAAAATTTTAATTTTACACAGCAGTTTAGCAGTTATTTTATATTGTAATTAGAGGAAATAATTTAAAAATAAACTTAATGTTTGGACGTAATTGTATCATATGCAATGGCACATGATATAATTTTATATCATTCAAAATTTTGTCGAAGCAGAAACAGAATATGACGACCGATGTGGCGCGGCGGGCGAAGGTCAGCCTGCGACGCAGGAGGTTGCGGGTTCGATTCCCGCCCTGGGACAAATGTTTGTACGATCTACAAATATTTGTTCCGGGTGTTCTGGTTATTTGCTATGTATAATAAAAAATATCTATCTATGTATTAAGTATATCAGTCATCTAGTA
This sequence comes from Phlogophora meticulosa, assembly GCA_905147745.2. Taxonomy (NCBI): domain Eukaryota; kingdom Metazoa; phylum Arthropoda; class Insecta; order Lepidoptera; family Noctuidae; genus Phlogophora; species Phlogophora meticulosa. Next base: position 12,924,280 of record LR990524.1, read on the forward strand.
CCCATAACACAAGCTCTGCTTAGCTTGGGGCTAGATGATGCTGTGTGGATTGTCCAGCATTATTTATTTATTTATTTTGAATAGTAAAATGATTGGCACTAAAAACTTTTGAGCCAACAAAGAATCGTTTAATATACCAACCCGCCTCAAGCAAGGGTAGTGATTAATACTCATGCTACTGAATTCAATCGAAACAAAATTCAGAACAATACAATGTCGATGACCTTCGCGAGGATTCCCATCGCTTCCACAAATATTTGTGTTTCATTCGATCGTATACATCGTATACCTAATAATTCATCAGTATATCTCAGTTGTTGGGAAAAACCAGTGATATCCAATCACGAACCAGTTAAGGACGAAATATGCGTACAAATACGTGTAATTATATTTTGGGTGGTGCAAGTTGAGAGCTGATGTCGGATAATGAGGAAAGGATCTCTTATGAAGACATCCATGAAAGACCCTGGAAATTGGTTTTAAAACAGAGAAGAAGAAGAAAGAGCTTTTGTTATTAGATAAAGGATAGGATTTACGTTTAGGTATCAATCATCTACTAAAGCGTGGATATATTAAGTGCTTAATTTTTTTTTTACTTTTTTGTAGTTATTCTTCTATCCTTATCAGATGATGGCATTACTGGCTCTAAAATAGATCCTAAATCTGTCATTTTTGTAAGAAACCTACTTATTTAAACAAGGACTTTATTGTAGCTCATCTTCTAATACGAGTACTGAAATTATAGACAAAAACAAGCACTTAATTTTGTTGTAATTTATATACAGCAAATAAAAATATCATGCAGAATGATCCGACACGCCTGTAATGGACAGAAGACCAATTTCCGTTATTAAACACGTTATAAAACTCATCTCAGCGACAATGAACGACAAAAACTTTTCAAAAATGTAGGGAAATTAGACGTATTTTGGCTGATGAACACTGAGATTAGAATGTGAACATTCTTGAAAATACAAGAATTGTCCCTCCGATGTATGAATGTGAAAGAATCCAATAAGCGTAGTTCGCCGTCCTAAAATTTCAGCTTATCAGCTATGAAAAAGGCTTAAGTTCACGTATGTTCGTGGATCTTCTATGGCTGACCTGCAGTGTAAGTGTGAATCAGGAATCAGATAATACGCTTCCCGCTCACACGTTACACTGCCGGTCAGCCAAAATGACCGAATATGAATTTCAGATTATTATGACGCTGTCCCACCCAGCCTACGACGTGCGTCATCGTCAACGCTACAGAAATAGACAAGCGTTTATGTCGCCCCATCAATACCGTTTTATATTTATATACTTGTTTACGAGGATTTTGCCTCGTGATGGAGGATTTTGTGATTTTGTGACAGGACGATATTGGTGCCGATTCTTTTGTTGATAGGCTTAACTAAATTCAGACTACTTTTATCTCTTTGTCTCTTATTCATAAACAAGAAAGAGACAGACATATTTTGTAAGAGCCATCAATTTTAGTTGAACTGAAATTTCCATACAAACATACTTGACATTTTAAAAGCATCGACCTAACATAGCTGTCAATTTCAAGACATAAACTAATTTGACATCTCTAACTTAGCACATAACTACTGCCGTCCTTATCTCAAGCTATCAGTCAGAAAGAGATGTCATTTTTTTAATTTAAATTTAGTTTTTGAACAAGAGGATCGGTGTTATTGTGAGCAACCTTATTAACTGAGCAATCTGATTAACTTTTTCGGATGCATCTAAATACCACTATTTTACACTCACACCCCAGTTACTCTAATCAAGTCAGTTAATCTTTAAATCTGGCTGGTTTTAAACACTCAAGCTATGCTAGTATTGTCTCAGCTAATATTATAATAAAGAAGAAAGATTTGGTTGCATGTTTGTAATGGATAACTCAAAAACTATTTTACCGATTAAAAAAATATTTCACCCTTAAAATAAAGCTACATTATCAGAGAGTAACATAGGTTTTATTTTATTTTCAAAACTACTCTTTTATGAAGGTGGAGGGGATGTTAAAGTTCAAAGGAACATTACCAAGTCTACGTCGCCAGCGCAGTGTTAGTTTAAAATATAAAACGTGCCTCTTGTATAGTACGGAGCATATTTTCCTGTGAGACGTGGTAATCTAGTAGAGACTTTCTCTTAATAATCATATAAAAATCAGTGAAGCCCTATCATTCGAAGACCCGGTTTGGTAAAGGAACAATACCTCTCGTAATATACCTATTTACACAAACATACTTTAGCACCAGCACTCGTAGCATGACCAATTCTGTATTTATTCGACCAAGAATAAACAACGTTCTTCCTTGCCAACTTGACTTCTCTTTTACCCGAGAACGGGGTGCCCCGTAGACTGTGGAGAACAGAAAACTTTCTTCTCTTCAGTTTTAAAAGTGCCATACTTCGGACGGTAGATATCTTTCAATAATCTGTCATGAGGTCTATTCTTCCGTCGAAATAGCCCGTTTCTATGGTGGTCATGCTACGCGTGTGTTCTAAGCGATCAACATCGCTCGTTCTTAGCGGTTAAAAGCAATCTTCTTACAGCTTAATCTTTCTTGCATCTATTTCTTAAGAGAAATCTTAGAAGATTTGAAGAGAATGATGTTACAGATATTAGTATTTTCTTTGTCCATGCGATGTTGTTTCGTTAGGCATATAATTACTCGAACCTAAGATAAACGCCAATTAGATTCTATAAAAGACAGCTAAACCGTCAGAGCTTCTATAAAAATCTTGCAATCCATCAAACGCGTTTCCAGGTTGGTCTTTCCGTATAAAATATTGGCTAAGTATACGTGTGGGCGGTGGAAATAACTTCCATCGTATTACCAAGGCAGCTCGTAAAGTGGGAAGTACTTTTACTTAGTATGAAAGTGTTCATATGTTTTTATATCATCTTTGTTTTCGCTTATCGTCACACATCCACACACACACACACACTCACATACTTCACGTATACTGACATCACACTATACCTAAGTAATAATTATTCATATTTATTGCACACATACTCACTTCATTTTACAACACACACAATTGATTTACGTCCGTGACATCTCACAATCTCAGGTCCAGTTGAAAACAGGGACTAGTTGTTTGGCTTTTTTGCTGAACATTTGGGAAAGCCGTAAGGCACATAATTAGTATTTTTTAACTATATTTTTTAGTGCCTGTGCTTAATTTCTTACTTTCATTTGCATTTTCTTTCTTTTCTTCATATAAACCAACTGAAGCAGTTTCCGTCTTATAGGAAACACCGACCTCACCTAGGCATATTCAATTTTAGGGTTCCGTACTTTAAACGGAAAAACAGAACCCTTATCAGGATCACTTCGTTATCAGACTGTCTGTCTGTCCGGACGCTTTTTCTCAGGAACACGTGAAGGTATCATGTTGAAATTAATGCCGAAAATGTAACTCCACGGTCCCTTGGAGGTCACTATTATTTTTTTTACATTAGGCTCGTCTCTATTACATGAGGCTAAGAACACTAAAATTAAACTGGATATACTATAGGTGTACCTCTGCCTAACCTTCGGAGGATATAGGCGTGATTTTATGTTGTGTTTTTTTTTATAAAGCCTACATTTGCTGTGAATCGACCCTGACTTATCGCACACCTAGATCTAAACTGACACAACTCCACAAAATGTTTTTTTCAGTACTTAGACGAAAAAAACGCATTTATCTATATTTTGTTAGAGAAGTTATACACCGAGTTTTATATTAGCTCATAAATATGTTACAGAATATAACTTTATGTTAAATGGGGCTAGGAATCAATACTAACTATCGATGAATTAGTATTTTTGAGCTTCTGTCTAAACAATCTCGAATTTTGAGTTGTGTCAGTTTTAATCTAGCAGTGCGTTATAATCGTCAACAGGTTTATTCGGCAATTTTTCTCGATATGGTACGGGGCCCTTCGTGCTCGCGTTCAATTCGCACTTAGACGGTTTTTTTTTTAAAAAAAAACGTTGCCCCACACTAGGAATTTCTCCTGTAGCGTGGGTGCGTTTACAAACATTTAAAGTCACATACACAAACAGCCAGACCCGGAACCACTACCATATTTGTTCATACAAATATTTGTTCCGTGCGGGGATAGAACCCACAACACGCGGCGCAGCTGCCGATGGCTCAACCACTGCGCCAACCGTGTAATCATTTGATTGAACCTTTTTACAGAAATAAATATCATTTATCTTTTATTATAATAAAAACTTCAATTGTTATTTCATTTCATTATTTGAATTCTTAATAAAGGTTATTTATGATAAAAACTCCGGCTAAAAAGTATATAAAGCACAATAGTAGATGGATTATAATGAAGCCATTCTTTATGCCTTATCGCCTACGCATCATTTACTGACAATAAGGATATTATTGAGCCCCAGACAGATGAAGCCCTTTTGATTTTCACATCCTTGACATTTGTATTCTATTGAATGGTGTCTGTACAGACACCTAATAATATTCAATTTCTTACATAAATATGATATGGTTGTGTCAAAGTTCAAGAAGAATTGGCGTCGGTTCTATCTTTGGATAATGCAATGATATCAACATCTTTGGGATATCCAAATTATTACTGTAATAGAATAAAAAAACGAATCTATAAAATTTTATAATCGTGTTATGTAAGGCCAAAATATGGAACGATGATTTAGTTATATAAAAAAAATCTGTGTCGGTTGATTTGTAACACAAGATAATAAAATACGCATTATGTTCACATAAGTATATGTACATAAGTATAAATATATGTTTGTCCACGAGAAAAGCACCAAGGCCTTTTTAGTTCGAAAAACATCATTTGCCTAGCCCTTGCCCAGCTACGTTTAGGTCGGTTTCCAGTCTAAGCTGATGAAGCTGGATACCAGTATTTTATGAAGCGGTTGCCTGTTTGACGTACACAATCCATTTGCGGGCTAGCACGATTCCCTCTGAAAAGACTGGTTGTCAGACTTTCGGGCTTCTGACTACCCGTTATTAAAGTATTTTTATTGCTTGTTTCTATTTTACTCTCAACGAAAACTTGGTACTAGTACTAGTATTTCATGTGCCGTAACCTAAATGGGCTGTTTTTTAAAGGTAATGTTTTTAATTCATATCTCCATAACTTCACGTATTATGAGGACCTTCACTGATGATATCTATACCTACATTGCACATTATAGGAATAGCTATAGTACACCCATATTTCAACAGTTATGTTTTTTAAGTCCCATGTAAGAGGGGGTGAGCCTATTGCCATCAATCGGGCACACATCCAGTGAAAATTCCTAATGACACATTGCTCGACCAGGGAATCTAATTCAGGACCTCACGCTTAGCGCTCGCGTTTATGACCACTAGACCAGCGAGGCAGTCAACAAACATATTTTAAACACATAAACAGATGTGGATATGAGGCCAGTTATTCAGTTCTACCGGCCCAAACATAGTAATTAGTAACCAAATAAACAATGGACGGAGTAATGTTACCAATTAATAAAATCACGACGGCCAAAAACCAATTTCCACGTTGGTACCTATAATATTATTGAATATCAGGATTTTGATGAGTTTGACATTTAATTACCGCTTTGTAAACTATAGAGTTTGCAACAAAGATCCCTTGCCTTTTCACCTGTCAGTGTTACAAAAGGGACATCGAGAGGGTTTGCAGATATTCTGGTATCACCAACCAGTCAAATTCAAATCATTAATTTAAATTAAAACATAACAAAGACACTTTTGAGCGTCAAATTTACAAATAAAATAAAATACTTTAATTATTTTAGTTTGCCATTCCAAAAGGTAGTTTTGTATGGATAAGAGTGAATAAGAAACTCTTTACTTACCAACTCTTTAAATATTATTTTACATTTTTTTTGTATGTATTATTAATCAGTTGATGTGGACGATGTACAGACGCCAGCACATCAAGCTATTTCCAAACAGTAAAATTAGAACATGAACCTTGTTCTTTTATAATAATGTTGAAAAACTACCAAACAAATTTGACAGATTGGGGTAGCTTGACGTGCTGGCCTCTGTACCTAGAATAAAAATTATTACTACTACTAACAGGATGCAGCTGAATATCATTATTTTACATGGAGCGACTGCCTATCTGACCTTCACAACCCAGTTAGTGGGCAACACGATACCCCTTGGTAAGACTAGTTGTCATTTTTTGGGCTTCTGACCACCGATTGCTAAAGATCTACAAATGACAGTCGAGACCAACGGCTTAACGTTCTTTCCGAGGCACGGAGGACTCTCGATATGTGACGAACAGTCGCCATTCCACAGTCTGGCCTCGGAAAGCGTAGCTTAACTTTCGATCAACTCGTGCGGCTGTTTTTATTTAGCCACGAGCTCCTTGACAAAAATAGATTAATGGAAACTAATTAATAACTTACTATCGGCTGTCAAATACATTTGGACCTAAATCAATACACTAGAGAAACGTAGGTTGTAAAAACCTTGAGAAAATTGTATCTTCATCGGACAATGAAAATACAATTTCAGGTTCTGAACAAACACCGTAGGTGGAGAAAGTAATAAAGTCTCTACGTATTCTGGAAATAACTTATAAAGAATATAAAGAAATATTGCAAACCCATCTTGAGATAAGAAAGTTCTTATCTCAAGATGGATTCACAATATTTCATTTATCAGGTATTCTCTTTAAAGTTCTACTGAAGACGTCACTGATCATAATAAAACCTCATTTGAATTTAAAGTTGAATGGATAAGCTTCAAACTCTGACGTTTTTTGAACGGCAAAAAAAATGTGTTGCAAACATGGATGTGTTTTTAATAAGACAATATCTACAGGATGGGGGACACAAGGGACATCGGCGCTGAACCTGATCCATGACTTTAGACATGATTCTGGATCCCCCAGTATTGAAATTTTTCGTCTACGTTCCTAAGATTCATCGATACGTTATTTTATAGTTTTTAGCAGGTTGTGTGTATCAACAAATTGCAGCCAGCGACTAAACGTGCTTTTCAAAAATCAGATAGTGGACTGTAATAAATGGTATCCCATCCACAGATTTACCTCGGGAAGCGTTGTTTAACCTTGAAGATCGATCCGTGTGGTCGTAGCCACGAACCCCTCCTATACTCTCTTGGAATTTTACAAATTACAAAGCATCTAATTAGTCGCAACAATATTAATTAGTTTCTGTATCGGCTGTCGCTAAGAGAGCTAATAATTTCGTAATTAAGGGAATGAAGAATTTGAAGTAGCTCCTCTTTTATATTTTTTTGTGAGAGTATTGAGGGCCATAATTTTTAATTAAGAAACTCAATCAAAATTGTATTATGTGAATTTTCAGAGAAAAATTCATTATGTAGGTACTTATACTAAAGGAGATACAAACTAATACAACGGACTCTTGATTGTATACAATAAACTATGCGTCAGAAATAGAAACGCACTTATCGTATTATCGTTATCATCCTCCTTCCTTTGAAGTCATAATAATCATAATCATTTATTCATTTGTAAACATAGGTTTTTACATACATAGATGGTATTAAACAAAAAAAAAATAGTAGCTCTATGTTTTGCTTCATTGGCATACAAATGTTTTCTGTTGAGAACTTAATAACTAGATTCACATGCTTAGATAATAAGAACAAATAATAAACTATAACAATAAAATAAATTTAAAATATAATTAGGAACTATTACAGTTAAGTTTTTAGTCAGCGCAGCATGTCTTCTGCTATCATATGTGAGACCAGTTTGTTTCTTTAGAAAGTTATTTTTAATAAGGAGCTAGTTGTATTTAAGATTTTTCATGATACCTATATAGTTAAGTTAGGTAGTCCCCGCACTATGTCCGTCTCACCCATACATCAGGAACCGAGGTGGCGGCGCGTAGTATTCCATGCGCGCCCCTCTTAGACGTCACGGGTGCAATCAAACACCTCGTACCCGACCTCAACCTGAAGAGGCCTGCAGAGGCGAGCCGGCACCAGCCGGGGGTTGTGGAAGGATCGTACGTTCCCGCGACCCCCGGCGTTAGTTTGAGATGGAACACAGTAAGACGGAAGACATCCAAGAGGATTGGTAGGCCCCCCACAAGGTGCACCGAGGATCTGGTCAAGATCGCAGAAAGCCGATGGATGAGGGCAGCGCAGGAATGATCGTTGTAGAAACTTTTCGGGGAGACCTAAGCCCAGCAGTGGACGTCTTTTGGGCAAAATGATGATAGTTAAGTTAAAGATATCATCATGTTACTGTCCCACTGCAGGGCAATTAAATAAATAATGCTGGACAATCCACACAGCATCATCTAGCACCAAGCTAAGCAGAGCTTGTGTTATGGGAACTAGATGATATACTTAATACAGAGCAAATACCCAGAACACCAAACCGAATAATACATATATGTATATAGGCCTGCTTTCTTATATGGATCAGTATTTTAAGCCATAAAAGGGATGATTCGACTCAGTTGCATGCAGCTAAGACTAACTACGTTGTATTACCCGAATGGATATAAAAAGTAATGAGTATGCAAGAGTAGGTCTGAAAATGGCGCCAGTGGCTAAAATGTTTAGAGGAAATCGACTGTTATAACATAAGCATATTATATGTAATGCGAAGGAATGAGTAAAGAAAGAATTGAGTTTGAATAAAGAAGGTTACAAGAGTAGAGGAAAACCAATAAAACGATGGATAGATCATGTGAAAGATGATATGGACTAGGAACGTTCGAAGTTTATAACGAAGTTACGTCAATCATTAAATGTTGCCAGCGATATTAATATTCATGGCTTTAATAATTCAACTCTTTCTAATCGCTTCTTTGCCCTTGACATTTCATTTTATTGGAACAATTTAAATATTTTTTACTCTCTCCATTTTATGCGAATGAGGTCCGGATCTTTTTTCATTGTCTATGCTTCTACGGTGGCGGTTTATGTTGGTGTTAGTTACATTGAGAATATGGTACTCTTTTCTTTAGTGGTAATTAGTTTATTCATCCATTACAGTTAGTTTATAGTCCATGCTCAAAATTTCGCTTATAGGATTTAGTGCGAAAACTGAATCTCGATAAATGGAAGACAGTTTTTTTTTTGAAGTGGTCATCTCGCATTCGCACATTGGTTACCCGAGTTTCCCATGAGGGACTTAATAATTAAATAAAATAAATAAATAAATATTGCTGGACAATCCACACAGCATCATCTAGCCCCAAGCTAAGCAGAGCTTGTGTTATGGGTACTAGATGACTGATATACTTAATACAATACATTACATAGATAGATATTTTTATTATATATAGCAAATACCCAGAACACCCGGAACAAATATTTGTAGATCGTACAAACATTTGTCCCAAGGCGGGAATCGAACCCGCAACCTCTTGCGTCGCAGGCGGACCTTCGCCCGCCGCGCCACATCGGTCGTCGAATTGAACGTCTCCAGCCAGGACAAGGAGGATTAAAGTCTTCTTCGTTGGTCCAGTATCCGTAGCGCTACTGCTCAGCATGACGTCTTGGTTTGGATTCCCAGGTCAGGCAGTGTTATTAGGTTATTCCATCACGAAGTTCTCAGTAGCAGCCCGGAGTCTGGATTTGTGCCCGGTTGATATCAATATGTATAATATATTATAGATATGTATATACGTATATATTATTTCATGGGACTTGACAATACTCGTAAGTGGAAAAATCTGGCTGTTCTGTAGGTACACCTCTCCTGACTCTTCCGGGAATACTCAGGCGAGATATTATGCTGTCAATTACAGTAAGTATAACCATACTTTCTGAACAACTATTTTTGTCTTTTCTCCACTTAAAAGTTCTTTTTGTGTACTAATTCAAAACAGAACACTTCTAATATTCATAAATTTCACCAAAACATACAACCAATGGAATCGTATTATTTATAATATTTATTTAATTTTGGCCAAAGTATTTGCAATGCTGCCAGCCTTTTGGCCACCTTTCCCGATGACAGCGATGCGGATGTTTTATACCTGATGTACCTGATGGTTTCCTTATCTGTGCTTATCATAAAGAATAGAATAAATGTCAGTTTCCTGAAATGTATAGCTTGAACATATTGAAAAGATAAGACCATCCGGTCATCCCAAAGAAACAACAAAGCTAAAAATAAATAACGCTTAGTATGCAAAGAATGCATCTCTAAGGTCGTCGTAGGCCGAAGACTGAGAGTGCTCAAGGGAGGTCACGATCCAAGGCTTTACCTTAACGAGAGCCTCTTCAGGCCATTATGCAAATATTAAAAAAAAGTACACGCTCCAAAAATTTTCGGGACTTGCTTCGAATTTGTAAAACTGCGGATTGTTTTGTTGCCATGTTTTCAATTTTTCAAGGATCTTTAACCTTTTATTTTTCAGTACCTACTTGAGTGCTGTTGAATCAATTAGCTCAAGTAAGTCACTTGATTGGTCTTAATCGGTCGCTAAAGGATCGTGGGTAAGTATAAACGGTCAAGCGGGTCGATCTTCAAGGTTAAGCAACGCTTGCCGAGGTCAGTACGTAGATCGGTAACCATCTATTACACATCGAGGACATAAACAACACGATAAGCCGTTGATCTCAACTTTGAAGCTCTTTGACGGTCTTTACGGGTTTGAAGCCCGAAAGTACAACCTGCCTTACCAAGACGTATCATGTTGCCTAATTTTAGGGTTGTGGAGGTCAGATAGGCAGTTGTTTCATGTATTGGTTTTCAGTTATCTCTACCTCCTATTCAGCGTTGTGTTGAAAATAAAATATAGCCTGCGTTACTCGCTGATAATATAGCTATAATCATCCGCCTAGCATTTTCCCAACTATGTTTGGGTCGGCTTCCAGTCTAACCGGATGCAGCTGAATACCAGTGTTTTACATGAAGCGACTGCCAATCTGACCTCCACAATCCAGTTACTGGGCAACACGATACTCCTTGGTAGGACTGGTTGTCAGACTTTCGGGTTTTTGACTACCCGAAACGACTGTCAAAGATCTACAAATGACAACCGGGACCAACGGCTTACCGTGCTTTCCGAGGCACGGAGGAGTCTCGATATGTTACGAATGGTCACCCATCCACAGACTGACCTTGGTAAGCGCGTTAACTTTCGATCAACCCGAGCGGCTCTTTTTATTTTAGCCACGAGCTCCTCCTCCTCCGAGATAATGTAGCTATAAATAGGTAAAACATTGATATCGGTCAAGCAGTTTTTGATTGTATCCATTTCAAACGAGAAATCAAATCATTCCCCTTAAAACGTATATCAGACAGCTAACAAAACTATATACAACTTGAAAAGAGAAACATAGAGAGAATTAAGTGCATATGACCTTTGCAGAAGAACCATTTTATTCTTATATACGACCTTTATACCACTTCAATCAAGATTTGTGAACTGTCATTGTTAATAATAATCTTTATAATCTTTATTACACAAGAAAGTGGTTACAAAATTGTATGAAGTCCCTGACTCCTGTGCTAGGTTATAAAACTGTGTTACAGGAGCCAGTGGCCTCTCCTAAGTGGAAATATTGCAGAAACTTATGCAATAAGATTAACAAAAAATACCAGCGTAATTTATCATGTGTAAGTGAATGATATAATATGTAAAATAAAGATTGTTACCATAAAAAAAATACTAGACATACTACAAAAGTATGTCTAGTATTTTTTTTATGGTAAATGGTGTGGTAATCGCAATTAAAAAACGATTTTGGCCTATTAGTGACAGACAATTAGCACTTAGAACAACAAAGCAGTGTATAGTTTGCATTCGCCTACTCTGGAAGACGCTGTGCGTATGCGACGCTACGCTTATCTGCCTAATATCAAGTACAACAGTAAATTCTGTTGTAATATAAACGTTCTCGACGACTGAAAACTTGCAGTTCTAGCTCTGTTATTAGTACAGCACAAGGTATACTATTACACAAATAAAATATACCTATCTATAAACCCATTTCCATTACTGTACAAAGAGTAAGTTAGACGCTACGACGTTGGGACGAGTTTCTGAACAAAACTTCCATTGGTAGACAAGTGAAGGGAGCCTGAGACAACTTGACTACAAAAGGTTATATTCTCTTTGTCTATGCCGCTTGTGTGCAGCTATTCAGTAATAAATACATGCCTTTAGTTAAATGGCATACAGTTTCAAAGTCGAATCAACCTGACATCGCCCGCAGAAGTGATCTGAGGTGTTAAGAACTTTTCATTTCTGTTTTATTTTATTTGACGTCGGTAAGGATAACGAATAGGAGTATACTTGAAATATAATTGTAAAGTGTCTCCACACATGTAGCTACTACTTACTGCATTTTCCAAAGACCCTTAATTTTAAATATTAAACTTACGTCAACATTTATTCTAGGCAGGATAACAAAAAAAAATTGGTAGGAACTATGAACAGCAAAGAAAAATTGTTTGTAAACGGTTCTGTAACCATTATTATAAGGTACTATTGACGCGTTTCCTAAAATGTAAACAAATATAATAATGTTTGCATTTATAAAAATTGTTAAAGATATATCACAAACTGAACCTAGTGTGTTAAAGTTATATTTTCAAATGCAAAAACTTTTGTTTATAATTTTGGAAAGCTAAAATGGAAACACAGGATGTATCGTATAGCGCGAGCCTATTGCTATTAACTGTGCTCAAATCCAGTCTCTGGGCTGCTAAGCCAATTTATTGATGGAAATCCCAGAATCATTTGGTGTGTCCCGATTGAGAAAAAGATCTCGGGCTCAGCAATCGCGCTTGTGGCAAATTATCTGTAGCAACAGCAAAGTAACCTCATAACATCACGCCTGTTTTGTGCTCAGAGTTAGGCAGAGGTTCACCTATAGTATACTCCCATTTCGCAGTTATAATTTAAGTCCCATGTAAGCCAATCAACCGGGCAAGAATCTAGACTCCGGGCGGCTACTAAGAAATTACTAGTGGAAAAACCCTATAACATGACCGACCTGGGATTCGAGCCCAAGAACTTACTCAGCAGAAGTGGTTGCATATGGCACATTTGCAACTACTTCTGCAACACACAATTTAAATTGACTCTTTCCCTTTTAAAAAGAACTTAGTATTAATTGGTGAATTGAGTGTACTCCAATTCTAATTATTTAAGAAATACAAACCTGATGTAATGTAATGTTTTGTACATACATACAAATACTTTTGCTTACAGAAGAAGATGGAGGAAAAGCTCTTGGGAATCAAAAAATGATCCGCATCGCTCTCAATGGGAGATGTGCCAAAAACGCTGGCAGTTTGAATGGCAATGCTGATTCTCTTTTTTTTTTTTTTTAAACATTGCCCCACACTAGGAATTTCTCCTGTATCGTGGGTGCGTTTACAAACATACAAACATCCAGACCCGGAACAACTACCTGTAGGCCATACAAATATTTGTTCCGTGTGGGAATCGAACCGCACGCGGCGCAGCAGTCAATCGCTCAGCCACTGCACCAACCGTCCCGTTGATTCTTTGACCGCAAAATAGCCATCCCCATTAGACACGTAAAGAATAGACCAATCAATTGGCGATATCCCGAAAAACTAGGTGGGAACTAACAAACTTGACTTTTTCTCATAAATTTTCTTCACATTTATAAATAAAACTGTACACTACGTTCTCAAGGAAAAGCATAAGCACTATAGTTACCTCCACCGCGGAGCGCGAAGATGGGCACTAAACTTAGGCCCCATTTTTATTCTAGCGGTTTTCATTAATTATATTCTCATTTATAAACAAACCTGTACACAACGTTCTCAAGTAACAATAAGGTCCCTGTAAGTACTACCTACTACCTCCACGATATGTAGGAGCGCGAAGTTGGTTAATGAAACGCTCGACCGGTCGGTGCGCAGTTATCCAACTTTCAAGGGCTTACCTGAAGCTGAACTTATATTGTGCGCCTGTAATTGTCTGCACCGAGCTTAGTTTCCCAGTAAATATTGTTCTACGAACGGGAGCAAGTTTTTTTCTTAAGGTTTCTATACATGATCAGCTCTACCTTCATTTGTTTGATGTGAACAAAATTCCTACTGAATTTGGGCCCATAAATAAAATAAAGATTGCCTACGACGGCCGGAGTGATTAAGTGTTTCTGCAAAACTGAAATTTAATTTCAAAAAAGAAAGAAAAACGTGTTTTTGGAACACGCACAGGAAATCCAAAAGAAAAAGGTAATCTAGCATGTGAAAATAAGTAAAACTAAACGACTACTAAAAACTAAAAATAAGAAAACTTGGACCTGTGAGATTTTGTGCGTTCACGAATCCAAACACACCTATCCTTTGAGATATTAGAATTACAGAAATTAAAGTCAGTTTGTACACATAAAAGATAAAATATAAAATCATCACTAATAAAATAAGGATTCCCCTATTTAAAAGGCCAGGGATCTTATTTATCTGTAAAAGCCACACATTTTCGGAAAACATTGAAGTTACTAAGGCTTTTTTGCAAATAAATGATTACTTACAAATCGAACTGGCACAGATTCATGAGTCTAGATTGATCTTTTCATACATGGTAGCCATGGGTTGGAATTGAAATACGAACGGCGGTCGTGGTGACGTCATAATCTGCCTAACCTTAGTCTAATGGGATACAGGTAAATACCAGTACTAGGAATGCTTATCTGATCTCTACAACTCAGTTACTGGATAACATGATAGCCCTTGGTTAAACTGGTAGTCAGACTTTCGGGCTTTTTGACTACCCGTAACGACTGACAAAGACCTACCAACCAGCTGGGACCAACGGCTTTACGTGCTTTTAGAAGCATAGATCCACCCTCGGACCGACCACATCTAGCGATGCTTAACGTTAAAGATCGACCTTTACAACGACCTATATACGACCTTTTTTTACTTAGCCAAGGCGGTAGTATTAGTGCCGTATTAAAATAAATTACCTTACAATGTATGTATTGTATGTAAAACAAAATGAGTTAGATTTTCCTTCAGTACAGTTCAAATAAATAAACAGTAAATTCATTTACTGAAACAAATCTCAGATACTGACATTCCAATTATTAGCAACACGAAAATAAACACTTCAAAAGTACATTGACCCCTTCAGCGTGTCTAAAACAAAATTAACCATAAAGCACATTCTAAATTGGTAATTACTTTACTATCCACAGAACAAAGGAAAAAAATATTATATTCACACAACTTTGAAGCCTAGT
This sequence comes from Phlogophora meticulosa, assembly GCA_905147745.2. NCBI lineage: Eukaryota > Metazoa > Arthropoda > Insecta > Lepidoptera > Noctuidae > Phlogophora > Phlogophora meticulosa. The sequence continues at coordinate 12,939,481 of LR990524.1, forward strand.
CGCCCACCGCTGGGCAAACAGAGTTTCTAATGCATGAGCTTTTCTTTTGTTTTCTTATTTCAGGGTTTGCCCTCTGGTACTGAGGGAAGGAAACCTTCTGTTCTAAACCCTTTTTACCATTAGGGATGTGTCCTAGGTAAAAATATATTAAGTTTATTTAGTCCGTCAGTAAGATTACCAAAAAATATTGGACACGTATTTTTTGCTTACTCAAATCAATAACAAGTGACAATGATATAGCACATCAAAGTTCAGGAGAAGGGGCTAGTGACGTGGCTGTTACGTTAAGAGGGTTTATTCTGAAAGTTGGCAACGTCGCAAATAGATGTCAAATATTTCGCTGTTTTGATTAATTTGATAATATTTCTGTATGGAAATAAAAAATGTGGCTAACTAGCGAACTAGAATATTGATTATGAATTGCAATAATTAATATCGTAACACCGAATAGTTAGTTTTAGATGTAAAAAAAGTATTTGGTAACTTTCCAAATGCCTTTTTTTCACCTAAAACGGGTACAACATCAAATTCAATGTTATAATTGCAATTCATTATTAATATTCTAGTCAATTGGTTAGCCAAATTTCTTATTTCCATACAGTATTATTTAAAAATTAATCGAAACAGGTAAATATTTGACAGCTATTTACGACGTTGCCAACTTTTAGGATGCACCCTCTTAAAAGTGTAGCACGGCGTGACGTCACGCGCAATTCGAACGCACTATATCGTCGTCATTTTTGGTTCACGTGACAAAAGAAAAAAGACAAGTCTAGTATTTTTGAGTAATCCAATTTACGGACCAATCAGAATTTTTAAGGACACGACCCTATAGTACCTACACATATCCTTACGGTCAGGAACATGATGTAAAACTGAAGTAAGAAAAATGAAGGCATTTTATTCATGTTACACTGTACTGTTAAAAAAATGGGATATCATACCGTCAGGTATTGTGTTTACCAGCCCATGTACATATGTACCTAGGCATGTGTGTTCCTTTGTGGCGCTCTAGAGACTAAACGAGTGGGCTGATTTTGATGAATTTTGGATTGATTTGTTTTCATCTTACGAGTGTCACTAGAGACATGAAAGTAATCAAAATCAGATATAGCGGGACGCCATTAAAATAAACTACTTCTATAGTCGGGAGCCTTTAAAAATCGAAATCTTAATAATGGCTCCCAACCAAAAAAGTCGCAGAATTCTAGACCACAGGACTTGTTTTTAAATTTTGAGTTTATTTTGAGTAATTCATATTGAAGTAATCACATTGGTACTTGCACAAATTTGGAACCATAACCTTTAAAACATCCAATAAACCTTCGCTTTTATTAAATTTCCCATTACGTAATCTAGTATGACATTTAAAATTAATAATTTAGTAATATAACGTTGACTGATGTGCTTACCGCTTTATACTTGGGCCCGGTTGATGCTTCAATGGTCTTACAAGCGCTTAGTACTTGTGTAAACTCGAAGCGAACGCAAATTGCTTTGGTTCTGCGTTGTATGAGGATCTCTAAGTCTATTGACTGAGGGTAGGTACTAGTTAAGACTACTTCTCAAAGCGTTGCTGTTGTGTGAACAGGCCTTAATAACTAATTTTAATACCTGACTATACTGCCTTGTTGGTCTAGTGGTTCTAAGCGCGACTGCTGAGCGTGAAGTCCTGGGTTCAATTCCTAGGTCAGCCAAAGTGCTATTAAGTTTTCCCAATAGAAATGTTTTCAGTAGTAAATGTTCCTATTACGTGGGACTTAAGCATATATAACTGGCGAAATGTGGGTGTTACTATAGGTCCACCTCTGCCCAACCCTTCTGAAAATACAGGCATGATGCTATGTTATGATCTGTGTTATTTATATTAAAACTATCATCATACTTATAAAAGTACATACAAAATATAAAAGAATAAAAAAGGGAGGAGCACGTTGCCTGTCCAGAGTATTTTGGATAAGGTTGTCGTGACGTCCGATTTTCTTTTTCGGCCAAACATTTTCATTTTATGTATTTACGAAGTCTATACAAATAATTTTCCATCGAACTTCTGAATTTACTGAATTTCAGCATTGCAATATTTTTAATGCACGGACGTGACAGCTAGCAAACCGTGCATTATAAATAAAGCACGGACGTCACAAATGCATTCCCCTCCCAACCCTTTGCTAGAGCCAGCCCGCGAAGCTGAGCCAGTAAATGATTAAAATGTCCCTAAATCATATATCTATTTGATCCAGCCTGTCCCTTGCTGTCCTCTTCAGCGACGTCCTAAGCCGAGGTTCGTACCCCGCAGGGGGTGCCCTTAGCGATCGGTCGCTTAGTTTTTAAGTTTTTACGCCTGGCTGGAGGCCTTAATTTTAATTAAGCCCCCCACAGGAAAGTTCGGTTAAGCAGTAGATATCCCTAAAGGATAAACTGCGAGATGCCCATCCCAAAATAAAAAACAAATGCATTATATATAATGCACGGACAGGCAATGTGCGAGGATACTAAATAAAAACCTAATCTGACCAAGAACACCCATCATTTTTTAAAGTACTCTAGCCGAACTTCTCAATCATACGTGAACTTTGAATCTTTTGTTTCTTATCGACAATATTGAAACTAATCAAAGTAACCCATGTGTTTGAATTTCTCTCTCGAGGGACTGTGCAGACGTCATCGAGTAAACTATATGTTTGTGTTGAATGGACGTCAGCAGACGCAGACTCTTGCGGCGTTATTATTCCTTAAGAGTAGACCTTTGAATGGTGTAGACGAGTACTTTTTTTACACATTAAATAAATAAATAAACGTCTAAGTCGAAATGTCTTGTATTTGTTACTTCTCTTGTGTTAGCGTGAGGTCGTGGGTTCGAATTCCGAGTCTGGAAAGTATTATTGGGTTTTGTCATCTGGAATTTCTCGGTTACAACCTGAAGGGAAATTCCCGTAGTCACAATCTTATAAAAAATATATACATATTAGGTATTTTTGACAGTTTGAGACTCAGATTAAAATACGAACGTTCGTAAAAATTGAGGTTTTTCCCGAGTCTGGATTAGTGCCCAAGTTTGGATTTGACTGATTGGGGTAGCTTGATGTGCTGGCCTCTGTACACAAAGCCAGTAGGAAATACTGTACTATGTAAATTACTATTTATGGGCATTAAACATAACTGGCAAAATATGAGGATACTACTGGTGCACTTCTGACTATACCCTTTACATATATATGGTGGTGGGTATACAGGCTTGATGTTAAATGCTATGCCACCAAGTTCTAACATCAAATATTTACCTCTGCCTCTTGTTCTCTGCATGAGGTCTATGCGAACAATTATTTTCGCAATCGCGACCTGATTTCCTTTGTGTATCGAGAGTGGTTACAACGTTTGTGTAAATGTATTTACTGTGTACTAGATTACGTCCCGTGGCGTTTTCTGTTGGCGGGGCTTGTGGGTGTACAAAGTAGTGACGTTCCCAGTCTGAATTCAGAAATTCAATAAAATATATCTATCAGTTTAGTTACTATAGCTACTCAAAGATTGGCGTAACCCATAGTCGGCCCATCACTATTCAGTTTGTTTGGAACTGTTATTGTTATTTTTAATACGTTCTTAAGAAAATTTTTTAACTTATGAAACACTAATTTATATGGCACCAGTTACTTTAACAAAAATGTCACAATTCAGCTCTTATTTGATTAGTTAGTATAGGTTTGTATTTTCAACAACTGCATAAGAATTTGTATGCTTTTATTAAGGCAAAATGTATTTGGAAACGCTAATGATCAGATACTATCATCTGATTTTTGCAAATAACCTGCTAGCTTCCGCCCGCGGCTTTGCCCGTGTGTTTGCTGATAAAAAGTAGCCTATGTCTTTTCTAGGGATGCTATCTATCTCTCTGCCAAATTTTATCAAAATCCATTCTGTGGTTTTGCCGTGCAAGACGGACAAACAGACACACACACTTTCACATTTATATAAATATAATAAAATATAAATAGTATAAATTCCGTTTATTCTATTTAGTAAGTTACTTTCTATGGAGTGTTACATAATTCTACTACAAAGCTGCTTTAGTTTTAAGTCACAAACAGCCAAGTGCACAGAAAGTGCACACATATAGAGTATGCCCTTTTGAGGGTAGTTTGAGTTAATAATTCCGTTACAAGTATTTAATATGGGCTCTTGGGGTTAATTATAGTCCCAATTATATAACCACTTGGCTTGTTGGAACATTATTACTTTTAAGAAGGGGTTCAGGGGTTCTGTTTCCTCTGATTAAAATATATCTAAGGAAATTTGTCATGATAGCCACTGGGCTATCATGACAAATTTCTTTAGATATATTTTATGCGAAGCCTAAACCACTGGGTTTAGGCCTCGCCTCTTGTGCACGAGGTTGTGGGTTCAAACCTGGGCAAGTACCAATGTGAATTTTTCAATTTGAATATACACTTTCTAAGTTTATCTTGGACATCACTGACATCGGTGAAGGAAAACATCGTGAGGAAACCTGGACACTTAATTAATATAAGTCTGAAATCGCCAACCCGTCTTGAGCAAGCGTGGTGATTAATGCTCGTGCCTTCTGTGTATGAGAAGAGGCTTTGCCCTGCAGTGGGACAGTAATAGGCTGGTATTATTATATATGTTTATTATATAAGGATATTTCTGTGGCTAAGAAAGAATATTATATTTATTTATATTTATTATTAATAATACCGGTACCGGTATTTGTTGCAGGGAGTTACACCAAAACTACTCTTTCACTTTAAAAGCTTATTTATAGACAGTACGTTTAGTTATTTCAGCCGCAAATAACCGCTCGACAGAGTTTTATGTTACGACTAAATGGAGGTAATGTTTATGAGTATTATATACATACTTATCGCTGTATGAGCATTCTTGGCTCGTACAAAATTATTTGCAAAAATTGTATTCAATTAAAGTGCTTGGTTGAATGCTGTTATGTGAAAGAAAAGGCATTTATTTAGGACAAGCCATTTATCAGGCACACATTACTAAATTATCAAAAATAAAAATAAAGTAAAATTATGCCAAAAAAATATAAGAATAATAATTATGTCCTTCCAGCTGTGCAAGAGGGAAAAAGGTAGTCTCTTTTCGTTTTAATTGTCCTGAACAACGTTCAACAGTAATTTTTGCAAGAATGGTTAAAATATGAGCTGAGTATCAAATTCAAATTGAGACACCCATGTCCAATGCAGACAGTCCACAATGTTAATGGTGATTCTCTTTTTAAAATTCAAATAAAAAACCGTCGTCGACCTACCTCAACACCCAAAAACTGACATTACACAACCAAAATTACTATTCCATTCAGATACTGAACAAATCGACCCAAATCACACTCAATTCGAACAAGAAGGTACATTTAATTACGTACGAACAAACTGTTACATAGCTTCACCCCTAAAACACACGAAAATGAAGACATACACGCAAATTAATGCAAATTAACATCCGGCGAACTCCACACGATGTGTTTAACCTTAAGCTGTGTGCCCACTGTGTGCGAGCAAGCTAGCTTTGGACTGGAGAACAAAATTCGGTTACACTTTGTGATGCATAAAAGCTGGCAATCTTCATACAGGATGGAAGATGGATATTGACGCACAACCTTTTTTTTAAGGATGGGAAATCGAAAAAAAGCCCTTCCGTGTTCCGTCTTTGCCCTTTATGTTATTTATAACACAATTTTTAAGATATTTTTTTTTTCAAAAACTGCAATTTATATCGCACCAGTAACTTGTAAAAAAAACGCACAAACTTTGTTGTTAATTTCATTTTTTGTTTTTTTTGAAGTGAAAACTTCTTTAGGCGCGTCGAGCACTTTTTGGGTGAACTAAAACCGTAGGTTTTCCATGAGCTTTTAGATTATTATTTTCGAATTATTTTTGGTTTATAAAGAAGTGTTTATGATCAAGGATTTAAGTTTAAATTGCTCATGAGCACCTCATTACAAACCAAAAATAATTCATACTGATGGAACGGTTGGCGCAGTGGCTGAGCGTTTGACTGCTGCGCTGCGTGTCGTTGGTTCGATTCCCGCACGGATAAATATTTGTGTGGCCTGCAGGATTACCTGTAGGCCACAGCCAGACCCGGAACAATTATGTTCCGGGTCTGGCTGTTTGTGTATTTAAATATGAACGTTTATATACACAATACAGGAGAAATTCCTAGTGTGGGGCAACGTTTACTCTAAAACAAAAAAAAACTAATAGCTTGACGACTCAATTCACAAGGTACTTAGTTTTTACTTCTATAGGCAGTCCTCGAAGACTGCTTTTTTACCGCATGATTTTTTTATATTATTTTGATTGATTCTTTGATTCTTTTTTTATGAAATTTAGTTAACCAGTAATTGGCGACTGTGTAAGTCCAAGACTTTAAAACCTTTATATAATTGTCGGCGCACATAAGAGTGGCATTGTCAAGAGTGACAGGTTTCCGAAGTCACTCTAGCGGAGCGTCCTCCACCTTCTTGGTCGCCAGCTCACCACGTTTTCGACAAATCACTATCCATAGTGTATTTTAAAGTGTTCTTCTGAATATTAGTGATTACCATTTACGTAATTGTAGAATTATTATAACGTTATGGTAGTGAAATCGTTTAAGTTTAGATGACGTTTAATTTAAATTACTGTGTTTGGATTACCTACACCGGTCAGGCTTCATCGGAATCCATCTTGCAATGTACACATTGATGAAGTCTGTTCTGAGCTTAGATATTTAAAATATTTTGTACACAAAAGCTGTTCGTAAACGTAAATTACATATATAAATAAAAACCTGAAAGTTCCGTTTTCTATTCTAAGCGCTTTGCGAGGTTTTCATAAAAAGAAAAAATATATCTCCTGCTAAACCCATAAGAGGAAATAAGTATCTAAAGGGATTTGAAGAATTAGGATTATAAGTCAAAAAAAATAAATCTATCTTCAAGGCATAAAAATAAACAATTCGTCTTTATTAACTTTTCGTTCCACAGCAACGGAAAGTAGGGTATTAATATGAATGTTGTATTTTCACGGTAAATTTACGTTCACTATCACACTAGAGGAGCTCGTGGCTAAATAAAAACAGCTGCATGGGTTGTTCGAAGCTTAAGCTACGCTTACCGAGGTCAGTCTGTAGATGGGTGACCGTTCGTCACATATCGAGAGTCCTCCTTGCCTCTGAAAGCACGCTAAGCCGTTGGTCACGGCTGAAGCCGGACAATGTGGCAACCAGGCTTACCAAGGGTTATCATGTTGCCCAGCAAATGGGTTGTGGAGGTAAGATAGGCAGACTCTCCATATAAAATACTGGTATTCAACTGCATCCGGTTAGACTGGAAGCCAACCCCAACATGTTTGGGAAAAGGCTAGGCAAATGATGAATCAATTTCAAACTGAGGCACAGCAAAGCGTGCCCGGGTGAAAGTTATTATGCGTGTAATAAGGATTTATATTAAGTTTTTAAGGTTACAAGCTGACCGCCGATGGGATTGCAACTTCTCAAAAAACTTAAGGGATGAGTTTCCCAAAAACTATGATACAACTGAGATTTATTCAATACGGGTGTCTTAGTAACAACTTCCATGTTGCTAACTTCGAAATGACGACCCCTTTAGGGGTTGTTATTTAATCTCTTCAGGGGATGAATCCTTTTTGACGGGGCCCACTGGAGGCCCGAAGCCTGCCAGGGTTGCGAGAGGTCCGAAAGAGTTACTATGACCCTGGAACGTGAAGAACAAGGACGGAACACGGAAGAGTTTAGTCAGCAAAAGTCTGACACGCCCTCCCATGTCAGGTCTAACCAGAACCTGAGAAGTCATTGGATGAATTCCCATCCTTAAAAAAAAAAAACAAAAAAGGGGATTAAACCTATTTCGTGTTAGAACTCTTATCCAAAATTTCATGCTTCTATACCAAGTGGTTTCAAATGCGCGTTGCCTGTCAGTGAATAAAGAGTACGAAACGCGGATCTGCCTGCTGTACTATTCTGAATAAATCTCTATAAATAAAATAAATAAATAATGCTGGACAATCCACACAACATCATCTAGCCCCAAGCTAAGCAGAGCTTGTGTTATGGGTACTAGATGCCTAATATACTTAATACAATACATTACATAGATAGATATTTTTTATTATACATAGCAAATACCCAGAACACCCGGAACAAACCTTTGTATATCGTACAAACATTTTTCCCAAGGTGGGAATCGATCCCGCTGCGCCACATGTCATAGGTCATCAATATCCATACATCTATAAAGTGAGAACTCACTTCATCACTCAGTTCTCCCAACTTTTCACGGGAAGATTTTTACAGACTTGACCTGGTTCGCCAACACAGTGGGTGCGCACCCTAACAAAGGCTGGCAGGCATGAAATTAATAAAATTAATTATACAGTTATGACAATTTAATTTCGGGTAGTCATTAGTCGGTAAACGTTTGGAGGTTAATGGCAGTCGTACTTATTTGACCTTCAGACCAGGATAGTCACTCTAGCATTTTCTTTTCCTGCTAATAGAAGACAAATGGGCAGAAAGCCTTGCATTCTTCTCTCGTAACGCGAACAACTTACTGTTGTTTTTTTTGGACAAGGTCGCTATACTATTGCCAAACCACAGCAAACCAGAATCACCAGTGGTGACCACCAGAAAAGCGTCGAGACAATGAAGCCCTATGAGTCTCGGAGAAACGGTTCAACTGTCTTGGATACTGCAACGTAATTAATCAGAAAAGGAAAACGGAGGAGTAGGGAACTAGAAAAATACATAATTTCCACTTACTGTTTGCGATACCTGTCTAGAACCAGCATTGGAAGCTATCGACGAACGAAGATAAGTCATATCAAGATTATACACTGATGACAAATTTGAGACAAACTATTGTATTTATTACGAGTATTTACGTATGTAAATAATGACAGTCGCATGGATCGATCGAAGCTTAAGCTACGCTTGCTGAGGTTTATAAATAGATAAGTGATCATCCATTTTAATTATATCGAGACCCCTCCATGCTTCGATAGCACGTTTTTGTGTCACAAGTCTAAAAGCTGAGGCTGATATCCATTACTACTATAGGGTATCTTGTTGCCTACCACCCAGCGGTTGTGGAGGTCGGATAAGCAGTCGTTTCATGTAAAATACTGGAATTCAACTGCATTCAGTTTGACTGAAGGCAGACCCCAATATGGTTGGGAAATGGCTAATCAGAAGATGATGTATATATATATGATCTGGATAGTTTTTTCTTATGAGTAATTATCACGTCAAAAATGTCTACCAGGGTAAGACTTGGTACAAAAGTTTGGTTGCAACGGGAACTCTGCTTAGGGTTTTACCCTAAGCAGAGTGCAAGCAGATAACGAGGTTGCGAAAACAGCGCGCAAGTATTTCAACCGTGAAGGATTATCTCGGCCGCTTCTGATGTTAAGAGGGCTATGAGAGAGATAAGAAGATGAGAAGATATCCTTGTAGTTCCCGCAACATGCGATGGAAGATAGCTCCTTTATTTGCATAAGAACCATTTTATCCAAAATAAGAATGAACATTTCTTAAAACGCCCGATTGTAGCCGTCGTGTAGCAACTTAAGTAATTATCTAATGTTATCCTATAAGTCATAATCATATCAAGTTTAAATTGAAAATGAATTGAATTTAGAGGTTACTTCGCGAAGTTTATGGCAGATGTAAGTAACGTAGTAACGACAGGAGGGGACGCCCTAGAAGGACATACACTGACCTTAATGGTAATGTTCTTCAGAAAGGTCATGTGCGTAGTACTCGCAACCGTCGTGCGTGTATGCCCAGACGTATGACCGTAAACGAAGCAAAAGGATTATATAAGGATCGTAGCAGGTGGCGTTCTATAGTTGCTGCCTAAGGGGCGTGAGTTTATGTATATTCGTGAAGATAAACTTCAGAGAAAAAGTTATTACAAAAAAAAATGCCACATGAGATTCCTCGAAAATGTAAAATTGTTACTCAAACAAATTTATATCGTCCCTTGAGTGTTGAGACCATCACAACTGCAATAACATCTCCAAAATATTTAAAAAAATCACGTTTCACGGCAACGTGCCATACATTGCAATGGTAATTGCCAAAAGTAAAATGGCACCCGCATGCCGAACAGCCATTACAATAATTTGGCTGGTAAACGATAATTTATTGTTTAACAGTAGCAGTCCTGCATATAGGCGCTAGGGACATCAGTTTGCGATTTTCCAATCCATTCTTCATCTAAACCGTTGCAGTTCGTAGGACGAAATATCTCTGTTTGTCTTCTGGCTATTGGTGCTGTAGCTTTTAAAATTTTGATGTGAAATGTCGTGTGAAATACGTGCCGTCATGGCAATCGTGTGCCATCATCTACATATGTATCTATCTGTCACTTTTAGCTAAAAGTTTAACAAAAAAGAATGTCATACTTACGAGGCCCGGCCCTGGTATTTCACCCGAAATGTTCTTTTGTTTTGTCTAGCATCTTAAAATAGCATTTACGAGTCACAGTCAGTTCGCTAAGAATTCATCCGATCCAGCCTGTCCCCTGCTGCCCTGCCATCCACGACGCACTAAGCCAAGGTCTAAATTTATGTTCTAGCTGAAGGTCTTAATTAATTACGGTAACCCACAACCACATTTAATGCCATTCCCAAAAACTGCATCCTAAGCAGTCATCCCTCCTTCCACTATTACTGACCGGCTCATATTTTCATTACAGCCTTTATGTTTTGTGAGAAAGTGTCATAAAGAAAAAACAAAGAAAAATGACTATTAACGGCAATACAGAATCGACAAATCAATCGAAACAGCTCTTCCGAAGGTTCTTCTTCGCTCATAATATCTTTGGCTGGTTACACAAAGTTCTATATCGGGATGCAAGCTAGGCAACAGTCTGACCTACTTCCTATTGAACAAATGTCGTGAAGGGCACGGCCTTAAGATCCTATTTATAGAAACAGTTGAACTCAGCCTTAGTGAAGGATCACCGGGACAGGAAGAAAATGTAAATGTTTTTATTTCCGCTTCAAGAGTTCAGGGCCTTGTTTAATATGACTGACACTGCGACATTTTTGTCTGACAGTTACATGATTGTCACATTTAAGCGACAGATCCAGTTCCATAAAGTCATTAGACAACAGATGTGGCGCGGCGGGCGAAGGTCCGCCTGCGACGATTGAAGTTGCGGGTTCGATTCCCACCTTGGGACAAATGTTTGTACGATCTACAAATATTTGTTCCGGGTGTTCTGGATATTTGCTATGTATAATAAAAATATCTATCTATGTAATGTATTGTATTAAGTAAATATATCAGTCATCTAGTACCCATAACACAAGCTCTGCTTAGCTTGGGGCTAGATGAGGCTGTATGGATTGTCCAGCATTATTTATTCATTTATTATTTAGTCAATTTCAAAACTCTATAATTCAAAAAATGTCTGTTGGAATTTAATTTCTGAGAATTAAACCTTTTTGTTTTTTATTGTAATACTTATTCGTTTTTCTTAAAACTTTGTTTAAGCTTACTAGCGCATGCCTAGTTAGTTTGCAAATAATAATCATCATCATCCTCCTGCCCCTATCCCAATTTATTTGCAGTTTGCGTTTTTTTTGCAGTGTTTTCTTCTTCCAACATCCCTATTTGCCTCAAGAGTTACCTCTTTTCTATTTCTATCATCTTTCACACAATCCATTCATCTTTTCTGGTCTCCCTATACTCTTGTAACCCTACACATTCACACTCAAAACTTTCCTCAAGTTTGCAAATAATAATGTGATTTGTATTACATGAGAATAACGTCGTCAGAACAACACACAACCACACCTTAAATAATTTATTAATTAAGAAACTTGTATAACTTTGTATTCCCGAAGAAATAAATAAAACAGGAAATATTTGAAAGAAACTTGACAATAGGGATGTGTCCTAGGTAAAAATATATTAAGTCTATTTAGTCCGTCAGTAAGATTACCAAAAAATATTGGACAAGTATTTTTTCAAACAAATTTCACCTCTTTATAATATGAGTATAGATTGTGACAGCGCATTATTTTAATCAAAAACTAAGATTGCCTGAAGTTTTCCGAGGAAACCGCGGTGTATGCCAATTATTTGATTAAAACCGTTAAACAAATGAAAATTATACCCAATACAGATTACATTTCCACGGCGAATAGAAAACTACAATGTTTCACGTTTCTGTTCAATAAAGAAACAATGTTACAAAAGATTTTAAAATCCATGAAAATAAAATAAAACACTTTAGCACTTTTACAGACAAACCACTAAAACATTGTATGTATGCAGTTTATGGTTACATTCAGCGTTTTGAGTTGTTAGATTCTCGTCACTATCCGTTTACGTCCTTATGGAACTAAGCTCTCATTGACGGTTATTTTAAAATATAAAAGTATTTTGCTTGTCGATGGTTGAATTATTATAAAAATACACGGTTACATTTAATTCATTGGCAGCACTGTTCTTAACGAGAAAACTACAGGAAATCAGGTTACGGGAGTGAGTTAACAGTAGATTGAATTAAAATAACGTTCGTTATATAATAACCAATATGATCGTTTCACGGGGAAGTTTAAGTAACTGTCTCCTAGCACGGCCAATAGAGAAAAGGAGAAAGAACTAAGGGCAGATTGTTGGTTTTATAATAATCATTTAATGATTGTGTTGCCATCATTATAAAGTCATGATTAATTTGTGCATATATAAATAGACTAAATACGAACAAAAACCGGCTAAAACATCATAAATATCACTTTGTGGTATAAAATAAAGAAATTAAAAGATAAAGGTCTTTAAATCTTTCTTCTTTCGCCATGTAACTTACTCATAAATTACGTTAAAGTCATCCAACTGAACCAAAAATGTCATTCGGGTTTTTAATCAACCCTTCGCAACTTCGTACGAAAATGTTGAAAATTTATCGAACATGTTTCACCACTAGTCGTCAAATTGGTTTCAAAATAAAAAAGTTCGGCTGCCGGGCCGACAGATCAGGGTTTCCACTTTAAGATATTTTCCCTGAATAAGGGTAAAAAAGGGGGTTTCATAAATACCCTTATTAAAATAAGGGTAATTTAAGGGACGTTACAAAAGTATTTGCATTTTTTTGTTAAACAGTAAAAAAAATACGCATTAAATGTTTGTGTAAGAGAAAAAAATCCATTGAATATTTAACCGTGAATGCTTTTCTAAAATGTTTGAAGAAAAATGTTGTTGATTTTTTATTCCTTAATTTGTACTTTCAGTTGAATTGAATACTTAAGATTTTTTGTATTGTGCCAGATTCAGGGAATTATTGGAAGGAAGTAGGGGAAATCTAAAATCAGGGGGTGGCAACACTGAAAACTTCGTTATTAGAGTGTGTGGATTTCGAAGCCAATAGTGGGTTTTTGCAATTTTGGTATTCGTTGAAATTGACCTCTCCTCATAATTAATGTAGTTCCGTATTGGGGAAGGGTCTCACGGAGTGATCGAAGGTTAAGCTACGCTTACCGAGGTCAGTTCTTATATGTTTAACCATTCATAACATACTGTAGACCGGGTTATTTAACTATTGTAAATAATAGAGCTTCACTGATTTCATAGCATTTATCAAGTAATGAATCTTACCTACTTAACTAATTACAATCAAGAATCTCCCCTAGACGGGCGACATATTTCATGTTCTGAACTATTCAAATCTTCCTTTAGTGGTTTTTTATTTATTAAGATACAGTAGGACACACAGAAATTTTATACATTCAAGAAAATGCCAACATACACTCATTCGAGTTTTACCCAGCACCAACAACATCGACAACATAAGTAAGAGAAAAATAAAAAGTAGCTACTTAAGTAGGTTGAAACCATAGAGACCCAATGTTCTACCAGCCTGCATATGATAAGGTAAATTATTGCATTAAACCTCTACCTACAATAACGAGACCTGACCAGTCGGATTTTATGCTCATCTCAAGTCAGAATTCATTTTGTAACGTGATTTATAGATAGGTAGATAGATAGATTTATTTAGTTGCTTAGAATGTAGGTAATTAGGACAATTCTTATAAATTCTGCCTCATGACATGCAAAATTTTATTAACTTTTGCTACAATTATTCTATTCACTTAATACTACTTTGTTAATTAAATATTATGACACTCATTTCAGCGTGTCGTTTAAAAATACAACCCTAGGCTAGTTGAGAAATGGAAGACGATTTCTGCAAGTAGTAATCATATTGTTTTGTAGTACTCAATTTTTTTTTAACAATCATCATCATCATCCTCCTGCCCTTATCCCAATTTATTTGGGGTCGGCGCAGCATGTTTTCTTCTTCCATACATCTCTATTTGCCGTCATCTCATGGGTCACCTCTTTTCTTGCCATATCCTCTTTCACACAATCCATCCATCTTTTCTTTGGTCTTCCTCTACTCATGTAACCCTGCACATTCATACTCAAAACTTTCCTCACAACATGGTCCTCATTCCTTCGCATCACATGCCCATGACAACCGATTTCCACACAACTTCTCGGTCACAGGCGCAACTTTTAAGACTTCCTCTTACATACTCATTTCTTATTCTATCCATTCGCGTAACACCACACATCCCCCTCAGCATTCTCATCTCAGCTGCATGTAACTGCCTTTCATTTATGCCTTTTGCGGCCCAACATTCTGATCCATACAAGACAACAATTTTTTTTAACAATATGTAACATTAATTAACGCAAGCTTTGAGACAACCCAATTAGAGTGTTAAAAGATGCTCGACGAAGCCAAGATTCACTTGTTCCTACTGTCGTTGTTATATTTTTAATGTATTGGGTTATGTTAGTATAAAACTGTGATTTCAAAATAGTAACTAAGGAGTTTTTTCATCCATTCTTCTCCACAAGAAACTATCTTCTGGAAGGGGCAATTACTGTATTGCCCTTTTGTATCATAAGGATCTATCCTTATACAATAAAATACCAAATAAAGCAACAAAATCTGTGTCTGTTTTTTATGAAAAAACATCTTTAGGCGCATCCTCCGCCGTCACGGCAAGCGGCATGGCGCTCTCTCATGCCGTCATGCCAACATTTTACAACAACAAAACGCAAGTTAAATTTAAAATCCTTTCAATTACTATCAATTCCGATGTTGTCCGTCTGCCGGGCGCCCCGTGAAGGAAGGAAATAAAATGATATTTGAAATGATGAAAAGATTAAAGTCTTTTGGCATTTAATAGAGCAATTCTTCTTATTCTTGGTTTAATTAGTTATATGCTATTAAACATCATGGAGCGGGTGAAACTGAGGGGCAAAAATCGATCTGACTTAACAGGTTACGCAAGACACCAATAGATGGTGCTTTATCACAAATTTTAGGTGAAAAAAGAAAAACACCATTACTAAAAATTAAGTCACAATACTATGAACTTTAAAGGTCTTGATTTCCATATTTCATAAAGACGAAGATGGCTTAACCACGTAGTGAGTAATCTGTTTTCTTTTGTCATGCAAAATACACACAGGGGAGATGTTGTAATCCCTTTTCGCCAATAACGGTGGAGTCTGTAATCTATCTAAAGGAAACGTCGGTTATGTAAGGCGTGTCTTAGGCAGGCGCTTACAGCTTTAGGTAAGTTTTTCCATTGAAGAGATCATGAAGAAGACAGAATGGTTTATTTACTTTATTTATATATAATTCATGATTATATATAATGCTTATTATATATAATTATGCGGCTGCAATAACCTGAAATTTTACCAAATGAATCATAATCAAAAAACAGTACCTAGATAAAAAGACGTTTTCTAAAAATGACATATATCTAGATCGATATTTTAAATGACATTTATCTAGACACCCTTGAAACCCCATGCATACTAAATTTCATAAAAATCGTTGGAGCCGTTTCCGAGATTCAGATTATATACATATGTATATTACATATATGTATTATGTACATACTCGTATATATTCACAAGAGTTTCTCGTTTAAAGTTATTAGATAAAAATTGAAAGATCCTGTAAGAGAGTAAGAGAATCCTGTAAGAATTTACTATTTAAAACTTGAATAAACTTTATTTATTCGAAAATAAAATCTTGCTGGTATATTTTCTTTTTTTTAGTCTGTGGCTGTAGGAAAAATGGCGGCTATATTTTTAAGATTTCCTCTAATTTATTAGCCTGATATAAACTGGGTTTGTGTATGCTAGCGTTAAGATAAGGGAACTAGAAACTTAATTTCTAAGTTTAGTAGCATTTTACAAGGACTTTGGGAACTCAACTATTAAGGGAATGTAGGTTACAAATATTCTAAATATCATTTTTATTAAATGTAGAGTCTTTCTTAAGTACCTCGTTTTTTACTTTGTTGCAACTTAATATTTTTTAGGAAAAACTAAGTATTGTTTTTTTTTTACTTTTATGAATAAGGGCAGATTTTATCGGTTGGCAACGTATCAGCAGAATAATTATTACATCAAACTGTCATATATTAATAAATTTAAAAATACCTAACTATGAAGAAACGCCTTTTAAATGAAATATTTTTTTATGAAGATGTAAGATCGTTGGTTCTATAAACGAAATCAAAAATACAGCTCTACGTAACGGCTAAATGTACTTACAGTCATCGCAATTACGTTCTGAGACAGGCCTTAACTAAGTATCGGCTAACACTCGGCTAGTTTTCCCACCCGTTACGCAAAATACACGCAGATTTGTGGAGTTCCGAATATGGGCCCATCAAACCAATAAACTTAACAAAATACCTAAAGACATTAGAGACTCAATGAACAGTAACACATACAGCGTAAGCTGAAGGAACATTACATCAATTTGATTCAAATGAAATCTCAGGCCATAACATGCTAACACAGATCCCATTGGGTCTATTTATGTGCCTTGTTTAAGTTTATGTAAAAACCTTACCTAAGAATAAATAAATAAATAAACAATACAAAACAAGTATCGGCTAAGCGAATCTTTAACAATTTATTCAGAACTGTCAGTTTAAGCTACACTCATTATGGCTTCACACATTGCATATATGGTGTCAGTCCAAGATATACCCGTGTCACATTGAAACAATAATGTATCCGATAAGTTTGACGACACGGTTGGCGCAGTGGTTGAGCCATCGGCTGCTGCGCCGCGTGTTGTGGGTTCGATCCCCGAACGGAACAAATATTTGTATGACCTACAGGCAGTTGTTCCGGGTCTGGCTGTTTGTGTATGTGAGTTTAAATGTTTGTAAACGCACCCACGATACATGAGAAATTCCTAGTGTGGGGCAACGTTTCTTTTTTTTTTTGAAATGGGTGCTATCAAAAGATATTTGCAAGTGTGCAGGAGTCAATTAGCCTTTTACAAATTGCTGAAATAACCTGAGTATCTTTGCAAATGTCTGGGACAAGCTTAAAGCAATTCAGAAAGTAATTCTGACATTTAAATCAACCGACCTGAGTGTTAAAATTTACTTTTCTATTGCCGCTAAGTCGCGTTTCTGGATGTCAGCCTAAGACGGGCTCAAGATAAGGTTTCCAAGGTAAAAGGAAATGGGGCAAGTATATTGTATTTAATTTCTGTGGACTCATTAATATTGAGCAGTTAGAGATAAAATTGAAATCTTAAACAGAACAGGCCCGTTGTGTTTCGGCTCTTTCGACCTTGGACTCCACCTATAGTCTGGTCTAGCCCAAGTACAAGTCCGAGTCCATCTCAGAGTCCCAGTCCTAGTCCAAGTCTAAGCCCAAGTCCAAGTCCGAGTCTAACTCAAAGTCCAAGTCCAAATCCAAGTCTTAGTCCAAGCGCAAGTCCAAGTCCGAGTCTAACTCAAAGTCCAAGTCCAAATCCAAGTCTTAGTCCAAGCGCAAGTCCAAGTCCGAGTCTAACTCAAAGTCCAAGTCCAAATCCAAGTCTTAGTCCAAGCGCAAGCCCAATTCCGAGTCTAACTCAAAGTCCAAGTCCAAATCCAAGTCTTAGTCCAAGCGCAAGCCCAAGTCCGAGTCTACCTCAAAGTCCAAGTCCAAATCCAAGTCTTAGTCCAAGCGCAAGCCCAAGTCCGAGTCTAACTCAAAGTCCAAGTCCAAATCCAAGTCTTAGTCCAAGCGCAAGCCCAAGTCCGAGTCTAACTCAAAGTCCAAGTCCAAATCCAAGTCTTAGTCCAAGCGCAAGCCCAAGTCCGAGTCTAACTCAAAGTCCAAGTCCAAATCCAAGTCTTAGTCCAAGCGCAAGCCCAAGTCCGAGTCTAACTCAAAGTCCAAGTTCCCAGTCCAAGTATTAGTCCAAGTCCAAGTCCGAGTCCGAGTCTAACTCAAAGTCCAAGTCCCAGTCCAAGTATTAGTCCAAGTCCAAGTCCAAGTCTTAGTCCAAGTCCAAGTCCAAGTCCGAGTCTAACTCAAAGTCCAAGTCCCAGTCCAAGTATTAGTCCAAGTCCAAGTCCAAGTCCAAGTCCAAGTCCAAGTCTGAGTCTAACTCAAAGTCCAAGTCCCAGTCCAAGTCTTAGTCCAAGTCCAAGTCCGAGTCTAACTCAAAGTCCAAGTCCAAGTCCAAATCCAAGTTTAACAATAATTTATTTATTTCTTAACATACGTGAAGAAATAGGTCGTAGGTTTAATTCCAAGAGTTTTTTTTTTTGTTTTGACATCCTCTAACTCTTCCGCGAAGCTTGTTAATCGTAACATTATTACAGGAACAGATCTCTCGCTGCTCGATTTTCTCGTAAATCAGAATGAAAATGTCGTTCACACAAGTTATTATGTTACACTGAAGACTAACCTTTAAATTGTTAGGTGAGAAGACTTGTTTTATCGTTTTTGTGTTTTATTTTTAAATTGATACTGTTGTGAAAATGTAGGTCAGGAAAAGTTATTTGTTCGGTGTTTTCTAACACCGATCTATAATAACTTCAAAAATAGAAAATATAATAATAAGCGGTGAAGGGGAAATGTTTGAGCCGTGGTTTAATGAGTGAGACACCTAATATCGTCCCAGGAAATAAAAATAACTAGACTAAATTAGTACTTAATGGGACCCTGACTTAGCGCCAACAAGTAGTAATGGTTATAGATATGTTAGGAACCCACTAAGTAGGTGCTCATTTTAACTTTATACTTACACATTAAAATGTTTTTAAATCATCATTTACTTGCTGAAATCAGGATACCGTAGATGAAACAATCACCATTAACAGATGCTCATGACAGGATGTCTTAGGACGTCACAAAAATCCCACCGAGTCGATCTCATCAATTAAGATCGATCGATCGATCGAGTGCTCCAAAAAAAGTCTCACCCATTAAAGGGTGGGTGAGACTTTTTTGGAGCACTCATAGGAAGTGGTCTCAGTTCAAAGACTATCGTGTTACTTAGGGGTGGGTTGTGAAGGTTACAAAGGCAGTCGCTCTATGCAAAATATTAAAGATAATATATTACAAAAAAAAAATGTACGGGCTTACAAATTACTAAGCCTTTTTAAATAACTTTAATTTCGGAAGTTTGTGGCTGTGGTTGTTGTTTGTTTCATTTTTCCACAATTATCCTCTATTTTCTACACTTAGGAGTGGATTTTAATTTTCAAATTTAAATAGGACCAGCTTTGAGGTAGGTTCTGTAAAAAGTTATGCGAAGCCAAAAAAAAAACGTGTACCTCCTCTATTTTTCCGTCGGTTCAAAAGGAAATGGCTAGGCAGATGCTGATGAAACACAGCATACGCGGCTCAACCCAAAACCAGAACTACTTCTATGTATAAAGATAAACATTTAGGTAGATATCACACTGGAACCGCGGTGTCAGTGTGTAGTAACGCATGTATTGGTACGAGTATATACATTACCCATCTGTACAAATAAACAAAATGTAAATGTTTGTATGTAATGTCAAATGAAAGCTTTTTACTAAATGCATAATTTATTATGAAGCTTTATACTTTTACGGTACTCATACCAAAGACTAATTTAACAATGTTTTGTCTGTCTGTTTGTTTGAGGAAATCTCCGAAAGGGCTGCGCCGATTTCGATAAATTTAGCTAATGCTAGATTACTAATGTTGCAAGGAGTAATTAAGACTCCTTTTATATCAGAAAAATAACTAGATTTCCGCACAAAAACATAAAAAACCTGTACCTACATTTTGTTAAAATCCATGCTGATGAAGTCATATAACATAGTTATTACAACGTTTGCAGTATAACGCGTCTAAGTTAATATTAAACTCAGGAACAAACAGGACGCAACCATGACCTACTTGGAGCCCTGTAAGTAGGTAATAATGCTTATTATGAAGTGAACACATGCCCATCATCATTATATTTTGCGCTGTTCTCCTTCAAAAGTGCCGTTTAGTTTTGTTAATGTGCTCATAGAGACTAATTATTATTTACGAGAGTCTAAAGATCCAAATAGTTAAATGAAAAGTTATGTGAGACGATAAGGGTGCTTTGTTAGAAACCTGAGTGTAGTAAAGCATGTGCTTATGAAATTGGTGTTAGCGAGGAGCTTTTGTTCATGCTGTTGTGAAATGGGTCCTTCTGCAGATGAGAGTTCCGGCTTATCTTGGTACTTTTACAGGATTCGGTTTCTCAAAATAGGGAAAAATGTTATTGGATCACTTCTTTTTAAATCTGTCTGACTGTCTGTCTGTACAGAGCCTTTTTTCTCAGGAATGCGTGGAGGTATCAAGTTGAAATGAATAAATAAATAATGCTGGACAATCCACACATCATCATCTAGCCCCAAGATAAGCAGAGCTTGTGTTATGGGTACTAGATGACTGATATACTTAATACAATACAGTACATAGATAGAAATTGTTTATTATACATAAAAAATAAACAGAACACCAGGAACAAATATTTGTAAATCGTACAAACATTTGTCCCAGGGCGAGAATCGAACCCAGAACCTCCTGCGTCGCGGGTGGACCATCGCCCGCCGCGCCACATCGGTCGTCAAATCAAATACGTAGGTTTTTGAACCCACAGAGCATTAGCTTATAGTTTCTATATAATATAAAAAAACGGCTATTTATGCGAAATATTTTTAAACTCGCAAGTAAATCAAAACTTTTATGGTAGTCCTTGTTGACCTACAATCATGAATTATGACAAGAAGTTCTATCGCAAAATAAATATATTTATATTTTATTTTAAAAGATCTATTACAAACTTATATTTGCAGTGTGTGAGAAAATATTTTTTACAACTTTGTTAACCAACTTCTTTAACTTACTTATTTTCTTTACCAAATTAAGTTCGTCCTTCAATCTTACTTATCTTTTCATCATCATCATCATCATCATCATCCATCAGCCAGAGTAATATTCGGTGCTTTCATAGTTTAAGAACTTGAGTAGGTAATGTTAAATATCGTTGTGAAAGTAGCGGTACAATTACCTAACGCTTACGGAACTCTCGGCAGACGAGTCAGACTCGTACTTTTCCGGTTTTTTATTTGATTGATCACTTTGGTTTTCACGTTCTAACTAACATTAAAAGGAAACTTGTAAAGTGAGTACAAAAACATACCGAGTGTATGAATTATGTGTATTGTGTGTGTATTATGTGTGTATGATAGTGTACGCAAACACAAGTGCACTCCCTCTATTCTCACTCTCGTAGTACGATGAGACATAGGCATAGTCTTGAAGGGAAAAAATAAAACAGCTGAAGTATGTGACAGTAAAGTATGGCAATTGTTATTTCACGTGTAACCGTCAATATTTTCGAATCTTCATGGGCGTGCAAACGTCAAAACATCATAACTTGCCGCACTAGTAGTGATGTATTGTTCTATAATACACGTGTTATTTCGTATAACGTTTAATACGTCTTATTGAAGATGTCAACCTGATAAAAATTCTGAGAAGTCGTTTTCAAAGAACTTTCTGGTGTTGCTTTTACACGTGGTTGAGATTATGGTTTGTGTTTAATTGTTAAAAAGTTTTCCTCATTTGAGCAGAACAATAGGGATCATCATCTCGCCGTTTCCCAACAAGTTGGGGTCGGCATCCAGTCTAACCGGGTACAGCTGAATACCAGTAGTTGACATGGAGCGACTGCCTATCTGACCAACAAGCCAGTTACTGGGCAACACGATACCCCTTGATTACACTTGTTGTCAGACTTTCGGGCTTCTGACTACCTGTAACTACTGTCAAAGATCTAAAAATGACAGCCAGGACCAACGGCTTAACATGCTTTCCCAGGCACGGAGGAATCTTGATATGTAATGACCGATCACCCATCCACAGACTGTCCTCGGCAAGCGTAGCTTAACCTTCGGTTGACCCTTGCAGCTGTTTTAAATTAGCCACATGCTCCTCCATGCTACGAGCATGTGATGGACACCACTGATACCACCAAACTCGTCGCTGAATTCTCAATTTAGATTACCATCGAAACGCTTAGAAAATTGAACACTGGGACATCGCAAATCGCCCCTTTTCCTTGTAATTCTTCCCACCCAACGCATGTCTAGTAAGAAAATTGCTTTTAGCGATATGAACACAATTTCCTTCGATCTTGTATTCGAGCATGTTATTTCCAGAACTTTTAATAAACCATATCTATCATCTATCAGTCATCTGAACTCAATAGTGTAGTCGTTATACATGTCGAAGTAAAAGGTTCTGTATGGGGGAAGTCAGACAGCAGAGACGTAAGACGAGGTTATGTCGCAGACAGGGCAGAGACGGGATGCGGGCGTGACTTTCGGATTTAAATATAAGAGACACATGGGCATAGATTCGCATTTGACGAGACATTTTATTGTATTTCGCTGCGTCGCGTCTGCGATACTTGCTATGCACCACGAGCCGTATCTATGTCTGTGCCCCGTTCTCGCCTCGTCTGCACTGAGTCGCCTCTGTGTGTTTTGAAATAGGACAAAGACAAAGCATCGTCTCTTCGTCGTCTTCGTTTGACGACCTATGTGGCACAGCGGGCGAAGGTCCGCCTGCGACGCAAAAGTTTGCGGGTTCGATTCCCGCCATGGGACAAATGTTTGTACGATCTGAAATGTTTGTCGTATCTACAAAGATTTGTCCCAGGTGTTCTGGGTATTCGCTATGTATAATAAAAAAATTATATCTATGTAATGTATTGTATTAAGTATATCAGTCATCTAGTACCCATAACACAAGCTCTGCTTAGCTTGGGGCTAAATGATGCTGTGTGGATTGTCCAGCAATATTTATTTTATATATATTTATTTATTCGTCCCGTTCTATCTATATGTTTTGCATTGCAAGACTTCCTTAGCTCTTGTATGAAAGACACCACCGCGCACCATCCGCGTTCTTCGTCCCTTCTTTCCGGCAATACGCCTTATAACACCGGGTCGAGTGCTAACAGCTATGAGTAATTAATATTGTTACGCTTACTTATATATATTTATATATATATATATATATATATGCGTCGGAGAAAGCTTGGAGTCGGGTTGATTGTTGAACATTGTCTGCTTATTACTAACTGAAAACGTCAAGTATAAAACATACTTGGGTGAAGTCGATACAGAAAGTGGCAACACTGAGTTGGTGGCAACACTGAATTGACAATTGACGGTTGCCATAGAAGACATGACAGTTTGACTTTTGAAGTGGCGGAACGTTAATGTTAGAACGTTGGACTGGGCTTTTGATGGAGACGCAAGTGCGAGACGTTATTCTGCCATCCTGTATCAAACTCACCGCGTTTACCATATTGTAATCCCATCCCACCTACCTAATCGAGTGATATTGCTAAATTATGTAAACCTAAATGGATTAATAGACGCCTATACTAAGCTTTGTGACTATCATTTCGGTTATTCACCATGTCTGATCATCCTGACGACCATGTGCTTCCGACATATATTTATTAAACGTATGTTTTTACAAATATGCTTCACCGAAACGACACGGTGGAAGGCATATCTACGCACAACCTAATACTTTGAGTTCAGCACATGATTTCGGCCTAAAATAAATATATGGAAACACGTTC
Organism: Phlogophora meticulosa; assembly: GCA_905147745.2. NCBI lineage: Eukaryota > Metazoa > Arthropoda > Insecta > Lepidoptera > Noctuidae > Phlogophora > Phlogophora meticulosa. The sequence continues at coordinate 12,963,479 of LR990524.1, forward strand.
AAAGTAAAAGCCGACAAAAATTTCACCGCTGTTTGGTCCAGAACCAAGTAATAAGCTCATGGTACTAGATACTAGAAGGCAAATTCCCGTGTCAAATAAAAAACAAAAGCTCGACAGTCACATCAAAAATGTATCTAAATTATAATAGGTCTTTACCTATGAAATTGCCGTTTTGTATGAAAAAATTTAAATGAATTTTTTTCATGTATTTTTTATTTGTATTAATCGAAGTAATCACCCATGCAATCAATGCATCTTTGCCAACGCAGTGGCAGTTTATTGATGCCCTTCTTAAAGAAATCAGCTGGACGGGAGGCAGCAAATTCTTCAAAGGCATTTTGTACTGCCTCTCGGGTATTGAATTTTTTTCCCGCCAAGAAGTTATCCAAATTCTGGAAAAAGTAGTAGTCTGTAGGCGCAAGGTCTGGTGAGTAGGGCGGATGACGGAGAGCTTCCAACCCCAGTTCTTGCAACTTGGAGACCGTCTGCTGTGCAGTATGAGGTCGCGCGTTGTCGTGCAGGAGCAGCGGAGACGAGCGATTGACCAATGCTGGTTGGAGATGTGCCAGCTTCTCCATCATTGTGTTCAATTCTTCACAGTACACATCTGCAGTAATGCTCACCCCGTTTGGTAAGAAGCTGTGTTGAATCACACCGGCGCTAGACCACCAAACAGTGACCATCACTTTTCTTGGGGTAAGTTTTCGTTTAGGGCATTGTTTAGGTGCTGAACCAGGATCCAACCAACTTGCTGAGCGCTTGCGGTTATCAAACAGAATCCATTTTTCATCGCAGGTAACAATGCGGTTCAAAATTCCTTCATTTGTGTGTCTGTTGAGCAGTGCAAGGCACGTCTCGACGCGTACTTCGCGCTGGCGATCATTGAGTTCGTGGGGCACCCATTTGTCAAGCTTTTTTACCTTGCCTATTTGACGCAAATGGACCAATATTGTTTTGACGCTAACGTCGAAAGCTGCTGCTAATTCAGCCGTAGATTGTGTATCATCAGCTTCCACAATCGCCTTTAATTCGTCATTGTCGACCAAAGTCTTCGGACGACCGCGAGGTTCATTTTTCAGGTCGAAATTTCCAGAACGGAAGCGAGCAAACCAATAACAGGTAGTGCGTTGGTTTGTAGTGTTAGCTCCGTAAACGTCGTTGATGTTGCGTGCCGCTTGTGCCGCGTTGCTGCCACGACGGTACTCATATTCCATAATTACTCGAATTTTTAACGTATCCATGATGACGAAAAAGATTTAAATGCGATGAAAATGTAACACTAATCAATAAACAAATGACTACCTTTGGAAAAAAAAATCCATGTTTTTAAAATAAAATTAATTTGAAATTAGAATTCTTAGCCAGACAAAAAATATTTTGATTTGAAATGGCCAGTACTGCAGAACGGCAATTTCATAGGTAAAGACCTAATATTATTTTAGTAATCGTATTTTAGACAGATAGTAAAAATACGCTTATATTAATTATAAGTCCAAGTTTCTTCACGTTGTTTTCCTTCACCGATGCCAGTGATGTCCAAGATAAACTTAGAAAGTACATATGAATTGAAAAAGTCACATTGGTACTTGCCCTGATTTGTACCCATAACCTCGTGCACTAGAGGCGAGGCCTAAACCACTGGGCCATCATGAAATCGATCGTCGTGGTTAATGCTCGTGCCTTCTCTATATAAGAAGAAGCCTTTGCCATGCAGTGGGACAGCAATAGGCTGGTATTATTATTATATTACTAGCCTTTATTGTAGCGCAGCGGGTGAAGGTCCGCCTGCGACGCAGGAGGTTGCCGGTTCGATTCCCGCCTTAGACAAATGTTACAAAGTGTACTAAGGTTTGCTCCGAGTGTTCTAGGTATTTGCTGTGTATATTAATAAATATCTATCTATGTAATGTATTTTATTAATTATATCAGTCATCTAGTACCCATAACACAAGCTCTGCTTAGCTTGGGGCTAAATGATGCTGTGTGGATTGTCCAGCATTTTTTTATTTTTTATTAGTAAAAATACGGTACATGCCCCACAGGTTGCGCGTCGATAACCCTTCCAACATGTATTACAAACGATTTCAGAACTAATATTCTGTTAGGCTGTAAGATTCCATTCAGCAAACAAACCTTCACGGCACCGTAGCAACACCCTTTGACCTTCAGATGTAAGTCCAGTGACCGGTCAGGGTTCAATTAAAATTAAATATGTTTGCAGACTCCGTCGTGAGCCATCGTTTCTCAATGTGGCAGGTATTGGTTTACAGTCCGGATGCTGGATTTATACGATTTGTTGCTGGGTTTATACAGATAAGTCTGTGATCTTAATCAATTTCTTCTGGGTGTGATTGATAACTAAAATTTTTTTGTATTATCATTGATGACTCATTCTTAATACTTGATTATATTTTTTGCATTAAAATTGTATTAAGCCGATGTCTTTACCTACATTATAGATATTGAAGAAAAACTAAAAAGGGGGTTTTTGGATAGAGCAACAGAATCCAAAACAACCGTTCTTAGATGTTTTGTCTACCTATCTATGTTTGTACACGCATCACGCAAAAACTACTGCATGGAATTGAATGCAATTTTCATCAATGTATTTCTTGCGAGAAGTCTAACTTAAAATATAGGCTTAATTTTATCATTGCAAATTCTACGCGCACGAAGTCGTGGCCAGAAGCTAGTCTATAAATAAAGCTAAAGAGACTTTTTTTTGTTTGTTTTCTCTGTTTACGAAAAGGCCTATACCCAGTAACTGGGTGGTGGAGACCACACAAGCAGTCCATCCATGTAGAATACTGGTATTTAGCTGCATCTGCTAGGACTAAAACCTACCTCAATGGAGTTAGGGAAAGACTAGGCAGATGATTCGGGAAAAATAAAAAACCAATATTAAAAATGTCAACATTTTATTTCATAAATCAGTATAAGTACTTACATTCACTTACACCTAAACAGTTTTACAGTATAAAGACTTAGCAACGTTTACGACAAGTATCCTAATCTCATACAAAAATATTACCTCTCATTCAACCGTCTCTAGCAGTGTCATTTCCATTATCTTTGTTATTCAATTTTTATAAAGAAAAATATTTAATATCATACAGATTTTATCTCCGAGAGTATTTTATGTTGAGAGTTCAATGACTTGGTGGTTGTTGATCGTAAATACAGACACCCAGACATAAGTCACTTTCTTGTGTGCACTGAAGCTGAAGAAATGCATCTAGCAAAGGAAATTACGATCCTCTGTCTAGGAGTTATCTCAGTAATATCGCAACGGCAACAATGGTGCCGTACACGGAAGTGTAACGTAAATTGCCGGAGGGGAAGCCTGTCTGTACGTACGATCAAATTCTTAACACCTTCACTGCCACGACAACGAGACACAATAGAAAATGTATTGTTTGTCGGTCACCTGGCGTTTAAGATGTTAAGGGATCAAATTTCGAGGAAAACCTCCCATTAAAATACAACACTGTTTTTCTAAAAGGTTTTCTTTTCTCTCCCATCAATATACACTTTACATTACATAGATATGTTTACATCTAAATTGAATCTTTAGAATATATACTTGGATATACGACATGACAATTCTTTACCTCGGATTAATATCACTTTCTTACCAAATAGCCTCATCCTGAAAACGCACGTCATGCATTTCTACATGGCTGAACCATTTATCATGGAAACTTGTCAGAAAAACATCATCATTTAGGAAATCTGGAACGTTGAGTGACACAATACAATAACAGTAGAAAATTTGCAGGCATAGAGAGGGTATCTAACCTTAATGTTAATCTTACAATTAGATATATAGAGTATACATCCATATTTTTATTCCAGAACAAATAACTTGCATAAAATAGCAATTTAAGTGGATAATATCAAAGTTAATTTAAGCTACATTCGATTGAAATAGATAAAGGATTATTTGAATGGAAATAAATAACGTCTACAATAATCTCCTTTCAATTTAAAATGCACGCGTCGTACAAAGGGTGTAATAAATATGTCAATTTTAAAATAATCTCTGCACGGCTGAGCTGTATACAATATTCTGCTTCGCGCGTAAATGCATTTGACAGCACTATTAATCAATCTCAAAGGTTTACAATTTAATAAACATTCATAATAATATATGTTTTATTAAACTTATTAATATAATATATACTTTACATACATTGATATATTTTTAGATATATTTTAATTTTTAACACGATTTAAAGCTTCATTTTCATCTTACAATTTCATGTAACATATATATAACAAATTAGGTATACCATATTTATAGAACATAGAACTTGTGCCTTCTGTGAAAATTATATTTTTAGTATTTCGCATACATATATATATTATATTTCCAACTACATTATTGTCCGACAAAGGAATGTTCGTAACATCCACCCATTTTCAATAAACCGTAACACTTTTCTGTATATTATTAAGTTTTATATATAATCCACATGAACATATAAAATTGTTTAGATATGACGACAGGTTAAATATAATATATACGCTTATCTTAAGAGACAACAACGTTACAACATTAATAAGTATATAATATGTACATGATGTGATTAAGTCTTGAATTTGAAGTGTGCGTATTCCAAGGTATAAATAGAAGTAACATTGTATATAACCTTGATAAAATACAGGGTCAGTAAAGTATATAGACGTAGGAAATGTATGGCAATGATATGAGAATACATTGGATTATCCAAACTACTGGCTACAAATGATACACCTCTATAAACAATTAGAACGTCTATCGGATAAATTCATTTTCTTCTACATCAACAGATATCTAGTCTAATACTTCTCTACATTTCAATATCACTTAACATTGATTCTGCTTCATTTCTCTACGGTAAATGGACATACAACCGTTTAATATAATCACATTTACTTACTATAAACGTTTTGGCATCGTGAGATAACCTGTTTACATCGTAAAAGCCGACGCCATTTAAATTGATGTTAATTCTTCAGTCCTTTATCCTCCATCTCTTCATCTGTAAAAGGGATCATATTTAGTACAAAAGTCGGATTATAAACAGTTTTAAACATTTGGAATGGCTTTGAATATTTTACTTTGTGTTAATTTTGAAATGTTAACAATGAGTTTGTTTGTTTGTTAAGTTGAAAGCAATAACCTAGGTGTCAATGACTGGGGCTTTGAAGATTAAGTGGGAATCGTTATAAATGGCTGCACTGGATATAAACATTGATCGAGCAGTAAGCAAAGTGAATCAAGTCGTAACTCAAAGCTTCTACCCATCTTAATATAACTTTTAGTTTTATTGGAATTAGAGTTCACATTTAAAACCAATAACTGTATAATTCAATTAGTCACCAGGTTGCTTTAATTTGTATTAGTTTGTGTATTTGTTTTTTATGTAAACGTTACCCCACACTAGGATTTTTTTCCTGCATCGTGGGTGCGTTAACAAACATTTAAACTCACATACACAAACCCGGCAAAGGCAAACCCGGATCAACTACCTATAGGCCATACAAATATTTGTTCCGTTCAAGAATTGAACCCGGGACACGCAGCGCAGCAGCCAATGGTCAACTGTGTCGTCAAGTTTTAAGTAATTGGTTTATTTGAAATAAATGCTTTGACTTTGACTAAAATGCACCTGGAATCAGACAAATTTACATCTCACCTACATTCGTCATCCTACGTCATAACTACTCGTACCTACATTCGACGCAAATACATTTATTATAATTTGCTTTTAAAACAGCCCCTAAAACCATAAAAATGCTATCAGTTACTTAAATATTCAAATAAAAATTTGCCAACCGTGTAGGTATCTTAATACAGACACGATGTTTATTATCATACTAAATAAAAATGTTTTATCAAAATTACAAGAAATGTCTTTCCAAATCTTTTATATTCCTGTTTTCTTTGGAAACAAGACATCCCTTTTACGTTGCCAATAAATGTAATGGATCGTGTTCTTTTGAAACCAAAAAGATATGCTAACAACAGAGCTAAAGATTCAATATACTTTATGGAAATTATCGGTTATAATATATTTTGATAGTAAAATATTTTGTACTTAAGAAATAATTTTGGTTACTTCAAGTATTTCAATGTTATCAACATATTTTTATTTGTAAAATATGTACGTGTTATTTTTTTCTTTGAATTGTAAAAAAAGTTATTCTTCTGACCAAATTGGTACACCAGGGCATGCAAGCAAAGATCTTTTGCAAGATGAGAGGTTGACTATAATCAAAGGCACGGTGTGCATATACAATGAAGATCGGTACCATAAGAGACCCCTACCTTGTACCTGTACGCGTGAGAATGACTAGGTCAGCAAATGGTGTAGCCAAAGTGGCTTGGATGTGGGATGAGAGTGTTTTTTTTTTGTTTTCATTGAAAATTTTTGTGATTTTGCGTGAAAAGTTTATAAATTTTTGGCACATACATATATGTGTGGGTGTGTGCATGTGTGTATGTATGTGTGTGCGGCCATTATTGAAAATAATTTTAAATAGATAAATTAAATATATAAATTTTAAATAGATCTCTTTGTTAGATATTTCTTTACAAAGATAAAAAAATTAGGGATCCATCGGTGTCGGCTTTAGGGAACCGTTGGTAAGGGCTTCAAAGACAGGAAGCTGCTCACAGAACGAGACGCATGGAGGAGTACTATATTCTGAAACAGGCTCTTAATCCAATCGCGCAACGAGAGCCCCAAGAGGTATTCGTAGAGGCTTTCGGCAATCAGGCCAGTGGATGCTATGGCAGTCATTTATTTATTAATAATTAATTTAAAACTATATTTGCCATAGTCACACAAAGAAAGAAGAAGCGCCCATTGAGATAAATTATTTACGACTCTAAGTACTCGTATGTAAGTGAGTTATTTTGAAAATATTTGTACAGCTGTTCATGGTGATAAATTAATAACAGGTAGTTTCAGCCATATTTTACTAACCGGCATGCCAAAGGTATAGTTTGATGCTAAACCAATAAACACAATAGGGATGTGTCCTAGGTAAAAATATAGTAAGTCTATTTGGTCCGTCAGTTATATTACCAAAAAATATTGAACACGTATTTTTGTTTACTCAAATGAATAAATAATGACAAAGATATAGCACATCAGAGTTCAGTAGAAGGGGCTGGTGACGTCACTTTTACGTAAAATGTGTAACAAGGCGTGACGTCACCCGAAATTTCTACTCACTGTAGCATGGCCATTTTTGGTTTACGTAACAAAAGAAAAAAATAGTGTCCAGGATTTTTGAGTAATCTAACTATAGGACCGAACAGATTTTTTAAGAACACTACTCTATTATAAGATACATATAATAATTTTAAGTCACTATTAAGTAGTTTATCTAGCTTTTCAAAAGCTTTTTATATCGAAACTAACTGACCCAGCAAACGTTGTTTTGCCATATAAAATATTTGGGGTGGACCACCCTTATCATTTAGGGGTATGAAAAGTAGATGTTGGCCGATTCTCAGACCTACCCGATATACACACAAAATTTCATACATATCGGTCCTGCCGTTTCGGAGCAGTTTCGTGACAAACATTGCGACACGAGAATTTTATATATCGAAATGGCATCCTCCATCAAATTTTCAGAGCTCTAGTCGAATATAACGAAACACATTCACTCATGTTCCTTTTTCAAAAATAATTGACAGTCGAGTTTGGCCGGCGAACGAACTACGAACGGAAATCTCAAATATCAAGCTCTCAGAACATCGAATGTATGCACACTTTATGATAGTTATTCGTGCCTTTCTGTGTATCCGATTTCTGTTGTGAGTTTAGTACTAAAAATAGAAGCTTCGGAAATACTGTTGTTGGGATTTCGGTCTATCTCTCTATCGAATGGGTTTTGAAATCCATGAACGTGTAATTGTTAAAAACAATCTCTTTGTTGTCGAAATGTGAACGTGGATTTAAACTAAACAAGCGAATGAACATTCCATCTCCACTATTGCAAGTTACGTTTGTTTCAGACAAACAGAGTCAAAGCATTCTTTGTTGGACTTAACATCACGCCTGTATTTCTCCGAAGGGTTGTGCAGAGATGTGCCTGCAGTACACCCACATTTCACCAGTTATATTTTTAAGTCCCATGTAATAGTAATAGGGTGAGCCTATATCCATCAACGCCGGACATCTGGCAATTCCCAATAAAAATCTCAGTAACTTCTTTGTAAAAAAAATGTTGGGCTTAAACATACCAAAATTTAAAGACTCTCAAGAAAAGAACGCCGTTAGTCCGTTACCCATCTTAAGGACAAGTTATTCAATTGCATATTTTAAATCCCCCAACCAACACATCATTTACTTGTTGTTTCACCATCAAACACATTTCCATTAATTGGTATAACTATGGTTCTGAAAACAATAAGGTTCTGGCTTTGAACGAGTCTACGATTATAAAACCTGACATCGTTTACTGGTCACCTTGCCATGCCATCAAATCTTTAACACCTGCTGTCCTCATCTGGACGTGAGTCACAGTCGACAAATGTACGAGTATATAGTGTACCAAAATCCAAGTTGATCTGACGAGTGAACGTGAAATATATTAGCAATGTTAGGCAGAAACCCTACACGAAAAAAACTGGTCCAAAAAAACTGATTATCTTAAAATGGCTTAACACATTTTAATAAAACATCGCTAATTACCACCCCGATTAAATCAGAGTTGTAATAAAAATAAAACACATTTAAATCGGACTGTCCGTTTGGGAGCTATAGGTATATAGAACAATAAAGGTGACAAAATAACACTCCTTGATTTTCTTCGGGGCCGGGGTTAAAAAGAACACTACAGGGACTTTTGTATTTGCTACGAGCTAAGCACGCTACGAAAATACTACGAGCTACGCATGCTACGAAAATGCTACGAAGCTCTACGGTTGGAACATTGTAGCAATTTCGTAGCGCTGTCATTATATGCTACGAAAACGCTCGCCAACTTACACTAGTTGATGGGTCGCCTAGCTAGTAAACAGTAGGTATATTGTACTATTTACTAGGCGAGCCCGCAGAAAACGGAATTAATGCGACTAGAAATGCCATTACTATTAATATTCGTCCCCGCGTAAGATTCAGTTGTCTTTGTCTATATCTAAAATAGTCAGTTTCTATGGGTTATATGGCTAATTAATGCTAGTTTTTTTATGGAAAGTGCTTTTTATAGCCATCTCTAGCAGCGTACGCTGGAGCATCTCCGTGCTCTGTGGGCGACCCTAGCGCAGGACAGCACAAATATTTGTATTGTATTCAGATGTTTGTTCAAAGTTTGAATACTGTGCAAGTCATTTGTTTGTGTGGATATGTGTGTTCAACGATATTATTATATTCTAGTACTTGTTTAATACCTTCTGTGGTGAGCAAGAATAAGCGAAATAATCAATCATGACGAAAATATAGCAATATATTTAAAAGGAGAATAATGATTTTTGGATCTACAAAAATTATGTCTATGGTTACAATGGCGATTAGCGTATAGAACATTTGGGCAATACGCCAACTGCAATTTTTACCATCGATATGACCACCGAAGAAGCCGAATGATTCTGTAAAAAACAGGATAGGGCCCACAAACACCAGATAAGCTATCTCAACTAGCCATTTTCCAAACTCACCTTCCATTCAAGCAGCTAAGTCCAGAGTTCAGTGCATCATGATTGGGTATCGTGATATTGGCCGGTGGACTCTTGTTCAGGGGGTACCACTGGGCCACAGGCTTGCGAGGGTTGTCCAACATTTGCAGCCAATGATCGCGGCCAATGCCAATCAAGGTAGATCCGATTGCTGAGCAGCCAATCAGCTCGTTCGGGCCAATCCTGGGGACAAATTATTTAAAGTTTATATTTTTTGTAAAAGGTCGTGTTTGTAAAAGCATTTTTACACAGTCCTGAAAGGACTGTTTTTGTGAAAATACTCTTAAACGGTTCATCCGAAGACTGAATGTAAATCCTTTTAAGAAAATCACTGCTATAAATAGGCAGTCGCTCCATGTGAAATACTGGTATTCAGCTGCATCCGATTAGACTAGAAACCGACACCAATATGGAAGGGAAAGGCTAGGCAGATGACGATAACATGGGTGAAAAAGTTTAACGTATTTACCAAGTAAAATAATGCTGTTATGGGAGCCTTTTTGGCCTCGCACAGGTATAACTTTATTCTTTTGTTTTTTTTTTACTTTTCTACCTTTGCGTGTCCCAAATAAATGTTTTTTTCTTTCCTAATTTCTTTTTAAAAATATTGAACTAAGACGTAAAATCCAATCTCAAGATTTTGTCTAAAGTCAGTTTGAATTTCGAAAATACTCGTTCATTTCAGATTAGGATCACAGAGGAGACGAGAATTTAAATTCATGGGAAGCTTTCTATACTGTAATTGGAGTGAACGAGGTTTGATGAAATAATCAACTTGGACGGACCATCAAAGCCTGTGAGGAAGCTTCTATATTGAGCATGGTCTATATACCTGTCATTTATGTCCATCCGTTCTGCAATATCCGGTGATAGTACAGTATATTCTCTGAACCTAGTTTGCGGTTGGCGCAATGGCTGAGCGATTGGCTACTGCACTGCGTGTCGCGGGTTCGATTCCCGCAAAGAACAAATATTCGTATGGCCTACAGGCAGTTGTACCTGCCGGTTTGTGTCTGTGAGCTTAAATTATTGTAAACGCACTCACCATATAGAAGAAATTACCAGTGAGGGCCAGTGTTAAAATAAAATAAAATGTTACTTTTTAAACTCTCTTGTGGATAATTATAGTCAAAGCAAACAAATTATAACAATATTATTAATTAATTATACCGGATTTATACAGTAAGCATTGGACAAGGGTGAAAACTGGTTTCACTAACGCTAGGCGAAACATGCATATTATGTAAAAACTTGCTCCACAAGTCTGGTTGCGGAGCTTGCCTATTGCCTACCTACTTTGGATATAGCATACATACATATGTACATGGTCCTCTCATGACCTGACCAAGATATGTCATCATCTGCCTCCTTTGGCTAGCCTTTTCCCAATATTGGGGTCGGCTTCCAGCCTAACCGGATACAGCTGAATATCAGTGTTTTACATGGAGCGACTGCCTATCTGACCTCCACAACCCAGTTACTGGACTTTGACAACTGAGTTTGTTTCGGTGTTTCTTCTCAGAGTAGGATAGGGAAACACTGACATCAATAGTTTTCAAAATATGTGGGTTATTAGACGTGTAAAAATGTTTATAAATTCCAATTTTCAGTAATAAAACTTCATTTATCATTTACAAAAAGAAAAGTCATTTATTGAAATTAGGCTTGGTATCAATACTTTTTGAACGTCAGAAATGACATAAGACAGTCCCCCAAAACGTCCACCACTTCCTAGTGTTTTTAGGCTTCCGTGTCTCAAAAGTACAAAACCGGAACCCTTATAGGATCACTTTGTTGCCCGTCCATTCATTTATCTGACTGTCACGACCCTTTATCTCGGAAACGCGTGGAGGTATCGAGTTGAAATTAAAACGATATTCTCAGGTCTACAGTCTCTTGAATCCTTTTTCTTTTCCGTGTCCTTCCTACAGTTGAAACTCTACCTAAAACTTTATTACTAGAGACCCCTTACCTGTCATAATCAATAACTTTCACGAGCAACGTGATGTCATACACGTTCTCCGCCGGCAGGTCGAACACCAGAGCTTCATTGTACACTGGTGACAGGGTATTCTTCTTGACCGTTGTCTTCTTCTTCTTGATGCGTTTGCCCTGGCAGATGAGGCAGATCTTCACGTATGGATCTGTTTGGGTGAGAAGAATAAGGGTTAGGTTTGGCGTGAGAATCTTAGATGAAATAGTCTAAGTAAGTAAGTCTAAGAATCTGAGTAATTTGACGCCACGGTTGGCGCAGTGGCTGAGTGATTGACTGCTGTGCCGCGTGTCGTGGGTTCGATTCCCGCACGAAAATAATATTTGTATGGCTTACAGGTTGTTGTTCCGGGTCTGGCTGTTTGTCTTTGTGAGTTTAAATGTTTGTTAACGCACCTACCATACAGGAGAAATTGCTAGTTTGGGGTAAAGTTTTCAACAAAACAAACAACAAAAAATAAAGAATCATCAAAATCGGTCCATAAACGACGAATATTTACGGTCCAATTGATGAACCTCGTCTTTTTTAAAGTCAGTTCAAAAATCAACGCAGACGTTGACGCGGGCGAAGTGCTAGTGACTGAAAGAATCAACACTTGTACTTTTAGAAAGATTGCCTTAATAAATATATTGCAACTTCAAGGTCCACTTAAAGTATAAAAAACTACATTTTTTCCAGGAGGCTGGATATTTTTAGATAATGTCTTTGTAGTAAATCATAATCTCCACTTCAAAACTTAACAATGAAGGTCCCGCAAACAATACAATATAAAGATTTACATTGTTCGTTTTATTATGTGATACCATTGTTTTTTTAAGACGTTTATCGTAGAAGCCTAAAATATCTTGGCCTATTGTTGGATTAATAAAGAAAAAAAAGCACCCACGCGCACTTTTGCAGACAAGAGTACTCGTGTATGAACTTTTTGACATAGCAGCTCAACTGGATAGAGGCGGTTTGCCTGTGAGAAAATTAATTCTAGATTTCTACTGAAGTTTGTGTATGTAGTATTTGGATTTAGCATACTAAATAGTTAAAGGCTACTATATCAGGCAATCGTCCCTCCTTTCGAGGATGCCTAGGAGAGATCACGGAATGCGATATTGTCGTTTTATGTTTAGTAGTGTACTTTCTTGTGTAAAGACGCCGCTTTATTATACAGAGACCAACACATCAAGCTACCCCAAACTGTCAAATTTCTCCAATTGTACACGAACCTTATTTCTTTTGCGATAAAGTTGAAAACCTATCAAATAAATTTGACACATTGGAGTAGCTTGATGTGTTGGTCTCTGTACAATAAAGTATAAACAGCATAGCATAACATCACACCTGTATCTACCGAAGGGTTAGGCAGCCGCATTTCGCCAGTTATGTAAGTCCCATTTAATAGGGGGAGCGGCTTTTGCCTCCAATCGGAAACAAATCTAGACTCCGGGCTGCTACTGAGAAATACCAGATGGAAAAACGGGAATCGAACCCAGTACGTCATGCTCACCAATAGCGTTGCAACCACCAGACCAACGAGGTAGTGAAGTTTAAATCTAAATTAATCTGATATTATAACGTGGAAAGATTTGTTTGTTTGTCATCAATAAACACAAAAGATATTTTCAACCGATTTTATAAATTCTTTCACCTAAAGAAAGTTGAAATAACAGTGAGTAAACTAAACTATATTTTATTTCCAAAACTATGCTTTAAAGGGGGTGAACTTTTCCATTCAAACTTTAACATCCCCTATGTTAAAGTTTGAATGGAAAAGTACGAAATCTACACGTGCGAAGTTCTATTATTTGATAAATATTTTAGCACTTGTCATTTTATTTTAATTTGTTAAGGGCTTGTATTTATTTTCGCTATCAATGTTTGGACGCAAATTACTAGTGGCCTTGTAAGCCTGTCTTCAGCAGAAACTTCTTTATTTCTACTGTTAAGTTGGTACATTCCAAGTAATAAACATCAAACGGTACCAAATTCCCTCACAGCTATTTAAAGATGGTTGAAAATAGCACCCACCAATTTAGATAATCCTGTTAACAGCTGTAACATCTTATATGATCCTATAATTCGTTTTATCTAATAAAAGCCTGTGCAAGGATAAAATTGTAATGTCAAAAATAACCCATTTTTAGGCGCAAATCCAGAGGCCTTGACTCAAATTGTATGTAAATTACTTCTGCCCACACGTCCTCGTACGAGTGCCAAGTGCCACACGAATCTAGACCCAAATTTGGCATTTAATCTGTTTGTACGACATTTGAATTTATTTTTATATGTTAGTAAGAGACTTTTTTTTAAAGACATCTAATTAATATCATCAAGAATGAAAGAAAGAAAGAAAAAAAGTATTTATATATTATTTTTAATCTAATATGACTTTTTCATTACCACTTTCTAACATTGGTGAAGGAAAACATCGTGAGGTTACCTCGACTTCTGTAAATAAAATATAAGACAGAAATCGCCAACCGGCATTGAGCAAGCATGGTGATTACTGCTCATGCCTTCTCTTTATAAGAAGAGGCCTTTAGACAGTAATAGGCTGCTTATTATTATAAAACATAGTTTATATTTTGACGATACGGTTTGCGCATTAGCTGTGCAATTGAACTGCCAATTCCTCAGCTACTGCGCCAATCGTTCGCTGCGCTTTGCGGTTTCGATTGATGCATTAAACAAATATTTGTATGGCCAATATCTCATAACTACTACGATTAACTGGCGGAAATAACAACAGCCAATCAAATCACTTAGAATCTTATCAGTCGGTTGACGTTTCCGGGACTCACGCGGATCATCTTGAACCACTTCACAATGCCTACATACTTTGGGCACAAAAGATGGTTTCAGTTTCCTCCTCACATATCTATTTTGATACACATGATACAAAGGGAGGAACTTCAATCTAAGCCAGAATTCTGACATATACTCGTATGTACGTGTAGCTTCTTTAGGCTGTGTAAAAGTATTATTTTTGAATTATGATCCTTGTATATAAAAATTCAGTCCTTCCTTCAGTCCCTGCCCCTATGGGTAAAATGTGTAACTATATGTGAGTACGTATAAAAATGTAGCTTCCGTATGTTTGTGTCCATAAAATTCGAAAAGTAGTAAATGGATCGACTTTTTTTAAACAACGGCGTATTTTAATAGATTTTTTTTTATGTACTTATTATTCCAAATTTCCCACAGAAATGGGATATTCCGGGCGTTTTACGCGGTTTGAAAAACAAAAGACTGGGCCACAGCGAAGGTCGGCGGATTAGCTAGTAATCAATAAACGTTAAAGTGTATTTGGCTATTTTTCATCGCTAATATTAAAATAATTTTTAAAAAAATGACGATCCTGTAAATGTTTCATTAACTAAGCTAGACAGAGACAGCATTGCTACCATTTGACATCACAAAATAGAGAAGCTAAAGTTACTTCGCGCAATTCAACCCAATGACGTTTACATTTTTCGTTCGTTCTTTTTTTTAATATTTGTTAACTTTTCACAATTCCTGTTCTTTTATTAAAATTATGGAATATGTAATGCAATATTTTTTTATAGTAATTTATAATACTCAATTATAAAATGATGACTATATTAATTATAATTTTATTAATACAAGTAAATTGTAAAATATGAAACAAGTGTTCCATAACAGTTTTAAACAGTCCAATGCAGTGAACCATTACTAAAAAAAAATACGAGAGCACATCCCCTAACCCTACATAAATAAGCACGGAATAATGACGCAGTCAACAAAATAACATTTCAATAAAAAAAGGCACAACCGGAATCTACCTTTTGGTTAAGAAGGCATAAACCAAGACGCCGAATCAAGCAGAGATAAATGTCAAATTAAGGTCAGTTGCCCTTCTATACAAAAATAACTCTTTTCCGCTAACCTTTTACCGACCCATACACAAACTCCGACTAATTGAAGATAAAACTTGTTAACATAATATTTTTCACCAAAAAAATATCATCAAGCCTGTGGGGAATGTGTATTTTGGTGAACCTGATGAATATTCGAAGTGAGTATTTTGAATTATTTATTTATTTAATACTTTAAGCACACAATTGTACAGAGGCAGACTTAATGCCATAGGCATTTTAATTTTATTTGAATAAGTGGACAATAAGGCATTGACTTTAAAGTGGATAAAAGACAAAAGTAGTTGTTCAGAAAATAGAATAAACTTTCTGTATTTAAAATAAATAATAAATAAATAAATATTGCTGGACAATCCACACAGCATCATCTAGCCCCAAGCTAAGCAGAGCTTGTGTTATGGGTACTAGATGACTGATATACTTAATACATACATAGATAGATATTTTTATTATATATAGCAAATACCCAGAACACCCGGAAAAAATATTTGTAGATCGTACAAACATTTGTCCCAAGGCGGGAATCGAACCCGCAACCTCTTGCGTCGCAGGCGGACCTTCGCCCGCCGCGCCACATCGGTCGTCATTGGCATTTGACAGGATAACATCTTGCCTGAGTAGTCCCGGAAGGGTCAGGCAGAGGTGTACCTATAGTACCTACACCCACATTCCGCCAGTTATGTTGAAGTCTCACGTAATAGGAGGCGAGTCTATAGCCACCGACTGGACACAAATCCAGACTCCGGGCCGCTACTGAGAAACTCCAGATGGAAAAATCCAATAAAACTTTGCCTAATTCAGGTATTCTATAGCTATCTAGGGCACTAGTCTCTTACAAATGTATTAGTTTTTGAATAAGGTTGCTTGTTGTTTTAAGGCTTGTTTTATATCAGTCATATTGAGAAAAATAAATCAAATTATTATTTATATTACGAATTCTTTCTTTAACACTTTGAACGCCAAATGACCGACAAACAATACATTTTCTATTGTGTCTCGTTTTCTGGCAGTTAAGGTGTTAACATACTTTTATATTTTAACAAAATTAAAAATGTTATTTAAAAAAATATGCATAAAATAGTGCTCCACCCGCAGCAAGATGGTAAGACTCAAGCTAACTGTAGTTAGGGATCCAGAGTGAGGAACCTCCTCACAATACGTCCTGTGTCCAAGACGACCGCCTTCTAGATCTGACTCTCGATACCCCAAGTATTTAGTTATTAGTTCAGGAATCATGCTCACCAGTAGCGCTTGCAACGACGAACAAAATAGCAACTAAAAGTAAAAAAGTAAAGTAAAGTACCAGCCGATTACTATCCCACTGCAGGGCAAAGGCCTCTTCTCATACAGAGAAGGCGTGAGCATTAATCACCACGCTTGCTCAAGACGGGTTGGCGATTTCAGACTTATATAAATCCAGGTTTCCTTACGATGTTTTCCTTCACCGATGTCAGTGATGTCCAAGATAAACTTAGAAAGTACATATGAATTGAAAAACTCACATTGGTACTTGCCCAGGTTTGAACCCACAACCTCGTACACAAGAGGCGAGGCCTAAACCACTGGGCCATCATGACATTTTTAAACGTAGGAACGTGAACGCAAATAGTAACTAATACAGCCAAACTTTTCCCACTAATCCAGATTTTTCTTTTTTCTAGGTTACAAACCGCCTTCATTACTTCATCGTACATTTTCCTCCAGAAAGCGGTTTCGGTGAATTTCGGGAGGATTCGTAAAACTTCGGATGTCTTCGGTAATCTAGTCACGTTGCTCCTAAACGGCATTCGGAAATTGTTGCCGATTGTTCATTTTATGACGTCGTGTGTAGGTTAATGTTATTTCGATTGTCAAGGTTTTATCGTATCTTTTGATGGTATGTATAAGGAATGAAATAACCAGCAGATTTATTTTTTAGAATACGGAATCGTCCCTGACAGCGTCTAGAAAGGGTCGTACTAATTTATTTATTTAGTTGACGACCTGTGTGGCGCAGAGGGCAAAGGTCCGCCTGCGACGCAGGAGGTTGCGGATTCGATTCCCACCTTGGGACAAATGTTTGTACGATCTACAAACATTTGTTCCGGGTGTTCCGGGTGTTCTGGGTATTTGCTATGTATAAAATATATATCTATGTAATGTATCGTGTTATAAGTATATCAGTCATCTAGTACCCATAACACAAGCTCTGCTTAGCTTGGGGCTAGATGATGCTGTGTGGATTGTGCAGCAATATTTATTTATTTATTAGCACTACCGTTAACGTACGTTACGATTTTTTTTCGTGGCGATAAAGTGCATTAATCTTATTTTAATTGTACATTTTACATAGATTTATCCAGACTCAGATCTTACATTTTCGATAAATGATACTAGAGGCTTATGGTAACTAAAGTATGAAATAATTACCTCGGTCTTAATCAAATCAAATCAAATCAAATCAATCTTTATTGTGGACTATAGGTATGCATCATAAATACAGGTCTTAAATAATTAAAATAAGTTCAGCTATGTCCTGCCGTTGAGGCATACAATAATAAAATAAAAATCAGATGTTAGAACACAATTACTCATATTAGTCTCGATACATTATTAAAATATTCAAATTAAAAATAATACAAATTAAAAACAAATATATATCTTATTAATTCAAGAGATCAATTTATACACTTAAATGTCATGCTACATATTAAAATCTGTTTATATATATAATTATGAAATTTTATTATAATTTTTCTGTTGAGAATTCAGTTACACTGTAGTAGGTTTTATCACATAAAAAATTGCGTAATTTACTTCTAAATAGTGCGGCACTTAAATTTTTCCAAGCACTTGGTAATTTATTATAAATTATCGGGGCCATGCAGTAGACACTTTTGCGCTTCAAAGCGGTTTGACATGATACCTGGCATAACTTGCTATTGTCGCGTCTATTCCTTGGACAAACATCAGCTATGCGTTCGAAACGAGACGGATTTTGCTTAACAAACATTGCTATTTCGAAGATGTATATACAAGGAAGTGTCAAGATCTTGTATTGCTTAAAATAGGGCACGCAACTGTCTGTAATTTTAAGTTTAAACTTTGATCGGAGACATCTTTTTTGAGCTTTAAATGCTGTCCCGATCAGTTGAGTTCCCCCAGAAAATGACGCCGTACCGTATGTGAGACTCAACTATTCCATAGTAAGCCGTAAGAAGTGCTTTGTCATCTACTATCGAGGACAGTCTATATAAAACAAATGCGGATGAACTCAGTTTCTTACATAAAATATCTATATGTATTTTCCAGTTTAAACTGTAATCAATGTGTAGTCCTAAAAATTTAGTATTTCCTACTTCCTCAATATTGATATCTTTGTAATGTACGTGAGGATTAGTCCCTCCGTGAGTACGCTGTCTAAAGTGAACAATCTTAGTTTTACTTAAATTAATCTTTAAATTATTTATGTCCAACCATTTAATTATTGAGTCAAGAGAATTATTTATGTCATTTTCATATGTACTTGCGTTCTTACAAGGGATCGTTACTGTGCTATCGTCTGCAAACATAGTTATAGGTTGATTTAGGGACAGGGGCATGTCATTTACATATAATATAAACAATAATGGGCCCATAACGGTTCCCTGTGGTACACCGTATGAGATTTTACGTTCTCGTGATCTTATTATCTCCTCATGTTTATCGATTACATTAATGCGGCTAACTTCTGTTATTTGTGTTCTGTTTTCTAGGTACGATTTAATAAGTTCGAGTACGTTACCTCTAATGCCATAGACTTCTAATTTATTCATTAATGTATTATAATGGACATAATTGAACGCCTGAGTCATGTCGCAAAATATAGCACATATGGGGGTTCGTTTATCCATGTTTTCAATAATAGTGTTTAAGAAATCAAAAATTGCCATATTTATGGTTTTGTGCTGTCTGAAACCTTTTTGTTCTTCGCAGAGTATGTTATATTTTTCTATGTAATTATACAATTGTCTATAAATGTATTTTTCAAATATCTTTGATATAACCGGTATGAGTGATATTGGCCTATAATACTCCATCAATTCCTTATCTTCTTTTTTAAATAAAGGTTTAATAATTGATGTTTTTAAAGCATCCGGATATATACCCGCATAAATAATAAGATTGAGTATATGACTGAGATGTTCGCATATCTCTGCTGAAACTGACTTCAGTACATTTGTGGTAATTCCATCGATACCTACACTACCAGTGTTTTTTAGGGACATTATTATTTTATATAAGTCTTGTGGTGTACTGGGGGACATAAACATTGAGTTTTCTTTCATTGATGAAGTACATATTTTTGGTATAAATTCAGCGTCTATTTTTGGGCGTATTTTGTCAACAAAAAAGTCATTGAAAGCGTTAGCTATATCCCCAGGATTATGTAAAACTTGGTTACCAACTTTAAATTTTTCAATACGTTGTTTAGGAATATTGTGTTTTGTCTGATTAATTACTTGCCATGTTGTCTTTGCTTTATTTTTAGATTGTTGTATTTTGTGGTTATTTTGAGCTCTTTGTGTTAAATTAATTATTTTATTATATAGTTTAGAATAAGTAGCCAATTTCTTTTTATTTTCGTAGTTAGGTTTTAATCTTGACTGCCACAGAAGTTCCCTTTTCTTCCTACTGCATAATCTAACGCCATGTGAAAGCCATTTTGGTTTTTTAATAAGGTTTATTTTTATTTCTTTATATGGAAAGCATAAGTCATAGAAAAGTTTAAATGTGTTGATAAATTCGGAGTAAGCTATGTTAGGATCGTCAGTAAGATATATCTCAGAAAATTTCAGATTTTTTATGCTGTTTTGAAATTTTTGTATATTCTCCTTATCGTAATCTCTTCTTGTTATATACCAAGATTTAATATTGGCTAGATTGGGAACTGGGCATTGAAGCAGCTGCGCTGTGTGATCTGACAAGGCAAACTCTAATACATCCGTTTTACAAGTCTTCCTAAAGTTATGTGCAAAGTTATCTATGCATGTCCCACTGGCCATTCGAGTTGGCTGCTTGAGGACAAGTTTTAAGTTGTAGCTTAATAACAAATACTCCAGTGTAGCTGAAATATTACTCGGTTTTAAAACATCTATATTAAAATCGCCTGCGATTACAATATTAGCATTGAACTCCTCGGTTCTGAGTTGAGCTCTACAATTTCCGTCAAATGCTTGCAGTGACTGAATAGGTTCACTCTTATATGTGTGGTTCTTT
Organism: Phlogophora meticulosa; assembly: GCA_905147745.2. Lineage (NCBI taxonomy): Eukaryota > Metazoa > Arthropoda > Insecta > Lepidoptera > Noctuidae > Phlogophora > Phlogophora meticulosa. Next base: position 12,984,276 of record LR990524.1, read on the forward strand.
CCTCAAAAAGCCATCTCGGACACTAATCTGCATGATCCTCCCACGATCTAACAAAGATAATGTCTGTATGTGTACAAATATTTATATATATATACAAAAACAAGAAACGAAACAAATATATTACTCACCTATTAATATAAAGATTAAGAATTGAGAAATTAGAGAATAAAGTGTGAATTTATAAAATTAAAAAAATAATGATCGAAATTATATTATATTGAATTATAATGATTAAAACTGAATAAGAACTGACTTATATTACTAACGACTTATCTTCTAAACATTCTTGAACACTGTAGTAAATTTTTTCTGCATCATTCTGAACAATACTTTTTTGAACAATGGCAAAAATAGTATTCCCTTTTTACGTAAGAAATATTGTAAAACAACATTGATAGTCTTGTAGAGGCTGTACAGGCTCTGTAAAGACCATAAAGGCTCTTGTAGAGCATGTTAAAGAAACCTAATAGTTAAAGATTTATTAGCGAGCATTTTATCCCATTTCCTGTAATTGGCTCTCAGGATTTGCATGAAATGGTAATCAGAATATTGACCATCTTTGCGATTTTATATTCTAGGTCAACCAAAACCCAATGTTTCTTTATTTCTTTGAATAATTTTGAATTGGTGTCGGAGCCAATTGTAGATTTCTCCGTATTGCTTAGCTACTAGCCGTTTACACAGTTGATGGCAATAGGCTCGTTCCCTATTACTCATGTAACATTACTGGCAAAATGTGGATTTTCCCAAAGGTACACCTCTGTTCAGCCCTTGAGGAATAAAGGCATAATGCTATACTATGCTAGCCGTTTGTAAAACCGGAGTCATTTTATATTACGGCAGATTAACATTCAGTCAAAATGTCATCGAAACATGTGAGCTGGTCGCAGTAGGCAACCAAACTTTAACATCCCAACCAAATGAGTTAGGTTACGTTAGAACTGGGCTTAATATATGCGAGCCGTATGAACGAAGTGAGTGAATGTTCGGTCTGCCATAGTAAATTGTGACTAAACTTAATACAAAATGGCTAACCGTATTTTTATGCGGCGAATCCTACTGTCAAATCTTAACACATTTACTGCCCTGCAATAAACACAATATAAAATCTTTTTAACAAAAAAGAAACTTCCAAAAACTCCCTATTAGCTCTAAAAAGTATAAAATAATACTAAATTGAATCTACATAATCTTGAAAATCTAACCTATATAACCTAACCTACCTAACCTATAACAAAATTTAACAATTTTTTGGAGCGGAGGAAAGCAGCGATTGCGTTTGATTTGCCGTCATTTTTTGAAGAGTTCCGCTGTCTGTCAACGAAACCCATCATCAGATCTATATGAAATTTAAATGGGACCATTTCGGAATAAACCCCTTTCAAATAAATAAATAATTTTGTAAAACCGTCAATATTTGACTAAGTTATACCCGAACATTTATACAAAAAAAAAAAAAAACCGAATTGAGAACCTACTCCTTTTTTGGAAGTCGGTTAAAAACGATTTTTAACATATTTTACACTACACACATAGTCTGCCACTTATCGTACTAAACAGGTTTAATTTTAAGTAGTGAAATTATACAATAGGACCAAAGTTCTTAAAGAACATCTACAAATACTACTTTTGAAACTGAAATTCAGACGGAAATGTCTCGGTTGGCTTCAACAAGTTTTTCCAACGGACTAATTACTCATTTGCCAGTCTCAAGTCCGACAAACCGTTGGTACTACCGCGTCTAGGGGACTCAGAACTAATGACAGAATGGTCATTCGGTGATATTTATTCTATCATTAACAAAACCTTCGTACTTGAGTAATTCCCTAATTATTTTCCAATAAATCAACCTTTTCATTGATAGAATGAGGAGGAAGCTCGTGTTGATTTATGATTATGTTCTGTTGATAGCTAAATTATTCAATTCGTTCGTCTAGTGCTGAGCACGAGGTCTTGGGTTCAATTCCCGGATCGGGCAAAGTGTTATTGGGATTTCTCAATAGCAGCCCGGAGTCTGTATTTGTTCCCGGTAGATGTCAATAGGCTCGCCCCCTATTGCATGGGACTTAAACATAATTGGTGAAATGTGGGTGCACTATGCCTCTGCCTAACTCCGTTAGGATTACAGACATGATGTTATGAGTCCAATTATTTGTTTTGTTGATCCATCCGTTGTTTTTAAAGGTCATGTTATGGGACCCGAGACTGCTTTTCTATCCCTAGTACTTACAAAGGACTATGGCTTGTTAGATGTGGGTCTTGTGAATAGATTCTGATATAATAATGATATTGTAATCCGTAGATGTATTTGACCTTTACCCTGATACGAAATATTACACACAAGATGGAAATCCTGATTTATATCTAACCCATGAAATTTTGTTATAAAATAAATTAATTACTTTAGTACCTAGGAGGAGCTCGTGGCTAAATAAAAACAGCCGCACTGGTTGATCGAAGTCTAAGCTGCGCTTGCCGAGGTCAGTCTGTGGATGGGACCCGAAATTACCCGTTCTATATTTAAAAACCATTTGAATATTGTTTGACTGTTTAAAGCCAGAAAGAATTAATGTTCACCAGCCTGTATAAAATAAGGTCTGCTATTGTATACGACCTTTACAGTACTTAACAAAAACGTAATACAAAATGGTTGACTACTCATCTACATCATCACCATAACCTCATCACATTCAAAATGAAAACCGAAGAAATAAAACACGATAAAGGTAATATATTCACTTATGCTAACACTCCTGAAGTCATACTAATCTATATAGCAGATAATCGCTCGCTGCATCTCACTTCATAAAATTCCATTTCGCCTTGAGCTCAGGAAAAATAAAATTCCCCGTACCGTTTTCCAATTCCTTTAGTTTATTGGAAAGTTCATCAGTGGACGGATCGTCCCAAATACCGATATCGATACCGATTCCCGGGGATAGTATTTATTAGTATTCTGGTACCGTCGTTTCTCGATACAACTTTTGAAATTGCAGTCTCGTGCGATGGTACCTATGTGGGGCTTGTTTTTATTTTGTTGTCATATGTGTGGATGTGTAGATCACATGCCTTAATAAAAAACAGCCACACGAAGCCACTGAAGGTTAAGCTACGCTTGCGGAGGTCAGTCTGTGGATGGGTGACCGTCCATTGCATAATATCGAGACTCCTCTGTGCCTCGGAAACCACGTTAAGCCGTTGGTCCCGGCTGTTATTGCCATTTGATTCATTTTTAACCACAGACTTCTGAAATTAGTTATTTTACAGATCTTAGTGATATTTTTATATGTTAAAAATCAGTTGATTTTTTTTGGGTTAAAGTTTTTAGTTTTCGTTTTTTTAGTGGCTCAATTAATAAAATTTATTTAACTACAGCTGCCAGCTGTTTATCACCCTTTACAAAAATTCAGTAGGTGAAAAATAAATCATCCCCTATTTTCTACACTTAGGGGCGGTTTTCAATATAAAATTTAAATGGGAATAACTTTGAAAATACCCTAACCTATAAAAGAGAGTCGAAATCGGACTACACTGTAAAAAGTTATGCGTGGTCATGGAATTGAGTACTGCTTCTTTTTTTTAAGTTAGCCTGTGTTGTCCCACTCCTGCGCAAAGACCTCCCCCCATTTATTCCACGTCTCTCGATGATTTGCTTCTTCTGGCCAATTCGCAAGGAAGCCATCCAATCCATACTTTTTTATGTACCATACCATAGTAGGTTAAAAATGCTAGTTTGATGCAAAAGTTTACCAAATTTTAATAGATTTCTAGTAAGTACTTGTTGTACCCAAGGACCACATCTGTTTAGAACCAATACAACGATACAATGACATTAGTGTACGCTAACGGAATTAAGCCTAGTCCACTTAGTTATTAATTCAGTTAATCCGTTTTAGGGGAAACCTAATTATTGGCCAATACTTGGGCGTGCCGTAATCAGATTAAGAGTTTGGAAGTCGTAACTAAGTGTTTTTGTCTAGGGGACATTGTAGAAAGAAAGAAAGAAAAAACGTTGTGTAATATCATTCGGTAATAGTAGACTCTATCGACTATGTTTTTTTTTTAATTGCTTTCCGAACCTCTGAAGAGAACCCGGTAGGAATTGAGTTGTATGGACATTTTGCCATTGTTTTGTACGACTACTAGCTGTAATCCTGGAGACACATTGATTCCATTCTAATCTATTCTATTCTCAGTAAAATTCGAGTACCTTGAAGGATCCAGATATTTTCCCCGATTTTTATAGTACGCTCTAGAATTTTCTAGATTATCGTGTACACTTACCCGATGATCCATTGATATCCATTGCCTTCAGGTTCCTGGCCTTGATGACGGTGACAGTAAGCCGGCCCGCAGTGGGTAAGTAGCACAGCGATAGCATCAGCTCTCCAAGATCCTTTTTCTCCTGTTAACAAAAATAGTATTATATTATTAACTAGCTGCCCAGCCTGACTACACCTGCATATGTAATAAATTATCGTCTAAGTATAATACACAACGATATTAGAACACTTTCCATCAGTGACAGAATATTAGAAATCAGTAGTTTACAGGATTACCTTGCACATCTAAGCTTAGAAACTGTTCCTCTTTATAATATTAAAAGTGTATATTAGTGGTTGCATTGTGACTCTGAGCATGAGATCTCGATCCTCGATCTCGATCCCTAGGATCAGGCAAGTTTCTTTTAAGCTTTTCAAAGCAAAATTTTAGTTACAGCGCGGAGTCCGGACTTATCAATATTTATAAAAATGAATCCCTATTTCCCTTCGTCACGCCATGACTTGAGATCGGCTTTACCAATTTCATTAATCTTTTTTTAAGATGTAAATTATGTAATGTTTTTTTTTGTGATCTTTTTTTATGGTTAGGAAATGAAAAAATAAGAAAATTGCGCAGAGAATTGGAAATATTCAGAAAACTTAACGACTATTTTAACTTCGCACGTTTGATGAATGTGAATTCTACCCGCCGGTAACACCACGGGGCGCAGCTAGTATCTAACGTAATTATCAAGAAAAGCTCGTATGTAAGAAGAAAAATAAATATTATGAAGAAAAATGACTCTGAAGTTAATTTAATTAGGGGACTAGGAAATAACGGTGTCTACACACGAGCGGGTTCCATGCGGCGTATCAGGGTTTCACACGTCAGCAGTTTTATAACTCAGTATGGCTTCGTGATACTCAGTAGTAGGCCTCTTGAATGCCAAAGGCTCAATGTGGCCGTGGCAATCAAGGTCATTAACTTTTGATAAGAAGTCTGCTAACATTTTTACGCGAGATCAACGGGGAAATCAAATGTTAAGCATCGATTATCATCATTATTTCAGCCAAAAGATGTTCACAGCTGGACCTAGACTACCCCAAAGATTTTTTACAAAGTTCGGTACTGCGTCGGCCAGATTGCTCTTGCTGCAATTTTAACTAGATAGCTGCGTCACCTAGTACGTGGTCGCCACATTAGAACCTTTCTACTCCAACGGCCATCGGTCTGCGAGCAACCAGTAGGTATTGATATATAGGTATAGGTCGTATACCCAGAGATACAACAACAAGTAACGGTTACATAACTCAAAATACACGACATCTTATCAGACGCTTTGCCAAAGGACCACGAAGACACATACAATTTACAGCAAGGAAATTTCTCGGCGACTGATCGGACCTTCACGTGACCGGAGGGCTGGCTCATTCTTTGCCCAAATAATTAGTATTGCCATCCAACGTGGTAATACTGCCATTCTTTTGGGCATGTTTCCAGATGACAGCGATGCGCAGGAGTACTTTGACGCCTGAGTGTCTCGGTCGGCTTTTATTTTATATTTTTTTTGTATATATCTAAAGAGTTACTTTTATATTATAATTGTATATATGTTAATTTTAAACTTTAATAAATATATACTATATGCCATATAATATACAGACATGTATCCTAGTCTTTTGCCGTCGACTTCAATATGTAAGCCCTTACATCTGCGGCTCGCAAGTGATACATTTAATAATTAACCTGTCGCTGCATGATATATGGTCGTGTATTTGTTATAACAGAAAAGATATGTTACCGCCTGAGCTTTGTTCACGAAGGACTTTACTTTAAAACCATTTACTGAAATGAGAATTGAAAACATAATCTTCATCGGCATGTTTTTGTCTGATAAGCCGACTGCCATTAATTGTGATTCATGGTAGATATTAATGTTGTGAAGGTTGATTCTGTGAAAATATCTCCGTGAAAAATTTAGTCAAATATGAAGTGAAGTGGGCTGTCCGTGTTACTCAGCTCAAGTTAGTTTAGACACGTAAAAGCCAACGTGGAAATAATAGCATTGGAAAAAAAAACCATTTCGATTTTCGATTATGATTTTAATAATCATTATTATCTGCCTAGCCTTTTCCCAACCTTCAAGGTCGGGATACTACTGCCGTTATTCACATTAACATATTAGTATGGATATCTTATTCTGCAGTACCCAATCCCAGAGTAATAAACATCCATACACCCTCACATCATCTCATTTGCCTAGCCTTGTCCCAAACATGTTGGGGTCGTCTTCCTGTATATCCGTATGCAGAAAATTACCAGTGTTTTACATGGAGCGACTGCTTATCTGTCCTCCATAACCCAGTTGCTGAGCAACACGAGTCCGCTTGATAACACTGGTTGTCAGACTTTCGGGCTTCTGACAACCCGTTACTACTGTCAGAGACAAAGACGGCCGGGAACCACAGCTATACGTTATTTACAGTCTCCAATCATAGACTGACCTCGGCAAGCATAGCTTAATATCGGAACGACCAGTGCGACTGTTTTTACTTAGCCACGAACTCTTCATTATAATTGTAATAATGTAATTCGTTTATAATTCTGTCAATACTTAGCTCTTGGTGTGTGACAGCTCACTTTATCGTTTGCTTCACCCTAGTTTACACCGTTTTTTACAGAATATCACTGAAAAACAATGCCGACAAACACCTTGTATATGTACATCGAGAATTGAAGAAAAGAAATGCACCATCGAGCAAGCAGAAACTTGCGAGACAGAGGAAGACAGCCTTTGCCCAAGGGTAGGAAAAACAGGCAAATAAAAAAAAGAACTAACGCAGGCCTGTGAAAACTAAGACTGCTTTAACTGGGACAGCGTAACTTCAAAGTTTTTAAAACAATCATTACAATACTATAAAAGTTCAAAAGGAAAAGGTGCTGGACCTTTTCCCTTTGAACTTTTAAAGTACCCCGACCTAAAAACTCTGGTCTTAAGACCTATAAGTAAACAAAAGAAAAATAATGAAAGAAGTAACTTTTACTTGAAGTCGTAAAGCCTTATGTGATGTGATTATTGTTTTACTTTTCTGTAGTTGTAAAAGATAATGGCCAATACAATTGGTGAGGTGGATATAAATTAACTCAATAGGATCATTTCTGTGTGGATCATAGATATCATCATCATCATTTTAATAAAACTAACTTAATTTCAAAAATAAATAAATCTCCTATTTTATTCAAGTACTAGCTTTGACCCGCGAATTCGCACGCGTTGAATTTGGAATCAAGTGTCAAAAAAATGGAGCCTATGTTTTAAGTTACCTTTAGCAACACATAAGTGAAAACTGCATTCAAATTGGCCGTAGTTTTTGCGTGATGCATAAAAAACATACATACAGACATACAGATAGACAGACAGACAAAAATTCTAAAAACTATTGTTATGCTTCTGTTGCTCTAATAAAGTCTTTTATTAATATACTTTGAGATTGTGGACTGCAAGGTTGTGGGTTAAAACCTGGACAAGTACCAATGTGAATTTTTTCAATTCATATGTACTTTCTAAGTTTATCTTGGACATCACTGACATCGGTGAAGGAAAACATCGTGAGGAAACCTGGACTTATATAATTAATATAAGTCTGAAATCGCCAACCCATCTTGATCAAGCGTGGTGATTAATGCTCGTGCCTTCTATGTATGAGAAGAGGCCTTTGCCCTGCAGTGGGACAGTAATAGACTGGTACTGGATTCATTTATTTTATATGAATAGATAAACTAGGTAATGAACGCCGACCCTAAAAATTTCAGATTTAAAATATTACAGAGATCTAATAATAAAGCTGAAATTCTCACCACAGATTCCAATCACATTCTAAAAACACAATCACTGCGTTAAAATATTCTATTTTTCGACATCAATTTTATAATAAATGAAGTAGTTTGTGCTTAACTATGCGAGTTAAACTGCGCGCCAATATAATGGCTGACAGCTGCCAAACATGATTCGTTTTATTAATAGACTTTGTGTGGTAAAATTGTAACGTAAAATATATCGGGATAAGGATTTTGATATGTATCACAATCTAATTTCTCATAAAGGAGTGTGTGTCCATACTACCCTTGCGCCATACTATCTTCCTAGTACGGTGGACTGTTCAGTTGTGGCTACTGCTGGTGCAGAAAACCTCAAACGGCCTCAAAAATATAACAACCTAATTGGGAGTTATATCTCTGGGCCGTTTGGGGTTGAAACACTTGGGCCATGTGTGTTTGCCCATTTAGTTTTTGGAGACATCGCGAAACGTTTGGTTGACTCTTCACGTGACCAGAGGACTGGCCTCTTTTTTGGCCAAAGAATCAGCATTGCCATTCATCGTGAAAATGCTGCCAGCCTTCTAGGCACTTTTCCCGTCGACAGTGATACGGATGAATTTTTCAATGCCCTGTAATATTTGTTCTTTTATTTTCATGTATTAGTGGAATGTTCTGGCAAATTCGTCGAAACGTAAGTGCGTGTAAATAAGTTCGGCCTAAGCTACATATTCTGTGGCAGTAATATAACAACTGAGCTTAACACAAAGCTGAAGAAGTGTCGTAGAAATTGCCTTAGCTCGAAATAAAGTAATTGATAAAACGATCCAGTCAGTAAGCCATCTTGACTTCCCTAATAATTGCTTCTACCATAACCATGTGGGTCCTTAGTGAACGTCGCAATATTTTTGTAGAAGAAGATCCGAAAACATATGCTTTTGGGAAATTAAACAAAACCAACAAAGCTAATGGAAAACGGACGATGATGCATCTAAACAACCCATCAAATAACCCCATAAAATTAGGTCAACCGTTTTATATTCACGACACCATACACCTCGAGGTAAGGTGCAAGATAAAAGGTCCCTTGTCCTTCGAAATAGACTGGAAGGACCAAAGGGAAAAGGGCGCAAGAAAGCAACGCAAGACGGAGGTGCGTGATTAATGGGTTTTGGGCCTTGCCTAAGTTCGAACAGCAGTGTTAAGCCTAACTGTAACAGCTCACAAATTAAATTAAGTTGAAGGAAAATTGCAGCAATGATTAATAATTGTGGGGTATTGAAATGTCAAATCTGAGATGCTTGATGGGATTTTGTGTAGTACAGAATCGTGTTTCTGTAAGTTTTGGGATGATTGATTATGATGGACGATTGGTGGAGTGCGTTTTTCTTGAGGTCTGTAAGGTTTTTCTGTATAATGCACCGTAACAAATGAAATCAACAACTTAATACTATCACTGATGTACATTGTATCATCTTCCGGCCAATATCCCAATCTATTTAAGGTAGGCGCATCTTCTTCTTCCATACATCTCTTCTTGGGACCATCGCAATTGTCACCACCTTTCTAGCCATATCATCTCTCACAAATGCACATAACAGATGTCAAACGTAAAAAGAAAATGTTAAATCAACGACAGAACTTGGAAAACAATAATCTTGAAAGAAGTTTCTTTGTAAAAATGAAAAAATCTTCTACACTCGGATAAAATTCTCATTTTCGGTTATTATATCGTTATATACCAAAAACCGTAAAAACATACCCTAATGACGAAACACAAAGCGAACTCGAGGGTATAAAGTTTATAAAGACAATTAGGCATGAAAAAATAATCTCTCATTTTATGAACATCAAAAACATTATTTTGCAAAAGAATCTATTAACAAAGTAGGGAACGAAACTGCCAAGAGTGAGCTCAATAATTTAATAATGGCTGACTTTTCTTAACCTCAAGTGTCTCAGTCATTTGCTCAAGAATTTTTAGTTCATAACTGAAGACGTTTTGCTGTAGATAATATAGGATTTACATAAATTTACGAAGACGTAAAACTATGTTCGAATTTCAAACGAAGATATATTTTTATAAAACGAAAATGATACTCGGAACTTCCTTTGGAGGCAGTAAATCAAAGCAAATACTGACAAATCCTTTCCAATAGCTATTGGCTTTCTACGGTCATATCCTCTCTTTAAAGGATCTATGATTTATTATCATAACTCTTTTTATATATATATTCTTATAATGGAGCTCAACTATTCTGCCTAAAGTACTACTTCCTCATTTATGTTGCTACAAATCAATAGCTTCTGTTGCATACCCGTAAGTGTGAATCCAAAGATTTTGTTTGATTGTTATATTATATACTTATATTTGTTTGTACGATCTACAAAGATTTGTTCCGGGTGTTCTGGGTATTCGCTATGTGTAATAAAAAATATCTATCTACGTATGTATTGTATTAAGTATATCAGTCATCTAGTACCCATAACACAAGCTCTGCTTAGCTTGGGGCTGTATGGATGGTCCAGCATTATTTGTTATTATTATTATTTATTAATAATTTCTTTAAAAAAAATATATTATTCCTATTCACCTTTTGTATAAGCTGAGCATGAATAAATAAAACCCACTGCCTCGTTAGTCTAGTAATCGCACGAGCTACTGCTGACCATGATGTCCTAGTTTCTGGAGAGTCTGGATCCATACCCGGTTGATGGCAATAGGCCCGCTTCATGTTACCAGGGACTTAACTATAACAAGGGAACTATAGGTATACAATACGCTGTTTTTTTTGTTGTTAAGTAAAACTAGACCTGGAAACAAAACAACATCTCAGTACTGTTTTCCTCTTACCTGAGGCGCGGCCAGTACGTTCATGGTGTACTCGATCTCTTGCTGAAGATCAGCGGACTCCAGCAGTCCCTTGAGGACCACGTGGCCAATCAGGTCGTGGCGGCTGAACCGGTCGAAATCGTAAACGGAGAACTGGATGTAGCGTTGACGAAGTTCTTCATACGGGACGCTAAAGGAAAAACAGTGTAATTAGTCTAGCATACAGATACTTTGGAAGGTTTTGATAGATATTTTGAAAAAAAAAATAACTTAATGAAATCACGGTATAAGAAAAAAAAAGTTAGAAAGTCCTCTATGGAAGCACTGGATAGATATCCATATCAAATAGTTCATAGTTTAGCTTTTTTTTTTTGTTACTAATATAGTTTGTAAATTCTAATGTATTCTACTAACAATATATGGACAACTGTAGTCTGATTTAAATAAATTAATTGAATTGAATAAGGTTCTTTCGATGTTCCATTCACCCTGTATAACTTGCTGAAGAAGAACCTTTCCAAATTAAAACTTTATAAAATTGCGTTATTTATTGAGACAACACCTCAGAAGACGTATAAATGGACATTTATGGGAAACTCTCTATAAAATGGCCGTCAGAGCGAATTGAAAAACTTCAAATCCATCTTATAAAACCTACTAGCGACGCGCCCCTGTTTTACTCGTTTTAACGACTTGTCAAAACATTCTGATTTCTCTTTTTATTTAAGTTGTTGCAGTCATATTACTAAGTTTTAATCATCTTTAAATCTTTAGTCTGGAACAACTTAATCTCTCACTTGAGCGTTGGTAGCTGCGTCTCAGGTCTTAACTTTTGCAGTTGACATGGTTTAAACTATTTCCTTACTACATTTTGCTTTTGTTCCAAACAAACGATTGTTAATAATAATATAGCCGCAAAATGGGACTTTATTGAATACTATTAATAGAAGAAAAGTCTTTCAATCATTTTAGTGTATCTTTTAAGTGACTTGATGTGTTTAAGTTATCTGTAATAAATAATAAATAAAGGTTCTTGTCAAGTTCCAACAATGATCAGAAGTGCATTGAGGGAGAAAGTAAAAGTTTTGAAACTTTGACGTGAATTATTAGTAGAAATGGGTATTTCTTGTATTTCACAAAAACATAATATAAACTCACGACTTTATCCCATGGGGGTAGACAGAAACTACAGAACGCCACCACCGATCCTTACATACTCCTTTTGCTTTGTGTTTGTTTTTTTTTTTCTCTTTATTTATTTTTTACAAGCCTTTTAATCTATTGATTATGCCAGGCTCATCGTAGCCTAAGAGGAGAGAAATGCTACTAATGCGTTCTTCTTAAATTGCCAACAAACTCATATATTTTATTAGCGGTATCACTGTGTGGTTTTGAAAGAACTGTGAGAAATGCACCTATTTCTAAACTATTTATATTTAATTCAAATAGTAGTAAATCTCTTTCTCTTTTATACCAGATGCATTCCACCAACAAGTGATGGACATCTTTTACAATCCCACATACGTCACAATTAGGGCTATTTTTTTTTCATTAAAAAGCCAAACTTGTTGAGTGGAATGTGTCCGGACCTTAATCTATGAGCAATAACAATCTTTTTCCTACAAATTTTTATATTGGCAAACCAGGGCACTCGAGGAGGTTCACACTGCATTGTCCTATACCAAATAAATGAAATTGCGTTTGTTTGCGTTTACGTTCATACACGCAGGCCAGTTGCTGGTACTACGCACCTGACCTTTTTGAAGAACATCACCAATGAGGTCCCCCCCGGCGTTTCCGCGTACATCTGCCTTCCCAAATCCCTTTTGTTTCTTGTATTTCTTTTTTATATTTTGTTCTACCACTACGAAGTGACCTGAACAGGTTTGCTTTTATCATTTAACGTTTTAACTGCTTGATTTTATTTCAATTGCCGCATGCCGTGCCCCCAGCGAATGGTTAATAAATCGTCAGTAGAATTATCATTTTGCCAGAGATAAGCTAATTTTGGATAAAATGTACAGTAGATCAAATTCGACAAAGGTATTTTTGTCGTTTAATTTCGACTTGGGCTAGTAATAGGTTAAGTATTTATTGGTGATGGGACTCAAAAATAACTGGCGAAATGTGGGTGTTACTATTATACCTCTGCCCAACCCTACGGGGAATACAAGCATGATGTTACTATAGGGTGCAGTGAGTTCGAGCAATACTGAACCAACCAAAATGGTAAGATTAATGTTATTAAAAATAAAGTTAAATCCTTAATAAATTTTTCATTTATTCACTGAAGAACTTTAAAACTTTCAAATATTTCCAACTAATGTACCAAGCCAGTAAACTTAATGTTAATCCAAAAATGTCTCCATTCAAATATTGAAAGGAAAATTATTGTAACAGTTGCAAAATATGAAGGCTTTGTCATCTGCGAACTAAAAGTTTTATTCCTTCAGACAAAATGGATTTCTTATAAATGCTAACAAGACCAAACAACGCTGAAAGGGTTCAACTTTGACATTTCCACAGCCACACGTAAAAAATCTTGACATATACGTGGCATGTACCAAAATATTTACTGCAGAAATCTCACTCGTCTCGGCCAATCAGAAACTTATGATTGCCTTTGAAATTTCACTTTTTTCAGGTAAGGTCTTTGAACTTTCAATAAAAACTTTCTAAAAGTTCGTCAATTTAGTTGTTTTGCATACATATTTGGCATTTTTGTCTCTTAGGATATCCGTGGAGGTTGTTAACCTTAGGTAAGGGTCGGATGTAATTACGAAGAGTTTCAGGAAGTTTCTAGAAGCCGTTAAAAGCATTATTGCAGAGTTTGAAGTTAATTCAACGGTTCTGCGATTTTTTTCAGGTCGTGAGTATATTTTCTTAGGAAAAAGACTTTGTTGAGGTCTAAAAGTATGATCGTTGTTTATGGACTCTTGCACCCGCATAACTTACAATTTAACAGAAGTGTTCGGTAGAAGGAAATGAAGGCCTTTGCTCCTCAGTGAAACAAGAAAAAACAGTAAGAAAGTGAAACAATAAGAAAACGAAGCTCTTTCGGACACATCCTTTTATACGGTAATTGATATTATATGTTAGTATTTTAGTACCTATTTATTTGATTGAACTAGGTATTTAAATTAAAAACACGAACTGAGCAAAACGACGGAAACAATGTATATTTTTTTAAAACGTCATAATATGACAAGTACACAATATTCATAATAGATGAAGTTCAGTGTTGCAATTAATCATTTCAACAGTAATGTTAAAGAGTGACAACAAAAACTTTATATAAAAGTTCGGTTAAGCAGTTAGTAACGCTGAAAGATAAACTGCAATATTCAAAAAAAAAAATATATATAATAATAATAATAAGTTTATTGATGCTTCAGTTTACAAAGGGGCTTAGTGTTTGGAGCCTCCTTTTAAGCAAACAATGCCTGTGTTAGGAGACTCCGCTCTTCCATAGATTAGCATTAGTTAACTTAAGATTATGAACAAAAATTTAAACTAAAATTACAATAAAAACTACAGATGTTAGTGAGGTATGTTTCGAGTGTAAACTACTGTGCGTATTGTGTGCCTAGTGAGAGAGTGTATGTGAGGGTGTGTGTGAGGGTGTATGTGAGAGTATATGTGCTTGTGTGAGAGTATGAGAGAGAGTTTGAGAGTGTATGTGAGTGTGTATCTACTACTATATGTGCTCCAAAAGTGCCTCAGTGTCATCATATGTAAGTGTTTTTATCCAATTGGTTATTGTTTTCTTACAATCATAACTTGTTTTTGTGTATATGCAATTAATTTTATTAATCTTGTTATAAAGTTGTGCAGGCCGTTTATTCACTTGCCTACTGGCAAACACAGTTTTAGTCTGTGGAATTTGTGCAACATTCTCAATCCTCCTTTTCCGTACAAATTTTGGATCATATGGTAGGGCTTTGTGTTTTTTTAAAACTGTTTGTATAATATACATTTTCCTTACGGAAAGTAGATCGCTTATTTTGTATAAGGTCTCAGTAGGAAATCTTTTATTTTTAAAATACATGATTTTTATCAGGGCTCGTTGGGCTCGCTCCACATCAATAAAATAAGTTTTCGCTGCACCACCCTAAATAGGGATGCAGTATAGTAAGACGGATTGTACCAACGCCATGTAAATTTCATTGAGAACATTTCTAGGGTGCTCTCGCTTACCGGTCATACTTTTTGGTATAATATGTCGGAGAGTTTTAAAAATCCAGCTTAATCTCCTAACCCTATTTGAGACCTGTTCAAGATGTGGATGCCAGGATAATCTCTGGTCGACTATCACACCTAGATATTTAGTCTGTGTTACTTGCTTTATGCAGGGACAGTTGCAGTATCTGTTATTACTATCTCCACATGTGTGTATTCTTAGATTGAGATCCTTTGTTGGTTGACTACTTTTGTTAATACTAAAACATATGTAATTCGTTTTTGATGTATTTAAAGTGAGGAGGTTATTATTAAGCCAATTGGCCACCTGTGCCATACCCAACTCAGCTTTGGTTTTCACATCATCCCAGGAGTTCCCAGAAAAAACGACAGCGGTGTCATCAGCGTAAGAGAATACTTTTGCATTATTGATATACATGTTGCAGAGATCATTCAAATATACCAAGAAAAGTGTAGGGCCAAGTACGCTGCCCTGGGGAACGCCGTATGTGATTTCAGCGTCAGTACTGGTCAGTTCACCCACCCTAACCCTTTGTTTTCTTGACGAAAGATAGTCTTTGAGCAATTTCAGCGGGGTTTCCCTTATTCCAACTTTTTCCAGTTTGCTCACAAGGATGGGGACAGAGACGGTGTCAAAAGCTTTTTTAAGATCCAGAAAAACAGTTAAGCATTTATTACCAGTATCAAGTTGTTCAGTTACTAGGGAACTCAGTGCTGTAACTGCATCCTCGGTGGATAGGCCTTGTGTGAAGCCAAATTGGGAGAGTGATAGTAATTTAAATTTAGAAAGATATTTCACTAAACGATTATTTATTAATTTTTCCAGTATTTTAGAAATGGATGGCAAAACTGATATAGGCCTGTAGTTGTTGACATCATCTCTGTCCCCTCCTTTATAGACGGGAGTAATAATGGAATGTTTCAGTAGGTCAGGGAAGGTGCCACTTTGAAAGCAGAGGTTTGCTAGATGGGTTATTACTGGAACGACTTCTTTTCGTGCGTGTTTGAGAAATTTTGTCGATATATTATCCCATCCGGGGGCACTATCAGATTTTAGGCCCATCAAGAGTCGATCGACTTCATTGGGGTCAGTATCTAGGAGGACAAAGGTATTGCATTGTACTGGAAGTTCGGCATGTTGATTTATGGAGTTATTACTAGGCCGAATTTGCTGAGCCAATTGCTTACCCACGTTGGCGAAATGATCATTAATAATTTACTGACATAAGAGGGGATGCTTTTTATGTTTTTCCAAAGCAGTTTATTATTTGTAACCGATTTAGCTAATAATTCCCTTTCATATTTACGTTTAAGTTTTTTTACCATACTAATTTTATAAATGGGAAAGTGTGAGTGTCTGTTTGTCTGTTTGTCCGTTCGTCACGCAACACGGAGCGACGAATTGACGTGATTTTTATAAATTGGAGATAGTTGAAGGGATGAAGAGTGACTAGCTACTTTTTGTCTCTTTCTAACCCCCCACTTACCTAAAATGGGGGGACCCCGAATTTAAAGCGAGCGAAGCGGCGGGCAAAAGCCAGTATTCTTAATAGTAAAATAGCAACCCATGTAAGTTAAGCGCTCCCCACGAAATACAAGGCTTTTTTTATTTCTTTTTACATTTTTTTATACAAATGAGTTTCTACGTGACCATAATCTACATCATACGCTGATGATGCCGACGAATGCTGTCTTATGTAAACGTTTTGACGTTCAAAAAGTGCTGATTTTCAGCCAAATTTGAATAAATGATTTTGATTTTGACTTTTTGAATGATTAAAACTAAATACTCGTATGATGTAGTGTGTGTGTTGAGTGGAGATCGCGACTCGGCAAACGTAGTGTAGGACGCCCTCTGACCAGGTGGGATGACGATCTGCGAAAGACTGCAGGCAGATGCTGGATGCGGCAAGCTGAAGACAGGGCGCTATGGCACTCATTAGGAGAGGGCTATGTCCAGCAGTGGACTAGTATAGCCTGATGATGATGATGATGATGACTCGTATGATGTAGGTATTCATTTTCAAAGTTTCTTCATCACCAACATCTGCCTAGCCTAGCCTTTTCCCAACTATGTTAGGGTCGCCGGTCTAACCAGATGCACCTGAATTTACTATTAAATTAATTTATTTAATAATTAATTAATTTAATTTTTACCTGTATTTTACATGGAGCGACTGCCTATCTGACCTCCACAACCCAGTTGCTGGGCAAAACGATACCCCTTGGTAAGACTAGTTGGTTGAAAGTTCCTTCAGAATATAGCATTTACTTATAATAATAGGCCGATAATACTCGTAGGTATCATTCCTAATATTTAATTTTAATCTACATCAAACTTACTTAACAAAAAAGATAATATTCCAGGAATTCTGAAGAAACTTTTAAAGTGAAGTACAATTAACGTCAAGATGATAACTAAAAGTAAACTCAATTTACCGGTAACTTGGCAACTCAGGTGGCACTCAACAGAACTAATATTTTGACGAAATATTGCCAAGTTACTGTCGCCAAGTCCCGAGGGAGGGATCGAGGACGGATTAAAGTAGAAATAGAAATTCAAGGAGTTTAGGATCTTGAGATCTTGGCAAAATTGATATTACATTTTTATGGCTGTAAAATTCTTGGAAAGTTGCTTAGTAGTGCATATACGTTGGCAACACTTAGCTTTCATATCTTGGAAAAAATATTTTAAATTCCCCTGTATATTTAGTGATGAACTTGATCAATATGTCATTGTTGTAACTGAAGTGTTTGATGAAAAGGTACTTAAGTCACAAATAAAATTTCTTTGCCCATTTTTAACCCTATCCAAAAATAAGGTTTATTATTTAAATCTAGCAACACTAATTTGTTGGGTTCCTGCCAAATATGGATAATTCTTACAGACATGCCAATCTACGGTACTCTTTATTTCTTTGGGCGGTTTGAACATCGTTAGAGACCGAATTCTGTTTTTAATATGTAAAATTTTAAAATTCATAATTACTTCCACCCGCAATTTTTTTTGGAATAGGCATTTCGCAGTTTATCCTTTAGGGATATCTACTGCTTAACGGAACTTTCCTGTGGGGTAAACAGCAAATTAAACCCTGTATAAATAGAGTCTTACATAGGTTAATCACACACACACACACACACGCAATCATGCACACCTCATTCACACACTTACACACCTAAACACCAAAATAATCAAAAATACAAAATAGTCAAAATACATCCCAAATCATCATCAGAGGACATATCCTCTACTGTTTATTTTCTATATTTTTTTTTTAATAATTAATAAATTTAAATTAACTTAAATTAGGAATTTAAGTTAATTTAAATTTAATCATTTTTTGCATGGAAAATATTTCCATTCTGTATCTGAAGAAGGGCGTTGTTAGCTGCGCTACAGTTTATACTTATGCAGCTAGCATCGTTGTACTTGTTGTACCTATCTTGTCTTTTTGTTCCGAAATAAACTTTACTTATCTGTTTATTTTTAATTTAATCACTTTTAATTTCTGACGACTGATCGACACTTCGCGTGACTAGAGGGCTGGCTCATTCTTTGCCAAAAACGAATTCTTTGGGCAAACAATGAGCCAATGATCATCCAATGCTGCCAGTCTTTTGGGCACATTTCCACATGACAGCAATGCGGAGTAGTACTTTGACGCCTGAGTGTGTTCGTCGGCTTTTATTATATTTTGTTTATACAAAAACATAATACTGAATTACTTTTATATTATCATTGTATATATATAAACACATCATTTTACAGTAATGCTGTAAGAAAATCAACCTACCTGAACAGAAAGGTCTCATTGAAGACAGGGTTCAGGTTTTTGCGGTGGACCTTGGTCTGGAACTTCTTCTTGCGGTCTGGGAGCAGGAACACCTTGATGTAAGGGTCACTGCTGCCGGTCACATCCTTGATAGGCAGGTCGCGGGCTTCGAATATCTGAACAAGAGAAGGTATAGTTTATTTTTCCGTGGTAAAAATATTACAACAAAAAAGTAAAAGAAAGAAAAATATATATTTGGGACACGCACAGGTAATAAACGATAAAAACTAAAACTAACAAGGCGTAGCAAAGATCAAAATAGAATAAAAAGGCCTGTGCGAGGCCTAAAAGGCTCCTATGTCAGCATAATGCTACAATATTAACAAAAAGCCTTAAATTTAACCTGTCAACAAAATGGTAGCTGACAGCCCCGTATTAATGTACCGTTAATAATGTAGATAACTAATCCAGACACCTGGCTGGAGAAATCCCAGATGATAAATCTATAAAACACTTTTTCAGACCTGGTTATCGAACCCAGGACCTCATACTCAGCGGTTTCTCTTGCAACCACTAGACTAACGGAACAGTCGATTGGTTATAAATTTAAACTTCTTTTCGACTCGATTACATATCTCTATGTGACACAACAAAGTTGTGCTTACAGAACAACAGTGAGAGTTAATTCAATATCAACTCAATCAAATTTCAGTTAGTTTATAAAAAACAGGCACAAGATTTCTGGTCCTTCAAATAAACCAAAAAACTCCAAAAACCGCGCTCGTTACCATTCAACCATGACGGAGGGTTAAAAAAGTCATTATATCTCACTCCATCATTTCAGAAATTAATCTTCCTGATGATTTCTACACGTGTCTGTCATCACTTTAATAAATTAATAAAATTTTCTGTTTTTTAAACAAATGAAAGGCGTCATCAAATCCTTTATCGACCAATTAATTTTGAGTGATCCTGTAAGACACTTTAACCCGTTTCTGCTAATATTTTTAAATCATGGCATAGAGGCCGATTCATCTAGAAAAAATTGCTATATTTCATATAGCACTTCGCCCGCGACTTCGTCCGCGTAGATTTCGTACTTTTCCGTTCGAACTTTAACATCCTCTCCTACCCCCATTTAAGGGGTAGTTTTGAAAATAATAAATACTCTGTAATACTCAGGAATAATGTAGCTTTCTAACATTGAAAACATTTTTAGAAACGGATTATTAGTTCCGGAGATTACCCTCGACATACAAACTTACAAACAAATATTACCTCTTTATAATATTAGTATTGATCTGTGTGCTTACTACGACTGCTTGACGTAAACGTAACGTCAATTCGAACAATTTTAAATTTGAAAACATTTCGAATATAACATTTATTTCTTATTAAGACTTTCTTCCTTTAAATAAGCGGTACTTATTATGTTTGCCACATGAATTTAAACCCAAATGCTACAGGATAGTTATATTTTTAAATCGTTTTAATAGACGTTACGTTTACGTCAAGCATTAAAAAAGAACTCTCGACGAAAACGTGGAAAGTTTTCACCCGTTGAAGAAAATCCTTTCATGGATGAGATAAACACGTTTGACTCGTATATTTCCACAACTAGAAACCGGGTTTTCTCTATACAAAGACTTTTAATAACAATTATGTAGAAGCTCATATGTTTAAGCTTTATTATAACGTTGCCTTGCGTAACTAAAATGTTTTTCATAAAATGATATTCAATTTTGTTTATTATTTCTGTATCATCTTAAGTTCCAAACATATTAATTTCCGAGTATTCCCCGAAGGGTTAGGCAGAGATGAACCTATAGAACACTTACATTTCGCCAGTTATGTTTAAGTCCTATGTAATAGGGAGCGAGCCTATTGCCACAGACCGAGCACAACTTCAAACTCCGGGCTATTACTGAGAAAATCCAGATGGAACTACATAATCACACTGTATCCGACCCGGTTATCGAATCCAAGGTCTCATGCTCAGCAATGAAAGTCATAATGGCCCAGTGGTTTAGGCTTTGCCTCTTGTGCTTGAGGTTGTGGGTTCAAACCTGGGCAAGTACAAATGGAGTTTTTCAATTCATATGTACTCGTACTTTCTAAGTTTATCTTGGACATCACTGACATCGGTGAAGGAAAACATCGTGAGGAAACCTGGACTTATATAATTGATATAAGTCTGAAATCGCCAACCCGTCTAGGGCAAGCGTGGTGATTAATGCTCTTGCCTTCTCTGTATGAGAAGAGGCCTTTGCCCTGCAGTGGGACTGTAATAGGCTGGTACTTTTTTATGCTCAGCAATAGCGCACGCCACTACTTTATCAACAAAGTATTAATATGCTTTTCAAGCATCCTTAAACTACAAGTATATACGCCTTGTATAACAACACTCTTTCTCACACGCTTCACAAAAATCACCGAGCACGTACAGACTATCCTAACACGATCGTGGAAGCCATCATTTTATGTAAATATACCTCCAAATTCGCCCATTCAAGTTCAATAGAGGTCAACAACCTGTAAAGGTCGTGACCCACACGCGAGAAAATTCAATTAAGATCCTTCATACGCCGAATTTCCGCATAAAAAAAACCGTTGAAATTGAATCTTAAGGCTCGCTTACACGAGGAAAGTTTCTCGATCGTCAAGAGCCGAGAATGTATGTGAGATTCTCACATGTAAGTCTCGCGAGGCGATTACCACACTTATGTGTTTAATAATTTTAAAAAAATACCAAGCTGTTACTTACTGGGCAAAGGCCTCTTCCCATACAGAAAAGGCACGAGCGTTAACCACCATGCTTGCTCAATGCTCTTATGATCTCATGCTGATTTATATATTCATTATACGTCAAATATTCGATTCGAATATAATACCAATTTATTTTTAAGAATTTATTCTTACCTTTGGTTTATACCGATTGTGTTTGCATCATAAATTTAAACCTAAATGCTAAAGATATATAGGACATATTTTCAATTTTAAAATCGTTTGCCTTAAATAATTCGTGCTATACATTTCCTTCACCGATGTCAGTATTGCCTAAAATGTTAGAAAGTTCATATGAATTTAAAACATCACATTGGTACATACCCCGATTTAATCCCACAATATTTTGCATAAGAGGCGAGGTCTAAACCACTGCGGCAATACGACGTCACTTTTGTATTTACACAACAAAATCTCGACTACGATTACGTAATACGAGTTTCTTGAGGCGAGTTTCTTGATCTTATGTTTTATATTCTGTTTACAAAACAACGTCTCCTATTTTCAAAACAGAAGCAATCCTTGCCTCTAGACATACGAATATCACACGCTATGTTTACACAACTAAAATCCCCTTTCGATTAAAAAAATATTTTTGCAAAACCGTCTATATTTGACGGAGCTATGCCTGAACATACATAAAAAAAAATACATACATCCGAATTGAGAACCTCCTCCTTTTTGGATGTCGGTTAAAAACCAGCGTGTAACACTAGTTGTCTAGCTTTTTTGCTGAACTGGTCTCATCGGTAGCCACAAGGCACATTTTTTTTATTATTTCTGTTTTTTGTTATTATTTTTTTCGTTTTTTTTTGTTTCTGTCAATGTATATTTTGTTTTTTTTTTTATAATTTTTGTCATTAAACGACTCTAACGATGTATTCAATTGAAATTAAATACATTACCACTGCATTTGCATTGTAAAATTTACATTTCGTTATTTAGTACAAACTCATTAATTTTTATATTTTTTTCAAAGCTGCAGTCTTATTTTTTAATTTTTATTTCTTCACAAATTATTTTTAATTGCTAGCCTTACTTCTACGGTGACATATATGTAGAAGGGGCATTATATTGTAGCAGACTTGTGCCTAAACTAGGCTCAAGGCCTGTATTGTTTTTATTTTCTATGTTTATTTTGTCATTGTATGCCTGAGCCTGTGTTCAATAATTGTTTTTCTTTCTTTCTTTTTTCAATATTTTATATCTCCTTTTCAAACTCTCGAGGCAAGAAAATCCTACCGTGTAAATGAGCCATTATTTTTTTACAAATCCTAGCCTAAATGTCCCCTGGCCTCATTCCAAGAGTCCGTACTGGAGCGATTGATTTGGAAAAAGTGTCGTTTCGGCAAGTTACATCTTGCTGACCTAAAAACTTTGATTGGACAAAAAACGAAGCCACAAAAGACTTCGTTAAGATAAATGATTTTATTTTCGTTGTTTTACTAAACGGATCTGGGTGAACTATCTTTCAGTTTTGACATGTACCTTATTATTGTACCATCAGTGGAATGAAAGCTTTAGAAAAATCGTTAATTCATTCATGAATAGACTGACAGCGCACAGCTACTCGTATATTTAGGAACACGAAACTTTGCACAAAAGATTTTGAAAATTCAATTTTAAGTCACACGTAATAGGAGGCGAGTCTATTTCCACCAACTGCGCACAAATCTAGATTCCAGACTGAGAAATTCCAGATAGAATAACTCTAAAATACTCTGCGTGACCCGGTAATCGAATCTAGGACCTCGTGCTCAGCTGCAGCATGTTGATAAATGTATTAAATAAACCAGCCTACTCCATAAGCATCATATTGATTTCTGTAAAATATGTGGAAAATCTTTAAGCCCATTATAACAGTTACACTTCCTCATAAAATAACAGAATTTCAATTTCAACAAGGCTTTTAAATAAACGAATATTGTAAAGGCCATAAAATGATTAATTTACAATAACAGCTGATCCGTCAATTCCGCGGCTTCCAACCCTAGCCCCGGGCCCGGGGTGAATGGCCTCGTTATGGCATCGATATTGGCGTCTAACAAGTTAGATAATAATATTAAATTGGTACTCCTACACGCTCGTGGGCACGAGTGCCTTACATTCAGGGGTGAAAAGAATAGATGATAAGTAAAACAAACTGGTGGAGCGAGGCTGAATTCGAAGAACCTTTTTGATGTGCCAACTTTTATACCCACAACAGGAAAGAGATGCTTACAAAATAAGGGCAGTAAGCAAAGCTAAGTCGAGCGAGTTGAGCTCATCATCCTTTCTCCAACTACGTTGGGGTCTACCCAGATGTAGTAGAATACCAGAATTTTACATGGAGCGACTGCTTATTTGACCTCCACAACTCAGTTTACTGGGCTACACGATACCCCTTGGTAAGACAGGTTGTCAGACTTTCAGGCTTCTGACTACGCGTAACAGCTGCCAAAGATCTACAAATGACAGACGAGACCCACGGTTTAACGTGCTTTCCGAGGCACGGAGGAGTCTCGATATGTTACTAATGGTCACCCATATACTGTCCTCGGCTAGCGTAGCTTAACCTTCGATCAACGCCGCGCCACATCTTCGTCCAAGTGCTGCAGTACAATGAATTTAAACAAAATCCTTGTACCTACTGAAGGCAATAAGTGATTTTACTTCACGCTTAATTAATACATATTACCTCGGTTGTTGACTTTTGATTAGAATCAGGTATAATGATAGATAAGTGGAAAAGTTGCGTTGGTTTCTTCACATAATCATGCGAGAGTGCTTTATTTTCGGATATTAAGTGATCTTAAATTACGCACTATTGAATTTGATAAAAACATTACCCTTTGACAGCGGTGCGGAGAATTGTTTAGACGCCATAATTTAGTTTATTATTAGATTTGATTAGTTAGGATATTGTACTGTTTTGTTTTACTGTGCAGCATCTGCAGAACTATATAAACATGTTACTTTTTGCACCTGGGAAGTAAGTAGCTTAAGCCATTTATGTTTGCACAAAAGAAGTACACAACTAATTTACTCGATTATTTTTTCTAAATCCATCTGAAGGCTCTTAAAATGTGTTTAACCGGACACATTTTACATACACAAGCACTATCTGCTATTTGCGTTGCCCAACTATGTTGGGTTAGCTTTCAAGCACTCAGTTAAATACCAGTATATTACATGTAGCGACTGCCTATATCCACAATCCAATTACTGGGTAATACGATATCTTTTAGTTCGATTTTCGGGCTTTTAACTATCCCGCAACGACTGTCAAAGTTCTACAAGTGCCGATTGGTTACATGTGCTTTATGAAGCACAGACTGGCCTCAATATTTAATGGATGGTCGTCCATCCATGAATTGTACTGTAAGCGTAGCTTAACAATCAATCGACCCGCGCGGCTATTATTATTTAACCACCCACACAAGCAAAGCGAAAAATAAAACAAACATTAATCATTTAACCATCATCCCAACAAAAGACATGTCCAGAAGCTCCTAAGCCTGCCACATACGATCTAGAGGAACATACTAAGCCCTATGGACTCAATCGATTTTACCAAGCTCTTCCATAGAACAAGAAATCTGTATAGAAGTGTAACTAATGTATCTGAAGTACGACTTTTAATGAGCTGCAGTAACTTGACAGGATCTAATGTCACCTAAGAGTAAGGAAACATGAAATGATGTAAAATCCGACGAAAAATTTCAACGCCACGGTGTCCAGAATAATGTACTGAACTCATGATAACAGATTGTTAGGCGATGTCTTTACTACCCTGCATGTACGTGTATGCTCGACCATCACAGCTGTATCATGCCCTGCCAAACAACGAGACACACGGGAAATGTATTGTGGTAATTTAGCGTTCCACTCGTTAAACCCGGGCAAGTTCCAATGTGACTATGCTTATCTAAGTTTATCATAGAAATCAGTGATATCAGTGAAGGAAAACATCGCAAGGAAACCAGGACTTACAATTATTATTAGTCCTACCCGTTCTGGTCAAGCGTGGCTATTAATGCTCGTACTTTCTCCTCTTCTCACTTTATGAGAAGAGACCTTTACTCTGTAGTGGGACAGTAATTGGCTGGTTTTATAAAGTCCATATGAGACGCATCTAGAAATATGCATCACACACAAATGAAGCTTCGGCTTTATTTGTATTGTCAAATCAAATAGCTTTAACTTTGTTGCACCTTTTGAGCGCCTCAATACAGGAGGCATCTTGAATACGTAGTTTGCTAATTCTAGAATTAAGGAAACAATGTAACCTGTTCTATACTATCTGTTTGTTTTCTCTATTGTAATAAATATGTAAGCTCAGGACGCAACGTGGGTATGTAGGTAAACCAAACACAATAATGTACATTAAACGTCATCGAAACTTAAACGATTTTACTTCCTAACATTAAAATAATCCTACAATTGCGTAGATGGTAATCACTAATATTCTGGTCAACACATATCATTTTAAAATACACTATGATTAAGGCGATGCATAGCGATTTGTCAAAAACGTGGTGCGCTGGCAATCGCTCTCCAAGAAGGGAATCCTAAGATGGCCGCCCCGCTACCATCGACTCGAAGCTCCGCTAGAGTGACGTTCACAACCTGTCACTCTTGACAATGCCTTTCTTATGTGCTTGAATAAACAAATGAGGATTCGCTTCTATACATTTGTACTCTGTGGCCTATTAAAGTTCAGTGTGCAGACTATGTGGAGATGCATGCCACAGGATAAGCTGCAGGTAACGATGTGTAATCCGTGTTCTCGTTTGTCTGAAGCTTTTGCATTTGTGTAGGATTTTAGGTTTATTTTTGAAAGAAAAATATGAAATCTATGATACCTTCCATAAGCCTGTTATGGAGTGGTAGCTTGTCTTTTTTCTTGTCTGGATAGAGCTAGCTAAAGAGGTATAAAACATCTCGATTTTGTTTTTATTTGAATATTATAACACAAAATTAATACAAATGAAGTATAAAATAGTTAACGGCGCTTGTACACATGTGTAGCAATGATACTAGTAAGGTGAGAAAGGTATACAGGGTAGGTTCATACACTGTGATGAAGTAGCCCAAGCACGAATTTCTTGCTATAAATTTACCAAGTGAAATGGTCAATTTACTTAGTTATTAGTCAAACGAAATAAGTTTCACATAAGTAATTTAGAAGCGCTGTTTTAATATTTTAGTACAAATTGGTGATTTTTCCAGTTGGTAAACTTCTTGCGAGAAATTCGTGAACATACATACATAACTTATACATACAAACGTACCACTACATGACTTTGAACCCATCAGACTAAAAAAAATCGTCTCATTTTTCTAATATTTACGTTTTTTTCTTACTTACACTTAAATTGTTGATTACTGTATTTGATGAAGGAAGTGAAATCACCTCTTTCATTATAAAACTCAGAAAGGAGGGTCCAAAATCATGAAAGTACTGAAGTCATGGTATCAGGTTGTGGGTCAATATCCTTACCACCCTTTATACCTAATTAGTTAACAATTAATTACCTACAGTAATTAAAGTATTACCTCAAAGCTCCGGTTACTATGTGGTTACATATTCACGAACAGTTGTTAAGCTGAGATATTAATGTAGCGCGTTCATTGTTAATTAGTTTTAATTGGCTCATTAAGGCTTTAGTAACGTCGTTTGCGTATTTTATTAATCATTATAATATTTAATAAATTATTCTCGACTGCGTTGTTGGTCTAGTGGTTGGAAGTGCTACTGCTGAGCATGGGTATCAGGGTTTGTGTCCCAGGTCAGGCTAAATCATCATCTGCCTTTTCGCATTTATGTTTGGGTTGGCATCCAGTGTAATAGGATGCATGTGAATACCAGAATTGTATGTCGACCTTCTCAACCCAGTTACTGGGTGATACGACTCAAAATGTCTCATGGGACTGTAATAGTAGTGCGTATATAAGTATAATCACAGATATTATGTATGTAAATTTATTTGTTTTTTCGGTTACCTCTTCTTACGGAATGACACTTTGTCTCTGCACCACCCAAAGGTTGACTGGTAGAAAATGCCTGAGGCATTAAGTCCGCCTTTGTGCATTTGTGGTTTAAGTAATTCCACCGAGGCATCTGGCGCAAACACAGGTAGCTTACCTTGACAACAAGAGCCTCGACTTCTTGGTCGTACTTGAGTGCGAAGTGCAGCTTGCCGCAGAACTCGAGTTCAGCACTGTCAGTAGACGACTGGCGGACCAGCTCGTTCTTGTACAGCTCCGGCTGGAAAGATGGCTTTATTTCAGTATGTGAATAATATAAGGTACCTATGAATGGAAAGCGTTTCTTTTGGTTGAATGATAATTGATATTTATTTCTGTAAATAGATTTTTACAAACTATTTTACACGTCAACATGTAAAATATTTTTTAAACTAGTTTCGTAGTGGTTATCAAGTGAATTCAATTTACAGTGCAGTGTTTTTTATTATCTAACTGACGGATTAAATATAATTTCGTTTATTTGTTACCCAGGCTTTATCCCTATTGGGCTATTAAAAGCAATAATATTATTCGAATCTATTTGGTATAAAGATTAGCGCGTTATTATAATTTCTCTATTTACAATACATAATTATTTTTGTATGGTGGATGAATCCAGGTTAACTTACGATTTTTCTTTCACCGACGCCACTACTGACATCGGTGACAATATCTAAGTTTTTCTAAGAGTCTACTGTCTCTTAGAATACCTTAGAAATTATATTATGAATTCCAAAAGTTACCCTTCACCTCCAGCAATAGATCCAAGACCCTACCCATGGCCGTAACATTTCCCTAAAAAAAGTGCCAGTGCTTTTTAATTCGTTGTACCATTAAACTAACAATTTATTGTTGTACCAATTCAAGTACTAACATTAATTGAATACAACAAACAATCCTGTTAATTACTGCCGTTTATCACCAAATACAAGTCAGGCCAACAATGTTAATAACTCTCCCACCTGGCCAATCAAAAACAATAAAATGCCCACTTTACAGCCAATCTAACCTCGATCTACACGAAATTTAATTTACGGCTGATACCTGGGCGTTTAAATTTAACGTGGCCAGTAAAAAATATTCAATGGAGCGTGGTGTTTCACGGTAAAAGTAATTTTATGGGTGGCTTTTAAAAATATGGTACAATAAACGGTGGGCAAATAAATTTGGTAATAAGTGTATGGAAACAATGAAGCTCTCACGAAAATAAATAAGAGAATTTGTGTTTTTATATAAAACCACTTGCGTTGGTAATTGTTGGTTTTCACTTACATACGTCAGGGACTTATGTTATAATAATAATTTCTTATCGATGTTTCTGCTGTGGTCTATTTGTAGAACAGGAGGATTTTTAAGTTGCTGCTTCAGTGGGTAGGTAATAATATCACTTTCTTGTGTGGACAATGTATGTATGTACGTGTCAATGTCTACGGCACGCTTGGCGCAGTGGCTGAGCGATTGACTGCTGCGCTGCGTGTCGTGGGTTCGATTCCCGCACGGAATAAATATTTGTATGGCCTACAGGTAGTTGTTCCGGGTCTGGCTGTTTGTGTATGTGCGATTGAATGTGTGTAACCGCACCCATGATACCGGAGACATTCCTAGTTGGGCGGTTTATTTGCGGATATAATTTCATGAACACATAATATGTACATGCATGAACTCACGCCCTTTGCCAATCCAATCATCAACTCATGGCATCAAATAAAAAGATAAATTAGTAGATCTGTAGTTGCCGATTATTACTTAGCATTTGCGCAGAAAACTGTATTCGTAAAGCACTTAATTTATCCATTTACTTAATATCTCGCAATTTCATCTTACCTTTTACCAAGGACACAGACACAGGTAAGTATATTTTTCGCAATCTTTTAAACTAAGCAAGTCTTTTGAGCTTATTTAGCGAAATTGTTTTCAAAATGTCTTCATTACGAGAATCTCTTGACGTTTAGGATAAAATAAATCAAAATAAATTGCTTGACATTTTCCCTTCCTTTGATTTACTCATAAAAGTATTGCTTGTTACAATAAACCATCATCATCTGCCTTGCCTATTCCTAAATATGTTGGGGTCGGCTGCCAGTCTAACTGGATGCAGCTGAATACCAGTATATAATATGGAGCGACTGCCTATATGACCTCCACAACCCAGTTACTGGGCAACACGATACCCCTTGGTAAGAGTGGTTGTCAAACTTTCGAGTTAACACCCATAACAAAAAAAAAATACAAATGACCAGTCTTGGTAAGACTAGTTGTCAGATGGCAAAGAACCTTTCGCGTGAATGTCCGACTCGCACTTGGCCGCAATTCCTTTCCATCATTGTTATTACTGAGAAAAGGCCACTTTATCCAATTAACGCAATACTTCAGACCCATCAAAAACTTAAAGGGTCTCAAGTATTGTTTTTATACTTCGTAGATGTAGTCTGTATCTGGGCAGTAAATTTAATAATAGTGTGGGGCAACGTTTAAAAAAAAAATATACCCGGATTTGAGTACCAATGTAACTTTCTCTTCTACTTTTTTCTAAGTTTATCTAACTCATCAATTACATCGGTAGAAGCTTACAATGAAGTGAGGTAATTAAGGCTCATGCCTTCTCTGAATGAGAAAGAGACCCCTCCTTGGAAATGCTGGGATTATTACTATTTTTTACATTTCTGCTACTGACAGGCACTTTCTGAGTTGTAGACTGCCTCGTTGGCCTAGTGGTCACAAACACGACTGCTAAGCATGAGTTCCTGGGATCGATTCCCGAATCGAGCAATGTGTTATTGGAAGTTTTCATTAGGTATTTCTCAGTAGCAGCTCGGATTCTGAACGTGTACCCGGTTGATGGCAATAGGCTCTTCCCCTATTACATGGGACTTATAGACACAACTGGTGAAATGTGGGTGTATTTAGGTACACCTCTACCTAACCCTTTGGGGAAATACAGGCGTGATGTTATGATGATAGGCACTTCTGTTTGACAACCAATTTCCATATCAAACTAGTTTTACTAACATGTGGCTTCAGTGCAAATCATAGCACACAATTACATAATTTTATTGATACAAACTATCGCATAGTAGTTGTATAACAATACCTGGAACCAATAATCAACTTAGGCATTCGCTTGGTCCAGTTACACAACAGCCATTAATTTGTAGGCCAAACAATAGTTCAGCCGAGTCTACACAGAAGTAATTGTTTTGTTGTTACATAGGCTCTGTGGAAACTACCAGAAAGCTTAGCTCTGTTTGTTATTTAACCGATACAAGTTGACAAGTTGATTTACCTGGGGGCTTATGTATAAAAAAAGAGGGAGAAATAAAATTGCAAGTTCAGTGGCTCGTTAAGAGGTAGGTAGCTCTATTGTGGCTTTATAGTGAGAGCTGCGCGGTTCGATCCAAGGTTAAGCTTCGGTTGCCGAGGACAGTCCGCAGATGGGGACCATCTATTACGTAACACGTCCTCTCCATGCTTCGGAAAGAACGTTAAGCAGCTGGTTCCGGCTGTCTTCGTAAATCTTTGACAAGTGAAGAAGCCCGAAAGTCTGACAACCAATCTTACCAAACGGTATTGTGTTACCCAGTAAATAGGTTGTGGAGGTCAGGTAGGCAGTCGCTCCATGTAAAACTGGTATTTAGCTGCATCCAGCCAGACTGGAAGGAAAATTAAAAAAACAGACAAGGGCGAGTCTAACTCGTGTCCCGCGGGTTTCGTACCTACCCATTTTTTTTTTAATTTTATGGAATTTTTCCTTTATTTGTGCTGTAAGATCTTGCTTTTTGTCAACGGGAACTACCATAAAGGTTTTCGACCCAAAACCTATAGGGTACTTCAGGTTCACCTAAAATTTTCAACTTTTGGTTAAAAACAAGGACTTACAGCACAAGTAAAGGGAAAATTCTGAAAATTAAGATAGTTGAATATTTAGGTAAACTTTGGTATTTACAAGTCCTCCCGAAAATCTATATTTGCTCATATCTTTTTATCGTGTTGACTCAGGACCTTGATTTTTATACACCTAATAGGGACTTATAGACCTCACTATCTGCTATAATATCTGTCTTGCTAGATGTACCCGTTCCTGAGAAAATCGGTAGTGACACACGGACAGACAGACGGACAAGAGAGTGATCTTATAAGGGTTCCTTATTTCACATTTTGAGGTACGGAACACTAAAATCGCCGACGTTGACGAGTTAGACTGCTGAATATTATATTATTCCTACAGAAGTAATGAATGATACTGAAAAATGGCGGGCTTAGAAGTCATTGATTTGACAGAACGGAAATAATGACGTCACTCCAGCCGCCATAACAGTACGCCCCGTTTTGACAACACAAATTTAATTAAGATATTTAATGCTGTTTATTTTGGTGAGACATTCATATTTTGAGGAAATTAGGCAAAAAGTCTTAGAAGGCGTCATGACCCAGTAGTTATGGCCTCACCTCTCGTGTACGAGGTTGTACGTTCAAGTCCAGGCAAGCACCAATCTAACTTTTTCAAATCATACGTACTTTCTAAGTTTATCTTGGACATCACTAATATCATTCAAGGATAAAAATATTGTGGGGAATCATGGTCTGATGATAATTATAAGTCTGAATTCACCAACCAACATCGAGCAAGCTTTAAAATGAATAAAGAACTAACTTTATTCAATCGGATAACTAAAAATCCATGTCGTGTTGGTACTTTCACCTAATTTTATAAACGATTGTCAGTCCTCAGTCAGTAGCCTTCTCCCAAGTATGTTGGGGTGCCGTCCCTTTTACATGGAGCGACATCTATCTGCCCTCCACAACCCAGTTCCTGGGCAACACTCTACCCCTTGGTAAAACTGGTTGTCAGATTTTCGGGCTTCTGACTACCCGTAACGACTGTCAAAGATCTACAAATCTCAGTCGGGACCAAGGGCTTAACTTGCTTTTCAAGGCACGGAGGAGTCTCGATATGTAATGAACGGACACCCATCCACATATTGACCTCTGCAAACTGCTTAACCTTCAATCAAACTGTGCGGCTGTTTTTATTTAGCCATGAGCTTGTCCTAGTGTTAGTTCTAAACTTAATTATTAGCAACAAGTTAATGCTTGTGCCTTCTCTGTATGAGAAGAGGCTTTTGCCCTCCAGGGAGATAGTAAGAAACAGAAATTGTAACATCACGCTGCGACTCTTCGGAGTAGGTGAAACAAGAAGGCACAGCTAGTGAGCTTATGAAAACTAACCCTTCAGAGGCCTGTCATCGATTTCTTTCATTAAAATGAAACAAGGCTATCCTGCCTTCAGCTGACAACTTGATTTCCACCCCCTCATTATCGACGGCTCTTCGAACGTGAACACTATTCAATAATGCAGGCTCAGATTGAAAAGGGAGGGGGTGTAATGAGGTTCATTCCAATATGAGAGCGAGACAACGCATGTAGACTATGATATGCTATTTCGCGATCTTGTTTTTTTTTTTGTTTTTCTTTGTTTGAATGAACGTTGCATGTAATATGCAAATTGTATTAAGTAAAAGCCATGTACAAGCAATCATTATTTCAATCACAAAAGTTTCTATAAAGACAACAAATAAAAAAGACAAACTCGAACAGTTTCAGGAAAGAAATAAACGACGGAAGACTTCATTATTACTTTGGAGTACTACTTTTCCTGGCGCCGAGTTTTCTAGGGTTGCCACGTAGCAGCCCTAGAAAATGCGGTGTACTGGTCAACAACTTTGTCGCCCTTACGTAAGAACAATAAAATTGGTTGACCACTTTGCCTCGCACAAAAGCTTGATGTAAACATGACGTCCATTCGAACGATTTAAAAATTGGAAATACAGCCAGCATTTATTTTTAAATTTAGAATTCAAGAACAATTTATATCACTCATAGATCTATACGAATAAAGTCTTTAATCATTAAATGAATATTACATTCGAAACGAGTAAATAAAATTTTGAAATCGTTCAAAACGACGTCTTGTTTCTTTCAAGCATTTGTGCTAGATACACAGTGTGTACACACACATGGTGCCTGTACACTGTGTGTGTCGTTTTGAACATAGCATTTCTTGCCTTCTGAACAGTGGGTGACTAATCTTTATATTTCTAACTTCGCCTTCTGATACTGTAATACCCACACATACGCATAACTTTCCACACATGTTCCATATGCTTCATTAAGCGGGCTCACTATTGTAATGTGACGCGCAACATGGATATTTCCACTGTGAATCAAACGGTCCGATGAGCTCCCCCTCTTACGTCAGCAGCCCTGGCTGGCGGAAATCACGTGGAAATGACACGTCTGTCGCTGACAAGCTGGAGACAATCTACGTGAGAACAATGGAGTTAATTTAATACCTGTTTATGCTTTAAGTAGTGGTTATGACGTGTTCGCGATACGTTGTGTGGGACGTGATGTGACAGCCCTGGCGCAAGGGCAATGTCAGTGTTATGCAGGCAATGTTATTATCGAAGTTGTTTATTGTTTTTATAGCCTCGTTGGCGTAGTGCTTGCAAGGGGTACTGCTAACCGTGAGGTCTAGGGTTAGATTCTTTGGTCGGGGAAAGTGTTATTCGGTTTTTATATTTTGTTTTTTTTAGTAGCAGTTTGGAGTCAGGATTCGTGCCTGCAATGGTTGATGGCTGTAGGCTCGCCCCCTATTATATAGAACTTAGACATAAGTGGCAAAATGTGGGTGGACTATAGGTATACCTCTGCCTAAACTTTCTGGGAATACAGGATGATGATGTTTACTGTCAGTATTTACTTGAAGTATTAAATATGTTTTATGATTAATTAGTTTTATTTATGTTAATAGGTTTTTACAAACACATTTTCACGTGAACGAATTATATAAACTAATATTTCACATTCTTTCACTATGCTCTACTCGGAGTTTTCCTGAAACACTCCCTATCCCTGAGCCCTATCCAATGCCTTTTGGGTGAATTTCAGCCTTCTGATGAGCCCTATTTTTTATGCCATCACGACATTTTAGTTGTTAGTTAACATAAAAAAAAAAAATGTGACGCCAAAAAAAAGAAAAATACAGTTATAAGTTTATTTCATATCATTTTGCCTTACATTGCATATAAGGAGTATCCATTTAGCCATAGAAAATGCCTGTAGTTGAAGGCTTTCCGCTTTTCCCTTACATTATAAACTTACAATTATGTAAATAACAATTATTAGGTACCTAATTTTATATTCCTTTCCCGAAATGTGATCTTCGACCTTGAATCTGTTAACTGGTACGAAATATTATACATTATATATAATGTTATAAATTATGGTATCAACAATATTGTGTTACATACGATACATAACTTAATGTACAGAGGCTAGCACATCAAGCTACCCCATTTCTTTGATAGTTTTTCAACTTTATTGCAATAGAAATAAAGTTCAATGTAAAATTTAGCAGTTTGGGGTAGCTTGATGTGCTGGCGTCTGTACATACACGGGATAAAATTTCGTTAAAGGATAAGCATAACTTATGTAACATAACATCACGCCGTTACCCCACGAAGGGATAGGCAGAGGTGTACCTTTAGTACAGTCAAATTTCTCCAGTTATGTTCAAGTCCCATGTAGGGGACGATCCTATTGCCATCAACTAGTTACAAATCCATCCGACTGTCTGCTAATGTGAAAGTTCAGATTGAAATCCTAATAACACTTTGTCCTACCTGGGAATCGAACGCAGAACCTTACAGTCAGCAGTAGCGCTTGCGACGACTAGACTAATGAGCCAGTCTAGCATTACTTACGTAATTAACTTTAAAACACATAAGTTATGAAAACAGAGTCATTTATAATTACTTTACATTCCTGGGCAAAATATTACTGTTTTTATCGAACTGTTTATATGTATAATTATTAACGATTTTAATAGCTGTGTTTGGTTCGTAATTATAGTAATAAGAGATATTTCGATATTTCAATAGAACTTTTAAATATGGGGTCCCACCCCTTAGTTAAGAATTCTGTTACTGTACTATTAAACAAATTAAAAAGAAGGTTATCTTATTTCAGATTGAAAAGAAAAGACACGTGTAAAACCAATTAAAAAATCGATCAATAAATGTAGCAACGTTGGTTTTTGTCTCAAAACTGTCATTTGTATTGTTTAACTGTTTCGCTGGTGACGTTAGTTTTTGATAATGAACATTTATAGACGCGGGTAAAATCGATTGTTGGCGTGGTGACGCCAAAGCATCGCTAAGAAACATGTTTTTTTTTTAATTAGATTTTTTTGCTTCATTTGTTTCTGATATCGATAAAGTCACCGGCACGTAACTTGGCAAGAGTCGTTAGATGCGCACAAGTCGTTTTTTAGGTCTCTTTGGTAGTCAAGCGGGACACGGGGTATAAGGTTCGTCAATCCGAGCGCGCGATTTTTTTTTTTTTTTTTTAATTGTTGCAACAGTCGACTGTTGCATCCCGAACTCCCGATTACACTTGCGTGCACGAAAGTTGTACCCTTTGTTTTTGTTGTGTTTATGTTAAAGAGTTATTGTTATTGTTTTTAAATTTAGTTTTTGTTACGAGTTGATATTATTGTTGTTGTTTTAAATTAAAAAATTAAGGCGAAAAAAGGTATGCCTTTTTTCGCATACTTTTTGAGCATACTTTCCTCGTATGCATATTATTTATAACTCCCAATAAACTTTACGAATTCCACTCCCTTCTTCAACTTTCTTCTAATCAGATATTATTACATATAAATGATGGCAATAACCATAAAATAATGACGATCAATAAAAGTCACCACTTTTTTGTTCCACTAAGTGCACGATGCGCGACCTTACCCCCACTACGCCAAAACCTTGCCAACTTACGTGCCGGTGATTATACCTAACTATCTGTTGTTTAATGCATATTACTTGTACAAAATAATTTTGATGTATCACATCTGCCAGGCGTCCCGTGACGGCTCTGTCTCTGTGTACCAATAAATCGGTTGTGGCTGAGGTATTTTTTAACACATTCATCACTCGACGTCGCGCGATGGTACCTTACAATTATGCAAGAGCCATGAAATAGCGACCGCAGCTTATTGGGCTCTGGTATTTGTTTTGTCACAGTAAAAACCGCATTCAACGATTTTTTCCATTTATGTAAGTTCAGCATAATGGCTGGGTAATGGGCGTGTTAAGTAAAATAAACACATTTTTCCACAAATGTCTATTTTTTCAACTCAATATTATTATATCTTGAGAGTCACTTTTTAAGCAAAGATTTGCTTGTATTAGGCCGTTCCGCTCTTCCAATTTACAGTTTCCTTTTTACTATACCCTATTTTCTTTCTTGATACTGCATCGTGAACAGTATCATAATCTAACTAGCCTTTTCCCAACTATGTTGGGATCGGCTTCCAGTCTAACCGGATGCAGCTGAGTACCAGTATTTTACATGGAGCGACTGCCTATCTGACCTCCACAACCCAGTAACTGGACAGTACGATACCCCTTGGTAAGACTGGTTGTCAGACTTTCGTGCTTCTGACTACCCCTGACGACTGCCATAGATCTACAAATGACAGCCGGGGCTTAACGTATCGCGAACAGTAATATAAACAAAAATAATCCACCACTCTATTCCTGCCTTGAGTTTCATTCGCATCAAGCTTAGACTTCAAAGGTTTTTATGACAACCTTCGTAGAGTAAGTACTGTAAAGCTGTAAGTTTTACAGCACTGGGTCGGGGGCTATCAACTATAAATAACTGACAGCACGGTTAGCGCCGTGTCTGAGCGATTGGCTGCTGCGCCGCATGTCATGGGTTCGATTCCCGCACGGAACAAATATTTATACGGCCTACAGATAGTTATTCTGGCTGTTTGTGTATGTGAGTTTCAATTTTTTTAAGCGCACCCACGATACAGGAGAAAATCCTAGTGTGGGGCAACAAAATTATAGCATTAAAAAAATAGGGCTCAACTGATTTATACAAGCTGAAACAGAATAAACGCATAAACTGAAAGTACTTGGTTCATAATTGACTACTGAATCGATTTCATAGGATTTTTTTTAAATATTGTGTACTGTTGCCAAATAAAATAAAGCTTATGTTAATCCAATAAGATTCAATTATAAATGCATAAAGTAATGCAAAGTTCAAGATGATTTCCTTATGAATAATTGTAAGTTTCATAAAATGTATGTATTGGCCATTGTACTATGCTTTTGTCTCAATAGTCTAATTGGGGTCTATCAGATCTTGCGTTAATTATGCTACAGTACCTGGATAACAGAGCTTTGTTAGGATACAACAAGGTTTTCTAAAAATGAAACCTAGCTAGATCGCTTTATCACCCCCGAAACCCCCTGCATACTAAATTTCATGAAAATCGTTGAAGCTGTTTCCGAGATTCGGATTTATATATACATATATACAAGAATTACTCGTTTAAAGGTATTACATATTGTATATGTTTATTAAGTGTTCGTCTGTATATAGGCAGTAGCAAAACACATCTGCTACACCCTAAACAAACAACACGTTCTTTATTTACCCGACTGCGACAAAGCCCAAAAGGACGGCTATGTGTTTGACCGGTAAGTATGTATGTCCGTTCCTATACCCGCCCGTAACTACTCAACGTCCCAACCGATTTTGACAAATGACATATCATTAGATTTTTCTCGATAGCGCGAGTGTCACTGGGCACTTAAAATTCTTGAAAACGCTTTTTAGAAGTCTCTGTAGTAGGTAACGTGTCCATAAACACATATTTTATGCTCTGTGGTCAATCTTAGATTAATCAGTTACTATGTTTTGCGTTTTCCATTTTGTTTTTAAAACAGTTCTACTAATAAAAATGAACACCCCAAATTTTCATTTTAATCATAGGCTTGGTACACACAAGCCTGTCGTCCCGCTTCTGTTGTCTGCCAAAGAGTTTTGCTATACACAAAGTGGCCACCAGTAGGTACAATAATTACAAAAAATATAAGAGAAAGAGCGCAAACTGCTCCACAAAGACAAAAGGGGTGATAATTAAGAAACCAGAATCATGTACACAAGCCTTTATTAGAGGTACAGTCTCTTTTATCAAAGAGATTGTAATGACACTGGACTTGTAAAGTAATGATGAAGAAGAAAATATATTTTGTACTTTTAATTTTATGCTAGTTTTTAGATGTTTCTTTTTTACTAATGAAAACATTTTAGATCGACTTCCAAAAATAGTATTCTTAACTCCGATGTGGCGCGGCGGGCGAAAGTCCGCCTGAGACGCAGGAGGTTGCGGGTTCGATTCCCACCTTGGGACAAATGTTTGTACGATCTACAAAGATTGGTTACAGGTGTTCTGGGTATTAGCTTTGTGTAATAAAAAAATATCTATCTATGTTATGTTTTGTATTAAGTATATCAGTCATCTAGTACCCATAACACAAGCTCTGCTTAGCTTGGGGCTAGATGATGCTGTGTGGATTGTCCTGCATTATTAATGTATTTATACGTGTATGTTAAAATAATATTATGATTATATTAGCCAGTAACTATCCCACTGCAGGGTAAAGGACTCTTCTCATACAGAGAAGACTTGTTTTATGCGAGTTGGCTATTTTAGAATATTATATAAATTAGAAATCCTGGTTTTCTCACGAAGTCTTCCTACACGGATATCATTGATGTCCAAGATAAACTTGAAAAGAAAAAGAAGAATTGAAAAAGTCAGATCGGTACTTGCCTGTATTTGAACCCACTTTACTAATTTATAGTGTTACTAACATGGTAAGTATACTACTTAAAATAACTCTTTTCCCAAAATTGAAATCGTTATTTCAACAAAAAAATCGCTTTTGAATTTTGCGCAAATATACATATCTTTACAAACAAAGAAAATTGAAGTGTCTCTTCGTGATTTCAAAAGAACAGCTTTTGAAATTAAAAAAAAAAAAAATGTTAACTCTTGTCTGTCTGTTTGTTTGATGTAATTTCCGAAACGGTTGAACCAGTTTTGAAGGGACTTTCAGTGGCAGATAGCTGACGCTAACTTAGGCTACTTTTATTTCAAGACAAGAATTAAGGGTTCCACACAAAAAAAAAAGAAAACCTATTGCATTTTGTTAACGTGTCCCAAGCTACCTCCACTCAACACAATTATTTTTTTAAAGTTCGCTTTCTTTTGTTATTCTCAAAGGTAAACGACCTTAAGTTATATGTCAAAGCAAGTATATCGACCCTTAAAAGTTTTAAAAACCTCTTAAGTTATTGCCAGACGAACCGAGAAAAAAAAAACAAAAGATGACAAAATCGTGAGGAGAATATTGTTTAAGTACCAACTTAAACTTCAGTTAAAACCAACCCTTATGGGACAAAGCTCATTCTGTTTTTAAATGCTACTGAGTCTAAAACAAGATAAATATGCCTGGATAATTGGTATAATATTATTTTTTCCGATAAATACCGGAATATACCGCAATATACCGGTTCATTACCGGAAACTAATAACCATTTTCATCATAATGAAATGAAATGATGAATCAAAATCAGAATCAGAATCATTTAGTCGTAATCATAGGTGACAAATATATACAAGATGTTCAAAAATTATGAAGTGCGCTTAGTTTTGCCAATTGACATACAAATTATTAAGAAAAAAATATATTATACTCTTAAATTGAAATGAAATCATTTTTATTTCTATAAGTAGATTAAAAAAAAACACATTTACACGTCATAAAAAAAAATTGATTTAGATAAGGTCGGTGATTCCCTACATGACTAGTCTGAGAGGAAACACCAACACAAACTCAGAGTCTCTTTTAAAGTCCAGACATTATCTTGGTCAGATCATTTGCTGACCACGCAGATGATAAATAATTAAATTAAATAAATAAATAATGCTGGACAATCCACACAGCATCTAGCCCCAAGCTAAGCAGAGCTTGTGTTATGGGTACTAGATGACTGATATACTTAATACAATACATTATATAGATAGATATTTTTATTATATATAGCAAATACCCAGAACACCCGGAACAAATATTTGTAGATCGTGCAACCTCTTGCGTCGCAGGCGGACCTTCGCCCGCCGCGCCACATCGGTCGTCTCAGTGGACCTGTCCAGTCAGTGCAAGCATTTGTCAGCAATCGTAGAGCTCAACTCAGAATAATACGAACTAATACCAACCAGTCAGACGAATGGGTACCGTGTTGTTAGTTACCGACATGTTTATTGAGCTCTGATCCTTAATTACCT
Organism: Phlogophora meticulosa; assembly: GCA_905147745.2. Lineage (NCBI taxonomy): Eukaryota > Metazoa > Arthropoda > Insecta > Lepidoptera > Noctuidae > Phlogophora > Phlogophora meticulosa. The sequence continues at coordinate 13,025,164 of LR990524.1, forward strand.
GCCACTGTTTGTCTCTGCATCACCCAAAGGTAGTCAACCTTTGGGTGATGCAGAGACAAACAGTGGCAGAAAATGCCTATGGCATTAAGTCCGCTTCTGTACATTTGTGTGCTTAAAGTATTAAATAAATAAACAAATAATTACTTTGCCATTTTGGACAGTAAATAAATAAAAGCTACTATACATCCACACGTTACTAAGAAGAAATCTACGTATTCACTGTTACTTGCACTTCACAAGACAGTGTAGGGTCCGTTTACACAGTTCTAGTTAGAAAACGGAGCCCATCAATTTAGTTCGTTATCTTCAAGGGTAAGACAGTTGAGGTATCAGGTGACGCAACTCAACTGGAAACAAAACCAAAGCTTGTTAACGTCTTATAAGTGTGTACCTGATAATGTTAAGGTTATAAGACGTTTCGCAGACAACCTTAATTATAAACGGTCCCATATCCGACCGTAAACGATACAAATTAGAACTTCAGTCATTGAATAAGGGTGTGTGTGCGCGAGTGTGTGTGTGCGGGCGTGTGTGTGTGTGTATGTGTGTGTGTGTGTTTGTGTGTGTGTGCGAGCGAGCTTGGCTATGTTATACGTAAGTAAGGTGTAAGACTCTCGAAATATACCGTATATCATACTTTTTTATAGCCATTGTAATGTTTTTTTTGTTTTATCTAGTATTGTCATTGTGTGCCTGAGCCTGGGCTGAGGAAATGTTTTTCTTTCCTTCTTTGTTTTTTGCTAAATAATCTCGATCTGATCTAGCTTGTGCCTTTGCTGCTATCCCCCAGCGACTTCCTACCCCACGGGGTGTGCCTTTAGCGCATAGTCGCTTAGTTAGTAAATTTTTATTTTAAGGTATACACAGTTATTTATAATGTAAATACAAGTATTTATGTTTTATTTGAATATCGCAGCTTATGCTGGCATAAGTACAGTTTTGGCCTCGCAAAGGGCTTTTTTTCGTTTGTTTACTTTTTGGTGTTTTTAGTTCCTGTGCGTAGCCTATTTTTCTTTCTAGGATAGCCCGCTTAAGCATCAACCAACTTTCTAAGTTAACCTGCGAGATGCCAATACCAAAACAAAAATTGTAACTAATTATTCTCGTAGATCCAATCGATTTCTGTCGGTGGTTTGTAAGAGAGGAGGCAAATGATAACTGACGCCGAATCCGACTGCGTCCTAACTTGAAAACTGTTTCTTTATTCAAAGTTTTATTTTTCAAGAAAATAAAACTTTGAATAAAGAAACAGTTCTTAGAACTCTTCTACTAGCAGGAGTACTGGCTGGTATTCAGAAAACGTATTTTTTTTTAAATGAAGAACGTCTGTTATTTCTGAGAACACAGTTTTAGAGTTACTCCAACATACATGTTCATAATAAGGACAGCAATTGTTTTTTTTTCAATATCAAACAAGGTTTTATGGAATGAGGAATTTTACGGAAAGGACTTACGGTGTTTGAAAGCGCTCCGCTGTTAAAAGCAATTTTGATCCAGGGATATACCCTATCTATTAAATATTAAAGTGTAGTTGAGTTTTATTTTCAATGACTGCTCTGTACTCTGTATGTGACCAATACGGGACATTATTTAAAATCCAACGACTATAAACCAATACTTGCGACCCAAACATAACTGGCTAAATGTGTGTACACTATAGGTACACCTCCCCTCCTCTTCCCTTAAGAGTATACTTAGTATAGTATCATGCTACTTCACCATATGGAAATTCACTATTTACCCAGAGTCTAACCTAGAACCTTACTCCAGTTATAAAACAAATGAACATCAACATCCTATTTTATGTTTACGCCGACAATATGCATAATGTATTAGCATATGCATAACTTACAACTTCATCGTTCTTGTGTGAAGGTAGTTAATTTTAATTTATTCTAGCGGAGGGTGGGTAGGTGGCACTCGATGTATCTATGTCGTACTCGATACCGACTTCATCTATCAAGTTGGTTTTGCAAGCACATTTTTACATTACGTGACAAAGAGCAGAGGGAAGGATTTTGTGGCTAAGTAAACAGTCGCAAGGGTTGATTGACGGTTAAGCTACGCTTGCCGAGGATAGTCTGTGGAGGGGTGAGACTCCTCCGTGCCTCGGAAAGCACGTTAAGACGTTGGTCTCAGCTGTTATTTGTAGATCTCTGATTGAGTCTTACCAAGGGGTATTGTGTTCATCGGGTATTGTGCTCCACAACCCAGTAATTGGACACTTTAAGGGGCTCATTGGGAGCGACCACGTCTCTGATTCATATGTCATTACTAACAACACACATTGGTTGAAGACTTTCGTCTTCAGACACTGGGATATTTCGGTAAAACGCATACGTTTTGGGTTCCTGACAGCCATTTCTTGAAAATCACTTCACCTAGGCCCTCTACTCTTGAAATTCTTGACAGTTTAGTCTGAATCAACCAATCAAATAATGCTTCCCGTATTACACAAAGGGAACTTGGTAGGTACATTACGGGGAAAAGAAATTGCATTCGGTTGTTGGGTCTGAACGACCTTAAGAAAAATTTGCAAAGATATCTTAAGTGGTTCCCGCTGGTGAAGTGTCCATGAAACTAGTTTCCTACCGGCTAAACAATTACACGGAATAACAATTCTACAGCAATTGAAAAATAGCACAGTCACTATTGATTATGCTATTTTAATCTACTATTGCCTATATTAATTTCTGTAAATAAGTTAAAAAGATACTCATAAACGTCATAAAATTGAGTAATAAATTAGACTTAGATTAGGTCGGTTTTTACCTGACTACTCTGAGAAGACACACCGAAACAAACTCAGAGGTCACAGTATCTTTTAAAGACCAGATGTTCAGATCATGACTGTGAGGACCATGCAGATCAGTGCTTCATCACGGAGTTAAAGGTATATAATACACCATATCCTTAACTTCTTATGTAGGTAACAAATAATGTATTTCTTTTGTCTGAGCAATAAATAATTTATTTATTTATTCAATTAAAAAAAACTGACATGATCACTAATTAATGCTTACTTTTTTCTCCGGCTTCCGTCTTACAAAATTTGACGCCCGCCACTGGCGGTTACGACTATTTCATTGACTATGCGTTCAGCCAGTTAGTTAACACGTACAGTTTTTTTTTTTTTTTTTTTTTTTTCATATTTATTTATTTGCAGTTACTAAGTACACTATTGTAGAAGTTAAGAGACAATAAATGGTCTTACCTTAATAAGTCCAATAGAGGAGTCAGCTCGCTCCAGACTGCAGATGCTGAACTGGATCGAAGGCAGGTCAAGTCGGTGGGACAGTTGACGCTGGAACGTCTGGTGCCGAGTCGGGACTATCGGGAGAGTGGTCTGGCGGAGAACCTGGGGGCAAGAAATAATTATGTTATTTTTTTTGTTTCCTTGTCTCTTTTTATAAATATTAAGTTAATTTTAAACATGGGTACATGTGGCACAGTTGTAACCTTTTTGGGCATACGGTGGTAAACTAGTAGAAATGGTTATACTAACAATATACCGTAAAACGGGGTGGAATGGATACGATAATATGTCGAAACATGATATTATATGTATATATTTAAAGAAACTGTTGTGAAACGCCGAGACAGGATAAATTCCTAGTATGGGACTAGGAATTTATCCTGTCTCGGCGTTTACTCACAAACAAAAACAACAATACACACACATACACCACACACATTACCCACACAATACACACACATACATTCAATATAATGGTCAGATCATATGAGAAACTCGTAGCTTCATGTCAGACATTAACCTCCGTGATGGTCTCCTGGGAACGAAAAGTCAATTGACTAAATCAATGCAAAATAATAATATTAATATCGGTGATACTGATAATGCAATCTTCTAAGACTAAGGGCCAGTGCGGACTATATGCTATTAAATGTAGCATGTAGTAAATACTATATTGCATATATTTTTTTATGTACACGCTTACACAAAAATTACGCAATATACTAGACAGATACTGTCAGAAACTGACAGATCATTAAATATCGAGACTCCTCCGTGCCTTGGAAAGCACGTTTAGCCGTTGCTCCCGGCTGTCATTTATAAATCTTTGGTAGTCGTTACGGGTGGTCAGAAGCCCGAAAGCCTGACCACTAGTCCTAACAAGGAATATCGTGTTGCGCAGTAACAGGGTTGTGGAGGTCGATCGGCAGTCGCTCCGTGTAAGATACTGGTATTTAGCTGCATCCGATTAGACTGCAAGCCTACCCCAACATAGTTGGGAAATGGCTAGGCCGATGATGATGATGCTAGAGAGAAACTGGGGTGGACAGAAACTATAGAACGCCACTTGTTACGATCCTTACACATCCAGTCCTTTTGAAATGCTTACATTCATACATCCAGTCATACACGCACGCCAGTTGCGAGTATACTACGCACCTAGCCTTTCTGAAGATCATCACAAATAAGGTCAGTGCTATACTATATAGCGAAATAGTATAGCGTAGTCCGAACTCCGCTTAAAGAACGTAAACCGCTATTTCTCAAATGAACTTCATTTGAACCCTATTTGTCTGACCTCGCTACATTCCCAATAGGCTCATGGATCGTTACGAAAATTCAATCAAGTTCAATATGGTTTTACGATTAAGTTATTGATTTAAGTTTGGCACTAATTGAAATCTGATCACGTGAGAACACTTAATGCCGTATTCATTCGATTAATTAACACATGGATAAATATGGTGATAATATTAATATATCTACTTAACACAATCTTATTAACAGGCCGGAGTCTGGATTTAGTAATAGGCTCTCCCCCTATTACATGGAACATATACATATCTGGCGGAATGTGGGTGTACTAAAGGTGCACTTCTGCCTAACCCTTTGGGTGAAACAGGCGTGATGTTATGTATCACCCTGAGGAGAAAAGCAGCAAATGCGAAAGAGATAGGAGGAGAAAATCATTTATTTCCACTGGCGGACGAAGATGTAGGGACAGATTCGTGTTTTATATTATACTACACTCACTTTCAATACCAGCCTAATATATCCCACTGTAGGGGAACTCCTCTTCTAATGTAAAGAAACCACGAACGTCTAACAATGGTCACAGCGCTTGCTCATGATTGTGTTTTTAGAATGTGATTGGAATCTGTGGTGAGAATTTCAGCTTTATTATTAGATCTCTGTAATATTTTAAATCTGAAATTTTTAGGGTCGGGGTTCATTACCTAGTTTATCTATTCACATAAAATAAATTAATCCAGTACCAGTCTATTACTGTCCCACTGCAGGGCAAAGGCCTCTTCTCATACATAGAAGGCACGAGCATTAATCACCACGCTTGATCAAGATGGGTTGGCGATTTCAGATTTATATTGCTTATAAGTCTAGGTTTCCTCACGATGTTTTCCTTCACCGATGTCAGTGATGTCCAAGATAAACTTAAAAAGTACATATGAATTGAAAAAGTCACATTGATGCTTGCCCAGGTTTGTACCCATAATCTAACACAAGAGGCGAGGCCTTAACTCAATTATTTACTCTGTATTTAAAAATCACATTACCTTAGATAGAAATTATAATTTCTCAGGACTTTTTACAGTTATAAGTAAAAAATATACCAGTTTTAGTATTTAGCGTTAAAATCCCCTACAAAGGTTTGTTTCAATTCATCCCGTTTTTTTTAATGTAGACGAGAAATATACTATCAAAGAAACTGTCCACTAAATAAACATAAAGATTTTTAAGGGAAATCATATCGCACAAATATGTACCGAATACTAAAAGCCAAAGAAAAAGCCTCAAAGCAGAAGAGACTGTTTACATTGCAAGCACCGGGTTTAGCTGTAAATAACTCTTAAAACGGAGTGCTAACCGATTATTAACTATTTTGCAACGCAAACAACGGAGAGGTAAAGTTTTGCTGAATGCGTTCGTACTTCTGTTCTATGTGTTTCTGAGTTTATTAAAATTAGCTATCTAATACTGATCTGGCTGTCTATTTAATAATATAATAATAATAATACCAGCCTGTTACTGTCCCACTGCAGGGCAAAAGCCTCTTCTCATATTGAGAAACCACGAGCATTAATCACCACGCTTGCTCTAGACGGGTGATTGGACGGGTGGTGATTTCAGACTTATGTTAATTACAAGTCCAGGTTTCCTCACCGATGTCAGTGATGCCCAAGAGAAACTTAGAAAGTACATATGAAATAAAAAAGTCACATTGGTACTTGCCCAGATTTGAACCCATAATCTCGTGCGCAAGAGGCGAGGCCTAAACCACTGGGCCATTATGACATATGTCTATTTATTTATTTATTTTATTTACGCAAATCTCACCTACAACTACCATTACAGATCAGCGATCCAATGCGATAGAGTGGACTCACATGTTAAATCCTTAATCTACATCCAATAAAATTACATAAAAAATCCTAAATCTTAACCTACATCTAAATAACATATTGTATACATATTGTATTGTATATACGTATATTGTTGTTGTACATACTGTGTGTTATTCCTAAGAGCAACAACATAGATTAAGTTAATTCTTTACCGTAATTTTAATTTTAATCTCCATATTGTTGTCATGTACTTTTGTTTTTTTTAGCCTATAAGTAATCTATGCAATATTATTAAACTTGAAAATATATAAGTGCTGTGCACACCTGTAAGTAAATAAGTAAATAATGTTGTTGTACATGGATATATATCTAAATATATATATTTCCGGTTACTTTTCTTACGTAATTGCATCTACCACTGTTTATCTCTGCATCACCTTAAGGTGGCCTGGCAGGTTTAAAGTATTAAATAAATAAATTTTGTTTTTTTTATCATTGTCATGTGAGTATGAAAGAGGAAATCTAAGAGTACAATGGCGGAAGAGGAACTATCCACCCTATTCCTAATTCCCCTAAATATCCTTCGCTGCTTCATAATGCAACGAATATTACTGAACTTTCAAAATGAATGCTATTTCCATTAGAAGCTGGTTCCACAAGTACCCCGCTAATAACCAAAATGATATTGAAATTGTTTTGTTCTTAAGTCTACACGAGCGTACAATTCGAAACAATCAGATCATAGGCAAATGGTTAAAAACAATATTAACATCAACATCGTTTAGAAATGTTTTATTTATCATAACATCACGCCTACTGGTACTAAAGGGGAAGCCAAAGAAGTAAGTAAAGATAGTACACCCACATTACCCATATATGCCAACGACGGTTGGCTGATAATCAAAACGTATTCCATATTCAATTTCCAATTCGCATAAATAAACATCAACTTTAATCAAATGATTTACATAACATCACACGGTTGGACAGAGCACTTTTTGTAACACCCACATTTTCGCCAGCTATGTTTAAGTCCCATGTAATAGGGGGCGAGCCTATTGGTATCGACTTGGCATATTTTTTTTTATTTATGTTTTCCTCTTATACTTTTAAATTTTACGTTGTTTATTTTGTATATTTGAAAATGTGTTATAATTGTCTCTTTTAGTTTTAATTTTATATGTTACTGTAGTTGGTTAAACACGACCGTTGTAATTAAATAAATAAATAATAAATCCAGATTCCAGGCTGCGAACGAATATTTCGTATGGAAAATCTCAAAAACACTTTTTTGAGATTTTCCATACGAAATTTTCTTTTCCCGACCTAGGAATTGACCTCATGCTTAGCAGACGCGCTTTGGACCACTAGACCAAAGAGGCAGTCATTGATGATTAACTTAATTGATTAATTTATTTAATGGGTCCAGTTTTATTCCTCCTTACTGGTAATTTGTGATGCGAATTAATGAGGATCATGTTGTGAGGAAGGTTTAAACGATGGATGGATTGTGTGAAACATGACATGGCTAGGAAGGAGGTGGCTTCTGAGATGACGGCAAATAGAAATGTATGGAAGTAGAAGACATGCTGCGCCGACCCCATATAAATTGGGATAAGGGCAATAGGGTGGGCATGATGAACGGGTCTTGGTAACCCAAAATGTCAGACAACTAGTGTTTGAAGCTGGTTTTCAACTGGACCCCGTTCAACCCGTTTTACTGGTACAAATAAACGTCACCCCTGACACATCCAGCTCTCAGTATTCTGTGGTTAACCAAGACGCTACGCGAGTCCTTTTCCTTATTAACTTCAAATTTAAGAGGTTCTGGCGAGGTATTATTATTACCTTGTAATAAGTACCTCACTTAGTCATGGTTAAATAAAAACAGCTGCACGGGTTGATCAAAGGTAAATCTACGTTTGGCGAAGTAAGTCTGTGGATGGGTGACCGTTCGTAAAATATCGAGACTCCTCCGTGCAAGCACGTTAAGCCGTTGGTACCGGCTGTCATTTGTAGATCTTTGACAGTCGTTACGGGTAGTCAGAAGCCTGAAAGTCTGGCAACAAGAATTGTTAAGGGATATCGTGTTGCCCAATAACTGGGCTGTGGTGGTGTGACAGCTGAGTGTCAAGAATTTGATTCCCGCACGAATAAATATTTATATGGCCTGCAAGTGGTTTTTCCGGGTCTGGCTGCCTGTGTATGTGAGTTTAAATATTGAACGCACCCGCGATACAGGAGAAATTCCTAGTGTAGGCAACAATTTCAAAAGAAGAAAAAAAACAGTTCCTATAATGTTAATATAGGAATCACGAATCTCAAGGTTATCTTACGAACTCATTATCAAAGGTTAAGAAACTTCTATGCCTATTTAATTTTGTAAATTTAAGGGAAATCGCGTTTTGGGACCAGTAGCTGTCAGCGAACAGCCATTAGCTTCGAATAACGAAGGAAAATTACTGAAATAAGGTAGGAATAACCCTAATTTAGACATTATGCCTCTTCCTGGGTACTCCTACTTACGTCTTTTCCAATGTGACAAGCACGAATACTTCACGATAACATAACGTCAATTTGAAACGAACGATTTGAAAATTTAAACTACAATTGACACGTGAGCTGCATGCATTGTGACCTTAGGGTAAAAGTCTCCACGCAATGGGTGCCGAAGATGGACGGCGCCGCCGAGGTCGGCCCAGAAAGCAGTGGCGAGGCGACCTGGAGGAATTCTATGAGGGCTGACATGAGGTTACGCGGGAAAAGAGTAATTAGGAAGCCTTTTCCCAGCTGAGGGACAGCATAGGCTACTAAAAAATTAATAAACAAAAAAAATTGTATGCAGTATCGTTATTTCATATTTAAATCATTTTTTCTCACAACCAGAAAAATCGGTTAAATATCCACACAACTCGCCGGAACCCGAGGGAGATATTAACTGACCAAATTGGTGATCATCATCTGCCTAGCCTCATCATCGAGCAAGCTAGAAGATTCATAAATTAATAACTTTATTTAGTCGGACATCTCAAAACCCATTTCGTACTTACACCTAATCTTTTAAACGAGTGTCAGTCCTCTCGCCTGGCCTTTTCCCAACTATGTTGGGGTCGCTGTCCAGTCTAACCAGATGCAGCTGAATACCAGTTGTTTACATGGAGCTAATGCCTATCTGACCTTCACGTGCCTTTGACTGGGTAATACCCTTAGTAAGACTGGTTGTCACACTTTTGGGCATCTAGCTACCTGTAGCGACTGTCAAAGATTTACGTGCTTACCGAGGCACGGAGCAGTGTCGGTATGTAATGGATTTTCACCCATCCACAAACTGACGACGGCAAGCGAAACTTAACCTTAAATTTAGCCAGAAGCTCCTCAAATAATACCTGACCGATACATGTAATAGCGACCTTGTTCCAAGAATTGTCGGTAAGCAACAAGTATAATATAATTATGATAATGTTTATCTTATGAACGCTCCAAGCGTTTCACGAAATGAGTGGGCTTATGTTGTTCAAAGTATTGTATTTATATAAAATCTCGAATATTGTTCACTGTTGCTATGCTGAGATTGTACGTCGATCGTCATTTATTTGCGAACGTAAGTTTAGATTCGGAATGAGGTGGGCGTAACCCTTTACGTAAGGTCAATATTAAGAAGGTCGTGGTTGTTTAAATTAGAATCGTGTTTGTTTCTGTGATTTACCTGGTTGGGGTACAATACTTGTACTAGAAGAATAGTTATAATTGACTAGCTGTACCCCGCGGTTTTGCCCGTTCCGTGTTATTAATTGGCGTGGTATCAATTAGCCTAAAACCTTCTCCAACTGGGAATTCCGGAGATAAGCACGTTCAAACAAACAAACAATCAAACAGACCAGAGTTCTAGCTTTATTTTATTAAGTATTGTATATATATTGTATATATAACGGCGTTTCCTATTAACCATGTCCGTAACATGGTTAATAGGAAACGCCGTTATATTTCAGGATTCAGCAGAATCCATACAGAACCCCAGGTGCACGTACATGATTTGAGATTAATTCATGTATTTTAGCCCCACAACTTCCACTGCTGGACTTTGGCGTCCCCCAAAGGTATCCACAACGATCAGTCTTGCGCTGCCCACATCCATCGGCTTCTTGGGATCTTTGCCAGAAAGTCGGTCTACCTTGTGGGAGGCAAGCTGCTTCTTCTGGGACGCGTTCGCCTTTTTAGAACCTTCCACCCCGACGGCCAACGGTTCTGCGAGCAATTGGCCCCACCCACTACCATAATTATGCATGATTAAATATATGAACGTAAATGTAGATAGAGGAGTATATATAGGTCTCAAAAATGATATCACGCTGAAGGTCCCGGCTCTCATTTACAGAGTAGTAAAAATCCCGAAAATCTGACAACCAGTCTATACATACCGAGGGGTATAGTGTTACCCAGTAACTGCGTTGTGGAGGGCAGATAGACAGTATCTCCATGTAAAATACTGGTATTACTGAAAACCGACCCCAACATAGTCAGGAAAATGATGATGGCTACAACATATGGGTTCTCGTATTTCTTCAACTACTAGAGTAACCTATTTTATTGCTGACCGTAATAAAGTAAGATAAATACCCTAATATATGTTTAGTGTAAGAGTTTGTCTACCTATTAAACATATGAAATGAGTTCATTGACCTTGTTTAGACTAAAGAAACTAAAAAACGTTCGGCCACTGATAAATTAAGACTAAATAGGTACATTTGGTATCATCATCATCAGGCTATATTAGTCCACTGCTGGACATAGCCGTCTCCTAATGAGCGCCATAGCGCCCTGTCTTCAGCTTGCCGCATCCAGCATCTGCCTGCTGTTTTTCGCAGATCGTCATTCGAACTGGTCAGAGGGCGTCCTACACTACATTTTCCAAGTCGCGGTCTCCACTTAAGAACACGTTTACCCCAACGGTTGTCGGGTCTTAGCGAGATACGGCCAGCCCATTGCCACTTCAACTTGCTAATTCTTTGAGCTATGTCGGTAAGTTTGGTTCTCTGTCGGATTTATTCGTTACATTTATGTATGGTATGGTATGGTATGTCAACTATTAATTAAAGTGTATTATTAATACTGCAAATAGCCATTTAAACTAAATAAAGATAATCCAGCCATTCCGTCTACTCCCAGAAACGCAAACATTCCAACGTTATCGTCTTCCATTCATCAGCAAACAAGTCCAATCCATGATTGATTGATCCACGAGCGCGTTCAGCATCGTCAACATATGTACGTGGCAAAGGGGAGGTGGATCTAGCTACAGAACGACAATATGGGTCACTAAATTATGTTAACTTTCTAGAGCGATAGTGTACAAAAGTGTTTTTTTTTCTAGGTAGGGACACTCACAGTTCAGCACTAGACGGCTGTTTACTGCTTAACCGAACGATCCTGTGGTAACCTTACAGTGAAGAGCCCAGCCAGGGCTAACTACTATAGTTACAATTAAACGAGCGCTCGCTAAGGGCACCCCCCGTGGGGCTCGGACCTAGGCATAGGGCGTTGTTGCAGGGACAGCAATTCAAAAAGGCTGAGTCATATTATTTTTTCTAGGGATTTTTATACTACTGTTTCAAAACTGATTGAAGTGTTTGAGACTTTATTCACTTTGCGACCATATTTTAAATACCATAAGTAGGAATTACGTGGCATTTGGCTGCAATTATTTATTTATTTCATACTAACACGCACAACATTACAGGTTTCAAAAACCTAAGGCGTTGAACACCGCAGAGTTGAAAAAAAAACAAAAAGCTTGAAAATATAAAAATGTACAACATAAAATAGTAAAAAAACAAGAAATAAAACGGTTAGTAAACATCAAAGGAAATTACACAAATAACATTTAAATATTACACGATAAAAACACAACAGTAATACCAATTTATATGGTTTGAAGAATTCATCTTTCATCCATCATCTCACAAAATCTCAAACATTCACGATATACCATTCATCCATCTCGAGGCAAATAAATCACTTATGCGCACCGTGTCTGTTTTCGCGCCATTTAACAGCAACATTTCAGCCAGTGAACTTTCATCTCTAAACAAAACAAAATACGTTTAATTTTAGTGTTGAGTACCCAAAGGGACCGTATCTAGTGATAGGAGTTTTATTATTCAGCGGAGGAACAAGTACAAAAAAAACAGAATAAAAGAAATATTTAAGGGGGCTCCTATACAATAAACATGTTTTTTGCCGTTTTTATAGATAATGGTACGGAACCCTTCGTGCGCCATTCCGACTCGCACTTAGCCGGTTTTATTTTTTTTATTTTATAATCAGCGAAGAACTTACAGCTACGCAGACACCATAGTTTATTCGTTTTTTACAAGTTGATAGCCAATTAAAATGGCTCCTCTGAATTTTCTCCGTTTTTCTGGCCCGTGATGAATAAATAAAAGTTCGACTATCCCTGGCATACAAACCAAACAAACAAGTGGTTTAGTGGTTTATTAGTTTATTTTACAAGAAAATAATTTTAAGTTAGCATGTTCCTTTACCTTTATATTCTTTGAAGAACTTTAAAGGGTCAATGAACGAAATAAGATTAAAATACCAAAGATTTAAAACGACTTATTAAAAGCTATACTCGAACAAAGCAGAGAGTCTAAAGTTACAGGTAAATGCACCTTGACATTTAATTAGATGGATATAAATATACATGTAAGTAATTAATCATTAATTAATCAATTAGTTCGTTTAGAAGTCTTGTAATAAATTGACTGAGATAGCAAGTCAGTTGCAAATAAGGGGTCAGCAGAATACTGAATGTTATGAGATTAATTTATCTAGCTTAGGGATATTCTCCACTAGTAAATAATGTGTTTTTCTAGACTGCCTCGTTGCTTACATTGTTATAAATTTGACTTATATTTTATACATTCAAATTCTTTCAACTTATCAAACAGATGTGTTGTTGGGGAGTTTGTTGCGCCACTTCTACTTCAAGCAAAAACACAAGGAAGTGGTGAAGGGCTGTCTTTTGTAACTTTTGACGTTCGAAAAGTGCTGATTCTCAGCCAAATTTGAATAAATGTATCTTGATTGGATTTGGTTGGTTGGTTAATGCTGCTTTCTCTTTGATTTTCATGTTTTCCTGGTAGCCAGCATGATTTTCCACTTTAATTTTTGGTGAATTCTTTTTTTTTTGGTGACAGGGGGTAGCTTTTGAGAGCTGTGGCGGAGAGCTATTCTCCAAATATCAGGCATTTTGTGCGGAGGTTGATTTGGTAGGACTTTCTGCCTGGTCGTCCTTTGTTTTAATAATATAAGCTGTGTGTAATACTAACAAAATATGGATCTTTGTTGTCTGAATGAAATGAATTTTATTTTATTTATTTATTTATTTTACATGTCTCACGACCGTTCTAACTAACACTAGGCAACACCTAAATAAAAGTCCTAATGCACTGCTGGGTTCTCAACGGCATCGCCAAGAGTTCAAAATCCAACAATTACGTAAAAGTTCCCTAGAATTTATAAAATTCCTGAGAAACCAATCAATTATAAAACATCTCGATCATCTTAAAGGTCGATTTCGATTGCGAAGCATTTCAACCCTTATTTGTTCAGGGGTCGAAATGACCTCAACCCCATGGGCGAGGGGCAATGAACTAGCGAGGGATGTTTGCAGGGTCGTTTCCAAACATTCAATAGGAAAAACTTGTGAAAATTGTTAGAGGGTCTCTGAATTTGATATCTTTACATTTCTTTTTCTAAGGTTTTGTAAGGTTATTGTATTTTGAAGTACTTATAGTTAAGGTTATTTACAATGCGGACTACAATAGGGTCATGTTGTCAACCTCTTTGTAGGTGGGGTCGCAGTCAAAAACTTGGGAGGGGGGAGGACAGAGGGGCTTAGGAGTAAATAGGTTGAAAATTATAGAACAAAACAAAATGGTATATGAAATGAACAACAAAAATCACAAAACAAATTGAAGACGATTTTTTTTTAGGTTAATTATTTTTTTATTTTAGGTTAGGTACCTATTAAAAAAATCCTAATTTAGAGATTGTCCAATTTGACGTGTACGGTTTTGGGCGGTTATGACGATTTCCATCTCACATTCCACAGTGTCTTTGTGAAATCTGCAGGATACCTTAAAAACAGTTTGAAGAAAATCGAAGCTAAGCAAAACTAGCAAAAGGAAGAGTTCCTTATTTGAAATTAATATTTACGCTTGTACACAATATTTATAAGTGAAACGACCTATCCAACAACAACTCACTGTATAGGACAAGAGGCGAGAAAAAAAATCGTTACTCCTTCCTTTGCCCTGCAGTGGGACAATAACAGGCTGGTATTATTATATTATTATAATTACTTATAATATTTTGTATTTCAATCTGTTCCTCAAGATATTGTATAAGGTACCAACTTAGTCTAGTATCTGGTAAACGGAAGCACATAAAACTTATATTTATGCCAGTCAGGCTTTATGTCAGGCTCGAGGAAGGGAGCTGACAGGCAGACATGATGTAAACTAAGACTATCAGTATAATACCTTCCTTAGTCCAGCTTTATGCTTGGTTTATTTCAACTTGAAATATGATATCAAAATATTGTGTAGATAGAAACCTTATGTATTTTTTATACGAGTACCTATTTAATATAACATTACGGCTGTACTCACCAAAGGGTTAGGCAGACTTGTATTTATAGTAAATTTCACAGGCATTTTAAGACTCCAGGCTAAGAGATTCCAGATGGGAAAACCCAATACCACTTTGCACGACCCCTAGAACCCGGGACTGAGGTCCTGGATTTTAGGTTTTCAGCACAAACATTGCAGCCAATGGGCCTATGAGGCAGTTACTGCCTATGTAGTTATTATTATTTTTTAACCTCTATATAAATTCTAAGTTAATTGAACTCGTCTAAATTGTCACATACTGCATTCAGCCTTACTACGGCATATAACGGATACTACAGATTTAGTATCTGTTTATCCGTAGTGAGACTGATAGTTAAAATTTAAAATTATACTAAATAAATTAATAAATATTGCTGGACAATCCACACAGCATCATCTTGCCCCAAGCTAAGCAGAGCCTGTGTTATGGGTACTGGATGACTGATATACTTAATACAATACATTACATAGATAGATATTTTTATTATGTATAGCAAATTCCCAGAACACCCGGAACAAATATTTGTAGATCGTACAAACATTTGTCCCAAGGCGGGAATCGAACCAGCATCCTCTTGCGTCGCAGACGGACCTTCGCCCGCCGCGCCACATCAGTCGTCAAACTCACGTAACACTGGCTCACCTTCATATCCAAGTAACAAGTCCCCACTATTCGCGCTTTACATTGACAGAGATAGTGGGCAGCTACCTGACTAATTGTTTGTGCAAGACAGTGTTTACATGCCCATTAAATAGATACAATAACGTACCCTAGATTTGTATAAAAAAAAGAAATGAATAATTCAGCTCCTAATTATGCCCTTATCTCAATTCATTTGGGGTAGGCGCAGCATGTTTTTTTCTACTTGCCGTCATCTCAATAGTCACCTCTTTTCTAGCCATATCATCTTTCACACAATCCATCCATCTTTTCTTTGGTCTCCCTCTACTCTTGTAACCGTGCACATTCATACTCAAAACAATTGTACACCATGAAATCATACATTTAATAACTAATTACATAGGGTTTTACAATAGGTGGAGTCTATAGAGCAGGAGAAACGAGGTAGTCTATGGTATACAATCAATACACAGCATCAGGCCTTTTAAGACCACTCCGCTCCCAACAAATTGTTACTACGGGACAAAAACTATCATTCCGTCTTTGTAGAAGCCTTATTAGTAACAAATAACATCAGAGTAACACATTTACGACTCGGAAACCTTATTTTCCCCTTTTATGTGTGTACCTAGACATCGATCTATCCTTTTCGTCTAGCCGTCTCGACCTTCTAAAGTAAAACGTAAGTTTCCAGAAGTTTCTTGTAGCCCCTTTGTTACCATGTGAAGAAAGTCGAGAAATCACATCGTTATTTGAAGGGATCGTTATATGGGACTAACCCATTGGAAATTTTACGTCCTCAATTTTAATATGGAGATACTGTAGAGGTTGTATACAATAACAGACCTTATTGTGTACAGGCTGGTAGAACATTAGTTCTCTCTGGTTTCAAGCAATCAAGATATATCAGAATAGTTTAGGATATAGATTGTGTCACTTGTCTAGAAGGATTCTTGATTGTAAAATAGTGATGTAAGGTCTTTTTTAAGTAAACGCAATAAAATAAGCGGAGCTCTACTACATTACAACAGTGAATAGAATAGAATAGAATATGTCTTTATTTGCTTAGAATGCAGGTACATACAAAATAGGATGGTAAATAACATAATAAGATCCGTGTACATTCTGCCTTGTTGGCATGCAAATACAATCATTATTAAGTATATAAAGTTAGCTATAGGGCAAATAGGTTATTGGAATATATCATCTAGGAAATCCTGTACAGAATAATAACATTTATCTACGAGTAATTCTGTAAAACATTTTTTTAAATTTCATCAATGGCAAGTTTTTCATATAGTGAAATAACCCAGTCTACAGTACCTACATGATTAAAAAATGAATTAAAAATCTGCCAAGAAACTTGTTACTTAAAGGGTGACTATGAACTTTCTTGGCAGTTTTCTCTTTGATATAGAGAAAAGCCGCCGCGGCCCACATCCTACAACTTCGCGGTCCAGATATAGATACTTCATGTGTTTCTCTTTCTCAGCCCTCACGAGGTTCTCGTCATGTGGGACCGTTATGATATTATGATATTATTTATTATTACTATTATTTATTTTTACATACAAACTACCTTTTCGTTTTACAGCTGATTCCACAATGCCAAAAATCGTATTAAATGAATATTTATGAGACTGGGCCGACACATTTCTTCATGTCAGACAAGCCATGATCAAAAATGATGAACCAGCAAGACCCATGCCATCAAACCCTAGCGAGAATGAATAATGATTGGTCCCATTCCAGCATCAGGAGGAAAACGTGCCAGAAATTATAATAGCATAGCAACATTGGAGGAAACACCAGATAAATGCTAAGAAAAAGGTTTCCATCATGTTCATACACATAACTCAGAGGAAAGGAGGTCATTGGTCCCTGGAGAGGAAATGTGTGAAACAGTACATACGATGAATATCATATTTGGATATTGAAATTCAGGGTACGTAGAGTTTCCTGTCTACTGGATAGGAACTGATCCGGAATAATTATGTGTCATAAATAATGAAGTTGGAGTAACACGTGGAATAAGGATACATCTTAAACACTGGTTCTCAAAGAAAGGTCCGCAAGAGCTTGTAGCGTCATCAATCTCGCCACATACGAACTAAATCTACGTGTCCTACATCGCGATATTAAAGTTATCCACGCGACTGAGTATATATAAAACGAGCCCGACAAAGATCGTCGGGCAGTTGCCCACCAGACACCACACCCGTCTGGTCGGAGGATCCTCCCTTTTCAATTGCGGATGTGGAACTTTAAACCCTCATACCCCCAAGTTGGTGACCCCGAACATGAACGTCAGCGCAGCTTTCGAGCTGAGCTACTTCAGCGTGACGTCATCATCACTTCCTCAAGCTTTCAAGCAGAGAGTCATTCAACCAGTCAGCAACCACGACAAATGGTCCGCGAAATGTTTAAAATCTTTAATAAATAATATAAAATTTGTATTAGAAAAGACACATACAAACTAAATACAGATAAATAAAGTTGAAGTGTTTGTTTTCAATATCATAATAACAACTTCATATTAACGCTAATGAAAGTTTTAGTAAGTACTTGAAAAATTTGGTTGGTTGTAAAAAAACTGAATTTTTCCAAAAAACTGTCTGCCTGATTCTGATTAGGTAGGCTATAGTTGGTAGATATTTGATGTTATGAGGCTTCCTTAGGCTACTTTTATTTAAAAAAAAATATCACCGATACCGCGAAGTAAAATTAAAACATATGAACTCAATGCGGGTAATAGCTAGTTCCTAATAAAGTAAGTTAGTAACTAAATAATCATATACTCGTATTTACCAAAACGCGTAATTTAGGTGATAATATGTTTTAAAATAAAGAAGTGGCTATTACAGATGATTAAAACCTCTGTCCTACAAACTATGAAAATCCTGTGTCTCGAAGAACAGTATTCTTCAGTGGGATTGACACAATTTACAATTACACACTAATTAATAGTTTAGTTAGTATAAGACCTACTATTTATGCATGTTCTTTTTGAGTGCTATAAACCTTTGGGGAAAATATTTGTTTAGACTGACATTACTGAATTTAATTTTGTTGAACCTTCTGGGCCTTGCCAACAACAAAAACTTCAAAGTGGGTTGCGTTAAAAAAGGTTGAGAACCACTGATCTAAACGAATGCGACAAAAATAAATTAAATACATCTAAACTGATATTATACACAGGAAAGTATTGATTGTTTGTTTGTATTTAATTTTAAAATTACTTTCACCTATAGGAAGCTACATTATCAGCGAGTAAAATATGCTATATTGTATTTACAAAATTAAGCTTCCATCATCATCTCACATCCCCTTTCATCCCGGGAGGGGTTATGTTAAAGTTCGAAGAGTTCTGAATCCACGCGGACGAAGTCGCAGGCGAAGTGCTAGTATAATATATTATGTGGCTTTAGGAAGATGAAAGCTTTCACGTATTTTACTTCATCACACTCCTACATAAGCATACTTAAAGAATAACAGTCTCTCCAAAAACAAAGTAAGGAAAACAGTCGACTTTTTTTTGGAATGGACATCTCGCAGTTTATCCTTCAGGAATATCTACTGTTTAACCGAATTTTCCTGTGGGGACTTAATTAGAAATTAAGGCCTCCAGCCAGGGCGTGAAAAACTTAAAAGCTAAGCGACCAATCGCTAAGGGCAGCCCCTGCGGGGTACGAGCCTCGGCTTAGGACGTCGCTGGGAGAGGACAGCAAGGGACGGGCAGGATCTAATAGATATATTATTTAGGGACTAATTTAAACAACTACTGGCTCAGCTACGCGGGCTGGCTCGAGCAAAGAGTTGGGGAGGGAAAACAGTTGGCCATTGAGTACATCCATTTATAGGTCATTCTGAAATAATCATCATCATCATGTGCCTAGCCTTTTGTATGTTAAGGCCAGATTCCAGTCTAACCAGATGAAGCTGAATACCAGTATTTTACATGGAGCGACTGCCTATCTGACCTCCACAACCCAGTGACTTGGCAACACGATGTCCTTGGTAAAACTGGGTTGTCAGACTTTCGGGCATTGCCCTACAATGACTGATAGGTTATTCCTAATTATAAAACTGATCAAATTCTGTACCAATACATCTTGTTTAGTTCAGTATATTTCATAAAATTGAACCCTCTAAGCTTTCCTGTTTAGAAACACAACATATGTTGTTGTTAAAATTAAATGTGTTGGTCAGTTTACTCTGTGTAAACGGGCCGTAAGTAACTTGATTTACTTTAAGAGATAAATATATCTAAATGCTAATATTTAAACAAATGATGAATAATATTAAAGTACCTAATCTTATTAATCTCAATTTTTATAAGGTCAGTGCCTTAGCAAATGTCTAAGTAAACATAGTAAAAGTTTTTAAAAGCAATCTTTCAGGGTTCGGTAGTAAATTGGCAAAAACGGTAACCTTATAATTTTCGCGTTGCCATCTATCCGAATGTTACACAGCTGTACGGAATCTATTTGCGCTTTTTCGATTAAATTTGGAAAAAAAAAATATATTTAATAATAATAATATTATTATAATAATAATTACATTATTAATAATATATTTTTTTTTTTCGACAAAAAATAATTAATAGTATGATGATTCTTCTAAATTATTTATTTTAACTCCTATTGACGTCACAAAAGTAACTTAGAAACATCATAATCTTTTTAATATGGAATAGTATGAAATAGTAGTAGTAACTTTGCTATTTGCAGTTTTTATACGACACTAGCGGACCGAACAGACGTCGTCCTGCCCGTACAGCGCCACCTATTAGGTCCAATTGTGAGTCAAAACCATGCAGGGCGCCACCCAAACGCATACAAAAAAAAATCATTCAAATCGGTCCAGCCGTTTAGGAGGAGTTCAGTGTCATACACACGTACAGTAGAATTTATATGTGACATAGAAGTGTAAAGACTAATTCCGTCTATGGAACCCTTCACTGTGATCGCACTTGGCAGGTTTTTTAATTATGTATAATGAAGGATCTCGTTATTTTGTAGTTTCAAAAGAGCTTTTAGTTAAAAATATCTGCTTAAAGTAACAATAAACTTACAATATATGGATACCAAGATAAAGTATTAGGTGACTCGAACTCTGTTTTACTAATTCAATGAAAGACCAGAATTTTATACAGTAGTAGGTACGATGACCTATGTGGCACAGCGGGCCGAAGTCCGCCTGCGCCGCAGGAGGTTGCTTGTTCGATTCCCGCCGACAAATGTTTGTACGATCTACAACGATGTGTTCCGAGTGTTCTGGGTATTTGCTATGTAAAATAAAAAATATCTATGTATGTAATGTATTGTATTAAGTATATCAGTCATCTAGTACCCATAGCACAAGCTCGGCATAGCTTGGGGCTAGATTATGCTGTGTGGACCGCTACACCAACGGAGCAGATTCTAAACATGCAAGCACTTGATTATACATTTACTATATAAATTTAGTATTGATACAAAGGTTTTACATAAAAAATGGTGTTTATGATAAGTCATAAACATCATTTTAATATAACACCCATAACAGCTGCTTCTGAAAAGCAATATCTAACTGAAAGATCCTATCTTTGCATTGCGTATTGCTTGAAAAGGTTAAATGGCTCAATTTTCAACAATTCTTTACGAATATGTAAGAGGGAGATGAGTACTCACTTTAGGGAATAATATTTCAATTCTACGGGTACAGTTCCATCGAATTGGATAACGAAATCTGAGGTAAAACGAGGCTCCTATATCAAACTACATATTTATGAAAACTACACTGGAGGGATTACCAACTCATATCGTGTAGTTACCGACATCGGAAAATTCTAATAAATTGTGGAAGTATCGTGAATGTCCCAGATTTTTGGTTTCCTAGTAAAAACGCTTCGTTGGTCTAGTGGTTCAAGTCCCGGGTCGGGCAAAGTGTGATTGGGTTTTACCATCTGGAATTTCTCAGTAGCAGCCCGTAGTCTGTATTTTTTTTGTTTAAGGGGCTTATCAATTATATGTCAGCCCCATTATACCCTTTTACATTCGTTGGCTATCTTAATCGGTAATTGTTAAAATCTTACTTAATATTTAATGAAATAGAGTTATTCGTGGAGGACCCTAATTAAATGGCACAACTTTTTGATTATCTCCGAAGATTGTACAGACAAGATGGATTGTAGTCTGGATTTGTGATTGTGTGTGTGAAACTCAAACATAACTGGCGAAAAGTGGGTGTACTATTAGGTACGCCTCTGCCTTACTCTTTGGATTACTGGCGTAAATTAAGTTATCTGTATAAATAAAAATGAATCGCAAAACATGTATTGCTAAGCGCGCAAAACTCGAAGACGGCTAGACTAAATCGAGTATTTTTTAATTATTTTATTCCTTGTATATGAGCACGTTTTTTGTATATAATTTGTCACAGTGTTATATAAAACTTAACTTACATATTTATCTGCTTACGAATGATTAAAAAATCATCCATCAACAATAAACGCCTGTTCTCTGCAAGATAGTTGAAATACCAATAATATGAAAGAAAATGACCTTTTATTTATTTAAACAGTGCGATCTTCCCACACGTTTACCGAGCGCCGTATTGAAAGGTTTTCTCTGTCGACTTGATTTATCTAACTGAGGCTTTGTGTTTGTTTTGGCGCCGCCTTTTACGTGTAAAATATTTTGTTTTGACTTGGAAGAGGTGTGTGAGAATGTATACGTGTGTCTGGCACCATTTCGGTTGATTTTCATTGTGATCATACGATAAACGCCCATTTTTTTTTGAAGATTACTTTATGATGACTTGGTTGGTATTAAGTTACTTTGACGACCGATGTGGCGCAGGAGCTTGTGTTATGGGTACTAGATGACTGATATACTTAATACAATACATTAAATAGATAGATATTTTTTATTATACATAGCAAATACCCAGAACACCCGGAACAAATCTTTGTAGATCGTACAAACATTTGTCCCAGGGCGGTAATCGAACCCGCAACCTCTTGCGTTGCAGGCGGACCTTCGCCCACCGCGCCACATCGGTCGTCAGACTTTAACATCCCTTCCATCCCCTTTCAAAGCAGTTTTGAATAATAAAATAAAACAAATGACTCGCTAATAATTTAGCTTTCTATCAATAAAAGAATTTTTTTAAATAGGTGAATTAGTTTTTGAATTTATCCATGACAAACAAACACGCAAGAAAGATTTGTTTTTTTGTGTTAAAAGCAGTCAAATATTTCCTCTTTATAATTATACATACATATATTAAAAAGACGTCATATGGTTGATAACTAAACTAATATAGTTATCAATAATATGAAGAAAAGATCTAGTTTGCTTTGACCATAATAATATACTTATTTTCTGAAAGCCCAAAGTATGTTTTCATGTGGATTTACTGACCCAGAAAACTCAAAAAATCTTATCTCATCATGCCTCTTTTATTAGTTACTACATAAAGTTGTGGCTTATTTATGAGGTCGTTCAGACTTCAGTAAATACTATTTATTTTCTTTCTGTGTCAAGAGGTTCTTGAGTTGTCCCTGGACAATATGTAGCGACCTCGATAATATTTATAATTATATCCTGTAAAGGATTTGTCTGTATTTTTGATATTAAAACTTCTGTAATGGTATGGAGTGATTTTTGGTAGGGGCAAATGCCCACAAAAATGGTTTTGCAAAAGGAAGAATTAACACAAAGTCAAGTTTTCTCGGATCATAAAGATTGATAAAGGGAGATCACAATAGAAGGCATGTTTCTGCGTGTTCACAGGAGAAACTTATGGGTTTGCAAAAGGCGAACTTACCACAAAGTCGAGTTTCATCGCTGCAAGAAGATTGATGGAGGGAGATCAGAACAGAAGGTGTGTTTCTGTCTGATTACAACTTTCAACACAATACGACACATTGTCAAGGTTTTCACAGCTCACGTGTAGATATTTGTATATACGCATTTTCACACCTAAAAACGTCTTGGAAAATGGCCTAACAGCTGATAGCTCTAGTAGGCTTACTGCATGTGACGGTTCTTTTTTACTGCAATTGTTTCTGATATACATGTTTTCATTTTTTTTAAACTTTGCCCCACACTAGGAATTTCTCATGTGTCGTGGGTGCGTTTACAAACATTAAAGTCACATACACAAACAACCAGACCTGGAACAGCTACCTGTAGGCCATACAAATATTTGTTCCGTGCGGGAATCGAATCCACGACACGCGGCGCGGCAGTCGATCGCTCAGCCACTGCGCCAACCGTGGCGTCATTGAAGTCAGTCGTCAGTCCAGTTTGACCGCGTGTCGATGCGGACGTGTTGCTGACGCTTAAATTAGTGTAAACCGAGCAGCGCGGCGCAAGCCGTCGCTCGTAGTTATTTTGTCGCCATGAGTAGTCAACTTGTGGCGAATGAATTGCTGTCGTTCCTGCAACAGAAACTGGACGTGATGGACGAGGTGTCCGCAATCCAGATCTGCTCAACCAACTTCAGCGAGGAAGATATAGCTGCTTCCAAGCTGCTTCTGTACAGGTCGGTAAACAAAGCTGACCAGATGGTGTCCCGCCGGCGTGACGGGACTAAGAAAAGCCTGCAAGATATTATCACGCTGTTGAAAGAGACCGACCCTGACGACGTGCCGACGTTTGTGGCGAAGGACTTGAACAAGCTTCCTCCCGTCACTTTCGACCATGTCGACGTTACGAGCCTATTGAAAGACATCGTTTTTCTTAAGGCCAGCCTAGCGGATGTGCAGAAGAGATTGTATGCATCCCAAAACACCATTGCTGATTTGCGTAATGAATTAACAGAGTTTCGTAAAACTGTAGCGGTATCTGGGTCACCATCGAGTGCATCTAATATCAACATGCGTCGCGGAGCGTGCCTCAATTTATCGGGGGCAAGTTTCGCGTCAGCAGTTATGTCTTCGTCGTCGCCGAACAATGCTGAGCGTGCAGAGCGTGCGTCATGCGCGCCCCGCAACCCTGCACTCGCCCCTGCGGCTGCTCCTCGTGTCGCCGCTCGAGTTACCGGACCCGCTGACGCAATTTCTGTGTCTAAAGCGCCTGTGAGAGTTAACGACTTCGCCAACGCTCCCGCAAAGAAGCCCGTGCCTGAAAAGGCATCGAACCGGGCTGATGATGATGGTTTTGTGACGGTGCAGAGGAAGAAGCGCCGACAAAGAACCAACAAGAACCGCTGCGGCACAGCTCCTATCAAGCCCGACATCCCTGTTCGAGCCGCCCAGCCGAACACTCCCGTGTATATTTCCCGCCTACACTATACCACTAAGGCCGAGGACATTGTGGAGTACGTATGCCAAAGGACCAAATACAGGCCGAGAGTGCAGTTGCTTGAATCGCGCCGCAATGTCAACTTCAAGGCGTTCGTGGTGCGAGTACCTACTTGCTACCTGCACCTCGTCATGGCAGAGGACTTTTGGCCGCAAGGTGTTATGTTCCGTCGTTTCCGCGGACAAGTGCCACACGATCGCACAAAGACAGTGCTTGAGTGAAGTGTGTTTTACTAACATAGTTTTAAGTTTATACACTAACACACTTTGTACTATTATGATATATATGTTAGTCTGTAAGGTATTTATCTATGGGCCAAAGTAGCCTGAAAATAAATGATTTATTATTATATTATTATTATTGAAAACATCACGAGAAAACCTGGACTTAATTATCAGTCTGAAATTGCGTTGATTAATGCTCGTGTCTGCTCTGTATGAGAAGAGGCCTTAGCCCTGCAGTGGGACAATAACAGGCTGGTATTTTTTTATTTTATTTACTATCATGCATTCTTAGCACACAATTAACACGTCCCGGGACACTTGACTATTAGCAAAAGTCATGATATGACACTTCAAAATCCCATACATTTTGTCATACTGTCTACAGCCGTACTACCGTATATTACCGTACATTACATATATTTTTAATTTGTTGATATGACAAATGTGGCCACAGCGTTGACGCCTATGGGCGGAATGTCATACCATAACTAATAATGAGTAACGTAATGAGACAGTGCGGCTACAGACGGTACCGTCTATAGGCGGTCTGCCATATCTTAATATGTATAAATCACGTGTCACGTTGTTTGTCCGTGGTGGACTCCTAAACTACATACTTAACCGATTTTAAATTAAATTTGCACACCGTGTGCAGTTTGATCCAACTTAAAACATAGGACAGTTTTTATTTCGATTATTGACCTCAATTTTTTTTTATTACAAATTAAATGTTTTCTTATAATAAGTTACATTTCTAACAGATGGCAGTGTAACTTAACTTAGGCTGTACAAAGTTCGCCATGGCAGCTAGTAACATATATATCGAGATAATGTCATGAGGCTTCTGTCCCGGAAAGTGTTAATTGCTGTAACATTAAAACTTACCTTCTTAGCAGGATCCTTATGCTCCTGCACATACTCCTGCTTCAGAGGTTCGGTCTGGAGGTCAGGTAGAGAGTGACTGATGCGGATAGCGGCTTGGCGGGAGAGGGAGTCGCAGTTGCTTTCTTCGGAGTCCCTCCGTGCCCTGCACCAAAGTGATCTGTTAAGAAATGAATAATGATGATAGTGATAGATCAAGAAAAAAGAGAGGTCTGGGTAAAAAGACGTTATGTAAGAAGGGTTGATAATACGAGTACAGTAAGATAACTTATGACTAAGTTGAAAAGGCAACTAGTGGTTATCGGGTTGAAATTAAAGAATAGAGTCGACTGTTCAAGACTTAGGAAGAAGGCAGTAAAATTAAGCAAGGATCTGTGTACTAAACTAACTTTTTCACCCATGTATTGTCATCATCATCTGCTTAGGCTTTTCCCAACTATATGCTAAAATCGGCTTTCAGTCTAACCGAAAGCAGATGAATATCAGTTTTTTGCATGAAGTGACTGCCTATTTAGTTACTAAGTAATACGATACCCGTTGGTAAGTATGTTTAGTTGTCAAACTTTCTGGTTATCTTTGTTATAAACCGTAATGACTATCAAAGATTTACAAATGATAGCTCGGACCAACGGCTGAGCGTGCTTTCCGAAGATCCTCCCGTGCTTCGGAAAGTACGTTAAGCCGTGAAGATACATAATAGATGCTATCCAAAGACCAGCCTATGCAAACGTACGGCGTCCATTTGACCATGAGCCCTTACCTATCTACCTATTGTTTCACCCGAAATAATTGCGTACTTAACACATTAGCGAAAACGATATATATCTTGATCGTACGTCTATCGCCCAGTGATATCGTGCAAGATTAGTCTCAGCGAAAAGTTAATCAAAATATTAGGTCTTTACCTATGAAATTGCCGTTCTGCAGTACTGGCCATTTCAAATCAAAATATTTTTTGTTTGGCTAAGAATTCTAATTTCAAATTAATTTTATTTTAAAAACATGGTTTTTTTTTCCAAAAGTAGTCATTTGTTTATTGATTAGTGTTACATTTTCATCGCATTTAAATCTTTTTCGTCATCATGGATACGTTAAAAATTCGAGTAATTATGGAATATGAGTACCGCCGTGGCAGCAACGCGGCACAAGCGGCACGCAACATCAACGACGTTTACGGAGCTAACACTACAAACCAACGCACTACCTGTTGTTGGTTTGCTCGCTTCCGTTCTGGAAATTTCGACCTGAAAAATGAACCTCGCGGTCGTCCGAAGACTTTGGTCGACAATGACGAATTAAAGGCGATTGTGGAAGCTGATGATACACAATCTACGGCTGAATTAGCAGCAGCTTTCGACGTTAGCGTCAAAACAATATTGGTCCATTTGCGTCAAATTGGCAAGGTAAAAAAGCTTGACAAATGGGTGCCCCACGAACTGAATGATCGCCAGCGCGAAGTACGCGTCGAGACGTGCCTTGCACTGCTCAACAGACACACAAATGAAGGAATTTTGAACCGCATTGTTACCTGCGATGAAAAATGGATTCTGTTTGATAACCGCAAGCGCTCAGCAAGTTGGTTGGATCCTGGTTCAGCACCTAAACAATGCCCTAAACGAAAACTTACCCCAAGAAAAGTGATGGTCACTGTTTGGTGGTCTAGCGCCGGTGTGATTCAACACAGCTTCTTACCAAACGGGGTGAGCATTACTGCAGATGTGTACTGTGAAGAATTGAACACAATGATGGAGAAGCTGGCACATCTCCAACCAGCATTGGTCAATCGCTCGTCTCCGCTGCTCCTGCACGACAACGCGCGACCTCATACTGCACAGCAGACGGTCTCCAAGTTGCAAGAACTGGGGTTGGAAGCTCTCCGTCATCCGCCCTACTCACCAGACCTTGCGCCTACAGACTACTACTTTTTCCAGAATTTGGATAACTTCTTGGCGGGAAAAAAATTCAATACCCGAGAGGCAGTACAAAATGCCTTTGAAGAATTTGTTGCCTCCCGTCCAGCTGATTTCTTTAAGAAGGGCATCAATAAACTGCCACTGCGTTGGCAAAGATGCATTGATTGCATGGGTGATTACTTCGATTAATACAAATAAAAAATACATGAAAAAAATTCATTTAAATTTTTTCATACAAAACGGCAATTTCATAGGTAAAGACCTATTATTACATTACTAAATAATGATAATTATTATAAAAACCTAACTGGTACTAGAGGTACTGGGTTAGTAGGCTCTGAAACTTGTATTTATATTAATTAAGTATTGGATTTATTCTTGTAATAAGCTTCTTTCATTTTAAATGACAAACTCCAGCCAACCCACGGCTCTGTGTGTGTTCTAAATGTGAATTAGTATTGATACCATAAACTAAAAATATCCAAAAAGTTTCAATACTCAATATATTTTTTGCTTACCATATGTATTTCTAGGTGGTAACTTTACAATTGGGGATCATTATGGACCCTGTAGGGCACAGGATAAGGTTTCGAATCACTTGAAAACACGGCCTTACAGTTTGGAAAGTAACTAGATATCTATAGAACACCAAAACATGTGTCAATGTGAATATTTCCTTAAGAGCTTTAAGGAAATATTCACTAGACAAATCTCTTGGCTAAAATGAAAAACACTTTTAAGGAAATTCACATTGCAAATGTTTAAAATTTCATTTCATTGCAGACTGCAAAATGTCTGCTAAACACGCTGACAACGGTAACATCTTACTTCCAACGTCTGAAGTCTATTTTAAATATTCAAGTCGAGGCGAGAGAAGTATCTAAGTGATAAAAGGAAAATGAATGTCAGAAAATATAGTCTTACATAGGAAGACTGGAAATACGGATATTGACTGTGAGTGGCGTGGGACAGATTTTACAAATGGATTTTGAGAATCAGAAACATTTTTAGCAGATATATGAGTAAGAGTGAGGTGTCAAATATAACGTAGGTTAAGATTCCTTCATATAGTACCACGGTTTGGGAGTGCACATAATATATTGCATCGAGTGGAACAGAAGCAAACTTTACTTAAAATGTTAAAACATTATTTAAAAATCTAATTAAATATCTTATGCACAATATTATATTTTTTTAAACATCTAACAGCATCTTCAGTATCAGCTTCGAGCATCTATATAGAAGACTACTAAATAGAAGTATAATAACCAGTAACTCGCCTGTTACTTATTACTTTCCATTTTTCTTCTTATCTGTTATGCTTTATACCTAGTCATTTACTATCTTCTTGGATTTTGGCCCATTTTACCTCTCAGTAATTCTCAGCCCCATATCCACCGCCCCGTCTGCCCCATCACTGTTCAAATGCTCTGATGCCCACCTACCCACCTGTCCAGGTTAAAACCTCCAGAGTGAACCACACTGGCAACTCACAGCTGAAATCTCTGACGTCATAACTCCCATGAAACGTACAGAGCCTGATAAAAACCTGCCTTTTATCCGAATTCATTCTGCCGGGTTCTGTTACTCAAGAATCAATCAGATAGACTCTTAGATCCTTGTCGACTTACTCAGACCTAATCTCATGTGAAAGGCAACTACCAGCTGAAATCGCTGACGTCATAACTCCCATGAAAAGTACAGAGCCTGATAAAAACCTGCCTTGTATCCGAATTCATAATCCCGGGTTCTGTTACTCGGGAACCAATCAGATAGACTCTTAGTTGTCAAGTCATTCAGAGCTAATCTCATGTCAAAACCCACCTGCCCACAATCCACCTCCAGGTAGCAGCACACTGGTAGCCCACAGCAGCTAACAGTACAGCGGCCATTGCTGCAAGAAGCAGAGCAGCTGCGTAATCCACGGAACTGCCGCGAACTGTCGCCGGCCCTTCCAAACTTTCAGCAGGCCACACTCCTGCAAACAAGGAGGGAGGTTACTTTCAGATTTTAGGGGACATGTTTTTGGAATGTTGGGGAAACGTAGATCTTAATTGTTAGATTTCCTCGAACGCATACGCTGCAGTATAGAAGTGTTAGGTTAATACTTTATTTGAAGATGAGAATGGAGTGTCCCAGCCAACGAGCTTGGAGCAGTTTAAATGCGCATTAACCAGTATGTCCTGTTTATAAGACCTGAGGATAACCCCTCCATCCGACCGTCCATCCGACCGTCCATCCGACCGACCGTCCGACCGACCGACCGACTGACCTTCCAACCGATCGAACGTCTGTCTAACTACTAGTACTACCAACCTTAACTTATTATTTATTTTTATTCTAAACTTATTATTTTACTACATATTTATTTATTGGATTTTCAATTAAAAATTCTTTCAATTACAATCATTTGCTATGTTTGTCATCTGCCGGGCGTCTCGTGACGCATTTTTTTTTAATTTATATTCATCTTTATATGGAGAGCCACATATTTTTTTTACATACAATATGTTATACGTATGGTACTCCATCATATGTTATGTGTGCGCGCTAATAGCCATTAATGTATGCCATAGCCATTATGTATTTGAACTGTACATTGGACCCATTTACCACAAGATCATTTTAACAATTTAATAAAAAATAATAGTTACTTACAAAAAATAACATTTAAAATAGTCTTTCAAAAAACTTTAACCAACAAAAAATATATGAACATAATATTTAGTAACAAATATTTGTGACAAATAACTCGTGGATTAATTTTAATTTACTACATTTTAAAGAAAATGCACTCGAAGCTGCCACACGGTCTATGTTTGTAATAAAAATATAAAAAATCATTATACATTTAACATTATTATACATTATGGAACACAAACAAATAATGTTATTTTCTTGATAAATAAATAACTTAATTAAATTTTACATTGTTTATTTTTAGACACCGTTTTTATTCAAATTAAGATAAGATAAAAAAAAAACAAATATTTGACTACTATCTGTGGCGCACTTTCCCACACTAGTGTTGGAATGCAAACTAAAAAGCTCGCGTGTAAAATGCACTGCATTGTAAACCTACAAGCATAATAACTATCACTCACGTAAAAACTACACAGAAATACAAATAAACAGTCCAAATAATAACGGCAGCTCAGCATGAAGGTTCAAAGTCACACCGTCTTGAAACACTGACCTCCCTCAACTAACTAATCAAGTTTCATAAACGCCTCGGAACTTACGTGGGAAGTATTGCACCTGAAACGTCGAAATCTTCAGCCGCTCTCAATAATTAACAACGACACCGTGACATTCGATATCGTCCAATATCGATTACAGTTTACAGTTCAAGGGCTTGTTTGTATTCAGTTAACGAGAATCGATTTAATATTTTCCATGAGAATTGAATTTTCTGGGTAACGGACCTTCGCTGCGCATTTTATTGTTGAATAACATATGTACTTTCATATTGTGTGATTGTTTTAGTATTAATACAACTGTCTGAAGGTGGTCTAACTATTACTACATTAAAGATACTTATATATCACACACTTCATCAATATTTCTGTCGGTAGTTATACAAGAGAGACGATTGCATATTTTTTTTAACAAACATAAATGACCACACTACTGCCAGCATTTAGGGCAATTCTTCCATTGACAGTCATTCTTTCCTTCTCTTTTTAAACATCTACACATTACTAGTTTAAAGATACAAAAGGTCATATCACACATATCAACTCGGAAAGCGATCGTCACCGTATCAACTCGAGCCGTGCAGTATTCTTTGTATGAAAGTCTCTACTGCAAAGATTACTAATCGGAAACGTAACGTAATAGCCCCGCCTCAGGACAAACTCTAGGCAAAAGGCGATACGGTGACGATCCTTTTCCGAGTTGATATGTGTGCTTTGATCTTTAGTATATTTAAACTAGTAAAATATGTAGATGTTTAAAAAGAGAAGGAAAGAATCATAGAGCAGCAAAATTCGTTCGAATAGTTGTCAATGGAGAAAGGGTCCTAAATGCTGGCGGTGGAGTAGGAATGTGTTGTCTTTTAAAAAAAAATGTGCAGTCGTCTGTCTTGTATACCTACTGACAGAAATATTACTGAAGTGCTTTTATTTGCTTCTTTTAATGTGTCAAGTTTTTGGAGCTGTGCCAACAGCCTCGTAGAAGATGGCGGGATGAGCTAGACAAAACCAACAACCAGTGGCGTACATGAGCCCTGGATCGAAACAACTGGAAGTCATGGGGAGAGGTCTTTGCCCAGCAGTGGGATGACGCAGACTAACAATATTATATATATATATATCTAGTAATGTGTTTAATGGACAAAAGACTAGGTTACTGGTCAGTTCAGTCATTAGTTTCATTGTACACGTCAGTCAGCGGCTCAAGCTACTGAACTGACTCAGTGTACTGGCTCTCAAAAAGGCCGCTTGTCCAAAGCCCCCAATTAAATAAATAAATAATGCTGGACAATCCACACAGTATCATCTAGCCCCAATCTAAGCAGAGCTTGTGTTATGGGTACTAGATGACTGATATACTTAATACAATACATAACACAGATAGATTTGTTTTATTATACATAGCAAATACACAGAACAGCTGGAACAAATATTTGTAGATCGTACGAACTTTGTCCCAAGGCGGGAACCGGACCCGCAACCACCTGTGTCGTAGTTGGACCTTCGCCCGCCGCGCCACATCGGTCGTCGAATTTTGTTTAATTTGTGACGATTATTCCAACAAATACATCGATTTTATGGTCACGAGGACGTACGCGACCTCGACTGCGATATCAACCGTCAGACATACAATTAGTGTCAGTCTTTGACCGATAACCGAGTGCATTCGTAGGACAACTCTAGTCTGCTAACATTTCAACCTGACATGTCGTTCTCATAATTATATCCTACATTATGCTATAGAGCGTACGGTAGTGTTAATCTTATCTAAGAAAAGTATGCTTGAAACTTGTGAATCTATTGAGTGGCAAGACGCGTATAAAAAATGCAGAAAATATTGGTTTTCACAATTTCCATAAACACTTCTATTACCTCAACCTTCTTCCATTCTAAGAAAGTCCTACGGTCAACTCCTTTTCTTCTTTTCTTCTTCTTTAAATTAAACGTTGCCCCACACTAGGAATTTCTCCTGTGTCGTGGGTGTGTTTACAAACATTTAAAGTCACATACACAAACAGCCAGACCCGGAACAACTAACTGTAGGCCATACAAATATTTGTTCCGTGTGAGAATCGGACGCACGACACGCGGCGCAGCAATCGATCGCTCAGACACTGCTCCAACCATGTCGTTTTACAATCCACATGAATAAAACAATGTATCCCTAAGAGCTACTAGTCCATGAAGGAGCTTATAAAGGAAAACCTTCATTCCTCACTAAAGAGAAAATCATGGACATGTGCATTCTTGCCATTTCGACCTATGGATCCCACACTTAGTCTTTGACAGACATCCAAAAGTCAAAACTCAGGGTCTGCCAATGTGCAATGGAGCGTGCAACATTCTAAGAGTCGAACTAACTGACGCTGACGCTGCGCTCCAAATCACAAATTACTAACGTTGCTGAAAAGCCGCTATGATAAAGTAGAACTGGACTGGCCACATCTGCCGCATACCCAATAAGCTGTGAGCTAAAATAAAAAGCAAAACCAACGACCAGTGGCTCACATTAGCCCTGGATAGCAACAACTGTAAGTCTATGGCCCAACAGAGGAATGACGCAAACTAACAATATCAATATCAGTATATCCCCTAAATAAAGTCCTTATTGAACCAGAAGACGAACCTTCTCTAAGGGATATCAGACATTTCTTTTTCGTTTTTTTATATAAGCATCTCGTAGGACAATAGGCCAGCCAGCTGCTTAACCAGAGTATCCTGTAGATGCCTTATAATAAATTAAGGCCTCCAGCCAGAACATAAAATCTTATAAACTAAGCGACTAGATATCAGACACAGAAGGTGGGTACTTGTACAGACCTCGTTATTTGTGAAATATGAAGCAAGATCCCAGACACTACAAAATTAGGATCGGACACAAAAGGTCGTATAAGCCGTAACTTATAACGACACGAACGACTATTTGAATGTATTATAAAAACGTACAAGATCATACCGTCATACATAGGTTCCTTAGTTTACGTATACGAGTATATGGTAGGGCATGGTCTAGTAAACATGGGTGTATGGTTATCAATTTGTTTTTTTTTGTAACTTTGAAACTAAACTTTTTGTCTGTTGTGAACAAAAAAGGGAAGAAAATACAACTGCGCTGTTCTAGGATCTTAGATATTAGAAACTAGCACCAATAGCATCCTAAAAATCATCTCCGGCCGCGTAGATTGCGCGATCGTTAACCGGTGCTGCAAATTTTCTGCTGGTCTTACAGCGTGATTAAAATTAATTAATTAATATAATATCTTTTACTAACATAGGTTTTTAAGTAAAATTGTTACTAATACTATGAGTTATGGTACTTGAATAAATAATTGAATTATTATTATACTGAAGTGTTAGCTAGAATGTAATAAAGTTTCATCGAAATCCGTTCTCTAGTTTTAGCGTGAGATTTACCAACATCCATATATCTTCGGAAAATTTTACATTTATTTTATTAGAGGGATATAAATCGTCAAACAATTCGCATGCGTGAAATAAACAGCGGTATCTTTCATTCCGCTTGTATCCCGGCCATTTCATTCGTATCCCGGACTTCGTTCCCATCCTGGGATCAATATGGTGCTCGCTAGATATACTAAAGCCAGTGGCTTATACATTTATTCTTGGACCAAATAAAATATACAGGACCAAAGTCTTTTAGAACCAATATGGGTGTTTTTACCGCCCCGTAGGCGCTTCAATGACGTCACTGTACGTTACACGAACGCACGGCGTAAAGGTAACGTAAGGTCGAACGTTTACAAATTTTGAAATATGTACTTGTTTAGCACAAATGTATTTATTTAAATTTGAAGGCTTAATTCATATCTACGGGTGATGAATGATAAATTATATTTATTTCTGTAAATAAGTTTTTATAAACATTTTTACACGTCAACAAGTATCAGTTTTTTTTTTAAAAGGTTGTTGTTTCCCTATCTGACTACTCTTAGAAGAAACACTGAAATAAAATCAGAGATCAGTCTCTTTTAAAGTCCAGAAATTATATTGGTCAGATTATGTCAGGATCATTCAGATTAGTGTCTGATATGGTCTTAAGAGAAAATAACTACTCAGATATCTGTGGACCTGTTCAGTCAGTGCAAGAATTTCTCAAAAAAATTATTGCTCAACTCGGAACCAAGGAGCTCAATGGATTGACGAACAATAAAAAAGAAAGAATACTTGGGTAGCCCGCATTAAGTGCTCAAAAAGATACTAATTGTGTTTGAGATAGAGTAGTATTTACGATCCGTTTACACTACGTGTTCGTTCAAAGTTTAAAAAACGAATGTAACGTTCAGCGCGGTTGCATATACGCAGCGTCAACGTTAGAGTCAAAAGGTGCCTGAAACACACATTTTTTTATCAATGCAGAAAGATTCTCTTAACAAACTTACTTTACTTACTTTCTAAGTAACTTTACTGATATCGGTGAAGCATCATAATCCGCCTAGCCTTTTCCCAACTATGTTGGGGTCGGCTGCCAGTCTAATCGGATGCAGCTGAGTACCAGTATTTTACATGAACATCGTAAAGAAACCTGGACTTGTAATTAACATAAGTTTTAAATCGCCAACCCACCTTGATCAAGCATGATGATGCATACTAGTGCCTTCTTTGTATCAGAAGAGGCGTTGCCCCGAGAGGGACAGGCTGGTATTATTATTTATAAACAAACAAAAGACGAACTGAAGTGGAAATTAACTACTCTAGCAGAACGAATTAATGACCTGAAAATGTATTGTGCCCGTCAAAAACAGATGGGTATTGTGTGTTGCCAAAATCTATTTCGATTTAAATGAAGTAACTATACTTCATTAGTTTGTAATTGTTTACTTTTCTATTGAAATTTCTGCCAAATGGAACACAATACAATTGATTCAAAACAGTTTACTTAAGTTCTAGCAGCCACCCGCTGATTCATCTGCGGATGTATCGCCAGAAATTATAGCCTTGTAGCATTTGCCCCCGTGATTCGGTCGGTTGAGGTCGGTTACCGAAGATGCAGATAAAGTTCCGGATTAAAAACTATCCTATATCCTGTCCAGGGTCTCAAACTATATCCATACCAAATTTGAAACTAATCGGTTCAACGGATTAAGCGCGAACAAGCAGATAGACAGATCAACTTACTTTCACATTTATAATGTTAAGTAAGGATGTTTTATTCCAAAGTCAAATAATGTTGTGTTTTTTTTTTTAAACGTTGCCCCACACTTGGAATTTCTCCTGTATCGTGGGTGCATTCACAAACATTAAATCTCACATACACAAACAGCCAGACCCGGAACAACTACCTGTAGGTAATACGAATAT
This sequence comes from Phlogophora meticulosa, assembly GCA_905147745.2. Taxonomy (NCBI): domain Eukaryota; kingdom Metazoa; phylum Arthropoda; class Insecta; order Lepidoptera; family Noctuidae; genus Phlogophora; species Phlogophora meticulosa. The sequence goes on from LR990524.1 coordinate 13,061,622, forward strand.
TTGTTCCGTGCGGGGATCGAACCCACAACACGCGGCGCAGCAGCTGATGGCTCAACCACTGCGCCAACCGTGTCGTTTCGCCGCGAATTTCGTACTTTTCACTTTGAAACTTAACAGCCCCTCCAAAAAGCGTAACGCACGGAAATTTGATGCATGAAAATCAAGGAACTGAAGACGAAGTCCTGATTTAGAAACATTTGAGGTCTAAAAGAAAGTTAAAGCTTTAAGTACATTATTTTTCCTTAGAACTAGGACAAAAGAAAGTAACTTTCAATTTTGCAAAGAAAAACAGCAAATTAGAGGTGTTTTTGAAACGAAATCGCTTGGTAACATAATATGTTTTAGGAGTTCTTAAACAAAACTGAAAATATTGAAGCAATTTTTATTCTTTTTCGAATTATTTTACACCCTGTTTGAGGCTACGTAGTAATAATTAAAAAGTTGAAAAACTTTCTTAATTAAAAATGGAACAGAAACACGTTTGCTGGAATTAGGATTTCGCTGTCAGACATGATGATTCGTTATTAGTAACAAGATTAATACAGAAAGAAAGCTGAAAATTATCCTAAATATGTTTAATCTCATCATCTGGCTAGCCTCTTCCCAACTATGCTGGGGTCGGCTCCCAGTCTTATCGGATGCAGTTAAAAAACCAGTACTTTACATGGAGCGACTACTTACCTGACTTCCAAAACCCAGTTACTGGACAACACGATACCCCTTGGTAAGACTGGTTAACAGACTTTCGGGCTTCTTACTACCCGTAACGACAGTCAAAGAGTCTTGGCATGTTATGAATGGTCACCCATCCTCGTACAGCCGTCGGCAAGCGTAGCTTAACTTTCGATGGACTCGTGCGGCTATTTTTATTAAGCCACGAGCTTCTCCAACATGTTTATACTCGAACTAACATAATATCTTGCATGCTCGTGTATGTATGCACTTGTTACAAGGAATCTTAATGCAAACATACATAAACTCACGCCTATTTTCCATAGGGGTGAGTAGAAACTACAGAACACCGGCTGTTACTATCATTACTTACTCCTTTTGCGTTCATAGATCGACGAACGTGCAATTAAACTGGACGTTGATAACGGTCCATTCGATTCCCGGGTCGGGCTTATTAGCGAAATAAAGATAAAGATATTTATTCGTCATAACATGCGTGTACACACAAATTATGCACGCGAGATCTTAAAACAAAGTAAGTAAACTCCCTAAATTTACACGTACATACGTATAGTACTGTTTGTTGGTGACTGTCTTATTTTTGACGTTCAAAGAGCTACTGATTTCCATCCTAATGTAAATAAATGAATTTTGAATTTTAATTACCTACCAGAAAAAAATACAACAAAAAAATAATGAAACGCCACAATAAGTCAACACAAAAAGGCCAAAAGCATTTTGTCTCACTCTTTCGTAACCAATCCCATGAATGTCACTCACGAGTATTATTATGACAGTTATGCGAGCATTAAATTATTTCCCGGAACCTTTGCAAGGTGTGATAAGGGCGAAGGTTTGCAAATATTATATCGCTTGTCAGGGTCGCCTCACCCTTACGTGTGTGGTATGATGTGGAAGTATGCTCAAGGTTGTGAATAATAATAATGTATAATGTAATAAATAATATTTTGTAATGTAGATAATAAATAATAATATAAATAATATAATAAATCTTTAATAAAATTGTTTTTAGAATAAGTTATTTTTTAAGTAGCATAAGTTAATTTATAAGTAGAATAAGTCCTGTATTTGCTGTGCCCAACAGGGTACACGATTGTGACCAATATTTTCATTTACCACCTAATCATTTACATTGTGGAATGCAATAAATATTTGAGTATTGAGTATTGAACAACGTAATTCCATTTCAGAAATAATCTATTCATCTATCAACATAAATAAAAAAGAAGTGTATGTTTGTAATGCTAAAATAACAGCTGTTTACTAAACGCACACACACACACACAATTACAAGGACACGGACGGTTGTATGCACGGTAGTTATTCTAAAAAACTACCTTCTCTGACTGACTTTTTTTGGCTAATCACCGAACTGATCCACTGAACTGATTTTGTCGGGACATTCACTGGCAGATAACTAATGTTGTAAGAAGTACTTTTATTTTAGAATAAGTATTAGGGTTCCGCGCTAAAATAATAGTTAAAACCCATATTTTGGTAAATTCCACGCGGATGAATATACAAATTGATGGGAATAGTTTTATCATTGAAAATAAAAAAAAAGTTCAGTACATCATTCTTGACTCCCAGCGTTGAAATGATTCGTCGAATTTTTCTTGCATGAAAATCTTATTGTTTAACTCAATAATTTTCTGACACACAAAATTGAACACAGTTCCCAATTTTCAGCAGTCGCGCTTGCGACCACTTAACCAAAGAAACAGTCTTGTATTTTTTTTGTTTATTTACAACACACAAAAGTTCTGTTTTTCTGTCCACGTGAAGTCCAAGACAACTGCTAATCATATCATTGTATTCAAAGGCATCCCCGATGCGTACTACGATCATTGTGTTGCCATATTAAACCGAATTCCGTGGTTTAATACCTGTAGGCCGCGGTATGGCAACACGATACTCGTATAATCCAAACAATACAATGTCTGTAAGTGACATTGTATCGATGTTAATACTATAGACCATTTCATTTTGATGAAATTCACGAATTTCCATTTATGTTACAATTAGAGGGACATATTAAAAGATAACATTTACTAAAGATAAAAAATATAACATTTACTAAAGATAAAAATGATAAGTATGTATGAACGTAAATGAATCTAAAGGAGTACTTAAGGATCGTAGCAGATGGCGTTCATAGATTCTGCCTAGGGTAGTCAGAAAAGAAGAAGGCATTTGACAAAGGCGTGTGTTTAAAATATGTATAAGTACGACTGTTTGTAATAAGCACTGTTTACATTCATAGTTAAGAGAGAGAAACCAGTAATGATCAAGAATCTCCCACTAGGAGAAGATACCACAACCCAAGAAGGTTACTGTAATGCCTATTTACAGTAACACTAGGCGACACAAGCGTACTATTTAGGCGTGGCCGCGTAATGTTATTTTGACGGCACGGTTAGCGCAGTGGCTGAGCGATCGGCTGCTGCGCCGCGTTTCGTGGGTTCGATTCCCGCACGGAACAATTATTTGTATGGCCTACAGTTAGTTGTTCCGGGTCTGGCTGTTTGTGTATGTGACTATAAATGTTTGTAAACGCACCCACGACCCAGGAGAAATTTCTAGTGTGGGGCAACGTTTTAAAAAAGAAAAAAAAATGTTTAGTGAAAACCATACATCCAAAGTTGTAGATAACATAATTAAATCATTTAGCCAAACTAGATCCATCTGCATAGCCTTTTCTTAACTATGTTGTGGTCGGCTTCCAGTCTGACGGGATGCAGCTGAATACCAGTGTTTTACATAGAGCGACTGCCTATCTGACCTCCACAACCCAGTTACTGGGCAACACGATACCCCTTGGTAAGACTGGTTGTCAGAGTTTCAGTTTTCTGTCTACCCGTAACGTCTGTCAAACATCTACAAATGACAACTGGGACCAACGGCTTAGCGTGCTTTCCGAGGCACGGAGGAGATCCGACATGTACTGAACGGTCCTTACCGCAGACTAACCCGAGCAAGCGTAACTTAGATTCTCATTATTGAGAGAAAAGGAATTGTCAACCCATCGATCACTCTACAGAATAACAAACTTTACAAGAATATCACAATTCAAACTAATCCGCCGTTCAAAGATAGTGATAGTTCTCATTGACCGCTTGTTACGCGAAGTAATAAAGTTCGAATGCCGTTCCGGTTTACCGTCCAATTAGAATAATTCTTGATATCTCTGAAGCTAAATTCGTTGTGGTTGGCAAGAAGATTGAGTTTCGTCTATATCAATAGATTTTGTCTAAGCCCCAATATGTCAATGTTAGGGCTTAGACAAAATCGAAGCGAAGTGACGGTCATCCCCTACTAATGTTAGGATTGACAGTAAAGTTAATACTCACTTCATCTAACCTTTCATTCTTCAAACCTCATTTACCTAGTCTAATGATAAACAAACTTGACCTTACACAAGGTAACTGACCTACAATCAAAATACTACACAGCACATTTACGCCCACTGACGTATCCTACGTTCGCAATTTATTTTTCAAACACGTAAACAACTACGTACTATTGAAAATAATACTCTCACACCTACGCATAAAGTTTAGTTTGCACTGCAATTTCTTTTTGGAAGGATCTTTTCTTAATTGCCACTTATTCTGTAATCAACCTTATGTACACTAGCGTAAAGTGGAAATTGGTTTCCGTAGTAATAACAAAACAAAAGAAACGTGGCAATACTGACACCATACCTTTTGGGCACTATTCCGGTTGGTAGAAATGCGGACGAATTTTTAGATGCCCAATGATACTTTTCTTTTCTTATAACATATTACTTTTATTATTATGAGACCATGTTATAATGCAAATAAATCTTTGGAAACAATGATTTGTATAGACCATAGTTGTCTGTGTTACTGTCTGGCTAACAACAAATACTGATTAGATAACGTTATCTGTCTGCGGTGAGCACGTGTCGCGGTCTACCACCGCAGAGTTATTGATGTTGCATGTTGAATGACTGTCAAATTCTTTACTTGTTGGAAAAATGAAGTCTAACGAAATGAATTGCCAATAGATGAATAAATAATCCTTTTACGGGTAAAAGATTTGCACAATAATCAAAGATGCCTCATTTTTCAAAGTAACCTCGTTTTACCGTATTGTAGCTCTGTGATGATTCATTCTCCACATCTTTTACATAGGACTAAAATGAAATAGCGGAACAACACTATACAACACTGCCTGCCCCTATAGAAAATGCGGACACATAAAATAATAAAACTAAAGTAAAAATAAAGTTCAGGTTCCATAAGTTGGAAAAACGACGATAGACAGGAGATAATAAATTATTTGGTGATGTTCTTCAGAAAGATCAGGAGCGTAGTACAATCGCAACCAGCGTGCGTGTATGACGAGAAGCCAGAGAGCAAACATAACGTCGAAAAAAAATTCGAGTATCTACAACTATTCCGCTATGGTATAGTTGCATTTTGAATTTTCACAAGCAGAATTCGTACTGCCTATAGATATTAATAAAGTTAGTTTAGGCCTTATTACGAGCTGGGTGTGAAGCTCCCTCTATAGAAAAGGGAAGATCCTCCGATCAGACGGGTCGTCTCTGGTGGGACGTGTCCGTCTTCAAATTCATAAATGCAAACGAAGCAAAAGGAGTATGTTAAGGATCGTAGAACAGATAATATCGACTAAAAAAACCTCAATTTCTCTGTCAAATACATAGTTACGAAACATCATAAAGCTACCGTTTTGGAGTTCTCAGAGAGTTCTAGCAGACTTTTTTCTTTCTTACTTTTTTTTTTTAAAACGTTGCCCCACTCTAGGAATGTCTCCTGTATTGTGGGTGCGTTTACAAACATTTAAACTCACATACACAAACAGCCAGACCCGGAACAACTACCTGTAGGCCATACAAATATATGTTCCGTGCGGGGATCGAACCAGTGACACGCAGCGCAGCAGCCAATCGCTCAGCCACTGCGCCAACCGTGTCGTCAAACTACAAGACTAAGAACTAAGAGGACTAAATACTAAGAGGTAAATAGAACAGTAGTTATAAACCTACTGCTAAACATAGCCATCATAGTGACCACAACAATTTGTAATCACGAGTTAAATTGCCAATACCACAACTCATGTTACACAGATTGATCATCACAGACCGCAATGTCATCATAACTTCGTAGTTATTGAAATAGTTCATAGCAATTTTCTAGTTCTGTCGAAGTCGAATTATAGAATTCGCCGTATTACATTACGGATAGCCGCTTAAAAAACGAAGCCGATTTGTACGACGGATTAACGGTCAGCTGGAATGTCAAATGTAGAGCTGGTCAGTTAGTAGATTCTGACAACCAGTCCAATTGGTTTAGTTTGGGTTGGAACAGTGACCAAACTCGAGAGGTGCCGTGGTAGCGGCCGGAGAACATTAGGACATCAAAATTGTTCGCAGTGCTTAACTAGATTTTGACACCTTGACTAGAGCGGTTGGGTTACTACTCTGAGCAGGCGAGCCATACAATAGGTCTCTCGTTCATTCATTCTTAATACATTCCGGTTGAACGGTATACAAAAAAGGTTCCGTTTCGTAAAAAGGTTAGCCACTATGTTATGCAGAGGATTTTACAATGTTTGGGTCTATATGTCTAGGTTAGGGTCGAAAATCTTAAGATTCACCTCAAAATGAGAGTGCCTGGAGTATTCAGCTAAATACATATTGACACGTCTGTTCGACTTTGAATATTTTTTAATTTCCAATATAAGTTGATCTGAGTATATTTAAACAGCTCTCAATCTGAAGGCGAAAGAATGTAATATGAAATCTTCGACTAAGTTATCGAATAAAATGAGATTTGAGTAAACAAGATAAATATTTTAATTTCAAAATGCTAAAATGATAAAAGATACTGTGAGAAAAACCATTTATTATGTAAAGGTGAAACACACTGAACGGAGAAAAATATCGCTATTTCTCCAGACAATTTGAATTTACTGACTCGTTGGTCCAGTGGTTCTAAGCGCAACAGCTGAAACTGAGGTCCTGGAATCGGTTCCCGAGTTCAAGGTGTTATTGAGTTTTTCAGTCTGGAATCTCCAGATTGCTATCCAGTTGGTGGCAACAGGCTCGCTACCATTATAAGTGTCTAATTTTCCCAATTGAACATGATCCTTATGTCTATGGCGATAAAGTTGAAAAACTATCAAAGAAATTTGACACATTTGGGTAGCTCGATGTGACTCTGTACTTAAAATATAACTGACGAAATGTCAGTATTTTATGGGTACACTTTTGCCCAATCTTATGGGAAACACAGGCATTTTGTCATGAAACAAAACTGTCATAATTTTGAGCTACAATGTTAACAGCCGCACGGGTTGCTTAGGTCAGTCTGTGTATGGGTGACTATTCATTACATATCGAGACTCCTCTTTCCCTCGTAAAACAAGCTAAGCCGTCGGTCCCGGCTGTCATTTGAACATCTTTGACCGTCGCTATGGGTAGTCAGAGGCCCGAAAGTCTGACAACCAGTCTTACAAAGGAGTATATGTAACAGTAACTGGGTTGTGGCGGTCAGAGAGATAGGGATACCCCTATCTCTCTCTTCCCGGAACAAGCCATTCAAGAATATCTCTTGTCGTAGTGAAAAGATTGGTCGTTTAGCACGATAGCGGGGCTGCGTGCCTACAGGACGCCGGACGTACTTAGTATCATCGTCGGAACTCATTATTCCTCGAGTTTTACACAATGTTCACTGTCCATGAATTCAAAAAAACGGCAATGAGCGTGTCTAACTTGTCCACCGAGGGTTTTGTACATTTAAAGAAAAATATGTTACTATTTTCTTAGTAGAGTTGAGATTTTGTGCGATCGTAAAACTAGGTTTGTTTATTGTGCTACTAATTCCTAGACATTGTTCCTGTTATATTTACAAAATACTTCCATTAACTAGATCTGTAATAAACTAACATTATAAAGAGGAAAGATTTATTTGTTTATATGTTTTTTTTTAATGGATAAACTCAAAAACTACATAACTGATCTTTAACCTACAGAAAACTACACTATCAGCAAATAACGATATTTATAGTCATACCTACATTCTAAAGTGGGTGAAGGGTATGGTAAAGTTCTAGTTTCGGGAAGAGTACGATATCCACGCGGATGAAGTCGCGGGCGAAGTACTGTTTCATATTTTACTACTACTACTGTTCGAAATGTGCTCACTTAAATCTATATTTCTCTTGCGCAATCAACATTGATATACTGTATTCCTGTTTGGGGTGGGGCAACAAAATCTAATTTCATCCAATTGGAGCGAGCACAACGAGCCCTGCTCAAAATTATGTATTTAAAAAAAAAGGAGATATTCTACAGAGAACCTTTACAAACTTAGTGATGTACTGTCAGTTAGGAAACTATATATTACACAAATTATTTTAAAAATGCACAAAACTTTACCTTACAATCCGGATATACTCTCTAGGAGAAGAAAACACAAAATCAAATACCTTTAACCAAGACCAAATTCGGATCTACGCAATTTAGTAAACCATCAGCTCAATTATATAACAAAATAAATAAAGAAATTTTCATATATGAAAAATCTTATTATTTAAGTAAAGAAATGTTGATTGACTGGATAAAACCACTGACATATGATAATACTGAAGCTCTCCTACAAAACGTAACTTAACAAGTATACGACCCGCTCATCCTACACATACATTCACACACATACTCATACAATCACACATCCAAACCACTCATTCACACTCAACAGCACATACACACTCATGCACACGCTCACAGAAGTTCACATAACTATAATTTGTCTTTTTACTGTATTTTTTGTTTTTTTGTACTGTTTTTTTTTTTTATTGTGTTTTAAGTAAGTACTTACTGTTGTGAAGGAGCGGTATCCTCTAATACAGGCATTGCTTAAATGAAGACTCCAAACATAAAATTGTTTATGTATATTTTTTTGGACACAATAAACATTATTATTATTATTATTATTTATATTATATTTTAGGCTATAAGATATTGTATTTGGATGGAAAGGTGAGCAAATGGTACTTTTACGGATATTTTCAAAAATAATTTTAAAACGGTTTGAATGAATTTAAAAATAAGCGCAAACAAAAATCTTTCATATCATCATGATCCTGCCTTTATACACCACTCTTAGTTATTTTCCAAGTTTCAATTCCCCTATTTCAGTTCTTGTTGAAAAGTTAATATCAATCATTATCCACATTCACTTGTTGTGTATTTTTTTTTTAATGTTCTTATTTCAATTCGACAGCGTCAGTAGTTCCTGCAATAAGGAACTATAACGAACAGACAGACGAAGTCGCGTCAAAAGCGTTTTTTTACGGTTATGGTACGGAGCTCTAAAAACACTTTTAAGCATAAAATCTAGCCGAAGATTTCAAAGGGTGTTTATTGATAGCTTGCTGAACTAGTAGACATGACTGAAACACAATATTAGGAAGGCTTACAGCCATTTAAGTCCATAGGTTCAAATCAAAACTTTGCAAACTATAAAATGCATGAAGCAAACCACCGTCTTCACATTTTTCTAAGACAGTTTTCACAAAAAATCCTTAATCAAAATAAATTGTAAATGATGTCATTTGTAAATAAACTATCCGTCTAGACATTTGAAAATAATATAATTTACAGCTACAAGCGATCGTTTCTCGTCGCCTTAGAGTGGAAAGCTTGGGAATAATTCGACGGCACGGTTGGCGCAGTGGCTGAGCCATCGGCTGCTGCGCCGCGTATTGTGGGTTCGATCCCCGCACGGAACAAATATTTGTATGACCTACACGTAGTTGTTCCGGGTAAAATATCAACCTATCACCCACCGATCCGCGGGCCGACCTCGGCAAGGGTTGCTTAACCTTGAAGATTCACCCGTGTAGTTTTATTTACGTAGCTACGAGCCCCTCCATTAGCACATTAGCAAATTAAATGTAAAGTTAAAATGAGTCGATATTATAGGTAACTTTATACTGATTTCCTATCGAGGAAAACTAAATAGGCTCAGATATATAAGTATATGTTTATGTGTTATGAGGCCGCTTGAAAAGTTTTTCAATAACTACTATCTTTAATTTCTTAAAAGAAAACGTTGCAACACACTAAGAATTTCCCCTGCATCGTGGGTGCGTTTACAAATATTCAAACTCACAAACAAAAACAGCCAGAATCGAAACGACTACCTGTAGGCCATACAAATATTTGTTGCGTGTATGTTTCCATCTGGGATTTCTCAGTAGAAGCCCGGAGTCTGTATTTGTAGCCGGTTAATGGCTATTAGCTCACCCCCTATAACATGGGTCCTCAACATAACTGGCCAAATGTAGGTGTAGTATGCTTCACGTCTGCCAAACCCTTAGAGGAATGCAGACGTGATATTACGTTTGTGTTTCTCAGGAAAAGCACATATTTAAAAAGACACAAGACATTTAGCTCGAGGAGCTCGTGGCTAAGTAAAAACAGCCGCACGTGTTTATCGAAGGTTAAGCTACGCTTGCCGAGGTCAATCTGTGGATGGATGACCATTCGTAACGTATCAAGTCTCCTCCGTGCCTCGGAAAGCACATTAAGCCGTTGGTCCCGGTTGTCATCTGTAGATCTTTGACAGTCGTTAAAGGTAGTCAGAGCCCGAAACTGTGACAACCAGTCTTGCCAAGGGGTATCGTGTTGCCCAGTAACTCTGGTTGTGGAGGTCAGATAGGCAGTCGCTCCATATAAAATACTGGTATTCAGCTGCATCCTGTTAGACGTGAGTTGGCCTCAACATTTTTGAGAAAAGGCCAGGGCAATGATTAGGTTAGACTAGAAGCCGACCCCAACATAGTTAGGAAAAGGCTAGGCAGATGATGATAACAAGACATATTTAAAAAGAAAATCTTTACAGAAAACCCAGCCGTCAAATGTTTGTTAAACAAGCGTAACCCTTACAAACCCAATCAAATACTTCAAGCAAATCTAAACCAATTCACAATTAATCAGTCTAACATTTACTTACAACAATCCCGAAGGAAATTTAGCGTAAATTGAACCCAATGAGCGCCGTTCCCGCGTAAAACTTTACGGCTATATTCAAAGAATACTTCACCCCCGTTAATCGTACCTTCACCCCAGATAGAGGGGCATAGAGGGATAAATTTCGCCGCAAAACGTGTAAATTCATCCCCAGAGTTATTAGTCCGTTGAATATGCATAAGTTTATACTCGTAGTTTGTGTGTGAAAGGGTTATTTTTGCTTTGAATCTTGTTGTTTTAATGTATCGTCTAAATCCTTTAAGTTTCTGTATTTATGTTGGATGGTTGTGTTAATATCTTGTTGGTGTGTAAGTATTGTTACAGCAATTTGTTAATATACGCAATGGGGCATTCTTGCGTCTTTGATATTTCATGGAGATTTTTGTTCTATTCAAGTAACAACGTTCAAAGTTCTCTCATGACACACATATCTGAGGTCATCAGACTTAAGACTAGAGATGCCTATGCATTCTACTAGTTTCTATGATACATCGTTCTCAGTGGAAGCAGCACGGCTATGGAATACTTTGCCGTTAAGACGGGCTCAAACACACAACATACTCGTATCTTCATTCAAAATGATCAACAACCACTACCTCAATCCTAAAATGTCATAATATGACAGTTCGTCGCTTTGCGTGATAATGAGAATTTATGTCCTTTTGTAGTTTTCATAATTATAGTTTGTGTTAGTTACGTATTGTACCTACATACATATGTTAATAGTACTCCACGAACAACCAACATATCTTATCTACGTTCCCATCAAGTCCATCCAAAGTTTGTCTATAAGAGACCGCTTTTAGTGATGATTGCAACACCTATATGCAGCTCTTATAGTCTTTATTTGTAAGTTTTTATAGTGTACTATAAAGAGCTATAAAATTATATCTATGTAAATTTTTTATTCTTATTTATAGTAAATTAACGAACTTCTGAATAATGGAAAATGCCGTTTAGTAGTGCAAAAAGGGTTGACCTTTTTTGGTCTAGACCAAATACCAACAATGTTACTAGTCTACAAAAATCAAATAGAGCAACCAATTTGCTCTATCAACCGTTTTAGACGACACGGTTGGCGCAGTGTTTGAGCCATTGGCTGGGATGGTGCGCCGCGTGTTGAAGGTTCGATCCCCGCACGGAACAAATATTTGTATGACCTACAGGTAAGTGTTCCGGGTCTGACTGTTTGTGTATGTGAGTTTAGATATTTAAAAACGCACCCACAATACAGGAGAAATTCCTAGTGCGGGGCAACGTTTAAAAAAAAAGAAAATACTCGAACTTAAACGAGCGATTCTTGTATATAATCTGAATCTCAGAAACGGCTCCAACGATTTTTATGAAGTATTGTATCCATTTTTAAGCAGAAAGATTGCAGAAAGCTTAAACGGAAAGTAATTGTATATAAATTTACATTATTCTGAAAATACCTGCTTAGACCCATTTCAACTTGTTTTTGTCTCCAACTATTGATGTTTATTTCGACATTCCAGACATTGGCGGCGTCTAGGTCTAGACATTTAACCTAGATTAATAGACCTCAATTGCCAGAATGTAATTCCAGACTCAAATTAGATATTTTCTCGAAATCATAAACTACTTACTCTTGCGAATTTATCATGAAGAGAAACCGTTGTCTTAAGAACGATTTCATTTCCCTTTTTTTAAAAGAAGGAGTGGTTCGTGGCTACATAATAACAGCCTCACTGGTTGATCGAAGGTTAAGCTACGCTTGTCGAGGCCGGTCCGTGGATGGGACACCATTCATTTTAAAACTCACACCCATCCGTGCCTCGGAAAGCATGTCAAGCTATTTGTACATTGACTTAGATATTAGATACGAGTAGTAAACATCCTGAGCAAGGGATATCGTTTTACACAGTAGCTGGGTTTTGGAGGTCAGATAGGCAGTCGTTCCATGTAAAGTACTGGTATTCAGCTGCATCCTGTTACACGAGAAGCTGGCCTCAACATACTTGAGAAAAGGCTAGACGAATGATGATGATTTTGAAAAGAGGACAAAGATCATAAATTTTGTTTGCTTATATTTTGTCTAAAAAAAAGACACACTAGGAATTTCTCCTGTATTGTGGGTGTGTTAATAAACATACAATTTCACATACACAAACAGCAAGACCCGGAACAACTACCTGTAGGCTATAAAAATATTTGTCCCGTGCGGGAATCGAACCCACGACACGCAGCGCAGCAGTCAGTCGCGCAGCACAGCACTGCGCCAACCGTGCCGTCATAAATTACTCTAAGTAACATATAACAACTGACGCAAATTACAGGAGATCCCTTTGACAAGCAAATCTATTTGACTTTGAACTAGATTTTATTAAAAACCCAGATCAGACACGAAGTTGTTGCCTAACATTTGTAATAAGGACTTTTATAACTAGAAAATGTTGAAACATGTGTGGTCGTAAAAACTGGTAGTCACCTTGTTGTCTACATATTAATACGTGATGTGAAACCCACGGATACCTTTTTAATACTGCGCGCGCACGGAGGAGTGTGAGATTTGGTATAGTTAATGTTTATGGAGAAGGAGTCCAGAAAGATAAAACAAAAAAATAATAAAAATTGCTCAGATGGTCCCACGATAAAATAGTTCATGACGCGCTTCACCCAGCGTTTCATGGACAGTTCTATTAAACATCCCAACCCCTTATTGGTATCGGCCGCCCAATACATTCGCCGTTTATGTATGTATGTGACAGGTAATGGTTTGATAACCAAGAGCCTACACCGACATCTGAGACGGTTTGTTGGTCAGCTGGATCAAGGGCTTGATTCAGAAAGCGGTACCTCTAGACGGTGAGAGGTTCCTCTCTCTGGAGCCCTGCTTGGAGTAGGCTCCAAGATGAAAAAATGTAGCCAGGATAGGTCCTGGCTACATTTTTTCATCTTTTTAAATGTTTATATATTTTTCTTTTTCAAATGGGGTAAGAAGCAAAGGTGGTGTATGAGGATAGTAGCGGGTTGCGTTGTGTAGTCCGCCTACAACCATTAGATATATGTTTACATATTTATCATATCCAAATACTATAATTCGTCAGTGGTAACACTTTGATATTGTATTGATCAAGCGTAGAACGCAGGGAACGGGTTCAGTATTGACCTTTGGACCTACGAGTATATAGGCATAGCCGCGGGGTATATATTTTTTTTACTAAAAATCTCTGTTTCTGTTTTCTTTTTTTTTTCTTTGTTGTAAATTGTGCCTTTGCCAAATTAATACTTTTTAGTTCTTTTGTTTTGTCTGTACATTATGAGGGCACTTTAAGCTGGCTAAAAAATAAACAGTGTCTCGAACATGCACAGTTTTTAGTAGTCGGCATAAACCAAAGGCTGATTACAAAAAGACTTAGAATTAAGGTCGCCAATTTTTTTTAAATTTTTAAATGGAAATATATGTTTCCTACTTAATTACCGAACCCTCTGTGGGTAAGTCCGACTCGCTCTTTGTGTGTGTGTGTTTTTTTTTTACTATAATTAGACAAAGAAAAACGTAACATAAAAATTAAAGCCTCATTCTGAACTCCAGATAACAATATTTCTAAACCTAAAACATCATCTGCACACATATACCTACACACAGACTAAATTTTACGACATTAGAGATGTAGCCTAGTTCGAAATTTAAAACTTTCTACAAAATACGGCGGTCATAAAATCAGCCCCGAGCTCAGCCCTGTAAAGTCATAAACTAAACCTTTCTCATTTGTCAAACCACGCCTTTATGAAAAAAAAGCTATCAAATGATGTGACAAATTACAAAAGTTAATATAACTTTTGTTATTTTTCACAGACAACTAGGCTTCTATACTAATATTATAAAGCTAAAGAGTTCGTTTGTTTTTTGTTTTATTTCTATGGAAGTACCTGTCGGATTTCGAAACTTCTTTTTGCAATTGATAGCCTTATTTGTGAGGAAGGTTTTAGGCTATTAGCAATCACGCTACGATCCTTAAAAATGAGTAAAACCGCAAAGCACAGCAAAGAGGAGTCATTGATTGTTTATAATTATGTTTGTTTGTAAGGGGTGAACTCAAAATTACGCTTAAAAGGAGCTGGAAGGGCTGTTAAAGTTAGATGGGAAAAACGAAATCCACGCGGACAAAGTCACGGACGAAGTGCTAGTTACTAATAAAACCGTAAGAATCACTCAAGAAATAACTCTTTTAAACGATAATAGGCTTCATACGTTAGAATACTTAGCTGCTCCAGCTTTTAGGTGACCCACTGACATGTATGAGGAGTCTACACCATGTACAAAGAACACTTTTCTTCCAAATTTCATCAATAAAAATGAGACTAGAATCTAGAAATAGACGTACAGGTGGAAACATACGAACAGACGCACAAACAGACACACTAGCCGACGGACAGACCAAAAGGACATGACATTACTTGGTGGACTTGACATTTGTCAACGAAATAGGGTTTCAGAAAAAATGTTACCGCTGTTATATCTTGGGCGAGCTCTCTCTCGTACCATTGTGCCTGGTAGGCGGTGATTATACTGCCGGCATATACAAAAGCACACAAGAAAACAGCTCGAAGCATAAACAAGTCAAGTGGAACGTTATAGAGCGCTAGTAATTAATTTTCCACCTGAGTCATGTTAACCGACACGATCAATGATCTTCGATTATTTCTACTACTTAACCTCGAATCCGGAGCATGTTACGCTCAAAGGCGATCCATTACAAAACTAAATACCCAAAACTTGAGTAATTCATTCTATTCTAACTAGTCTTACGTAAACCTTACCAAAACCGAGGTTATGTATTACCAATGTAACTTTTTCAATTCATATGTACTTTCTAAGTTTATCTTGGACATCACTGACATCGGTGAAGGAAAACATCGTGAGGTAACCTGGACTTAAAATTAATATAAGTCTGAAATCGCCAACCCGTCTTGAGCAAGCGTGGTGATTAATGCTCGTGCCTTCTCTGTATGAGAAGAGGCCTTCGCCCTGCAGTGGGACAGTAATAGGCTGGTATTATATTATCATTATTATATATTATTACGTAAACCTTGACATTGAATTTAGTAGGTACCTAATGTCAAATTATTGCTGACAGCCTGTGCTAGCATGAGATTTTAGACTACCTACAATCCTGATACTTATTAGTCTAGCTAGTGGTTGGTCCTAGCTTCGAGTCCCATGGCGGTCAAAGTATTGTTAGGTTTTTTCATTGAGAATTTCTTAATAGCAGCCCGGTGTCTTGATATGTACCCGGTTGATGGCAACAGACACGCCCCTTATAACATGGTAATTAAACGTAACCGGTGAAATGTAGCTGTACTTATAGGAACAACTCTGCCTAACCGTTAGGGGAATTCAGGCGTGACGTTATGTTTTGCTATTCAAATCAAATCAAAACTCGGAACTGTATCTCTTAAACACAGGCTACCCCGTAGCCTATCTAGAAGAGCAGTACTCCATCCAATAACTAGATTAAGAAATATGTATGTGTCTGCCTTTGTTACTTTCAATGTATTCAAGTTAATCTGGTCTAATTTAACAATAATTTTTTATTATTATTAAAAAAAAAACATTTATTGCAATCCATGGTGTAAATTTACAGGTGGTAAAATAAAAATAAGAAATATTAATAGAAACAATCATGGACCCTGTCGGAGACATTTTTTAATAAGTAGAGAGATAGTAAGAGTATATATAATAATAGGAAGAGTGCTTTATTAATCAGAGCCAGATGATCCTATCACTCTCCTCCAGGAGAGCGATAAGGCCACCAGCACTGTTCGCAAACAAAAACGGACATTCCGTCCTCGCCGCCGAGGCCCGTCGCGACGACCCCGTCGATGCCCCCCTCCCAACCCTTTGCTAGAGCCAGCCCGCGAAGCTGAGCCGATTAATGTTTAAAATGTCCCTAAATAATGGAACAAATCAGATCCAGCCTGTCCCTTGCTGTGTCTGTCTTCAGCGACGTCCTAAACCGAGGTTCGTACCCCGCAGGGGGTGCCCTTAGCGATAGTCGCTTAGCTTATAAGTTTTTATGCCTGGCTGGAGGCCTTAATTTTAATTAAGCCCCCCACAGGAAAGTTCGGTTGAGCAGTAAATATCCCTGAAGGATAAACTGCGAGATGCACATTCCAAAAAAAAAAAAAAAATGCTTTATTAATTTCTCTTATGCTTGAAATATTTTACATAGTATCAAGTATTTTATATTCCATACAGTAAACAAGAACTACTGAATCATGCAATATGAAAGGTTGATTTTTTGTCAAACACCGCTGCATTAGACTGTCTCTACCCTGTAATATTTGAGTTGGCAACAAACTAAACAGTTTCAGAATATGTAACTTTTATGAACCAGCCATAAAGCGAAAATAAAAGTTAAACAAACCAATGCACGTACAGAATGTCAACATGAATGTCCAATTTCAATTTTAAAACCGTGAATACATTATCTATTTCCATTATATTCTCAGCAATGTCGTTGGCATTGGAAATAACAGCTTTGTGTGGGAAATGCAAGAATGTACATCACGTCTTGAGAATTAAATGGCTATAGTAGCAATTCTTAATTGAATGTCAGAATGAAATATCTGTTTGGTATTTTGTAATGAACAGACTGCATCCAGATAGGGTGGATGACCTTGAAGATTTTGAATCGAATTGCATTAATCAGGGTACTATAGAACCTGCAAGTCTTGCTTCAGTCCAGGGTTGGGAGCGAGAGTTAAAGAGTCATTGCCGCCTCCTTCACCAAAGAAGTGAAGGTCGCAAAGAAGCCGGTGGAAGACACCTCCAGGATCCATCATTTGGCTGTGGTAGCCTGTGTTCCGTGCGCACCTTTAAAGAGATTGTACGACAGTACAGGGTCGGCTGCAGGGACGCTGTCCTGTGGGCCAATACCTGCTCAGGGAAGCGTGACGAACTGAGCTAGTCTTCCAGTGATCTGGTCAAAGAACACCGTGTGGTTTTGGTTAGTAAGAGCCTTACAGATGCCCCCGTCATCCCCAGGATGAAGGACACCTGTGAGGATTTCCAAGCGCAAAAAACAAAGGGTATTATGAAGGTAGATTGATGATAATGTCGCGATCAAATAAATGTTTTGCGATTGAAACAATGGAACTGGAATCAATCAACTGCTAAAAGATTTATCCCAGTGTTTTACATTCTCGAGGTTACTTCATGAGGATAGGAAAAATACGAATTTATCTTATTTTTTGTGGAGCATTTACATGAGAAAGCAGTACAGTATTTGATAGGTGTTCTTTCATTGTGATCTTTACCGCCCTACCTTTTTTTTAAAGATGGGAAATCATCCAATCTGGGTGAAAGGGGAGGGCGTGTCAGACTTATACTGACTAATACCCATCCGTGTTCCGTCCTTGCCCTTTATGTTCCGGGGTCACGGTAACTCCCCCCACCAATTCTGCTGACACGTCTCCTTGAGGCGCTCGTGGAACATGACGCGCCGTAGACTTGGGCCTGATCTCTGATAAGATGACGATCTAAGACCTAAGCTAAGACCTTACTGGCCTACCGCGGTTATTTGTGTTTGGACATGGACTGCTGCCCGATTTTCTGAATATATTTTTGTATGAACGCGTAAACGCCTGGAATTTCCAGTTGGATTTGAAAGAATCTTTTTGCTTTTAATAGATCAGATCGTAAGGAAGGTTTATAACAGGCTATTTGATATCGCGATACTACCTTTAGGAGCGGGTAATACCGCGGAGTTTATCCATAATTATTTATCTTTAGACATTAAAATATTGACTACTATTGCATAGTTACTTCTTACTTTACCTTTTATTTGTACGTATATTTCGTGAATCAGTTAGTGGGTGGGTGACCGATCATAACATATCGAGACTCCTCCATGCCTCGGAAAGCATGTTAAGCCGTTGGTCCCCACTGTCATTTGTAGATGTTTGACACTCGTTACGGGTAGTTGGAAGCCCGAAAGCCTAGCAACCAGTCTTACCAAAAGGTAACGTGTTGGTCAGTAACTGGATTTTGGAAGTCAAATGGGCTAGTATAGTCGCTCTATGTAAAAACTGGTGCTCTGCTGTAACCGATTAGTAAGTATGTTTTTATGACAGATGAACAATTACTCTTTCTTTCTTACTTACTATACACAAAGCACGTTAAAGGTCTTCAAATTAACAGTAAATTTACTGACCTCACCCAACTGAACAATGTTACTACCCGTTTACTTACATGAGCTTAGACATAAAGTCCCATAATGGGTGCCAAACCAATCCCTTAAAACCCAAGAAAAACATTTAAGAAGACAAAGTTCTCAAAGAAACTTCTACAAGAAACACAGTTGTGCTATGTACTCAAGTATATATATAACTTTCTTTATGGTTTGTTTTGGCAGAAACAAGGAGAGTTTGCAAAGAAACGTCGCCATATATTATAGTATATGCTAGCAATATATTGAGTGGATGAGCACGATGGCTTTACGGATGAGCCAACGTTGGATGCTGGCTGCGATAAAAAATATCGGACGCTTTCACATTTGTTGATGGAGGAACAAATAATATATCACTAGACCACCACGCCTGTATTGCCAGATGGCTTTGGGAGGAGTAGTACCCTCATTTCAACATTTTTTAAGTCTCATGTAATGGGGGGTCACTCTATTGTTATCAACCGTGCACACGTCCAGTCTCCCTAAAACACATTACTCGAATCTAAGACCTCATGATTAGCAGTAAGTTGCGTCTGTGACCAGTAGACCAGTGTGACAATAACATATCAGTTTTTTTTTTCTGGAAGATGAAATGAAGTGGCCAGTGTTTACATAAGAGAAAAAATGTTTATTTATTTGTTAGAGAGAACGTACATACGTGCATATAGTACCACGAAAAAAACGATTTCTAATGATTGATAAGAAAATCCTTTAATCAATCAATATCTTCATTGTGGATCATAGGTAGGTACAAAGACAGTTCTTAGATAATTAAGTTTAGATCAGCTATGTCCCGCTCATAGGGCATACAATAGTTGTATACATCTACATGGGAGCTGAATTAAATACATCCAAATTATTTAAATTTCATTCAGATTAAAACATAAAGAAAAAGAAAACAAACACAAGTACACATCAGTGGGCTACTGAACGCATAATGACTGGGGCAGACTGTATTGGAGCAGATTTTTTTCTGATTGGAAGTCTTTTGTAGATTAGCAGCATTTATTTACTTACTGATCATATCATCATATCATCAATCCAATAAAAAACATTCCTTGCTTCATGGTACATATTTTGCTTCGTATTCATCAATTTTTAATGTAACAGAATTTTGAAAACAAATTGCAACTGAAAATTTAGTATGTATTTACTGATTGTATCTTGAGGGCATTATAAATAATGTAAATATTTGCTTGAATAAAACATTAATTTATTTAATATTAAGCTCCAATTCTGTGGGATTGATTGGCAGCGCATTGCCAATACCTTTTATTCAATTGTTTGCGAAACGAAAAAAGTTAAAATGAAATCTCAACTGTTTAATCTTTCCTCCCTGTAGTGATGCATCTTTCATATCGTAGTTTACGGAGTGCAGTTATCAACAGGTTTTTATCGCGTTCTCCAGGTAACAGGTACTTTTAACATAAAAGTAAGGATGTTTTGAACAAGTTGATATTATGTAATGAGGTTTGTTTATTGATGTTTGTGAAAAGTGTAATGATGGACCAGTGGTTTAGGCCTCGCCTCTTGTGCACGAGGTTGTGGGTTCAAACCTGGGCAAGTACCAATGTGACTTTTTCAAAACATATGTTCTTTCTAAGTTTATCTTGGACATCACTGACATCGGTGATGGAAAACATCGTGAGGAAACCTGGACTTATAATTAATATAAGCCTGAAATCGCCATCCCGTCTTGAGCAAGCGTGGTGATTAATGCTCGTACCTTCTCTGTGTGAGAAGAGGTCTTTGCCTTGCAGTGGGACAGTAACAGGCTGGTATAATAATAAAAATTAAAAAATGTTGTAGATATTGTTTGGGTTGCAAATAAAAAAACATAATCCAGCGTCTTAATTGTTTTTGTATCTTGTGGTTAGTGACCAATGGTAAAAATTTACCAAGAGTGCAAGAGATTATTTTAGTATTCATTATATATCATTTGTCTTGAATAGTTTCTGAACATCAACTTTCCCGCTTTTTATTTATTCCAATCAACTATAGCCACACCCAACACATGTCTCCAACATTTGCCCAACATACCATCTTATGCCAACCTTGAACTACATGGCTCATAAAATTGCGACACTTACTATCCCAACATATACATATATCTACCTATAGGTACTATAGTATGTATAGGGTTGAGTACATAGGTTATCCATGTTGCTATGTTATAAAAGAAAATGAAAAAGTTGACCGTCACAGGACGCCCGACGGAAACATCGAATTTGATGGTTTTTGAAAGAATTTTTAGTAAAATTTCTTTTATTAAAATTCTTTACCCATAAATAAATATGGAGAGAAAATGTATACATTCTTTTTAGTAGTCGGTCAGACGTTCGGTCGGTCTGTCAGTCGATCGGTCGGTGTATAGTATGTGCGCGTGCACATACAATGGAGTCGAGAGCGGTGGCATAGCGAGACATGACGGCACGAGACGCGCCTATAGATGTTTCACATCAAAAACTTGTATGGTGTCTAAATATTTTATTATAAAGGTTATTTCATAGGAGACTAACAAAAGGCAGATTTGGGTGGACTCGCTGGTAGGAGATGCCCTTGTAGAGTATGCACAGTGTACACAGGTGTACTCGCAACCAGCGTGCGTGTATGACCAGATTGATGAACGTAAACGAACCAAAAGGAGTATGTAAGGATCCCAGTTGGTGGCGTTCCGTAGCTTCTGTCCACCCCCATACGTATAAGTAGGAGGTATGTATGTTATTTCAAAGTTAAATGGTTCTGTACTGTTGTTGTTTATTAAGCTACTTTTAAAGGCTTTCAAATAAATTGTTGGTTTGTAGTTGTTTCTGTTCATAATGAGAAATGGATTTAAGTAACTTTTGGGTAAGTAATAGTTTGTGGTAAAGGCTTAATTGGTGACGAGAACTAACTATATTGTATTATGATGCGGGACTTATTTGTAGTAATTTAATAATGAAAAAGTATTTTTGCTGAGATAGGAGCCGTTTTGGTTTCGCCAACCAGTAACAATCAAGGGGTATTGTGTTACTGTGTTAATCAAATTAATTGCAGCACGAACTATATTAATTACCTTTATCGTATAGGACTCACCACAGACAATGATGGGCATGTTCCCTGTCTATCGGCACGTAACAAGATATCCATTATTGTAATTTATTAATCTATCTATAACATTGACCACTTTGTAGTTAATCAACCACCATTGTATGCCATTGTATGTTCAGTGATTATGTGACAGGAATTGTTTAACAATTGAACCAATTAGTCATTAACACTGAATTGGTCTGTCTAATAAGCAGGTGAGCCATATACAAGTGTTTTTGTTTCCAAACAATTGCAGTTCGGTGTTCCATTGCGTGTTAAAATTAGAATTAATGTAATTCATAAATGTATCTCATATACAACCGCTTCACACATATTTAACATGGTAAACATTAAGATTTTCGCCACTTCAGACCGTCTTTCAGACCCACGTCTTCACATTCAAAGAAGGCGTAAAGCAAATATATTAAGTACATTTAGGAGCAAATTCATATTTCCCATTTCCATTCATTTCATTTTTATAAAGGATGAGAAAAGGTAAAATGTGAAGCATTTGGGTAAATAAAGATGTCTGACATTTACTTTAGATCTTTATCTAAGTATGTCTCGATTTTCAAAATGGCGTTTGTTAAGAGAAGGCATGTTTCTCATAAGGACTTGCGTTGTTATTGATCTTGTAAATTGATCATTTGCCGGAGAAGTTATACGTTTATATTCAAAAAAGAAATTAAGAATACAAGGAGTTTCTAATGTTAGTGTTCGTACATATTTTTGTTAAATTATGTATGTATGTTGTTAAGACAAAAGTCGGTAAAAGTAAAGTAAAAGAACACAGAAATTTGATACTCGTAAATAGTTGCAGAAATTTGTTTATTTGTTGTTTTGTGCTAGGTGACCGACAAACTAATACATTTTCTGTGCTGTCTCGTTGTCTGGCAGTTAAATTGTTAATGAATATAATTTTTAGCAATAAATTGACCGGCAATATTTTTTTATATCATAACTAGCTGACCCAGCAAACGTTGTTTTGCCTTATAAAATGTTTGGGGTGGACCACCCTTACCATTTAGGGGGATGAAAAATAGATATTGTCCGATTCGCAGACCTAAGCGATATGCACACAAAATTTCACGAAAATCGGTCGAGCCGTTTCGGAGGAATTTAATAACAAACACCGTGACACGAGAATTTTATATATTAGGTCTTTACCTATGAAATTGCCGTTCTGCAGTACTGGCCATTTCAAATCAAAATATTTTTTGTTTGGCTAAGAATTCTAATTTCAAATTAATTTTATTTTAAAAACATGGATTTTTTTTCCAAAAGTAGTCATTTGTTTATTGATTAGTGTTACATTTTCATCGCATTTAAATCTTTTTCGTCATCATGGATACGTTAAAAATTCGAGTAATTATGGAATATGAGTACCGTCGTGGCAGCAACGCGGCACAAGCGGCACGCAACATCAACGACGTTTACGGAGCTAACACTACAAACCAACGCACTACCTGTTATTGGTTTGCTCGCTTCCGTTCTGGAAATTTCGACCTGAAAAATGAACCTCGCGGTCGTCCGAAGACTTTGGTCGACAATGACGAATTAAAGGCGATTGTGGAAGCTGATGATACACAATCTACGGCTGAATTAGCAGCAGCTTTCGACGTTAGCGTCAAAACAATATTGGTCCATTTGCGTCAAATTGGCAAGGTAAAAAAGCTTGACAAATGGGTGCCCCACGAACTCAATGATCGCCAGCGCGAAGTACGCGTCGAGACGTGCCTTGCACTGCTCAACAGACACACAAATGAAGGAATTTTGAACCGCATTGTTACCTGCGATGAAAAATGGATTCTGTTTGATAACCGCAAGCGCTCAGCAAGTTGGTTGGATCCTGGTTCAGCACCTAAACAATGCCCTAAACGAAAACTTACCCCAAGAAAAGTGATGGTCACTGTTTGGTGGTCTAGCGCCGGTGTGATTCAACACAGCTTCTTACCAAACGGGGTGAGCATTACTGCAGATGTGTACTGTGAAGAATTGAACACAATGATGGAGAAGCTGGCACATCTCCAACCAGCATTGGTCAATCGCTCGTCTCCGCTGCTCCTGCACGACAACGCGCGACCTCATACTGCACAGCAGACTGTCTCCAAGTTGCAAGAACTGGGGTTGGAAGCTCTCCGTCATCCGCCCTACTCACCAGACCTTGCGCCTACAGACTACTACTTTTTCCAGAATTTGGATAACTTCTTGGCGGGAAAAAAATTCAATACCCGAGAGGCAGTACAAAATGCCTTTGAAGAATTTGTTGCCTCCCGTCCAGCTGATTTCTTTAAGAAGGGCATCAATAAACTGCCACTGCGTTGGCAAAGATGCATTGATTGCATGGGTGATTACTTCGATTAATACAAATAAAAAATACATGAAAAAAATTCATTTAAATTTTTTCATACAAAACGGCAATTTCATAGGTGAAAAAAACTTTTAGTTATTTTAAAAACAAGTGGTCCAGTGAATATTTTTGAAAATATACCTTGGTACGCCACGGCATCAACAGGTGCAATAAAATATTTCCTACGAAGGAGCTCCAGGCTTATATTAAATTCCTACCGTATATGACACATACGATACGCCGTACCACGCTTCGTATTATGATCCATGCAATACGCCGTTCCGTATTGCGTATTAAGGTTGTACATCATACGATATTGTCGGCAACACGTTATTGCGTTAGAAGTTGTGAACGAGATAAGTTTCTCCCATACATAACCATACCAACCACACCAACCTTAACCATACAGGTTGACTGGTAGAAAATGCATATGGCATTAAGTCCGCCTCTGTACATTTGTGTGCTTAAAGTATTAAATAAATAAATAAATAAATAACCTCACGTCTCTTTCTCATATGGGTAGGCAGAAACTACAGAACGCCACCTGCTACAATCCTTACATACTCCTTTTGCTTCGTTTACGCTTGGACATCGTCGTACACGCACGCAGGTTGTAAATACTACACACCTGACCTTTTTGAAGGATATCACCAAGAAGGTTAGATACATGGCGATAACAGGTGAGGACGTGTAGTAGAGAGGACAATTTGACAACGATCTCTTTAATATGTTGGTAACTATTGTTAACATAACATTACGCCTATATTCGTCAATTGGTTAGGCAGAGGTATACACGTAATATAGAAAATAAAGAAATGATTTAGTAGTTATGTTTAAATTCCATGTAATAGGGAGCAAGCTTATTGATATTAACCGGGCATAAATCCAAACTCTGGGCTGCTCCACTGCTGCTGCGCGTGTGGAACTTGGTTCGATTAACATAAAGAAAGTATTTTTTTCTTTTTTGAATACGTTGCCTCAAACTAGTAATTTCTCCTGTGTCGTGGGTGCGTTTACAAACATTCAAAGTCACAAACACAAACAGCCAGACCCGGAACAACTACTTGTCAGCCAAACAAATATTTGTTCCGTGCGGGAATCGAACCCACGACAGGCAGCGCAGCAGTCAATCACTCAGCCATTGCGCCAACCGTGCCGTCGTGTCGTATTATTGGGTTGTTACTTCAGGATTTTTTTAGTAGCAGCCTGGAGTCTTTATTTCTGCCGAAATGTGGTTGTTATATACCTACACCCCTGTCGAAGCATTCAGAGAATACAGCCTTAATGATATGTTTTTATGTAACGAAAACTATCCCCGTCTATCATTTCATAACCCACAAAATAATTACTTCATGCAAAATTGCCCTTGACATTAAAACCGTGTATGTTCGCACGAAACAGACGGACAGAAACATTACGATTTGCGGCCCGTTTAACAGTTCAGTGTTGTGTATAAACATTGTATTTCATGCTCATCGTTTTATTGTAACATTTACACTGATATTATTACAAAATGCTTTTGAATTCTGTATGTGAAGGATATAGTTTGTAACGGTATGGTGTAGATGGCGGTAGTTTCTAGAGCGATATGTATCTAGTGGGTTGTGGATTGAGAAGGCTCATTCCCTTAATATAAAACGTTCAAAATCTAGTCGCTATCTCATCTCAGAAATTTGCTAAAAATGTAGGTAAATAAAGGTCATCAATGTATCAAAATCTGAAAAAGTCGCATTCAAACTTGCCCAGATTTGAACCCACCACATAAATAGTGAGACCTTAATCACTGTGCAATTATTAGTAAAAATGCTTCAGGCTTCTGACTCCGCATAACGGCTGTATTTTACATGAAGTGACTGTCTATCTGACGTCTACAACGCAGTTACTAGGCAACACTATATCCCTAGTAAGATTTGGATAGACTTTCGGGTTTCTGACTACCTGTAAAGAATGTCAAAGATCTACAAATAACAGCCAGGACGTCTATAACGGCTTAACGTGCTTTCCGAGGCAAGGATATGTACTGAAAGATCAACAAAGTAACGAAATCGTCTAAACTTTCCTGAACCCGGTTTCCTATTCACTAATTCAAGGTTACTAAGGGCCTTAACAACCCACCATTTAGTGTTGGTAATTAAATAACAAAGGTCCCTAAATGTGGGGTAAAAGTTGAAAAACACGAATGTTCTCCCACAATTTAAGCGATTTTAAGCGCAATTAGTGTTCATTAATTTGTTTAGCCCTTCATCAATTTTGGGTACTAAAAAGGCTAAGGGTTTGACAGATTAGGACATTAGGCGTTAAAGGGATGTCTTGTTAGATTAATCTGGGTGAAAAACATCGGCCCAATTCTGGGGTGAGGGTTTTTAAACTTCATGTAATTGTATTCAATGTAATTTACCAATTTTAAATGAAGGTGGTAAAAGAGTAAATATTATAGACGTACTAGGTTTTTGGCATTTTTGCTGGTCTGGACTATTTGGCGTAGACACGAGGTACATTTTTGTTAATAATTTTTGTTTTCGTTTTTTGTTTTATCTTTTGTTAGTACTGTCTCTATACAGTGTGTCTGTTTTTTGTTTGTTTGCCTGAGCATGTGCTAAATTAATTATTAATCTTTTTAACATTTGTGATAAAACAGTCAGTCTACATTTTGTATGTAACGTGTTTGCTGTAAAAAATACAACCTCTCCGACATACAAGTAACCGGCCAGTCACTGCTACGGCTGCTACGCTTTCGTAGCGCGTAGCAGACAAGCTACGAATCGCGTAGCTATTCGCGTATCATTCTTGAGCATCGTAGGTGTAATATTTTGGTAATTCGATTTTCGAGTGACGATCATTTTGAGTATTCTACTTAAAAAACGGTTTCAAGCGCACTTAACTGAACGGCGCCTAAGCTTTATCTATAACAAATTAAGAAAGAAAGATGGTCTTTTCAGGTTGAGAGGATGAATGAAAGGCGACTTAGAAAAGGTATTTATAAGTCAGATGTAAGTGGAAACGTCGGGAGGACATACAATGGCCTTATTGCTGTTGTTCTCCAAAAAGGTCAGGTGAGTATTATCTGCAACCGGCGTGCGTGTATGTCTAGATGTTTCAACGTAAACGAAGCTAAAGGAATATCTAAGGATTGTAACAGATGGCGTTCTGTAGTTTATGCCTACACCCAGAAGAGAAAAATGCATGAGTTTATATATGTATGTATAATTAATAATATAATAGAAAAAACAGCTGTTCCATACATTTATGAAAACGTAACTAGACAAAATTCAAGGGTTGGCCTCATAGTAAGAGTTGTTGAAGAATACAATGACCCCGTATGTATAACCGCCCATTTCTGAAAATCTGTCCCTTTTATCCAAACCCGTTTCAAAAGCGGATCAACAGCAGTACCCCTTAACAACCAGTAATGGTTTAACTAAAACCTATCAGCAACCGATCAAGAAGGGATTGCTTGATTGGTCCCAAGTCATTGTCCTAAAAACCCTACAGGCTTGTACCATTTATTCATTGGTAATTAACTTTGACCCGAGCAGAGCGAAACAAATAGGGTATTTTAATAGGTTTTCAAATTGGCACTTTTGGTCGGATTCGGATCTTTGTAGTGGTTTTTAAATCGGTTGTCATGGTATTTGTATTGTTTTTTGTCGGTACAAAAGGTTCAAACGGTATTTTTGAAAACATATAATATAGGTATTAAAGTAAGATGTCCTTGTTTTCTTGCTGTTACATTTCACCGTCAAACAATACATTTTCTATTGTGTCTAGCAATTAAGGCGTTAAAGTTATAATTTGTAATCTTTTAAATAAAAGGTTTAAAAAAAAAAATATCCTCTCTGTTTTTTTTTAGTGGGATAGTGGCAGGCTTGTGTTATAATTAATACTATCAATTAATTAGAAAATTATACCTTTAACTATAAAGTATTTTGTATTTAATAAGTCGGAAATCGCTTACCCGCCTCTAGCAATTGTGGTGATTAATGCTCGTGCCTTCTCTGTATTAAAAGTGGTCTTTGCTTAGTAGTTAGACAGAAGAAGGCTGATAATATTATTAAAACACAAACAAAAAAGAAAACAAGAGTGGGAAAGAAAAAAGACATGATATAAATTCGCAAATTACCATAATTGTGACAGACCGCCCTGTTCCATTAACTCTGAGAGCGAGTACTTTTCATATTGTACACATTAAAAGCCGAATCAAGGAACTCTTCGTGAACATTTTAATGTTTTCAGTACATTTTTGTATGTTCGCTTTTACGCACACGGAAAGATGCTAATCTTTTTGAGAGGAACATTTCTTTCGAGTGTGTCTTTTGTATGTTTTTATATATGTTGCGGATGATTCTTGTCGGTTGGTTCGTCGGTGTGGAAATTGATATTTCTCAAGGGGATCTGTTTCATATTTTGGATGACAAAATATGGGATACTTTAACGTATTGCAGGGTAGTTCTGAAGAACTTGGCATTTTTTTCTTATTTTACAGTGAGACTCGGCAAAAGATTATTATTTTATATATATTGAATATTGGATATTTACAGCCTATTTATACAATACTAATAGACTTATTTCATAGTGTGAATCTTATTCTTTACAACATAAGATCACGACTGTACTTCTCGAAGAGTAAGGCAGAGGTGTTCGTGTAGTACACCTATATTTCATTTCATTATTCTTCCTTTACTATTGCAAAATATGTGGATTATCTATTTTTGTTCATCTCACTTTTTTAACTAGTAACATTCTGCAAGGTGATCTCTAAACTTTGAGTTCACTCTTCTTCAGACCCAAGCCTCTACTCTGGCAAGAGGGTAAGCATTGCCATTCAACGTAGTAATGCTGCCAGTCCTTTGGGCACTTTACTCGTACCATTCGACAGCGATGCAGATGAATTTTTCGACGCTTTGTTTAAAAAAACAAATAACAATCCTAACTAAGATTTTTATTTGTTTTTTTTATTTATTTAATATGTGTTGATGTGTGATGATAAGCGAATGGATAGTATAGGAAATGAGTATATAAGAGGAAGTCCGAAAATAGTGCCGGCAAATAGAAATGTATGGAAGAAGAAGACATGCTGTACCGACCCCAAATAAATTGGGATAAGGGCAACACGATGATGATGATGATGATTTAATATAAATAAATAATGCTGGACTATCTATCTATCTAATGGATGTGTAAGTAAGTCACGTACTTGCTTATTCTAAAAACTTCTAGCCGTAACCAATTTTACGATCACGTATTTAATCAGCCGGTGAGTTGTATTGTCTGATCTTATACCATTATGTATATAAACTTTTTACGCACATTTTATTTTATTATGCTTTATTATTTACCCGTTTCTATCAGTTCAAAGGCTTCTGGTTCAATAGGGATGCGGCCAAAATAATAGTTTTTTTGTCCGTCCGTCCGTAGATTAAAAACATTGGAATCGTATTTTTTCTTTTTTTATGTAATCAAAGGATTACATCAATATCTATCTGTGTAATATAGTGTATTAAGTAGGTATATCAGTCATCTAGTGCCCATTACACAAGCTCTGCTTAATTAAGGACTAGATGATGCTGTGTGAATTGTCCAGCATTATTTATTTATTTTATACATTGAGTTTTAATGTAGCGTGACGTCACACGTAAGTAGATTTTATACCCACATATGACGTAACGAGCCCCCACTCCCCATCTTTAATGCGTTTTATCTCATTCATTTTTTATTAATACGATCAAACAAAAACTACGTGTCCAATATTTTTTTACTATCTGACTGACGCACTAAATATAATTCCTTTCATTTAACCGCGGCTTCATCCCTATTAGAGTGATTCATGTTATATCGGGTAAATGATTAACATACGTATTTATATTTGTTTATACGCAGCGAATGTCGTAAGCTTCTTGTATTCAAAATGAGGGTAGAATTACATTAATATTATGAACGCGATAGATTGACGACATGTGTGTGTGTTTGTGTTTGTATTGTTACTCCTTTACGCTGAAACGGCTGGACAGATCAAAATGATTAGTTATGAAGGTAGCTCATACCCTGGATTAACACATAAGTTACTATTTATTGCGAAAAAGTGAAGTATTTACTTAGTAATTTCAAATCGTCTTTCCTATATTTAGGAAAGACGATTTCAAATTATTATTATTATATCGAGGTTATCACCTCGATCAGATCCAGCTTGTCCCTTTGCTGTCCTCTCCCAGCGACGCCCTAAGCATAGCCCCGTACCCCACAAGGGGTGCCCTTAGTGTCTAGTCGCTTAGTTTTAGTTTCTAAGTTTTTCCCTGGCTGGAGGCTTTAATTTGTAAGTCCCCACAGTATGTCAGGTTGAGCAGTAGACAACTGCAAGTATGTAATGTAAGATGCAAATGAAAAGAAAACTCTAATAGTCGTATGTTTACTTTACCTCGCGAGTGACACGTGTCGCAGCTAGTTTCTACATACAGGGCAATGACCTGTCATACATAATCATATTGCGGAACGACTGTATAACTCGATATTACGATATACTTCATAAAATTATAAATGGTTCCATTGATGCACAATTAATAAACTATTTTAACTTTAGGCCTGGCCAACGTAGTAAGCGCCATCATCGTGTTTTTGAATTACCTACATCCACCTTAAATACTACATTTAATAGCCCCCTTACACGTATGGCAAGGCAATATAATGAAAGGTCCAACTTGACGGATTGCCCTATTGATGTTTTCTCCATGACTTTCGCTTCATACAGACGCTCCCTATTTAAACAGTGTAATAGCCCATCATACTGACCCATCACTGATTTTTTATATTTTTTTTTTATATTGTTTTATAGTTTTGTAGATTTAGGTTTGCTTATTTTGGTGTAGACACATTTTATTTTGTTCTTCATTGTCTCAAATTTTCATGTGTGAATGTCATGCACACCTGTCATTTGCATGGTTACTGAAATGTTAATTTTATATGTTATTTAATTTGAATTGTAAGTGACTGTGCTGTTGGTGTGCTTATGATAAATAAATAAATAAATAAATAAATAAATAAATATGACAAGATATTCATTTGTTTTTCGTTCATCCCTCAGCTGACGCCTTCACTCCACTAAACACGAATTTGCTAGACGAGTTATATTACACAGAGATAGTAAAAAGACTCACACCTATATGCTTAGTATTATTTGTTCTCGTGGCCAAGTACGGATGGGTGACCATCCATTACATGGTCATCCATCCACGAAACGACCTGAACGAGCGTAGCTTAACCTTCGATCGAACCGTGCGGCTGTTATTCTTTAACCACGAGAACAAATAATACTAAGCAAATAGGTGTTAGTCTTTTTACTAACTCTGATGATGGATGGGTGACCATCCATAACATGGTCCCTCCGTGTCCCGGAATGCTCGTTATATCTACTGTTATTTGTTGATCTTATTAGAATCCCTGGTTAGTCTGATAACCAGACTTACGTAAGCAAATTTCTAAGAAGCTGACAGATCTTATTGATCGTCAAAACACATTTAGCGACAATAACGAACTGGACAATTTTAAGTAAATCTATAGACACCTCGATACAAGCATATCGAAAGATTATTCACAGTTAATGGTCTGTTAAATACAACATAGGCAGTATTCCCGGAAGATACAATGTTTGACCCAAATACGTAGGCAATAAATTATGTATTGACTGGGAAAGATTTCAAATAAATAACAAAATTTATCGGGCATGATTTCATATCGACTTACAAAGTACCTTATAATTTGCTGACACATTAGGCACAAGGACCAAGAGCTTTAACCTTTTTATAATATTCCTGTTAACTCTTGGAACTAAACTAGATGCATGTTACAGGAGAAAGATTTGATAAGTGATGGCCTCAAAGGAAATGACAGAGACGGAGTGAGAGGTCATAACTTCTCTCCTTATCTGCAGTAGACGCATCGGGCAGCCAGATAGGATATGGCTAATGAGTGATAGACTTGGGGTACTATATTTCATAGCAGTCATCAGTACATTGGCACACCAGGAATCGATCTGGCCGGGGGAGCATGGCAAACTAAGCAATTCTTCCAGCGCCCCAGCTTAAACTCGTAGAAGATCCACTTATCACTTCGAGAGATCCTTATGAGACTTTATACAAAGAACTCCGAATGCATAAATACACAACAAATAAATATCTTAATTGTTACCACTTTACAAACATCGTAAATACGAAACTCATTAGTCACTCGCTATTGGTTCGTTATCTGAACTCCGATCGCATGGAAAATTCCGAGACGTTCATCACTGTCAAACGCGAGGCAAAGGTTTTGTATAGGGAATCTTTCATAGGGTCCCACTAATGGGAAACGAGGCAACCTGTTGAAGAAGGTTCTATAACCTTTTATTGTACCCTGTCATGGTTTATTATTTGGCGAAGAATGGTGTACAGAATATTTTGTTGGGAAGTAAATATTGAATGGATTACATTTTTTGTGAAAATGGGTGTTGATTCTTTAAGGTGTACCTAGTAACTAGTGTCAATAAATCTAGTTTATGGAGGTTTACGAGTATATAAGTAGGACAAGAAAAAATAAAGCGATTTCTCTTATTAGCTGCAGTTTCTTAGTAATCAGATAAGCTTTACTTAAAGGACTGACCAAGGAAAATCTGCAGTAGGAATTCGCATATCTGTCTGCAATTGACTGTCTGCCAACTGAGAGAAATGGTGGGATGGTGGGATATATCGTGCAGAGACCTGACTCCAAGTCTACCACCGACGAGGAGGCCTCAAAGTTACCATGACCGCTGTGAAAAGCTTTAACATATAAACTTATATATCTGGTACGTAACCATCAGTGGGCGAGTCCACCTAGCTTCATGCTGACTTTTTGTGTTAAAGTACGAGCTGAAGTGCACAACACAAAAGTCTGTTCACAATCTTAGTGTATTGTACTGAAACATAGTTACAGACAGTTTTCGAAGCAACTACGACTATTACCATAAAGATGAAGTATCAATATCCTATAACTACACGCGAACAGCCCTTGAGATCGCTGTAAAGGCTTTATTACCAATTCCATTTTCCGCTTGATCGCGCGCCTTCGTCGCCATGACACCCAAAGTGACAGTGGGCGTGACCTTGTAGATGCGTCAAAATATACTATAGCACGGCCATTTTTGTTTTTAAGGCGAGTCTCGTTAATTATGTAAAAACAATAGAATGAATAATTGAGGAAAGTCATTTTTTTAATCAAGTTCACGGCTGTCTTATTTGATTTTTAATTTAATTTCGTGTAACATGAGCGCTTATCAAACAGAGACTTGAAGGAAAATCTTCAATTAAAATTCACTTACTTTCAGTGATATTGTGAAATAATTACTAGATTTAATACTTTTAAGTAAATTTTTAAGTCAATTTATTTCTTTTAACTTATCAGGGCGATTATAATTAGATATTAATTATAATTATATTATAATTAGTGGATATTATAGTAGAAATGGATGATAAATAACTTTTAAACTATACTTTGCCTGAAGACTAACCCAAGGGAATATATTTATGGCTACAAATTGAAAAAAAAAACAAACGTAATATTCAATTCTGTTGGCCCTGGGTAAATTTTGTATTTGTCATGCAAGCTAGAGAGCGGTGCCTTAATCCTTGAACCAAGTGAACTGGCTGAACCGTTTCGTTGGATTACTTCTGACTGACGGTTTTAGCCAAAGTTGTCTGCCTGTGTGTGTGTGTGAGGTGTTTCCTTACTGCAGAGACAGGTTTGTTACAGATAACAGTACAAAGTAAACAACTACCTTCACCCTTTCGCGACTAAAAGCAATAATAATTAAAATGACGACACAAAAAACCATGACATTCGTCCATTTCCATAAAAAACAAATTTTACAAAAATAGCTTCCATAATAGCCGTGCCGCTGCAAAGGTTGTACGGCAGCCGTGACCTTGAGAAGGCGTCGGCTGTAAAACGAAGTTTATAATCTTTTATGTAGCGGTCACGCGACGCATTACAAACATAACCTGTTGAAACGAAACATTTTCAACAGGTTTTGAATTTAGAATTATTTTTGTTTTACTTTTGTATTTTTTTTAATGAGGTGTACTAAGGTCGTTACCTAAGTATGCATGCGTGTACAAATGGTAATTTTAATTATTAATTGGCGGTAATATGGTATTTTTAGTAAAAAAATACGTTAATTATTAATGAGTTAAGATATGAATCATGACACATTGAAAATGAAATGTTAATTTAAAAAAAACAATATCGAGAAAAAACACGCGTAGCGTCGTGGTACTTGTTTATGGTCGTCTAGAAAATAATTATTTTGCTTAAATACACTCACTGTCTATCATGAAATAAAAATTTGACCACCGATGGCGCGGTGGGTGAAGGTCCGCCTGCGACGCAGGAGGTTGCGGGTTCGATTCCCGCCTTGGGACAAATGTTTGTACGATCTACAAAGATTTGTTACGCTTGTTCTGGGTATTTGCAATGTATAATAAAAATATCTATCTATGTAATATATTGTATTTAGTATATCAGTCATCTAGTACCCATAACACAAGCTCTGCTTAGCTTGGGGCTAGATGATGCTGTGTGGATTGTCCAGCATTATTTATTTTATTTAGTTAATACCAACCTCACTTCTTAATACATCTATTTATTTCTTCCACACAAACAAAAACAAAAAATAAAACAGACTCAGACATCGACCGTTGTCTTAATCGAAAAGACGTGGTTTGGTAAGCAATGTACCGATTATACCGTCTTCAGTAATTCTATCACGTATAAGACTTTGGCAAGATATTTTCTGGGACGTATGTGGGAAATTCGGTCTTAGCTCAGAGAAGTTTATAAGGATGTTTGTGGTAAGCGTGCCAGGATTACCCACAGCTGACTGGTTAATAATCTGGGTAAAATGTTTTGATTTCCATGTACTTACAGCCACGAGAATAAATTTTAAGAGTGTTTTTTTTTGTGAACTTATTACTGAACTTTTGCAGAAATAACCATTCTTAAATCTCTTCATATCTTTTAAATGTCTTCATTGTCGAGTACAGTTGCAAGCAAAAATAACTTTAACATCCCCATGCAAAATTATAAGGATTTTTTAAATCCGTAACATGATAGTTTTTTTTATCAAATCTTTAGAAAAACATCGTATTTGAATCTGAGGTTAATGTAAGTAATTTAAAAAGCAGACATTAATATAACATTTAAATCCAATTTTATGCAGGACGAAAGAAAAAACAAAATCCCACGAAGATAAATAGCATACCGGAGTTAGCAAACCCATCTATTACCACTTGTTACATCATGTAGGTACCATCTATATTACCTTACCTTACCGCAAGGTCACTTTATAATAGGTCACTATAGAAGATATACTTCGAGGAGCTCGTGCTCTAAATAAAAAACAGCCACAAGTTGTTCGAAGGTTATGGTGAGCTTGCCGAGGTCAGTCTGTGGATGGGTGACTGTTCGTAACTTATCGGGACTCCTCCGTGCCTCGGAAAGCACGCTATGCCGTTGGTTGCTGAACTGGAGAGAATAGTAAAAAAAAAGATGGACGGGTTCTGTTATATGAAAGATGATATATCTTCTCATCATCTGCCTAGCCTTTTCCCAACCATGTTTGGGCCGGCTCCCAGTCTACCTGGATGCAGCTAAATACCAGTGTTTTACATGGAGCGACTGCCTATCTGACCTGCACAACCCAGTTACTGGGCAACAAAATACCCCTTGGTAATCGGGTTTCTGACTATCCGTAATGACTGTCAAAAGATATTTAAATGACTGGGACTGGAACCAACGGCTTAGCGTGCTTACCAAGGCATGGAGGAGTCTCGATATGTTGCGTACGATCACAGACCGTACCCCACAGACTGGCCTCGGCAAACGTAGCTTAACCTTAGATCGACCCGTGTGGCTATTTCTATATAGCCACAAGCTCCTCCAAACAAAATCTACTACTTAATGCAATTTCACATTATCGATGAGTGTTATACTTAATCATTGTTTTTTTACACGGATGAGCGGCAGCAGACCAAATTAATCAACCAAGGTAGAAATATCCTTGGACCCGGATAGCATTACAAAAGCATGAACGTGCAGTGTATTTCCCTGTGCCAAGCAGAATGGTTGATCATGACCGAAAACCAGGTCACCTGTTCCCGGGCGCGATCTTGACCTACTACGACACGTGTCGGCAAACAATATACCCATTATTCCTCAATCGTAAGTAAATATTTGTGAGAGAATATTTATTTTTCTATGTATCGTTAATTTATGAAGGAAAATACGCTAAATAAAGCATTAGCCCAGCATTGGCCAAAAACAATCTTCTTTTTTTTTACTTTTTTTCTAAACCTTTCCTCAGACAGGCGATGGGGAGTAAAACAAAAATGATTATTATATTTAAATATTAAAATTCGAAATGTGGGTCTCCTATATGTACATTGTACACCTCTGCCAAACCTTTCAGGGAAAACAGGCGTAGTGTTATGGTATCTGTGACAACAGGGAACACTACGCCTGCAAATAATAAAAGTATCAATTAATAAAACTGTGCAACTTACTTCTTTCGTTGTTCATAAGAGCCCGAGCAGACCTGAATGAAATTAATAATAAATACCTTGTTTGATAATAAGACAAAAGTGCGAAAAAATAATAATTAAAAACAAAATCCAAACCGGTCCAGCCGTTTTTGAGTAATCGGGTAACATACATAAAAATAAAAGATAACGATTCATGAACCGCCTCCTTTTGTTTAATAAAGCTTTAGCTATAACTGACACAATTCATATCACTTTTATGAAAGAAATAAATAAATAATGCTGGATAATGCACACAGCATCATTTAGCCCCACGCTAAGTCAAGCTTGTGTTATGGGTAGTAGATCACTGATATACTTAACACAATACATTACGTAGATAGATATTTTTTTACTCTACATAGCAAATACCTAGAACACCCGGATCAAATCTCGGGAATCGAACCCAGTAGAACCCAGTAGATAGTGCCTAATTTTCAATGGCACCCATAAAGGCACAGTCCAAGTGCTGTTGATCATGACCGTTAACTGGGTCACGTGGCTGGAGCGCGATCGTGACCAACTGCGGACATTGTCAATGGCAACAGGTATCGACTTTTAGCTGGTCGTGAAAACTACTGGAAATTTGTCAAGGTTACTGCACCAATAGAATATTTGTAGGTACTAAATTTTGAAGGCACAGAGCTTGATTGTAGGTTATTCAAGGAACAGTAATTACTGTTAAAGACATATCTTATTGTCACCACAAATTATATAACACCACGATTGTTTTCACCGAAATGGTAAACATTGGCGTACTTATTATACAGATACACCCAGGTTTCACCAGTTATGATTTAAAGTCTCATGAATTAGGAGGCGAACTTAATGCTATTAATCGGGAAGAAATCAAGCCTCCACTGCGAAATTCCCAATAAAAAAATCCGATAGCATAATGTCCAACCTGGAATTAAACCCAGACCCATGAGCTCAACAGTAGAGCTTGCGCCTACTAAACAAATGAGGTTGTCAATGATTTATTATTTCTAAAAACTATAAGTAGGTAAGGCCAAAAGAAAACAAAAAACGTTTTATGGCAACATAAAAATTAAGCTGTCACGATTGCACGGGCGATGATAAAAAAGGTTTCTATGTCCGAGAATTATAAATGCCTGTCATAAAAGTGGGTGTGTTTCACGATGTTGGTCATGACCGAAAACGGGTCGCTTGCCCGCCCGGGCACGGGCACGATCTTGACCTACTCCTTTTCAATGCCATTATTCGGCTCGTTGAAGGATGGTCTGAGCAGAATCTCGCTTTTGTACGTAACCGAGATCAATAACGTTTTTATCGAGGATCTTCTTTGAATATAACATAATAATGATGGAGGTGTTACGAGGGTGTTTTGCAGGAAATTTGAAATTAATATAGCTTGTACCGCGGTGTTACCCGCGGTTATAATGTCAGCATGAGTCGATTCGACATCAATATATTTTTTTCGGGACAAAAAGTAGTCTGTAATGTTTCATAATGTCTGGATTTTACAAGAGACTTTGTTTCTGTGTTAAATCTCAGAGTAGGCAGGTAGGGAAACACCTACCTAGTCTAAATCTCATTTATTTATTCCGTTTTACGACGTATAAATAAATAAAAAAATAGGTTTCAAAAAGACCCTTTTTGAAACCTATTTTTTTCTTGTTGCTGAGGAATTTGTTCCGCCACTTCTTCTTCCCAGTAAAAACACTAGGAAGTGGTGAAGGGTGGGTGTTTTGGGGGACTGTCTTATGTAGATTTTGATGTTCAAAATTGCTGATTCTCGGCCTAATTTGAATTAATAAACTTTGATTTTGATTTACAGATACAAATATCATTTCATTATTTCATTCCTATGTGCTAATCTATTGTATTAACTACCTTCATAACAAATTTCATCCAAATCCGCCTTTTCACCGTGTAAGCAACAAACATACGCACACACACACAAAGTTTCGTATTAATAATACTAGTGTGATTACTATCGGCAGTAGGCTGAATATTAATTCACATTTTAACAGGTTTTCATTATCTTTTGTAGATTTCGATTTACAGCAAATGAAAATGAAGTGTGTAGGTACCGGAGTGGAAATATTTTAAATGAGACAACGTAACAAAAGAAAATATAAATTAATATTATTACGTCGCTTCAACGTTAATAAGTAATACCTACAGGCGAACAAATAATGTTCACGTTGGCTTTTTTTTATAATAACTAGTTGATAAGATCTTCTTTTCTTGTGTTTGTTTTTATAATGGGAAAGCCCTTACAAAAACAAACAAAAAACCAATATGTTTACTACTAAAACAAACAACAAAAAAAAGACATTGCGAATTGGTCCAGGCGTTCTCGAGTTTTGCGCTTAGCAACACATTTAGACATTCATTTTTTATTTAAGTATTTAGATGTCAGCCTTAGACCAACTTAGTACTCTGAAAGGTTTTTGAGGCCCCATGCACATGGCGATCATCAAAACGTTATTTAACTGTTTAAATTAGGAATCACAGGACAGTTTCATAATGTATTTGTTTTACTTTGGTACGTCGACGTGTGATCCCTGCGTAAAAAGAAGTGTTATGTTTTAAACGTTATAGTATAGCATAGTACAGTATAGTATATTGTTAAATAAATTACCTTTGGTTATGTAATTTAAAACTAGATTAATTATTATTATTAGATATGAATTTTTGTACAACTGGTTTGGGCATGCGGAGTTTACCTGTAAGTGATTGTTGCACTGTTGCATATAAGCACTAAGCGAGTGTAAATAAATAAATAAAAAATAAAACGTTTACTCATGTATGTATGTATGTATGCATGTGTGCTTATTTTGTTTATCCTACAGAAACTTCTAAACGCTTGAACCGACTTCGATGTATTTGGTAGAGTTAAATTCCTTGCGTTATCCAGGTAACATTGTTTTTGGAGTCTACTCCTTAAGAATCGATTTTCATAAAAGGCGGGGTATGGAAATTTTATGACAAGTGAAATTAATAGAAGCGTGTGCTCTAAAGCGTTATGTTTTACGCCAATATGGGCAATGCCAATGTTGGTTGCAAATGTTGGCGCCAACAGATGATCACCCTCAACGAGTAAACTCGCCTGTAGGAGCAAACACGCACATTTTTTTTTTGCATCGTCAAGGGGCCTCGTTTTACCTAAATAAAGTAACATTAACGGTTTTTTTACGTTTCAGAACGAGTTGTAAGAAAAAATCTCATACCGTGCCTACCAAAAAGATTTGTCAGTCAGCAAAACTGATAGCTGGGCAGACGACCCAGGGTGACCCAACGTGATGGGCCCTTAACTACGCTAATCCGACCTACACCCAACAATGGACGATCGAAATAAATAAAACGGTAGGACCTTGAACTTTCATGACACTGAAACAATGGCAGCAACCTAACTACAATACAATAATGAAGATTCCGAATAATCTTGAAACAAGTTATGAAATTGCAATAAAAAAAAACAACTCGACAAAATACAATTTATTCGTGCCCAGATGATGATGAATATGATCTTCCCCTATTACATGTGACTGGGTGTAGGTACTATAGTTACGCCTCTGCCTAACCTTTAAGGGATTCCAGGCGTGAGGTTTATGAAAAAGTCCGGTAACGCGCCTACAACACAAGCAAACGTCAACTGAGAATAAATAAATAAGTTACTATTGTCATTGAAATCAATAATCAATTTCAATACATTAATTATTATTAATACATCAAACCTGCAATAGCTCGCATTACGTATAAAGCGAAGTGTTCATTAACGAAGCTTCCGAGATTATAGGCTATGTACACATCATTAATCAAATTCAATGCCGGTGTGCACGTGTCGTTAATACTCTTAGTGTATATAAGTTTTATGATAATCTTCATAAATCCTTTTGTTGGGTTTATAGGCAAAAGTAGGTATTGTGTAGAGTCGGGTTCTGGGAAATTATGTCTTGTGTACAAACAAGATAATTCCAGGAATGACCAACAGACAACATCTACTAAGGGTTAGTTCACATAGAGACGGGACACGACACGACGATGCTTAAACGAGACCAGTGGTTTTGCGGCGCTTACAGGATGCGCTTTTATGCACGCCGCGCTTACCGGCGGCGCGGCGTAGCGAACTGCGCGCCGCGAGGCTTCTCGAGGCACAGCGCGGCGTAGCGCGACGCCGCGGGACGTTTACGAGTTATCTCAATAAAATGTGTATCTTTTTGTGTAGTAAATAAAGTTATATTTTCATTATCACTATTTTAAAACAGCGAACCACGTCTCGTCACGTCATATCTTACTGTGATCTGACCCTAAAGATAAGAAATCAAAATATGTTTGGAAGACATGTTCCGAAAGCTTTTACGATGTAACTAAGATTATTTTTATAAGCCAATCTCAGGGTTGACAGCGGTACCGATGCGAACTAGAAATATTATACAAAATAGTCACTTGAAGATGACCGAGCAGTCGTGTGGAAATCGGTAGTCCTGGTATGGGCATGTGATGTCACATTGGTACTTGTCCGTATTTGAACCCACAACGTCTATACGTGAGAGGCGATGCCTAAACCCCTGGGACATCAAGATATGATAATCTAATACGTTTAAACGAGCAATTCTTGTATATATGTATGTATATATAAATATATAATCTGAATCTCGAAAACGGCTCCAACGATTTTCATGTACTGTAAATAATTATCAAAAACTTTAGACAAAATTATATTATAATAATAATACCGACTTGAACAACTGTATTATTATATTATATTTATATTTATTATATATTTATATTTTATATACTGAAAATATTACATTCATTTTATATTAAACAATTTTTAAAGTTAATTTAATAAGCATTAAAAAGTATAACACACTATTCACAAAAGAGTTCTTTGATTCTCAAAATGATTAATTATATCAAAACGATAGTACCTCAACAAAATTATTGAAAAACGTCAATCATTTCATTCATGAAACGATTGAAAATCTTTTAACAAAAAAATCGGTTACGAAAATAATCGGTGCAATACTAGTAAGATGATCAATCAATGTCATCCAATACAAAGGAAAATATAGTATATTTAGAAATTTTTGACACCAAGAATTAATATTAATTATTATATTTTATGGAAAATAAAAATAAAAACAGATTTTAATTATATATATATTATAATGACAAACATTTCTTTAAAATTTTTAATATTATTCAATATTTCTAAAGAAATATTCCTGTACAATAAATTGGAACGTATAGCGATATTTTAACTTTTTATTAATCCTGTAGCCCAAATTGTGTGCCTCAATGAATTCACTATTGTGGGTTAAATGTGGATTATCAATTTAAGCAAAAAGTATTCTTGAATATTTTAATTTGAATATACCTCATGCAATATTTTACTAAGTTTAATACTATATTGTTATAATAAGATAAGATATATTTTATTTAGGAGATATTTCATGCATGAGATCGTTGGTTCATATCACGGTAGGTACCAATTCCATTCATATACTTTCTAAGTTTATCTCAAACGTCGGTTAGGGAAAAAATTGCGAGGGAACTAGTAGGTACCGCCTTAAGCAAGCGTGGTGATCTATGCTCGTGCCTTCTCTGTATGAGAAGAGGCCTTTGCCTGCAGTGGAATAGTAACAGGCTGGTATTGCCATTTCTCAGAAGTACTTTATTTCTCTCAAAAAAACAAAAAACATTATATGAAATAATGGTTTCACAAGTTTCAATAAATATCCTTCCACTTCTGACCATTCCAATATTGCCCACCTATGTTACTTTACAACAGTTTCGCATTACCATATTTCTTGCCGCTTCAGAACATAACCGGATCGTTCACCTCTATACTCCGAAAACAGAAAGAACAACAAAAGAATTGCCAATACCGAAACAGTATTATTTTCTTACCTACTTTTGTTTGTACAGGCTCAACAAGCTACCCCAATCCGTCAAATTTTCTTTAATAGTTTTTCAACTTGCTTATAAAAGAATAAGGTTCATGTTCAATTGGGAAAATTTGACAGTTCGGGATAGTT
This sequence comes from Phlogophora meticulosa, assembly GCA_905147745.2. Lineage (NCBI taxonomy): Eukaryota > Metazoa > Arthropoda > Insecta > Lepidoptera > Noctuidae > Phlogophora > Phlogophora meticulosa. Next base: position 13,104,545 of record LR990524.1, read on the forward strand.
TGATGTGTTGGCGTCTGTACAGTTTACGTTTAATTTTCAGCCTATTATTCCTAGAGTTTAATAGCTAATACAGCTCTGTGAAAAGTGTTCATATCAAGATCTTTACCAAAGTGCCGTTTTAAAGCGACAATGAAGATTAATAATCGTTCACTAAGATGAATTATGTGTTTCGCATCAAGAATAAAAAAATACTTCTTTATTCAATATAAAACGAGACAGACATATCACTATTACTCGGTCACACTTTTATTATAATGAATTTGACGTCACTCAATTAAATATTCTCATCATCATCCTCTGCCTAGCCTTTTCCCAGCTTAGTTGGGGTCGGGTTCCAGTCTCGCTGGATGCAGCTGAGTACCAGTATTTACCATCGAGCGTCTGCCTATCTGTCTTCCACAAAACCAGCCAGTAACTGGGTAACACGTGCCCCTTAGTAAGACTGGTGTATTACATCTTTTGCCTATAAGAAATCTTATCGTGTTTAAACAATATTTTAAAACAAAAAACATGTAGGTGTTGTAGCTCTATTGTATCGATGCTGAAACGAAAATCAGAACAAAGAATCTTAAACACCGTAATACCTATCTACGTCGCAGATAAAATATAGAACCATTCAGTATTATGTACGGTATATTGGCATCATTAAATATTGGACGTTCTCATTAGCATACCAGGTAATCCCCTTGTGGGAAATGAAGCTTGAATATTTCCATTTTACTTTATGCAGCTTAATATGTAAAGAGCTCGGACAGGGCAATATTAGTTACGTGCTATGGAAATTTCAGTTGCTATCTGAACGGTGCCGGTGGTATCAGTAAGACCGTCTTCCTTTTGTTTAGTAATAATACGATCGATTTTGTTGGAAATTTAGCAGAATTCTATGGTTTCGAAGAACATCGTATTTGTTTTCGTAATTGTTTTTTTGTTTATCATTTTTTTCAGGCTGTTTGTGACCTACCCGAATTTTCTTTCTTTGGTATTGTTCGTCGAGACTTTGAGCTTCTTTGTTCTGGGTTGAGCTCTACGATTGCTAGCAAATGCTTGATGCTTGCTCTCATATCTGTGTGGTTCCTTCTTCAAAAGACCATCTCAGACACTAATCTGCACGGTCCTCATATGATCTGACCATGATAATGTCTGGACTTCAAAAGAGACTGTGACCTCAGAGTTTTGATTTGGTTGGTTCATGTTGGAAAACACCTACCTAATCTAGATCTAGTTTATTTATTCCTTTTGATGACGTGTAAAAGTGTTTTTGTTTAAACCTACTTACAGAATTTACATTTCATTGCATCAATTTCATGTAGTACTAATATTGGGAATGATATGCATAGATGGTTTGGTCACGTTGAGAGGATGAAAGGCGACTGAAAAAATAAGGTAGATGTGAGTGGAAGAGCCAGGAAGGAAAACCCTGAACATGTACATATATGACATACATTTACTTATTGATGATATTCTTCAAGAAGGTCAGGTGCGGTCCCGCAAATGGATTATGACCAGACGTAAAAACGTACACGAAATCCAAAGGAGTATGTTACGATCGTAGTATCTATAGTACTAGCTTTATCTCTGCCTACCCCCGTATAGAAAAGGCGTGACTTTATGAACGGATGTTTGTTTTATTTCCTCCGGAAAATAGATTGTGAATTGGTTTGATAATTCAGTATTTATTTTTAGGATTCCGTAGTAGATCGAGAATGCTAACTGATTGGTTGAGAAGCAGTTTTATATTAGTTAGTTTAGTTTTTTATAAGATCTTAGAGAAGTTCAATTTTTAAGATCTCATATAAAATGTACCAAAAATCACACCAATTAATGAATTTTGAATTTTTGGTTTAGGTGGATGGGACATGGGTGATGGTGGTGATGGGACTCAACCAAAAATAACGAATCGTTGAAGTTTTTCCCAGGTCGGGCAACGTGTGTTCAGGTTTTCATATCTAGAATTGTTTAGTAGCAACCCAGAATCTAGATCTTTGCCTGTTTGATGGCAAAAGGCTCCCCACCTACTAACATAGTTTTAATTATAAGTGGCGAAGTATTAGACCACTAAAGGTACGTCTAACCCTTTCTGTCTAACCCTTTGGGGATTACAGCAGTGTATGTGATGTTTTTATTTTATATTTAAGATTTGTATGAGTTCACTACGGAGGTTAAAGATTGTAATATCTAGATATCGTAGATACACTCATTCCAATAAATTTATAATTCACGAAAATATACCCAATTCTACGTGTGAGGTACTCATGGAGATGATTGATTGATTAATTTAACCCTGCTCCCTAGAAAAGGGTTCAAGTGGGACTGCTATTCTGTTGAACGACTGTCGTAAATTAAGAAGCTCAATTTAAACCATACAAACGATTTCGTACCTACATATTATACATACTCGTACATTATTTATTTATTAAATTTTAAGAAAATTTTCCGGATGAATACCACCAATTAATAAAATAAATGGATTTTTGCTAATTACAAGCTTTCACTTGTATATAACTCTAGATTAAAAATGATTGAAAAAATTGAATTCCAAATAAAAATATCATTGATTAGGCCAAAAATATTTTTGGCCTAATCAATGATATTTTTATTTGTAATATTTTTTTTGTGGGCACTGGACATATGTCCAGTGCCCACTGCTGGTTATAGGACTCTCCCAAAGGTTTCCTGCGCTTCCCTTATCCATCAGCTATAGAGGAAATAAATAACAAAAAAAAAACTTTTTCATTACATTTTGTCGACCAATGTGGCGCGGCGGGCGAAGGTCCGCCTGTGACGCAGGAGTTTGCGGATTCGATTCCCGCCCTAGGACAAATGTTTGTACGATCTACAAACATATGTTCCGGGTGTTCTGGGTATTTGCTATGTATAAAAAAAACTATGTAATGTATTGTATTAAGTATATCAGTCATCTAGTACCCATAACACAAGCTCTGCTTAGCTTGGGGCTAGATGATGCTGTGTGGATTGTCCAGCATTATTTATTTATTTATTTATTACATACTCCTTTTCATCACCCACTTATAAAAACGAACAATTTCGGAAATAACTTGCAACCAACGGAAACGAATCACTTAGAGATTCATTCACTGTGCGCACCAACATGGCGGCGAATGTACATCCGCCCTCCACCACCCTCCCCCCTCCGAATGATCTTGACCCGGGACTAGGTCACGATCGTGTCCCGCGCAGCCTCCGACCTTGCCTCCACTTCCTGGTACATCGATACCGCGTGTATTTCATCGGGCCTTGAAAATGTATTTGTGGACCGGGGATTCTATATTTACGGGAGAGGTAGGTAAATATTGTATTTGTTAAGTTTAACTGTTTGTTTTCTAATGTACTCGTAATCAATAATATCCAAGGGCTGTGGCTCTACTTCAAAACCTTGTGGAATTTAGTATCAGGGTAAAAAAGAGGGTGCGAGCGTATGAGTTGTAAGTGAAGAGTTATTTTAAAATATAGAAAGATAAAACATTTATTTGGGATACGCAAAGATAATAAAAAAAAAACAAAAGAAAAAGGAACTAAAATCTAAAGAATAAAAAATTAAATAAAAAATATACTCGTAAACTAAAAGGAGCTGTGCGAGCCCAAAAAGGCTCCTATCTCAGCATATGCTGCAAGGAGTAAAAATACCGAAGCGCTGTGATGTCACGCACACACCCACGGACATACATTACAGCCCTCTAGGGACACTGTACAAGTTAGAGTTGGTTATCGAAGCATAAAATGACACTGTTCAGCACATTTTTTTCATTAGTTCACACACTTCTTCAGATTCTTTACACCCTAAATTTTTACTCACAAAAAATCAGTCACGTCTTGCATTTGAAATCTCATTGGATTAGGTAAAAATCGATTTCGATCGTTCGTTGGTCCTAGTTTATCACTAATATAATTTATGATTAGTGACTTTAGTCACTGCCCATATACATACATATATATAATCCAGCATTGCACATGTCAGCGGGCACGCCCTTGGACTGCCTTGGAGGCTTTTTATTTATTCAGTTTAGCAGGCTTTGCTTGAATTAATTGTCGATTTTGGTATATAGTTTTTATTTATTTATTTTGGTATATTGGTGTGTGCTAGCTAACATGTACCAAATTATTTAATTTAATGATTTATATATATGATTGACATAATTATTTATTTTTTTGACATAAATGTTGTATAGCTTCAAGTTCTTCAAACTATCAGACAGACGTGTTGCTGGGGAGTTTGTTCCGCCACTTCTTCTTCCCAGCAAAAACACTAGGAAGTGGTGAAGGGTGGGCGTTTTAGGGGACTGTCTTTTGTATACGTTTTTTTTGACGTTCAAAAAGTGCTGATTCTCAGCCTAATTTGAATAAATGAATTTTGATTTTGATATCATGTTTTTTTTACAGTTTAGATTAAAAAAGAAACGTCTAAAAAATGTATAAAAAAGTAAAACTCATTGCTGGGGTCCAAATTCATGTACTAAACTCATGGTATCCGTTTGTTGCTGTCCCATCCACCCAGTATTAATAAAATTTAATTCTCGTAACGATGCACATCTTATTAGATAGTAAACTTGACTGATGAAATCTGATGATCATTAGAGATATAGCGTTACCGACCGACTGGAGCCGAATATTCCCGATCCAGTATCAGCGACCCGAAATGTGACAGTTTCGACTGTTTAGAAAATCACAAACTGCTTTCAAAGCAGTTTTCAGTTCAATAAACATAAAACGCAATAACGATCAAGCTATTACAATAAATACCAAATAAAGCATCTCCATATGGTATGGACATGTGATGCGAAGGAATGAGGATCATGTTGTGAGGAAAGTTTTGAGTATGAATGTGGAGGGTTACAAGAGTAGAGGGAGGCGCCAAAGGAACGATGGATGGATTGTGTGAAAGATGATATGGCTAGGAAGGAGGTGACTTCCAGATGACGGCAAATAGAAATGTATGGAAGAAGAAGACAAGCTGCGTCGACCCCAAATAAATTGGGATAGATATGGGCTAGAGGATGATGACCAAATAATGTATATCCATGTCAATTTTCATTCAAGAAATAGTAAGTTATAGTTGATAAAATTTGTGTCATCACGAGTACATCCAAAGAAAACCTTTGAACCCACGACACGCGGCGCAGCAGTCGATCGCTCAGCCGCTGCGCCAACCGTGCCGCAAAATCGTGTTACAGTACGAATAATCAAAAAATAAACCAGATGACTTCGGTTTTTCTACCAAACACTCCATAACACTGTGCCCGGTTAGTGGCACTAGCCTTGCCCCCTATTGCATGAAGCTTCAACATAACGGGCCAAATGTGGGTGTAGGTACTATAGGTACACCTCTGCCTAACTCCTTCGGAAATAAAAGCGTGATTTTATTTCGTGTTTTGACGACACGGTTGGCGCAGTGTGTTGTGGGTTCGATCCGGGTACATTGCTAAATCCTATGTTTCGAAATTGACAAAAATTGACTCAAGCAATAATTGCCGTAAGTAGTTTACCATCACATACTTAAAATACAACCACTATTAATTTATTTTACATAAATCAACCCCATACAACAAAAGTACTATTAAATAAACGAAAACAAACAACACTCAACGACACAATGAAATAATGAAAATCAAAATGGCTGTTAAACTCTTGGCGAGCACGCTCGACGACTGAGGGCTTAATATAATAATAACAGGGACCCTTGAAGACCCCTGCTAAGGGAAAGTTTGTACAACTCGCTAATAATGTTCAAATAGTCTTTGTTATGAAACCATTCTATACTTTTTGTTGAGGACAGATAATTTAATAGGCAAATAGGTCCATCAGAAATGATAACATAACTTAACATCACGCCTGAATTCCCAGCAGGGTTAGGCAGAGGTGAACTTATAGTAAACCTATATTTAATTTGTTTCAGTTCCAGCCTTTTGCCTGGGATATCTGCTTTTGAAAATTTTGTTTTCCTAAAATCTTTCACTATTATCATTATCTATACAAATAAATAAAATTGATGCGTCTGTTTGTAATGTCAAACAAAAGTTTTTTTTTCATTAAGTGCTTAAGAGAGTATTTACCGTAGCTGTACCAAAAAAAAACAAATTCTGTCTGTCCGTCTGCTTGTTTTGGCTTATCTCCGAAACCACTGAACCGATTCTGTCAGGACTTCATTGGGAGATAGCTAATGTTATAAGGACTAAATAAGGCTACTTCAATTTTAGAAACACAATAAAGTTCCACGCAAAACCCATGAAATAGCTAGCTAGTTTTCTGCATAATCCAAACTTGCGAGTTAAAAACAGCAACAAACCTGGATACTGCATGCATACGAATTTTCCTTTAATTCTGTAATACAACACGACTACTTTTCAACAAAATGTAACGCAATAGCCCGGGGAAAACCTCACCATTAAATACAACTCCCTTTGCTGCACTAAATGAACCCAATGTAGCAAAGAATCCTTTTGATACAATATTTTTTCTTTTTAATTAGTTAATGTGTTTTATCTCTCCGGTTACTTCCCTTGGGAGCAAAGTCAGGGTCTTTGTGCATTATTATACTGCTGTAACTGTGGATACATGTAATAGTTTTAACTCAATTATATGTATTCAAAGTTGAATTAATCAAATACTTCTAGTTCAAATGTTATTAAAATAATGAAAAACTAGTAGTTGGCCCGCGATTTCGTACTTTTCCTTCGAATTTTAATATCCCCACTACCTCCTTTAAGACATTGTTTTGAAAATAAAATATAGTCTATGTTACTTGCTGATTATGTATCTTCTATTGGTCAAAAGTATTTTAATTGATTAAGTATTTTTTGGGTTTATCCATTACAAACAAACACTCAACGAATCAAATATTTCCTTTTCATAATATAAAATTATGGATATAGATATGAAGATACGAGTAGCAATAGACTCACTCCTATTAAATGGGGCTTAAAAATAACTGGCAAAATATCAATGTAAACCTACCTAATAGTAAATCTCTGCCTTACTCTTCAAGGATTACAGGCTAGATATTACGTTATGTTATAAATAGAACATAGAGAAAACAAAACTTAATATTCACGCAATCGTCACAGAATCAGAAAATACGACAACAGAGAGAAAATCCTACGCAACATTACACTTCGTAAATTCATTTTGTAGAAAATGGCGACGCCCACGACCTCCAGCGGAAATATCACGCACGGAGAAAATTGTAGAACAAAGAGAGAAACACAATCCACAAACGAAAAAGAAAGACGTCGGATGCAGTGCTTCTTCGACATAAAGACATACTTATACATGTTTCTGACATCAAAGGTGGAACGTACTTCAATGTACATACGTTGTACTGTTTAAGTACACAGTAACGACATGTCATTACACCCATATTCCTACAAAGAGTTAGCAGACGTGTGTATACAAACAGCTCACCCATATTTTATAAAAGTTAGTAATACAGTCGTGATGTTATGATAAACAGCATAGAAAGTAAGTTTATCTCTGTTTATTAGGGTTTTAAATTTGGTGCAAACAAGTAAGCAGTATGGCATATATTGACGTCACGTTATAACTGCGTCAGTATCGAACGTATGACCTGTAGTAGTATAGTATATTATTTTATAAATTTTACAGAACATCTTGAATTTAGAGCGACAAAATTAACTGGCTGGTACTTCATAAAACTACAACTCATCTGCCTAGCCTTTCCCAACTATGTTGGGGTCGGCTTCCAGTCTAACCAGATGCGGCTGAATATCAGTATTTTACATGGAGCGACTGCCTATCTGACCTCCGCAACCCAGTTACTTGGTAAGACTGGTTATCAGGCTTTCGGGCTTCTGACTACCCGTAACAACTATCCAAGATCTCAAAATGACAGCCGGGACCAACGGCTTAACGTGTTTTCCGAGGCACGGAGGAGTTTCGATATGTTACGAACGGTCACCCATCAGCAGACTGACTTCGGCAAGGATAGCTTAGCTTAACCTTCGATCAACCCATGTTTTTATTTAGCCAGGAGCTCCTCAAAAAACCACAACTACTACTACTAAAATTACTATTACGACATAGTAAAAATACTCTACTGCAAAACTTACTACTACTACATAGTAACACGAGTACTACTTACTACATATAGTATTAATCTTCATAATATACGTGGGTGATGTCAAACGTTATGTCGGCGTCTGTTAGTACTGGCGAGGCAGCCACACCTACGATTCGGGGAAGTCGCCTTTACATCTGTGTGTGTGTTGATAACTGTCTGTGTTTATGTGTGTGCGTTTAATATTGCGTGAGATTGTAGTAGACGTAGTAAAATATAGATATGGGTTAGTGGCGGTTTGATAAAACCTTGACTTTTTCTGCGGCTGATATTTTAAGTGTTTAAGAGCTGTGGGTTACCATGACGCATGACGGTACAAAATTCCATGATTCTTGGTATCTCACTAGAAATAATATCACAAATTTATTTTTATCATTTCATTTCATTTATTCATAAACAATTTACATTGTGTTGAATTCAAATATACATGCAATGCATCAAATATATATCCATCAGGTAGATTATTAAAAAACATTGGGCATGTTTCTTTTTCTTTTTTACATAAACAAAAGATAACGTCGATATACCTTAACTTAAAACTTGGCATGACGTCACGCCAATGTAGATTTTATACTGAGTTGTGACGTAGCGAGTTCCCACTCCCCAACTTTAATGAGTTTCATCTGCTATTTTTTATTCTTGTTATCTGACTGACGGACTAAATGTAATTTCTTTTGTTTTGCCCTGGCTTCATCCCTATTGCGAAGTCAATCCCATCAAAATAAGATGCTTTCTTATAAACTTCGAGACGTCAACGTCATAGAATTATTATCCTCCTGCCCTTATCCCAATGTATTGCGGAGCGGCGCAGCATGTCGTCTTCTTCCATACACCTCTTTACTTATACTTTCCGTCATCTCAAAAGTCACATCCCGTCTAGCCATATCTTCTTCACACCCGGGTGGCAAAATCGGATGAGTGTGGTAATAAAATTGTATTGCTATTGTTGATTTTGTTCATCATCATCTGCCAAGCCTTTTCCCAACTATGTTGGGGTCAGCTTCCAGTCTAACTGCATGTAGCTGAATACCAGTATTTCACACGGAGCGACAGCCTATCAGACCTTCACAACCCAGTTACTGGGCAACACGATACCTCTTGGTAAGACTGGTTGTCAGACTTTCGGGCTTCTGACTACCCGTAATGACTGTCAAATATCTACAAATGACAGCCGGGACCAACGGCTTAACGTGCTTTCCGAGGCACGGAAGAGCCTCGATATATTACGAACGTCACCCATCCACAAACTGACCTCGCAAAGCGTAGCTTAACCTTCGATCAACCTTCGAGCTCGACTTTTTCATACCTTGGTTTTTGTCGACTTTGTTGTTCAAAAAAAATTACCGAATAATTGTGCAGCACCCTTTTCTTATAAGAAACCAAACCTCACATCATATTCCATGCTTACAAATAACATCTCTGTTCGTATTTCACAATTAACTGACCAGAATGTGTATATTACACAGATGCCATACATACTTCAATATCGAAACATTCTCGTTTCGGTTAAGTATTTCAAAAGGAATGTCCGCTCCGATGAAAGCATTTAATTAATATTGGAAGCATAGCGAACGGATTCGACAGCAAACCTTAAAATATTTACACTCGAATGAAAATTGGGATTTGTTTGGTTTTTGTGTCGGTAATAGTGCCGGGCAAACATGAAAGTATTGTATTGTATTATAGCGCTGATATTATAGCCTCAGCAGCTATGCATGCTGGATGGGTGACCATCCAGCATGCATACTACCAAGACCTCGGAAAACACGTGAAGTAGTTGGTCCTGGCTGTCATTTGTAGTTCTTTGACAGTCCTTATGGGTATTAAAAAACCCGCATTATTGAATACTTAACATACCAAAAGGTATCGTTGTAGTAGTAGTAGAACCAGCCTATTACTGCAGGGCAAAAGCCTCTTCTCATACAGAGAAGGCACGAGCATTAATCACCACGCTTGCTCAAGACGGGTTGGCCATTTCAGACTTATATCAATATATAAGTCCAGGTTGTCTCACGATGTTTTCCTTCACCGATGTCAGTGATGTCCAAGATAAACTTAGAAAATACAAATGAATTGAAAAACTCACATTGGTACTTGCCCAGGTTTGAACCCACAACCTTGAAAAGGTATCGTGTTACCAAGTAACTAGATTTCGGAGGTCAGATAGCGCGTGTTTGATGATGAGGTTAAGTGATTTCAAGAGAATTGTGAAAAGGAGTGGTAAGGTTAGACTGAAAACTGACCCAACACAGTTGGTAAAAGGCTATAAAACAAAGATGTTGTGACCTTCTCTTGATGTTAAAATTCTAAGGAAACAGTACAATATCCAGGCGGACGAAGGCGCGAGTGAAGTGCTAGTTTTCAATCCACCACTATTCTAAAGGCTACCTTCGCTTCATCGCAATTACGTTAGAAGAGGCGAACAGAGGTAGTTCATTGTACAGTTATTGGATGCTTGAGACTCAATAGGGAACCGATACAAAGAGGAAGACTCGTCAGAGGTCAGGGTGAAGACGCTTTAATTAGTCACCCCTTTGTTGTATGCAGTTCATCTTGATTGAACATTTGTTTTTGTATTTTTTAGCATAACATTACGCTTCTGCATTCCCCATAGAGTTAGGCAGAGGTGTACCATTGGTAATGTTTAAGTCTATTGGCATCAACCAAGCAATAGTCCATACTATGGGATGCTACTGAGAAATTTAAGATGGAAAAACCCAATAACACTATCATACCGGAGAGTTCTATTATGTTTTCTTTTTCTTTTTTTTTTCTTTTTTTTAAAATAACGTTGCCCCACACTAGGAATTTCTCCTGTATCGTGGGTGCGTTTACAAACATTTAAACTCACAAACTCACATACACAAACAGCCAGACCCGGAACAACTACCTGTAGGCCATACAAATATTTGTTCCGTGCGGGGATCGAACCCGCGACACGCAGCGCAGCAGCCAATCGCTTAGCCACTGCACCAACCGTGTCGTTTTGCTACTAGAACTCGTAACATGGTAAATTCCAAAATGGTAGGAACAGTGCAACAAAAGGTGATTCTCCACTTTTTTTCCGAATAGTACCTGATATATATTTTGCCATCAAATACATTATACCTATTGATAACTTTATTTAGCCCTAAATCTGAGTTTCAGAGCCTTAAAAAAGTAAACTCAGAAATAATAATATGACAATAAAAAAATATCTCTCACAACTATTTGTACTAAGTTTTACAGTTTTTAGACCATATAAGATCTCATTGTGAGAGTTGGGTCCGGAAGTCAGTATAAAACCAAAACCAGTGTTACAGGACACCAAGAAATCAAAGTTATATAATGTGTAAAAAACACTAAAATATAAATAGCAAGGTCATCTTTGAATCTCTCCGAACAAAAACAATAACGAACCGGATAAACAGAAGCATGTCTAATATACCACCGATGGCAATATAATCGATTGCCCGCACAACTATAATCCAATAATTTATTCAGTATCCCATCCATCATGACGAGCATAATGCGCCAAAAATCACCTGCTACCCGCCCTTGAGGCCGGATAACCGGGCCAAGTCTGCTCGGATACCGGGAAACTTCCTTGTTACCAAGGACACGGGATCAGACGAGTTTTTTTATTAATATTAAATGACTAATGATTATTTTTGTAGGTCATGAATTGTTGTTTTTACCCGATCGAGAATTGTTTTGAGATTATTCAAGCGGACTGATTATTTCTTCGTTTTTGGGGTCAAAATTTAAATAATAAAATGAAATATCCTTTCACCTTTTCATTAAAATCTTTGGTCTCATTATGCCCGGAACGGATTATTCCACCTTTTACTCGTAACCGGACTAAAACCCTAACAGCGAAGCCGATTATTTAATTGACCCAAGTCCTCCGTCTAAACAATTGCTTAGCAAAGTAACAGTGTTAATAACAGTTCAATTACTTATTTAAATTATATTATTCGTATTTGAAAAAAAGTCGTAAAGCTCTTGTTTAAGTAACCAACTAACCACTACATACCACGACCCCTCCGTGCTTCGGAAAGCACGTTAAGCCTAAGCGATGGTCTCTGCTTTCATGTAGCTAGCTTTGAAAGTCGTGATGGGTAGTCAGAAGCCTGAAAGTCGGACAACTCGTCTTACCTAGGGATAATGTGTTGCCTAGTAACTAGGTTGTGGAGGTCAGATAGGCATTCGCTTCATGTAAAATACTAGAATCCAGCTCGGTCCAGTTAGACTGGAAGCTGACCCCAACTTAATTGGGACAAGCCTAGGCTAGCATAATATTTGATAAGTCATACTTTTTTGTCAATCCTTTGATCATAAAAAATATTGGACACGTATTTTTTCGTTTTTTTGCGTAAAAGATTACGTCGATACATTGAGTTAAAATGTGGCATGACGTCACGTGTTTATAGATTTTATACATACTTGTTACGTAGCAACAATTTTTTTATAATATGTTAAAACAAAAAAACCGTGTCTTAAATTTTCTGACTGACGGATTTAATATAAATTCTTACAACATCCTTATTATAATTAAAAACTTCAGTAAACAGTTTTGCAACAAAATTAGTCAAAAGCTTAACTGGAAGTGAGATTGCTTTGTTTATTAAAGGTTGGTAAATAGACCGTGTGTTCGTATGGAAACTGCAAATCCAAAACTATTGTTTCAGAAAACTCTTGACAGCCCACTGAAAGGTGAAAGTTAGTATGTTTGCGAGTTTGGAAGTCTGTTAATAAACCAGGCTTTCACGGATGAATGGATTTGGTTGTTAAGCACACAGGTGGACTATGACCAGCCACTCGAAAAATCTAGGAGATTTTTACAGGATTATTAAGACTGACTGCTCACTTCAACGCTCGCCTCAGATATGTTGCCTTCTTCACCTTCACCTTGACCTGCTGAGATTTGTTCAAATAGCACAAATGATAATTGAAAGAGGTGTGCAATTATGAACAATATCATATTGTCAACCGTATTGATAACTACAGTTTTGAGCCAGTTGGGGTTGAAACGCTCGGGTCATGGGGCCCGAGTGCACGTCTCCTTTACAAGGAAATTTCTTAAGAACTGATCGTCATTTCGCTTGACCAGAGGGCTGGCTCATTTTTTGCCTAAAGAATTAGTATTGCCATCCAACGTGGCAATGCTGCCAGCCTTTTGGGCACGTATCCAGATGATAGCGATGTACTTTGACGCTTGTGTGGCTTGGTCTGCTTTTTATTTTATTTTGGTTTTGTATAATGAACAGTATTTTTTTTTATATTTTAATGTCATATTTAATAAATATAGGTATTAATATGTTTACTGGGTGTAATTTTACTTTATGTTGATTGTGACTAATAGCATAGTATTGGACTTGTCTGTAATGTTGCTATAATTGGTGGCGAATACATAAAAATAAGTAAATAAATGTTTTCAGGGGTTTTTTTTTACAGTATAGCACTGCTGGATTAGGTCGTACGATATTTTTTTATCTCCGTAAGTACGTAATACTACTATTTCTTCTGAGCAGGGAAGCCGCAGTATAAAGCAGCTAGTGGTAATGAAATTCCTTGGAGTAGAATCTGAGATACCTAACAGAATCGTCTACGTCCAGCTGTTCGTACTACGAAAGGCTTAATTAATTAAAACATCTAAACCAGATAAATAATGTTACTGAAAATATATCTAGGTAGAGGGTACTTCAATTTCAGTGGCCTTTCATGCTATGTTAGTATTCAAAACTCGATTGTTAATCTACCAGAGCCCCGTTTAGAATTTAAAACAGAAAGTAAATAACGCTTAAACGGATATTATGTTCAGGAGTTTTAAGGAAGAAACATTTATTAAGGGGAAAAGACTAGAAGACTACTCAAATATCTCTTTAGTTTCTTTATGGTAATAGACAAGCAGTACGCGTAGCATGACGACCCATTTTGTGTGGGTGGTTCACCCATTCCTTAGCCTATATTGTCCCACTGCTGGGCAAAAGCTCCCCCATAGCCTAGCCCAGTCTTCTCTCCGTGCGGTTTTCCCCGGCAAATCTCTTGCAAACGCGTCTAAGTCAACACGCCAGCATTTTCTAGGCCTCCCTTGGCGACGACGCCCGTATTCTGGCACCTACTGCGTGACGAATCTGGCCCATTGGTCCTGATGCATTCTACAGACATGGCCTGTCCAATCGTATATCTTGTATTCTTATTCTTTTTATATAGAAACGGGTTATGTCAACAGAAGAATAGACAACATGACAGATTGTTGACAGTTGTCTACCGTCCTAAGCACCGCGATGTTAAAACTGAAGAAAAGAAAGAATGTTGTTTATTCTTGGTAGAATAGATATAAAATTGGTGGTGGTGGCTCTTTTATGGTAAATGGTTACCATCGCTTATGCACATCCACGATACCAGAGGCACTAGATCGAATTCTAGGCGGAAAAAAAGTCAATTCCGACGATTTTAAAATTGAAAATCCAACTTTCCATTTGCATTTTAATTTCAATTTATGCGGCAAGGACGATGAGTATCATCCATTGATATGAATTAAGTCTTAAAAATTAATTAATATTTTATTCGAAACGAGAATGTCCAATTAAAAATCTTTCAAATTGACGTTACGCTAGGCACATAGTTCAAGTTACCAGTAACTATAATACGTCAATCATCATTCTCCTGCCCTTATCCCAATTTATTCGGGGTCGGCGCAGCATGTCGTCTTCTTCCATACATCTCTATTTGCCATCATCTCAAAAGTCACCTCCTTTCTAGCCATATCATCTTTCACAACCTTTTCTTTGGTGAAGACCAAAGAAAACATGGATGGATTGTGGCTCTGCTCTTGTGACCCTGCACATTAACATACAACTATAACACGTCAAAACAAAGCTAAAATCTCTTATGCGCCCGTAATTACACATTTGAAATTGGTAATTGTTCTAGAGGTCGCATGGTCGCGTGGTTTGAATCCCGGGTCAGGCCAAGTGCCACGGGAGTTTTTGTTACAGATATCGCTATAAGTTCTTCCGTCTCGGACTACTCAGTAGCAGTCCGGTGTTTAGATTTGTGCCCGATTGATGGCAATAGGCTCGCCCCATAACTGGCGAAATGAGGGTGTACTCTACTGTCTACCCCTTCAGATAATATAGGCGTGATGTTATGTTAGGTAATGTTCATTTCAAAACTAAAGATAAATGTTGACTACCAAAGAGATACTGATTATCCAGAGTAGAAACTATACGTCAACAAAAGGAATATTGTTAACACTATAATAACAAGCCTAGGCTGAGTCTAGCTATCGGCAACTAAGTCGCACTTTGGGTTATTCGCTCAAGGTCAAAGGACGATTCAATTAAAACCAACTTGAATCAATCAACTGATATAAAAGGTGTCTGTAAAAGGATAACAGTTTAAGCGATATCGTTTTATAATAATTTATTTTTATATTAAAAATAACAACGTCAAAACACGCCTACTCAGGTACTACGTATATATATGTATGTACACATGTGCATAACCCTTCAGGGAATTCAAGCGTGATGTTTTGATCCATGAAATAATTTCTATATTGCACGGTTTAATGATATCTTTTAGTTTCGGTTAATTCAATTAATCGTGTATGTATTACGTGGTTTAATGATGTATTTTAGTTTAAGTAAGCACAAAAGTAAATCAAATAAGCTTTGTTCATAAGAATAATCGAAGTCTGGCCCAAATACTTATAGGAAAATCGAAGTCTGGCCCAAATACATATAGGAAAATCGAAGTCTGGCCCAAATACTTATAGGAAAATCGTTATTTTTATGTTTGTCAAACTGACTTCTATTTTTTCAATTAAATTAAAAAACGTAAACAAACCTCGTTTTGTCATTTAACAAAACACATCGAATTCTAAAACGGTGGTTTTTTCATTTGATCCAGTTAACTGTTATAGATATAAATCTAATTGGGGTCAAATGTTCCATGAAAAGAGGCCTCAGTATAGTCAACAAAAGAGAATAGAATACTCTTTATTGTACACCATGAAAACTTACAAATAATGATTTTAAGGGCTATATAGAGTATTTATCACAATGTAACACAATGGGCGGCCTTATCGCTAAAAATAATAACACATTTTTTTAGGTACATATGAGCTCTTTACATAGCAGATATTTAACCCACCATCGGTACACAGTAGTAGCAGTAGTACCAGCCTATTACTGTCCCACTGCCGGGCAAAAGCCTCTGCTCATACAGAGAAGGCACGAGCATTAATCACCACGCTTGCTCAAGACGGGTTGGCGATTTCAGACTTATATTAATTATATAAGTCGAGGTTTCCTCACGATGTTTTCCTTAACCGATGTCAGTGATGTCCAAGATAAACTTAGAAAGTACATATGAATTGAAAAACTTACATTGGTACTTGCCCAGGTTTGAACCCACAACCTCGTGCACAAGACGTAAAGGCCTAAACCACTGAGCCATCATGACATGACATGGTTTACAGTAAAGTATATACTCGTATAACCCAACGCGTAGTAAAGTAAAATGTGTATTTTAGCCAACCGAGACTCGACCCCCCGGGGGTATAATAACACCCCACAGTTCTCAGTTTCTGCGAGTAATCAAGTTGTTACTAGTTCACCTTTCTTTGTAGTCTGTGAATTTTAGAAGATACGTAAATTTGAATTATGTAAGCAAAACTGGGTTGAATGATGCAATTCTCGCTATTTTTCTTCTTCTTATTGATACATAAATGAATTGAATTATTGTTTTTATTTTTTATTTATTTTAATTCTAATTATTTTGACTTGTATTTTATTTGATTTGATTTAATTTAATTCTATTTGATTTATTTTATTGTAATTAATCTTATTTGGTCTTTGATGTGTCTTATTGTTATTATTTTGTTTGGCAATGGGTGTTATTTACCTGAAATAAATGAATTTATTATTATTATTAATAACTAGCACACCGCCCACGTCTTTTCCCGCCTATATTTTGTACTTTCCCTTCAAACTTTACGAAACAAAGGCACAATTTAAAAAAAATGTATGTAGAAGACATTGGTCGATAGGTTGACATTTTAATATAAACTAAATTTTAAAAAGATTTAATCGTTTGTATGTTTGTTTTTAATGGATAAGCTCAAAAACATCCCAGGTCTTCTTTCTGCTACATTTTATTTACAAGACTTCGTTTCAAAGGGGGTGGACAGACAAAGTTCGAATGGAAAGTACAAAATCCGAAGACAAAGTCGCGGTGTGCGCGAAGTGCTAGTAATTTTATATGTTCAACAAATACCTCGGAACAAAAGCGTGTTAAAAACTCACTTAGGGTAAATACACACTACGCAGGGTTCCCAAACCGTGTAGCCCCTAAAATGTAGCTAAAAATAAACGTTCCTATCTATTCCGTTGGCTCCATCGCATGAGTAGGTAGACTCTTTTGGCAGTTTTACTGGAATGTGGTCGAACAGCTTGTTTTCGTATAACTCGTCTAACATTTTGTATAACTGTGTCGTAAGTCGAGTGGTTGAAAGCACTACTGCTGAACATGAGGTTATCAGTTCGATTTCTGGGTCGGGAAAAGTAATACTGTGTTTTTCCATCTGGAATTTCTCAGGAGTCTGCATTTGTGCCCGGTTTGTGATGATAATAGTATCGCCCCCTATTACATGGAATGCATTGGCTTACTTGTATGCGGGAGGGAAATATAGGTGCACCTCTACCTAGCCCTTAGAATACAGGCGTGATTTTATGTTATGTAAGTATAATTCCTGTATAAAAGTCCAAATACTTAAAGAGCGAGAACTTAAATTTTTGCGTGGTCAACAGGGTCCATTTATAATATGTCTTTAACTTGGTCTTTTATACCATCTTTGTAACATATGGAATGCAATAAAAAATATTAGTAAAAAAGTAAAGTGAAATACCAGCCTATTACTATCCCACTGCAGGGCAGAGGCCTCTTCTCATACAGAGAAGGCATTAATCACCACGCTTGCTCAAGACTGGTTGGCGATTTCAGACTTATGTTAATTATATAAGTCCAGGTTTCCTCACGATGTTTTTCCTTCACCGGTGTCAGTGATGTCCAAGATAAACTTAGAAAGTACATATGAATTGAAAAACTCACATTGGTACTTGCCCAGGTTTAAACCCACAACCTCGTGCACAAGAGGCGAGGCCTAAACCACTGGGCCATCATGACATTTGACAAAAATTGAGTATCAAGTATTAACTTACACAAATAAATGTAAGTAAGTCTACATGTATATACATAGAATTGCTTGTCCATTACTTAACGTTAAGTTCAATAACTTAGGGTTCCGCTGAGAATCACAGTTAGCTTCGCTATCAACAGTAAATGAGCTCACATTCTTACACCGCCATTACCGAGATTGAGAATAAAATCTGAGAGCTGCTTTTTATTGCTGTAATAAATGTATATATAATACATGTGAAGTGGTATTCAACATAGACATATATGTCGCTGTGTAATCGGATAAATCGTTTTTGTGCGAAAATCCTAGTAACTTTGCAAACGGGATTATTGGAAACTAAGGAAGATTTTTGTAAC
The DNA here is from genome assembly GCA_905147745.2 of Phlogophora meticulosa. Classification (NCBI taxonomy): domain Eukaryota; kingdom Metazoa; phylum Arthropoda; class Insecta; order Lepidoptera; family Noctuidae; genus Phlogophora; species Phlogophora meticulosa. Next base: position 13,123,176 of record LR990524.1, read on the forward strand.
CATGCGAGCTAATATGGTTGTGTCTGTTTTTTCTTTAGAGGAGTACAAACTACATTGGAGTTATATTTTAACCAACCAGAGTACAGTTGTTTTGAATTGATTCTTGGATTAACCAATCAGGCTTAAAGTTTTATATCTTAAAAGATGAAGATTAGGTTTAGTATAATTATAGCTCATATTATTAAGTAAAAGTTTCATTACAATAATTAAATGCAGCCTTTTCCAGACATACTAGGATTTTCACTAAACAATTATTTTTTTTCAACTATCCTGTGACACCCATAAACGAGAATGCTTACTACTTAAAGTTATAAAAATAGTAGGAAAAGCTAGAGAAACATATAATATTTAATAAAAAAAACATGAAAATTATTGATGAAAAGTTATTAAGAAATGAAAACTGAAACTATTAATGACAACTATTTACTAAGAAAAATATCTTATTAAGTTCTATTGTCTACAGCCGGGTAAATTAAATTTAGTTATTTTAAAATAAAATAAAAACATTACAAAGCAATTGTTTATTTTGTAACAGTACATTAAATTGATATGTTTTTATCTTAAGTTTAAGTAGACTTTCTAGATGATTATCACATTTTTCTACGTTACCACCAATCTTTGAAAATGCTGATAAAAAAAAATTATGAATCTTTAATTGGCGTATGTGTAAGTCCAAGGATAAATTTCCTAATTATACTTAAGAACCATTGTATACCGAAACATATGGTAAATCCTGTATAAATCCTACTAATATTATGAATGTGTTAATTTGAGAGGATGTATGTTTGTTACTGCACGCAAAAACTACGGAGTGGATTTAAAACCTAACTAATAAATACATACGAAAACGAAGTCACTGGCGGCTACTAGTAAATAAAAAAATACCAAAACTCCTGTGAAAAATCATCTCAATTTTACGTTGATACTATTAGTATCAATTTAAGATAAACATCTTCATGTAACATTAAGAAACATCTTGAAGCAATGTAGCATAAAGGACAGTTAGAGAAAATATAATATTTATGAAGACAGATTTCTTTTAACATCTTTCAATGTCATAGAAATACTTTGCTAAGAAATTAAAGTCAAACTCTAGAGGAACTCCACTCAAGATCTTGATAAACTAAAATTGAGTAAAATACCGAGTCCAATGTTAATTTTTTACCATAAGATCAAAGGTAAATGATGATAGAAAAGCTAGTGATAAATAAAAGAATAAGATTAAAGTACGATTTAATGTTGAAGATTCAAAGTCATTGACAAAAGGTAAGAGTGCGTTCCCACCAAAGATATGCGGAAGCTGAGTAGTTTGAGAAAGCGGAGCGGAGCTGTGTGAGACTCTTTCCACAATAGTCACACGAGGAAGCCCAGTCCGAGTGTCCAGTTATTATTTGTAACTACTTCTGTCATTATTATTTCTTTCTTTGTTTTCGATATTCTGCATTGTCATTGCGTGCCTGACTACGCCAAAAATAATTACTTTCTTTTCTTTCTTTCTTTCAGTGGTGCGAGGACATGTACTGGACTCTTCTCTACGAGGAAACGGTGTGATGTATGCGATACTCAACAATAAGATTGCTTCAATTTACTATCCTTCAACAACACAGCTCTGTAGACCTCATCTTCAAAACGCCCTTTTCCACAAGAGCTGAGCTGTACCACATCGGTATCGCTCACACATCTCTCGCTCCTCCCTGGTCGAAACGCTCCCTTACTCCTCTAACAAAGGCTCAGTTAAGGGGATGAACTACCTCATCACTGTGAGAGGTTTCAACTATCTTACTAATGAATTAAATACTTCTTCTAGAATCAAGTAAAAGTAATTTACTTAAACGTTATTTTTTAATGTTTTTCTTGGACAAGAGTCAAGTCTTGATGCCCCAGTGGTTAAAACCTAACCTTTCAATCACGATGATGTGGGTTTAAATCTCGACAAGTACCAATATGACTTTATCAATTCATATGTATTTCAGTCATCGGTGAATCATTAACATCACGTCCGTATTCGCCGTAAGGTTAGGCAGAGGTGGAAGCATTAACTAGAACCAGATACAAATCCTGCCTACAGGCTTCTACTGGAAAATGCCAGGTGGATTTCCATCCAAAATGCCGGGTGGAAAAACCCTACCGTATTAATCCCTGAATAAAACAAAAATCGCACATGACAACGCTCTCCTGTCAGATTAGTCCAAAACAAAAGACATACACCTACTGGCCACTGGTACTATCGCGTCGAAAAAAGAAAACAAAATAACCGGTCAAGTGCGAGTAGAATTCGACAAAGCTGAGCCCGGCTGCCCGCTGTACCACTTTAAAACTAAAATCTCATACTTCTGATACAAAAAGTACTGCGTCACGGTGTAATCGCAAATTAACAATTTTCGAATTTTTCTGTCAGACCTTGCTTCTTGCCAAATTTAATGCAACTAGGTCAACGAAAAGTACCCTATAAATTTTGAATCGTGAAAATTCCCTCAAATAAAATAATTGACTACATTCATATAAACTTACATACGGACGGATAACGAAGTGATCCAATAAAGGTTTTGTTTTTGTCTACTAACGTACGGAACCCTACAAATCAGGCCTTAACAACAATGGTTAAAAAAAGTACAAAGCCAAACTAGGTATGGTTTCTCAACAAACAAAACACAAATCCATATGAACTCCGCAACCAAGCCTCTTTCCATCCATCATTGTTTATCTGTAACTTTTATACACGAACTATCTGTATCAACGATGGATTACGACTTAATCTTTTTACGCCCACAGAATCACATTATATTCTCCAACCAAAACTTCAATGTTTTCTTAAAAAGTTTTAGACAACTCCAATTGATAAACATTTTTTCAAACCCAAAATTTACTAACTTAAATAACAAAACTTTTATTTTTAATGAACGCGTAGATTCTTCTAGAAATATCCTCGAAAATATGTTGATATTTTGTATATTTTGTAGCTGTTAACCCTTTCTCATCCCGTGAGGATTGCTGACCTCTTTATCGGGCGCAACAGGCATTACGTACAACAAGACAAGACACAACATGTCACAGCCTCTGTTCGCCGAAATTCCTGATAAAATATTCGACATAAAATGGTATCGCAAAACACAGACGGTCAGTGCGGTATCTACGCATCAGATTCAGACATATGAAAAAACAAAAATATGCATATTGACTCACACCGAAGTAGTGCCCATATGTTTTTCAATAGTACATCAAGTAATATGATAACTTTTCCTACATTTTATATGGCTTTATTGGTGCAAAAATATTGTTTTGTTTATTACGTAAACATGAATGTAATCCAATATCGTACTACCATTTTTTAATAATTCAGTATTTCCTACTGGCTTTGTGTACAGAGGCCAGCATATCAAGCTACCCCAGTCTGCAAAATGTCTTTGATAGCATTTCAACTTTAATTAAAAGTCATAAGGTTTATTTTCAGTTGGGAAAATTTTACAGTTTGTACATAGTCCATTTTCAATTATCAGTTTGCTGTAAAATTTAAATTCTGTGATACTCGTAGTATCTGATTCGGTATTTTATTATTCTGCAAATGCTGTGCACTGCTATAGGGACGAATCCACTATCCCTAAAACTGTTTGTGATTTCTGTTTATATATATTTTAGTGAGTCAGTTTGTTGGAGTACCAAAAATAAAAATGAAATAAAATAAAAATACACCACAAAACACTAAAACCACTTACAACTACGCAGTCATAACTTTCACGAACTCGCGATAACTACCGATAACTCGTCTTCAAGCCTTTTCATATAGTTCCACGCTTGTACGAAAATGACGAGGAAAGATTCATAAATTAATGGCGTACCAACGACAATAGACTTCTATTATGACCACGTTTACGTTCAGTTGGACAGAAAGCTAGGCCCCAGAGGGTCCGGAAAACGGATATTAAAGTCACCATTCTAATTACTTTTACTTTTGTTACTTTAGTCCAAGGCGGATATTAATTTTGTTACTTCAGTTGTTTTGTTTCACACTTATGCTTTTGCGTCCCACATTAATATTTTAATATCATCATTATTTATCTAACTATGAAGACGATTAATGATATTTATTTTTTAAATTGGTTCAAACGTACACTTTATATTTCGATATTTTTACATGTTAATTTAAAGAAGCTGAAGCACCGATCGTGTTTCCTAGCCGATCACTTTGAGAGGAAAATAATAATATGTATTTTTTGTCACGACCAGTAAAGTATGTTCAAATTGAGAACATTATTTAAAAAAAGAATGGCGTCCACACTTCCATTTTAGAATTAATACACACAATTTTAATTTCACAGCATCAAATAAAAAACGTCTTGCCTAAAAATTAATGTGATGACTGGCACGAAAAAAAACAAAAATAACGTTAGTTTTAGCGAACAAAAAGGTTAATATATAAAGAAACTAACCTCTTTATCCTTAAAATTGCCACCAACACCAAAGAGTGCCACAAAATATACTTTATGAGCCGTAACACATTTACTACCAATACTGCGTAGGGTTATAAATATTTCACTGACAGACTAACCCGTCGGTTTTTATCAAGCAACTGGTACTAATGTGCTCGGAATAGTGTCATACGGATAAACCTACCCACAATAGTTTGATACTGGGATCCGGTGATAAATATTTTATTGCAATATTTTTTCTTATCTATTCGCGAGTCGTGTTTTATTTTTATTTTAATATTTATCTGAACAGCGGTGATGATTTAATGTCAGTGTCGTGGGTTTTTTTTTTGCTATTTATTCTGTTTTATGTACAATATTTTCACTGTCACTCCCTCATCGATCTGAGTATTTTTTCGTACCGCGCATTACAACTAATTTTTAACGATTTTATTTTTATACAAATTGTTTTTCTAAAAATACTATTGCTAGATTTTTTTTCCATAACGTGGTAAACACTGTATCACTTCTTTTAATGTAACTAGATTTAATTTTACTCCGATAATTTTATTTACTTTACACAAACAAAATTTTCTAGAAAAATCACAAAATATAAAAAACTACGTATTTAAAAAATCACCAATCTCGAAAAATTACCACAAATATTTTTTTTTTTAAAGAAATGTAAAAACTAACCTTCAGCGGATCTCGCTTCCCTGGAATCGTCGACGATCAACAGGTGGGGTCGGCGCGGTCGCTCGAGCCCTGGCTCGGCGGGTGATACGGTCGTACCGACTTGGGGAACGCCCATCGCGTTCGACGGTCTGAGCGCGAATGTGCCTCGGAAACAATCGGGGGGCACCTAGCACGCAGGTGTGAGCTGCAGTTGGGGGGTTGCGCTTTGTAAGTTCGGTTCGATTATACTTGACAGATATGAGATCGGGTCGCTTGTTTTCTTTTCTCTTATACGCATGAAAATACAAGGAAAAATTAAATAGTTTTACAAATTTAAGCCCGTTACAAGGCTGTCTGCCAACGATGCGTACATATGTAAATTTACTCATCGCCTCAATACAACCCAAAGTGACAGTGTTAATTAAGACAGGTTAAAATTCTTTTGTTTTGACACTCAATAGTTTCTTGTTAAAACTGAAGTTGTTTGACTACGTAAAATGGAGAAATGTTTGTTTGAATTTCAAGGCTAAAGGCCATTACAGTAACGGTAATAGTATCCGGCGTTTTACACGCGTAGAGTGAATATTACGCCACTTTATCGGTTTTTTGTCATCATCCCTATGAATATTTTTAGAGGGCTGAAAAAGCTGTAACTTAAAACAATAAGAGTCTGGATGTGTGGCCGTTTGATGACAACAGAATCACTCCCTATTACGCCTGACTTCAAAACGTAACTGGTGAAATGTGGGCGTACTTAGGTTCACGTCTGCTTTGGGCAAATACAGGGTAGAAGTTATGTTTTTGTTAAAACATAACTACTTTTTTGTTTACTTTACGTGTTTTTTTAATAGTCTCATCTCAAAGCGTCTTGATTAATTCTCGACGTTCCTTCTTTGTATGAGAAGAAGCCTTTGTCTTTTTTATTGCCCTTCAGTGTGTCAGTAACTGACTGACTATATTTTTTTTATCTACGCATAACATCACGCCTACGCCATGTCCCCAGAAGGGGTAGGCAGTAGATGTACATGGTACACCGATATTTTGCTTACATTTATTATGATTTTGATGTTCAATAATTACTTTAATTAATTGTTACTTACTATAGCTTGTGGCTAAATAAAAACAGCCGCACGGGTTGATCGTAGGTTAAGCTACGCTTGCCGAGGTCAGTCTGTGGATGGGTGACCATTCGTAACATGTCGAGACTCCTCCGTGCCTCGGAGAGCACGTTAAGCCGTTGGTCCCGGCTGTCATTTGTAGATCTTTGATAGTCGTTACGGGTAGTCAGAAGCCCTAAAAGTTGGACAACCAATCTTACCAAGGGGTATCGTGTTGCCCAGTAACTGGGTTGTGGAGGTCAGATAGGCAGTCGCTCCATGTAAAATACTAGTATTCAGCTGCATCCGGTGAGACTGGAAGCCGACCCTAACATTGTTGGGAAAAAGGCCAAGCAGATGATGATGAATTGTAACTTACTATACATACATTTTAAACTAGGCCAGAATCATCTGCCTTGCTTTTTCCAACCAGTCTTTTACACGGAGTGACTGCCTATGACCTTCACAGCCCAGTAACTGGTTAAAAGGATATTTCTTGGTAAGACTAGTTGTTAGATATCGGGTTTCTGACTACTCGTAAATCCTGTCAAAGTTGTACAAAAGACAGCCAACACCAATAGGTTCACGTGCTTTACAAGGCACGGAGGGGTCTTAATTGTCATGATGGTCTTCATATTTATAATTGTATGACTGCTCCATATCCCATAAGCCCCTGAAACTTCTTTTGTTTTTAACTGACGAATTAAAGGAATTTAAATTTTGTTGTACTCCGATTCTTTTTTTTATGTTGTACTCCGATTCTTTTTTTTATGTTGTACTCCGATTCTTTTTTTTATGTTGTACTCCGATTCTTTTTTTTATGTTGTACTCCGATTCTTTTTTTTATGTTGTACTCCGATTCTTTTTTTTATGTTTTACTCCGATTCTTTTTTTTATGTTGTACTCCGATTCTTTTTTTTATGTTGTACTCCGATTCTTTTTTTTATGTTGTACTCCGATTCTTTTTTTTTATGTTGTACTCCGATTCTTTTTTTTATGTTGTACTCCGATTCTTTTTTTTATGTTGTACTCCGATTCTTTTTTTTATGTTGTACTCCGATTCTTTTTTTTATGTTGTACTCCGATTCTTTTTTTTATGTTGTACTCCGATTCTTTTTTTTTATGTTGTACTCCGATTCTTTTTTTTATGTTGTACTCCGATTCTTTTTTTTATGTTGTACTCCGATTCTTTTTTTTTTATGTTGTACTCCGATTCTTTTTTTTATGTTGTACTCCGATTCTTTTTTTTTATGTTGTACTCTGATTCTTTTTTTATTGGATAGGGTATAGCCTCCGCGGGTATACCTCAATGGCCACATTGTAATTTAAAAAAAAACAAAGAGTAGAAAGTTAGGGATACTTGTTATTTCACTTGCTGAATTTTGTAAAAGGTTAAGATCAGTTGAAATTTGGCTATCCTATCGTTTCTGATAATTGGGGTGTTTGAGGGTGTGCGTTAATTACGTTACATGTTGTATAGAATCCAATTGGTAAATACTTCTCCGTTTCTCCTCTGCGCAGCCTTGCTCTGCCTTAACCTTCAATCCATTGTTATAGACACGTGCCCCTTATTACCATGCAATTAAAAATAAAATGCCTTGATACAATACAAAGCCATATAAAATATTTACGAGGCACTTTAGTTTTGACAAATGATTTAAGTAACATGAGGCTCTTTTCTTCATAAATTATTAAATGGGAATAATAAACCTAACTTGAACTTGACGCTACATAATTACGAGAAGAATCAACATAATCTCGCTGGAAAATATTTTGAAAAGAAAACTTTTGGTATTATATGTAAATATTACGACAATTATTCTGATATTTATACGTCCGTCTCGGTGGTGTAATGGTCAGCGTTACTGATGAAGTCTTGGGTTTGATTCTTGCCAGGGTTGTAAAGATTTTCTATCTGGAATTACTCAGCAGCAGTCTGTAGTCAGGATTTCTGACCAGTTCGTGTCAATAGGCTCGCCCCCTAGAAACCCTAGAAAGTCTAGGAACCCTAAAAATAGATTACTGCGTGTATAAAAGTTCATCATATGAGTTCTCATATGATGAACTTTTGAAACAGCCAAATCAGTGGAGCCGTTCGGCTCCACTGATTTGGCTGTTTAGTAATTCCGTACCTCGAAACGAAAAAACGGAACCCTAATAGGATCACATATGTAATGTATTGTATTAAGTATATCAGTCATCTAGTACCCATAACACAAGCTCTGCTCAGCTTGGGGCTAGATGATGCTGTATGGATTGTCCAGCATTATTTATTTGTTATTTTATTTATTTACTTAGTTTTCCGTCTATCTGTCGGTCAGTCTCTCTCTGGTGATTTAACCCTAAGTCTGCCCTGACAATTATATGCATAGCTCATCCCACGTTATACCCGACCTACCACTAACTGTCTAATGCCATAATTAAATGCATGAGCAGTGCTCAAAGAGACGACTTAGAGACCACAAGCCTATGTTGATATAGACCCGACACGATTCAAGAGATCCATTTCAACACACGACCTTATACACCCATCCTAGTTAGAGTGCATGGTAAGTTTAATTAAGCCGTAATGTATACGAGAATAATATTTTGAGTGCACTATGAAAGTTATTTATTAAAGGTTGGTGTATAATGTGTAACGCCATTTCTATGTATTTTCCTTATGCTAATTTTCTTTATGCTTCGTACAGTATCTTAATGGGATGCCGCTTTTTGGGACTGAAACAAGCGCGGTCTACCCGGCAGTGGTAGCATCGGCCAACTCGCGTCGATGCTCGTGATATATATGTAGTTTATACAACTTCAGTGAGTCAGACCTAATTTATTTTTAGTTAAGAGCTTACCTTACTACAGACTGTTTATAACATAATACTAGCGAGTTACCTCTTCTCATACAGAGAAGGAACGAGCATTAATCATCGCGCTTGCTCAAGGTGGGTTTACGATTTCAGACTTATATAAATTCAAGAAGTTTTCCGTCACTGATTTCAGTGATGCCTTTTTTTTAGGATAAATCATCCAATGACTTCTCCCGTTCTGGGTGGAATGGAGGAGCGTGTCAGACTTTTACTGACTAAAACCCATCCGTGTTCCGTCCTTGCCCTTTACGTTCCGGGGTCACGGTAACTCTTTCGATCATTCCGCAACCCCGGTATTTCAGTGATGCCTAAGATTTACTTAGAAAGTATCGTAATGTATTGTTTGACAGGGCGATATCCGCAACTCCACGACACTACGCGTATTTTTCGTAACGGGTGGGACAATGCCTTATTCAATCCACCCCAGCTCCTCAAGCGGCCAGCAGCGATCTGAGGTGCCTGGCGATCTCTCGGAGAGTATCTGGGTTGCCGAAGTATTTTTCCCTGTATGCACTGACCTCTGAGCACGTAGGCTGCCGAATTTAAAAAGTATTACCTAATCAGATTTTGAACAAACTACTTCAAGCATGAAAAGCGATGCATTAACCACTGGGCTATCAATACCATTTATCATTCACGCACAGGGCGTAACTGTCCTGATTATAAAGATATCTCAAATAATAGTACCTTTCCTAGAAACAATTCCTGAAACAAACGTAATAAAAGCCCGACCTTATCGCTATCGATCTAGCTGTTTCCAAGGTCAGCGCAAACACACAGACTGACATACGATCCTAATGTAATGATTGTTTGCATTCAACTTATAAAGGGTGTAAACTTAGGTCTATTTATTCAAAACAATAAAATTGAAGTGTCTGTTGTGATGTGAAAATATCAACTTATTATTTTTTTATTTTTTTTACTTAATCCATATAGGTCTATGTACTTACTGTACAGTTTTATGAATTGATTTATTATTTTATAGATCATGCACGATAAAATCAATTTATAAAACTGTTGTCTGTTTGTCTGTCTATTTCTTTGGTCTTATCTCAGAAACCGCTGAACCGATTTTGATAGGATTTTCAGTGGCATGGTAGCTAATGATTTAAGTTGTAACTTAAGCTACTATTATTTCAGAATATAATTAGGGCTCACATTTAAATAAATAAACGCATGTATGGTAAAATTCCATGCGTACTAATTCGCGGGCATAGCTAGTATATGGGTAATATGTGGGTTAACTATTTCTATTGGATTATCTATGGGTTATAGACCGGGAGATAGTGACTTGTATATTGTTTTGTGACATTACAGTATGACGATCCTGGGAGGGTTGAAGTATGTGATGCATAAATGGAAAAAAAAGTCTTAGCATATACAATCTGTCATTATCTCACAGTTTATTATGTTAACCCACATGTACCATCATGCCTATATTCTCCGAAGGGATAAGCAGAGCTATGTCTATAGTCCATCTACAATTTACCAGTCATGTTTAGTTTATTTCCCATGTTATAGGGGGCGAGCCAATTACCATCAACCGGGCACAAATCCTGACGACTACGGGCTGCTACTGTAAAATTCCATTTGGAAAAACTCAATAACATTTTGCCCAATTGTACTTATTGAACATTTGATAAGTAAACATAAAAGCATGTACCTGTTTAAATAGATTTAAATCGTACAATTATGAAATTAAATATTTTATTAAATAAAGTTTTTAGTTTACTTTGACAAGTACCAATACGACTTTTTCAACTCATATGTACCTACTTTCTAAGTTTATCTTAGATATGACATCGGTGAAGGAAAACTTCGTGAAGAAAAACGTATTTATGATCCCTATTAGTCTGAAGTCCAACCCGTCGTGTGTAAGCGTGGTGATTAATATTCGTGCCTTCTCTGTATGAGATTACGATCCCATTGTGGGGCACAGGCCCTACAGTCGGATAGTACCAGTACCAGCCTATTACTGTCCCACTGCAGGGCAAAGGCCTCTTCTCATACAGAGAAGGCACGAGCATTAATCACCACGCTTGCTCAAGATGGGTTGGCGATTGCAGATTTATATTAATCAAATAAGTCCAGGTTTCCTCACGATGTTTTCCGTCACCGATGTCAATGATGTCCAAGATAAACTTAGAAAGTACATATGAATTGAAAAACTCACATTGGTACTTGCCCAGGTTTGAAGCCACAACCTCAACCTACAGTCGGATAGTAATAGGCCGGTTTAAATAAGATATTGATTATTTTAAAACCTCTTGTTTTTCCTTGTACACGTGTTTCAAACTTAAGCAGCTTAAGTCGCCAGTTTTCTTCGAAATACTTAATCTACAAAATAATAATAACAAGAAGTTATGTAAGTTGAAAGCAGGAAGACACAGAATACAATCTTCTTAACAAAACATTTATAAGAGGTAGTCTGCGTTGAAACAATGTTTTGTTTGTGTCAGCCATTTCTTTGGAAAACCTACTTTATTTTCTTATCTTTTGAGTTGCAATTACTGTAACTTTAATGAGCTTAGTTCTGCCAAAACGAACCAAACAACAAGATTGTACCATTTCCTGGAGGAATTATATTGATTTTCGATTTCAACATAAGTTTTGAAAACAAATTTGACTTGTATTAATTAATGTACCGTGTTTTAAATATTTAATTTATATGCAGCATTTATCTGCAGGGTGTGATTGTGTGTTGGCTGAACTAAGTCCAAATGTTCCAGAGCAGAGACTACAAACACAGTAAAGGACGTCCCTAGGATAGGTAGAGCGACAATCTTTGCAGATTGGCGGATAAGCGATAGTATATGGACAAGAGAATAGAATAGAATACTTTTTTATTGCACAGTACATCATAAACCTTCCAAATAATAATTTTACGACCTACGTAGGGTATTACAGTGGGCGGATTTCTTGCCAAAAACGGTATAGTCTCCCAGAAAATATTGGGATGCATTTAATAAAGAAAGAGAAAAGATATTCAAATGATTTTTTTTTCAACATATTTGCGATAGTAAAATCACACAAATATAATATTTTGCACTAAATATTTGGATCATGGATTTTTGACTGTGTGTCGTGCCTTGTATTTTGGAGGAGAGGCACTGACTCGCCGCCAAACAGCCTTATATTGAACTGAATATTTTAATGTATTCAAGCCTTAATAAGGTTAATAGTTAGTACATTTTAGTTCGCATTATCGATTATAGCTACAATGTATGGAACAGCTGATTTTTTCGACTTCAGAATTGGCTCCTTTGTTACAGTTGTTCATATTTAGAAGGACAATGACCCCTCAAGAGGTATATGTCAAACAAAAACTAAGGTTGTATCTTAACCAATTTCACTATGCCAAAATTAAAAATGCATCACACATCTCTAATTAGTATTTAGTTGTCTGTGGGCATTTACAGTATAAAGCACGCATGTTAAATTTACTGCATTGTGAACCAAAAGGCGCTGGAATAAAAGCCACTGTGTGTTGGAAAGAGATATTTCGTAACCTTCAGATGTATGTTTCATAAAAACGTCCTTGTACAAATTTTGGGCTATTCCCATGTTTCTCTTTCTTATAAAACAAAAAAAGGGGCGGACATATGTGTATGACAGCTGTCAATTAGTGGAACTAAAGCTTCCGAACAAACATAGTTAACAATTCAGATCGTTCCACCAAAAACACGACAAGGTTCAAGGCATAAACATGACCAACGGCTTAACGTGCTTTCCGAGGAACGGAGGAGTCTATAAATTACGAACGGTCACCTATCCACAGACTAACCTTGGCAAGAGTAGCTTAACTTTTGATTAATTAATTGTTTTTATTAAGTCAGAAGCTTCTCCATGGAAAATAAACTCTTTTATTTTAGTTTTATTTTGTGTACAAAGGAATCGGTGCTAATGTCGACTTGCCCTAACAGCCTCAAGCGCACTTCCGCGCTACTTAAACTTGTGCACCATGTTATAAAGTAAAGTGACTAGTTTACTTAGTTACTTAGGTTAAGTTGTGTGTATTACTTAGCATGATTTAGATTTTATTACCGCATCGATTGGATATTGAGAGAGCCTCGTGGCTCGATAATTACAGCTGCACGGGTGGAGCTTCAAGGTTAAGCAACACTTAACGAGTTTGGTGCGTGGATGTGTGACTATCCATTATACATTGAGACTTCTCCGTGCCTCGGAAAACACGCTAAGCCATTGGTCCCGGCTGTCATTTGTAGAGCTTTGTCAATCGCTATGGGTAGTCAGAAGCCCTAAAGTCTGGCAACCAGTTTTACCAAGGGGTATCGTGTTATCAGTGACTGGGTTGTGGAGGTCAGTTGGGCAGTCATCACAAAGAAAGATACTGATACTCAGCTGCATACGGTTAGACTGGAAGCTGCCCTCAACTCAGATGGGAAAAAAGTTAAGCGCGTAACTGCTGTCAAAGGTGAATATAATCAAAATACCCTACAAAATAACCAAATAATCAGAAAAATCTGGCTCGTTCTGTCCTCGCCGCCGAGGCCCGTCGTGACGAGCCCTTGAATGTCCTCCCCCTGACCGTATGCTCGAGCCAACTGAGCCAGTAGTTTTTAAATTAGTCCCGAAATAATATACGAGTATCTATTAGATCCAGCCCGTCCCTTGCTGTCTTCTCCCAGGGGCGTCCTAAGCCAAAGCACGTACCCCGCAAGGGGTGCCCTTAGCGATTGGTCGCTTAGCTTTTAAGTTTTTAACGCCCTGGCACCTTGGCGCCTGGAAGCTTTAGTTTCTAAATAAGTCCCCACAGAATAGTTTGGTCAAGCAGTAGATATCCCCGCAGGATCACTACGAGATGCTCATTCCAAAAAAAAAAGAAAAATCTGTTCACTCACATCAAAAATATTGCGTAGCGAACATTAAAAAGATATATAATAGGTCTTTACCTATGAAATTGCCGTTCTGCAGTACTGGCCATTTCAAATCAAAATATTTTTTGTTTGGCTAAGAATTCTAATTTCAAATTAATTTTATTTTAAAAACATGGATTTTTTTTTCCAAAAGTAGTCATTTGTTTATTGATTAGTGTTACATTTTCATCGCATTTAAATCTTTTTCGTCATCATGGATACGTTAAAAATTCGAGTAATTATGGAATATGAGTACCGTCGTGGCAGCAACGCGGCACAAGCGGCACGCAACATCAACGACGTTTACGGAGCTAACACTACAAACCAACGCACTACCTGTTATTGGTTTGCTCGCTTCCGTTCTGGAAATTTCGACCTGAAAAATGAACCTCGCGGTCATCCGAAGACTTTGGTCGACAATGACGAATTAAAGGCGATTGTGGAAGCTGATGATACACAATCTACAGCTGAATTAGCAGCAGCTTTCGACGTTAGCGTCAAAACAATATTGGTCCATTTGCGTCAAATTGGCAAGGTAAAAAAGCTTGACAAATGGGTGCCCCACGAACTCAATGATCGCCAGCGCGAAGTACGCGTCGAGACGTGCCTTGCACTGCTCAACAGACACACAAATGAAGGAATTTTGAACCGCACTGTTACCTGCGATGAAAAATGGATTCTGTTTGATAACCGCAAGCGCTCAGCAAGTTGGTTGGATCCTGGTTCAGCACCTAAACAATGCCCTAAACGAAAACTTACCCCAAGAAAAGTGATGGTCACTGTGTGGTGGTCTAGCGCCGGTGTGATTCAACACATCTTCTTACCAAACGGGGTGAGCATTACTGCAGATGTGTACTGTGAAGAATTGAACACAATGATGGAGAAGCTGGCACATCTCCAACCAGCATTGGTCAATCGCTCGTCTCCGCTGCTCCTGCACGACAACGCGCGACCTCATACTGCACAGCAGACGGTCTCCAAGTTGCAAGAACTGGGGTTGGAAGCTCTCCGTCATCCGCCCTACTCACCAGACCTTGCGCCTACAGACTACTACTTTTTCCAGAATTTGGATAACTTCTTGGCGGGAAAAAAATTCAATACCCGAGAGGCAGTACAAAATGCCTTTGAAGAATTTGTTGCCTCCCGTCCAGCTGATTTCTTTAAGAAGGGCATCAATAAACTGCCACTGCGTTGGCAAAGATGCATTGATTGCATGGGTGATTACTTCGATTAATACAAATAAAAAATACATGAAAAAAATTAATTTAAATATTTTCATACAAAACGGCAATTTCATAGGTAAAGACCTAATATTACAATTAGATTCACAACCTCTGTTAGAAGTCGGCTTACAAATCAACTTAGTCTACTACAACGTATTTCCAACATTTCGTAGCCCGTAGCGCTACGCCGTAGCCCCGTAGCTCTGTAGCTCGTAGCACCGAAGCTCGTAGCTCTTTGAGACAGCCCGTTTAACAAGATAGTTAGTTTATCGCGAAGGCTGTGTTTTGTTTACGCATGTAAATTGATGCTATCATGGCCAAATTTACATATAAGGGTAAACAGATTGGGTAATCATTAGTGCTTTGCTTTTAATTTCGACCTCGCCTTGTTCCATGAAAGAGGGTTTTTTATTGTTGTGTGTTCATGACTGGACTGGTACGTAAACCTGGTAAAATCATACTTAAGTTGTTTATAGAAATGTTATTGGTTGCAAATCATCTACAAACATAATGGTGTAATGTTTTGATTGGCCAAAACTAGTTTGAAATTGAAATAACAAAACCAAGAGGCAAATAATATATGTACATAATTTTAACTTTGTGGATATTAATACTATCTAGGCATGGATAATAAAAGATGTTTAGCCATGTGTTTTTGGATATTCAATTAAATTCCCAATGACAACCAGAGATTTTAAAAGTTTAAATCTTAGATTGTTCAAAAAGAAACTGTATAAATGGTTAAGCAGTCATAATTTTTACAACATAAAAGACTTTTTTGACGGGAAACATTTTGTAATATAACCTAATTAAATATAATATAGTTAAAAAAATATTAATAATATTTGCATGCTATGATTTTAAGCAAAACATGTAAGCTCTATAATGCCTGTAAAACAACTTTTTACACCATGTTTTATGCAAATAAAAATTGATTGATTTTTAAATGCTGCTTAAAATCTTAGCATTTATATTTTGTTACAGTAACGGATAGAGATTTAAGGGGAGGTGTAATTTAAATGTGTAATAATTTGAAAAGGGGTCATTGTACTCATAATAATGAACAACTTTGACGATCGGACCAAATCTAAAATCGTGCATATGATATCAAATATTACCTTCATTATATCGAGTTATGCGAACTTAGCAGCTGTTTGTTTTCAAAGTCTTAGACTCTTCTTTACGGTCGCGATACAAGTTTGTGGTTTATTGTTAGTCAATGCTGTTAGTATCTTAGTAGCACGAAAAGAACTCTCTTGCTCTTTGAAAGCGTTTTGAAATTGACTCTTCCTGCCCCCTCCTACCCTAAGCTGTGAAGTTCAAGACCATCATAACAGGTTCTTGATCCCATGCTTAATCCCATATAACATATTTTGACTATATTTCTATCACTCATGCTGTTATTTTACATTACAGGATAGTGTATAACTGTGTATGTTATATTTTTTTGATGTGTAACTGTAATTTATTTGTCGTTGGTGATCCTTAAAATAAATAAATAATATATCAACTCTCTATCTATATTGAACTTAACAGAAAAGAACCCTATACGTAACGATCCGTTTTCAGTTACAGCGCCAACTGTGACCTCATCTAAACTAATATTAATTAAACACTACAAACTTACAAAGACATTGTGGAATTTAATTTTCATTTCTAAAACACAGAGACTGTCTTTGCAATTTATTAATTAATAACCCTGAAACGGCCACAAAAGGAGAATGGAATATCAGGTTTAATAATATTAATTAACATTGAATCTTGTTCTGTGGTCTCAGGTGATAGTGTTGCAGGGTTAGGATTTTTATCAGACCATTTTTGACTTTAAGGCACTTGTAAATGTGTTCACTTGTGATTTTGTCTTCACGTCGTGCTGGCCCAGTGGCCAAGCCTCGCCTCTCATTCACTGGGTTGGAGATTCAAATCACCCGGATTTGAATCTCCAATCCGGGTAACTACCAATGTGATTTTTTCAAGACTTATGTATATACTACTTTCTCAGTTTACCTTCGACAACACTGACATCGGTGAAGAGACATATCGTAATGGAACCTGGACTTATCTTTATATGTATAATACAATTGTAACAAGTCAATGTCTGTTCATTAGATATTGAAGAAAAACTAATGTGAGGGGTCTTTATAAGAACAACAGAAACCAAAACCATAGCTATGAGTTTTTTTGTCGGTCTGTGTGTTCTGATCTCTAAGAAACAGGGATAACTAGTTTAGAGATCAATGTGTACCTAGCCAAAGCTTCCTCTCTATGCATCTTTACTATCCTATCTATACTATCGAATCCTGGTATACCTATGTAGGCATTAGTTCAATAAATATTGTTTTTTTTTATGTTTGGACACGCATCACGCAAAATCTACTACATAGAATTGAATACCGTTTGCACCGATGGATTGCTTGAGGTCTAACTTAAAATATAGGCTCCGTTTTACCTCAGGTTCTATACATATAATATAGATTTTTTAATCTAATTCCACGCGTACGAAGCAGTGGAAAAAGCTAGTAATTAATTTATGTTGGAAAGCTTCAACTTGCTTCAAGCAAGACCGTATTTTGCATGATAAGCCTTTGTTCTGCAGTGGGACAATAACAGGCTGGAGGTAATAAATGCTAAAAAACGAACAGGTGACATCTTCAACTAACCCGCACAGGACCCTTATCCCTCCCTTGTCCCCCCTATACTCCTCACAGCAAGAAGGGCCGGGTCCCAGCTGTGGGAACATAGGCTGATTACTCATGTAGCAATTAATAGAATTGAAAACAACAATTTGGTACAGGAATATCTCGTTAGTAACAAATAATATTGGATTAATGTGAAAACATGTACAATGGTACATTTTGTGTTTCTGTTTTCTTTATGTACAGTGTCAATAAAGATCAAAATCATCATCATCATCTGCCTAGCCATTTTCCCAACTATGTTGGGTTCGGCTTCCAGTCTAACCAGATATAGCTGAATACCAGTATTTTAAATAGGCAGTCGCTCTATGTAAAATACTGGTATTCAGCTGCATCCGGTTAGACTGGTAGCCGACCCCAACATAGTTGGGTACGGTACGGTAAAACATAGTTTTAGTTTTTTAAGTCATATGTTTAGTTTAGTCTCAAACAATTGTTTTACCGTATTATTTTTTCTTACTATAAGTAGCGCCACAACACCCACGACTGATTCGCACATGCCCATTCGCCTCGCATACACCTCGCACATCCTTTTTTATTTTTTTGTTTGTATAGTTTCAAATTTTTGTGTTTATATTTCTTTTTATGTAAATAAATGCTTTTCTTTCTTTCTTTTATAATTTGTTACTGTTTTAGCGCAGTGGTCCTGGGATCAATTGTACACCCACGACCCATAAGTCCAGTTAGACTTATGAGGCCACCCTGCTCCAAATGAGAACGCCTACATATCAATCAATATTAGATTTGTGCTTGCGTGGGTGCTCCATCAGTCCACTGTTACCGGTGTAGTGCCTCGATATAGTGAGCGATATAACCTTCTCCTGTTTATGACACTACACACCCTTGCCTTTTATGTACACGTAGTTAGAGCAGCTATATAGGGCTGATGACTATGTGTTCCTCTTAAACTGATTACAAGGTTTAATAATATGATCTAAATGTTTTGGTTGTGACGGCCTGTGGTTCAGGAATCGCTTCTAGTGGACGAAGTTGTGGGTTCCAATCCGAATGAGACTTTTTCAATTTATATGTACTTACTGTACTTCCTAAATTTATCTTAGACATCTTTGAAGGAAAATGTTGTGAGGAAAGCAGGACTTCTAATGAATATAAGTCAAATCGCCAACCCACTTTGAGCAACCTTGGTGGATTAATGGCCTTCTCTGTATGAGAGTCTCTTCTCATACATAGAAGAGAGAAAAATGCCATCCTGGTATAGTCCCCGGCACGTAACTTGGCAAGAGTCGTTAGATGCGCACAAGTCGATTTTTAGGTCTTTTTGGTAGTCAAGCGGGACGCGGGGTATGAGGTAGCGTCAATCCGAGCGCGCGATTGGTGCAACAGTCGACTGTTGCCGCCCGAACTCCCGATTACACTTGCGTGCACGAAAGATGTACCCTGTGTTTTTGTTGTGTTTATGTTAAAGAGTTATTGTTATTGTTTTTAAATTTAATTTTTGTTACGAGTTGATATTATTGTTGTTGTTTTAAATTTAAAAATTAAGGCGAAAAAAGGGAAGGCCTTTTTTCGCATACTTTTTGAGCATACTTTCCTCGTATGCTCAAAAAGCTGCTGGCTGTTCGTGTATGTGTCACATACACGAACAGCCAGGCCATTTGAATGTTTGTAAACGCACCCACGACACAGGAGAAATTCCTAGCGTGGGGCAACGTTTAAAAAAAAAAGATAATATTTATAAGATATTCATTCGAATTAATTGAATTATAAATACAAAATACGTATTTTATTGCAATTCCGATACCTCTGGAACTTAAGGAACCTATAGTACCCACCATTGCCCACTTATGTGACTTTAGCACGACCCTGAATATATATTTTTATTCGACGGCCATTACCATAAGGGTCAACTAATGGTCAGAGTTTTCCGTGAACAGGGTCAAATAATCGCAAATATAACTTGACCTCCCGGTCTTTCCTTGGTCCAATAAACAGAGTATTCGAAGTATTGTATACAGAACAAGTATTTTACGACATTAAGGACTATGATAGTATGAAAATAAAAGCCTTCTATTGAAGGCACTTTCAATTTAGTTTAGTTCTGGTACCATCACACCTAAGTAAGAAAGTTAGGTATTGATAGGGTTGAAACAAAGAATAACCTGAAAGTCTGACTGTTTGAATAGCTTTATCTGGGAAGACACATAATACGTAACATCACGCCTGCTGTGCATGAGTAAGACAGAGATGTACCAGATGTAACTACAGTACCTACAGTACCTACACCCACATTTCGCTACTTATGTTTAAGTACCATGTAATGTGTGTAAAATACACGGTTGGCGCAGTGGTTGAGCCATCGGCTGCTGCGCCGCGTGTTGTGGGTTCGATTCCCGCGCGGTACAAATATTTGTATGACCTACAGGTAGTTGTTCCGGGTCTGGCTGTTTGTGAATGTGAGTTTAATAATATAAAAATGGCGGGCGAGCCTATTGCCATCAACTGGGCACAAGTCCAAACTCGTACTCGTACTCCTGAGGAACTTCAGATGGAAAATCCAATTACACTTTGCCTCACCCGGAAATCGAATCCTGATTCTAATGCTCAACAGTAGCACTTGCAACCACTAGGCCAACGACCTGCGTAGAAAAAACTCGATTTCAGCCATTTTGGTACGACTGAAAATTGATCCTAACATATCTGGGAAAGGGGTAACTCGATATTGGAGTAAGTTTTATATTGTTTTAGAATGTACATATGTACATAAAGGAGTATAGTACTCACGCATGGGGGGAGGGGTACATACTCTTTTTGCTTCGTTTACGTTCATACATCTGATCATACACGCACGCCAGTACTATGCACGACCTTTCTGAAGAATATCAGCAAAAAAAATTAAGAAGAAAGGTAAGAGCTTAAAATATCGCTTTTAAAATTATTAACCATATTCTCGGGCAGACGGGTGAAATAACGAACAGGGTACCACAATGCACTCTATGTACTGAAAAACAGTCGGTTTTTTTTTACCCGACTGTGAAGAACGACTTCACGGCGGAAAGCTGGAGACCAACTTCGAAGTCTTCTAATCTGAGTTCATTACATTCTACGTGCTTCCGACTGGATGCTTTAATGAAAGGTAAAGGGAATTATTTTACCTTTATTTTCGTTTCTGTTCATCGAGATGGCGCAGTAATTGAGGTTTCGCTTCTCATGCACTGATAAGGGTGGGCGTTTTGGGGGACTGTCTTATGTAATTTTTGACGTTCAAAACGTTCTGATTCTCAGCCTAATTTTGATTTGATTTTAGATTTTGACGATGCATGAGGCACTCTGCACCGCGTGTCGTGTGTTCGATTCCCGCGCGGTACAAATATTTGAATGGCCTACAATTAGTTGTTCCGGGTCTGACTGTTTGCGTATGTGACTTTAAAACGTTTGTAAAACGCACCCACGACACAGGTGAGATTCCTAGTGTTTTTTTTTTTTTTATAAATATAAAGATTAGAAACATCGGTGGCACAAAAACATCATAAGTGAAACCTGGACTTATCTATACGAATATTATAAAGAGGTAAAATTTGTTTGTAAGTTTGTATGTAGGGGATAATCTCCGGAAATAATGATCCAATTCTAAAAATGTTTTCACTGTTGGAAAGCTACATCAGTAAAATAAATAAATAATGCTGGACAATCCACACAGCATCATCTAGCCCCAAGCTAAGCAGAGCTTGTGTTATGGGTACTAGATGACTGATATATTTAATACATTACATAGATAGATATTTTTTATTATACATAGCAAAAATACCCAGAACACCCGGAACAAATCTTTGTAGATCGTACAAACATTTGTCCCAAGGCGGGAATCGAACCCGCAACCTCCTGTGTAGCAGGCGGACCTTCGCACGCTGCGCCACATAGTTCGTCAAACGATCATCGATAATGATCCAATTGTAAAAATCTTCTCACTGTTAGCAAGCTACATCAGTCGTGATTGCTATAGGCTATTATTTACAAAACTACGCTTTTGAGGCGATGTTAAAGTTAGAAGACCATTCGGACGATGTCGCGGGCGAAGTGCTAGTAATGAATAAAATCGCCATCCCGTCTTGAGTGAGCGTGGTGATTAATGCTAGAGCCTTCGCTATATGAGATGATACCTTTGCGCTTTTGACAGTAACAGGCTGGTATTATTATTTATTTATTTGTTTATTTATTTATTTATTTATTTATTTATTTATTTATTTATTTATTTATTTATTTATTTATTTATTTATTTATTTATTTATTTATTTATTTATTTATTTTTTTATTTTTTTATTTTTTTATTTATTTTTTTATTTCTTTATTTATTTATTTTTTTATTTTTTTATTTTTTTATTTATTTATTTATTTATTTAAAAAAGAAAACATAGACGACAGAAAGCTAATTACAAGTCCTCACGTACATATATTATGCATATATATTGTTCCATCTTCTCAGTTGGTTACAGTGAGCACTCTGGTTTTTATAATATAATAATAAATTCATTTATTTAAGTAACCAAGACTCATTTTGTTAGTAACAAATTACTATCTATGTATGTTAGTAGGCATATATTATATTACAAAATAATCTTAACCTAAGATAACATTTTTAAATTATCGTTGCCGATTTCACTTTGATATAAATAGAGAAATGTATTAAGTAACTTTGTCCACGTAGAATTTGACTAAATTTCATTTTTTTGACACAACCCTAATTCTTTTGCGAAAATAAACGTAGCCTTACTTACTCCTTAACACATCAGTTATCTGCCAGTGTCCCGCCAGTTCCGTCAAGATCGGTCAAGCCGTATCGGCGATTACAAACAGACAGTCAGACAATATTTTTTAGAATTATTTTTTTGTTATAACTACCATTTAAACTTGCATAAGAATTTAGTGAAAACCTGCAAAATTCCCGTCTAGATCGGTCCAGCCGTTTCGGAGATTACCTCAAACAAACAGACAGACATACAGACAAAACATTTTAGAATTGTTTTTTTTTGCCGTTTAAGCATAAGAATTTAGTAAAAATCTGTTATTTTACATAACAAATAAATCCCAAATCATTTATCAAATACTCAGCTATTTGGCCAATTTTTAACGAACAAAACTTGAACACTTTGAAGTCCAAAGACCAACTTAGAATGGTCCTATTTCACGTAATACGATGATGTAAAAAAACATCCCCATTTACACAGTTCGTGTGTGGAATTACATTGTATTTCTAATAGTGATTCTGGTATTTGTTTTAAGTCGCCTAATTGCGAACAGATTTATTGCCTCGCGACAAATGTTATCTACCGTGTTTGTCGATAGCAGACAATTTATTTACGATTCCCTCGGGGCTTAGATTTCATGCTGGTGGTACGACTTATCCATCATTCTTTTAATTCTTTTGGTACTATTTCACCCTGCCGATTTTTCTTCCTGAACAAGAAACTTAAATAGTTTTTGGAAAAAGTAATCATCATCTGCCTAGCTTTTTCTAGCTTAACTTGATGCAGCTGAATACCAGTATTTCACATGGAGCTACTGCCCATCTGACTTCCACAACCCACTAACTGGGAAACACGATACCCCTTGATAAGAATGGTTGGCAGACTTTCGGGCTTCTGACTACTCGTAATGACTGTCAAAGATCTGGAAATGACAGCTGGGATCAACGGCAATATGTGAGTATCATGTTTCTACACTTTAATATACATATCTTCTGAATTTTTTTTTGTTTGTTTTTCTACCTACGAGTATATCGTCTTTACATATAATTATCTGAAACATATTGTTTGACTTTGACTTGAAAAGTGAAGCAGGCAGGTCGGTGGATGGGTTCAATTTTGACGTCAGTTTCAATCTAAATCGTTAGTTCAGTAGCCTCCTACACTAAGTAATTTAAAATAGACGTCCTTTAAATAATGTTTAATGTGATTTTAACCAGATTTAACGGCTTTGAAACCCACACGTGCTGATGTTAGAAGTAAGAACAAACTACTACTTTACTATCAACCCCTTCATATAATTTCCTAATCACCCCTCCCTGAGTGTAGGCAGAAGTGATCAAGAAACTGTGTCAAACTGTGTGGGTGTTTACAAATGGATATGTGGGCTCGTCATTCCCCTTCGTTATTAGTTATTTCACAGATTTATAGATTATGTCCCACCGATTGTGGCTGGGTAAATAATTCTATCATCATCATCCTCTTGCCCTTATCCCAATTTATTTGGGCTCGACGCAACATGTCTTCTTTTTCCATAAATTTCTATTTGCCGTCATCTCAGGTAATTCTATCACTAGTTTATATTTAATTTATCTACAGTTTCCTTACATTTTCAGGCGTTATGGTTAGTCAGGAGCTAGAAGAAGAGCAGCTCGTGGCTATATAAAAACAGCCGCACGGGTTGATCCAAGGTAAATCTACGCTTCCCGAGGTCAGTCTGTGGATGGGTGACCTTTCGTAACATATCAAGACTCCTCCTTGTCCTGGAAAGCACGTTAAGCTGTTGGCCCCGGCTGTCATTTATAGATCTTTGACACTCGTTACGGGGAGTCAGAAGCCCGAAAGTCTGACAACCAGCCTTCCCAGGGGTTATCGTGTTGCCCAGTAACTGGGTTGTTAAAAAACTGGTATTCAGCTGCATCCGGTTAGACTGGAAGCCGACCTCAACATAGTTGGGAAAAGGCTAGGCAGATGATGATGGTTAGTCAGAAGCCCGAAAGTCTGGCCAACCAACCAGTCTTATCAAATGATATCGTATTACCCCATAACTGGACTGTAGAGGATAGTTAGGCAGTCGTTCCACGTAAAATACTGGTATAAATGCACCCTTTGTGTACATCGGTTTAGGTATATGACCATCAAACGATACTTTGGTGAGTGTGGAAACTGGTCGTAGTTCGTATACGAAAAAGTCCACTGTCCTCTTTTTAACACCTTAACTGCCAGACAACGGGACAATCCATACTATATATACAAATATATATATATTATATATTAATGTAATAAATGGTAAAGTGTGTGTGTCTATTTGTCCGTCTTTCACGCCTAAACCACTGAACGGATTTCGATAAAATTTGGCAGAGAGATAGATTGTACCCCGGAAAAGGACATAGGCTACTTTTTTTATCAACGAACCACGCGGGTGAAGCCGTGTGCCGAAGCTAGTATCGGTCAGTCATTGTCTGCCTTTTCCTAACTATGTTGGGGTCGGCATCCAGTCTAACCAGATGCAGCTAAATACCAGTATTTAACATAGAGCGTCTAATATTGTATATGTATCCTAAAATTGTGGCGCATTATCGCCTCGTGCCATTATGTGGGAGCTTTATTAAGGTCGGCCGGTACAGAAAGGTTTATTTTTCTAACAAATGGGATTGAGAACTGTTAAAACAAAAGAAAGGGCCAGTATATTGTTTTTAATTACATTTAATATCTTTAGTTGGCTGTTAACTTTATTTTGGAGGGTTAGCAGACATACTCGTAGACATGGTATTATAGTGTTTGAATAGTACATGGATTGGCAAAAGGCCTTCTGGGCACTTTTCCCGGTGACAGTGATGCGAATGAATACGAGTATTTCGATGCCCCGTGATTATTTCGTTTATTTTATCTTTTCATGTATTAATAGTTGTATCTTTGTTAAAGAAATAAAATATAATTTAGAAAATTGGTATTCGATCGGTTGTAGTTATGTGCAGATGCCAGCACATCAAGCTATACCGAACCGTGAAATATGCCCAAATGAACATGCAACCTTATTTTTTTGTATTAAACCTGAAAAACTATCAAAGAAAGTTAAAATATATTCATTCTTCATTTCTAATAGGAATCCAAAAAATATTTTACCTTTTTAATTTTATTTGTATACACTACAAATTGGCTAAGTAAAACAGCCACACGTGTTGATCGAAGGTTAAGCTACTATACTACTACTCTGACATACTAATCTACTATACTAATCTGTAGATCTTTGACAGTCGTTACGGGTAGTCAGAAACCCGAAAGTCCGACGACCAGTCTTTCCAAGGGGTATCGCTTTGTTCAGTAACTGGGTTGTGGTGGTCAGATAGGCAGTCGCTCCATATAAAACACTGGTATTCAGCTGCATCCGGTTAGACTGAAAGCCGACCCCAACATAGTTGGGAAAAGGCTGGGCAGATGATGACAGTACAAAGTCACTACCTCTTGTTATACACACAGACTATGACGTTCAGTTTCGTTTGTGAACGAGGGAATTGGGTGCATTGCCTTTGAACCCAGGACTGAAATTAATAGAAAAGTAATCAAAATCAAGTTGTAAGTCAAGATGTTATTAGACAGAACTATTACTTAACAATAACATTGGCATCTCTGACTTTTGAACAGAAGTGGCGTCTCGAGTCCGTCGACCTCATTCAACAGAATTAAATTTCACATTTAACCCTAAACTTAAGAAAGTTAAAATAAAATTATGTAAACAATGTTAAATTAAAGTTCTACAAAATTTTGTGTGGGCAGTAATGTCAATAATGAGGGGTTATTTGGGGTTATTTTACTCAAGAAGTTAATGGACGTTTTAGATAACACTTGCGTTTGTTAAGGCATTATTTTTGGTAATGCCTTGTGTAAGTATGAATGGGGTAAAAGAGATAAAGAAACAAAAAGAGAAAAGAAGAGAAAGGCCAAACAAACGATAGATGTACTGTGTGAAACGATATGGCTAGAAAGGGGGTGACTATTGGGATGATGGCAAATAGAGATCAATGGAAAGAGAAGAAATGAGGCGTCGACCCTAAATAAAATGGGGCAAGTGCAAGATGATTGTGATTTATTACTGAAAAACGGGCATCTGTTTGGATAGGCTTTACTCTAACCGTGTCAAAGAAAGCGGCTGTGACTTAAAGGCTGTATATTATTCAGTAACTGCTGCACATTTGTTCCAACTAGAGTGGGGTTGTCTTCCAGTCTACAGATAACAGTATTTGACATGAAGCGACTGCCTATCCTACCATCACAACCCAGTAACCGGGTAATACGAAACCCCTAGGAAAGTCTGGTTTTCAAGCTTTTTGGCTTCTGACTACCCGTAACAACTGTCAAAGATCTACAAATGACAGCGGAGACCAACGGTTTAATATGAAATTTCTCTAGTATAGAACATAAACATATAATAATAATAATACCAGCCTGTTACTGTCCCACAGCTGGGCAAAGGCCTCTTCTCATATAAAGAAGGCACGAGCATTAATCACCACGCTTGCTCATGACAGGTTGGCGATTTCAGACTTATATTAATTTTAAGTCCAGGTTTCCTCACAATGGATTCCTTCACCGATGTCAGTGATGTGCAAGATAAACTTAGAAAGACCAAATGAAAAAAAATATTGTAAATTGATTGGATGCCATTACAAATGCCTACTTATGTTGACGTTGACGCCGACCAATTGGAAGCATCTCCCAAGAGATACGATTCCACTTAGTTACTTAGTTATCTTTAATTAAATAACCAATCAGAAAACACTCAATCTGTAAGCCTATTCTCAATATTATCGTCGAACATAATTATTATTATTTCAACGAAAAATTTCTTCAAAGAAAATAATGAATAGGATTTTTTGTGAAGTTACATTGATAATATTAAAATGGACGACATTATTTTTAAGAAGTACTTTATTTTTTAATTCAAATTTTACTAACTTAAAATGCCTGTAGCTCATCATCATCCTCCTGCCCTTATCCCAATTTATTTTGGGTCGGCTCAGCATGTTTTCTTCTTCCATACATCTCTATTTGCCGTCACCTCTTTTCTTGCCATATCATCTTTCACACAATCCATCCATCTTTTCTTTGGTCTTCCTCTACTCATGTAACCCTGCACATTCATACTCAAAACTTTCCTCACAACATGGTCCTCATTCCTTCGCATCACATCATTAAAATGACTGTAAGTATATACTGATTGGAATCATCGACGCAGAACCCTGATGCTATGAATATAGTACCAATACATGATTGTTGAAAATTCGTTGACTGTTCCAAATGTTTAAGTTTCTAAGGTTCCATGCTTCAAAAGGAGAATTGGAACCCGTCTGTCTGTCAGTCAAGACCCCTTTTCTTAGACACGCGGATCTTGGGCGCTGACCTTGAGTTGTGCAGTAGTCGAGGCTCTCAAAATCCGTGCCGGTGCGGTACATTCTGCTTTGTGGTATCGTAAAATTCGACCACAGGATTGTGGAGAGTAAAACATTTATTCTTTAAATAGTTTAACGACATTGAAGCACGTCAAGCCGTCGGTCCCGGCTGTAATTTACAGATCTTTGACAATCGTTACGGGTAGTCAGAAGCCCGAAAGCTTGACAACCAGTCTTACCAAAAGGTATCTTATTGGCCAGTAACTGAATTGTGGAAGTCAGATAGGCTAGTATAGTCGCTCCATGCAAAATACTCTGGATTCTAGAGGTCAGATAGGCAGTTGCTCCATGTAAAATACTGGTATTCAGCTGTTTCTAGTTAAACTGTAAGCCAACCCCAACATAATTGGGAAACGGCTTGTCACGTACATGTAAGTATGGTTTTGTGGCATATGAACAATTACTGAAAAAAAAAAGAAAAAAAAGCTCGAATGTCTACATTCGAGCTTTTTTTTCTTTTTTTTTTCTTTAACGTGCTTTGTGTTTAGTAAGGAAGAAAGAAAGAGTAATTGTTGACTGTTAGAACAGTCAGTCTTACCAAGAGGTATCGTGTTGCCCAGTGCCTGAGTTGTGGAGATCGGATAGGCAGTCGCTATAGAGCGACTGCGAGTACAATTGAATACTAGTATTGTACATAGGTACAATACTAGTATTCAATTGTACTCGGTTAGACTTAAAGCCGACCCAACATATTCGGGAAAAGGCTAGACTAATCATGAGTATAACAACAATGATTTCAAAACCTAACTGATTTCCAGGGATCATTTTTAGCAGATTTGGCTGTATGTTTTTGTGAGTTTTGACGACACGGTTGGCGCAGTGGTTGAGCCATTGGCTGCTGCGCCGCGTGTTGTGGGTTCGATGCTCGCACGGAACAAATATTTGTATGACCTACAGGTAGTTGTTCCGGGTCTGGCTGTTTGTGTATGTGAGTTTAAATGTTTGTAAAGGCACCCACGATACAGGAGAAATTCCTAGTGTCTTTTTTTTTAACAAAATATAAGCAAACAAAATTGTGGGGCAACATTAAAAAAAAGACAACAAAAGAAAAACAAAGAAATATCTTACAAATTTTCAAACGCATGTTTATGTTAAGCATGAAAAAAAACATTCGAATATTTCTTTTAAGTATTTACTGTTCAACACAAATATTACATCTGGTAATTAATTGTTACGTGTATAACTTGAACGTTTGCCTTTAGAAACATTTTAATTGGCACAGTTCACATTCATATCGAAATGAAATTTTAATTAAGTAACAAATAACATAAATTACCTTTTTTACGACCTTCAAATTATGAAATAATGGAAATAATAAAATTAAGAAAAACATTATTTTTTGACTAGCCCACCAGCCCAACAACAGTTACTGGGTAATACAAGACCTCTTGGTAAGACTGGTTGTCAGACTTTCGGGTTTTAGACTACCCGTGACGAATGTCAAAGATCTACAAATGACAGCCGGGTCAACGGCTTAGCGTGTCTTCCAAGGCACGGAGGGTCTCGATATGATATGGCCGGTCCGAAATCCGCAAACAGACCTCACTAAACGTAGCTTAACCTATGATGTGAGCTATATGCCAATGAAACTACACCTCAATATCGATCCCGCCGTTTCGGAGATATGCTAAAACAAAGAGACAGATAAAATTTAAAAAAAAAATTTTTGGTACCACATACTTTCATATGCATTTAATAAAAAGCTGTAGTTTTAACATTACAAACAAACACTTCAATTTAATTCATTTGTATTGCATGTACCTACATAAATGTATAGATTGGAAGCATCGAATAAAATCACATTGAAATAACATTGAAAAATTTCAATGCAATTCCTCGAATCCCGTTCAAGGACTTTTCTGCGTCAAAGGCTTCGGTCAAGGTCAGGTCACGGCCACGGAACCTTTACGTAACCTGACAACTAAACAAAAAACTAAAAGAGTGAATTCTGTTAAAAACATCTTTTCAAAACCGATACAACTTTCCCTTATTATAACAACATTACGCATATGTTCCCCAAACGCTTAGACAGAGCCTTTAGTACAACACATTTTTCCACTTATGATTTATTCTCATTTGAGCGTGCCTAATATCATCAACTGGGCATAAATACAGACTCTGGGCTGCTACTGAGAAATAGCAGATGGAAAAACATAATAACACTTTGCCTGACCTAGGAACGAGAAGCGCTTCATTGAACATGATCATCATCTGACTAGCATTTTCCCAGCAATGTTGGGGTCGACTTCCAGTGTAACCGGTGCAACTGAATACCAGTATTTGCATGGAATGACTGCCTGCCTGGCATCAACAACCCACTGGGTTACTGGTTACTGGGCGACACGATACCCCGTGGTAAGAGTGCTAGTCAGATTCTCGGGCTTCTGTAACGACTTTCAGAAATATACAAATGATAGCCGGGACCAATAGCTTAGCGAGCTTTTCTAGGCACGGTCGCCCATTTACAGACTGACCTCAGCCTACCTATCTTAACCTTTGATTGACCCGTGCGGCTGCTTTCACTACCACTAAACATGATACAAGATGAATAAGACCAATTAGCAATTACTAGGAAACACTCCCATATTTAAGTAGATTTTTGATTAAATTCAGTATTCTAGAAAGGTGGTACAAAACTATGATTATACTCTAATTAAATAATAAAAGTAGCCGTTTCATGCGAACACCGAGCTCTTTCACGTGTTTGCAGAAACCACACCAAAAATCAACATTTGTGTTGAAATAATTAAAATTTAATTAAGCGGTAGCACCCACTGTTTGGCCTTGTAGATGAGGGTAGGCACACACTGAGGCGAAAGGACGTGGTTGATTGACATCGATGGGGTGTAATTTAAATTAACTTAAACTTCTGAGTGCTGTTTTGCAGTTTGAGAAGGTTAAAATGTCCTTGTGTTTCTTACTGCGCTGGAATGGTTAGTTTATTACTCTGATTTTAATCATAACAAAACGATACGCCTATATTCTATGAAGGGTGAGGCTGCGATGTACCCACCTACATTTTGCAAGTTTTTTTTTTTTTTTAAACGTTGCCCCACACTAGGAATTTCTCCTGTATCGTGGGTGCGTTTACAAACATTCAAACTCACATACACAAACAGCCAGACCCGGAACAACTATCTGTAGGCCAAATAGATATTTTTTCCGTGCGGGAATCGAACCCACGACACGCAGCGCAGCAGTCTATCGCTCAGCCACTGCGCCAACCGTGTCGTCTAAGTTACGCCAGTTTTGTCAATCGGCGAGCCAATTGTAGGCACAAACTCCAGGTTGCTACTGACAAATACCAGATGGATAAAGCCGAGACAAGCAAGACTTTTCTGGACTCGAGAAACAAACCCAGGACTTCATGCTCAGCAGCAGTGCTTAGGTACTAGACCAACGAGGCAGTTAGTTGTGGCTGTAATCTAAAAAAAAAAAAATTTTTTTCGTAAAGAAAACGTTAATCTATGCTCTTATCGCGTATAAAATCCCTATTTATTTCCTTAGAACTTAAACCAGCTTTTCCCACCGCTCAATCTCAATACATATTTATTACAGACACAAAGTTATGACGTATCAAGGATAAAAGAGCGTGAAAATTGAAATACGAGATCCCAATATAAACAAAACACTCCTATTTTTGCATAATCCGTTCGCCGTAGGGTCCCACACGTTACGTCGTAGTGGGCGGGGACCCTTAGCCGCAAATCATTTTTACCCATGTCGTTCGTAATAATACCCAAATGTTAAAGCACTTGACATTTAGAAAACTAGATATGTTATTCAATTGTGATATGTGAAAGGACTCTTCAGACTAATGTCTTACAAATATTATTCCGATATTTGAATGTTGCAAGTGGGACGAATCCCGATTTTACTAGTTCTCAGAAGAGGTCGTTATGAAATAATATGTTAAGGAAAGTGGGTAGGTAACACTTTGTTTACAGACTGATGTAACAACTGATTACACACAGGGTATTGTATTTAATTAAATTAGATAAATTTAATAAGTCACTTACACGAACAGCCAGACCCAGAAGAACCTGTAGGCCATACAAATATTTGTTCCGTGCGGGAATGGAACCCACGACACGCAGCGCAGCATTCAATCGCTGAGCCACTGCGCCAACCGTGCCAATAAAACAAAAATAATGTTGGAAAATTATTTTAAAAGTAAATCACAGCAATTTACTTGAACTGAAATTCCGTGATAATTTAGTCACAAGAGAAGCAATTAACTATCACTAATTACTATACATAAATGTTTTACAACCTACTTATTTTAGTTTATGTGGTCCAATACAAATAAAAAGGCTTAGTATACTTATTCATTTATTAAAACCTTATGCATAGTTAAATGGCGGCACAGTTGGCGCAGTGGCTGAGCGATTTGGCTGCTGCGCTGCGTGTTGTGGGTTATATTCCCGCAAGGAAACAATTATTTGTATGGCTTACAGTTAGTTGGTCCAGCTCTGGCTATTTGTGTATATGAATTTGAATGTTAGTAAACGCACCCACGATACAGGAGAAATTCCTATAGTAGGGCAACGTTTTTTTTTTAAATGAAAAAAAGAAAACTTATTAATTTATTAAAACTTTACGCAAAGTAAAAACGCAGTACAAAGGCGCACTTAATTCCTTCTCTTAATTATTTATTGGATGTTAATTAGCGTCCTTGCGATAAGAGAGCAAGACTGACACGTGCAACCTTATTTATGCACAACTAGCTTCCGCCCGCGGCTTCGCCCGCGTGCTTTGTTGATAAACAAGTAGCCTATGTCCTTTCCCGGGGTGCAATCTATCTCTCTGCCAAATTTTGTCGAAATACGTTCAGTGGTTTAGGCGTGAAAGACGGACAAACAGACACACTATTTCCCATTAGTATGGATCTTGAAATGCGTGGAGGGGCTTGACAGTGGTGAGGGCACGCCGGCAGTGTTGCCAACGTTTTAGCAGGACAGTATAGATGTAACACGTCTTAAGTACTGTGTAATAGAGGCCAGATATATGTACCATAGCCAGCAAGCTCTCCCAATCTGTCAAATTTCTTTGATAGTATTTCAACATTATAACAAAAGAATAAGGTTTATATTAAATTGGGAAAATTTGACAGTTTGGGATAGCTTGATGTGCTGACGGCTGTGCCTACTTAAAAACACAACAGATTGTATTAATCATTTAATAGTTATAAGGTAGCATAACATAGTAAAGTAACATTAAATAACAATTGCTTTTGCTTTTGTTTTATATTATTATTATCATTTTTGCGGTACGGTTGGCGCAGTGGCTGAGTGGTTGGCTGTTGAGCTGCGTGTACGCCCTGTTCCATATACCCCCCAATTATTTACCTCCGAGACTGTACATACTTACATAAAAATCCACATTCACATTTCCCGTAGTCAGTAGATCATAACTCATTTCAAATTGTCTGGTTAGTTTAAATTCTTCTCACATCGAAAAAGAAATTGCCATTCACATATTATACTTATAGTACTCGCATACCTAACAGCGGTACTACATTATATACTACATTAACACGTTCCGGGACACTTGACTATATTTGCAAATGTCATGATATGACACTTCAAAATC
Organism: Phlogophora meticulosa; assembly: GCA_905147745.2. Lineage (NCBI taxonomy): Eukaryota > Metazoa > Arthropoda > Insecta > Lepidoptera > Noctuidae > Phlogophora > Phlogophora meticulosa. The sequence continues at coordinate 13,156,750 of LR990524.1, forward strand.
CCATTATTTTGTCATACCGTCTACAGCCATATACATATTACATATATTTTTAAATTTTTTAATATGACAAATGCGGCCATAGACGTTGACGCCTATGGGCGGAATGTCATACCATAACTAATAATGAGTAACGTAATGAGACAGTGCGGCTACAGACGGTACCGTCTATAGGCGGTCTGCCATATTACATATATCGCACTGCTAGATTAAAACTGAGACAACTCAAAATACGAGATTGTTTAGTTACAACTCCAAAATACTAATTTATCAATAGAAAGTACTGATTCCTAGCCCCATTTAATATGCAGTGACATTCTACAACATGTCAATGACCTGCTATAAAATTACGTTTCAACTTGTCTTACAAAATCTAGAAAAATGGGTATTTTTCATCTGAGTACTGAAAAAAACAGTTTTTGGAGTTGTGTCAGTTTTGATCTAGGTGTGCGATATATGGAGATAATGTCATGAGGCGGTCTGTCCCGGAAACTGTTAAATTAATGTGAAGTATGACGTGGGTTCATTTTGTCATGATTTTTATCGATTGCTCCACATTAATACAGGTTCAACTTTATTGCAAAAGAATAAGGTTCATGTTCAATTGGGAAATATTGACAGTTTGGGAATGCTTGATGTACTGACGTCTGTACATAAACGCACAACCCGATACAATGAGATCAGTACATGATTCTGGACCCCTAGCGTCAAAATGTGATGTCCGATGTGGCGCGGCGGGCGAAGGTCCGCCTGTGACGCAGGAGGTGGTTCGATTCCCGCCTTGAGACAATTTTTTGTACGATATACAAAGATTTGTTCCGGGTATTCTGGGTGTTTGCTATGTATAATAAAAAATATCTATCAATGTAATGTATTGTATTAAGTATATCAGTCATCTAGTACCCATGACACAAGCTCTGCTTAGTTTTGGACTAGATGATGCTGTGTGGATTGTCCAGCATTATTTATTAATTTATTTTATAACAAAATGTTTTGTCGGTTACATGTCACATATAAATATTAAAAACATATGTGTACAGAAGGATACAAACCATGTCATGTGACATCAAATCGATAAGGCACCGCGTTTGAAGAGATTTCACGGTTTTTACAACATAATGTATGAATGAATCTGCGACGTAGATGATGCGCTCCGCTGGACCAAGCGACATCCCACGCAAGGCTTTAATGTATGCAGACAGCTGCTGTATTATTTTCACACCACCTGCTTGATAATGTCAAATTATTTATCATGTAAATCTAACCTAAAATAAGTCATTATACGTATGTACATTAATATTTCATTATAACCCGCTGGTCAGTAATTGGTTTGAATTTGGAACCACAACCAAAAGTTGGTTTAAAAACCAAAAAGCACTTATTTGACTATCGAATTGCTCTTTACTTTTTCACAGAATGTGTGAGAAATAGAGCATTCCTCTTGGGGATGAAGGTCTCTTCGTCTTGGGCTACCTTGAAACCCTTGCTGTATTCAAGATTCTACTCTAAATTGGAAACCTTCGTTACGCTCTGGATTCTGAGCCCTGACACAAGCACTGCTTTATGCCCTTGGTGAATAATCTACTATTACTAGCCGTGTTCCCATTGGATCGGTTTTCACATATCCAAAAAACGAGGACCTAACCTTTCCTTATATACAGAAGTATAAGCACCAACTTCCACGTTTATTAGTAGTAAAATTTCGATCTTATTAACAAATTGTCATTCCCTATTTCCCTTCAAGGAGACGGATTTTCTGAAATCCTTTGTAAAAGAAACTTCTGGGTGAAATTCCATGCTTCCAGACCCAGGCTGTACGTTTATGCATAAATTTATCTTTTTAAGTAGATTTTCTTAAATATTGCCCCACACTAGGAAATTCTTCTATGTCGTGGGTGCTTACAAATATTTAAACTCACATAAATAGCCAAATCCGGAACAAACTGTAGGCCATAGAAGTATTTGTACCAATTGGGAATCGAAGCCTTGACTCGCGGCGCGGAAGATTGATGAGAAATTTGAGATGGCTTCTTCTGAAGTGTTATTCAGGGTTCCTTTCAGATGTTTGTCTATTGCAGGCTCGTAATCAGTACAGGTGACCGGTTTATAGTAAAAGACCTCCCCTTTTACATGGGGCTTGTACATAACTGGCGATAAATAAATAAATAATAAATAAATAAATATTGCTGGACAATCCACACAGCATCATCTAGCCCCAAGCTAAGCAGAGCTTGTGTTATGGGTACTAGATGACTGATATACTTAATACAATACATTACATAGATAGATATTTTTTATTATACATAGCAAATACCCAGAACACCCGGAACAAATATTTGTAGATCGTACAAACATTTGTCCCAAGGCGGGAATCGAACCCGCAACCTCTTGCGTTGCAGGCGGACCTTCGCCCACCGCGCCACATCGGTCGTCAAAAAATCAGTGTACCTACTTAACCCTTCGGGTTTACAGGCGTGATAATATATAATAAACTTTGAACTCATTATGTTTTACGGTGCTTTATTCCATACCTAAATATTTTATTATTTACTTCAGCAGTTGCAATGCAAACCCCAAATAATGGTACCGATTTCACACATGCTTAAATTAAAAACGAATAAGCCTCATAATTACATCGTACCGAAGCACGTTCAAACAAGTTTACCCAAAGTAAAGGTCTCACCAAATTCATCGGTCAACGGCTTGTATATTAAAAAATTAAGTTAGGCGTAACTTGTTTTTTTTTGCAAGTCAACAAACTTTCTTATCTTTATTTTTCGTCATTCATTTTTATCTTGGCAATGAACTTTTGGAGTATGCAGACGACCGATAGCAATGTCGGTTGTATGGTGATATACAACACACGATATTTGGAACATTAAACAAAGAACGGGACTTTAAAAATAATGGTGGTAGTCCAGGCGACTGCGACTTGTCTACTTAATAGTAATCGCCCAGCGAAGTAAAGATAAGTGGGAAGTCGACCGTTTTAGCTCACTCTTTCTCCATCCAAACTTAAAATATGCTGAAACTGACTCTCCTCCGTACATACGTTTCTTTTCACGTATTAATATCATGTTCTTCTTTTTGAAAAACGTTGCCCCACACTAGGAATTTCTTCTGTATCATGGGTGCGTTTACAAACATTTCAACTTACATACACAAACAGTCGGATCCGGAACAACTACCTGTAGGCCATACAAATATTTGTTCCGTGCGGGAATCGAAACTGTGACACGCAGCGCAATAGGCAATCGTTCAGCCACTGCGCCTACCGTGCGGTCAGTATATATTTCGCATTAGGATTGTGTTCAGAGCTGGATCTATGCCCTCAAACATTTTTTATTTGGGCGTTATGGGTAACAAGACAGCAAGAAAGAGAAAGAAACTCTCAAGGAAACACATTCAGCCTTTATATTTCGAAATTCATCAGTTATAACTAAATCAAACACCGTCAATTTTTAATATACATCGAATTCAACAACAAATCGAGATGAATTAATTTTAATCTTGAAAAGATCGAATGCTCTGAAGATGGCAACTAATTTATCTTTCGTAATCCTTTCGGTGACAGATTTGTCACACAAACCTTAATTTGTACGTTAGCGTTCCTCTACATCTTAATTTGCTCTATCAAGTTGTTCTAAAAATATGTCGTCTTAAAATGAAGACAGGTGCTTATGAAAAGTATGGTCTGAACATGAAATTATCGCCCGTTCCACAAAAAAAAAAAACTTGAGAAGTGTCAAGGGACACTCGGATGGAACGAAGTTCCTTTTGTTATTATTATTTATTATGTACAAAAAACCTTTATACACTCAACAAAAATAATCGTCGCGACAGCACACAATGCTAAATAGAAAGACGAAACAAAAATAACTGGCTTGCTTTCTATGAGAGAGACAGACAGAGAAACACGCGCACGCCGCGCCGCACGGCTTACAACTACTTATAACAAAAAGTGTCGTTACAAATTTTCGTCTTATTTTTTTCCGTCTAGCCTTTTAGCAACGCGCGATAAGGAACTCCGGTCCAAAAATTAATGTGTTTTAGATTTTTGCACGGTTATATTTTCAACTCTCGTCTAAGCGCCAAGAGTTGAAAATAAAAAAGTGCATTTTCATTTAGTTGCCGTCTTGAAGGTAAGAACGGACAATTAAGTTTCTACAAAAAAGACAGAACCGCTCACCACAGGATTTATTTTGTGTTAAACACTGTTAGACAGTTCTAAAAAGGCTGTCTCGCGGCAATGGACCGGTTAAGCTAACTCTTTATTTTTTTCATTCACTCCTTTTCTCAAACGGATAAAAAGGAATGTCCAACACCAAGCAGACTGTGACTTTTCCCCACAAAAAGTTCCACCCTTCCTTAATTATAAAACGCATGTTCTCTGTCTGTCTATCCGTATGTGCGCTTTTAACTGGAGTAGGTATCACTTACCTTATTTTTATGCGTTTTCTTTGCTGAGAAGCTGAAGAACGTGTGAGGAAGGGTGATCTGCCTTCATGTGATGAGATGATACTAGGGTACCACTACTATTTTAGTGTTAAGTTTATAAAATTAATATTTCATTGTTTTTTTTTTAATGTTTATACTACTAAGTAAGACTTTTGTAACAAACAATCATCTGATTCACCTTTTCCCAACAATGTTGGGGTCGCCTTCAAGTATAAACGAATGCAGCTGACTACCAATATTTTACATGGAGCGACAGCCTTTCTGACATCCACAACTCAGTAACTGTGCAATAAGATAGATAGCCCTTGGTAAGACTGGTTCTCAAACTTTCGGGCTTCTGACTACCCGACCAACGGGTTAGCGTACTTTCCGAGGTACGGAGGAGTCACGATATGTTACGAACGGTCACCCATCCACAGACTAACTTCGACAAGCTTAGCTTAACCTTCGATCAACCCGTGCGGCTGTTTTTATTTACATACGAGCTCCTCTTTTAGTACAAACAATATGGGCAACAAATAATAATAATGATAGTCGAAGTTGCTGTTGACATCGAGCGGTCATCAGCAGACGTTGACCAATTTCCAAACCTTCAAAAACTTTCATCTCCACCCACTTCTAAGATAATTTCGAGTTTATTCAACTAAGTTAACGCCTACGCTTTAACATTGCCATAGACAAGGCGCACAGTAGAAATGAACAGTTTTATTAATCATAGACATATCAGTTTTTTCTTTATGTCCACTTCACATTTTCAGGGATCAGTACCCGGAACGTGCCAACGGAACCCTAATGCTGAGCCTCCACTGTCCCTGTCTAGCCGTCTGTTTGTTAGCGGGCTGTATCTCATAAACTCTAATGGGTAGACTGATAAAATTTTCACAGTGTGTTTATTTATATATATATGCTATTGTATTGAAATAATAAATTGAAGTAAAGGGCTCCCCATACAGTTTTGTCTTCAAAATCCTAAAAAACATTTTTATTACATTTTCACTATGAGTCAATTTTGTTGGGAGTCGTTTCTGCCAAGCGCCATCTTTGTTTACATGGAGTAAACAGTATTGATTAAATCTTACGGTTACGGCTAATTTTAATAAAGTATCGCAATCCCAATCGAGAGATCGACCTTTGTTTGCTACCAATCAATGCCGAGTTTTCAATATGTGACATTGGAAGGGCGACTCAGAAGCAGCATTTTTTGAACTCCTCGCCAGAATCCATGGTCCCCACGAATAACAATGTAACGGTCTTCAAAGGGAGCGTAAATTGGTGTTTTTAGACAAGTCCTAGACCTCATCATCACTCAACATCAGGCGAGTTGTGGTCAAACGTAAGCCTATAAAGGAGCGGAGCGTCAAGTCGATGGTAGCGGGGCGGCCATCTTAGAATTTTATTCTCTTCTTGGAGAGCGGTCGCCTGCGCATCACGTTTTTGACAAATCGCTATCCATCGCCTTAAACACAGTGTATTTTAAAGTTTATTTATAAGTGTTGATCAGGATATTAGTGATTAACATTTACGCAATTGTAGAATTATTTTGATGTTATGGAAGTAAAATCGTTTAAGTTTCGATGACGTTTAATTTAAATTAGTATGTTTGGACAAATGCACGTTGCAAGATGGATTCTGATGAAGGCCGTGAGCTCACATATTTTTTTCGAAGGGTTTAGCGCTGATAGTCGAAAAACAGGTTACTGCACAACTTACACTGGCCGAAATAACCCTGTTAAAATATTTTGTAACTTACGTCTAAGTTTCTTTCAATAAACAAGTTTTTTTATTTATTATCTATCTCTCCATTCAGTAAATTTCTTTTATAAAGGCGCCACCTCCATACTTACTTACCCAGAGCATTTATCACAGGCTGGTTCACTTGACCACCCCTGCTGGGTTCAAACACTTGAGATCTATTAATGTACGAATGCAGTCTTGAAGCTAAGGGTGTTGACTTGCTGGTCAGCTGTTAAAAAGGACTTCTTCAATGTTGTAGAAGCGGGCATTAAAATATCATGTTTCTTCAGTAAAATTTATTTTCTCAACTTAAAATAAAAGAAGGGTGAAAATTTAGGGTTGTATTTATCGTTAATGCCACATATTTTAAGCCAAAAAAATAAAACAAAAATACAGAAAAAAGTTTGAGGTGGATTACCCTTATCACTTACACACACACACAGGTTTATGAAAAATAGATTACGACCAAATCTCAGACCTACCAAAAATAGATTTAAAATTTCATAAAATCGATCAAGCCGTTATTGAGTATGGCAACTAACATTGTGGCACGAGAATTTTATATATATAGAAATATTAATATCCCTTAATTATTAATTTGTTGACACTTTATAATGTTATCGACAACATAGATTGTTTGACTAAAATATATTTCAAAAGTCTTCTTATTTATTTTTGTTCTTCCCTCCCTATCAATACCATTTCTCGCACTTTTATGTTCTTCAAAAATATTAAAATACATATTCAAGTTTCTAAACTTTATTTCACGATCTCAGTTTTTATTTATCACAGTAACAAACGCAAAAGCTGCCTTACATTTTTAAAGTGAAAACTTTTGTAGCCGCGTTAAGCGATTTTTGGTAGGGACAAAACGTACGGGTTTGCGTCACCGACATGCTAATGTGACGAGTTGTGACCGTTATTCCAATGTTTTAAGTTTTCAATCAAAGTCAAAGTCAAATCATTTATTTCAATGACACCATTAGGAAGGCACTTTTGAACATCAAATTTAAAAATGGAAGGAAGGGGCAATCAGATTGCCCCTTCCAAATGGTAGTTTTGTGTGGAGAAGAATAGACAAGAAACCAACACTTGTATTTTTAAAATAGCTCTTAGATAGTACTCACCAATCCCCATGACCGCCTATTTAAGTTTTTGTCCATTAATCTAAGGTTACAATAAAATAATTGCCCAATAAAAATAATACTGCCCAGCCCATTTCCGCATAAATTTGTCTTATGAACAGTAAGCATGGTATGGAACTGCGTAAATAACTAAATAAGTAAATAGTCGTCTGTACAACGCAACTTGCCAGGAAGCTGATATCGACATCTTCAATACTAGTATCGCTAATTTGGAGAAGACTTAACCCAATAGCTTCTTCGACCGTATTTAGTATTTTTTCTGTTTGGTGTTATATTATATAGTCTTAGTAATTTTTTGATGCCATATTATTTATATACTAGATGTGGAAACTTGTAATTGGCCATATTTTGTCTAAACTTATGCTCACTGTCTGTTTAGCTGTAAGTTTGACTAAAAATGTAAAAAATAAACAATAAAATAAAGCATAAAATCGATACCACTTGATATAGACGCCATTGATCGTCCTCCAGCGGTCAGTAAACCTCGACCAGCAAATAACGAGGACTTTTCTTTCATTAAAACCTTACCCACGCTTGTGTTGCTTTTAATACAAGATTTTTATTACCTTGTAATGTTTGTATTTAGGTTGTCGCCAGAACGAACAAGCCATTTTTTGTTGGTCGTTACATTTTAACTTAACTAAAAAAAAACTACTATGTACATGAAAAGTAAAACAAGAAACACAGGGCATCGAAAAATTTATTCGCATCGCTGTCAACGGGAAAAGAGCCCAAAAGGCTGGCAGCATTAGCACGTTGAATTCTTTGGCCAAAAAAAAGACCAGCCCTCTGGCCACGTCAAAGGTCGACCAAACACTTCGCGATGTCCCGAAAAAAAACAGTACACGGATGGCCCTAGTGTTTGAACCCCAAACGGCTCAAATCCCAATTAGATTGTTATATTTTAGCCGTTTGAGGTTTTCTGTACCTGCATCAGCCCCACCGGTACAATCCGCCGTTCTAGGTAGATGGTATGACGCAAGGGCACACCAAATTATGGTCACTTCGTCTGGTCTCTTCCCATTGTTTGACCACTTGATAATCAGACTCTGACGTCATAATCATCATCATCTCAGCAGAGACGTCCATTGCTGAAAATAGGCCTCCCCAGGCGTTGCCACATCGACCGGTCGTAACGGGTTCTGTGAATTACGAACTGATTATTAAAATTATTTATTTGTTCGAAAGGGTTTCTCAAGGTGGTCCCATTGTCACTAAGTCAGGATCTGAATTCGAGGGAACTCGTCAAATTATAATTTATTATTAAAGACAGAGCTATAGTGATTTGGAATGTCTTTATAGATGATGCATTGGCTCTCGGAAAGCACGATTTGGTGAAGCGGAACTGATGATGAAAGACCAAATGGTCCAACGTCCACTAGGTACCTGCTAGATATTTTTCCGAAAAGCCTTTCAAACTAATAAAATCCACGGGGTAAGCCTAAATATGAATGTGTTATTTTATTTGTTGTCATGGCAACCTCAACTGAAAACCCCGGCATGGCGCGACAAATGTGTATCATTCATCTCGTCCAAACAACACATTTACATTCAGGCTCACCTTCGCATTGTTTCAGCGATGGTACCTTCATAATCTTTCCCATACATTTGTAAATCAGCATAAATATTAAAAGGTTACTTAAAAGGAACACATGGGAATTACCTTGGTTGTTTTTTGGTTCCCTGTTCATACACATCATCTGCCTTGCCATTTCCAGCCTTTTCCCAACTATGTAAGGCGGCTTTCAGTCTAACCGCAGCTCAATAACAGTGTTGCACATGGAACGACGGTCTATCTGATCTCCACAACCCATTAACCGAGTAACACGATACACTTGGAAAATCTGCAAACATCACAAGCCATCATACAGTTCTCATAATGTTCCTACCCATAATCTGTGTTTTGTTTACTAACATTTCATGAACTATGTTACTAAAAATTGGGCCTAGCTGCCATAAATAAATAAATAAATAATTATTATCTTAATTTAATTAAGATCGTCACAGCATGTCTTCTTCCAGACACCTCTATTTGCCGCCATTTCAATAGACACCTACTTTCTAGCCGCGTGTTCTGGGTATTTGTTATGTATAATAAAAAATATCTATCTATGTAATGTATTGTATTAAGTATATCAGTCATCTAATACCCATAACACAAGCTCTGCTTAGCTTGGGGCTAGATGATGCTGTGTGGATTGTCCAGTTTAATGTATTTATTTCATCATCATCATCATTTCAGCCGAAAGACGTCCACTGCTGGACAAAGGCCTCCCCCAAGGATTTCCACAATGACCGGTCCTGCGCCTTCCGCATCCATGCCCTTCCCATGTATTTATTTATATTGATTTATTGATTGGTTATATGCACACAGCACACAAATTTACAGAAGTGCACTTAATGCCATAGGCATTTGACATTCTTGTGACAAGCAACAGTACTGCTATAAATTATAATCTTCGCCTAAAAAGCTCACTATTAAAATGCCCACAATCCCTCTATCCTTGACTCCAGTTTATGACGCCCCTTAAACCCGGTTAGATTAGCTGCTTATGATTATTTTATCGAGGTAATAAGTAGTCAAAGAAAGGAGGTTAATAATACTTGGGTATATTATGTTTACGCAATAATAATATTGCTATAAGGGTACAAAAATAGATGATCGTGGATATTGACGTAATATCGCGCCTGTGTTCTTTGCAGAGCACATAGAGTATAAACACATTTAACCAATTATGTTTCAGTCCCATTTAATAGGGAGTGAGCCTATTGCCATCAGCTGGGCACACATCCAGGCTGCTGCTGAGAAATATCTAATGAAAAATCCCAAAAGCATATTCGTCGACCCAGGATCGAACCCTGGACCTCATGCTTAGCAGTCGCGTATGGGACCACTACAACAAAGAGGCAGTCTACATTGGATAAGGGATATTGTTAGATACAAATTAATCTATACTGTTGGGATCATCTTTTAAAAATTGTAATGTAGAATAACAGTCTACGTTGGGTGTAGACGCCCTAGAATGAACGTGCGGCGTACTCGTAATGTAAATTTGAACGATTTTTATATTGGAAATACTCGATCGTACACAATATTTATTTAGTTCGTAGACTTTGTTGATACCTATGAGAATGGTATGGATACCAGTGCTCTGTGTTTTGTGCTTGTCGCATAAATTATGCTTTAAATGCTACAGAACACTTTTGTGCCCAATTGGTGGCAATAGGCTCGCCCCTTAATACATCGGAGTTAAGCATATCTGGCGGTACGTGTGCTATTTGTGAACAGAGGTTCACAAATACGCCTGTATTCCCCTAAAGGTTAGGCCTCTGCCTAACCTTTCAGGAAAAACAGGCGAGGACGTAATCGAGCCGAGAGTGACTACTATTCTTATAAGAAGAATTTAATTGTCAAACTCATGAAGAATGCCGCAAGCGGTAGAAACAATTATTTTTCTTGTTTTTTTCACTTTTATTAAATTTTGACGGCTTTGAAGAGACGAATTTTTACGCTTATTAAAGAATGTTTTTCAACACACTTGCGAAGACGAAATAAATTCATCAGATTTAATAAAAAATTGTGTTGTTTTCTACTTTTTGTTAAATTTAAATTTGCACCTATGTTTGTATAATATTATTGCATGTTCACAATAAACCACATGTTTAACAACATGAAATAATACCATAGTTTGGGAAAACCAGACAAAAGGTGTTATCACTATATACTTAGTATAAAACAGAGTCCCCCGCCGCGTCTGAACGCGATAAACGGTTTTCACTATACACAATAGCAAAAGTGCGAAACGAGAAAGGTTTTTGTATGTAATTTATCACGGGTGAAGCCGGGGCGGATCGTAAGTGGATTATCTTACATAGGTTCCTTTCAAAATCATTAACTTAATGTAGTCGGGTAAACAATTCAGCAGTGACGACACGGTTGGCGCAGTGGTTGAGCCATATGCTGCTGCGCCGCGTGTTGTGGGTTCGATCCCCGCACGGAACAAATATTTGTATGACCTACAGGTAGTTGTTCCGGGTCTGGCTGTTTGAGTATGTGAGTTTAAATGTTTGTAAACGCACCCACGATACAGGACAAAATCCTAGTGTGGGGCAACGTTTTTTAAAAAAAAGAAAAAAAAAAAAAAAAGTGACATTTACAATCGTTGTAATAACTCTAGGCTATATCTTCATCTGTTTCGTGTGCTCGAAAGTAAAAATCCAGTTAATGTGTAATGCTTTCATCATCTGCCTAGCCTTTTCCCAACAAGTATAGGGTCAGGTTCCAGACTAACCGGATGCAGCTTGTAGCGACATCTATCTCACCACATACGAACTAAATCTGACGTCTCCTACATCACTATATTAAAGTTATCCACGCGACTGAGCATATATATACGAGCCCGACATCAACCGTCGGGCAGTAACCCACCAGACACAACATTCGTCTGGACGGATGATCCTCCCTTTCCAATGGTGGATGAGGAACTTTACACCCTGTTCCTCATACCTCCAAATTGGTGACCCCGACGTGATTTGAACACGCAATCTTCTGATCTGGAGAAATAATAATCACATAAACCAGTATATTACATCGAGCGACTCCCTATCTGACCACCACACCCAACTACTTGGTAGCACGATACCCCTTAGCCAGACTGGTTGCTAGACTTTCGGGCTGTCAAAGATCTACGAATAACAGCCTGGGGAAGCGGCTCAGTGTCTTCCGAGACACGCAATGATCTCGAGATGTAGTGGATGACCCATCCAAAGGCTGTCCTTTGCATTATTGACCTGTGTGGCTATTGTTACTTAGCAACGAGCCCCTAAAACGCCTAGTGATCTATGAAAGAAGTAAAGAAACCTAATCATACAGAAGTTCAAACAGTGGTCGCTAAAAGAGTCTTTGATCCTAATTTCGATTCCACCGTACCGTACACGACATTAAATCGGTCGAAGTAAAAAAAATGCGAAAATATTTTGTTTTCCATCAAATAGTTTGCGGAAAACTGTGCCCAATGGCCAGGATCCTAGTCTATACAAATAAATTAATTGATGTGTCTGTTTGTAATGTCAAAATAACTGCTTTATACTAAACGCATATAATAAAAGTTTACGATAGTTTTACAAAAAAAAACCATTTCTACAATGCTTGCCTGTCTGTTTGTTTGTTTCAGGTAATCTTAGTAGGTAACTGTCACTCACCGGTAGCTGATGTGATGAAGAGTAACTTTGGTAATTTTATTTTAGAAAAAGAGTTTGGGTTTCTTGAAATGACGAACATGAATGCAAATATGTATTTGTTTCTTACCATTTCACAACTTAACGGCTGAACGGATTTGGATAAAATTCGGTAGACGGATAGAGCATTACCTGGTTCAGAATAGCATAGAATACTCTTCACTGTACACCATAAAAAAATACAAATAATAACTTTAAGAGTTACTTGGGGTGTTACAATATCGTGTTGCCTTATCACTAAAAGCGATCTCTAACAATCAACCGTTAGTTTCAAGACATAGGATACTCTTTATCCTGGAAGTATACGCCAACCTCCACGTGGGCGAAGCCGTGGGCAAAAGCAAGTTCCGAATAAAACCTAACAGAAAATTTAAATAACGAAGTGCGAAGTCCATTTTTTCCCGGAGACAAGAATAGACAACGGTGCTTGGTTGGTAGCTAGTGACTCGTTCGAATCATATTGCTAGTCTAGTGACTTCGCGGCAACCATTGTGTTGTCATCTGAAAAGCAGAATGCCCTCGTTTTAATGTTTTCCAATACCGACTATTGACAATGGACAGGGAAATTGATGGAGTAGGGATTCATGTTCAAGGGGTGCGTGGCGGCAGCCCAGAAAATTCTAATCTTCTCAGGTTTTCTGCAATTTGCAGTTCAGTATAATTTTATTGAAAAAGTTATTCGCGATCTTAAAAAAACATGCATTTCTCGAAATATAATCATTTTAATAACCATTGCAGATCTCTAAAATTTTAAAATTGTGGCCAAATGTAATGATTTCATGAATTAGTCATTCAATCGAACAATTGGAACTTAAAAGTCGTATAATTATTTAAATTATGAATAATTCGTGAAAGACACATTTATTACGGTCCTGAATGACTTATAATAAGATAGAACCTGAAGATATACCCTGAGCTACATATTGTAAAAAACCTTCGAGAAAATGGAATTTTGCTGGCTACCATTACGCATACGCTTTTTATTTTTGAGGAAACTAACGTTTCTCAAAAAGGTTTTCAAAACCAAAAAGCATATACATAAAATATAAGCCTTTATTAACTTTCTAATTTCGAACTACTTTCTAATTTTGTTTTTTGTTTCTTTAACATTATACTCGTAAAGTTAACATTATTGAAGTCAATATACTGACGAACAAATCATGTAAAACTTTCGATAATTCAATTTTAATAGCTCGAACATTTAAGTATTAATAATTGACTTAATTGACGTTAGAAAATTGGTCTATAATCAAATTCCGTACACGAACAAATAACTGAATCATCAAACTAAAATGCACGTGTGTATTCATAATAGTCACTTATAAACTTTATTGTATTATTGTAAGAGGTTTAAGTTTGTCTTTAAAGGGGCAATAGAACTTTTAGAGGACTGTCTTGTCATCGCAATCGCTACTTTAGAGGTCCTATTACATGGAGCCTAAACATAATTGGCTAATTGTGTGTGCTTAAGGTATATTTAATCCCACATTTCGACAGCTGTCTCGATTTACCCGACTTTAAAATAAATAAAAATAATGCTGGACAATCCACACAGCATCATCTAGCCCCAAGCTAAGCAAAGCTTGTGCTATGGGTACTAGATGACTGATAAACTTGATACACACATGCTTGATATACATATACACTACATTGATAGATATTTTTTATTATACATAGCTAATACCCAGAACACCAAGAACAAATCTTTGTAGATCGTACAAAAATTTATCCCAAGGCGGGAATCGAACCAGCAATCTCCTGCGTCGCAGGCGGACCTTCGCCCGCTGCGCCAGGTCGTGAATGACTATTTCATTAAATCATGCTATTTGATGTCAATTTTAAGTAAGGTCTAACGAAGTACATGTTTATTTGGGTCGCGTATTTTTTTTTTAATACCTCATAACCCACAAATTGCAAAACAACGTTAGAGATTGCATTTAGCTGGCTATCTTAGCGCATCTTTCTTAACAAGATGGGGCAGCTTTCCTTATAGTTTTATAGGAAAAGCAGATATCATTTATTGCTTAACTACATTTTGCCATTAGTGATCAATAAATCTATACGAATTAAACAATGACAATCTGCTACCAGTTAGTAGTACGCAGTCGCCTGTGGTGCCTGTTATCATTTTCCCCTTGCATTTCGCGTTGGCTCAAAACTAGGCAACTATGCCCTCTAGACAACAAAGAATAGGAATTCCACAAGTCAAGGAGCACAAAAGAATGTCAATAAGACTCACCACGCAAGAAGACACAGCTATTAATATATTGGACTTGAACATACCAATGTCAATAATGCATTAAGTTCAAAGTCAAAGTCTAATCATTTATTTCAATAACACCATTAAATAGGCACTTTTGAACGTCAAATTAGAGATTAAAAAAATATACTTAAATGATTCCAGTTGCCCCTTTCAAAAGGCAGTTTCGTAAGTAGACGAACGTACAATAAACTCCACACTTACAATACTATTTTGTATAAATAAATAAATGATTTATAATAAATAATAAAAATACATTTATTTTTCTTCCACAAATAAATGCAAAAAAAACTTCATACTTGAAAATATTAATGATTATTTATTTGTGGGAGACTGGTGCCTAAACTAAGCTGGTGCCTGTATTTTAGGACACCAGGAAATATCAATAAATTCATATAGTTAGTATTTATATAGTTAGTATAGCTGTTGATAATGCACTAACAAAAAGAAATTAACACCGAAAATTCAAGCCAGAAAAACAATATATCCCATTTTACCAGAACAAATGCATCTCTATCCCATTCGCTATTCCATACTCACCTCACTGGCCATCTGTTCATTTCTCTCATTCCGTTGGCGGTCTCTGAAAAAAAAAAAACGCGAGAGAGAGCTCCGCGAACTTACTATTATCTTTACATAAAAGATTTCTTTAAATATACTATCTAAATACCTAGTCTAGCATACTTTAGTTTCCATCATTATTGTTTTCTCGTGATTTAGATTTTATTTTTCAGACAGGTAAATTAATTTATTACAATGGCTTGTTAAACATGGAAGCACCGGGGGGTTTCAGAACGACATAACCTTATTGGTAAAGGCCTTCAAAAAGGTTAAGCGAAGCTCGTTATCGGCGCACGTGTATGACCAATGATGACGTAGAAAATGTATGAAGGACGTATTGACGGAGTAAGGGAGGTAGCACGTGACGTTCTGTTGTTGCTGACAACCTTCATTTATTTATTTAATACTCGCATTTTGCCCGCACCTTCCTCCTCGTGTATTTCGTACTTTTGAAATACATATTTATATCAACATCATCATCATCCTCCTGCCCTTATCCCAATTTATTTGGGGTCGGCGCAGCATGCTTTCTTCTTCCTCTCTACTTGCCGTCATCATCTTTCACACAATTCATCCATCTTTTCTTTGGTATTAGAAACATTTATATGGGTCACATAATTTTTTTTAGTACCTCACAACCTGCAAATTGCAAAAAAAAACGTTACAAAATGCATTTAGCTGGCTATCGTAGCGCGTCTTTCTTAACAGCTTTTCTTATTGAATATGTTTATAGGAAACGCAGGTATTTATTGCTTAACTACATTTTGAACTTTAGTATTAACCCTCCGGGTGGACGGGATTCTAAGTTATATTTTATTTTAGAAACAACGCTTACTCGCTGGTAATGTAGCTTTTTACTGGTGTAATATTTTTATTTATCGGTTCAGCAGTTTCTGAGTTTATCCATTAAAAACTATCAAAACTTTCCTCTTTATAATATTAGTTTCGAAACAAGCACACAAACTCCAAAACGGACTTAATGCCATAGGCATTTTCTGCCTTGGGTGATGCAGAGACCAACATTATTGGGAAAAGGCGTGAGTTCGTGGAGCATTCTTTGTCATTTATAGTTTTAGTCATGTCACTGTTCGATCCCAACAACATGAGATGGTGTGATTATCTTCCAATATACTCATACAAAGTTAGCTTGTTAAAAAGGCCTGCCTCTTCTGTTTATACACGCGTCTATCCTCTGCGATTGCGGGCCAGTCTATTTGGTAGAAGTCAAGTTCAAAGACGATGCTGTAGGGAGCATCGTCTTTGTCTGCCGCGATTTCGCCTGGCATTTAATAAAACCCAATCAGTGGTTTGTTTAACTCACAACTCATTTGACTCAGGATGCTTCATGGTTCGCTGGCAAACTCGAGCTTGTGATTTTCTTGAGCTTTGCAAACAATCTTTCCAAATAAAAACGAAAAAATGGCGCGTATTATTGAACTAAGAAGACTTTTTTAACTATTAGATGCACTACCACTATCGAGTAGAAAGTAATTGTTTTGCCTTTCAAAATATCAGTTCTTGTTTTAGCACCATCTACCCAGCCCTTTCCCAACTGCGTTGGGGTCGGCTTCCAGTGTATTTGGATGCACATGCTGCTTAATACCTACCAGTATTGACATAGACCGACTGCCTATCTGATCCCCACAACCCATGCAAGCACCATCTTAAATACTTTTACTCAGTTTCATCTGATTAAACTGGAAGCCGACCAAATAGTTGGGAAAAGGCAGATGATGACTTTTTAAACAAATATTCCGACCTCAATTGTGACGAACGCCTCTTTCGTCCCATTCAGCACAGTATATCTACGTTCAACTAAAACACTTGTACGTACTGCACACAGTATTGAATAGCTCTTCAAACCCGAAAGGCTTTTACAGCGGCCCGTTCTGATAATATTCGTCGATAACATTGAAAACTGACTCGATTGTGAATCGAACCGTCGAACTATTGTCTCGATTGTAACGAATATCGATTGTTATCGGTGTGGCCGTCAAACTTTGTGCCGAATGGTTAATTACGTTTGATCTGTTTTGCCAATGTTGATTTGTTGTTATAAATGATCTAATTTATAGGATGAAATCCGGCGAACTGACTGTGGCAATGTTTTATTTTTAGGACATGCCCGCCACACTATTCTCAAACCACTGCAACTCCTGAAACCAACAGTGGCGGCCACCGTAAAGAATGCCGATGGAAGGAATGGAGAAAGGCCTTTGCCCAGCAGTGGGATAATTCGGGTTAGTAATGAAATAAGGATTGGATAGCTGTGTTCTAAATTATCTAAACATTTGAAATACACGGATGTGTTGCCTTGTTATGACAATCAAAAACAACTTGCAACCCGTTTTTGTGCAGGCTTTTTCATAGAAAATAACAAATTACTCTTTATTTGACACCATATAAACTTACAAAATAATAACGGCCTGCAAATGAAAGAACCCAACGCATTGACCGTTTCGGGAATCAAACCCAGGATGTCATACTCAGCTGTATGCCGTAAGTGCTGAAAATGTTACTTGTTACATTACCATGGTTCACAAACTTACTAGTAAATAGACAATGGACATCTCTTACTGACGGACAGCTCGAGAAAAGAACGGTGACACATGAGATCTAAGTTAGAGATATCAAATAAGTTTATGCCTTGTTGTTTTCGGTCGACGCGTTCTGACTTGTTTACGAAATATCAGGCTATACCTAAGCAGTTTTAGGTCCACTACAATAAATAGCTTGATTAAACATCCGTCCCATTCTTGATTTACTTAAGAAAAAATACGACCCACGCAAAAAAGGACATACAAAATCTTTTTACAAAACACGTTTACCGACTCCAAAAAGTAACTAAAAGTTGTAAAATTTCACTTACTTTAATTTTACAGGATTATTGTGTCAACGGGTGTATGTTGAGATATATTTTTTTCTATTGTTGTAGATGGACAAATGGACAATGGACAATCCACACAGCATCATCTAGCCCCAAGTTAAGCAGAGCTTGTGTTATGGGTACTAGATGACTGATATACTTAATACAATACATTACATAGATAGATATTTTTATTATATATAGCAAATACCCAGAACACCCGGAACAAATATTTGTAGATCGTACAAACATTCGTCCCAAGGCGGGAATAGAACCCGCAACCTCTTGCGTCGCAGGCGGACCTTCGCCTACCGCGCCACATCGGTCGTCAAAATTAGGAGCTGAATTTAATTTTGAGAAGATTAATTATGGCCAAATAAAGTATTTCGTGCGTCTATTCAACATGAGTGGGCCATAGTTCAGTTTCCTGTGCTCAATTAATATTTCATTTATAAGGGAGGCCTTATGGTTAGGACTCCATAAAAATTTGTAGAGCAGCAAGGTGGGTTACAAACCTGTTTTGAAGTTGTAAATCTTCAATATGGCTCGCGAGTAACTTCAACGGATTTTATGGTGGATTTAGGGGAGCCCCCCCATGCTGTTCTACAGTAACTTATGAGGGACTGGCAGAGAGGAAAATATATTCGCATAAGTACAGGGGGTTTGGCGACGTGTCGGAATCTTAAAGATATAAATCAAATTCCTGATTCTACCACAAAGGGACTTAGTATGTTCTTTAAAGTTGAAATTATTGTCTATTTTAATACCAAGGTATTTTATTGTTTTAACATGTTCTAGTTTAGAACTAGACCAGTTTTTTTAGAGACACACTACTGTGGGATATTACGATTACGACGATGATTAGGACATGTTTGAACGTACATATATTGAAGCAAACACACAGTAGAACTTAGAACTTAGAAATCCTTTTTTGAAATTGGTTGAAAATAAGAAGTTAACAGCAGCTTTCTACAACAACATATTTTCATTATTTCATAGTAATATATATATCTCTTTTCCCTTTTCTTTTAAGAAATTGCACCTGTCACTGTTTGTCTCTGCATCACCCAAAGGTTGACTGGTAGAAAATGCCTATGGCATTAAGTCCGCCTCTGTACATTTGTGTGCTCAAAGTATTAAATAAATAAATAAATAATGGCTAAGCGATCGGGGATTAAAAAGATAGCCTAAATGAAATTCAGCTCGTGCACTGCAGAATCTACACCAATATGCAAACCGATCAACCTATAGATTTACCTCTGACCTAAACCTAAACCATTCACTTATGAAGACAAACAGCTGGCTATGAATCATCTCACCCAAAGGGTTCAGAAAGATGACCTTCGACCTCAATGTGTTTCAATCATACAGAAATAGAGAGAACAGAGATCTTAGAAGTGAAATAGATAAGTTTTTTTATTTAAATTAAAACTGAAATTGAATTTTTCTTTTAAATTCAAATTTTGTAGTATAAATATACACAAAATATGACACGGGAATTGTATATATGTATAAGATTATTATTTTAAGTTCGGTTAAGCAGTAGATATCCCTGAAGGATAAACTGCGAGATGCCAATTCCAAAAAAAAAAATAAGTTGAAGCGAAATAGACTGTCAACAATTTCTGCGACTCTCTATTTCTCTTGAACAGGAGTTGGTCTAGGTATGTAGTCTAGTCAGCTTCTCATAAACTTAAATAATAAACCTTTCCTAGATTAAATGGGTAAGCTGTTTGAAGCTGTGCCGGTATCTCCAGACTAGCGAATTGCAAAAAAGAATTACATATACCATGTTTATATCTTATAAGTTACTTCTAATTTAATGAATAATACATGAAAAAATGAAATTAATAATCACATAATGAATGGGGGGGGATGTCAGGTAAGGATTAGTACCTATGCATACTATTATTATTATTGATGAGGATTACTTAATATAGCGGAGTCACTTGTCGTAGATACGGTAGCAGCAAAAAATAAAAATTGAAAGGATTAGAATAAAGTAAATAGGTAATTAATAATCAAATAAAGGAGAGTGCTGTGCATTTATTTAATGTATGTATGTATAGCACAGGTATACCCGTTTTTTTATAAGATCGCTATTAAATTTAGCAAGGATAATAATAAGAGGATTATGAGGAAGATCTATGTGTGGTGTGTGTGATGTGTGTGTTTGTGTGTGATGTAATAAGGATAATGATTATATCCTGGAGAAGGACAGAGGATAGTTTGTTTATCCGCTACATTATCCAATGCAGACTTTTCCCATACGTAGACAACGTACATGGCAGACACTACAGAACGCCACCTGCTACGATCGTTTTGCTTAGTTTACGTTTCATACAGCTGGTCTAACACGAACTCGGGTTTAGAGTACTCTTGACCTTTTTGAAGAATATCACCAATAAGGTTAGGACTAAGGTAAATGTCCTTCTAAGGTGTCCACTCCCTATTTTCAATGCCAGTTTGATGGCATTATAGTGCTCACATAGCAATTAGTGACGTAGTGGTGCTCTCTGTGAGAAAATGCACGAGTCACTATAAAAAATACCCACACTGCTATAGCGCCTATAGTATTTGAAGAGTTCCCTCGATTTCTCCAGGATCTCATCATAAGATCCTGACAAAGGCACCACCTTGAGAGTACACCCTTTCAAATAAAAAATGATTTTTTAAATTCGGTTCGCAATTTACGGAGACATCGGGTAACATATATAAAATAATAAAATATGGAACATACCTTTTTGAAGTCAGTAATTTTATTTTTTAAGCGACTCATAATAAATCTCTTCAAATTGAAAAAAAACTATCACTTCAGAAGTTGGTGGTTCCGGAAAAAGGCTTGCAAAGCTTTTATTATCTTTTACTCTATAGTGGTTAATCTGAAGTTGGTTGTTTACTTTAAACATATTCATTAATACCCACATGTACAGACGCCAGCATATCAACCTACCCCAAAGTGTCAAATTTTGCCTTTAATATCTTATGCTTTCGTGATAAAGTTGAAAACCTATAAATAAAAATGACATATTGGGGTAGCTTGATGTGCTGGCCTCTGTACTATAAGGTAATGGCTAATATTGTGGTATAATTAATAAGTCAACTTTTTTATTTTTTTACTTTGATGTATTTGTATACAAAAACCAAACCAGAAAGCCAGCAAAGTTCTTCAGTCATCCATTAATTAGGCAGGTGCCCGCACGAGCGTCTCAAACTTGATAGAGTATTATCTCGTAAAAACACTTACTTGGAACTATCCATCCCTGAATCAACAAAAGACCTTTCAGAAACACTTCAGGTTAATTAATTTGGTGGTGAAGTTAATTAATACTACTTAATAAGATGTCCAAAAATCTCCCTCCATCTTCCTTTTGTGAGGTATTGGTTTTTTTACCAAAACTCGCCTGACATTACGCTATGCTGAGGTCGATTGGATCGAGCGTACTTGCCTAGAAAAAACCTATTCACGCTCGCCTCTAACGCTGTCAGATTGTAGTACATGGGGAACATGGGTTCTGGCGAGGAGTTCCACAGTTTGAAATTTATGAAACGTGGAAGAAAAACGTTGTTGCAGGTTTTTGGGACATCAACTGTATACCAGTGCAACCTTGCCGTTTGATCGACTTGTCGGTTGATCAAAATTTGACGACCGATGTGGCGCGGCGGGCGAATGCCCGCCTGCGACGCAGGAGGTTGCAGGTTCGATTCCCGCCTTGGGACAAATGTTTGTACGATCTACAAATATTTGTTCCAGGTGTTCTGGGTATTTACTATGTATAATAAAAATATCTATCTAAGTAAAGTATTGTATTAAGTATATTAGTCATCAAGTACCCATAACACAAGCTCTGCTTAGCTTGGGGCTAGATGATGCTGTGTGGATTGTCCAGAATTATTTATATTAATAAAATGTTTTCCGTTAGAATCAGACATCATCTGGGCAGGAGAATGGATATCGTACAATGATAGCACACTTGATTTAATGCATAGAAGTTAATCACACACAAATTCTTATTATAATTACTTACTTACAAATAATTTCTACTGTGAGGCGATTAGACACTGCTTGTTGTAATCAAAGCAAGTGTAAACAGCACGACTCTGTAGATGCGAGCCAAACTATAGTGACGCCAAATCTACGCTCATGTCATACACGATTTCACACGCCTAGTGGTTGCAAGAATGACGTCCTGGATTCGATACCCGCGTCAGACAGTGTTATTGGGTTTTTCCATCTTGGATTTCTCAGTAACACACATGAGACTTGAACATAACTGGCGGAATGTAGGTGTACCTACTATACTTATAACTCTGCCTTACCCTTCGGACAATAGAGGCGTGATGATATGTTATGCTTACCTGCTCCTTGGCAATAGTGGTATGTCCTTTCATTCCTGCTTCTGAGAAAGGTAGAAAGAATCATTACACCACCGTGTCCTATAGACGTCATAAAAAATGGGCCATCGTGTGAATGATGGACGTAAATGGAGCCGGAACGTGGCACTATAGGAACCCTCGTCATGTATACGGATTTCATGAGAAATGTACGGAGCCTATATGAAAGAAAGTACAGATGAATGGGTAATCATGCTTTGATGTATTGAAACTTATAGTTGTAAAAGTAGGTCTATAATGCTTTTTATATCTTTTTATCCATAGGCTCATAATAATACCAGCCTGTTACGTCCCACTGCAAGGCAAAGGCCTCATCTCATACAGACAAGACACGAGCATTAATTGCTTAAGCATGCGCGGTCTGTCCCCGTTCAAAGAGGGCTGGCGATTTCAGACCCATATTAATTACTAGCTTTTGCCCGCGTCTCTGTCCGCGTGAATCGGTTATCGTAAATGCAGACGAAGTCGCGGATTTAAAACTATCTAATGTTATCTAATCCAGGATATAATCTATCTAGTTGCTATATTTTTACGATATCCTAACCTTGCAGTCACGACGAATGCTCTTTGATGTCTTGACTCTGTTTAATGTATGCCGCAATAAATTTGATTGTCCTGATTTGGTAAAGAATCTATGTAAATGTGTCCTTGTTCCTCGAACAGTACATGTGCGCGAGGTGCGTACCCCTTCATCGCTTGGTTGAGACTTACAATAATGAGTTTAGCGTAATCGACATACCTTTCCTCAGTAAAAACGTATTCAGGAAGCAAATCCGTTCAATTCTTAAGGATCGGCAGTCGACCATTGTGATGTAATGTGTGTCTAGATATAAGTCTATAATATGTATTGTGTGCCAACTAATGTAACTTTTTGTATATTGTGCATCGTGTATTGCTTATTGTAAAACTTTTATAATAACTGTTATTTTAGTTTACTTCATAAACAGTTTACAGTCTCTCTAGTTGTATAATTATTTTTAGTAATCTGTGGAAAACGTAGTGGGTAGCATATTTTTAATAGTTTAGTATGTAATCCTTATTAGAAACCTGTAATATGTTACTGTTTGTTTTTCCTAAATAAATAAATAAATATATTTAATTACAATCCGATCTACCGTTTAGTCTTGAGAAGGTAACAAACAAGTAAACAGAGTTATCTTCGCATTTATTTTGTGTAGTATGGATAAGTCCAGGTTTCCTCACGATTTGATTTCCTCCTTTACAGATGTCAGTAATGTCTAAGATAAACTTAGGAAGCATATATGTATGAATTGATAAAGTCAGATTGGTAGACAGCTCGGATTTTAACCTACAATCTCGGCTGGAAGCTGTAACTACTTTATTTAGGCCATCACATCATAAACTGGTTAACCGTTACCCATGACCTCTGAGATTCTTTCTTCCTTCCTTCTCAGGGATCAATTTGAAAATGACGGCGCCATTTAGTCTTTGAAATATTGACATGTCAAGATGTTTTCAAAGATCTACTAGCAGAAATAATCATTACATCATCACCATTTCAGCATATTTTTTATCGTTGCAATAAATAAATAAATAATGCTGGACAATTCACACAGCATAATCTAGCCCTAAGCGAAGTAGTGCTTGTGTTATGGGTACTAGATGACTGATAAACTTAATACAATACATTACATAGATAGACATTTTTATTATACGTAGCCAATACCTAGAACACCCGGAACATTTGTTTTTAGATCTTACAAACATTTGTCACAAGGCTGTTACAGTGTTCTCTTTTCGTCAAAGTTTTCTATGTTCTAGACTTTTTAACTCTTCAATGAGTAGTAGGATTTCTACCAATTATTTTTTTTAAATAATAAATTGACTTTCTTAGTTTATCTTGGACATCATTGACATCGGTAAAGGAAAACATCGTGAGAAAACCTGGACTTATAATTAATATAAGTCTGAAATCGCCAACCCGTCTTGAGCAAGCGTGGTGATTCATGCTCGTTCCTACCCTGTATGAGAAGGGGCCTTTGCCCAGCATTGGGACAGCAACAGGCTGGTATTATTATTATTTTATATAAGAAATTGACGTAGGAATCTGTATATTAAGTATCGATCTCATTACAAAATAAGGTTTCTTTTTATATGGTTCAAACCATCGAACCAGTTTGTGTAATAAGAACCTTAATGTGATTGAATCACGGTGCTTTATCTAAAATGGACTACTTAGTCCGGTGCTAAGTTGCTAGGCAGGCAACGCGACAATGTGACATTTATATCCGTGACCAATTTCCATGAAAACGAGTCTCTAAGGCTGCCATCAGACGGACTGCAGCGTAGCAACTGCGTGCAGTCGCTATATTCAAAATCAAAATTCATTTACTCAAATTAGGCTGAGAATCAGCACTTTTTGAACGTATAAACATTTACAAAAGACAGTCCCCCAAAACGCCCACCCTTCACCACATCCTAGTGTTTTTGCTGGGAAGAAGAAGCATACAGTGCGTATTCTACTGCATACAGTTATCTGTAGTCGGAAATTAGTCGTTTTTATCTAAACTCCTTTAACGTTTACACGCTGTACAATTACTGTATACAGTTAGCAATAGACAGCGTGTGCCGACACTACATGACTGTAACCGACAACGTGAAGTTAAAGCCACGACTGTTTGCAGTTAATATCGACTGCACATTAATGCAGCCAACCGCGTGAAGTTGAAGTCAGTGTACGAAGTGGAAAGTACAACTGGATGCAGTTGAATATATCGACTACGTGCTGTTGCTGCGGTGCTTCCCCCCCCACCCTTTGCTCGAGCCAGCCCGCGTAGCTGAGCCAGTAGTTATTTAAATTAGTCCCTGAATAATATATCTATTAGATCCAGCCCGTCGATTGCTGTCGTCTCGGATCTCAGCGGCGTCCTAAGCAGAGGCTCGTATCCCGCAGGGTGCTCTTAGCGATTGGTCGCTTAGCTAGTAAGTTTTTTACGCCCTAGCTGGAGGCCTTAGTTTCTAATTAAGTCCCCACAGGAAAGTTCGGTTAAGCATTAGATATCCCTGAAGGATAAACAGCGTGATGCCCATTCCAAAAAAAAAAATGCTTATGTCCGTCTGACAGCAGCCTAAGACTCGACCTTACTCAGAATAAAGTTCGCAATCCAACATCAGGATCGAAGGTCTCAATTCTGGCTAACGTTAGATTTTGTTTTGTAATGAGAATGTATACGGTATTGGTTTTTCTTTACAATTTTCTTAGCCAATTGCTTGTAAACATCTTAATGATAAGCTTAGGGTATTCCTACGTTCGGTTCGGTAAGCATTTATTTTTTTATTCTAATGGGATCCTGAATGGAATATAAACAACACCGAAGCATTGTATAACAAAATGTATGTTATTTCGAATGTTATAGATCGATCAAATTCAGTTCCCAGACTTTTGCTACTCGGTTATGTAATTTACGTAAACGGAAATCGGAAGAATAGTTGTGCAAAGGAAAAGTTGTCAAACTTCTATGAAACGCCAAATTCATGATTGATTTTGGTAAGAAAAACATGGCGGTAACTTCTGGGTAAAGTACGCCATACTTCATTCAATATGCTTCAGTGATCTATCTACTTAGGTACATAAAGCTTGCTTTACTTAATATTAAATCAACTAGATAATGAGATATTCGTAATACTAAGAATTTATCATATTGGCAAGTAAAATACAGGACAAAGACGCCCAGTCTGATACCATGAATTCATACATGATTATAGATACCCCAGTGATCAAATTTCCAGATAATTATTAGATGACAGAGTGAATTATTTACCTATCAACTAAAAATATCATTGAGTGTGAAATAAATGATGAATTTCTCATGTATTTTTTACAGTTTAAAGAAATAAATCAACAGAAAAAAGCAAAGAAATTAGTAAAACCCGAAGAAAAAATCCAATTTAGAGAGGTCGACAGCCAGAATCATGTTATCTTTTCTTTTTTCTTTTTTTTTTATATACCTTGCCACTCTCTAGGAATTTCTCCTGTCTCGTGTGTGCGTTTACAAACATTTAAAGTCACTTAGTTATAAAGTTAAATTAAATTAAAAATTCAAACAATCATCATTCTCTTGCCCTTATCCCAATTTATTTGGGGTCGGCGCAGAATGTCTTCTTCTTCCATACATCTCTATTTGCCGTCATCTCAGAAGTCACCACTTTCTTAGACATATCATCCTTCACACAATCCATCCATCGTTTCTTAGGTCTCCCTCTACTCTTGTAACCCTCTACATTCATACTCAAAACTTCCACATAATTTCTCTGTCATAGGCACCACTTTCAGACTTCCTCTTATATACTCATTTCTTATTCTATCCATTCGCGTAACACCACACATCCCCCTTAGCGTTCTCATCTCAGCTGCGTGCAACTGCCTTTCATTCATTCCTTTTGTAGCCCAATATTCTGATCATTCATCCACCCTGTGTTTATTCTGTACTTGACAGTCCGATCTATTCCTCCGTCACTTTGCACTAGTGAACCGAGATACCGAAAGTCGGAGCAGATCGGAAGGAGCACGCGATCAAGCGCTATGGCTTCAGAGGTGGAGAGACCGCCGAAAGCGCAGAACATAATATATTCTGTCTTGGTTCTGCTGATTTTCAAGCCTACACTCTCCAGCTTCTGTTGCCATTTCTCCAATCTACCCTGGATCTCAGATCCATCTTCACTGACAAGGATATCAAACAATACAAAAATAAAATATTAATAAAATAATTTAGTTACATGATACAGTTTTACTAGAGTATGTAAGAGTAAGTCTGAAAGTGATGCCTGTGACCGAGAAGTTGTGTGAAAATCGGTTGTCAGGGTATGTGATGCAAAGGAACGAGGACCATGTTGTGAGGAAAGTTTTGAGTATGAATGTGCAGGGTTACAAGAGTAGAGTGGGAGTGGGTGACCAAAGAAAAAATGGATGGATTGTGTGAAAGATGATATGGCTAGAAAAGAGGTAAATCTTGAGATGACGGCAAATAGAGATGTATGGAAGAAGAAAACATGCTGCGCCGACCCCAATTAAAATTGTGATAAGGGGATGATGTTGATGATGAAAATAGAATTCCCAGTTCAAAATAGAATAGAATTATGAAATTATAAAACTATTCTTCAGGCTTCCAGATAATGTTCTAGAATCGTAATAAAACTAAATGGAAAATAACACGAACATTACACAATATTCAAATGATTTGAAGTAAATGAAAATGTTGTCAAAACAAGATCAAAGCAACATGGACACAGTCCCGAGTTTTTAATTAAAAACTTTTATTTACAAATTAATACTAACGACGGAAGTTGAAGCCGAGATAAATCATAAATAAAGTCGCAGGGACAGTTCTGTAACAGTTTGACTAGAGTTAGTTCAGTTTGTTTACATAATACTACGTTACAATAACAACCTAGATTTGTTGACGTGACAACGTCTAATGAATCGATGAACAGTTTGCGGGTTCAATTCCCTCCTTGCGACAAATTTTTGTACGATCTACAAAGATTTGTTACGGGTGTTCTGGGTATTTGCTATGTATAATAAAAAATATCTATCTATGTAATGTATTGTATTAAGTATATCAGTCATCTAGTACCCATAACACAAGCTCTGCTTAGCTTGGGGCTAGATGATGCTGTGTGGATTGTCCAGCATTGTTTATTATTTATTTTAGAGCTCCAAGGGACCGTAAACCTACGTATTTGGCTATTTGAAATTAATTCTAGACTTTGAAACATCCGGGCGTTCCTGATAAAAAGGGATCTTGAAAGATTGATAGACAGACAGGCAGACAGACAGATCCACGAACAACGAAGTGATCCTATATGGGTTCCATTTTTCCTGTTGAGGTACAGTATCCTAAAAAATGATCTAATGAATGAATCGCCAATCCACCACGAGATAGAAATGACTACGTATGTACACGTTAAATATTACCGCCGATTTCCGATATCTTCAAATGTTAAAAACATAAAGAAGACGTTGACCTTTTATTATTATATCAAAGATACCATGAATCAATATTTGCTTAGCTTTAAGAACACGTAAGAGAAGGCTCTTGTATCAATCGAACATATTGTGTAATGTCCTGTAAACACAAGATAACTAACGACACTTCACAACAATGCAGAACGTTGAAGTAATACCTACCAAGTACCAACATATTCTTTGAAATTTAAATCACTATATTTGTATATTGGCCAAAGAATCAGCATTGTCATTCAACGTGGCAATGCTGCCAGCCTTCTGGGCATTTTTCCCGTTGACAACGATGCGGATGAATTTTTCGATGCCCTGTGATTATTTATTTTATTTTATTTCTTCATATATTAATAATTGCATCATTTTAATCAAATAAATGTTTTCTAATTATATGTATTAGTAACTATATTGGTGCATTATTTCATAGCTGCATCTGGTTAGACTGGAAGCCGACCCTAACATAGTTGGGAAAAGGCTAGGCAGGTGATGATATTTGTACATTATTTATTTTATTCTAGAGGGTCCATTCATTACATCGGCTCAAAATAAGGGGGAAGGGTCCAGCAAAATCTGATCCAATCTCAGTATCGAGTGCAGGTACTCCGTATACCTATATTCTTATGTACAGCATAACTTCATTTGACATTTTAAGGAGGGTCATTGAATATATCACGTCAACTTTTTAGTTGAAAGAATATGCTTTGCGAGTGAAATACAAAAAACAATAAATGTTTCTTATAGTGTTTAGGGTTCCGTTTCGCACCTCAAGAGGAAAAAAACGCTAGCCTGATAAGATCACTTCGTTGTCCATCTATCTGTCAAGACGCTTTTTGTCAAGAACGCGTGGAGGTATCAAGTTGAAATTTATATCAAATAAGAAAGGTCGATGACCGCTTGGAGCTCTATGAAAATCCAGCTTCTTTATTAGTCAACGAAATAAAAATATACGGCATCTTTTATGCTTGCAAATAAATAGTAAGGTTCTTTTCGTTGACCTACTACAATCATGAAATGGTGGCAAGAAGCAGTCTCTCACCAAAGTAAAGGAAAAAGTCTGATAATCGTGAATTTAAATTGTAATTTTAAAACAGTATATTTTTTTGCAATTACAAACTCATTTGCAGTCGGAGAATTGACCGTGACGTATTTCGATGTACCTATGGGAGAACATTTTTTCAAATCAGTTATTTTTTCCAATCCTGCTAATCTCTTCGTCAGAGTATGTAATGATCAGTGCTTTCATAGCAGAGACGTGTTTTAGCTGCGTGTTTTGCTTAACATGGTACGGAACTCTTCGTATGCGAGTCCCACTAGCTCTTGGCCGGTTTTATTGGGGTATCCTATTTTGCCCACAAAGAGAATCTCCACAAATCTCTCTCAGGCTACTGAACATTTTAGGTTAAAGGTCACGTGAGATGGAGGAGGGTACCACACCATCGCAACAAGACCCAGTGAGGATCCAAATGAAAGAAAAACAACACAGTCAATCACCGTTCAAGGACGTCTCCTTATCTATCAATGAAATAAGAAGAAAATAGGTTATCGAAGAAATAATTTAACCATAAAAGTTGACAGTTAGTTTCTATTTTACTAACGTGTTGGGAAATGATTTGCTATGTAGGTATTACATATAGTCATTTATACCACCAAGGGATTGCTCCTGGTTCGCATGACTTGATTAAAAAGGTTGGAACGTCCATATTTGCTATTTAATCGACACCATTAACGATTGAAGATTGTTTTTCAAGTACAAACCTTCATACAGTCGTACACAAACCTCTTCCTTTTTTGAAGTCGGTAGAAATAAGTTGTTTTGTCGTGTTAAAGAATGTACATAATTATTTTTGAGAAATAAACTTCTTAAATCTTATTGATTCAATACTAAAGATTTTAAGAGATGAACATTTTAACTCAATATAGACATTACCCTCTTATTACGTGTGGACCTCGGGATCCACTCACTCTTAATAAAATAAAAAAATAATTTACAAATTACTTTACAAAATTCCCTTATATAACTGAAAACCACATAACTCGTACCGACCCTATAAATTACAACGCAAAGCAATACTTATAACTAATGGTTTCATGATTTCCGTTTTCGTATGAAAACGTTAAATCATATCTTTAGCAATGTAGAGGTCGTTGACCGCATGTTTAGTGTTTAGGTCATTACCCTTTAACCTGTCGCCTGCTGTTTATGAAAATACAAATTTGTACAGAAATATAAAAGCTTGAAGCTTTACCATTACTTAGTGTGACGCTAGAGGGGACTATTATAATTCAATTATTTATTCAAGTAACATAACGCATAGTATTTTTAACAATTTGACTTTAAAACCTATGTCAGTAAACTAAAACATAATATAAATAAATAAATTTTAATCACGCTGTCCAATAATCCGTTTAATCACGTGACCAGCAGAAATTTTGCAGCGCCGGTTAAAGATCGCGAAATCCAGTCGGCCGGAGATCATTTTTAGGATGCTGTTGGTGCTGTGCCGCACCCTGCGTACCAGGGATGCGCATCTCTTGCGCATTACTGTATAAAACTAATCTGCGAGGGCTTCAGCAAACATCACTCAAGCACTACAAAAAAAACCGCTTTATTATTACTATGCCAAGAGGCACTATGAATTACGAAACATTCTATAGAAATAATCTCAAAACCCTAACACTCATTGTCATTCATAATATAATTTCTAAGAATAAAAATAATAATAAATTCAAAAACATTTTAGTACGAGGGCGGAGTGATTTGTACATGTTTTACCGTTATAAAACGACGCAAAAAATCAGGTTTATTCCGTTGTAACAACGCCAAACCTGCCTCCGAAGTGGTAAATCGCATGCGTTTTTTATCAATAGTCAGTAAACGCGGCAACCATCGCGCGGAGAGCTTTTTCATGTATAAATGTTGGTGTAAGATATTGCGCACACGTTCGTCTGAGATGCCTATGTGTAATGTAATATTTAATCAACACTCCAAATTCACTTTTCTCCATCTTTGCGAAAATGCGTTCAATTGTTTTTATTTAATTATAAAAGATAAATTTTGGGAGGACTTTGACTGTGTGATGAGAGATGTGCAAGAGAGTGAAGAAGTGTATGTAGGGGGTGATTTTAACGGGCATGTTGGAAAGCTGAACGTTGGGTATGAGAGAATGCATGGTGGTTGGGGGTACGGAAACCGTAACAATGACGGTGAGGCACTACTGCAAGCTGCTACTGCATTCGACCTGGCAATAACAAACACGTGGTTTGAGAAGAAAGACGAGCACCTGATCACATATAAAAGTGGCCACCACGCGACACAAATCGACTACTTCCTGGTAAAAAGGAGTAGTCTGATTTGTGTCAAAAACTGTAAAGTGCTGCCAGGCGAAGCATTAGTCTCACAACACAGGTTGGTAGTTATGCAGGTTAAAGTAAGTGTGTCCGCCAGAAATAACAAAGAACGGCCCCCACCAAAAACTAGATGGTGTAGGTTAGAAAATGAGGAGTGTTCAGGTTTGTTTAAAAATCAAGTTGTGGATAAAATGATTGATATGAAGGATATGGAGGGAAAATCTGTGAATGATTGTTGGAATGAGATGGCAGATTGTATAAGAAGAGTAGCAAAAGACGTATTCGGAGAATCGAAAGGGAAAGGTGTAATAGATAAGGATACATGGTGGTGGAATGAAGACGTGCAAAAGTTACTTAAACAGAAAAAAGTTGCGTTTAAAGAATGGCAGGGTGTAGAAAACGGGAACGATAGTTTGAAAGAAGAAAAGAATATAATATACAAAGAAAAGGAAAGCAAAACAGGCGGTAGCAGTCGCTAGGGCTAAGGCACAGGAGAAGTTATATAACTCACTGGATAGCACTAGGGGCCAGAAGGAACTCTATCGGATTACGAAAGCAAGGGAAAAAAGGGCAAAAGATATAACGCATATTAAATGTATTAAAGATGATGCTGGTAAGGTTCTGTGTGAAGATGATGAAATAAAACTGCGATGGAATGTCTATTTTGATAGGTTAATGAACGAGGAGAATGAATGGAATGGTATGCTTCAAGAGACACAGGTAAATATGGGTTTGGTGAGAGAAATTAGCATGGATGAAGTTAGGAATGCAGTTAGAAGTATGAAAAATGGAAAAGCTATGGGCCCAGATGATATACCAGCAGAAGTATGGAAGGTATTAAAAGAAGATGGATGTATGTGGCTGACTTTATTCTTTAATAAGTTGTTGCATGAGGAAGTGATCCCACAAGAGTGGTGCAATAGTTCACTAGTGCCCATCTTCAAAAATAAAGGGGACGTACAGGACTGCAACAACTATCGAGGGATAAAGCTCCTGTCACATAGTATGAAAGTATGGGAGAAGGTGATAGAGAAAAGATTGCGAGAGGAGAGTGAAATTACCCCAAGTCAATTTGGGTTTATGCCAGGTCGAGGAACAATGGACGCCACCTTTGCACTCCGCCAGCTGTGTGAGAAATACATACGTGCACATAAGAACTTGCACATGGTGTTCATTGATCTGGAGAAAGCGTATGATAGGGTGCCCCGGGAGGTGTTGTGGTGGGCCGTGAAAGAGAAAGGTGTGCCTGGGAAGTATGTGGAGTTAATTCGTGCAATGTACAGCCGGTCTAGGACGTATGTCTGATCGGCTGCTGGCAACACCGACAAGTTCAGTGTGGCTGTAGGACTGCACCAAGGGTCGGCATTAAGCCCTTACCTCTTCTTGTTGATAATGGACGCTCTGACGTCGGACATACAGGAAGAGGCACCCTGGTGCATGTTATTTGCCGACGACATTGTTCTTGTCGGTGAAGATGGACCTGAGATCCAGAGCAGACTGGAGAAATGGCAACAGAGGCTGGAGATTGTGGGCTTGAAAATCAGCAGAACCAAAACTGAATATATGTTCTGCGATTTCGGCGGTCTCTCCAGTCCTGAAGCAATGTCGCTTAACAGCGTGCTTCTCCCGGTCTGTTCCGAATTTCGGTATCTCGGTTCACTCGTGCAAAGTGACGGAGAAATAGATCGGGCTGTCAAGCACCGAATTAACATAGGGTGGATGAAATGGCGGCAGGTAACGGGAACAAAAACCCCCATATTCCCCTTAAACTTAAGGGGAAGATTTACAAAACAATGGTTAGACCTGCTGTCTTGTATGGATCAGAATGTTGGGCCGCAAATGGCATGAATGAAAGGCAGTTACATGCAGCTGAGATGAGAATGCTGAGGGGGATGTGTGGTGTTACGCGAATGGATAGAATAAGAAATGAGTATGTAAGAGGAAGTCTTAAAGTTGCGCCTGTGACCGAGAAGTTGTGTGGAAATCGGTTGTCATGGTATGGGCATGTGATGCGAAGGAATGAGGACCATGTTGTGAGGAAAGTTTTGAGTATGAATGTGCAGGGTTACATGAGTAGAGGAAGACCAAAGAAAAGATGGATGGATTGTGTGAAAGAGGATATGGCAAGAAAAGAGGTGA
Organism: Phlogophora meticulosa; assembly: GCA_905147745.2. Lineage (NCBI taxonomy): Eukaryota > Metazoa > Arthropoda > Insecta > Lepidoptera > Noctuidae > Phlogophora > Phlogophora meticulosa. The sequence continues at coordinate 13,190,871 of LR990524.1, forward strand.
CCCATGAGATGACGGCAAATAGAGATGTATGGAAGAAGAAAACATGCTGCGCCGACCCCAAATAAATTGGGATAAGGGCAGGAGGATGATGGCTGTCAAAAATAAACTAACCGGCGGTACTGGCTGAAAATTTAATCCCTCAAAAGAGTTGTGGACAAGGAGGTTACATGCAACATGCAATAATTTTATTCCATAATAGATTTTTACCAGATTTATCATTTCTGTCAGGTACTTCTTAAAAACTATGTTAGAACTAGCTGTGCCCGCAACTACATTCGCGTGGAATTTGCCTAAATTTCATGGGAATAATTAATTATTCTTGTAAAGAAAAGTATCTTTAGTTACTCCTTAACACATCGGCTATCTGCCAGTGAAAATCCCGTCACGATGGGTCAACCTTTTCGGAGATTACCCCAAATAAACAGACAGACTGACAACCAAAATAAATAAGAAATAGTATTTTTTTGTTTAACTACCGCATAAACTTTTATATAATATGCATTTAGTAAGAAGCTGTTCTTTTGAAATTACCACAGACACTTATTATTATATATCGCACTGCTAGATTAAAACTGAGTCAACTCAAAATACGAGATTGTTTAGTTACAACTCCAAAATACTAATTTATCAATAGAAAGTACTGATTCCTAGCCCCAGTTAATATGCAGTGACATTCTACAACATGTTAATGACCTACGTTTCAACTTGTCTTACAAAATCTAAAAAAATGAGTACTATTTTTCATCTGAGTACTGAAAAAAAAACAGTTTTTGGAGTTGTGTCAGTTTTGATCTAGGTGTGCGATATTATTTACTATTTACTACAAACCACAGACACTTATTATTGTATATTATATACTATTTTATTTATTTGTAGGTATAGATTAACGGTACTTCGGTACATATTAGGCAGATTAAATCTAATTAGAAATTAATTATTTAAGAAACATAATAAAGGGCTTATTATTATTGTTATTGTGTGAGTGCGTTAATTCACGATGGTGTTTGACGGTTCACTTTTTTTTCAATTTGGATAATCTACTGTTAGACTGCGCACAGCCAAAACGTTAGAAGCTTGAAATATGGTGGTTGATGTTATATAAATGTTATATTTGGTGTTGTTTTTTAAATTCATTTAAATCACACTGCATGATCCGATATTGACATTTTATTCATTATGTTTATTATGCCTTTTTATATCATTTCGACTTCTAAAATTTTTTTTTTATGTAAACATGACATGTGTCAGCAAAAAACAATTACAAAACATCCATTTCTGGCTTTATTTCAATAAAAATAAATATTAATTATTTGACGTCCACCATTATGAAAGTTAAGCAAGCAATGAAACAACCTACATCCATCATCCTGAGGCGATAAATAAAATATATTATGTATCACAATTCTTTATCCGCCCACTTCAACATTTTTACAGCCCACTTATTAAACTAACACTCCGTAAACATTGTATTTCAGCAGTAAAATGTAAAGGTACGATTTCCTTTTGACCACTACGAAAGGTTATATTTTATATGTCTCTGTATAAAATAAAATACAAGCCTGCAGGCAGTAAAACGGGTGTTATTTGATAAAGTCCTTTTTTATTTTCTTGTTTGGATGTGATAAAACAATACGTGGGAGATATAAAGATGGCTACGTGAATGTTCTCATCCTAAATTTACTAGAAAACGCAATGTATCTTTCGGTCTTATTTCGGTAGAGGTGTTTCGCAAAACTTATATGAAAAAGACCGGATTTATAATTGTTTTAATGAAACCAGCGCCTGTTTTTGCATACGCGGATTTTTCACCTGTAAATACAGTCACAGTATAATAAATTCGTGACCATAGTCTACTTCTGAAAAATAAAATTTAGTTCTATGTTAACGAAACATTTAGTAAAAGTTGGCATGCTATTTTGACCTTTGTTTTCAAGTGATGAAATATATGTATTTTTCTGTACATTATTCTGCTCAGTACCGTAGTATCAAAAGGTACCTATCTGACCTGACTTGTTTAGTTAGTTAAGTCTATGGTTTTTTTTTTTTAATATGTTCATATAGTTACAAAGAAACGGAGAAACAGATCGAGCTGTCAAGCTAATTAACATAAGGTGGATGAAATGGCGGCAGGTAACGGGAACAACTTGTGACCCCCATAATCCCCTTAAAATTAGGGGAAGATTTATAAAACAATGGTAAGACCTGCTGTCTTGTATGGGTCAGAATGTTGGGCCACAAAAGGGATGAATGAAAGGCAGTTAGTTACATGTAGCTGGACTGAGAAGTTGTGTGGAAATCGGTTGTCATGCTACCATGACAGCCGATTTCCACACAACTTCCTGGAAACTTCCTGTGGACCATGTTGTGAGGAAAGTTTTGACTATCAATTTGCAGGGTTACATTGATGATTTGGATTGTGTGAAAAATGCTATGGCTTGAAAAGAGGTGACTGATATGACGGCCAATAGAGATGTATGGAAGAAGAAAACATGCTGCGCCGACTCCAAATAAATTGGGATAAGGGCAGGAGGATGATGATGTGCATAGTTACCATGTACTTGAAACAAACTCTGCCTTGTACTTATTAGTTACTTGCCTATTCCAAAACATGAAACGTATAGGTACAAGTGGGAACTTACATACGTTAGGATAAAGTAAACATTTTTAAGCATTAGGTAAGTTATATGAAATTCCTACCTAATTTGCTTATTCAGATTCCTACTCCGTAAGTTTGCTTGCCAAGCGATCGGCCCGGCGTATTCCCTCTAGGGAATTTAACACGAGACACGTGAACATCAGATAAAGGAAAACGTGACGATGAAACTACTACCTATTTACTAAATAATATTATAATATTCTTAGTATTCTTACCTGCTATGTATTAGATACAGTGTTGTTCTTTGTGCAATAATCTTTATTCCAGAATTAAACTTTTGTATATTTGTATCCGCGAAACACGAAAAGTTGTCAATGGATTGACTTAAAATTTGTATACAACGTTGCATTTAAATATAGGAGAGTATTTTTATATAGTTCAGACTGAGCCACAGCAGAGCGTGGCCGTGTATCGCTGGTAACTCGTAAAAAAAGGCAGTAAGACCTACTCTGGGTTATCAAAATATTTATCAACGTGTTGGGCCATCCTGAAGTCCTAACCAAAGCAACCGTCGCGCCATCACGAGACAGTGTCGTTTATTTTTTTCGGCGGGCCCGAACACGTTGTTCAATGTACAACCGACAGAGGGCGCCTTCCAGTTTTCTAAACAGATATGTGACATATGGATAAACGGAACCCGACTATCTCATTTTCGCGCGACTGTTCGCGTTGGTTAGGGCACGGGGTTATGTATTATTACATGATAAGTCAAGTAAAAGTCAAATCATTTATTTTTGTTAGACCATCAAACAGGCACTTTTGAACTTCAACTTTAAACTCGAAATAAAATATGTAATTAAAAAATGAAATAAACTAAATACAGAAGGTTGTTTCGTGTAGAGAAAGCACATAATTATAAAACGATATCGTGCGAAAAAACCCAGATTCAAAGAGTAAAATACAGATAACTTTTGAACGGCTAAACCGATTTTCATCAAAAATAGCTAAGAAGACTCCCGACTAATTCACCTTTCAAACAAAAGGAAACAATATCAAAATCGGTTCATCCGTTCGGGAGCTACGATGGCACAGACAACCACACACACAGACTTATCACACGTCAAACTTATCATAATTAACTTAACACCCAGTCGTTTTGCGTCGGGGGTTAAAAATGGGCAAGAAACTCAACACTTACTCTCTTAAATAGCTCTTTTTTTTAATTTTGCAAGAAAATATGTACCTATAGATGATATACAGGTGATATGGTATAGTGGTTTTTATTCTACCTAGAAATGAAATGAAATGAAATGAAAACCACTATACCAAATAAGGTACAAATTATTACAATTACTATAAAGCTTCTAGAAATACTTTAATATTAAGGAAGTATTTGTCAATAACAGTATTTTATGGACCTTTAAGTTTATTTGAATAACACGACATAGTTGCCATTTGCTTACACAGCCCACGTTGTTTGCTGATTAGCTAAAATTTAGAGAAAATACATCATTGACTAAGTGTAGGTACGACAAACTTAACACTGTTGTAGTATAACTTTTAGTAACCTCGAAGACCTTTTCACAGGTGTCGATCAGTGGGCTGCCCAAGTATCTACCTAACGCAACGCTTATATTAATTAAAGAAAATATTATATTCTTTCCCTTGTCGACAGGAGACACCAATAAGTAATAGATTTTGGTATATTAATTTATCAGTCCGAATCATAATTCATAAGGATAACGATATCCCTGTCCCTTTTAAGGTTTAACGAAATGGCTGACGTAGTGACGTCAGCCTGTTGTCAAAAAAAAAGTAAAACCTTAACAGTGCATTCATAAGTACTGTACCTAGAGATTTTACTTGGGTTGGCTTGCCAACGAACTTCGAAGGATTGGCAAATTATGTTTCTTTTCTGTATCTAGGACGAAGGAACGCTTAGACAGACAGCCGTTGGCTGAAACTGCTTACAGGCGGACTGCATGTAAAAACTAGTAGTTCAAAATAGGAAAACATTATTATTATTATCATGATGGCCCTATAGTTTAGGCCTCGCCTCTTGTGCACGAGGTTGTGGGTTCAAACCTGGGCAAGTACCAATGTGACTTTTTCAATTCATATGTACTTTCTAAATTTATATTGGACATCACTGACATCGTTGAAGGAAACATCTTGAGGAAACCTGGACTTATAAATTAATATAAGTCTGAAATCGCCAGCCAGTCTTGAGCAAGCGTGGTAATTAATGCTCGTGCCTTCTTTGTATGAGAAGAGGCCTTTGCCCTACAGTGGGACAGTAACAGGCTGGTATTATTTTATTATTTATTAAAATACCTAGCACCTCACCCATAAAACAATTTTGGTCTGAAACCTCGGGTTACACGTGCCGAAATCTGCAACGTAGTTCGTTCTATAACCAATTTATCCGCACTACGATTCCTATAATCTAACTAACTTCTGTCTGTCGAGTGGAATATACTAGCATTGGAAAGCCAGCTCTTTCGCGTGTGACACTTTATATTGGTCGTTCGTGCGAACATGGCTTTAAATTTCAAAAGGATGGTTTGGTGTCCGTAGCGTAGGCTATTTCGGGAAAAAAAACCTACCTATGCACCCAAAAAGGTAGGTACATTTTTATTGATACCATTTTGGGTCGGAATTTTAGTAGGTACTCATCATTTTTCCTACTATGTATGTTGCGGTCAAGTTCCAATCTAAACGGATGCAGCAGGAAACCGTTATTTTATATGGAGCAACGGACCTCCACAACCCAGACACTGAGTAACATGATAAAACTGGAGGTCAGACCTCAGCATGTAGGTAACCACTGATCGACCCCTGCCGCTATTATTTAGCCACGAGCCTCCCAAAACGGTACATTCAATGTTCCGTAAATAGCCGAGCATACCAACCCAATTATTGCCAGGTATAAGAAAAAATGCCTGTTTGTATGCAATAATCCGGTGACATTAGTAAGGCCAAGAGAGCTCTAAAAAAATTTACCAGTTTGCTCAAAGAAAAAAATCCTTCTCTCTTTTATTGGTTATTTACCACAATTTGTTGGCTATTTCATGTTAATCTTTTACAATTTTTATACATACAGGTAGGTATCAATACTTGGTATAATAATTATGAAGCTCGTCATAAATAAAAATAGCCGCACGGGACCCTCGAAACTAAAGCCACGGTTACCGAAGTCAGTCTGTAGATGGGCGACCGTTCATTATAAATCGAGACTCCTCCGTGTCTCGAAAAGCACGATAAGCCTGTAAGTTGGTCCCGGATGTCAATTATACATTTTTGGCATTCGTTACAGGAAGTCAGAATTCCGAAAGTCTGACAACCAGTAACAAAGGGTATCGTGTTGCCCAATAACTGGGTTAAGGAGGCCAGATGGGCAACTGCCTATCTGATAAGATGAATATTATAAATTCAAACCGATTTTAATTAATATGCATGATAGTATTAGGGCGAAATGTGTCCCAAGTAATTTTTCTGAATCACCATTTGTAGGCATTTACCACATCATATGCAAATAAAGATACTACTTAGGTGCTACTTACTAGTGACTTTTTCATTCGTCAAGAATTCAAATTTATTACCTAGTAACAGACCAAACAGCGGTAAAGCTGTAATAAAGACGTTGACATTTAAAACCATTAGTAAGCTAAAGGATCCCTACCTTACATTAGGCTGAACTGACCCTTTTAGGAAAGGCTGTACCACGTAATATAACGATTTTCCTCTATAATTCTTATGTACTTATTTATTACCGTTCTTCAACTCGCAGACGTTGTTTCTATGTCAACACAGGAAGGAGGAACAGATTATGGATGTCTTCTCAAGCGTGAGAGATTATATTTCCGTGTTTTCAATACAATTTACCTACGAAGGTATATACTTAAACATAACATTTACACCTGGAGGCTTTTTATATAGTTTGGCAGGCTTTGCTTGAATTAATTGTCGATTTTGGTATATATTAGTTTTTATTTTTGGCATATCGGTGTGTCATAATCATTAAATTAAATAACACCACTAGCTAGCAGTGGTGTTATTTAATTTAATGATTTATGTTATTATTTTTATATTGTATACATTCAAGTTCTTCATACTTATCAGACAGTTGTGTTGCTGGGAGTTTGTTCCGCCACTTCGTGTTCCCGGTATAAACACTAAGAAGTGGTGAAGGGTAGGCGTTTTGGGGGACTGTCTTATGTAAACGTTTTGACGTTCGAAAAATGATAATTCTCAGCCTTATTTGAATAAATGAAATTTGATTTGATTTTGATAATAGGGTTATGTATACAACATGTCCCAAAATTCAACGATAAGCCGGCACCCGAGGATGGACCTACTAATGACTACTCGAGAAAAAAAAAAGAAAAAAAATACCTCTACTTTTTTTTAAATTACTTAAAAAAATGGAAATTCTTCGAAAATGTATACCCCTTATGACACTTTTAACTACCATGACCACAAAATATTTCAGTTTTTTGTTTGTATCGGCAACCTAAAATTACAGAATTTTCGTTGTTTTATACAAAAAAAACAACCAAAAAAAATTATTTCCCTAAAATTTTGAAAGATTTTAACGTTCAGTACACTTAAACTCATCGTAGTGTAAAAAAAAAATATGGACACTACTATGGCAAGTTTTTAAAAAAATTAGCGCAACTAACCTAGATTTTAAAATGGTATAATACTTTAGGGAAACTAGCCACGAAAAAAAAATAATGACACTTTTTCTAATCAAGAACCAAATTTCATAAGTTGTTGTTAAACGCCAAAAAATCACTCAGGCTGCTGATCATATCAATAGTAGAAGATATGCACGACGAATAAAACGATCTTTTTTAAGGCGAATTCGTGCCTGTATTAATGCCGGTGGTAAACAGTTCGAACATTTATTATAATATTATTAATAATGCAATAAATTTACATTTATTGACACCATTTGTTTCATTCATTCAACATTTTCCAACAACAAAAATCTATTTTGGGCACATAGAGTGATTACTATTAACAACAACTTATAATATGAAATTTGGTTCTTGATTGATGATGATTCTTGAAATATTTGAAAAATTGTGGTGTAGTTAAGTGTCATAAGGGGTATACATTTTCGAAGAATTTCCTTTTTTTTTAAGTAATTTAAAAAAAAGTAGAGGTATTTTTTTTCTTTTTTTTTTTCTCGAGTAGTAGAGTAGGTCCATCTGGTGCCGGCTTATCGTTGAATTTTGGGACATGTTGTATACGTACCTGCAGTTCTACAAGTAAAAGATGAAAATTGTCCTACACAAATATTTTTAGGTGATTCAACTAAATCAAATAAAATTGATAGCTTTTACAATTTGATACACAGTAAGATTTGCTGTAGTTGAAATAACGACCGTGACGTAGAACGATGTTTAGTACGAGATTTTTTTCTTCACCCGAATAATTATTATTAATGTTAACTGGATACAGTTGTTACCAAGGGGTATTGTGTTGCCAGTTACTCCATGTGAAGTACCAATCAGCTGCATCTGTTTAGATTGGAAGCAAACTCCAACATAGTTGGGAAAAGGCTAGGCAGATGATGTACTGGATACAGCCTGGACAAATTACCTTTGGACGACCCTAGCGCTGCCATAGTGGCTTTACGCAAGGTTTACTTAGAATTTTGTCGAGTGACCGGTTTATTTTTGATTAATTTTTTATTAAATAAAATATGGTCACGTACAGGTTTGTTGTGGATAAATACACTATTTTATTATCTCATAGCTGTACCCCGTGGTATCACCGCTCTTTAGGGCAAGCCTTTAAAACAAAAAAAACTTTCTTCAAGGATTAACCTTATGAAGACATTTTTTCAAGCAAATGAACTCGTTTAGTTTTTTTATTCAGTTGTAATTCTTTTTATGTATTTATTTACAACTGGCGGTTATACATAGTCAGGGAGGCTTTTATGGTATGCCTAGTTCAGTTAGTTTGCATTCGTATGTTCACTTTTTGGTGCATCCCCACACTAAAACGTGAAAAAATATTAACAGCTGTGGCTAAATATTAATAGCCACACGGGTCGGTCGGTTAAGCTACGCTAGCCGAATTCCATGGATGGGTGGGTCAGCAAGCCGAGATCCTTCCGTGCCTCGGGGAGCACCTGAAGCTGTCGTCTTTCGAGTCGTTACGAATAGTCTGAAGCCCGAAAAGTCTGACAACTTGACTTACCAAGAGTTATCATCGTGTATCCCAGTACAAGCGAGTCTGTCTGACCCCCACAATTCAGTAATTGTGGGGGTCAGACAGACTCGCTTGTTGCATTTGCAGTGATAAAAAGATTTACTCTTCAGAGTCAAGGCATGCGTTGGAGATAAAGGTAAGTAGGGTGCGTGATAAAACTAAATAGGTAAATTTAAAATATAAAACAATAATCGCATTATGTATTACATCAATTTATTAAATTAACTGCTAAATCAGTGTCATAATCTAATCATATGGAACAAATCCATACATAAGAATATCTTAAAACTTACGTGACTAACCTTACAGTATTACTGATAGATTTCCCTAATGAAAACATAACGATTGCACACTCAGGAAAATACATCTACAGCAATATGATGACTATGATTTAAATTGAAACCATGGTAACGTTATCAAACAATGAAATTAAGTATTTTAATAGAAAAAAAATGATAAAATACATCTTTTCACAAGTTCAGGATACACACGGTTCAAAATTAAATCTGAATAGACAGAAAGTTCACAGATTGTGGTTTTTACGCGTCAAGGATACAAAAAAACGTATTTTTGGAATGTCAAATTAGTCTAACATCTGTGAAGTATACGATAATTTTTCTTTCAAAGTAGTTTTAGTAGCAGCTGTTCAGCAAACAATTCATTTAGTAAGGGGATAGCAATAATATATATATTTATCTATTATATTTTATTTAAAAACACGGATTTTAATATTAAATCCTTTGGTTACTACTGCTTTCAATCCAATTATTTTGGACGAAAGCTAAATATGAAAAAATATACAACGTCAACTTATTTCAGTACAAAAAAAATTGCTATAACTTTTATTGAAACATATGTCGAGTAAATTAATGTCAGGCATTTCGACACAAACTTTCCATAAACATACATACACCAGATTTAAGATCTAGATCTAAATCGTCTCTAGTTCAATACAAAATTGAAGATTGCTTTTTGTTACACAGTATTTTATACCTGAACGGTATTTTCTAGTTCTCATGATCCCTGTCTCCTCTATCAGTTACATAAGAGAAGCTTTACACTATCATTTGCTTCACACGTTTGATCTACACGGACTACACAGAAACGCACACAGACTAACAAGTCATTTTCCTCCAAATTCAGTTTACAGATGCTTCCAGTACACTACGACCTTTATGCCTGCCACAACACAACGCTTACGTTCGAGGCCAATGATTTGTTATATTACAAGGGTGGATAACAAATATTTTCTAACAATTTAGGATTTTAAAATCGGATGTATTTATTAGGTTTTCCCCTCTAATCTATTTTTGCTTGTTTTTGTAGTTTTGTATGGCATAATGAACCGTCGATCGTAGTGTCGGGTCTATCAGATAGAAGGGCGTGCGTAGTGTTAGGGTGACGTCGTGGCGGCGGAGGTGGTCGTGTGGCTAGTGGCGCGCGTCGCGGCGGTGCTCGCGCTCGCGCTCGCGCTCGGCGGGCGGCGGCTCGCGCTCGCGGCGCTCGCGGTACCGCTCGTCGTAGTAGGGCGCGGCGGCCGTGCGGCTCTTGGCGCCCGACGCGTCGCCGCCGCCGGTCTCGGCCGCAGGCTCTACTGGTGACTTGCGCGGCCTGGTGGTAGAGCTGATGATAAGCTGTATGTTATCCTCAACTCACTCTCGTCATTACTCACTAGTTTGATTTGAATGGGGATACGTGACAATAATGTGTGAGAAGTGCGCCCAGTTCCGAGCTGAGATGATGTATGATTGATATCTATGTTCTACATACAATAATAACATCGATAAATAAAAAGTAAATCATTCACTTCTTTCATTAAAAATCTCAATAGATTAGGATACGAGTAGAAAACTTGTTTTGTTACAGTTTAAGTAAAAAAGAAACTTAAAAAAGAAAACTTTCAAGTGTCCAGAATCTTGTTCTGTACTCAGGTCATGGCTCAATGTCTATCTACCTTATATACCTAAGTGATAAATAAATATTAAAGATGCTTACCTCTCCTCACGACTGTGACCCCTATTGTAATGATCAGCACGTTCCCTTTCCCTGGAGCGAGACCTGTCGCGTTCACGCTCACGGTAATCCCTATAATACCTGAAACAAAGACATTAACAACATCAATATCTTATTATTACACACTGATAAAGAAGTCTCAAGCCTAGGTATAAAAAATCACACCAAATAAAGTTTCATACCAAAGCTGGACAAGCACTATTACACAACATAACTTTTGTCAACACAGGTACATAATAGATATGAGCGCCGCGCCGCCGCCGTGCAGCAAGATTCACAGACTCCGTTAATATTTCACATTGCAGATTACGTGTTTCAAAGGAATATGGACCTTATTTTAGTGTTTTTAATGTTAATATTTGTATCAGCGAGCACATTAGCCAGCTTTTTAAAAGACTATGGAAATTTACGTTTCAAGGATAATATTCATATTCGCTTTCGAAGCTTATGTTACTTCGTAAAGTAAAGCCAAAGACGTGTCTGAGAGTCTTGCCCTAAGACTGACCATTTTTGATTGAGTATTAGTCGGAAGTGTTTTTCTTGCGTCAATAGTTGGTAAGGTATGCGTTTCTAGTTAGTTAAGTAACAGATATAGGAATAACGTTTTCTTTATAGTTTCTTTATAAAATACTAACTTATTTTTGCAGTCGTGAAAAACAATACTGTGCATGCGTAAATATTCATCCCGACAATTAACCTTATACTATGCGCGCAAAAAACACGCGCTCGGTCATTTTTTAACACATGCCACCGACAACGCCGCTGCCGCGAAAAATTTTAAATGGCGCTGCCGCCGTCAAAAGGACTCTCGGCTCTCATATCTACTACATAATCCAGTGGATCTTCTAACATTGCTACTAGATACCGGAACAGTCAAGGTCAAAAGAGCTTAAAAATATACACCAAAACGAAAAACATCGAATGAATCAGCCAGACATTAATAAACCTAAGATACTGTTCACGTCACGAGGTAAACGTGCGTGTCGATAGCGAACGTGTAGAAGTGCGCGACACTTACGCATCGCGGTCACGCTCGCGATCACGTTCCCTCGAGCGTTCAGTGTACCTGCAAGCAAGGGCATAGCGTCAGTAATACTTTAAGCAGAATGATTCTAGTTAACCCAAGACAGGATCTTTGCATAAAACTCTCCTAAAGATCGTATTACGTAGACGGCCCTCGTTCATTGTCGACGCTGCTTTCTAATCCGTATTAGCTTTTGATTGGTACTGGATGATTATTCTGTTAGTCTATGTGTTTCATATGTACGTCGATATAGTGCCGATAATCTCTCGAGTAAAATAGCTGTGAAACATTAGGATGGACAAGACAAAATTATAAAGATCTCGCATTTAATTACAGGTCTTCATTATAATCTTAAAAAAAACTTCTCTGTAACTAAATGGAGGCCGACCGACCCTGAACTCTTGTATTTTTTCTTTTAGCCGACTGAGCCGTGATGATCCGCCAACTAATTAAAATAGGCCCTGTATAAGTACTGCTGACAAGAGACAATGAAGACAGATTGCAGCGACCCGGAACTTATGGGACAGGGGCTTGAAGATGAATGATGATATAGTTTATGGTATTTTATCCAGTGGTCAATCGAGCGCAGTCCTGCACCTGCAGCGCGAAGCACGAAGCAAAGCACAAAGCAGTGATGTACCGACCTATCCCTGTCCTCGCGGTCACGGCTGCGGTCGCGGTAGCGGCTGGCGGAGCGCTCGCGGCGGCGCGGCGTGCGGTGGTGCGCGCGCGCGTCGCGGTCGCGGGAGCGGGAGCGGCGCGAGCGCTCGCCCGAGCCGTACGACTTGGTCTCCACGCCGTGCAGCGTGTCCTGCAGGGACGAGATCAGGATCTTGCAGCGATCGTCGTGCGCCACCTGCAAATTATTAAATCGATTTGAGAAACGTTGCGATTGTGTCCACTACTCAATTGGTCATATTTTACTTGTGTATTTTAAACAGTGACGAGCGGTAGCTTAATTGATTAAAACCTACCTTGCTCTGCTTGATAAGCGATATAGCAGTAACAAGAGTCTCTATAGCCGACGCGTACTCTCCGGCGGCAGCGTCGCTGACAGCTCTGGCGATGGCACTGGACGACACGGTGCGGTTGCGCGACATGACTTCCTCGAACTCCGCCTCGCTGATGCCGGCGTGCGGCGCGTGCGGCGCGTGCGGCGCGTGCGCGGCGTGCGGCGCGTGCGGCGCGTGCGCGGCGTGCGGCGCGTGCGGCGCGTGCGGCGGGTGCGCGCTCATGCTGGGCCCGTGGTGCCCGCGGCTCGGCTCGGTGGCCGGAGGGTAGTTCTGACAGAATATGCACATTTTTAAATAGCCTGCATTCCTAACCTATCTTGACCTCCGACAAGTGTCAGGAGTGATTTGGAACAGAGTAGCTCATGAAACAAATGAATGGAAATAGTTGGAGGAGGCCTTTGCCGACGGCAAACAGAAGTGAAGATAGTAAGCAAGAAGCATAAACTGTCTAAGAAGTACTAGAATAGACTAGATTCAAATGTTTTATGTAAAATTTGATCGGCATAAAAGGCAATTTTTTATGAACCATGCGTTCCAATGTCAATTTCAACTCGTAAACATGTGAATTCTGTATGATAAGGCTGCAGATGTTATTGGTATTTCTTGTTTTATATGTTAGTTAAAAATATATCTCACCTGTGGCGGTCTTCCGTAAGGCTGTCTAGTAGTAGGCGGCGGGCCTTGAGTGGGCGGCGGTGCACCGTGAGCGGGGTGGCCGTATGGCGCTCCCGGACCTGCACACGTAATAATAACAATCATACAATTTTAGTAATAGTTGACATTATTTCTAACCTTATATAATGCACTAACCATTATTTATTTATTACAAATGAAAAAAATACTTCAAATAAAAAAAAATGATGATAGTTGACTTTTACTTTTTAGTATAATCTCGCGATTCCTCCCTTCAATACATACGGAGTGCAGTAGAAATCGATTCTCAGGCAGAAAGGCTGACTGGGCAGGTTGCCGGACGTTCTTGTACATACACATATTGTGTTCATTAATTATGGGATAAGCAGCATTTTAAGGGGATTACATCGCTCAAACCCTAAAAATACGCTCGGTTAAATTAATTTGTAGACGAATTCTTTATTGCTTTTACTATAAAAAAAAATATACAAGTAAACTAGAGTATATGGGAAAAACATTGGATTGATTAAATTTTTTATAAACTTGTTCAAATGTTGCCAAAAAAATTGAGAAAATAGGTCTTTTTTAAATTTAATATTAAATTGTCTATAAAACGGCTGGGTCATTTTGTATGATATTTATACTAAAAGAAAGAAAAAACCCTGTTTAAAAATTTGTATTCTGGTTTTTTTACGTATTTATTTTTACATTTTGTAATAATCAACAATAATCCGAATCTTTATAAAATTCCCCACCAAGCACCCCCGCTACGCCCGTGACGCTTACTCATGATTCGACTCGTTAGTGTCTTGACGACTCTTACGAAGGGTGGACTTGGTACAAATTATAATTAAGTTTTTAAGCGTAATATAACCCAGTTTTAATTAAGTTTTATTTTCATAATAGTCATAGACTATGCCTAAATATAAAAATAAAATTCAAGTGATGCGTGGCCGAGCTCTCCGAAACTATTGGTAAGTACCTAAGCGGAATGGTAAGTACGTACTCGAGTCGTTAACAAAATATAGTAAGTTCATACCTTGTTGATTTATTTCAACGATGTTTTTGTTCATCAACCTATGTTAAAGACTTTGTTGCTTGCTTGGATAAAATTAATGTCTTGAGCTCATTGATGGTGGAAAACCTCAATCATGACATGAAAGAGCTCACGGAGACTTAGGTGACTGAGAGGAACTGACTGAGCTGATGGTGGACTCCGAAGGTAGGCAGACCTCAATCATGACACACGGAAACCAACAAGTTTGTACTCATAGATAGATAGATAGATTTATTTATTTGCCTGAAATATGGTATTTTACAGATTTTATAACAAAAAAACAATAGTTCTTCATATTCCGCCAACTATGTAAATTCGGCATGCAAATTTTGTGACAATACAAATGATTTAATTAAAAAAAAAAGTTGTTTTTTCTAGGCAATTAAGAAAACAGCACAAATCTGGATTACGAAATCAGGAGGATCAACCACTGTCGGAATCTGTCAAGACATGTGAACAAGACGTGTGACATGTTTTACTTTACTCTGTTTTAAATTTATTTTGTATTAAAATTGAAATAAATTATGGTTGAATTTAGACCACTGGGCGACCACCATTGCCTTTTAATACTTTATAATGTCAACATACTTATCAATGTAAAGCATCTGTGCGGAATAAGATAAATGTTGAAAACTATATTTTCCTACAAAACCAAAAACCGTTGAGTGCTTAGATAAATGTTAGAACCTAAGTCTTACTATTTCCATTACTTAGAACCTTTTAAGCCCTAAGTTGGTCATCATCAGACCTATAGAAGGTATTCTGTAGTAGCACTCATACTCAATTATTTAAATGATGAAGACTGGTTCCTCCTGAAAAGTCAGGCGAATCAGTCACCGACCTGGTCATCATCAGACCTTCAGCATGTATTCTGTAGTAGCAACCGTGATCAATTAGGTAAATGTTGAAAACTGGTGTCTCCTATTTGCATTATTGAGAACCGTTTGACGCCGACCTGGTCATCATCAGACCTTCAGCATGTATTCTGTAGTAGCAACCGTGATCAATTAGGCAAACGTTGAAATCTGTTTACTCCTGACTATTTCCATTATTGAGAACCGTTGAGCGCCGACCTGGTCATCGTCAAACCTTCGGTAGGTATTCTGTAGTAGCGTACACCTCAGTTCGTTGCGTTTACAAAGCTGAGTCAACGTATTCATATCAAACAAAAGAAATACGTAATGTATGAGCAAAAATGAATAACTTTGTACATCTGAAAAAGTACCTACTGCCTCCCAGAGAGAGAATAAATTAGGCAAATACTATGACAATATTGCGTCGCATCTGTGATTGTATCTAATCATCAGTAAATTTTATTATAGTATGATTCTCTGTCAGTAGATGGCGCTTTGTTTTTAAATACTGTTACAAAGGCCAGATTTTCAAGGTTTTCGAGCAATGTAATGCCCTTAAGACGAAGACATACCAGGTGGGCCGGGCTGCGGCGGCGGCTGCGCGGTGCTCTGCGGCTGCACGGGCGGCTGCTGCGCGAAGAACGCGGGGTTTACGTGCGGCGCCGGGGCTCCTCCTCCCACGCCTACGGCAACGGACATACAGCTTTATACGAGAGCTCTACGGCACCAACACACGAGGTGGGAAATAACAATATTGCACCACAAACGAATGGCTAAATGTGTTTTATTCACTTTAGACTATCATTCATCAAAATTCAAAAAAGTTTATATGTGTATTTTTATGCTTATTAATAGCTTTTGACGCATATTCTACCATAACTTCAAAAATCTTGACGAGGATTATGTTTAGAAGATAATAGTGCGTCGCAGAGTCGCAATGAAGAGGGGAAAAAATACAAATACGCCAACTTTTGGTAGGTAGGCTTTGCAAGAGATGAATTCTTTGATCTATTGTAAAATTGGTTAGTATGTTAATACAATTTAACAAAAAAGGAGGTCACTCTTAGATAAAATGGTGGCAGACAAGCTGATTCACCTGCAGCAAGCAAGGTGGTTCACCTGATGACATGTGGTCACCGTCACCTATGTATTCCATATTTCCACTTTAACAAACATCAACTTAATGATTGCATAAATTAAGCCACATTCACAATGACTACTACTATTAAAAAGGCAAAAAATGTTGAAACTGTAGTGCAAACTGAACTTTATGGGTGCCAAAGTTCTTTTCCAAAAACACATATCTGATTGCATGTTTTTAAGCTAATTTACAAATGCAGAATACATTGGCATGCCAAATATCTCACGTGCCGATAGTTACACGTGCACACATACCTTTTAAATAGCAACGCTATTTGGCAGCAGAAGAGAAGGTATTCGAGTGGCAGTCTCAAGTTGTCATGTTAGTCGGTTAGTTTAAAAAGAAATAAAAGGAAACGTGTGCGTACCTGGGTAGGGGGGCATACCTGGGTGGTGCGGCAGCGGCGCCGGGCCGCGCGGCACGGCCAGCCCCGCGTGGCCCGGCGGCAGGCCCGCGCCGCCCTGCAGCCGCACGTCGCGCTGTAACCACGGGACACGTCACAAGGAATGCTACATAGCCGTCATCTAACATACACGTGCGCTAATCAACGCTAACGATCTGCCACTGCGATGTTATATCAACGCAAATGTCTTGACATAAATCTACACACTTTCTAAATGGCATTACCAGTTACAAATATTGATCAAAAATAAAGTTTAAATAATAGGCAGATAGGTACATACCGGGTGCGGAGGCGGCATTTGGTGATTCATCTGGTGCTGCGGAGGCCCGTACTGCGGCGCAGGGTGCGGAGGCAGCTGCTGTGGGGGCCCGCGGGGTCCCCAGTCCGGCCGGCCGCCGGGTCCACCCGGCCCGCCTGGCCCTCCGGGTCCACCGGGTCCGCGCTGTAATTGTGGCGGTCCTTGGAACTAATAACGAAAACCAAAATAGATGTATCTGCTACAGTCAAAACTCTTAACCATTCAAAAGTACTTGTAAAATAGCAAAATCCGTCAAAAGTACTTTTGAACTTAGGCTTTCGACAATAGTATTTTTGACTGCAACAGCAATCATAAGTAGGTTTGCCCAATGGAGCTGGTTAAAAGTGGTTGACTAACGATTCCGTCAAAAATAGTTTTGACTGGTTAAACATATAAGTCAACACTCTTTAAAAGTTAAGAACTTCAATAGAAATAAAATTTTATATAAGTAAGTAAATATTATTAGAGAACATTTTACTGCGATCAATTCAGACGTAACGTTGTTTTTTTTTTCCTGAATGAATGCAACGCTTTTATCTAACCTGCATAGGTGGTCCTCTAGGCGGCGGGCCCTGATGCGGAGGGGGTCCTTGGTGCGGCATATGATGAGGGGGTGGGCC
Organism: Phlogophora meticulosa; assembly: GCA_905147745.2. Lineage (NCBI taxonomy): Eukaryota > Metazoa > Arthropoda > Insecta > Lepidoptera > Noctuidae > Phlogophora > Phlogophora meticulosa. Next base: position 13,208,748 of record LR990524.1, read on the forward strand.
CTGGTGGTGCGGCAGATGGTGCGGTGGGCCGTGAGGTGGCCCGTGCGGCCCATTCGGGCCGTGCTGCCCGCCCACCGGCCCACGCAGCTGGTGGTGCGGCGCCCCACCACTCATCATCATGCGTGGCCCGTTGGGGCCCGGTCCGTTCGGACCGCCGCCGAAGAAGTCTGTGTGTGTGAGATTGTTCAGTCAACCACACTTCTCTACATTTCACTTTACTGACGTTTTATTCGGTGGAATTCTGGATTTCAGATGTTGCTACCGACATGAACTCCGCTGTATCAACTCCGACGATGAACGCTACTCCAGTTTACGCGAAACGCATAATAAATATAAGAAACGTACTACATATGGCCCGCTCTTATCGCAATCTGCTGCCGACCAATATTAAGTATTACAAGATTTTGAGGCGTACGTACCTACCTATGTTAAGTACGTAACTAGGTTTCTACGCTGTTAGCTGTTACATTATCAGGGTTCTTTTGCTCTTGGCAAAATAAAAACAGGGATACGGGTAAATCAAGGTTAAGCTACGCTTGCCGAAGTCAGTCTGTGGATGGGTGACTGTTCATTACATATCGAGAATTCTGCCTCTGAAGGACGCTAAGCACGTTGATCATTGCTGTCATTTACAGATCTTTGACAGTCTTTTCGGGATCAATCAGAAGCCCGAAAATCTGACAATCAGTCCTACCAAGGGGTATCGTATCCAGTAAATGGGTTATGGAGGTCAGATAGGCATTTTAAACATTGGTATTCAGCTGCATTCGGTTAGACTCGGAGCCGACCCGAACATAGCTGGGAAATGGCTAGGCAGAAGATGGTTCTTTTGTATTACTGGACCAGTACGTAGCCCCGAAGCAAGGGAGTTTGGACAAAATAATATGTGTTATTGTAATGTTGTTGTTGTTGTTTTGTTTTGTGTCATGTTAATGAGGGTGGACCTCTACCTAACCCTTCGGAAAATACGGGCGTGATATTTTGTTGTTGGGAAATATATACTTAATGAGTATGAATATGACTGTAACAACATAACATCGGGTCTATATTCCCCGATGAATGTCCCTGACCACAGTCCAATACCAATTAATAATTGTTTACCCGGCGGCCGCCCTAGGGTATAGCGAAAGGTGCGGTCGCTCTAGAAAACGTAAAACAATGTCGCGCGAAAGATATAATTGTTAGGGCGTATTTTACGAGGCGGGGCTATCCCGAATGATAATAAAAAAATATTAAGAAGAAAATGATTTACACGTTATTTCATTTCAAAATACTCTCTTTGGGGGAGTAGGCAGCCCGGATTTGCTCCGAAAAATAGTGTTTCTTTTTAATAATACAATATATTATGATGTGAAAGCGTCGAACAAAGAGCGCTGAGACAATCTCGTTTTACCTTGATTAAGGGTTAGGGCCAGCACTTAATTACCACTTAGAACAAAGACTCCCAGTAAATTGAAACTTACGTAACTCCCGATAGTTTGAAACTATATAGGCGTCACATTGAAAAAAATAGACCTTATCGTTTTATGACGTGCAAGTGACATTCAACCTTCAGGTGCTAATTAATTACTTTCCCTGACTTCAACAATACTCGCAATTGCAATTTAAACGAGCAGTTGCATTTTAGGCAATAAAAGACCTACTTACTGAACCCAAAATGACCTGGGAATTGAACCCACGTATTACCTTGCAAGTATTAGGCCGCATTCAATTTAATCGTTTAATTTACGCGTTGAAGGCGCAGCGCGTTGCCGTCCTGCCGCCGTCGTGCATGCGTGTTACCGGCGTCGCACTGCGCTCTCAACGCATCAACTGTATTGAAAAAACCACCGTCTGTATGCAGTACGACATCTGCACTGCTCTGATGTAGCAGCAGTCCGGCTCCAATCGATTGAAGAAGCTCTACAACATAGATTTTGCCTCTCAAGTACAGTGTTGTCATGACAACACCTATAACCAACACCTATAGATTAACAGTAGATTCCCCTAAACTTTTGAGCATAAGCTGTAGCTGAGTATAACTGAACCAAGTCCATTTAACAACAAGCGTCCCATCCAGCATCATAAATATGTATAACAAAAACAAAGGTTTACCTCCAGGATGTGGCCCGGGCAGGCCGCCCGGGTGTGGCCCTCTCATGCCTGGGTTAGGTCCAGGCGGTGTAGATCTAGTCTTGGACTGACTCTCAAACTGGTTCAAGGCCTGTGAAATATACGCTCATTGTACGTAGGAATTGGCAAACTTCTATACAATCCCTAAACAATATTAACGCGCGGTATGCTTTCCCATGTTTAATAACATTTAGAAGTCTTATATCAACCCGCCACTTTCAATATTGTAGGTCCTAACCATAGCAGGCAGACGGAACATTAAAATACGACACAGAAACACGGGTAATAAATAACGTGAGCAACTTTTAGCATTTTCATATCACCAAGTGTTCAAAGCGTCTATACATGGTGCGGGCTAGACATTCGTCGCCCTCAGTAACACACTGACCTACTTAGTTCTGAAGTTGTGATGTCATAAAACATGCAAAACGATCATTTAGAAACGGTATGAAATATTGGAATTGTTTTATTATTTTGTTTTGCTTGTTACTTATTTGTTGCCTACCTACCTATGTGCAACTACGGCTTTTTATAAAGTAAGGTCGGCGGCAAGTATAACGCTTTTAGGTATGATAATAATAGGTGTGATGTGTCCGTCCAGTACATTATTTAAAAACATCGGACATGTATGTTTTCTATTTTTACGTAATCAAAGGATTACGTCAATACATTGAGTTAAAATGTAGCGTGAAGTCACACGCCCCCACTCTCCATATTTTATGCGTTTTATCTCATTAATTTTTATCAATATAATAAATAAAAAAACACGTGTCCAATATATATTTTTATCTGACTGACTAAATATAATTCCCTATTTTTTACCCACCCAGGCTTCATTCCTATTTAACGCTACGATAATATGTTGTGTATAATTCGATTGATATTGCCATATTGTGTCGTAGGATTAAGTACTTCATAGGGCCACATAGGGTATCGTGATTAAGCTCAACTTTCTCCTGATATCAGAAATGAATTCAATCAATTTATTTATTGACCCCTTGCTTCCTACAGCACCTAACCAGGGCAAGATCAAATGCCAAATCACGGTATATTAAGGTGAATGCGCCATTTCAATAACATACAACCTAATACTGAGATGCAAATTGCAAAAAAAAATCAAGAAAATTGCGACCTGCCTCTACGCATTAACCTTAAAGCCTTCACTATATCACCCTCAATTATCAATAAAAAAGAAGTATGTAGGTAAGCATATAAGCAGAGACCCATAAAGGTCTCGGTACTTACCTGTTTAGTGGGTAACGTGACGACGGGATGCTGTCCGTGTATCTCTTTCTTGGGCAGACGTTCCATTACCATCCTAATGGACTGGTCAGAGCCGAGGGATATGACGCAGAACCCCTTTGACTGTCCATTCGCCCTATTCTCGAAGAACTTCACATCTTGGAAATCAGTTACGCCAACGTCTGCGATGTTGTTAGCAATATCTTGATCCGTCGCCCACTGCAAAAGGTTTTACCAAAAAACTAAACCACGATACAAGCTGGGCAGCTAAGCGAAAAGTTGTATACATACGTGATGAAGCCAGCCACGACTCTGACGTATGAAACCAACCTCGTCCAAGAACATACCTTTTAGCGCGAATGATAAAGCCGCCGAAATTTAAACACGGTTTTAGTTTGGATTTCGGTAATTTTAATGCACCTAACTTCCGTCCAAGTTGTGTAGAGTGGATTATCAAGTAAAAATGTATGTCACTCAAAACGTGTTTCTGAACCCTACACCAATCTAATCTGTTTGCGCGAATTGTAATACGAAGCACTACTTAGATGAAATTCGATTTTGATATTTTTAGAAATTGTCGTTCTCTCATTTCGTAACAGGAGACTTTGGGAGAAAGGAAACAGTTTTAAATGTTACCATGTTTTTATTTTCATTCATATATTTTATCACAGATATTGGCAGTATCAAGATAATAAATAGAGCAGTTCGCAAAACTGCAGACTCCATCACTCTAAAACGGGAAACGAGATCCTTCTAACAGTAAGGAAGGATTATTAAACTCACTTAGTACAACGATTTAACATCTTTGGTCATTAACACAGTCTTTACACTTTTAAATCGTATCATGACTTAATTGATTGGAAACCAATCTAATGAAGTTAGGTGATAAATACTTTGTTACACTAGACAAGGTTTTAATAGATATCATCTAACGTACAAAAATCTTTGCGTAGGGAGTAATTACATTTTAAGTAATAATTATTTTAGCATTATTACAGTTAATGTATTTATGCTATTAACCATCTGCCAATAGTAATGTTACAGGGGATATAACAATATGGATAGTGTCTTTGGTTACAAGCCTTGTAAATCTTAAGAAAACGTGATTACAAACTCGTGACAGAAAATATAAATTACGTGTGGCGCCGCGAACTATAAATTTTATCCAAGTTGGTACATAACTATTTAAAATACTAAACTACCACTATTATAATGAAATAGTGTGAATACTTTCGGTTTATCAGTAGGTATAATAATATTTCGGCCCGGATATTAACAAAATTTTGGAGAAGTATGATACATACAGATTTATAATTTTACTGTAGAGATAAACATTTACACAATTTAACGCCAATTTAAAAATAGTACATAATAAATGTTTACACAACAAAAAAATTGGACAAGTTCCAACCGCAATACAGACAAAATCTAAAACACATCTGCCAAGATTAAAGGAACAGAAAAAAAAGAAAACAATAAAAATATATTCAAAATAAGACAAATAGCTACATCATTACGCAGAACAAGCTCAAACATCTTACCTCTGAAAACCTGATAAAGAAAATCATTAGTTAAGTAAATACATAAGTCAACCAAACCAGAATTTTGGGCGAAACAGATTCGTAGTAATGATTTTTTTTAATTTTTCATGCAATTCCCGCCTCAAGATTCCAATTGTTAAGTGACAAGCATGTTGAAACAGGCGAATAACGCTATATACGTCGCTACGAATAGAAAATAATAATTCTTGTTGTGTTGCCCTCACTATGCCCCAAGAACTAGTTTATAAGCCTACACACAGTATATGACACAAATTCTCTATGTTATTCACTAAAGCAATGTATAGTAAAGATAACAGACAACCATCGTGACAATAATATAAGTTATTATTATTAAGACGTCATACAAAATACTTGTTGTTTTTTTTGTTTAAATTTGTGCAAAGACAGTGTTCAATTTGAAGAAAAATATTCAAGATGTGTAGTTAACATGTAATCACGGATAGGGGTGTCTATGTTTAATAAATAAGTTACATGGACTAATATATAAATACATAGAAATCATTCATTCTTCAGCACTCAGAATTCAATATTCAAAACTCACAAGATGCACAAAAGTATGTTCAATCTTAGTTTCACACATAACATTTGAGTTGGATCAGTGAGATATCAGGTATCCAAGACCTTAAATGGAAAATCGTGAAACTCGATATGTTCAATACTTTTGTAATACTTTACCATATTAAACCCATACAAACATGCCAAAAATTAACCTTAATCACAAAGACAGTATCAATTCCTGCCACAAAACCAACAATGCAATATAGCAAAGAGATATTTACAAGATATTAAAATGGCTTGTACTTATTGCATCCTGACATGCCTATAGTGTATCAGCTAATATAAATAATAATTAACATGTATTTTATGTAGCTTGTAGATCTCAACAAATAAACAGTTTATTTTTTGCAAGCTACTGGGATATTAATAATGTATTTATGCAAGAAATGAAAATATGCTCTTAATAAAGTAACATAGTTATCTATATCCAGCCCATCACAGAAACAGATGTATGCCAACTAACTAATTTTAACACCATTGCTAGTTCTAATTTTATATAAACGTGTTAGTGACTATGGTGCTGAACATACAAACCATTATGCAGATATATATTTATAAATGCAAATATCTCTTTGTGTATTTCGACTAATAAATTCCAATAAAATAAAAGTATGAAAACAATAGCACAAGTTATTAAAATATCACAAGTTGGATTCTGCAAAACGCAAATAATTAAGAACATCATCTCAGAAATAAATCTTTCTTATCAAGATAATTCCCTTGATTAGTGCAGAAATAAACTAAAAAGTTCATATAATATACTGTAAATTAATTAACACAGATATTGGACCCATCCAGATTATAAAATTATTATGGGTAATCTGTGTAAAAAATTTACTGCTTCTAAAATATTGATAAGTATATATTATTAATTAATTTTTTGTAAAATGAAGCAAAAACAAGTTTTGTGTAGAATATTCAGTATCAGTTTAAATTATTTTACAAATTCTTTATAAGTGTGACACTATGATTGAAGGTTTTTTATATTATAATAATCTATAATAAAATTCCTACTCACAACCTAGACAGAATTATTTAGATGATAACAATTGAACAAGTCAGTTGACAGAAAGGCTACATTTAGTTATTAATAAATTATGTAAGTTATGACATTTTTCAACAGGTAACATTAATGGAAAGAAGATAACTGGAGACTGGATTATGTACAGCACAAAAACCTCAATAATGCCTGACAAAAGCCCAGATTGACAAAGAATTTCAGATAATAACAGACACAATGCCTTTGAAAAACATTTGACATGTAAGCTAATGCAGTTTCAATATAATAGGATTAATGAACATAATTAATGTTAATCAATAAAATATAAAGCTTAACAGGATAATTGTATGTTAACAGATTTTTTAAATAATGTCATAAATGAATAAGTGCCTAAAACGCACACTGAAGAACTAAACAGCTGTCTTACAGCAGTCTTTTCATATACCTAATCCAGCCTCGTAAACGACTATTACTAATAAATAATTTATAGCTGACAATTTTAACTTAAATTAAATTGTCAAAGGTTACACCTACTTGTTTTTGCTTCTACATATTTAGTATAGCAAAATCATGAACCATTCTGAATATGATTCAGCAACAAACAAAAAAAAAGTGTTTTTAAGCTAGTGTTGGTTACTGTTATAAACAAACCACAAGTTTGTTTTTAAATGTTTTAGTCATCAAATATTTTAGTTCATTACAAGATGTTGCTATACTTATGGTGATATCATTTTAGTAAGATATTTAGCCAAACAAATAATTGAAGAGGCCATAATTAAAAACAAAATGTGGACTTTTAAATCTGAACTTGCAAGTTTTGTTGAAAACATGGCCTGTGACTGACATGTGCGGCTGTGCAATATATACGTTTATTACACACAGATGCACATTGACTAGTAAGAAATGGTAACCATATGAAAAACCATATAACGGGTAATAAACATTTAAATGTATTAGTTAAACTTTTTAGATCTTTATTAATATTCATCCTTAATAATGGTAAAAAGCGCAACATAAGCTTGTCATTTTTTCATCTGGTCACTAAAAGAACTGCCATCTTTACTCAGATTTTGGTGCCTTAGCCAATAAATTAATTAATTTAAAAAATAACTTATCACAAGATTTTTGTTAAACCCAAAAAGGACTGTACAATATTAATTTTGGTTGTTGTGTTGTAAGTTATGACTCGTCAAATTACAGATATTGTTTTGTGTTAATAATAACATTATGAATGACAACAAATTTTGACTTTATAATTTAAAGACATCCAGATGTAATATTATTTCACATACGTAGTAAATAAGTAACAGAAAACCAATAAATTTCACTAAATTGACATACATAAATCAAAATATGTGTTTGTAAACAATACCAACATTTACTTGGATGCTACTAAATATTTTATACTAATCCTGCTCTATACAAAGTCTTGGGAGTTTGATCTAAGTACTGCAAGTAGCAAGTATACCATGAACTGTGCTAAATACTTAGTTCAAACTCATCCCTGAACTTCTCATGACATAATTATATTAGCGTAAGTAAAACAATGAATTATTACCTAAACGGCTCAGTAACAAAACCTGAGTGACGAACGGCAGTCCTAGAGATATCAGTTTTTCTCGTTACCAAGAGAAAAACAAACATCCAAAACAATAAAACTCTCCTATATTTACATTATAATCTAAATGAGACAAAATCATGTACAAACCCAAGTAAGGTTGCCGACGTATAGCTGAAAACGGCGGCCATGATGACCGTGGTTCGATGCGTTGTTGTGATAAGGAATGCTGCCGTTGGTCTCCTCCGGTGGATGCTGGTGCTGCGGTGCCGAATTAGGGGGTCCATCGCCATCATCCGTTTTACTTGCTGGTGCGGCGATCACGTCGTCGTATAAATCCACATTTTCACCGCCGAACTCGTCCTGAAGAAGACAGGCCAAACAAATTGAATTACCTCAAGGTAGCAAACCAGAAACGTGCCGGAATTTGTTTCCACAGCACTACTGGCATTCAAATAATACTTGCGTAACATTTAGCTTACCTGACGATTAAAATCGGATTCAATATCATCAGCGTACAAATCTATATCCACGCCTCCATCCGCCATTTTGCGATAGACGCAAACAGCCACCAACGCTCACCCCCGCTCCGTCGCCGAGGTCTGGCAACACCAGTTTCCGCTGTCGGCCGGAAGCTAGTGTATTTAACATGACATTTTCATATCCATTCTGTTATTATTCTTATAGGCGATTACTGTCTATTTCTAAATAAGACAAAGAAAGTGCTGTGTGCTTAACATATTTATTTAATTACTTTACGAACCTTAGTTGAATGTGGAACACTTTCATCAAACCAACAAAATTACTTTGAAAAGTGACCTAACTTTTTTAATGACTTTGTTCTCCACGTGGTAGTGTTTATAATTACTAAAAACATTGTGAAATGTTGAACTAGGGAGAATAATTCACAAAACAAATGAAGTTTCATGAATGATTGTTAACTAAAAATTCACGTCTGCATTTTTGTTGTTACTATATAACTGGAACAGTTTAACTTCCTTACCTGGAGAGGGGCGCTGATAACCGCGACACAGTTTTATACTACTGCGGTTATCATCGTTTCAATCTGTTTATATCTGTACGTGTTTCTTGTTCCAAATAAATAAATTTGATTTGATTTGATTTGATTCTAAGACGGTATGAAGTTTGCTGAATTAGCTAGTAATCATACAAAACATCAAAGTAACTCCAAAAGTATATTTTCAAAAATCGAGTTTATTTCATAACAATATAATTTTGAGAGCTTCATTGATATTGGATAAAAACTGCTTACTACATGTGTCCGTACAGTTAGAAACACACACACAGCGGTACAACTATAAAAGTCATAATAATGCGAGGGGACCTATGTATTTCCTTAGGACTATAAAAAACGAGAACCGTGAGACTGGAATTAAATGATTTTATTTTTCAAAGATTGAACTGCTGAATAATATATAGCACTTAAATTAAACTAGCAGTCAATTTATTGGGTGTTTAAATCTCGCGAGTCGATGAGAGAGTATAGTCGATTAATAAAAGCAGTTAACTAAGTAAGTAAACTACTTTTAAGTAATGTTGCCGTAATGAGCGGCAACATTATTTTAAAGTAGTTTACTTTTATAAACATAGATGGCATTATAAGATTTGTTTAGTCGCTAGAATTAATGGCATTTTTTTATTAAGCTAATACTACGTCCGCTTGTTTCGATTAAATTACATCATTTACTACAATGGACTGACATTTTGTGAGAAGTTAATATTTAGCACATGTTATCAATTTATATAACCGTGCTCAGAACTCGAGCTGAACAGTTATTGATGAAAGCGCCACCTTTTGATAGAAATAAAAATGATTTTCAAGGACATTGTTTGTTATTGTATAGAGCTGCCCTCTAGAAAATTTCTGAGAACGAATAGTGACATAGATGGCATGCGCGGGGCGAGAGGCGGGAGGGACGTCATCCATCCCTCGCCATTTTCCGTCAAGCTCAACTCAATCAAGTTAGCTTCTGTCAGTCGCTGTGTTTGTGTATAGTGTTGTGAAAAATTATCTGTGTCGATGAATCTCAATGGGAAATCGTGCTGATTACGACTCCAAACGATGGGTCGATTATTGTGTTTGTGGCTTTGATGCATCTTTCGATCAGTGATAATGGCCAAGTGATTGGTAAAGTGGAGTGTTTTGTGTCGTATGCTGGGTTCTCACGGCTACAGTGAGATCCTTTCTCTGGATAAATCGTCCCCAAGACGACGTCAGAACACAGAACAGAAAGGTGACACACCATGTCGTCGAAAAACCTACCAGGAGATAAGGTATGTTGTGAGTTGGCGACGTAGCCGAGCATTTTCGGCCGTAAAGGTCATATTTTTTTGTTTCTAAACCCGCTCCTTTCTCTCGTCTTTGTGACCAGCGTTTACACTGATTACATGAACAGTTCACACTGTATGTTGGATGTAGGCATTTGTAATATTGTAATATTTTTGGCAGTATTTAGTTAACATTGACGTTTTCCTATCAATGGTTTATTTCACATAAAATTTGTTTGACCCAATTTTTGAGTAATTCAGATTCTTACACTACAGAGATTGAATAAAAAATTAACTTTATTATAATCATCTACCAGCCTCGAAGTTGTATAATGCTAAAAAGCTACATAGGCCTCACAGTATGTAGTTAATTAAGTTTTAGCATCCTCTGTCTAAATATTCATTATTTAAGTAAACTACGATAAATGGCTTGATTAAATACACCCTTTACTAATTAAAAACACTGCTTACTATTGATGTAGCATAGAATACATTGTTTCCATAAAGCATAATCAGATGTTACTTCCATTATTAAATTTCTCTTTCAAATCTACCTATTTGATATTTATATTTAAGTATCTGGAGTTTTCTCTGACCTCTAGAAGCCTCTTATGTCAGAATCTCCTGTGTGTATTTTTGTTAGAAATGAACCAAGTGAAACATCATCATCAACATCCTCCTGCCCTTATCCCAATTTGTTTCGGGTCAGTTCAGCATGCCCTTTTTCTTTCATACATCTCTATTTGCCATCATCTCAATAGACACCTCCTTTCTAGCCATATCATCTTGTAACCCCCTGCATTCAATGATCTTATTGTAACATCTGGTTATTTGGAAGGTATTTAGGTATTTTTACATAGGCCAAGTTACTTAATAACATGCACATTTGCAAACAAATCCCAAGTCCTTATAAAAAAAATCATTATATCGCTACCTAATTAACAAAGCTTGTTTAACTCTCACGTACTTGAAAAATTGCTTCTAATTAGTATTTCCTTCAAGCAACATTGAACAGGCTACTTACAAATGTACAATAATAAAATTCATAAACAAAGATCACCCAGACATATAAGCATAATAACACACATTTCTAACAAAATTATAGCACAAACAACTAGCAGAACATCTCGCCAACTTTCCGTTGAGAACTCAAATTGATTTCCAGGAAGCAAAGGCATGTTGTTGTTGGAAGAAACGTTGTTCTTTATGTTGAAAACTTGCTCTATTAAAAATTTAAATAACTTGAGATATCTTAATCTGAGATGGTTTTTTTATCATTTTGTACAATACTAGGGAGTATTGTACAAAAAGATAAAAAATCTCAAAAGATGATAAAATCTCTCCTCTCACACCCTCCCTCTTGGACAAAAATTTGATGACAGTGGAGCTTCCAAATTCTTCTATTGGCGTTATTTTTTCTGATTAATTTGATATAAAAATGTAAGAATATCATTGTACCTACTATAAGCAAGTACAAAATATGGGTATACTATTAGTATTTTCGAAAATGCACATACTACTTTTTGTCTCTGCCCAGGTATTAGTAGAAAATGCCTATGGCATTAAGTCCGCCTTTTGTACACTTGTGTGTAAAGTATTGATTAAATAACAATCGAGTTAATATGCCAAAAATACTTTCAAAGCTAGTTCTTTTCAAAAAACTCTTTTTAGTACAAAATGTAAACAGCCTATTCTATTCATTTCTTCCTTTGAACATTATTAGACTTTATTCTCTTCCATTCTCAAAAAGCTCAACCTCAACCCATACACATGATATTAAGCTGTTATTCACTGGAGCTTAGAAAGCTGACAGAAACAATAGATGTGTATAGAACCTGAACAGGCAGTACGAACAATAATAAACTAAAGTGACACCGACAAGTCTTCCGTTTGAACGCACCGCTGAACATCTCCGCCTACGACACGCAACCACCTTCACGAAACGACACCAACTACAGAGCTTAAAATAACATTCTAACTCAGCTAACATTACATTTTAAATCTTATCGGAAACAGAATAAATATCACAATTTATTGCTGCCGTCGTATTGATCTGCAGAATTATGCACCAATGAACCAACTTTTCACTGCAGCGATAATTTTAAACATGACTAGACGAATTCCCGATTGATCACTTCAAGCGATGAACACAGACGGTCAAAGCCTCTGCGATATCTGTTCAAAAGTAGGTCAACGCAACAAAAGTCGGTGTCCCAGTAAATCAGTCCTTAAAGGACCCAAAATGCGGAGGTCCTTTTATACAATAAGCCAACGGGCCCACATTTGCGGGTATGAAAGCGAAGTGAAACGTAACTACAGATTATACGAACATAAATTTCTAAATCCACCACCATTTTGGCGAGTTGTTTTTTTTCTTTTGTGGCAGCACAACTCTATCTAGTCTGTGACTGGCTTTACTGGTGGCCATCCGAACATTATGCAATTTGGGTCCCCGACAATCTACGCGCAATCTTGTATACGGTCTATGCGCTCGGCTTTTGTGTTTCATTTTGTTTGGGTAATAACTATCACCTCTCTCTCCTCTTTTGTTTCTTTTAATTCGGCAACATCATATCATAGCTTCATAATTATTATCATACCTAAGCCCAACTCTCTTCAAAAGCGTATTTTGATATATCATACAGTCATCACTCTGCGTATAGAGCTCCCAAAGCACTGTTCCATAATCAGAAACTACTAAAATAGCAATTTAACTTCGCAATCCCAATTATCGCGAAGCATGATACCACTCGCCTACTCTACATTCTTGTTCAAATATTTGCTTTTAAGCTGGCTACAAAACGAAGTTAGACCGTTGAATTAACCTTACTAGCGCAACATCATCATCTGTCTAGCCTTTGCCCGACTACGTTGGGGTCGGCTTCCAATATAACCAAATGCAGCTATACTGGACGTATTTTACACGGAGCGCCAGACTGTCTGACCGCCACAACCTTGGTACTAAGTAATACGATACCCCTTGGTGTAACTGGTTGTCAGACTTACGGAGTTTTTAATAAGTACACAAATGAAATCCGGGACCAACGGCTTAACGTGCTTTCCGACGCACGGAGGTATCCCAATATATAATGGTCATCAACGAGCTTGTCAAGCCTAGCTTAACCTTCAATCGACTGGTGCGGCTATAATAATAATTAAATACACAATCGAATACAAAAAACGTTGTGCTAGTAATGGTTACTAGCACATCATACATTTGTGTATTCGCGTTTCTGTATTTGCTGGTCGATTAGATATGAATAATCCAAAGCTTTACTAGGTAAATTGAGTAAACTAACCATACACTGTCTACTAACATGAACCTAATTTCATGAGATAAAGTTGTTCCCAGGGACCTATTATTTGTAACAAGCAGAAAATCATTAGGATGACGTTATTTGTGGATCCCAATTTTACTGATACGCTTGAAAAATGGCACCTGTGTCAACCGGTTTCGGAGCAAACAAGCATTTTCGCAAATATCTATGTCTACGCGTTTCAACGCGAATAAATAGAATCTGTCGAGAAAAATTTGTGGCGCATTCTAAATTCAAAACGTAGCGCGATTTTTAAAATGGCGTATGAAGAACAATAGACAAATCCTTTTCAAATGTGATTGAGGTGCGGCGGGCCTACTCCTCTGAAACCTCCAGTTTTCCTGCACTTACTTAACATTAACCTTTTGTTTGTAAATACAAGGGATCAAGTTATTGAAGTTACAAGAGAGATACTTTGTTTATCTACGAGACGAACATCTAAATAGGATGCAACAAAGCGTCACGCTTTTGATGTCTTTAATCAAGCCTTTGTTCGAGGGATCTCGTCGGTTCGTAATCTTTTATTTGTACAAAGATATTTCTTGATTTAATGTGACGAGCAATGAGAACCCCTTTGTTGTGTGCTTATGATAATATTGTGAACTTTGCCGCTGTACCTATTCTAACAAGTTTTGAGTACTCACCTATCTTTTACTTTAATTTATAAAGGAGTCTTATTAGATCGTTAACATTAATAGACAGAATAAAAACATCAACGGTCTCTTTGTGACTGTAATGTCTATTATTAGTTAATGTTAAGTAAGAGGGACCAGAGTACGTCAACAATCACAAATTTCGATGGTGTTAGCCAGAAATTTTCTTGAACCGGACGTACACCAGTGAATGTTAAAATAAATGAAGGCATTTCTGTTGATCTTAGATTCAGCGATTTAGAAATTACGTGAGTATTAATTCACACGCCGGCTGTTTGTTCAAAAAGTAGCCAATCATGCAATAGAAGTAATAACTAGAGCATGTTATTGATTACCTTCCCAGCAGGTACCGCTGATTGTACTACTGAAGTTCATAAAAGCTGAAGAGATTGATCCCCAAATAACGCTCATATTAATTTTCTAAAAATATGAATCGGTCGTAGTCTTAGTACTAGTCGTTTTGTTTTGTCCTAGGTCAGATATATCAGTAAGAACTAGAGTATTTATTGATTTCCAAGCAGGTTCTACTGATTTTAATAAGGGTATGTAATTGATCTTCTTGATTTTTTTAAAATACGAATCGATTCTCTAATTAACTAGACTAGGGTAGTAACTGCAACCAACTTGGATGCAGCCTTCCCCAGCCGTGGCGTCGCTCGCTTCTAAGTGTATGATTTTATATTCACTGCTTATCACTGACATCGTCATCAAAAGAAGAAACATTGATCATTCACCATCTAGCTCGGAGGTTCTTAACAGACACAAGGGCTTCTGTATCTTATGATCCACTGCGTATCTTCGGACATTCAGTTACACAATTATGTAACACATTAATTCAATGATTATTGAACCTTTCTCAATATAATTGGCTGAGCACCTGATTCCTGTGGTTTCGCAATGCAATCAAACGTCACTTCTACCATTAATACGGGCATTGTGATTTAACAAACACGTATGCAAATGTTAAATATTAGAAAACATGCGGTCATTATTAAACACGCAGTACTAACGGAACTACTTTCCCTCCTATGAATTATGCAAGCGTGTGTTTTAAATGAATCAATAATATGAAATTCACTATCGTTGTGCATTTGAGTATATGTATTGAGTGTGAATTACACCGTACACAGTACGGTAGCGATTCTAATGATGGTATAATGTTCATGATCCATGTTGATTTAACACTCGTGGTCGCCATCTTGAAATAGGCAAGAGATTTTGGCGCGTAACGTTTCGTTGTACTTATAGCTTTTACACTCCTTAGCTTCTTTATCTTGACATAATGGTCTTGAAATAGACATTTGAATTTATTTATGCCAACCACTCAAAGGAGATGAATCAAAATTTTATCAGAATTTCATTAGTGAAAGGTGAAACTTTGTAGCCTACCTTGATAAGTAATTTCTATTGTTGAGTAATTAACAAAAAGGTCTCAAATGTTTAATTACGTTATTGTTTTGGATCTTTAACTAATTGGTGTTACAATAGCAAAATAGTCTCGATTTCAAAACGTTCATTAATCTGAATGGGAATACTTTTCATTACCGAAACAAAGGAGTGCGGAAAAAGAAGAAAATGAGAGATACAATGGGGTTTGCGTGAGCCAACAGCCAACGCAGCATATTGTCCGGCGAATAATTTCTACGTTTTTGCACTAGTACTTTTATTGCATAGAAAATTCCGACATCCAACAAAATAGTATTAAACAGGTCGAGGGGACTTAAAAGTGATAAAATTTAGCTTTGTTAAATAGCTTAGGTCGTGCAGTTGTGAAAGCGTATTATTTCTGATTAGAAATATCTACTTTAAAATGCTGAAATCTTGTAAGACCGATAATTAGACAAAAAATAGTAGGAGGTATTACTTATCTTCTTCGACTTTTCCCGATTATTCACTCCCTAAAACACAAGAGATAACTTTAAACACAGCACCCGTACAAATCTAACAAGACCAAAAACATTGCAATATTTTGTTTGAGCCCCACGATTCATTCCAATGTCAAAACAACGGACAACGGCAGACCAGTCGGCAGGTTTTGTTTTAGGGGAAGCTTATGTTTTTACCCCTTTTTCTGATACTACTCGTATAGCTATGGCTTCTGCTGAAACAATGCCTTTTGTCCACCATTCTTCAATTGTGAAATGGATCCGTTTAAACTGTAGTTATAGTTTCAAACTGTGCATGTACGTTACAATTTGTGCGCCCTAAGCCTAGGGTACTTCAAAGGGGTGATCTTAGCGCGTAGTCGCTTATTTTATAAGTGTTTAAGTCCTGGTCCAGCCAGGACTTAAAAACTTATAAAATAAGCCTTAAATTATTAAGACACCACAGGTTAAGTAACCGACAACCTACTTGGTTGAACTGCTAGATGCCATTAAGCAGAGAAAAAAGGTTAGATACAATTTGATTATCCGTTTATAAAAGTCAGTCTTAGTTGAAATGAAATTGAATCGATGATGACACGCCCAATGAGTCTCTATGGTGTTGAATCCAGTTTTGGATTACCTACACCATTAATATAGATGGAACACGACCTACTTAATTATGTTCATTCATCTTTAAATATTTCTGTTATTTTATTACCGTTACCACCTCTCAAACTTGTTCAAGTAAGCATAAATTATGAAGATAATTAAAAAGTAATCTCCCAATTTAAAAACTGGCTTTTCAAACTCAAAGTGATCAATCTTAACTTAGGTAAAGGAAATCATAATTTGTCTTACTAATTGTTTTAATGAGCTTTTTCGCAATTAAGAGGAACTTTGGGCGGTTTCCACGCACGCTTCTTTCAATGTCCTGCAATTAAGTGTAATTTAAGTGTAGCTTAGATATTAACGTGCTTTATTGAAATTTATTGCACCTAATTACGCATACACACCGCTATAAAATTTAATAATTACACCATGTTCACTCACACGGCTAGTTGAACTCTATTATTTCAAGCAGGATTCTTTAGTCGCGCCGGGCTTAACGGCTTTTCTTCGAATCACACCGTTCGCATGTTTCCACCTAGTCATGTTTAGCCAGTCATTACGTCGGCCTTGTGTACATTAACACTGATAACATCACACAGCGAAAACTTGTTTTATAGCTGTATGATACCAGTAACTTGACTTTTATTCAAATCGAATCTAAGTTTTATATTAGCCAGCCGCCCGCGACTTCATCCCCGTAGAATTCGTACTTGAACATACCCTCAGACCCCTTTAAACCGTAGTTTCTATAATAAAATGTAGCTTTTGTTACGCGCTGATAATGTAGCCTTCTATAACTGAAAAAATAATCAAAATTGATTAATAAGATTTTTTGGTTTATCCATTAAAAATAATCCAATCTTTCCTAGTTATCTATTAGATTAGATGAGAGCAACCACCAGTAAAAGAATCGTTCCCTAAGAAACGAGCTGAGGAATCAACCAAAAGAAAATTTGGGTTCCTACGCTGTTTAGCGGAATTACCGCACATAACAAAATACTCGAGAGAAAACAATTGTAGCTAAACTAGGCTTCTACTTAGTCAAACAACCAAACCCCGAAGCGAATAAATCACCGACATTAGTAAAACTTTCACAAGTCCCAAAACTCAAAGTGTACGGATACGCGGTGCCACAATTTGCAGAGCTGTTGTGCTTGGTCACCATGTCAACTTCACTGGCCGACCTCAAAATCGAGGGGTTAACGATCTGCAATTATGATGTCTAGATGAGTTGTCTCGCTCCCCGACTCTGAACAATACCTCGCTTAACTGTACTCTAGTCTTTCGTCACGACCACCGTTGCTAAAACCCCTTGATCCATTTTATTCTACTTTCCGCAACATTATGGTGGACCGTTGGTCTATAGCCACTAGGTTAATGTTCTGCCTCAATTATCGGATTGGATTCGGTTTTCACAATGTAACGTTTATTTTTGATTAACGTCGCGCAATCACGAACCATCTGACTTCTGAGTGCTTTCAACTTTGGGCGAAGGGAGAAGGAAAAAATGGCCTTACAAGGTTATGTAGAAAACATGTATTCTAAGCTAAGAATCGACTCTTTACAGCAACAAGGTTATTATTCATGTTTGTGTTCTTTCACATATCCTTCGTTGGAAATTGACAGCCGATTTCCCGTGAGAAAATCCAGCGCGGAAACTGATAGGAACTGACGCAATATTTTGCTTGTATGTGGAGAACTAGGTTTCCTATTCACAACTTTGCCTACATGGAAATCGAAAGCCCCTGTGATCCAAAACGTTTTCAGCATGTTAAGTGGGTTTTTTTCTTTGTTCTTTTTTTAACAATACTTGAAATGGACAGTTCTGTTAAATTAGAGGAATGAGTCATCAAAAAAGTACGTAGGAGTTTTGTATGCCGTTACGTAATTATTTTGGAACCGTTAACGCAATACGTTACGTTTCACAAACGACTGCTGTGTAATTTACTGCTTTAATAACCTTTTTAAAACTTCTTGCTGTTTTTTTGATGACATTGACAATACCAACTTAAATACTGTAGGCATTATTGACCTGAATAAGTTTTTCTAGTAATTTCAGTAATCTTAACTAATACTATAAATGCGAATGTGAGTTTGTTTGTTAAGCTTTCACTCTTTAACGGATTTTAATGAAATTTGGAGCACGTATAGACCATAACCCATGTTGGGAAATAAGACAGATTTATCCAGATAGTACGTTCCCGTGGCATAATTACTGAACCTCCACGCGGGTGAAGCCGCTAGCAAAACCCTGTTCGTTATAATGTAAACGAATTTTTCGCTTTGTGTCCTTGGCAATGTCATGTCGGTGAAAAATATGAGTGCATCTATATTAACATGTCTGGATATTCTCAGTACATTAACTAGTTTACTTAGTGCAGTCTTCATGAATGTGTTGCATGAATCATTAACAATAATTAGCAGTCTCATGAATATTTTATACCGATGCATCATCTGTTCGCCTCATAAGGCTTACACGTGGCTCGTCCGGTCTATTAAATCGCAATCTGACTTAATGTCGTTTTCCCAGTATCACTAGTTTTAAACACTATTATTAGCTGCCTAATAAAAGAGTAAAACGGCTTAGACTTCGAAATTAGATTGAGATTAGAGAGAAATTATTCAATTTAAATGTAGTTCTTAAACTTGCGCGTACGCAGACTGATTACGCTAAATCTCTTTAATATTCTCGCTTTGATCAAATTACGTCATTCGGAATTTGTGTCACAATTTGAATCTGAGTCTACCTTAATACAAATGCTGATGCTTGTATCTTCCCACGTTTTGTACTCATTACATCTAAGATCACAAGTACATCTTAACATGTAGGTAAGTAACTATATTTCTATTAACATTTAGTTGCTAGGTTGTACAGTTTTTTTTACTACTTCGTTGATTTATTTGTCTCAAGCTCTACTGCTAAGCATGTGGCCCTGAGTTCGATCCCCGGGTCGGGCAGTGTTCTCCGGTTTTTTCATCAAGAATTGCATAGTAGCACTCCGGAGTGTAGATTTGTGCCCGGTTGGTGGCAAAAGGCTCACCCCCTGTTACATCAGATCTAATCAAAGCGATATGTGGGTGTTCTACAGGTACTACCGCCGCCCCCGGGGAATACAGGCGTGATGTTATGTGGTTTTGCCATAGAATCAAAGGGTTGGTAGTTGTTTTAAGAGACAGGTTCCGGGTCGAGCGATGTTACTTGCAAATAGTTAACATTGTAACCGGCAATTATGTATACGGTTACAAATCAAGCGGGTTAGTTTATAATGTTCCTGGGAACAGACTGGCCTTTGTTCTTCTTGTTTGATGAGGGAGAGTGCAGTCTTTATGGGGCTTTAGAAAAACAAGATGTCCATTGTTGTCAATATTCTATATTCATACTATTGTATAGTAGTGGCGAAGTGTCTGTAATACTCGATTCTTGCCGGCTTTCCTTTGAAGTGTAAGAACAGCATCTAATTATTCAGGGTGGAAGGGATATCGACGCATATACTGATACCATGAAGTCAGTACATGGTTCTGGACCCTGTTGAAAATTTTCGTCAGATATTTAATTTTTTTTTCTGATGCGTTTGATTATTTCCATCTCAACCAATGAGAATTTAAATTAAATGGTACGTCTTTCCGTAAATATCTCATTGGCTTAGGTAGAAATCATGTTAATGTACAGATTAAACACTCCTGTCCACTTAATAAAGGTATGTGGAACATTTAAGATAAATAATACACCATAAAGTTGAAATAAAACTGATAAGCTTACTGATAAGTAAATTTCTTTCGGCTACCCTTTTACGAAAATTGACACACTGTTAAATAAACTCCTCATTAAATTAAAAAAAGAAATCTTTGCCACAGAGGGCGTGCATATTCTAGAAGCCAAAAGCAAACTTGAAAAAAGAAAGAGTAATTTTAATTACAGTGTTAGCAAATTGATTTCGCTTAAATTATGTTAGTAAAAACAAAACACAAACTGAAAGTATAAGACAAAGAATTGTCGGCAGTTAATTGGTTGAATTGACGTTCAAAATTATCTTGTGGGCGGTTATTGCAAGTAGGTTTTTGTTTAGACAGAGTAGTGCTTAGTTTGTAACGTCTCAAGTGTCGAATGATTGCAATCGCAGCGAAAAATCTCCGAGCGAGTACTTGCATTAAGATGATAAATCTAGTCATCACGTTATGAGGTGGGATCAAGTGTCAGTTACTCAACACGTCGTATGTTAGAACCTCATTGCACATTATATCTATACATTGTAGTGTATGATCTCGTCAAGGCTCTCCTAGACTCGATTATTCTTAGGAAAATTCGTCCTAGCCAGTCGTTACGGTTAGTTAGAAGCCTGAAAGTCTGACAACCAGTCTTACTAAGAGTATCGTATTGCCCAGTAACTATGTTGAGGAATCAGTCAGGCGGTCCCTCCATGTACAATACTAGTATTCAGCTGCATCCGGTTATACTGGAAGCCGGCTCTAACATAGTTGCGAAAAGACTAGGCAGATGATGATGATTCATATTAACCAAAATATAACTTTGATGCAAACACCATGCACTGTTGAAACTGTATAATTGTACCTACATTTAAAATAACGTTTCCCAAATACCTCGGTACATTACTGTTGGTTCGGTACAGTCAACCGCCCGTACATGTCAATGATTTAACTTAAACAGTACCATTTTTTCCTTACAGTACGGCCGTTTTTTAATTTCAAGTGCGAACACTACGCGCGGTTCATCATACTCGTGATGGGCGTGACATGATTCTAACGGTACCAAGTGGTTATTGCTCTGATCTCTACTTGATAATCTGGGGATTACTGTTGTATCTACCTATTGCTCCATGGTTTATTCAACTTAAGATTTACGCACATTTAAGAACGCTTCTTTGTCTGAGGGTTTCTATGGAAGTAACTGTCGTTCGGTAAGTGGGAATAAGTTAATTATACTGTGATGTCATTTGTGAATAACAAAACCTCATAGTGGTACTTTGATCTGATCAGACACTTGCAAGATTGATTATTATAAAATGACCGACGTTATACCTATATACCACACATATACCTGAGTACGTTTCTACCGTTATGAATACTTATTAACTCCATTGGAGTGATGGATGCTATCTCAGTACCGAGGTAACGAAATAGTACGTGGGCGATCTAACAAAGACTTGACTCATATCTTGAAAGTTGATGAGGGACGTTCACATCTTATAGATTTTGTAACCTGCTCCTATTGTTGTTCTATCATTCATCCATTTACAATGTAAGATATCAGGCGTTGTGAAAACTCTTTTAATTACACCTGGACAAAGACACGACTTTGTTTCGATTAATCAAGTTGTAAATCTACCTTTATTGCGTTCTCCCAAGCATTTTATGACTGGTAATATGCAAAAGGTTTCGATATGAATACAAAAAGAATGCCTTTAGAAGAAAATGGCCGCCTTTGTTATTAAAATGAGTGAGAAAATCGCGACAAATAAATAAATAAAATAAATATTGCTGGACAATCCACACAGCATCATCTAGCCCCAAGCTAAGCAGAGCTTGTGTAATGGGTACTAGATGACTGATATACTTAATACAATACATTACATATATAGATATTTTTTTATTATACATAGAAATACCCAGAACACCCGGAACAAATCTTTGTAGATCGTACAAACATTTGTCCCAAGGCGGGAATCGAACCCGCAACCTCTTGCGTCGCAGGCGGACATTCGCCCGCCGCGCCACATCGGTCGTCAAATGGTCTTTAAAGTATCGAAAATAATACTTGAAACAGAATTAACACGTCGCAAATTCAATCATCATCCTCCTGCTCTTATCCCAATTTATTTGGGGTCGATGCAGCATGTCTACTTCCTCCATATATCGTCGTGATCTCCACTCTTTTGTAACCCTCCACATTTATACTCAAAACTTTCCACTTTACTCACAACATGGTCCTCATTCCTTCGCATCACATACCAATACCATGACAACCGCTTTCCACACAACTTCTCGATCACAGGTGCCACTTTCTGACTTTTCCACCTAAGAAAAACTTTGAGAGCCAGTAGTTGTGCAATAGATTATCATCAGTTAGAGGTACCGAATATAGAAAGCTGTTACGTCGAGTTCGATGCGGTAGAAAAAAACTTAGCTAGTCGTTAGAGAACCGACCACTAGCGAGGTAAACTTCGTCGGGAGAACATCGAAAACATTTTTAATTACCGCCGTGGCTTGCTGAGATTGCCCACTAACTACGTCACGTGTTCCTTTGTTATACAGAGGAAAAAACTAGGATGAAACATGATGCTGATTAACTCTGCTAGATCAGAACTTTGATTGAAATGTCAGAAACACGATTAGTTTGACGATGATATACATCTTTGTACGTTCAATGTCAGCCGAAATTATTGTGCTGTTATTAATTGTGTAAGCAAGTACTTATTATTCTACAATTCAATGACTAGCTGTTCATCATCATCATCCTCCTGCCCTTATCCATATCCTTAGCTGTTATGATGAATTTATAGCGGTTTGACAGCTTTTGTATAGAAAATATGTCAAACCGCCATTTTTATTCTTCAGATAAAAGTTATTCGTCTGTTGAAAAATTAGCCCTTAGTCGTACTCATTGCTGCCTTCCATTATCGTCGTAATAAGTGATTTCAAATAATATATACTGATGATTTATAATGCAAGAGATCTTTTAACCGTAACAAAAAACTAAATTGAATTACCAGTCAGTAATGTTTCTTCCCTTCGTTCGTAGTAATGCGGTTCATCTTAATTTCCTCAATGTTACTTCATGTTAGACGAATTGCTTCGTGCCGTATTAAAGTGTTTGCCTGCCCAATGTCCCGGGGGATGGAGGCCCACTGGCCCACCCCTATTGAGGGTGCCCCACCTTCACCACCCAGTTTTCACCTCTCACAAGTAAAACAATAAATAAATTGGCCGTTGCTTTGTTTCGACCCGGCCTGAAGGTACGTAATTCGTTCACATAAAATCATTGTACTTATTCAAGCTGCTTCGTTAAAAGGCGAATTTGAAATGTTTGTAATTTACTAGCCGTGTTTATGATTCAATATATGAACAGCACAATATGAACAGCTAATTTTAGAGATTCTGTTTCTGAGTACACACTTTGTTTTTTTAAAAGAACGTGTTTAATGACCTAAATAATGACAGGACCTGGCGAAGCTACTTTATTACTATTATGAGAAATCAACATAGCAAAACATTTCGCCTTTATCCACCGCGGTTAAGCAAAAGTAACTATAGTACATCCACATTTCGCCCGTTAGGTTTAAGTCCTATGGGGGCGAGCCTATTACCACCAAACGGGCACAGATCCAGACTCTGGTCTGCTACTGAGAAATTCCAGATGGCATAACCAATATCACCATGCACAACCCAGGAATCGGAAAAGGCCTTCACGCTCAACCACTAGACCAACGAGGCACTCCATGAGAAACCATTTCAAGTTTTGTTTAATCTACTAGATACAACTACGTATTTTAGCAGATCCCCATTGAGAACTAAAGTGGTTTTTTCAATAGAGTGACTCCGTTTACATTCATGCTCGATACAAACACCAAGCTTACGTCCGCTAGGGTCTGAGAGGAATCAATATCAACAACGCTTACCTGTTTGTTTGTTCTGTTATCAGTTACTATCTATATCTGAACGGGGTTTGTGAGAGACAGTTTAGGTATGTTTGAGAGCCTCAAAGATGTTTTGACAGTATTTGCTATTTAATTTTCGTAGAAAAACAGGAGTTTGTGGTAGTGTGTTTGTTACCTAAAGAACAAAAGGCTTTAACTTATCTTTTCACAAACTCCAAGACTATTCTAGATACTTATGAGTATATTTCTTGTTTTAGTTACGAAGCATGTACTTAGATCCTTTCCGAAGAATCCTTAAAAAAAGACTGACCTCCGTTTACTTCTCAGAATAGTTGAATAGGAATCAGCGACCTCATCTAGTTTTAAATTGTGTTTTATGTTAACTCGACGATTAAAGTGTTTTACAGAAATACATTGTATATAGACCTATCATTTAATTTTATTAAAAAAAAAAATAAGTACAGTTTCCTTCGTAAGTACCTTAAAATAAAAACCTAAAAACAAAAACGATGCATAAACAAAGCATTTTGTATGCTGACTCACTGCATCAATACGATTGCATCTGAAGGGATATGATTCAGTTGGGGTTTGGGTATAACACTTTTGACAGGCCGTTAATAAGAGCTGCACCCTTGTTAGTTTAACACCCACCCCTCCAGAAATCGAACACATGCGTGTAAATAGGTTTACATCACGCTTCACAAAGAAAATAGTGTGGGGAAACTGGCAGTTCCTATTTATAATTATAAAAAAATAAGCTGTCATGATAAATTGCATTATGGAGTTCTCTTTGCGAATTTCGACGATGAAGATACGCAAAAAAAGGTCGTCAACATAAAACTTGGAACGTTTTCATGCTTTTTTTTTTAAACAGCTCTCAACCTATTACCTCCGCAAAAGCGTTTGTGCTTATACGCTAAAGTGAAATAAGAGTTGAAAGGCTGTGATCGGACTCAGACGTTTTTCCATTAGAATCCTGAAGGCAGACTCCGACGGGCCATTACGTCGCAAATGGGTCGAGAAGAGCCCGCGGAATTCACGCGATTCTCTTGGATAAAGAAGCTGCTGAATATTTTATTTTCTATAGGATATGACGAGCGACACACTTAGCATAATTCTTCAATCAACAACTCGACTGTGTGACATTGTAGCACATTTCTTATACTTATGTGTGTCTAGCCCTGAACTAAATCGAGGTAGATTTGCACCGTTATTTATTACAGTCTTTATTCACTTGAAGAAAGGTGTTTTAATTAGGTTGCAACCTTAAGACTTGTAAATAATAGTGTTGATAACAAGACTAGACAAAAATTAAGGAAAGTTTTAAACCTGCGTTAATATTGTTTTAAATTCTAATCTGTTGACTGAATTAATGAAGGAAATATTCCTCACGGCGGATCAGAATCCCAGTTCCAAGGTAGATGAAAAAACCCTGATGGACCTGGAAATAAATCTTCCCAGATACCCACGCTCAACCTTTATAAAATAACCCTACATGTTTCTACTACATCGTCAATCCCTGAAATCCAATTTGATTGTCGTTGGGTTTCAATAAAACATATCTTGGTTTCTTGGAAGCGGGTAGTCTGCTCGTTATGGCCCAAATAGGCCCAAAGCCGCTCAACATTTCTTTGTGGCAATGTAATCCGATTATTCTATCGTAGGAGGAGTTATTGAGACCTGTGACTACTATCCGATTATACGATTTAACTGTATTGGGTAACTAGGTACTTGTTAGAAAGCGCTTTTGAAATCGTGTACTGTGGGCGTGTTTCTTACACATTAACAGCTGTAAGTGCATCAGGACAGATTTTTAGTTGGTTAGTCCCGGCTGTTGAAAAAGCTTATTTAAAACAAGCGTCCATAACATGGAGCGTACTAAAATATAGTATTCAATATACAGTATCTATTCCAGTTGGTTGCGCGACCACAACGTTTCGGTATTTGACCACTGTAACCCATTTTCATTTACCGACCATTGCAATTTCTATTCGAAGACCAGCCCTCTCAGCAAAAAGTTTATCGGAGAAACCGTACACATTGTTTTATTTTCAGCTTCGTAAAGTTTGCACTGTACTCTTGTTTCATTGTAAGCTGCGTATAAAGCTGGAGCCATTCGGACTAAAAGCGTCTAAATTGAAAACATTTCCTTCCCCACCGAAATCTAAATTGAATAAATAGAACATGCGAGGGGATTTTAACAAATCGTAGTGTCGTCTAAGTATGAGACCTGCTGTTGAACTAATTGTCGTGAACCCTCGTAGTGGTCATGCTAGCTCATTTGTCGTCGAGCCCAGTGACTCATCGGAAAGTCGAGGGTGTTGTCCGTCTACATAATTTATGAGGCTACCAGATGACCGTGGCTAAATAGACAAATGTGTCCCTCGACATAATGAAACTTTCGTGATCCCGATCATATATTTCGTCAATTGTGTAGTCACGTCGTTTTATTTTAGTATATCTGACGAAAAGGAAAAAAATAAAGCGCTTTAACTTTGAAGCGGTATGCGTCACGTACGGCAACAACAAACGATTCTTTTTATGTTCCAATTGTCTTGCCTTATCTAATCAAATGAAAATTGTGAACAATAGTATCGATAATCTAGACAAAGACATTCAAGATTAAGGTGACTTATCAACTAATACTTTGTAAAGACATAACGATAATCCGTCCTAATGCCTTTTAGGGTGGTCGCCCTTTAGTCCAATATGTGCCGTTATGGCGTATCATCGAGGGTGCATTCTCAAGTGCAGGCAATAATCCTCTTTATCGTAACTGTCGCGTGTCGCAGTCCTTAGGGGACGTTGTGTAATTTTATTTCGCCCCCGTCGCAAGTCGCTCGGGATTCGCGTCTCGCATGCCTATGTAATATGAGCTGTATTGGTACGCTTTCCTGTTTTGTTTAATATAAAAGTAAAGGCAATTTTTCCCCCATCTGAGAATTTAGAGCATTCTCGATATTTATTTACTTATTGAGTTTCTCTTATAAAAGCGGAGAGTCTCGTAAGTATCTTCAAACATCTTGATTTAACTAGCAAATGCAGAGTGAGCATCGCTAGACCAAAGAGAAAGGCTAAACGTTGAACCTGCGGTTCAGTGTAATCTAATCGTTAGACCGAATTGAAAGTTGCATTCGAACGAGAATTACGCTTAGGTCACTAAAGACATAAACCGTCGGATTTATTGGAACATCTGGCGAAGGAGTCGTACATCAAGCATAATGGCTACATAATTCGCGTGGAGTGTTCTACACTGACACGCTTAGACTGCGGAGATGCGGGTACTGGTTGGTAGATGGTGAGCGCCGATAAAACCTGGCTAGTTGGAAGTTTTATTGAGCGGCCACTGGCGCAGCCTGTTTCCTCGTTATCGCCGACACGGGGCCTTAAATCAGGCGCCTTTCATTCTTAAAGGCTTTAAGCTTGACGTTCCTAGCCAGCCCCGAGGGAGCGATGTTTAAAGTGGCCACTTCTTACGTTTGTTGATGGAGTACCACGCTCAGTGCTATTGGCGTTGTTTCAAAATGCAACTAAATTACCTACTTGAATATTTTCACCACTGAGTTATCTTTGAATACCGGACCGGTTCTTTAACCTTGTACAAGGATAATACTTAGTTATTTTGTTACGGGTTTATATTTTTTGCGAGATAATATAATTCATTCTTAAGTTAGCAAATGTTACTGTGACATATCTACTGATGAGACAGACTACTGCGAAAACACCATCAACATATTTTCTCTTGTTTCATGTAGAATCTATTGGTATTATTTGGGACTGCGGAATAGAGAATTGTAAAAAGTCGCGTTTCATTAATGTTGGTATCGCATGACTGGTGACGCTAGGCAGAACTTCCAAACGGCAATAAGTACGGTACAGTTAGGAACTAACTAGGTATGAAGTCATTAAACTTTCCGCCGATGATCCGCATGGCGAACCACTGGGAAACGTAACTTACCGTGCCGAGTTAACGTTTAACTTCTTACCTCGCCGATGATATATTCCACTTTTCAAAAGGTTATTATGAAGCATACTCGTGGTTTTAAATCGTGCGTTAAATCGCATATTTCTTAACCCAATTCGTGTCACTAACACAAATTGCAACGCTTCGGGTAATTCAGCTTTTTTGATCGCATTTGGGACAAAGCTCGTATTTCAAAATGGATGTCACAGTAACTGTGCAAATCTAAGCATTCAGTCATGGTGTCATATAAATATGCATGTGCAATGCATTCTATCTTGGCTTGAGCAATAAAATTCCAAAGTTCAAGGTGTTGTGTTAGTCATGCTCTCTTTATCTTGCTTTGTTCCAAACCACCCGTAGATCCGTTTCGAAGTAAACTATAGGTCGATGTATGGGCAAGATTGTATCTTTTACAACGTAAGCAGCGCCCGGACGCTTGCTATCGCCACCACCGGTGGTAATCCATTTACCCCGGTTGAATGTTAAAATACGGGTGAACAGGAACTTTTATGTGTACTGTTTGCAAATTATGGTAATACGGATTGAACAAAACCTGGCTTAACGTACATCCCTGAAAAATCCTATGTTATGGCAGATTAGTGAATGTTGTTTTAAAAATACAAAACTACTGCAGTTGGATGCTACAATTTTTCTGTGCAAGCACCTAATAAAATGCCGAGCAGGATTTTCAAGAAATACTCCCGTACACCCCTAAGACGTGGACTCCGCTCGTAGCCACGTACAGAAACAATGTATTAACTCACTTTATTACGTAACAGTAAATAACAACGGTACGTGCAGCTAATGCATTGCCCATTGCTCCGAGCTTTGTTGTAAACTCGCTCAATCGATTCTCTATCAAATTGCCGTGTGGTATCTGTCTGCCATTTACGATTAACCACGCATTACAAGACACTTAATGAATGTGGAATAAAGATGATAGAAAGCTGTTAAGTTACAAATAAGAATATCACCATCTCGCGATTAGATATGAATCTTCCCAGGATCGATGTTGCGGTCCTTGGTAAACCCCATCTGATTGTTATAGTGTTAGAATTTAGCAGAGAACTTGATACAGTATTAAATGAACATAATACTATAATAGTATTTTAGGTGATAAAGTCTCAAACTAATTGGACAACTAGACGTAACTAAGTAGCTGACAAACAAAACAGAATTACATTATGTTTCATTCAATACTCAGCCCTAAATTTAATTGGAAGTATTTCGCTATAAAAAAAAATGCCGAAAATAAAATATTCACCGGATCGTCCCCCGGGCTTTTTCTCGTAAAGGCAAATTACTAAGAACAAAGGGAATATCGATTTCGATTTCGTAAACTGATTGGTAAGGCTCTCAAATTGAATTCTGTTTTGCTGAAGTTATGAAATGCAGCGTTTAGGGGACAATGAGGAGAAATGACGTAATGTTGTTGAGACATTCTTGGGATCTTTATCTTGAAGTTAATAACTTTTGGTAGTCTATTATATGTCATCTTCTTCTTTTTGATTACCAATACCAAATGTTAAATATGTTATTTGCTTAGCCGATCACTACTATAGAATTGTTCATGTCTTCAAAATAAAATTTGCGGTACCGTACCTACAAAATTATTATGCCATTTCATAATTTATGAAACCTAGGCTTGATTATAAATGATTGTATAAACACATGTGTTATTTAAACAACTTGTATATCTTCCACTAAAAACTAAAAATCTTGCATATTCAATAAGTCATAACAAAATATAAAATAAGAAACGTGTTTTTGCATCACATCAACTCTTAGGGGCCTAATGTATCCCCAAGGAGTAGAGAGCAATAATTCAAATGAGGTGAATAAGATGAGGGGGCTACATTCATTATTGCAAAATAGGATTATGGTAATGATGACTTTGAAATGCGTGCTATGACCATTGAGAAAGAGGGAGATTTGCTCCACGATAAGCCCTGATTTATATCCCGGAGAATTAGAAAGATAGAGGGAAATATTTTTGTAACGAAAATGGAAACTAAAAATAAGTTGTCAAAACATAGTAGGAACACACTTAAAATTAAGTGGATTCAGGTTGAAATATTGTATTCTAAATTGAACCAATTGTACTCAAAAATAAATAAAGATGTTAACAAAATTACACCAGTGCACAATTAATTGTGGTGACATGTTTGACAACACCGAGAAATCATGAATATAGCCCTAGCTACGGCTCCAAGTGGTACCGAAATGCTTTTGATGATAGAATATGAAAGTGTAGCACTTGAATATAATTAGTTTACTAGAAACAAAACAAGCGAAATAATTGCACAAAGGAAAGGACCAATATAATAAGTGAACCGACTTGAAATTACAAACTCCATCCCTTGGTAATAAAACATCCTTTACTGCGCACCAATATTTATATTAAGAACAAAGGGAGACTTCCGAAAAGGGTGTCCTACAAACTCAAGCAAGATACTTACATTATAATCGTAACCCAAAAATAGTGTAACGCAAACAAACCCTGTTTAGAACTAAATATCCTTAGAAGAAGCATAGTTCCCTCCATTCCGGGAATAGAGGCGGTTTCTAAAACAGCTTTTTAGTGCGTATCCCTCGCCTCAGGGTGTAGAGTTACAAATCTCCGTGATGGCCCCCACACGGAACCAGCGGTTGTTAATAAATCTTTTCGACACGCCTTCTTAGGATCTTCTTACCGGTTTACAAGTCAAAATTTACTGATTCTGCACGATGACAGTTGGTATGGCTTTTCAGATTTAATGCTTGGACCTGATACTGTTACGAAACTATTTATTTTGATTTTTCCGTTTGTGTCTTATAGGATAGTAATATGTTACTGAGCTTTATCAAAACCTTTGGGTTATTTATGGGCGTTATTTTTATCGGAGTTCCTATTACAACACCGACGCTGCAAACTGGGCTCTAAGGTCCCGTTCCCTATTAGCGAAAAACTGTAACTGTTATTATTTGGTTGATTATGATGTTTCCAAGTGAAGTTCCTTTGTTGAAGTCAACAAGTTTTGATATATATAGAAATATTTTTCAGTTTCTTTTAGAATTAGGTACCTACTTACTTACTTACTATGAAATAAAAAACTTGTTATTGCTCTCGACAAAATTAATAACGTGCATACATAAATATTCATCCCGACTACGGATCCCTTTATAGCACGCGGCCTGACACGCACCACGCCGGTTTTCTTTCGTCTAAGTGCAAAGCACTACACTACAGCGTTTTACTTTCAATACAGACATCTAAAGCTTGATTGTATTTGCTTCCACCGCACATCCGCCCTGAACTGAATAAAGAAAAAATACAAGAGTACACAGGGCGAAAATAGCGCAATTTCTTTTCACCATACCTTAAGGAAAAATTGTGTTTAGGAGAAAAAAGTGTATTCCCCCGTGTGAACGTGATCTATCGGCGAAAGAGTCCGCACGCCTGTTTATGGTCGATAAAACATCTAGGGACGGTCTATTTATGTTGTTTTTTATAAAGGGGAACATGTGTTGATAGTATTAAAGAAGAAAACCACACGTGTGGGTGGCACCGGTGAGCGGCGTTGTTTTTTCTAAATCGCTTAACTAACACCTACCCTCATTTTTGTATCGCTTTACCAGCGCCCATATTACGGGGTACATTTTTGAGTGTAAATTACCAACTTTAAATCCATTTTAAGTTTGCAGTACCTAACTAAGGTATGTATAACCTAATTACGATTTCGCATTAAAATGTCTCAGAACTTAATGATAACCAAGTACTTACCCAAGTAGTGATATATTTTGAAAGAAATTTGTTCCGTATAATTCATAATTTATTTCACAGTAGTAAGAGTTTTAGCCTTAACATTATTTTATTCAGTAATGAACAAGTCGAGAATATGTAATTTTGTTGTTAAAACAGTAAAAACTTATTCTACGAGCAAGGCGTGACTTGGACGTTAAATTATGTAAACCCCTTTTATATTTTAGTTTCCAGAATATTAAGTGAGCTTTTGCTTTACTTCACATGAAAGAAATTAAGTCAACGAACTCTTTATTAAAATTATTAAAATTATTATAATGCATGATCTTAATGTTTGAGGTCTTATTAAGTGACTAACGGACTTTTGAAGGTCTCAACTAGCGCTGATTTAGGAGGAAGAACGTACTTATAAAATCCTATAATTCCAGCATTTTCCCGGAGTCTCGTGCTTCCCAGTAACTGGGTTGTGGAAGTCAGAAAAGCTGTCGCTACATGTAAAAAACTGGTATTCAGCTGCATCCGGTTAGAGTGGAAACGTATGCCAAAATATTTGGCAAAAGGATAGGCATAATAATGCGATGATCTTTGGAACACCAAGTATTTACACACATTATCAACACTTGGTACAATAATAAAAACTTAATTAAAAAGCTTTTCAGCATTAAAAGATGTTGGATCGATTACGATTGGAATCTTAACGAGCTCTTAACGCGTTATTTTAAGATAGTATTTACATTAGCGCACAACACTAATTGAAAGTCACGCTTAAGCACTTTCTTAAAACAAACCTAACCTAAAACCAGAAGGTACACTTTCAATAAGCAAGTCTTTGGGTGCAACCAGACCGCTCTCGATCGACGGCATTGTGACATATTATGATGTATGAGGCGACACATTTTGTGCTGAACTTTGACGTTCATCGACCGCAGACTCGTTGCCTCTATTTGTCGCAGCTCCAACCTGGACAAAGACTTCATCTTAAATCTGCAGTAATGGTCTTTTATTTACTTGTGCCTCGATGAACTCAGTCTTCTCACATCACTCTTGACATGACGGATCTAAACGGTATCATTGGCTTGGCATATTTCCTTCTTCTTGGCTAATTCACCGGCTAGTTTCTGGTTTAATTAAGTAGGTATAGCCTTTTTGGTACATTCACCGCAGATCTCTTCCTCACTGACCGCTTCCTGCAATTTTGTACCTAATCCACGTCTTACTAGTAAACCTTCTGTGAGTACTTCATTATTTCGTGCTTGAACATTATCCTGTTCAAATATGACGCCATTAACTTGTTTTTTCCTCGTTATTTCTACCCTCGCGTTAAGTTATGGCAGGCGACATGTGTTGTTCATTATTGGAAATGACACGTTACATTTGTTAGTGATTCGGGGGGTGTTATTATATTCTTTATAGTTATATTTCCATCCAGTGCATTAAGCAAGACGTTAGTAAGTAAAAAGATTGAACAAAACATTAAAAACTCGTTTATATTGTAACCCAAAATGTTTTTTCATTGATCTAGTCTAGTCTTGTGTCATTTTGAATTCGGTCATACTTCTACCTAAGAGAAATAAGTGTATACAGCGGGGCGGCACGGCCTATTGTGACATGGCTTGAACCACACATTTTATCACAGTTTCGGTGATAAAACCGTAGCATACCACGATCTATAACTGTCTTTACTTGTAGTCCCGAAAATCTGACCAGTCTTACCAAGAGCTATCGTGATGCTCAGTAACTGGATAGTGGAGCTCAGATAGGCAGTCGCTCCATGTAAAATCCTGGTATTCAACAGCATCCGCAAAAGGCTAGGCAGATGATGACAGTAATAATTTCTTGTCACAAACGTCTCGGGTACGCCCGTCCTCGCCCTGCAGTGATAAGCTAGTGGTCTTTCAATAGAATTCGATACGACAAAAAAATCGTAATACGTTAAGCGTACAAAAGTTCAATGACTCAAGATTATCCACTGAAGAGATAGCACACAACGCAACCGAACTTTATATGTTCTAGGTAAATAGATTAAGTTATTATCTAAACGAACAGAGGAACCAGACAGCTGGTCGCCATATTGGCGGGGCCATTTTATCGCTTTCCCCGAAACGATTTATCATAGAGGTTAGTGTCAATACATGACGGATCACTGCTGAGTGTGCTTGAATCGATAAGTTTGTTTATGGTTACATAGATGCTTCGCCAGCCATTTTATTATGACTATCTAGTATCTTACTTAGTATAAACTCCTTATCAGGTTGAAGCCGGCTAATGAACTGTTTTGATGGTTTGTACTGTGCCATTGTTACGATAGGAACTCTCAGCTAGAATATAATGAAACTAACATTGATGATAGACAGTCAAGTTAATTATTCCAAATCTTATAAACACAGTCATTACTTAAATACTACAAATAATACAGCTATAGCTTAAATAACAGGTGTGATTAACGACACTACATAGAATCTTTTTTTATTTTTTATAATAGTCAGATTATCAAATGAAATGTGCGACGCTTTTATATCTACGAATTAGTGATACCTATAAAATAATTTCTGTCGTAATTAAGGCAAAGGGTGGACCCACAAAATATTAATATTCAATTAATAAATAGTAAAATAAACCTATATAAAACGTTTTGTTTTATTTATATTTGATACTCCTCATAAAACTGAAAGATTTCATGGGTGCTTAATACTTTTGGCCAAGGCTGTATATGTTTACGTGAAGAGAAAATTTCGGACCATTCTATTGTATTTTCGTATTTATATTTATAGTTATGTATTGTATAATATTTAAATAGTACACCACGAGCTATCAACATATCTTTTCTCCTTCTCTGTCAAGTCCATTCAAAGGTTGTCTGTAAGAGTTCGCTTTTAGCAATAAGGCCGCCCGTCATTGTTACACATGTAGCTCTTAAACTCATTATTTGTGAGTTTTCATGTTGTACAATAAAGAGTATTATTCTAAGAATTTTGCGCTCACGGGGGAGTGTAAAATTTGGGCATAGTTAAAAAAAAGAGTGCAGGAAGCTAAAAAAGCGAGATCAAGGTCTGTAGTGACCACTGTGCGACCACAATAGATAAATATCATTAAACTATTTAATATCTACCTACCAAAGAAATAATTAATAAGTATAATATTGGAAAGAAACTTGATGGTGAGGTCGTTCAAAAAAGTCAGTTGCTTAGTACCTACTCGCAACCGGCGTGCAGGTATGACTAGATCTATGTATGAACGTAAACTAAGCGAACGGAGTATGTAAGGATCGTAGCAGGTAGCGTTCTGTAGTTTCTGTCTACCCCATGGGAAAAAGGCGTTAGTTTATGTATGTATGTGTATAAAGAATTTTGTCATCGTACGATTGGTGGCCATTGGGGGATGATAAAGATACTATTTGAACAGTATTGTTTGTCTATCTATAGATTCACAATATTGTTCGCCTGTAGAGTAATATTCACTGTTCATGGAGCATAAAACTGAACTCGTTAAATACCCTTGGATTGTTCCGTAAGATTAAAGACGCGAAATCTTATCGTCCACCGGCTGTTGCAATCAACCTTGGTTTTTAGAATCGAGAGACTATTTTGTAAAACTTTGCGATATAAAAAGTGGGGAGATATTAATCTTGCTAGTTGGTAGTATGAATTGTTTAGAATATTAAATAACGTCGCTTTAGATTGAGCTAATTCTGTCGAAAAGTGACATTGAAAAGGACACGATGAGAAAGAGTAGAGAGAGACCAGGAAAAACTTACCTGTTAAATATGGACAATGTACATGTGTCAGATTTGTATATATAAACATTTATGCATTATGACATGAATATTAAAAAAACAAAAATCCTGAATCTGTTTTTCTTAAAGAATAAGAATAATTTATTTTTAAAAGTGTTACATAAATGTACATTTATGTGCAGTAGTGTTATTTCTAAAACAATGGTATAATTAATGCATAATAGTAAACTATAACTAAAAATATATTTAACAGTTGCAAGAAACGATAATGTGGAATTCACAAATGTTTGCTAGCGACCTGCCCGATCTAGGTTAATTTAAACCTGTGTTTCAGGCCAGTTAAGTACTTAACTTAAAGTTATACATGTGTCCATTTCTTGTGATTGATGACATGATCACATGATTGAACTAGCTAATGAAAATGGCTGACCCTGGGAGTAAAAGCGTGTAATTTTATTACTGTAATGGCTACTAAGAAAATACAGAACATTATCGTATTTGCATTCTGTATAGTAATTGAGGCTATTAGGATTTTTTCATTCCTAGACACGCAGATACATTCCTAATACGCAATGAAATAATCATATCAATTGATCTCGGTTAACATAATATGCCTTATTATCTACAGCGAGCATGTAAAGTGACTCCTTAGGCCGAGGACGAGGAACTTATGACGTCAACCAGATGGTCAATTGGCTATAATAAACCGTCCATAGCCGTGTTCAACTTTTTATGAGCAGAAGTACTGTTGAAGTCATATATTTGATGATGACGCCGAGTTATCAACGGGCTGCTTCGGTGGTCTAGTCGCAGTCGAAGGTCGCAGGGTCGAGCAATGTGTGGTTAGGATTTTTCATTAGGAATTTCTCAGTAGTAGTTTGGATTCTAGATGTGTGCCCGGTTGATGGCTATAGACTCACCCCCTATGACATGGGATTTAAAATCATAACCGGTGAAATGTAGGTATACTTATTGTTGGTACATCCCTGCCTAATCCTTTGGAGAATGCAGGCGTGATGTTATTATCAACGCAATTAATTACTACCGAAGAAATGCTGTAATAACGTGAATCGTCCAATTAGGCTGTCTGTTGTTGAAATTCATTGAGTATTTTGCATTGTGTTTACAAAAACAAACTTGATAAATAAGCAATTATGATCTGTGTATCGGATCGTGTTACTTGATGCGAATGTTTCTGTCAGGTATTTTGTGATGCGTTCATTGTTTGTCTGGACTGCATACCTTTTTTGTCGGTGTTTTTTTTTGTCATTAATTTTGTTTTACTCAGAGATTTATCAACGTCAGCTTATCCTTTTCCCATCCATGTTGGGGTCAGCTTTTATTCTAACCGGTTGCAGCTGAATACCAGTATTTGACATAGAACGACTGCCTATCTGACCTCCACTAACCAGGTACTGGGCAGCACGAAATCCCGTAAGACCGATCAGATTTTTGTACTTCTGACTATCCGTAAAGGCTATCTTAGATCTAAAAATGACTGCCGCTACCAACGGCTTAACGTGACCCATCCACAGGCTGACCTTCTCTGTATAGCTATTGTTAAGTGAAATATTTTTAATACTTCCCTTGTTTTTATTGTGAAATGACACAAATAAATATTTATACTACCTAGTTGAAACTATGTGAAACGATACTTGTAATGTTTTGAGACATTCTCGTATAAGTTTTTTCGATTACCGCCCACATCTTGAAGCTACCAAGATCTGTTACAAGTGTGGTTTAAATTGGTTTTCAACGATGTTGCTCCTCACATTCCATTGCAACTTCTATACCTCTATATTAAAGTATATATTTGCGTGATTATAGACAGCTGCGTGTTATTGCAATCCCGGTGGCATCCCCAATGGATGCTGCAACATGCATAGTAATAAGTGCATTTGAATAGACGATCACACGTGTTGACAAGTAATCATGATATTTTTGGTGTGTCCTAGATTGTGTGCATTAATTGATACCAACGCGGAGTGGAGGACTTGAAATGAGGGGTGACGAGAGAAATATTACAAAATGTTATTATGGCTGAGATGAATGGTTGACTTATATATAGAATGCTTTGTGCCAATAATAGAATGACCTATGAAAGTAATCCCATCTAAGTAGATGAAAAATATTGTATGTAGTAGTGGTAGTGTAGTATGTATGTGTGTGCATGTGTGTGCATGTGTGTACATAGACGCCAAAGAATAACTGTCGACGTGCCTCAAGGTAAATTCTGTATTTTAGTGTAAAAGTAAAGCAGTCAGTACACAAAACACATTACCACAGCTAGCTTTGCTGAATATGGTAAAAGGCTTTACATGCAAACCTAATTACTGCACCCTCTCACGTTGTGAGAATAAGATACCATCAGCACGGTTACAAAACAAAGGATTTTCATTCAATTGGCCACATTGAAAGCGAACTTGCGTCGCAATGGCTGTGAACTCTTTGTCTGAAAGGTCGCGCGCCCAGGTCATTGGGTCGATGTATCTACTCTTTTATATTTCATAACCGCACTCGCGATCTAGTTATGAATTAAAGAAAAATGACATGTCATCTGCTAAGCCTTTTCCCAACATTTTGGGGTCGGCTTTATGTTTCATTTTACCAACCACTACCCATTGATTGGGTTACACTATACTCTTTGGTACGACTGTTTGGCAGACTTTCGGGCTTTGACTACCCGTAACCACACTCAAAGATCTTACAATGGCAGCCGGGACCGACTGCATAGCGTGCTTACTAAGGCAGGGAGGAGACACGGTATGTACGGATGGCGTAGTCCCTGAAGTAATCTTAGCCAGAGTGTATCTATCGTTAATGGTATTGCTCATGTCAAAATTTGACATTAGCTATTTAAAGTATGTGAGGATGAGGATCTCAAATGATGGGTTTCAATTATTCTTCACAGAAAATAAACTCAGCTGTGTCAATTTTTATTGCAGTTTCATATTAGTTCGTTTGAAATTCAAAATGGCGCAATGTAAGAGTATTGCTTTATTTCATAAGAGTAGCGTACTTTTATTGTAGGTACAGCGCAATAAAGTTGTAATCAAACTGCATTTTTAGTGCTTGCAATAAAAAGTATAATAATCATACTTAGTGACCATTATATTTATAATTAGTACTCAACTAGACTCTCGACAATATTGAATAGCGTTAGTCGATTTAATAAGAACGTATGTAGTAGGTACTTACGGCATTGAACAATTTCCTCTCCTATAAGCTGTTGGTATTGCTCAACGCTCTCATTGCATCCGGCAGATAATATCGGTGATCTTGCACACAAGATATCCTGCTTTTTATTTTATTTTATTACTTGGCAACTTTAAGTAGGTGCTAAATTGGTTTTATCTTCGCAGGTACAACCTTAAAATAATAATAATCGAACGCATGTGGTTTTTCGCGATATTGATGGCCCAAACAATGCCGCAATGTCATGATGGACCGGTGGTTTAGGCCTCGCCTCTTGTGCACGAGGTTGTGGGTTCAAACCTGGGCAAGTACCAATGTGAGTTTTTCAATTCATATGTACTTTCTAAGTTTATCTTGGACATCACTGACATCGGTGAAGGAAAAAATCGTGAGGAAACCTGGACTTATATAATTAATATAAGTCTGAAATCGCCAACCCGTCTTGAGCAAGCGTGGTGATTAATGCTCATGCCTTCTCTGTATGAGAAGAGGCCTTTGCCCTGCAGTGGGACAGTGATAGGCTGGTACTTTAAACAATGCCGTGATTGTCTTAACTTGTGGTTTAGTAATCGCCCAAACTATTTGAAGAAGATCAAGTCAATTAACTTTCAAACAGCCGCCATAATGAGTCCACTTGTGTAACTCATAAACCGCGGTTAAAGTAACCAATTACGTAACCAATGTTTAGTCACACGTCCATTGATGATACAGCCGTTGCCACACTACGATGCTATCTCACTATTGTTGGCTGTGAAAGTGTTGCTAGTTAAAATGGAACGCGGTTATTTTGCTCGGTTTATGAGCAAACACGTGCCCAATGCACTTACTTGATAAGTTATTATATTAATACATGGATCGAAAATTTCGGATCCCTTTTTAAGAATATTGCGGAGGGATAGGAGTGTGCATTTGAGCAAAGTAAAATGTTATGTTGTAAAGCATTCGAGAAAACTAAGACGTCGTTCCGAGCGACCACTAAAAATAGTAAAATGATGAAAATCTTTGGCTCATAAAAGGCGTTAAAAATGGGCTTTTAATTTCGATTTGTTATCTTTTTAACGCAAAAGAAGTAAACATTGTGCTTACACTTAGTAATTTTGACTTAATTAGTCTCCTATGGATTCAAAAGGCACAATATATAGTTATGACATAACTTATTTTTTTTGTTATTATATAAATATTTTTAGGACTTCGTCTAAGACATGCTAATGTGAATTACATAATCTTATTGTGAGTTGTAAAATTGCAGGCAATTAAACCGAAATGTTACTTTTTTCTGAACCTAACAGCCAAGGGATAAACTACCTGCTTAAAACGAGTTCTTCTTCAAACAAGTTTGTCTGGATTTTGTTACGGCAAAAAGATAGTTTTAAAATACTTTTTGTTGTTTAACATCCGAGAACTGTGTCGAATGGGCTCGAGGTTAGTTTTAAGGCGAGTGCGTAGAGGCGGCCTGCTAAATACCAATTTTCTTAGGATTTTTTTTTCCAATTTGCTGCTCAGTGTTATGTGTAAATAACACAAACATACATTTCTCGAAAAAAAAACATACAAAATCTCCTCTACAACTCATTCAATTAGAATTGAGCTTGATGTTATTGTTTC
Source organism: Phlogophora meticulosa (assembly GCA_905147745.2). Classification (NCBI taxonomy): domain Eukaryota; kingdom Metazoa; phylum Arthropoda; class Insecta; order Lepidoptera; family Noctuidae; genus Phlogophora; species Phlogophora meticulosa. Next base: position 13,249,365 of record LR990524.1, read on the forward strand.
ATGAAATAGTCATTCCATCGCGTAATTTTAACTTTAAAAGACGACGAGTCTCATTAAACATTTTAATTATTAAAACTTCATGAAATACACATTTGTTACTGACGCGAATGACTTTTTAATAGCATAATTACAACCTAATACTGAGCTGTAAATTGCAAAAAAACTGAAAATTCGAATTTAGCTGACTACCCCTACGAATTCACCTTAAAGAGTATAAACGTGTTTTAAGAGTTTACTAGCGAGTTACTTATATAAATAGACATAGGGACCCTTAATAGTTTCTTCATCGAAAAATATACAGTCAGTAATAAAATATACATACGTGAATAGTTTCCATTGCTGCACTCAAACAAAGTGCCTCTTATTGCACGTCTCAACGCGAAGCGTTGAGTTGTGCTTTACTCTCACTCTCTCAAGGTCAAGGAATTATCTCGGCTTAAATTGCTTTTATCCGATCCTTTTGGACTTTGAGTATTAAATGAGTTGACAAATATCAACAATAACACTTTTTTATGACAGTAGATACTTTTAAAAAACACTATTTTTGCTAGATAGTAAATAAAAAACCGTTTTGAAAAACTATTTCAGTGGACGTCGGGTTGTCTGTATGTTCGGATGATGTATGTGGTCACGATATCGCCCAAAAAACTTCACTTTTTGAGTCATTTTTTTTTCATCCGCTTCAGTATCATTCTAATAGCCTATTGAAAATTACCGTCTAATTCAATCAAGTCATTTTTGTCATAAAATGAGCGTTGAGACGTGCACTTTTGGATTTTCCAAATTTTTTGTTTTTGGTGTCGCCACATTTCACAAAACAGTAGTTCCCTAATACAGTAATATTTTTAACCATCTCATTTATTTATTTAACAATTCATGTACACACAAATAAATAACAAACAAAGCACAAAGGTGACGCTTATTTCAATTGAAATAATTTCCAGCTTCTTCATACCTATGTCAACAAAACTAATTTTCTAAACAATCTTACAACCATAATCAGTGTGAAAAATCTGCGCGCGCCACAACTGGCAAATCGTATTTCTTTGTAGCAAAATCGTCGCCATTGACATTCACCATCACAATAATAATGTTTACATATAATTAACATCAACGTTAAGAGTTACAATACACATACCTGCATTATATACAACTTAAAGAGCAGGTGTACGGTCAACCACACGACACTTAACTTACGAAAATCGCCCTTTCTGCTACGAAATAAGGGTGCTGTCAGAACCCAACACTATTACATGAACGTGCAGGAGACGGTACCTACAGGTGTACTTCCTTGACCCTGTAACCCGCCCTTGCTTACATCGTAACAAGTGAAGATAATACTTAATGAGCTCGAAGTACTAAGTTTTAATTTGTTCACTGATCTTTTAACCTGACGTGTAATTGTGGGTAAGCACTTGACTTTGAACGTGGTGTTGTTGAATATATGTATTTCTATTCTACTCGCACACCTAGCTTTTTTTGCGGCAGTCTTTAAGCATCTATTTATATCTAGCGATGTGGATGACTTACGTCGAAAAGGTGGCACAGGTCACTCGGTGATTGATCTTTGAATGAATTTGAATGATTGGTAAGTCAATGAACGCCCCAACGTTCATTTCAGTCAAGATATAAAGAAAATACCAATACCTTTGTCATCTTTGTCGGTAAAGTCCTTAACAAAGTCAAAACCTTTTACATCTAGAAGTAAATCGTTATCTCTATTATCATTTTCTTTATGTGAACCACATAAAAAAGTGATAGTAAACATTAACACATGTCCAATAATGAACTACGAAATGGCTCGTCCTTAATAGTACACTGGAAGGACATAATATGACGTCACACCTCGTGGAGCTAATTAAACGATGCGGATGTGACTCGTTAGTCGTCTTTCATTTACCCGGTTAATTTGTATTTTCATATTAACTCACTGCAGTTTACCAATTAAGTTTTAAAAGGTCGGTATTAAAGGTAGATTGAGTCAAGAGGCTTTTGCTACTTTTTGAATTGAGTAGAATTGTATGTTTTTCTTTTGGGAGAACGTTTGCCAATACTGCTTCTAGGTAAAAGATTCGTCAAACACACAGCAATTCTATTTGTGATCAGAAAGTTATATTCACGCGTAGCTTTTGAATTCTGACGTTGTCAAAGAAAAGTCATAGCAGGCGGTATCTTGTTTGCGAGTTTCCCACAAAATATAATGTTTTGTAAAAATATCTACAAAACTTGGTATTTATTTTCCCTTATCGATCATGCATAATTCATTGCGGTTCCTGAAAATATGACTGTCTATTTACTTTACACAAGCAAAACAAACATTTCGATATTCAAACAAATTAAGTACTGAATTTATTTAAATAAACGAGGACTTAATGGGCGAATAGGGCAAAAATCAAGTCATACATCACTCGTACGCGTGTACGCCATAGCATTACATTTTAAAGAAATGTTTGTTCTAACATAGCATGATATGTATAATTTCCCCATTTGTAATCACCAGAAGAAAGAAATTGTGGTTCACAAACAAACGTAGTAATAAATAAAAGAAACGTTGACTAAGAAGTTTTAAAAGAGAGGGTCGTGAATTCTTGATTCTTTGCCTCTTTAATATTGGCTTCGTTTTAAAATGTCACAAAAACTCACAGTAACGTTGCATTTCAGAACTCGTGGTAATTTTATTAATCACTGTTTTTTTTGTCCTTTTCAGGTAACCTACAGGCTACAAGTCATCTATTATCTGGATCGAATGAAACTCTCCTATTAACGTAAGATTTAGTAAAGTAATAAGTTCCACGTTTCATAACCGAGTTATTCATAAACTCGCTACTCGGTAACCATAACGAGAATGTCGGTTTAACTCGGCTCTATTCGGATACACGCCCAAAATGATCGGTACTTCACGTATTAGTATTCAACCTTCATTCTCGCAAGGATAACAGATTTAGTTAACGCGCTTGCAAGGAGCACGACATATTAAAAGGAAATTAGATTTCAGACGGGCCCCAACTTGATGATAAAGTCACTTCAGCCTGCGAAATATGGGTAATTTATTAGAATTTCTATTATTTCATGTGCTTTGTACTGAGGGAATAATTTATTTTCATATTCTGAAATTTCTTGCCTGCCTCTGACATTTAAATTCTTTACGTTATTGAATTTCGAGAATATACAGGCCAATGGCACAACGTTAAATACAAGACTACTTAACTTTTATTTATTTAACCTTTGTTTTATCATTGTTTTAATTTATGGTTCTTGTTGCTTGAATAATTAATGACTGAGTCGTTTACACGAAAATAATCAAGCTAATTAAGATTATTTGACAAAATAAAAACGTCTAATTTTTAAAGGAGTGTTTAATTGTCGAAACCTTCTTGATAAAACAGTGAAATGGCATTGTGTCTTTAATGACAAATATTAAACAGAATAATCTTCCTAAAGCGGCCCATTCACGGTGCGTAAATCATTACGTAACCAAATATTTTAATTAATGTTGATACACTGTTTGTGTTTTAATCATTATTACATTTTCAGAATAGTCAAGTAAAGATTCCCTTGTTTCGCGGTAATAATGTTAATATGGCAGTGAATCACGAAATTGTTACGTTTCGTTTGTGTAATTGTGTTGCTTTGCTGCTTTTGTTTGTTGCAAATTGTGATTTTTATTTTTTACAGATAAGCATTTAGTTTTTTTAAAGCACTAAATTGTTGTTAGTCAGAAAACAATTTCTTACTGAATGATAATAAGAACATTGAAGACAATCACCCTAGGAAGGCATTGACCTGAATAATTCTATTTCTTTTTTGTTTCCAACAGTATAACGATATGGTTTCAAGGGTATGTTTCTAATAATATGTTAAGCACATAAATAATTAATTGACTAGGTTCTACTTGACGTTTCTTATGACGATCATATGACGACGGACGGCATGACACGATAACTTTGTTTTTTTTTTTTTAAATTTAAAAAAAAAAAAAAAAAAAAAACGTTGCCCCACACTAGGAATTTCTCCAGTATTGTGGGTGCGTTTACAAACATTTAAACTCACATACACTAACAGCCAGACCCGGAACAACTACCTGTAGGTCATACAAATATTTGTTACGTGCGGGGATCGAACCCGCAACACGCGGCACAGCAGCCGATGGCTCAACCACTGCGCCAACCGTGTCGTCGAACGTCAACGTCAATTCACAAAATAGAAAAGTAAACCACATCGTATGTCAAATTATTGGTATTTATAGAACCACTATAACAATGAGAAGCATTTAGGCACTATATTGAGAACCATGCATCAGAACTAGATTTCATTTTTTGTTTTCGATATTTCACGCACTAAAAACATGTTTTTTTTTTAATCTACCAAACGATGTAACATTGTTGCGTCATTGGGTTTGTTGCCATGGTTACCGGTTCCTATCTGTATGCAAAGTATTTTGACACCTGTCCAAACGCACCTATTCGATTATTTGAAGAATACTAGTAAACCTTTTTATCCGATTGCCAGCATAGTATCGCAATTATTAGTTTTTCACATCACTTCGTTGTCATATACGTCTAAATATGAACTCAACACTCTATGAAATAAAGCGCACTATTCTTTGTTATAAAACGTTTGTACCTACAAAATGATTTTGTGACTTCGGTGCCAAATACTGCATGTCAGAAATCCCAATTTTATATCATGGCAAGCTTTTATGGTGATATGCAATATCAAGTTCTTTCACCTTGCGATAAGATTTAATTTTGAACGAAATCACGCTGTTGTATTATAGTGTTTGGAAATGGAGCGAGAAAAAATATGGGGTGACTGTTTTCCATTAGTTAATTGCTTTAACGATAGTCGACTTAAAGTAACAACTGTAGATATAACTTTACTAAATGTGTTTTTTTTAGTTTGGTAAAATGTTTATTGTATTCGCAAATTAACATTCATCTTTATTTTGATTTAACAAAAACCTTTTGAATTAAGTGTGAGAACTGTGGATAATTAATTAAAAGTGCAGAATAATGGGTATAGAAAGTGAGAATATGAAACTTACACGTGATAATGTTTGTAAACCATATTATATTTGAATAAGACGACTGTATGTAATGTGTAATTAGTACTTACGTTTAACACCATGAAATACGTCAAAACAAACTCAACTACGGCCAGCCATGCAATGCATATAGTAATCCCACAGCACATTGCACTGCACTATTTTTATTTAAAACCAGTATCAGCCGTTTCGAAATCAGAATTACAAAAACGTCAATATCCGCTTACGTCAACCAGATTTAAACGGAAATAACCGGTAACGTTATGACGCAAAAATAATCGAGTCGACGACTCGACTTATCGATACATTGGAATCGAGTCGCGGACAGATAGTAATGCCTCTCGATGTTCTTGCATTTTCCACACGATTAAGTTCCGAGCGATTGTCGATGAAAAATTGCCATCAGAGTCTTCGTCACGATTTTCAACATGCTTCTGAGGTGAATCGTTTATTGATTTCCATTATGGACCCCTGCTATATTATGTATGTAGTTTCGTCTTTTGTTCGCCGGTCTAATCCAGATTATGGCTTCATTCCTACGGCTTTCTATTGGCTCATGCGGCAACCTCACTTTATTGTCTGTGGCCAGGATCTGGATACTAAAGGATATCGATTTTCACATTAGATATCATGGCTTAAGCTAGTTTGAATCTTCCATTAATCAATTTGTTACATGAATTGAACTATTAACATGTGCTTATTAGTAATCTTTCATTTGCCTTTTCAACTACTGGACTATCACATTAAAAACACTTCAGGAAAAAAAGTAAAAATCAGAAACAAGCCAATGAAAATTTCAACACTGGGAGCTCAGAATCATGTAGGTACTGAACTCATGCAATCCGTTTGTGGGTCGATATCACTTCCAACTTGTATGGGTGTGGCAGCAATTTGGATTTTCAATTCAGTCAATTTCCTTCACGGTATGGAATTATTGTTACTCTTACAAGATACTGTATAGTCTTTAGTGACATGTCTATAGTAAACAATATGACTACATTTGTTTAACTAATGTCAGAGGCAGGAACAAACGCTAAAGCGACGATTTGAACTCGTTCCTGACCCATTGGCCGGAGAAGTCTAAGCATAATAGTTATAAAAAAATATGGTGGAGACCTTTGCCCAGCTGTGGTAGTGAAACTTAAACGTCTTAGGCTTTTTTTCTTTGGGAAATTCGAAATTTATTTATATTTAACAGCACATTATATAGTTTTTGTACTTACCACGTTTTATTCCTAGATCGAAATTGTTTGTTTATCATAATATATTTGGGCTGTTGTCTGTTCTCTTTTTCAATAAATAGGTAGTAATTTTAATATTTTTTTCGTCACAATAAGTAATTTAAAACAAACAGAAAGTTCGTACGTCACAGTAAGCAAACCTCCTGATAACCTGGAACAACGTTACGCGTATCACAAACACGCGACGGCTGCGATTGTTTCAGCGCGTAAACATTGCCGTGTGAGTGGCCCGCTTTATAAACAACGCACTGATATGCACACAGACTGATGCAGGTGGTCTAACTTCTATTCCATCGTTGAGTTTTTCGTTAGAGAGAATAGAGAGAGCAAGCTATTTTATTTCGTCTTGCAAAACAAAACGAGATACGGCATCATATTGGTATGTAACATGAAATATAATAGTGAAAAATGCCATGATCACACATTATCATACCGGGTATCATCTACAGATTAATTAATCATATCGTTCATTGTAACACACGTTGAATCAAATTTGTTGTGTTACATTTAACTTTGATGTTGCATTGCATATTAGGACGGTTAAATTGTGTCACATTTCAGCAATCTGTACCTGGCATTATTCACTCTTTAATTGTAACCAAAAGCAAAACATTCCAACTTAACCTAACGATGCGATGGTTGCTTAAAATGCAATGTTTCTGCATCACAAACCCGAATGACGCCATTATTATTTAACAAAGATTAAAATTACTTCAGTTACCAAGCGCAACTTGAAAATGGAAATAAGTGATTAATATTTCATCGGGCCGTTAACTATAGGTATGTAAATCAAGCCTTAACCGCTTCAAAGCGGCAGTGGCCGAATGAACCATGACATAATGCAACGCCGCTGAAACGTGCCTTCAGCGAAATTTTCGAACAACGCAGAACCCGAACAATGTTTTCTGCCATTTACAGTGTGATGATTTAAAGCGATGCATCGCTGTGTGTAAGCGATTCAGCGATACGGACGCGCGTAGTGTGCTCGAATATTCAAATTTTGATTAGTCGGATAGTTGGATAGCGAATATTGGTGGATTCAATGAAAGCTCAAAGGGAATATCCAAATGCTCATGATTTTAGAGAAAACAACGTTGGATTTGTAAGGGGCCTTGTTATTGACATTAGTGGCACAAAAAGCAAGGTTTGTGCATACTAGTTTCCGTTTTTGTCCAGTTTCTTACGACCTCGTATCTTCGCACCTATTTTGGAGTTGCTGCGTACCAAAAGTGACGCGTATAAAAACGTGTTTAGACGAGCGGAAACCCAGTAACACAGAATAACATCACGCCTGTGTTCCCAGAAAGGTCAGGCAGAGGCGCACCTGTAGTATACGCACATTTTGCCAGTTATGTTTAAGTCCCATTTTTTAGGGGACGAGCTTATTGGCTCATCGTCAATCGGGCACAAGTCCCTGACTCTAAGCTACTACTGTAAAAACCCAGATAAAATAAACCCTATAAGGATTTACGCGACCTGGGAATCAAACCCATTACATCATGCACAGCAGTAGCTACCTACGAGACCAACGAGGCAGTTAAAAACCCCAATAAAAATGTCAAAATACATGTCAACCCGATCTACCGTGACGTAGAAAATGTAATAATAATCGGTTAAGCGTTAGAAAGTTGATTTGAAAATGGCGTAAAAAATTGTCACCCAACGTGAAACAGGCGATTTCCACGCATATCAGAAACGAACCGTGAACAACGACCACCGAGCTTAGTTTCAAATGGGCTATTAATTTTTAAAACGACTTAATGGCTTAGTTTCATTTCATTAACGTTCGCCTGTGGTAAATTTGGTACTCTTCACTGTGACATAACACAATGGAATTTAAAATTTACTACCTACGTTTCTTAGCTCGTAGTATTCGTGGCCAACTGTATAAATATCGTAGTAAGCTCTTTGGGGAGAGTTCTTACATGGCTTTGTGTCGGCTCACTATTAGTAGTAATATATTTTAACAAATTTTGACTTTCACATTTCAAAGACCCAGAAACTCACTGGATTTCAAAGGATCTCTAGATTTTTGGTATTCTACATTTAAATCGAAGCCGTTTGAATCGGCATATGATACGAAAACTTGGAAAACAATGTTACACAACTTGAATGGTTAGTCAGACGGGCATTGCCAATCAGTTTGAAAACAAGTAGGTAGGTAGGTACCTACAGTATACTATACTACTCATATAAATTGCTATTAATCCTCTCGGTACAAACAATCTCGTATGCCGATCCAATTTTGCATATGGAACTGGAATAACTTTAGCACAAAAGCTTATCGGGTAAACGGGGCAAAAATTTAATATTTATGAGACACTAAATCTAGGTCAATTTGTTTTAAAATTTTGCACGACTCCGTTTGACCTGGATGTCTATTTCGAGGCTGGATTTCCAGCGGGTTTGAGGGGTATTAGTGGACGGACAGCCAAACGGACACTTCGTTTTTATAATAATTGCAGCTGTCCGGCTCTGGCTGGCACATGTGCGAATTTGCCACTTTTTTATTTTAAAAAGAGCTTGTCTGCCCGCGTTTGACGTCTGTCCTTTGAAAGTCAGCCCTATAAAATTCTGTTCGTCGTTTTAAGAGTGACGTCGTCATATTTAAAATGGTTATATTTTCATCCAAACGTCAAGATCTTTGACGAAGGCAACAGAATGGTTATGATTAAAATTTATGTTGGTGCCTCAATACATCTTTATTATCCTCTCTACAGAGCTAGTTAAACACAATTGTTCAACTGCAAAAGGGTTGTAAATCGCATTCGTTACTTGGACAAAAACTTGAACGTCCCTAATAAAATCAAGTTACATCGTTAAAAGCGGCGGAACAAAGGAGATCGTTACCATGACAACGGGCCGACACCTGGACGCTTTAGATTGATAGTCCGGCCATTCGTCGTGGGGTGATATGAAAAATTTGCATACTAATGTAACGGAGGTTCAGAGGGAACTCTCATAATGAAAACCTGTTTTTTGTACGTTGAATTTGCCTGTTAGAGTTTTGTCATCCAAGTCTGCATTATAATAGACAGTCGTTTTAAAATATGTAATGTCAAATCTAACAACGTAACTGCTAAAAATAACTAGTGAAGAACAGAAACAACTTTTCATCTCTATTTATATCATGTCCGAACGGATTGCAATTTAGAAGAAAACTGAATTTATATTTTTAATCTTCGAAAATTAGTGACGTCCAACATGGAAAGCGGATCGACATATCGACACGACATCGACACGTCCAACACTCATCGACTATTCATCGTCGATCGTCTGCTCATGAATATTGATAGGACTTTCGCGGGTATCACGTAATCCAGCATCGGATCTAGGGGGCTGATTGGGACCCCTCGTAATAAAGACCGGGATTAAACAGAGCGGGTAGTGTTCCCAACACTATTTGCATAAAAATACCCAATTTTGAATAAGAATTGGAAAGGCGCCGGCCGAAAAATAGCTAAGATTTAGTTTCTATCTAGGACTCGCCTGACACATAATTACGCGTGTTGACGTCACACGACAGATTACCTGAAAAAGATAACACAAGTATAAATTTAGAACATCCAAAAAGCATACCTCAAAAGTTTTAGATCATATACGAACTGAAATTCTGTTTTCATTGCTTGTATAAAAATTCACAGTAGAATTATAACTTTGCTGTGTATTTTTAACCGTGAAGTAAAAAGTTGAATAAATACTGGGCATGCCAATTTAACTAGTACCGCAACAATTTTAAAAACATTAATTAACTTTGAGAAACGAAATACAGGCTTTGAAAAAGAAACGTATGTGGAACGCTCTCACAAAGATAAGATAAGATAAGATAAGATATTCTTTATTTGTCTAAACATGGTATACATACAAGAGCATGCAAGATTAAAATCAATTGTTTAAGTCCAGTCATGTTTAGCCGTAAGTATCGGCGTACAAATATTTGTATAATATTGAAAACTGTTATTCTTTTTATTGACAACTAAAAAATTATAAAATTTCACAAAAAGAAAGAAAGTTATGAGTTATATTATTATAAAATTTCACAAAAAGAAAGAAAGGTACCCAGAATTGCAAATACAAAATTTTTAACTTAGAGACCTGTTAATTCGAAATTATTATTATATCATCATGTCAACATTCAGATTGAAAAAATAAATCACAAATACAAGAACAATGTCAAAGTTTAAAAATGTATGTCAAATTTGAGAGATACATGTCAAAATTACAACCCAAGTCCAAATTAACAGATTTATGTCGATTTTACAATGTTGATTGCTAAATTACAATGTGAACGTCTAGTTCATGTCAAATTACAAGACGAATGTCAAAATTACAGGAAAAAAGAAAAAAAAAAACTAAAAATCTTTTTCGGCTAGAAATTCGGAGACACTGTAATATGCTTTATGCAAAAGGAACAGTTTTAATTGACGCTTGAATGCATTCCTATTTAACTCTTTCCATCGTTTAGGCAGGATATTAAATATAGTGGGAGCCATGCAGACGATACTCTTGCGCATGAGTGCTGTTTTTGCTGGATAGATGCGAAGAATAGTCGCATCTCTTCTGTTACGCGGTACGGCGTCCTCTAGACGTGGGAACAGTTTGGGGTTAGTTTTAAGAAACATTGCGGTTTCGAGAATAAACATACAGGGGAGTGTTAATATTTTGTACTTTTTAAAATATGGTTTACATGTATCAACCGTTTTTAACCCAAACATAGATCTAATACATCTCTTTTGAGCCTTGAATGCCGTGTTAACGTCGGTAGAATTTCCCCAGAATATAATGCCGTATCTTAGGTGAGACGCAGCTAAGCCATGGTAAGCTGCAATCAAGGTGTCTACATTCACAACTGCAGCTAGAGAGTGCAATGCAAATGCAGAACTACATTTTTTTTGCAAAGGTTCTCTATATGCGATTGCCAGTCAAGCCTTTTATCAATCATTAGTCCAAGGAATTTCGTACCATTTACGCTTTCAATTGTTTTATTCGTTATATTTATGTCCATGTTTTCTACAGTCGAACGTTGACTAAAATGTATGATTTTAGTTTTATCTAGATTAATTTTTAAATTATTATTATTTAACCACTTTATTATTGATGTCAGAGTATTGTGAATGTCAAGTTTATATTGGATCATGTCACTGTTATTATTAGAAATTGTCACCGTGCTACCATCCGCAAACAAAGTCATAGGATGTGAAATTGATGTAGGTAAGTCATTAATATATAGTGTAAAAAGCGGAGGTCCCAAAACACTTCCTTGTGGAACACCAAAGGTAGTGAGACGTTCCTCTGATAAGTAAATCTCTTCCTTTTTGGTATTAGTATTAATTCTAGTGATTTCGGTCATTTGCTTTCTATTGCTTAAATAAGATTCAAATAAATTAAGTACACTCTAATACCATACGCGTCAAGTTTTCTAATTAAAATGTCGTGTTTTACATAGTCAAATGCTTGAGTCATATCGCAGAAGATAGCACATACATGTGTTTTTTTATCTACTCTTGTCAATACGGTGTATAGAAAGTCATAGATGGCCATACTTATAGTCTTATTTTCGCGAAATCCTTTTTGCTCATTACATAGTATATTATTTTTTTCTATATAACCGTTTAATTCCTTTTGAATGAATTTCTCAAATATTTTAGAGAAGATAGGTATCAGAGAAATAGGCCTGTAGTATTCCATCAGCTCTCTGTCTTCTTTCTTAAATAATGGTTTAACGATAGCCATCTTTAGTGCGTGAGGAAACTTGCCAGCCATAATACTGAGATTAATGATGTGAGACAAATGGTGGCTTATTTCAGATGCTACTGATTTGATTATTTTAGTTGAGATACCATCGTAACCCACGCTATTAGTGTTTTTCAAACCCATAATGATTTTATGTGCCTGCCAAAAAGACAAATAGACAGATTTTGTGGTACATTGCAGACAGAATGAATAAAAATCCATGTCACGTTGCACTGAAGAATGTCGATCGAGATCTTCCTATCTTTATTTATACTAATCTATACTAATATAATTAAGCAGTCTGATTTGAAAAAATATGTTTTCATTTGATAGCCCAATTCTTGTCGAAGGTTAAACGAAGGGCACAGCTAATAGCGCCGATTTTTCTTGTGCAGAAACTAATCTAAAATTAGGGAATCGACCGTTCTTTTGAAAGATAGCTCGAAAAAAGGACATTGATAGATCAGTAGGAATTAAGCAAGGTATGTTATGTAAGTTAATTTTATGTTTTAGTTTAGTGCCTTAAACTTCGCGGTGTTATTAATCTATGAATTTTTATAAGTCTGATAACTCTTATAATATAACCTCTTCTCGTCTCTTTCTTGTTTTTTAAAAGAGAAAAAGATAGAAATAGTCTTATGAAATTAAGTTTATTTTGTAAACACAGGAATCGGTACCAATACCAAACGTATTACTGACTTAAATGATTCAATTTATCGAACATTGTTTCAATTGGCATTTCTGATATTCTATTCTATGCTTGAGAATGGCGTCACGTTTCATCCTTGGCTAAAATCGATACACGTGGCTTCTAGATTCGCAAATAATTTGTACATGCTGCTGTATAATTTTATTACAAACAACAAATAACAAGGTTTACCTAAATGTATGTGTTAACCAATATAACGTATTACCAACCACGGTTAATATTCTGTTTGAACCTAAGCTCTTCATATCAAGGATTTAATTATATATTTGGTAACCACTAGCTCAATGTTAGTAAAGAGGTGTAAAATCGAGATACAATCTAAAACTTACATAGTTTTTGCAATACTGATAGTAAACGTAGTAAAATTAATACATGAACCGTGCAAAGTAACGTAACCAAAGGAACTCGAAACTTACCTAACTTCCTTGAAGCAACGCTTACAAATTGCTCACGAGGACTTGAAACTACTTAATTCTAAGTGAAACGCAATCGTGAGTGGGGCAGCCTAATCCGAAACTACTTGCAAGCAGATCTGGGTGTAATGTGCTGGCGGTAGGCCCTCTCATGAATACTGAACAGGCCGGGACACCGGGACACTTGGGATCCAGAATGCATTAATTACGACCGGGAATTGCTACGTGGCCGAATCTGTAAACACGGGCAAAAAACTCATCTGGAAGTTCAATATTAGGTTCGTTTGGAGCTATATTGCGTGGTTACTTCGTTTTCGCCTTTGCTATTCTAACACATTGTTTTTACTGCAACCAACGTTGCGTGAAAAGAGGGTGGAATGGATATCAACCCACGACCTGATACCATGAGGTTTGTAAGCACATGATTCTGGAGCCCGCAGCGTTGAAATTTTACTTCTGCTTTTCCTAATACAGTTTAAAGTAACAACAACATCAGAAACAGACATAAAAATTCTAGAATCATGCACTGAACTATCTATCAGGTTGGTTGGTTAGGTAGGTTCCACCCTGTTTATTTCTATAACGCATCCAAAGCACATACTTTTACCCCGGTTTTAGGTTTGATAAGTTACTGTAATTTCGTAGCAAAACATCTGCCATTAATTTGGTGCAAATTCAAATTTAATCCTCAGCATTGCAGTCCCCTAGGGCGCCGCAAAGTAGATTATAATAACCAAAACCATTACTTACCAATTTATCAAAACTTCTAAATCCCTTTCGCAATACAGTTGCTGTTTCAAAGTTTCACGAATTTGAAAATTATGATACAAAATAAATTCTTGAATACAGCGACAATTCAAGACAGTATATTCCAACGACTTAGGTTGACTTTAACCAAGTTTTAAAATTAACAGATGCAATGTGCACAGCGGAAGCAGAAGTTGCTCCGACGTAAAACCCATCATCCATTACCAATACAAACGAAACATTCCTCAAAGATTCATCGAGGCTGCAAGCCGCGCAGCGCAAAGGTAGAAGATTGACAAACAGCGCTGCAACCTTGGCGCGCACCAAAGGTGGTTGTTTACCCTCTCGGCACTCACTGTAGACTCTGCACTCTACGTGTTTTGTATTACCCGTACGATTGTGCACAGCGGAAGTGTAAGAATCGATACGGATGAAGTGTTAAATGTAGCAGGTCATGTTGTATTGTGCATGTAATTGGATATTGTGTTGTTGCTTATGGGTGTCTCAACTTTCGGGTACATCTTTCAGAAAAACCAAAATCTGCATAAGAACACCCTTTGTCTATCTGTCACGGAGTTTTTTTCTCGACCCCTCCCCCTCTTTTATCTTCAAGGTTTCTATACTTTTAGGTGTCTACTCACAAAGGCCTTTTGAAATGTTTAGTGCAGATCATTGGTTTTGGAAACAAGTAAAGTAATTACAGCAGATCCATCCATCCAGACCAGCGATCGTTCCATGGGTAGGTTTTTTTGTTTCGTTTTTGTAATACTAATTGTGCGAGCCCGACAGGCCTTTTGCCCGCTTTTTTGCGATATTTGTCCCTCTGATATTTGATGTATGCTATTCATCAAATGTTGTAGCTCTGTTTGGAGAATACATTATATTTTTTGATGTCGTAATAACTAAAAGATTCTTTGAGCGCGTTTGATGTCTATAAAATGCTGTCTGTCAACTGGGTTCTTCTTGTCACGTAGGCAATATTTTATATCTCTACTCTTTATAGAAATAACATTAACATATCCTTTTCCCTACAAAACATTCATTTTCTTTGAATACTCTTTAATATCCACACGGATTACATTGTAGTAGTTTGACATTCATTATATTCACTTGCCGATCTTCTCCTGTATCCGTGTAATCTCTCTTAATGGTGTCTTTATACTTCGCTCGTATAAGGCTTGGTTCAAGTGAAGCAATAAACTTAGCATACTTACCCCTGTTTATTTGCACATCAAATATTACTGACGAAGAATATTGCTTAAGTTCCGTGTTTGGGATAAATTTTCTATTTACGCGGATGTTATAATAATCTGCTGCTTTGCAGGGATTTTGAATATGGTTTATATGGTTTCTGGCTTAGAATCTATCACACCTTTCATAACTGTCGGTATCGTAAAAGGGGTTTTGCCAAGAATATAGGTAGCAACGTCATCCTATCTGCTTATAACAAACAACTGAGATCACCGATCAGTTTGCCTGGGGTAGGTAGAGGCAAGCCCCCATGAAATATTGGTTCCCCTTTAGCGTTCGTTAATTCAGACAATATTTTTCATTAATTGCCCCAAATTATTTGTAGAATTAAATATGGAAGTAAACTCATACTTTTTGTTTCTATTGGGTAACTTATCCAACCCGTTAGTAAGGAAGCTTCCAGCAATAAAAACATGTTATGTAACCTATTCTCATTTATTGCCCTATACATTTCCATACAAGGAAAATGAGCAACGAAAACTTTCTGTTGTTCTTATACTCCTGAAACAACGTAAAAGCATTTGATTGGATGTGTGCCATAATTTAACATACATACATAACATCACACTTATTATCACTAATGGCTTAGGCATTGTTAGAATTCGTGCCAAAGCACTACTTACTTGATACAGTTTTGGCATACATGGTTGGTTAAATGTTTATGGAAATTGCAGTACGTAGAATTGTATCACGTCTAATAATGTTAACTAATCTAATAAGATTGCCAGTTCATTATCATTTGCATCAGCTGCAGCATGGCCGCTACTGAACTAATTCTTTAACTCATTTCTCTATCAACATGGGAACTTGATGACACCTATGCTATGGATCTACTTAAAAATAATATGTTAACAAGCTTTAACTCCTTAGTTCGGATCACCACTGTCAAAAAGGGAAGTATGTAAATCAAAGAAACCCAGAGGATATTAGGCAGAATAAACATTGTTCAAATCTTGAACTATTTCTTTTCAACTAAGTATTATTATGGCACTTAACATTGTTTCGTGATAATTTTAATTACCAACAAAATCACATGAGTACTCCTCATAAATATATAGAATCTATGTCAAGTATTATCGGCCTTGTATTAGTTTAGCGAAGTGTGTCAAGCTTGAGATGAAAAGGAACTTGACGTTTAACATATGAATGACAATAAATACTCTTTGAAAGATACCATATAAATCGTGACCCTTAAATCTGTATGGATTGAATCAAAGTGGGCGGAACATGTTACTTGGCCTGCGTAGCCCTTTGAGCTAAAATTGGGGCGAAAGACGTGTCCCCGACCCGCTTCGACGATCACAGCATATTTTATAGCTCAGCGTTAAAGTGAGGGTGCTTGGTAAAGTTTGATGTTTGAGCGCATTCAAATTAGGAATATCTACCGTCGAGTCAGCAGAAAGAGTCAAAGGCATAAATGGCGTCTATGTAGGTAAAACGAATGATATTACCTGTCGTTTCAGAAGCAAATTAACTAAACGATTTCGTAATTGAAGAATTCGAAACAATATAGCATTAAGACGAAACTGATTGAGCGTCACACGCACTCAGAGCTGGAATTATTACGGGTATTAAGAACGTTTTGTTACGGAATTTAGCCAGCATTTGTACTGGTTTTTCATCGTTTATGAAGACCATTAGCGATTTCTAACACTTGATGGTCGCTTCTTACGAATTACGGCTCAACGCCTTTTTGTTTTCTTCCGTCATCTGAGAAGTAAGAAATGGTTTGGTCCTTTCTTGGAAGAAGAACTTAAGACAGCTATTAGCAACTATGAGATCCATGTAAAATTAAACACATAAACATCACGCTTATATTCCCCGAGTGGTTAGGCAGAGGTGTACTTATAGTACTCCCACATTTCGCCAGCTATGCTTAAGTCCCATGTAATTAGCCTATTGCCATAAACCGGGCACGGATTTGACGACATTGTTGGCGCAGTGTCTTAGCGATTGACTGCTGCGCTGCGTGTCGTGGGTTCGATTCCCGCACGGAACAAATATTTGTATGGCCTACAGGTAGTTGTTCCGGGTCTGGCTGTTTGTGTGTGTGAGTTTAAATGTTTGTAAACGCACCCACGACACAGGAGAAATGCCTAGTGTGGGACAACGTTTTCAAAAACTACTGAGAAATTTCAGATTGAAAAACTCAATCACACTTGGCCCGACCTGGGTATCAAACCATGTGAACATATCTGGCCGACAGGATTATTTGTTTAAATTTAAAGGAAGTTGACGTGTTGTGAAATCATTAATGTTTCCACATTGCAAGTCGGTTGTATACGTCAACTTGCGTAATTAAACCTGCTCGTGGACATTGGTCTTAACTTTAACGTAGGGTTGCCAACCTCAATTAACGTCGATTTGTCCGGATTCGATCCGTCAAACGTGGCCAGGCACCTCCGATTAATTTGGCTCTAATGTTTATTCAAAAACCCTGGGATTTGGGTTCAGGACACTGATGGTTGCTACGAAGCATCGAAATGTTTTTTTTTTTTATGCTTATGATGAAGATTTTGTTGTATAAAAAAGCTTCTTCTTTATTAATTACTAGCATTTCTCTCGCAATTTCGTCCGTGTTGTATATATTGTACCCTCTACCCCCTTTTAAAGAGTAGTTTAAAAAATAAAATATAACATATGGTGTTCAGGGATAATGTAACGTCCCAATTGTGAAAAAAAAAATCGGACCAGTAATTTTGTGTTTATTCGGTACAAACATACAATAATAAAAATAAAACAAATCAATCCTCTTTATAATGTTATGTGTAGATTATTTACTAAAGCAATCACTAGACATAATTACACAACACAGTAACTTCATTTTTTTGGATACTTGATTGATAGCCTAATATTAATTAACATCGAAGGCAAGGATATCCGACATATTTCTTGTTTCCTTTGTTTTGAATGCCAAATGACACTGACTCCGATTCGCACGAAAAGACATTGATTACATTAGCATAGTTCTACTTATTTGTTATTTCAGTCAAACATGAAAACTTGATTTTATTCTTCATGTTCCTATTTTGTGTAACTGACGCATTTTGTTTTAAATTGAGTTTTTAGCAGAACCAGAATCGAATACATAACATCACATCACGCCCGTTATCTCCCAAGAGTTAGGCAGAGGCATACCTATTGTACATCCACATTACGCCAGTCATGTTTAAGTTACATGTAAAAGGGGGCGAGCCTATTGCCATCAACCGGGCTCAAATCTAGTCTTCGGGCTGCTACTGAGAACTTCCAGATGGAACAACCCAATAACACTTTTCCCGAAACGGGCGTCCAACTCAGGACCTCATGCTCAGTAGTAGCACTTCCGACATTTAGACCAACGAGTCAGCCAGAATCTAATATTTTAGAAAAAATACTGTTACTAAATTATTTCTCAAATTGATGTAGTAAAATGGATTTGGGTAATAAAACAAAAGATGTTATAAATATAAGATAACAATAATAACCCTCAAAGACTTCGAAGTAATTTGGTTTGCCGAGAATACAGCTTCTAGGTAATAAACCGAAATTAACAAATGCGAAATTACGAGTGATTGTTTTCTTTTCTGATATATAAAGGTATTATTTTAACCTCCTTTGTTCTCAGTTTTGTGGCTTCGCAATTTATATTTCTGATGAAGTTGGTATATTATTTGTAGAACAAAGGCTTTGCTTTGTAAGATTTGAAATAATTATGCTTTACCTTGGACACCTAGGTTATTTTTTTGACCGCGCACGGCCACTTATGTATTTAAAATTGCTTTGTGACCAAAGTTATATGATTACTTTTTATGTTTTTATGTATTCACCTAAATGTAATGCGTAAATTCAACCAACCATTTTTAGGACGTCATTATCGCTGTGCTAGAAGCAAAATTGGAAAAATCCAACAGGATCTTTTGACGACCGATGTGGCGCGGTGGGCGAAGGTCCGCCTGCGACGCAGGAGGTTGCGGGTTCGATTCCCGCCCTGGAACAAATGTTTGTACGATCTACAAATATTTGTTTCGGGTGTTCTGGGTATTTACTATGTATAATAGAAAATATCTATCTATGTAATGTATTGTATTAAGTATATCAGTCATTTATTACCCATAACACAAGCTCTGCTTAGCTTGGGGCTAGATGATGCTGTGTGGATTGTCCAGCATTATTTATTTATTATTTATTATTATCTTAATTCAAACGGATTTATTCCCGTATTGGGGTATAGGATAATAAACGTAAATAATATAAAGCCATGTACTTAATTTCTTTGACCTTTAACTGCATACTTAAGCATTCTATAAAAAAAAACACAATATGGTGAGTACAAATACATCTATCCTAATCAAAACACAGTATAGACACACAAAACATTTTTTTTTTAAGATAGCGTAAACGACGGTGTTTGTGCTAGTATTAACTGTGTGACGGACACCGAAAGATATAGGATCCCATAAGAACAAACCTACACAGATAAGTTAGGCGATTAGTATCTTGTAGTGTTGTGCCAGTGTCGCAGTATCGATTGGCCGCGGGTTCGGCACAAGGTCGCACAATGTCACCACCCTACACGACTGACTGGCCTAGCGCTGCCGGCGTTGAAACTAGACATCCATCTTTTTAATTTATTTTATCCCAGAGATACGTTACACGTTGGACATTTTTTATGTCGCGAGAAATTGGGTTTATGGTTTACGTAACATGCATGGAGGCTTATAGCATTCCCTACGGGGTCGTTTCCCATAGATTGCTTGGAACGGTTTTGGGGCGATAATGTCATATACGCTCGGCACACATTAAGATTAGGGTGTTATCAGAATCTTTGTAGATGCCCTTCCTCTTCCTACAGAAGCTTTATAAGGTCATAAGAGTACATGACGAACGAATAGAATAGAAAACCTATATTCAGTTCGTTGGAAATTGGTATTCCATTGGGAAACTTTTACCAGTCAGGATAGAATGGAGTAACAATATTCAAAAATTGGTGTTGCATTGAAAAACTGTTACCAGTCATATAACAATCTCGGATCGTGAACCATGATCCGATGATCGTCAAACATAATTAGTAAAACAGATCCATATCCAATAGTCGCACAAATTATGCGGAATTTCTCATTCCATTCTCATTCCTGAGATCCTCCGTGATTATTACGTTAAATTGATTAATAATTTTACGCAAGCGCTCTTTGTTCGCGTTCGGAACGCACAAAGAAATTCGCCACAGGACGTAACAATAATTGTTTACCAAAAACTCGACACGATCGATTTCATCGAATCGATTGTCACAACAAGACATTCATTATTCGATTCTGTTTATTACGATTTGTTATGATTATACGAGGAATGTGTTAAGTTAGGTTATCTCCAATAAAAAAAAGATCTTTTCTTTTTATCTCCAAAATATACACAGGGTTCAAAAACTAAATGACAGCCATTTATTTCATAAGAAAGTATTAAAGTAATAGCTTAAGGAACTCTTATTTCATTCATCGGGCTAGAAACTTCAAGTAAAGACAAAGTTAAGCGCTGTCCTTGTTTAAAAATTTAAGGCACCCGGTGTCGTTCTAGTAGTTCAATTTTAAAGTTTCTGTCCTAGATCGCGAAGTGAAGTCATAAAATAAAAATATATGGAATAGAAAATTATTACGTAACTTGCATCTACAAGCCGAAGTTAATAAAGTTAGTTGGGAGAGTTTAATACTTCTGGGGTTAATGACATATTGAAGGCAATATTGCCCACGTTTTAATCAAATTATATCTACGTTACAGCTTCCATCACGAATGAATAATACGAAAACAAAGAATTTATCTATATCATGACTAACGCTTCATGTGAACAACATTGTGCTTATTTCGAGCTTTATCATAACGTTGAGAAGGAAACGTTAATACTTGGAATTGATGCTGGTCCATTAAGTTGTTTCTACATTTGTGAGATACTGGCTTTGAGGACGTGAATGTAAGTTATTGTTAGCAATATCGAAGAACTTACCAGAAGAGCCTGCTTTCATTTCAACAAACATAAAACCGGAAATATTTCATAGTCTGCGATAGCTTATAAAGTACTTGCCATTAAAAAGTTATCATGTGTTTGTGGTATGCCACAACTTTTAGCTTTTTTAACTTTAACTGTTAATATATGGTGGCAAATGCAGACTCCTACACATATGTAGGAGTCTGCATAATATGACAGAGACTTTTAGAGCAATCTCTTAAATGTCAAGTCGAACATTTTACTGAACATAAGCAACGAA
The DNA here is from genome assembly GCA_905147745.2 of Phlogophora meticulosa. NCBI lineage: Eukaryota > Metazoa > Arthropoda > Insecta > Lepidoptera > Noctuidae > Phlogophora > Phlogophora meticulosa. The sequence continues at coordinate 13,270,742 of LR990524.1, forward strand.
TCCAGGTGACTGGATCATCCCATATGTATATGGAATTTCAATTTCACCAAGTTGCTAACTGAAGGTTTCATCTATAGCTTGTGTTTCATTTCCTGCCTGTCCGCTCTATTATTCATGGTCCCGGCTTATGCCAGTATGTTATTTGGACGGAGTTTAGTTGAACACGAGAGAAGTCTCTCGTGTAGCTTGCTGGTTTTGTATATCGTGTGGCATATCGCTTTATATTCAGGGATGCCGACATTATTTGCTTGCGTCAAAATCTCGGTATGATATATTGTCTTTTTTTCGAAAGTTCTTTTGGTAATATTTATATTTTTTTGGCTTACAGCTAAGAAGAGATTTAGTTTGTATGATGGAAATAAAACTCAATTTTTCTCATACTTATGGTTCTTGGAACAAATAACCGAAAGTTTTTCTGTTAGCTGACCATGCATTAGCATAGGATAATCAGCCTATAAAGTTCCGACTGCTGGGTCACAGATCTTCCCTCTGAGAGAGATTGGGCCATAATCCACCATGCGGGCCCAGTTTCAGCGGGTGGGTTGTGTATGGTGGATGTCGCATGCCCTCGAATTTCTGTTCCTATGGACATGCCGTTTACCGCACGATGGTCTCTTTCACCATTTGGAAAGCAGCTAAGTAAAGTGCCTGTCTGTTACCATTGAACCATAACTGTTATAGGGTACTCTATCCATACTTTGGGTACTCCACATTATCTTTACATAATTCAATTTATGCGATGTCCGAAAAAACAATCAAGCGATAACGAACACGATGGAATTCCAGGAAAAAAACATTTAGCAAAAATGAAACGGGTAAATTCAACATTTGAGTTTATCCTCCAAATAGACGCTTTCAAGCACTTACACATACAGGTCACCGACTCTTTCAATGTAATCTACATGCATAATCTAGATTGAAAACAGCAGCTTTTCACACTTGTAACTTTAAGCTCTTTCATAAAACGAAGCTTACCGCAAAGTCCTCGCTCCCTTGATGAAAGCACTAGTTTGGAATAACCGTATTAGTTGATACATTAGCAAAAATAGTCAGAACAATTTGACACGGGTGCCCCGCCCCTTTTGGAAATAGGTCACAGTGCCATCTATACAGGGCCGTCTCGACCGATCGATCTGGCGACTAGTCTGCCTTCTTATTCTACACAGTTGAGCGGGATTTACCCAAAATCTCATGGCACGGTTTACAAATTACTTGAGTGCTTGAAAATTTGTACGTTAATGCAAATAAATTCAATTGGAAACGATTGGGAGATGTCGCGGTTTCGTGTTTTTGATCGACTGATTTATTTATTTTCGTGACACCACTTTTACCAAGTTGTAATTTTATTCGTCTTTGTAATTTAATTGAGTTGCTTAAGTGTGTAACTAGTTTAATGGTAAGCGTCGAGATTGGAGAAAATAAATTTGAGATTACAATTTACAACATCGTTATTGCGGTCTCAGTCCGGGGCTAAGTTATTTTGTTAAATCACCGTATCCATCAAACGTTAGCCGATTAAATGAACTTTGCTTATACGAAGTTACAGTTTTCAGCGTTTTATACCCGTGGCCCGGGTTCGCCACAACTTCCTAAGCCGAGTAACGTACCTCAACTGAAGTGCTTTTAGACTCATTACCGAACCCCTTTCGGCGGTCCCCGCGCCTTAAGTGTCCCCTTTCCTGTGAAGGTTTAGAGGCCAATGGTTTTAGAAGGCACGTGTGATCGGAATAGCAATCGTGAATTTTGTTAGCTTGCGAAAAGATATACAAAGTATTTTTATGTCGGAAAAAATAAACTGTGTCTCTTGAGCTATAAATTTATCCGAAGATCGCTGTCACGATCAGGCCGGTACCCTTGTCGTTCCGATTGTCTCGGCCGGGATCTGTAGATTAGCCAGTCGATCGTATGACCATTTTTATGTCTCGTTATGTCTTCCGCGTGGCTCGGCTCTAATAAAACTACAATTTATGTCGCACACGACTTTTTATTGTAACGGCCAGTTTTGTTTTCCATGCCGTGTTATTGCTAGAATTTCCTCTCTTTTCGTTATTGGACACAGAATTTTTTATGCCTTTAACAAATGAACGGGAACAAATTTATGTAACTGAAACCGAACTAAATGAATTCATTTCTGCAGCATCTATTTGTTTATTTTTTGCCCGTGGGAATGCGAAACTCTACTTCACTTTAATTTTAATTATCTTCATTATGCTGCAGCTTTTTACAGCGAAGCTGCAAAGAGAAAACGAACATCGTGTGCAAGGTTAGCTTTTTGTAAACACTCTTTTCCGGGGATGCCTCTCTTAATGTTGATTAAATGCAGTGTTTTTTGGAATTTCCGAGAGCAAAACAACACTCAAGTGTTGGGATCCGGCGAAGCGTGTTGCGAAACTGCAAAATCGTGAAAAAGATTGGAAACAATGGCGCGCTCAATAGTTGTTAGTGCGCGGAAATTACAGAAGGCTCCCGATTGGCGCTCGCGGCGATTTCGTACCGAAAAACAACGCGATTTTGGAATTGGATCACTCGATAGTTTTGATTGCTTTTGTTGTCTGTTGTCTTTCTTATTTTTTACAAATTCCGTTGGTATTCATTTTTTGTTTAGATATAAACTTTTTTGTTGTTTGTAATTTCTCGGGCGTTTATGGGAATAAACATGAATTAATTTGTCATCAAAATGTCATCCGAGTTTTTTTTTCATTCTGAGTTTGCTTCCGAGTTTTTGCGCTTCCTCTTTCTGCTTCGACGTTGTTACAAATTAGTAAAAGAACAGATGACTGAACACATGTATGAGTGCAATACGGCCCAAACCGAATAAATCGCTAGATCAGATGATCCTGAATTGGACACGGTTGACACAGAAATTTACTAGATACTAACGATCAAAATGTGAGACACAGATTTTGACATTTTATTACGATTATCTTTGTTTCTAGAAAATACTTAGTAGTAATAAGTCCAGTTTTTAGAAGAAAAGCTTTAGCTTACGGTCGCGCAATTGGTCATACTGTCTCAATTAAACAAAATTAACAGCGTATTTTCGTTTACTCTTGAAAATGATTTTTTTTTGTTTTTTGACCCATAAAATGGCCCATAATTGTATCATCATACAACTAAAACAGCACTGCAATTGTCAAAAAACGTAAGCATTCATTTCGCGGGCTACTTGGTTCCCCCTACATAAGTTATTGTAGAAAGGTAAAAAGATTTAACTATTAATACGATTATACCATTTCTGTAATGGGCGGACAATTCTCGGATTAACTGCGGTATCTAGGTTATTGGGTCAGCGCGAATGGCTATTTTGGTACTATTAGTAATTTATTATGTATCTGTTTGTCTATCTAGATGATTATTAGTTTATTCTGAGTTCTTTTGAGAAAATTATGGTGTGAAAAAGGAGTTAAAATATTGAAGGATACAATTTGGGATGTTATTAATATTATTGTTTCGTTTTTAGTTTTACTGGAACAGACTAACAGTGCCCATGGGAACTAAGTCGTTAAACGTTCTCAACTCAAAAATAAAATACGAAAAAAGTCTCAACGAAGTATTTAATAGGATGAATAAAAACCTCGGAATTTTCTTCAGTGAAAACGTAGCTAACAAACACTAACATTTTCTTTCGAACATCATCTGACTAATGTGAATAAACTACAATGAACAATTGGTAACTATCTTGTCAGACCATACAAAATACAAGTTTGTTTATCCATCTACGTCAAAATAACTAACTCTATTGATCGAAATCCCCACGTAGGTAACATCTTATTAGAAAACTTATCTTAATTATGGTGGGGTAGTAAACAAGGGCCATGTTTACTTTAAGAATTAAAGAACGCTTCATTTGACTTACGCCAGACTAATCCACCAGTATATTAAGAACTCTGGTTAGGGTTGTCCGGTAAAAGAACCCACGGAGTCTACTGTTTTATTAACTAATTTTATACTTGCTTAAAATATCGTCTTAGTCTCCTTAAAACAACTATAAAGATTGATAGGTTAAAAAGATCTAAACGGGACTATATCGACAAATATCAGTCGATTGATTTTTGTCCACTGTGTTGTGCCTGAACGTCTGCAAATGGGACGATCTCAATGGCCACACTCATATCTCAATCCGCGATTCAACGGCTGCTTCTGATTCGCCCTCTCAAGGTTACAGATCGCAAACTTCGCCGTTGATTGCTTACAAAAAATATCGATCTCTAGATTGGAATTGAGATACGTTCTCAAAATTGGCAGTTAGTGCTGTCACGTTTTACACCCAAATCTTTTTCCATGAAACAATTGACTGGCACAAAGAAAGACATAGCAAAATAGGCTTTATTTGTCAGGTGCAGCAAAGGTCAAGGTGTAGTACCTGACAGCCCTATTACCTACCAATTGTTTTCTCAGACTATAATTCCTAAAAGCTGTTTACCTGAGGCCTTGTTTGACTGGACGCCGCCTTACTTGTTTTCCTTCGATCTGTTTGTATTAACGTGTGTTTTGTTCTGTTGCAGGTAAGGGAGGAAGCAGATATGACGTAGGTAGAGTATCGGAATCTGTATCGAGTTTTGATTGGTACGCAGTCTGAAGGAAGGGATTTAAAAGTGGTATTTCTTAAATTAAGAAATGTTGAACGGGAAAAAGTATTGGATAACAACAATTGGTGATTTGTGACTTTGTTTTTTTTTTAATCTGTGGCATATTTAATTTCGAAAAACACAAACGCAGATTAAATCAAATTGGAATTGGATTGCCCTGAAGTCCAATTTTGTAACTCTAAGTATCTAGCTAGCTAGTTTCAATTTTTATTACAAGCCGTGCTTACCCAGAGATCAATACATCACACAGTACAGGTGAAACGCTCCGTAGATTCGAACAAGGCAAGCTCCTAATTTTAGGTTTCATGTCTGACAGCATCTGAGTGCACCATTTACCGTTCAACTGCGGATTATTGTGCACGCTCATGTTCATAACATGTTGCTATAGTTTACTGTACGACATTGACGACGCTAATGCAATTAACCCGAGTTTAATATCTGTAAAGTTAAGCTGGTGGTAGAACCAGCCTTGAAACGTGCGTAAAGATGGCATTAGTATATGTAAAGACAGGTAGCTTGATACATATGGCTTCCCTGACCTAGAATATTTTTTCTTACGTAAGAAATAATGTCCTTCCAACCGAACCACAGTAGATATTATACTGTACAATAGGGTAGTGTCCTTAAAAATTCTGATTGGTCCGCAAGTTGGATTACTCAAAAATACTAGACACGTATTTTATCTTTTGTCACGTAAACCAAAAATGACGACGACATAGTGCGTTGAAATTGCGCGTGACGTCACGCCGTGCTACACTTTTAACGTAACAGTGACGTCACAACCCTCTTCTCCTGAACTTTGATGTGCTATATGATTGTCACTTTTTATTGATTTGAGTAAGCAAAAAATACGAGTCCATATTTTTTGGTAATCTTACTGACGGACTAAATAGACTTAATATATTTTTACCTAGGACTTTGTGTACTTTTACACAGGTGCACTCTTCCTTCACCCTTATAGTCCGTTGAGATACGACTTCGAGAGATGAAGATGGGCTAACGGTTTTAAGTATCATCCGATAAAAAAAACAAATTACAAATATTTATTTAACGCTCAACGGTCACCTTAGAAGTTAATCGTTTGACCGACCAAATATCCGATGGCACGGTTAATACAATCGATTCGTTAGTTTGTTTTATTAACTGGGTTTTTCTCTGTAAGTCTGCGTCAATTGAATAATTTGAGTTTCCCTGCAATTATGTGTTTTATTGTACTAAAATGAGAATAATAAATCCCTTAGTAACGCTGAAGTCGTAAATGATTAAGAAGACAAATTAAGACAACCCGAATAAAAACTATATGTCTCCACATTATGACCGCAGAATAATTTGTATCATTGTTTAAACCCAAGTTAGTTTCGTTATATAATCTCGTAACCTCGACATTGAACTAATATCTAGTAACTACCAGAATCATAATAGCTCGTTTAATGATGATAAAATCTTCAAATTGTCTGCAAGAAGACATAAGTGCGCAATCATCTGCCAAAACTGTTACATCCGCAGCGGTCGAGCCAAAGTCTAGTCTGGGCTGGATCCAGTTCGTTGTTTCAGCCATGTTGTACTGTAGACAGGAAATTAAAGAAAAGATCTTAGTATATTACAAAATACTGACAATCGTCTGTCTCACAATCTATCCATCTTTTCTTTGTTCTGCTTGTCTTATCGCCATCAACATTACTGCCCACCCCTTTGCTAGTTACATTTGCTCATAGAGTAATAATAGGGATGTGTCCTAGGTAAAAATATAACAAGTCTATTTGGTCCGTTAGTTAGATTACCAGAAAATATTGGACACGTATTTTTGCTTACTGAAATCAATAAAAGGTGACAAAGATATAGCACAACAAAGTTCAGGAGAAGAGGCTTGTGACGTTACTTTTACATAAAAAATGAAGCATGGCGTGACGTCACGCGAAATTTCAACGCACTATATCGTCGTCATTTTCGGTTTACGTGACAAAAGAAAAAATGATACGTGTCCAGTATATTTGAGTAATCCAACTTTCGGACCAAACAGAATTTTTAAGGACACTACCCTATTGCAGCATCTCTGGAAGAATTCTGTAAACAAAAATATCTTCTTCTTAAACTATATCATCATCATCCTCTTGCCCTTATCCCAATTTCATTTGGGGTTGGCGCAGCATGTCTTCTTCCATACATCTCTATTTCCCGTCATCTCAGAAGTCACCTCCTTCTTAGCCATATCAACTTTCACACAATCCATCCATCGTTTCCTGGGTCTCCCTCTACTCTTGTAACCCTCTACATTCATACTCAAAACTTTCCTCACAACATGATCCTCATTCCTTCGCATCACGTGTCCATACCATGATAGCCGATTTCCACACAACTTCTCTGTCACAGGCGCCACTTTCAGACTTCCTCTTATATACTCATTTCTTATTCTATCCATTCGCGTAACACCACACATCCCCCTTAGCATTCTCATCTCAGCTGCATGCAACTGCCTTTCATTCATTCCTTTTGTGGCCCAACACTCTGATCCATACATACATCGTCTACATAAACGTCTACAACTACTACATAGTCTTCGTAATCAGATTTCACCCTTTTCTCAACACTAGCTAGTTGTTTGTTCTAAAGCCTGTCCATTTCTCAGTAACACTTAACTTTTTCATTATCACCTGTTGGTAACTGAGTTCACTTACATTTACAACTCATTTTAACTTCCACGGAGCTTGGACTCCGTTGCTTTCTCTTTCTTCTTGTTCTACTTAATGCTTGTTCTTCACGGGAAGCGGAACTATTTTGTCTTAGACTTACTTTGAAGACGTAGACGACGCATTTTCTTTTTGGAACGAAGTTCCTTACAGCAGGCTTGGAGGGGATAGGGATTTTGCTGCGCGACCGAACTGAAAAAAATGTGATAGTAAAACCGTAAGAAAAAATCCGTGGAAAAAAGTGCGTGGAATAAAACCGTTAAATGAGACGTGCGCAGGCGCGACAGTCGCATACACAAGCGAGTAGTGTATAATACCTTTCTCTTTCTCCCTCTTTCTTTTCGTTCTCTCATCCCTTCTCTTTCTATTACCACTCCACCCCGCCAATGCATAGTATATACTCATGAATTCGTGGACAAGCACGTGGCGAATACTCACATTATAGATACATTTTACTCGTGAGTAGCCTTGTGAGTAGCACATAGAAAACCTACATAAAATTGAGCACGATTTTTTTTGCAATTTGTGTCGATTCTACATTAGCCGAAGGAACTTCGTTCCTACCTGGTGTCCCACGACACCACATCATTTTTTTTATGATCCGAATGATAGTGCTTTGTCCTTTGCTCGATATTTACTTCAATGTGTTTGACACATACGAATACGACCCACACAAACCTTAATTCTTAGGTCAGACTCATTTATACAGTTGTATGTGTCATAAGTCTAACAAAGTGCCCTTTCACACTGAAATGACAAACGTAATACAGCACCGTGGCAAGAGACAGGCTGTTAGTCGAGATGAGACCCAGATCTAAGATTTCACGAGTTCTGAAGACAAGTTTATCGTCTTTTATAGCTTGTAGTGTGCCACTTTCTCATAGTTTGTTCCTTTGGGGCGAGTTTTTAATTACCGCCGAGATTGCGGCTTGCGGCTTCTACGACCAATATTGTATTTGCTGTAAACAAGTTTTTACTTTTGTGCGATATTAATCTTTTAGTTGGACCGTTGGACGTGTCTTTGCGGGCTTTAATTGGAAATCTATTTGATAAATCGATCCATTTAGTTTTCTATGATGACTCATGTGAAAACTTGTTTGGTCAAATTTAATTAGTTTAAATTGCTAGCGGCAGGAGACCAATGCACCGAATCAGTTTGAAAAAAAAATGAGTTTACATTAAGCTGGTCAAACCAATCACAGCTGAAATTTAGTCAATTAATAATTTATTGCTTTAATTGTAGCGTAGGTCATTGCTTTCAATTCCAATTACTTACTTACAAATTTAAAGGCCATAGGTCGGAAACCATTATTCATATTATTGGCTTAGGTCATAGCGCCACCGTTATGTCATGTTCAATTGTTAACAGACTTTCCGTCACTGAAATATCACGACATTTGTCACGAATTTAATCACATCTTCGTGAGAGATACGACAAAATATGTGTCACTTGTCTTGTCACGATACAGCACCATTAACTTTGTTTATTTATTTGCATACCGTTAATGACTTACAAATTGCTAAGCAAACATGAAGTCAGTGTGCTCGCAACGAACATCTTTCACGTCGGCTGTAGCAATTGTATATCTTTGTAACAAGATTATGAGCATTTGCATACATAATCACGTTAACGTGACGAGAATATTATGAATACTAGTTTAACGTCTCGTCTGTATTTCTAGGAGAAATAGTCGAGGAGGCACTGCTCTACATAGAATCTACATTTCGTTATCTTTACATTAATTAGTCGCAACTCCGAAGTGCTATTGCATGCTGCATCTCCTAGAATTCCAAAAGTAAATCCGACGATGTCCAATCTAGTAATCTGTATGAAGAGCTCTCTATGGCGTCCTCTCGCTCACCGGACGGCATTATGTATCTACATACAGTGTAACTAGAGCGCAAACATTCCGTGTAACTGGGGGAAAAAAACTACATACGAAAAGAACCTTTTTAGGGTCCCGTGCCCATTAGGAATTCGTATAATTCCGTCACGTCCATCCGTCTGTGTGAGACATTCTCGCGATGCCTTCCGCGACGATATATGAACGTGTAGAGCGGAAAATGTGTAAGGTGTGAAATAGACTACCTTTGAGTTATGAGTTGTACGATGCCATTACTGAGGTAGGTATTAGGTTTGTGCTGTTTCTAGCTTGTTTTTATGAAGATATAATTCATACAGTACAGAAATTGGTGGTCGTTTATTAAATACAAAATCATCACCTCATGGGTAGTATTTTTTGGTCGCGTTTAAGTCTTTGACAGCCTCGTTGGTCTTGTGGTCGCAAGCGCTACTGCTGCTCATGAGGTCGTTCGATCGATTCCCGGGTTGTACAAAGCGTATTTGTGTTTTTCCATCTGAAATTTCTTAATAGCAGCTCGGAGGCTGGATTTGTGCCCGATTGATGGCAATAGTACTTAGGACTTAAACATAACTGGCGAAATACGGGTGTACCTACGATAGTTCTGCCTAACCCTACGAGGATTACAGGCGTGATGTTATGTTCAGTCTTTGTAAATGATGTGCTTCTCACCGCATGGATGGTGTTTAAAGAACATGAAAATTATCCATGGTATCGCCAAGTAAACACAGAACAATGGGTATGCCTTTCGATTGTAACAATGTTATCCGATTCAACATTTTCATTTTCATGCATCAACGATTACAGAAAGTTACTATCTACCAGGAAATCTAAGGAAACCTTCGGAAAAATCGATGTAATGTTACTACGTCACTAGCACTAGCACTTAGAAACCACGGTTCATTGGTTCATTGGTGTTGCAAGGTCCCGCACATGTCAGCGACGCCAATTTAAACCAATGGCAACCAATCTGTACCGGATTTCATTTGCATGACCCGACCTACTCGAGTTCAGGGTCGTATTGCTTATCCATCTACCTATCTTTGTATCGATACATCTATTCAAATAAATAAAGTTGAAGTGTCTGTTTGGGATAACTAAATAACAGCTATTTACTAAAATAATACTTACCTCTTTAATAAAACAATATTTACATTTTTTTTTTTTTTTTGACCATCTGTTTGTTAGAGATAATCTCCGAAACGGCCGAACCGATTTTGACGGAACTTGCATTAGCAGATAGCTGATGTTATAAGGAGTAACCTAGAGCAAAATATCAGGGTTCTGCTCAAGAAATGAATACCTATTTTTTGTGAAATTCCACAGCTAGACTGCCTATAAAAATAAAAAGCAAAATACAAAGCAATGTATGAAAAATCACCACTTATGAACGGCTCGACCGCTTTGGTGGTTTTTTTTGTTGTAGATGTAATTGTCAGGACAACATTTTTTAGGTTTGGGTGGTATTTTTGTATAAAAATGTTAATGGCAAAAATGCGAAGCCGGGGCGGGGGGTCACTAGATTAATAAAAAAACTTTGTTCTATTCACTTTTCTTTGTTTCTTACTCTGTAAACATGTATGTAAAACAATTCAGTGCCTGTGGAAGTAATAAGTACTTTGTTTCGTTGATAAACAGGAGTGATGTGAAATAATTATGACAATGGGCACTGTTAGTCTTCCTAGTGACAGCGCGAAGCTATTTATAACATCGATTGTTTGATTCCCCCATTCCGTAGTTGACATTGACAGCTAAAATCCATGTGATTTATGTCTATCATATAAGTACTTTTGTTATAAATTACTGTCACGTGCGATAGTTTATTTATAGTAGACATCCTTTTGTTTGAATCTATCCTCAGACTTATACAAAATAGGTTTGTACATTGTTGAAAAAAAATACTGTTCCGTTTTGTTACTAAATATTTTCATAGAGTGACAGGTTTTCCTAGAAAAATCAAAATTCATTTATTCAAACTAGGCTGAGAATCAGCTCTTTTTAAACGTCAAAAAATGCATTTGGCAGTCCCCCAAAACGCCCACCCTTCACCACTCCCTAGGTGGTGTTTTTAATGTATCTTAGTTTTAGAACAGGCGAATTTGATGCTTATTTCACTGTTTCCATTTGTCAAATGGCAATGATCAAAGAAGATTCGTTTGGGTCGCAAACGTTCTTCACTCACAAATTAGAGATGAGCAGTAAGTAAGATTGCTCGCAGTAGACTGATCAAATGAGGAAGAGTCCACTTCAACAGGTTCAAGTGCACTTTAGTGGATGAAAAGAGGAATTGAATACCTACTTACAAAAAAAAGAAAATTATAGGGTACTTCTCTTGGTAAAAGCGATTACGGACAGAGGTATTTTTTCAAATTCAGATTCGAGGAAGCACTGGCTGTGCCTTGCGGTTCCGCGTTAGTAAAGGTACGAGTAATTAAAAAAAAACGGTTTTCTATAGTGTCTGTCTTAATAATCATTTAATTTTGTACCTTATTTCATTGAAATCGATTCGGTATTTAACCGTGAAAAGATATAGAAAGACTAGATTGCGCATACAAGCTAATAATGTATATTAGCCCGGATTCAGGAAATCCTTGTCTAATGATGAGTAAGTATGTACAGTTAAACCGTTACATTAATTAAATTACCAACCAATCATCAATCAACCCAAATGACCGGTCATTAACCTCAAACAATAATTAAATATTAAATTAAAGTCAATTAAAATCTGTTCGCCCTTTGACATTAGATATAAGAATGAGTATAGCTGTCGTCATCGTCAGTCGTCACGCTCCCGACTCCTACGTGACACGAAAACTGAAAGGTGTCGAGAGAGTCAACACAAATAAATTTGTACAAAAGGACCAGTAACATGTATACTTTGTGTCACTCACTCAGTTGCACTCTTGAAATGACCAAGCACGAATATTTAGCGCCAACATCGTGTCTCGAGTAGGGAAGACGGAAATGTTAAAAATATTCGTTATTCTATAAAATAAGAAAAATGATTTATCGATATTTTTTTGACAAGCTTTACAGCTTTTTCAGTTGTTCTTAACTTCTGCAAACAATTTTTGAAACTCGTTACTGTTACTTATATCTGCAAAAAATATCGATATTTTTTCGACAAGCATAGGCATTGTTTTAGTTAGTAAGTGCCAAGATTGTTTTATTTTTGTTTTGTGTTTTTGTTTTTTTTTTTATGGATCCATGGTCTGAAAATAAAGATATTATTATTATTATTATAGTCTTAAATTCCATTAAATTCAGTTATACAAAGAGTGTAGTATGGAAATTCTAACAGAAAAGGAACAGAAGGTACAATAGAATTAATGCTAACATGTCGATGCATGTGAGCATTAATTCTGCTGTAACTTCTGTTCCTCTTCTGTGGTGTCACGCACAAAAATATATGGAATACTTTACACGTGAGGTGCCGAGCTAATTGGCATCACGGACTTGTCAAATGGGGATGAGCACAAAATAACCGAAGGATATTTTGGGTAGTACGTGTTCAGTGCCCGTTTTCACTAACACGATTAGATTTTCACTGTTAGATTTTCAACTCTCGACGCTCGAGTCGAACGTTCAAAATAAAACAGCTCGCTTTTATTTAGGTGTCGCCTTAGTAAAAAAAGTCAAAACGGGCAGTAGAGTGAAATTAAGTAAGGTTAATTTATTATGTGCATGTTTTGTTTTAGGTATCGTATTAATTCTATCCCATTATACATATAACTTTGAAAGTACAGGAATAGAACTGGAGTTAGTGACTCATCACATGTATCTTGGTTTAATAATCGATAGCAACTTCCACTGGCGGCCGCACATTGATCATGTATGTAATAAGCTTAGATCTGTATTGTCAAAGTTATCAATTCTTAAGTATAAGCTTCCATATAAAACACTAAGAACATTGTACTTGGCACTGGCTGATTCAGTGATTGGCTATGGCTTAAGTAGCTACGGACTTACATACAAAACTTACGTCGAGGACATCTATAAGTTACAGTTGCGTATATTAAAAACTATTGTACCCACAAAAATAAAACAAAAATTCCACGATCATGATACGGGTCTATTTAATTACTGTCAAGTTGTAAATGTCTTTGACAAGGTACGTATACTCGCTTTAAAAGAAAATTATCACAACTTGGATAATATTAAAAAATACGTGAGGCCTGAGTCTTTGCGTTGTTTGGCATATCAGCCCACATTTAGGATACCTAGGTCTAATAATGTTTATGGAGCAAGGACGTGGGAATGCATGCTCCCCGCTATTATGAACGAGTTACCGTTGGCTATACGAAACAAAATAAATGTAAACAATTGCTCAAAGGTGCTGAAGAGGCACTTCCTGGATTGTGTCGCAGTCTAGGAAGTGTCTTTTTAGTACCTACTTATACATATTCTATATTATACAATTATGTACTGATCAATAATATTGTGGCACCGAGTTGCCGTGTCTGGCATACTACGGTTAAACCCACGATGGTTTGTGTGGTATGTTTAAGTCTATAAAAAACTGTTTGTAATTCTGTGTAATGTAAAAAAAAAAAAAAAACAGTATTTTATTTTGTCTCATGTCGGGGTTAGTGTCATTGGCAACTACATTTTGAATATGGAAGTGTATAGGTACGTGGGTACGTATCAAACTCTTTGGTTTCGCTTGTCTAAGCATTTTAAGTGCATAAGCAGTAAATTGGGCGCATAATATTTAAAATTGCTTAATACATTAATGCAAGTCAACAAATGACAGTCTACTGTCCGTCTGCAGTGAACTCTTTCGCTGTGTGTTCACAACGAGGTTTTCAGCAATTTTTCAACAAGCTGATAAACAGTCGAGACTGGTTCCTGATTAAAGAATTTCATTTATGTCGTAAGAAAGGGGAATAGTAGGGGTGGGATTCAACGTAGAAATCCGTTATTCATGTTTGTTCTCATTTTACGGTAAAGTATAAACAAGTGACAAATCATCAATGTATTTGTCACCGGATTATTGTGAACACTGTAATTTTGTCATAAATCTTGTGAGATCATAATTTCTCGATACATTTTGAACAGAAACCGTCATTCACATGAATAAATAGCAACAAGTACTGGTGCTGATTGATTGAAACATGCTCGTGTCCCGCTCGTACCTGGCAGGTTCCATCGACCAATCAGGAGGTCGTTCACAATCTTACGGGTCGATTGTATCACAGAAGATCAGATAGATTGTAAAACTGTGCACCAATGTGGTCGCCAGTTTACAATTTATCGACACAACACGGAAATATTATAAACTATCAACTGATCAGTATTGGACATTATATATGAAATGTTCTTTTAATTTTATCCGAGATTTTACAGTCTCGAGAGATTTATTATAAGTAAACTAGCTTGCCCGCGACTTCGTCCGCCGGGAAATTAATGTGAAATTTATTTTTTTGCTCAGAACCCTAGTTTTTATATATATATATTATTATACCTTCTAACATCAGCTACCCGCCTGTGAAAATTTCAGAGTTTCAGAGATTAGTTAGTTAGTAGTTAGACAGTTTAAAAAAAAACTGTTTGATTTTTAAATAGAACTACCGCATATACTTTCATATGCATATAGTTAAGCGCTGTTTATTTGACAGAACAGACACACACTTAAATTTAATGTCTTTGTATAAGATTTACGGTAGGATTTACAATTACCCGGGGACACACGTAGTTAAATCCAACTGCATATCCAAGTACTTAGCACTTTGCTGACTAGCACTACACATAATTAGTTGCAGCATCTGCTTAACTGAATATTGGAAACGAATCGACGTATCTAATTGCTAATTGAACATTGTTAAAACGTACCGTACAACGCATCAAAACTTTCGTTCTCATTATTGGTTTTGTTTTAATTACAGACTTACCGTCTATGAGAATAGAGTTTAAATTGACAATGGCATGGTATGGTGTTGTATAACATTATGAACAAATGATTCAATTCCGTTTATACGTTAATTGGATAAAAAGAGTCATTATTACCATGTACAGTAAGGCCGCACGTCGCCGCGTCGGTGGTATCTCTTTGACCTAGAGCAGGCCTAGCATATTACGGAATTCCAATAGAATACGAGACCAGCTTTTAATGGTTTTACCTTACCTTTTGTTGGCGATCCAAAATAAATAAATTGTCGCGTGTCGTCCGCTATTTTGTGTAATTTTGACCTGTAGTGTATTGTGTCGATGCATCTATACTACGTATGCTTTGGGCCTGGTTTTTTTTCTGCTTAAAAATAAACTTTTCGGACTGTTAGTGTCATTAGAAAACTCTGTACTGTTGCAAAATACACATAATACTCAAACACGGAACACGTATCAGCTGAGAGCCTGAGACTAAGCAAATATTTGCCTTAATGATGGGAATCTGCGACAAAGTACAGAAGGCAACTTCGTTTTGCGTCATTCAGACGTCATCAACTACAGACGCCAGCACATCAAGCTATCCGGAACTGTCATATTTTCCCAATTACACGTGAACCCTAGTCTTTTGTAATAAAGTTGAAAACTATCTAAGAAATTTGACAGATTGCAGCAGCTTGATGTGCTGGCCTCGGTACATTAAATATTGATTAGAAGCACAAATAATTTCTCCGTTCTTTCTTCAGTTAGTTTTATTGTTTGTTTGGTCAGTTTGAGTACTGAGACTTTCTAGACATTTTTTTCCCTCAAAAGACTATCTCAGGCACTAATAAAAGATAAATGTCTGGAGTTTAAAAGAGACCTCTTAGTTTGTTACGGTGTTTCTTCAACAAAATAGCCAGATAGGAAACAGAAAGCTTTCTTTACTTAGATAGTTTTTTTTTGTTCGTCGTGTTATCGTGTGTGGCCCAGTGTCAAGATGGCCCAGTGGTTAAGGCCTCGCCTCTTGTGCACGAGGTTGTGGGTTCAAACCTGGGCAAGTACCAATGTGAGTTTTTCAATTCATATGTACTTTCTAAGTTTATCTTGGACATCATTGACATCGGTGACGGAAAACATCGTGAGGAAACCTGGACTTATATAATTAATATAAGTCTGAAATCGCCAACCCGTCTTGAGCAAGCGTGGTGATTAATGCTCGTGCCTTCTCTGTATGAGAAGAGGCCTATGCCCTGCAGTGGGACAGTAATAGACTGGTACTGGTACTGGTTATCGTGTAGGATGTTAGGATGTTTTAAGAAATAAATATTATTTCCGTCAGTCGATAGTCATACAGAAGGCAAGTGAAGTAAATCTTTGCTGAGAAAAATATAATGATTTTATTATAATCATTATGACTGCTGCAATCTATTCACTGTTGGTTCTATTTGCGTAGATTTCTTATCTGTGAGTGTGATTGCAAGCGTCACTCAATGTCAATGTCATTATATACTGTTTATTCACACTGATGTCTAAAACGACTTAATGGATTTTAATATATATTAGGTTTTTGAAAGAGCTGAATAGTATTTAGATATAATCGTAGCATTAACTGTTAAAGACACTAACAGCAGCAGCGAGGCGTCAATTTTCCTAAGAAGCCGAAGAAAAATTAAGTAGGTACTTATTAATAGATAATCTTATCAGCTTTTGTCATTTGAATGTATAATGGATATCGTGTACCTTAAGTGTAACCACGTGTAATATTATTTTGCAAAAGTAGACACAGACACTATTTTTCAATGGCAGTAAAATTGCTTTTCCGTACCTCCGAAGCCGTTAGGAATCGAGTTGTACGGATACTTCGACACTGCTAACTAGGATTATTCTTAATCAGGAAATGAATGATGCAATAAAACGGTGGATTCTGTAAAAGCTGCGCAATGTCATTATACTATCATAGATTTACCTAGGTATTGAGACTACTATGAAACCTGACTCTTCTGATTTTGTATAGGTAGATTGGCTCTGCATACTAAATTATAAGCATTATAAAATACCAAACAGAAATCAATAAACTTATCCTTCCGAAAACACAAAGACCAGATGCAAACCTCAATTTCTAGTCTGTCTCCATTTGCGTCGTGTCGGCTCAGAGGCGCGGGCGCATGATTTGTGGCTTACCTTTCTCTTGTTGTTGCCATGGTTACTGCGTTGTTGACTCGTGAAAGTTCTCGATGTAGTAACCTGCTCGACGTATTTGGAACGGTTTTTGTTCGAAATAGATTTCCATATTGTTCGTAGAAGCTGGAATGAGGTGATTGCTTGTTGGTGCGTGTAAATTGTAGTCTATTGCGGTTGCACTTACTGCAAATAGCGGTTGACTGCAAAATATTAGTTTAGTGTAAAATATAATGAATAATACGTTACAAAATGACAAACTCGTGTTGATCTTCGCTTGATACTTAATTCTGCGCGTGGAATATTATCTCTTCTTGTATTCATCAGAATAATGAATCGAGGACATTCTCTACAAGACCTTACATAACATGAATGTCTACGAAAACAACCGTTCCGCGCTTCGAGCGAATCGTTTTGAAAACAATCACATTTTTCGCATATCAACAACACTGGACACAGTTACCTCTTGACGTCACACACAATACACAATACACGACAAAGCTACTCATTTATAATTTAACACTATACGTAGGTACGCACTGCCAACCCGTAACATTTCTACGTCGCATAACTTTCCACTCCGCACCAATAAAGAGTTCAACACCAAAAAGTATTTTACCCAGAGGTTTTCTCGCACCAATTCGCTTCCAGTAAAAGATGGGGCAACTCCCAACTTTCCGGAATTAAAATTTTTCCTCATTTATTTTCGGTTGAAAAAAATAAAGTTTGTTTGAATTTTTAGACTTGCTTTTGAATTTAGTTAAAGTTCTTGATGAAGATATAGGAAAGGCTTGATAACTTTCACATGGCCAGTAAAAAGGCAATCAGTATTCCTAGCGACTAGACTTGACTCCACTAGACCGAACTGTAAAGTACTAAGATGTTTATTTGTAGATCGTAATGCAGCGACAGTCTGGAACAAGCAAATAGCTAGATTGGATCTCGGGTGGTAAACACAGACGTCTAGTGCGAGCAACTCCCTCGTTTACTAATGAAAAATCTCGAATCTCATCTTGTACGTACCGTCTTTGAACTTTAGCATTCGAAATTCGAAACTTTTGTATGTTTGTACTAACTATAAAGACGAGCATTACTTGTTCCACGATGTATATCAAGAATTTGATTTTTTTATGAGTTGATTGACCCGGCAAACTTTGTTCTGCCATTTTAAGCCAAACAATAAAAAAATAAATAAACAATATTTGGGGGCGGGTCACCCTTATCATTTAGGGGTATGAAAAATAGATGTTGACTGAATCTCAGAACTAGCCGATATGCACACAAAATTACATACAAATCGGTCCAGCCGATTCGGAGGAGTTTGGTAACAAACATTGTGACACGAGAACTTTATATATTAGATTTAAATAGCATTACTTGTACCACGCAGTCAACCAAAAAGATCAAATTATGTAAGGGTTAAAACACAAGTACCTCCGTAGTAACAGGGTTACAATTAATTAAGTGTTTAGTATCTGTTAGCTGCTATTGTTGCCAAAGCTGTACTTGAAACTATTTGGCATAAACACGGAGGGTTAAATATTGATAATGTAGCACTAGTTAGAAGTTTAGTGGCAGTTTGCCAGCTCATCGTTTATATTCTAAATCTAGTTCAATACGAACTATTTCTCTAGGTCAACTTTCAGGAGTTCTGCTGTAGATTGATTAATCTCAAAACGACACAAGTGAATGTATAGAAGAAATCGCTGACGGTAACAGGGGTCTGAGGTCATTAAAACAAACATAAAACTGCATGCAGCAATCCACTAAATCTCTTGGCTAGAAACTACCCCACTTGCTATCAGACTAACTCCCATCAAACATTAAATGTACCCACAAAAACGGTAATGAATTCAGACAACACAAACTGTAATCAAGGAAATCCTGGGACAACAAATGTGCTTCCACATAGTGTGATAATCTATGTGCCCAGTACCACCGAATAGTATAGGTACAGAAGGCCCGCATAATAACAGCGAAAATTCACGCACACAAAGACACATATTAACGTACAGTGGGTGCAAACGCACTCCTGATCCCCATTTGTTTAAGATTGTCGTACGACTTGTGTACGCGCTCCTAATTTCGCTCGCTGTATGAAACCTACCTTCTGCATCGTATCTATTTTATCCTAGTACTGCGTTAAGTATTTAGATTGCTTCCCGATTCCCGACGTGGAATTTGTCCACTTCAATGAATTCGTTAGCGGTCCCCTCTGTGACCACTTGTAAATTAATTATTTTAAGTAATAGGCCAAGCGGTCGTGTTGGAATCTTTTAGATAAATTCTAGATTGGAATTTAAACATTTTCGTTTTCGATATGTACCCACAAATTGTTTATACATTTTTGTGGCCCTGAAAAAGGTTCAGTTTCTATGACCGACAAACAGGCTTAACCTCTACTTGACTGGTATTTTCGAATCGTCTTTTTTCATTTAAAAGGTCTGCTTACTCATAACATTCCTTGAACATTCTCCTGCCCCCGAAATTGATATTAAAGATTCCTTTAGAGTCGAAAGGTCAATAGCACCTGGGTCGGTCAGATCTCTATCTCCACAAAATACTTCAATATTGTACGTGACATTGGGCCAAAAATACGAAACCAAGATTTCATTTAATATAACTTTTATATCTAAAACGTATTTTTGTGACTGGAATACATCTGACTGCCATACCTTTTTAATATTTATGTTTTTGAATCAAAATATAACTTATTCTGGAATTTCAATAACGTTTTTGATTTACGTTTGACTGCGTGTATATTAAAAAGATTTTTTTCAGAATGTAGAATACTAAAATATACTTACAGTATGATAAATACCAGTATAATACAGCAATATGTTCAAAGTTTATTGAAGTAAATAACAGCTGCAAGGTTTCTAAGTTGGTACTCTGAAATTATTACAAGGTGGTGGTGCAGACTTGGAAAAAAATAAACTCAGTAACTTAGCTATCAACTAACGCTTTACCTCCTTGTTTTACAGTTCCAAGTGCCAGTTCGTCTCCACAGAAAAAAGTCTCCATAGAACAAAGACTTGTTTTTAGCAAGAAAAGAGTCTCTAAAAGCCTCTTTTATTTACTTAAGTAATTTCCTTCACCAAACTGTTTCGTAATCACGACGTTTTAAAACGGAGTTTACGTCACTCTCGTTTGGTTTAATTAACACAACTAATTACGAACTAAGCAGTATAGTGTTGTGTGTTGAAGTTATTAACACGCAAAGTTATGGTTCTGGGGTTAGTTAATTAATTGTATTTTGAACTGTGATGTGTATTTTGGTAGGTGATCAGGTAAATTGCAGCGAAAAATAACTAGCTTTCGTTACGAATTCAAAAGCCTAAGGTTCTGCAATTATTATCTAAATAGCCATAACTCCATTCTTGTTAATACCGCCTACGTTAACATAATCCAAGTATATTTTGAGTCGAAAATACAGCTAGCAATTACACAAAAAATAGATAAGAACATGCCATTTATTACAAGTATCTACTGTGAAACACTAATCTAAAAAACAATAGGTCGAAGGCCATTGATGGAATGACATTGACCTTTTCTTTTCAATTGCTTTTCTCATTTCCTAACTCAGCAAATACATCAAAATGGACGACAGTCAAACATCAATTTGCCATACACATTTAATCTCTATTCCCATTACACCTTATTAGTCTTTGAGGCATCTCTGTTGATTCATAGACAAAGAAATCCAACACTGATTGTTCAACGCACGCACTTTTCAAGTTTTTTTTTCTAGGTAAGAGAAAGTTTTCCAACTTTGGTTTGATCTATGTGTCAATAAAATTTGTCCCGTTATTTCGCCTTTTGTGTTGAACAGTCATGGATTAAGAAGAAATGGAGAGCTATTGCGGCTGAACGGAGCACTGTATTCTTAGTTCTGCCGAAACTGTTCAAGTTTTTATTCATCATCTGAAACGGATGATCAAAAGCTTCATCTAAAGCTAGCTTGCACATCCTGCATAACTTCATCATCATTATTTCAGCCAAAAGACGTCCACTGCCGGATATAGGCCTCCCCGAAAGATTTCTACAACGAACGGTCCTGGGCTGCCCTCATCCATCGTCTTCCTGCGATCTTAACCAGATAGTTAGTCCACCTTTTGGGGGGCCTACCCACGCTGCGTATTCTGGTTCGCGGTCGCCATACTAGTCCCTTTCCGCCCCATCAGCCATTTTTTCTGGCAGCAATCCTGCATCACGTTAAAGATTTTATTTGTACACAAGCACCATTGGTTGGATTTGCGTCGCCTTACATGACGCATGACGGGATCCACGCACGTCGACGACGATGATCACCTTTCATTATTTTTACGTTTCTTACAACATGCGTCGTCGGTGAGGAATCCATTCTCATTTCCTCATACAGTATACCCAACCATATATAATGTAATAGTACCTACTGTAGACTCGAAAGCAAAAAACAGAGTGGGCGTCCAACATTTCCAATTTAAGTTAGTTGTTCCACAAGGTCAGTGCTGGTCAGGAAAAGTAGTAGTTAAGTGACTCAACTTCTCGTCTTCACCGAGTTGCTCAAGTTAATCGAGTGAATTGAATTGGATGGACTATTATAGACTTTGTTTCTAAGTACCTCCTTTATAGTTTATTTTTGATATAGCATCATTCGGCAGCCTGTTCTTCTCGATAGTTATCCAGTGATAAGTCTCTACGAGATGTCTGTTATCATTATTGCGTTTGTACGGGAATATCAATGAAACTCCCGAGTCCCAACTCGACCACGACCTAAATCGTTGATCCTATTTCAGTAATACAGGTACCAGGGATTTCAGGTATCGCTGCATAATATTATTATACTCTGCGCAGGTACTAAAGCATAAAGAGCATGAATCCATATGGCACGGAAATCTGCATCGAGCATCAAAATCCTCCTAATGATTAATTCTCATTAGGGTTGACCACTTACAATGTTGTTGATACATAGATAATAGTTTAATTAGATTTGCAAGCTTGACAGCATGACTACCTATGGGTCTAGTGCTCGTAAGCACTACGCCTGCGCATGGAGTCCTGGGATCGATTACCGAGTTAGACAGAGTGTTATACGGATTATTCATATGGTATTTTTCAGCAGCAAAGCCTGGATTTGCGATTGATGGTAATAGCTTCGCTCCCCTATTACATAGGACTAAAACATAACGCTCTGCCTAACCCTTCGGGGAATACAGGCGAGATGTTATAATGACGTTAGGTGTATGGCATGGCTCTGCTCGGAAGAGCAAACAATACAACGTGAAATATTTGTTAACGTCGGGAGATATTAAGCTGGTACAAAGAGAGACAGACCATTCATTCCGGGATTCCTATGTAAAACAATCACGAAATTTGATTGATTGCAGTTTCGCGATTTTTTTAATAATCCTCAAACCCGCTGGCTGATAGACCTACAAAACCCATTTTCAAATATTTTCAATTTACCACAAGTCACACCACAACCTGTCCGAAGCTGAACCAACATGCGGATTAAAAAACAGTGTGTACGGGATTTAATTTACGAAATCTGACAACGGTGACAACCCTACTACATGTGACCGTTAGCCCAGTACAGTCTGCCGAACGTAATTGACAATTGAATACAAAATTAACAATATTTGACCATTACTTCAAATTATGCAATTATGCAATATTTACCCATTACGCTAATTCAATTAAATGCTCATCGATTCCGGATTGCAACACGAATTAATATTCATTAAATGGTTTGCTTAGCCTTTAAATTGATTATTAATGGGATTCAATTTTAAATTAGTCCATATATGACGTATTGGTGCCAGGGTTCGTGTTAACAAATTGAGACATGCAATAGATCTCTCTTTCTCTCTTTAAAATCATGCACAGTTTTGTAACCGTAGCCTAGAGTTTTGTTTGACACAGACGTTGACATTGACAACTGCAGAATTGTTATAGTTATGTTTAAAGGGAATACTTCGGATCCCTTTCCAAGCATTATGCGCTCACGGAGGCAGGACTGTGAGAGGCATTGTTTAAGTTTGTACCAAGAAGAGGTGCAGATAGTTACCACCATCGAATATCGACTACTGAGCTAAAACTACTAGTTACTATTCTTTGACGAAAATTATATCGTTAAATACTATGGCACATAACACAGCTCACAGCGTAGGTTTTTTCTTTGGTCAAAAGTCGTAAATCTAAAAGACCTCCATCTTTCAAACACGACCAATTCTCAAAAGAAAATATGATGGTGGCATGTCTACTAATTTATGTTACACGCTTCCACCCCACAAATGCCCCAGAGCTCAATATTATAATGAAACAGTACATAGTCTGTTTGGCGCGTCGCTTCCCCGGGGCGATATATCGTTCGCTACACTGTAATTAAATTCACCTACTGGTGGGGACGGCCGATGAAATGTCCTGGGTGAAGGGATGACGCGGAATGCGCCATTTAGATTTTTGGGGGTGTAGTTTTTGGCGTGCTTTTGGTTTAACGACAAGTGCAATAAAGTCAGTTGTTTAATTAAGAATTTTAGAGATATCGTCAGCTTTTTTATTCATTTTACATACTAGTGGAGACGTTCGACATAATCTGCTGAATTGAGCTACTACTCGAGGGTCATGTCGTGTGAGTTTTGGCCACGAATGTGCATTACTCCAAGATAGTAGGAATATACCAAAGAAACCATGTATGGATGTATGGATGCAAAGGATGATATGGCCAAAAAGGGGATAAACACTTAGGTCACAACTGACAGATATTTTTTGAATAAGACATGTTGCGCTGTCCCCAAATGCAATGTGAATGAGGATGATGATGGTGATAGTTTTTGATGAAAGATAAATCGTGCTATGATTGGTTTAAAATCTAAAAGCTGCCTTTCGATTATAGTCAGGTGCAGTAAGTAAAGAGTTAATTAAAGTTTCAATGAGCTCTTAGACAGCGTTGGTTAGGATCTAAAGTTAGTTTGATCTTTGAAAGCGTACCGAAGATCGTTTAGATAAAGTTAATGAATTTGCCAACAAAGCAATACTCTATTAAGATGACGATCTTCCTACAGTGTTACTAAAAGCAAATTGCTATCAGAATTTAGAATAGCATACTAAAATCCTAGTTTTTCGTCAGCAGTCCTGTCGACACTGTCCTGTACCTGAATTTTGCGCCGCAAAAGTCGTTGATTGAATTTTGGGTCTAAATTCGTGACAGGAACCCAACATGATAGAAGCTAGGTGTTTCCTCCGGCTGGGTGACGATGACACAAATTAATATTGACGTTTTGTATCGTGTCAGCAGCGGATACTGTCGAATATTGGATACTGTGCGATCTTTTTGCTGTACAGCCAGCAAAAAGAGTTATCGTCGTTTGGTTATTAGGTTTTTGTTATTTTATAAAGAAAGAAAAAAAAAATATTTTGACACGCACAGGTTTGGCACGACCAAAACATATAACGACATAACACAATACCCCAAATAAATTGGGATAAGGGCAGGAGGATGGTGATGATGATGAAATAATAGAAAAAACAAAAGAAAAAAGAAACTAACATCTAAACAATGAAATTAAAATAAAAGGATCTGTGCGAGGCCAAAAAGGCTCCTATCTCAGCTTATGCTTCGATATTTTAACTAGGAGTAAAATACCGCAGCGCTGTTTTTCCGATAGGGCACGCTGTAATGCCACGGACACACCCACGAACATACATTACCGCCTTCTAGGGGGGAAGTAAATAATAAGACAATTAATTATATTTTTATTATTATTTGTGTTTTATAATAATGATTATGATTCATGATTACCCGATGAGGTTTCCCAACGTCATCTTCATACGAGCCATTGGGAATAGATTTCCTATTTCAAGCACAATGGTCCGCTTAACGAACTTAGTGCGGAAACGGAAGGAAATCTATCTAACTTTTTCATAAAACCAGATGTCTAAGCACCACCTTCCACGTTTCTTACTTTGACATGATGACCTTCCATCCAAACTTTTAAACCCTTTTTGGTTATGAGTTTCCAAGTAACGATGACACAAGTAACTTTCTTTTTCTTATCAACAGTAATCTTAGCACCATAGTCCACGGTTCTTACTCCATATATTTTACTGCTAGAGAATCTAACCCCCAATTTTACCACTCTCACTTCGTTATATGTATAAGGAACTCTTAGGCAATATTTCATTATTTTAGACCCAGCGGTTTAGGTTGTACATTTTCTGTCAGTGAATAAAAGATTTGAGATTTTTATTAAAAAGATTCAGATTTATCTGAAAGACTTTATACAGTATTATAGAATTGTCATTCGTCTGGTTGATAAGATTCGAGTACCAACTAAAACGAAAATGTAAAAGCTTCAACCCTTTTTAGTCTTTCAACACACGTTGTCACACTCTCTTGAATCTAGATCGAATTAGGTACGTCGCGCTCAGACGTCGCCACTCAAATGGTATTGTCGCGTTATCGTCGCCACGTCTCGTCGCCAGTGTCCAGTAGACTGTGCAGTTTATACTGAACTCCCGTCACCCTTTCAATGTCCTCTCGTTCATATACATATGACACTACAACACCCTTGAAGTACCCCCGTTTAAAATAAACACATTAGAATAATCGATTTTCAATCATGTTATGCTAGGTATTCCGATATTCCATGTTATGATTAAGGTACATGCAATATTGCTAATGGATAGCGAACCATGTAGATTTTTATGTACAAAATTGCATTTTGCTACGGTTTAGAAATATATCAGAGTTTAATTAGATTTTTCGTTCGTAGGTACCTACCGGTAGTTTTTTTATTTTTGGGAAAAGCTTTCAATAATTTATGTCACAGTCTTATAAAATGTCATATGAAGCTATTTTGAGTGTTTGCATGTAAGTTTCGTGTCTGTAAACTACACTATACAGAAGAAATCCTAGCGTGGGAACCAGAATCAGCAAGTCGTTATCTTTTCTCTCAAATCTCATCAAGAGAGTTCGCTCAACTCCCTATTCGCATAAAGCCGTGTTCAGACGTGGCCGCAGTAACGTCGCTGCGTTATCGCCGCCATGTTCACTGGGCTGGACACTCCGGAACCCGTCGCCGGTCACTGTCCTGTTACACTGAATGTGCAACTTGACACAATAGGCACGTGAAACTGTGCCTACCAGTCCACCAGACTATTGAAAGGAGAACTTAATTAAACTGGATGTTTGTTGATTTACCTCGACGTCAAACATGAGCAGTCCTTCGTTCTGAGAAGTCCTTAACGGCCTATGGTTGAAAACACTTGTATAAAGGAGCTCGTTTATATGAAATTAAACAAGCGAATCGTATTTCCTTTTTTTCCAGTCTGTAAAAAAATAGATTTATGATTCCATCCGTAAAGATTGGAGGGTATATTAGTGATGATAATGATGTGTACTTTTTATTACCGCGGGGTAGTGTTCTGGGTCTCACATTATTTCTAGCCATTAATGATCGTTGTAACCTAAAAGTGGAACATGCAAATATATTCTCATACGCCAACAACACTGCTGTTATCTTCCATGGGCACAGTTGGTCCGATGTTAAAATTAAGACAGAGACAGGTATGTTCACGTAACATACTGCGAAAATCATTTCCTTCTCCATATATAACAATTCAGTATCAGATGTAGTATTCAACATTAAAGTTCACTCATGTGATAAAGTTCCGGGAACAAAATATCTAGGTGTAATTATTGACCACAGATTGTCATGGTACTCTAATATTGAACATGTTACGGGAAGGATTAGGAAATTAGGACTGGATTTAAAAAAAGATATATTGCGCCCATTAACATAAAAACGAAATAAGGCTCTCACAGAAATGTATTAAATGAAATATATATCTCTGAAATATGTATCCTATATTGTGATACATATTTCAGAGATATATTGGTGGCGCAGAAAAATTAAAGTTCACACATGTTGAACGAGGACAACGTGCCGTAATAAAAGTATTGTATTTCAAACGAATTATATACCCTGTAAGTCTCTAGACTGCTGTCTGTTAGAAAGTTTCACATCATAAATACCGTTCTTAAAAAAACATAAGAATCTACCATATGATCAATTTGCAATAACAAGAAGACGGAAAGATCTCATAGTATAGGTTCCTCAAACTAAAACAAAATTTGCTGCCATTCAGTACAATACACTATCATGTCAACTTTATAATAGAATAAATAAAAATATAAATTACACAAGAGCAAAATAATCTTAAAAATTACGCTGACACTGAGGCACTATTGCAACACGCAAACACACACACAAACAACGTTTATATCTAAGGTACTAAATATTTTTTTTATTGCGGTGGAAGAGCGGAATATCCCAACACAGGCATTGCTTGCTTAAAAGGAGGCTCCAATCACCAACTATTGGAAAACTTTTTGCAGAAATAAAGATTTTTTGCAAAGTTGTAAAGTGTAAAGCAGCTAATAATTACGTAATTAACTACTATAACTTTGATGTTTATTAAGCTTTCACAGTGCAGTCAGCGTTGTTTGACTCTCACGCTGATTCGATCTATAAACTCCGTAACATGAGTACGAACAAACTGCATTCACACACACACAGACACACAACATGTTACCGTCTGCCAGTTCAACGGACATAACAGTAGTCTGTACGAGCCTACGAGTGTACAAATGCACGAGCCGGGAAGTGAACCGAAAACAATGTCCCCGCATGCTGCTACTGATGGTGCAGTTAGAAACTTTTGCTGCGTTTTATCTATACTTGTTCGGGAGGCTGTTGGTCGCTTGTAGTTGTGTATCTATAGGACAACTATGCGGCTTTGTTGATGCAGAATTGAAAAGACGGTTTTTATTATGATTGTTTTATTCTTTATTGTACACAAGAAACTACATTCATCATCCCTATCCTTTTCTCAACTACGTTAGAGTCGGCTTTCAGTCTAACTGAAAGCAGCTGAATACCAGTATTTTACTACGAGCGACTGCCTATCTCATCTCTAAAACCCAGTTACTGGGTAACGAGATACCTCTTGGTAAGACTGGTTTTTAGACTTTTGGGCTTCTAAAAATCCGTAACGACTGACAAAGGTCTACGAATCATAGCCAGGACCAAAGGTTAAACGTGTTTTCTCAGGGATGTAGGGGTCTTGGTATGTAATGGACACCCATCCACGGACCGACCGATCTTAAATATCGACGCGTGCGGCTGTTATTATTAACCTCTCCGAAAATAAATTACCTACAGAATGAAATAATATCTACACTACAAAACGTAGAACGGGTATTATCGCATTCTACGATCTCTTCCAGGCAACTTGTAATGGACAGTGATTGTGAGAATTTGTGGGGTTTTGGCAGTGATAATGATTTATAACCATTCTCTGGAGATGTCATAAATGGTAATGAATTTGAGCTGCAAGTACTGTTTTCTTTCTTTGCACAAGTATTTAAAATGTTAACCCGAGCTATTCCCGATACTCAAGTTGACGACACAATAAAAATTATTCTCCATTTTACAAGCTTTAATTTAGTTTCACTTGACGGTTTTATCGGCGCAGTGGCTGAGTGATTGGCTGCTGCGTTGAGTGTCTCGGGTTCCATTTCCGCACGGAATAAATATTTGTATGGCTTACAGGTAGTTGTTCCGGGTTTGGCTGTTTGTGTATGTGAGTTTAAATGTTTGTGAACGCACCCGCGATGCAGGAGAAATTGCTAGTTTGGGAGCAACGTTTAAAAAAGATCAGCAATCAACCTTTCCGTCTGTCTGTAATGGAATCTTGCAAGTTAAGTTTGACCCACATCCTCTTATCCTACGGAGATGAAATGCTTCAGTTGATTCAGTTCCAAAGAAAATAGATTTTTATGGTAAGCATGACCTGATTCCACACTCAAGATTGGCTCTAGAAGAAATAACTCTTTAACGGCCAAAAGCATAGACACGAAATTTTGTATACGCATTTAATCACGATAGTCCGTTTTAACGATAAAAGCTTCTTATGAAAATTCGATTTTCAAATTGAGACTTGTTCAGTCTTGTACTCGTGGAATGCCTTGCCTTTGTATCAACGTATTCCTAGAATCTAATTCTCTATTGAATTCGAAACAAACCGTTTCTTTTGTCCAATAAGAATACAGTATTCGAGATGCTGTAGTAGAAAAAAAAAGAGAAATACCGCTCTACTTTTTTTGTGGTGTGTGTGTGGCTCACAAACAATTTCCTTTGTCCTAGACTGGCTATTTGCATGCGTTTGTCTCATACTGAAAACAGTTTCTCTTTTCACATATTTTTCATTATAAGCTAGGCTAATTTACATTTGTCACTTTCCTAGCTATGGCCTCACATCACCATAATTTGCCAATCATTCATGAAAAATTAAGTGAAATTAAGTGTCGAGCGTTTGTGACAAATGTATTTATTTACTAGCAGGTACCCGTGATTTCGTCTGCGTATGTGTCTTTGTTGACACTAGCTTTTGCCCTCGGCTTCGCCCGCGTGGAGGTCGGCAGTTTAGCCACGTTAACTTACTGCCGGGATAAAAAGTGTAACATAGAATGTGTTCCCCGAAGAGTTGGGCTGAGGTGCACCTATGGTAACACCTACGTTTCGCCAGTTATGTTTAAGTACCATGTAATAGGGGGCGAGCCTTTCATTCACCTGCCATCAACCGGGCACAAATGCAGACTCCGGACTGCTCCCGAGAAATATCCTGGAGGAGGTTTGAAATGTAACTCACATTGCATTTATAATATTGTAGTTATTCTGAGGTAGGTATTAAATTATAGTACTGTAAAATTATATCAAAATCTGTTCAGTTTTTGCGTGGAACAGTAACAAAAACCTTTACATCCTCACCAACTTTCCCATCAAGTTATCATTTTTGCACGATTTATCGTCGCACTAGAACGCCCAATTACACCAACAACAGAGCATAAACTATGTATCACAAACTCCGAGACTGTTCACTCATTATTGCTAGAGATGATTCATATTATTGCACATCTGTAGGTAAACACTGTTTATATGATAACTGAAATACGAAATACCCTTATCTCCTAGCTTCCTCGGTACCCTAAATAGTGTATGCAAATAATATCACTATAGTTTATGGCTCGGTAGCCTAACTATGTTGTATCTTGTATCAACATGTATCATGCGCGCGAATATATCATAGAGGCTGGCTAGATAAGCCTGGTCGGCTCCGACCTAATCTATGTCCTGTACGCGGTTGATAGCTGTACCTACATGTGGTCGATTACACCTAAAGTATTAAATGCTTAACTTTATTAATGACACTTGGGTGGAGCGATTTAGTGAAACAGTGTGTTTTTGAAAATTGACAGAGGCAGCATTAAACTACCACAATCTGTAAAAATTCTTAGATAGTTATTACAAAAGGACAATTTTAAAGTTTGGATAGCTTGATGTGTTGGCGGTTCTACCTATTAAGTAGCTAAGTGTGCCTGTAATTTAAGTAAGTAGTATGTTAATAACACCTAAATAACATGGTTTTTATGACTGAGAAGCCCTCATCATTCAATCTGAACTCTACAGTGACAGTTTTAAGACACGGATACAAACGTGAATGAACGAACAAGTGACATTTCGGGATTTGTACTATCCTTTATTATCTGACAATAGCCCGGGTGATATAATGTTATGTGCGCGGTTTACTGCAGATTTATACGTAGTCCAATCATAAAATTATCCATCATTTACCTACTTCCTATCATTGCCTATCATTGTGCAATATACAGGTGTACTGTATATTGCACAATGACAAAAGAACAAGATCTTAATAATGTTTATTGTGAATAAAGGTGAAAATAATAATAGTAATATTTGTACGCCGTAAAGGCCAAACATGACTGAACGAATTTTATCACTGTCAACCTGTACTGCATGCCATGTTATATAACTCATATTTCAAAAAATTAATTACTTAAATCTATCTACGAGTATCTTCTCAAATGCTGACTTTCACTACAAATAGATAAAATTATTTTCATGCTATAATATATATATTTTAGGCATTGCCTCAGTGACAACAAAGTGTTAGTTCAACGAGAAATCCTTTCAAAGCCTAGGCGAGGCGAGGCGAGTCGAGGCGAGGCGTAAAAATGACATTAGCGCCTGGTTCATTGTCCGTGACCGCTCACCGAGTAGGTACAGTCCGCACCGAGATAAAGTTGTCAACTTCCAATGTGGCACTTCGGGAGGTGCATGTTACAAGCGAAATACTGAAAATCTTTGTTTTTTTCATTTTTTTATACCGGTTGTAGTGTAGCAAAGTTACCAGGAAAATTATAATTGTGTTTCCAGTTTCCTGTATTGATATCCATGACATATTTTCGCCCTCTATGTGTACACGACTGGACCGCTTCTGATAAATGAGCTGACAGATTTTGACAAATTAGCTGTCAAAAGTCGATTTAACCCCTGGATTCATAAACATTGTGTGAACATGTCGCGATGGCTCAGTGGTTTAGGCCTTGCCTCTTGTGTACGATGAAGTGGGTTCAAACCTGGCATGAGTGGCAAGTACCAATGTGACTTTTCCAATTCATATGTACGTCTTTCCAAGTTTATGTTAGACATCACTGACATCTTTGAAGGAAAACTTAGTGAGGAAACCTGGACGTGTAATTAATAAAAGTTTGAAATCGCTAACATGTCTTGAGCAAGCGCGGTGATTAATCCTCGTGCCTTCTCTGTTTGAGAAGTTGCCCGGCCTTTGCCGAAAAAAGGTGGCTTCTGCGATGATAAAAAACGGCTTATAACAAGGTTGCAAATTAAGAATTGTAAAAATTTCATCTGTTCCAAAGTTGAATATATTTTTGTTCTATTAAATAAGTTTTTAATAAACAATAATTATATCAGTTAAACCAATACGATAATTTATTTATTTCTTTATAAACTAAATCGTAAATAACTATATCTCTCGTAAAATGTTCATCTGTGTGAATAATGTTCATCAATAGTGTTACCTACTACCACATATCAACGTCGACGTCAGTCTTATACCAATCAATAACATATGTTTATATACATACATAAACTCACGCCGTTTTACCATGAGGGTAGGCAGAAACCAAAGAACGCCATCCACTATGATACTTACATACTCCTTTTGATTCGCTTACCTTCATACATCTGGTCATACTTGTACTTCATACATGTTTATGGGTTGTATTTAAATGACATTACAGCAGCGTGGTTCTGGTGGTTCATTGCCCGCCTTCGCCGCGTCCACAGACTGCTCCTTTGTGATAAAGTTGTCAACGCTCACTGTCACACTTCGATGTAAGTGACAAGAGGGCCATGTTATAAGCTACTAGCTATTGCCCGCGACTTCGCTCGCGTTAATTAATACTGTTTCATCAATTCGAGTTGTACTTTGCTTGTATTAATATGCTTCAATCATGATTCGAAAGACACATGGCGCCATCTATTATCGTAAGTACGTGTCTGTACACCTGACAAAGTATATGAAACAATTCATTAATTTCATTATGATCGGTTTAGGCTTGAAATGGTAACAAACAAACTTACTTTCGGATTTATAATATTAGTTGGGAGTGATCGTATGCTATGTAGATTTTGAGATGTAACATTTCTACATTCAAGTTAATAACGTTTAGTTCCTATAAAAATGCTAATGCAATTGCTAACTACGACGTATACTGTTCAGATAAAATAGCAATATCCTTGAACGCTGTTCACCTTTTATATTCTATAAATATTTAGTATATTCAGAAGATGGAGCCATAATACTAACTTCGAACTCTTTACTCCAATACCTCTTTATTTAAAAGCTTTAAAACTCAAGTACCTACCAAAAGCTAAAACTACTTTATAAACTTTCGTCATACCATTTTATTTGGGGGCAATATCGTCAGTTTATGACTTGCACCGCAGCCGGGCGCACGTTTGCTCCGCGTTCAGTCCGCCGTGCTGCAGCGCGGATGAATGGAATCCCCGACGCAGGTTCTGTCACTATTCAATAAATGTTCGTTCTTTCATAATTCAGACCACAGAGGCAGAACGTGTATCTGACGTGTAACTGCGATGCGTGTAGCGTGTTCCTTTTGATTTTGTCATATTATATCGATATTGTTATTTTTTCAAACATTTCAAACAATTCAACAACAATTCAAACATTTGTACTGATAAATTTTTTCCTTGTTTCAGGTACTAATTCTGACCTATAGATGCCTCGTTGTAACTACGAAACAATATGCTAAAAGAGGTATTCTTTTATAAGTTTTTTTTTCAGACACCTTTTGGTAATAACCATAATATTTGTTAGCCTATGTGTGCCTATGGCATTAAGTACGCCTCTGTACATTTCTGTGTTTAAAGCATTAAATAAATATCATAACATTATGATGTTCGAGAAAATAACATAAAATAAAATAACGCAATGGATCTTAGCAGGCTCAATTGTGCCATAAAATCCCCAATAAACTATAAAAAGTCAAGGGCAAAAGATAAATAATATGTAGATTGAGTTATTACGCCGAATCGTAGCTTTCCACAAATAAACTTTGAACGGAAATGTGTGCTCTGTAATGTTTTAAAGCGTAATTGAGTTCGATAATAAACATTCCTGAATTTTATGCTTATATAAATTATGCTTTTAAAATTAACGTCTTTTCATCCCGCGAATGAAAAAAGCTGGCGGTGATCCGCAATGCGTAAGCTTAAGTTGTACGCTTTTTACTCGACTGCGTGATAGCAAAAAACAAGGTTATGTTTCTCATATTCATTTCACACATACATGTAAATTTGGGAATTCGTTGTACCCTCGTAGCATTTTAAAGGCTGGATGGGTTTTAATACATGAGGTGTTTATCGACTCTTCTAGCTCGTGTGATGATTAGGCTTTTTTTTCAAAATGGCAGCCGTGCAATACTAAAATAAGGTCAGAAAAGTGACAGATCAAAAAAAGTGTATATCGAAACTAAACATTCTTCATGTTTAGAAGGCACATGCAAGAGATTGCAGAATAATTATAATCGGTTACTATCGTCTTTCAAATTAACGATACAAAAAGTAATAAAAACAACGGAAGTATTCCAATTAAAATCTATTACAGGCGCTATAAAAGTAGATCTGTTCAATAAAGGATCTATACCGATGGAGCACTATTATGATTCAATCGACGCCCGCTATTAGGGTCAATAAAGGTCGCGATTGGAATCCCGGCAGTTCTATGACCCAGTGCGTAATATAGCTATAAATACTTGTAGGTCTCCTTTATGACCTCATTGACGGTGGCAGCAAGGACAGTTCGAAGTGAGAAGTAAAGATATATTTCGACATTGTAGCTCGAATTTGGAAACGATAGAGGAAACCCGCTGTTTTACTACAACAACACTCATTTGCATCTAAGCCTGTTTAGGATCCAACCAAATCTATAAATAACTTTAAATGTTTCTAGGCTGTTTAAGTTCCTCCCTTATCTGAACACTTGAATACGAAAACTGGTCGCCAATGACACGTTCCACTTCTTACCAAGACAAATGTTCAAATACCAGCAATAAAATTAAATACCAAACAATATACTTGGGGACATAAAATCCGGCGGCCTTCCGGCGATCGTTTATTACCTAACCACCCTTGGAAACTTTTAATAGTGATATAAAAGTCGTTTTAAAATAGTTTCCACAGGCACTCTCCGAACTTGTATCGTAAAAAAGTTCAGGTGAAATAAGAACGCCGCTTACTGAGAAACTTGGGCGTCACCGCCTCGAGATTTCGTTATTGTGGCCATATTGCAGCATTGTGTAAAGTAACAATATTCACTTGAAACTGAAAGTATTGCTGAGGGTTTTTACAAGAAAGAACAATGTACACTGTATTTTTTCATTTCGCATTGCGATAAATTGTCGGCTTGCCCTTGGTCGAGCTCTTCCATTACCTTTGAACACAGACTTTTGCTTTAGACTAACTTCATGAAATTCTTCGCTAATTTGGCACAGGCACAAAGAATAGCTGTTATAATGTAGAGTCAAGTAGGATTTCCTTGCTCGCTTTATGAAGCTTAGATTGGACTCTTGACCTTTACCGCTAGAAATTTTATTTTTAAAGACGCAATTACTCCAGTTACCTAGAAAACTAAATTACTGCCTTCTAAATGAAATTTCTCATCCCGCATAAATCGGTTTTTCGTTATAAAAATATTCGCTTTCATTTCACCAGCAAATATTTTCTCGGAAAATTATTCGGCTCCTTTTCGACTTCTTGTATATAGCTCTGTGTGTCTCGCGGTTTCACACGCCCTTAACGGGCGTTGCGTGATGTTTAATAACCTATAGATTTTCTCAAGATCTATCCTATTTAAAGCTAAAATATTTATTGCGTTGACTAGGTCGGTACTAAGTAATAACGTGTCACCCGGGTTTTGCAAGAACTCTTTCCTTTATATCAATGAAACAGTTTCCTTATTCAGGTCTGGGCCAAATTTCCGTGTCGCTTTCTACGTCATTCAGTATTCTCACGTATACCTCAGTCACGTATCTTTGACTTTCTTCAACTTTCTCTGCTTGTATCTTATGAT
Source organism: Phlogophora meticulosa (assembly GCA_905147745.2). Classification (NCBI taxonomy): domain Eukaryota; kingdom Metazoa; phylum Arthropoda; class Insecta; order Lepidoptera; family Noctuidae; genus Phlogophora; species Phlogophora meticulosa. The sequence goes on from LR990524.1 coordinate 13,306,445, forward strand.
TTGAGTTGGAAAGACTATAAAATAATTGTGTAAGATTTTTTATAAATACTCTTCTCTACTATTTTATTCTTTATCCATACCTGGCTCGTCATTATTTTCTTTTCCTTGTATAGTTCTTACCGGTAAGAAAATGTCTACGGCAAAAGTCAAAGTTACCATTTCGACACAATTGACTCGTCATCCGTCATCTATTTTAGTTAACGCATGTGTGACGTCAATTGAAAATTCTTTAACGGAGTAAAACTGAATTATATTCGAGACACAATAAACATTTATGGCTGTCGTTCAAATATTTAATATAAATATTTGCTTACTATACATAGTCGCGAGCCACGTTACCGTTATCTTGTTTACACTCTAGTAACCGTGCTAGTAGTCATTTCAATTATCATAATAATACAGCCCCATGTACGTGGAACCGGTTGTAAAATTATCACAGTGTGTTATTAAAGCGGTATCTAATGTGTCAGAGGCGTCCGCTCCGCGTTGCGGGTCAACGCGCTCTGACTCATGTGCGTGCGGGCTTGGAGTACTGGAGCCATAGCGCAAGCGCGTGGTCACACGTCATGTGTGCTCTCGCGCAGTATTCGGTGCAGCTTTTTAAACCGGTACTGTTAGTAAAATGCCCTATCATTTTTCACTGGGCATTCTTTTATTGAACCCACTTGTGACTTCGCTGGCTCCACTAACAACCAAACATTGTCCGTTTCTTGTTGTTTTTGTTTTGAAAGATCAGAAAGATACTCTTGCTCCCAACGTTGTTTAAATAACTAAGTCTTTGTGTTCTTCCCACTTCCAAACATCATATTTTAATTGTAACTGTTCTGAATAACATTAATTAATATTCGTAAAACTTTGACAGGAATCAGTCCACTGGTTTCCAAGTCTATTCTGAACAGACTCAAGTTCACACGAAGCGGTTTCGCTTTGAAATTGTTATAATTGAAGAAACAAAGAGATGCGGAGGTCGAATTTGTAGTGTTGTTTCGCTAAACCAAGGCCTGAATTTAATTAAACATCCGTCAAAGCGAAAATGGACGGCTTGATGAATCCCTGTGGAAAATTTGATATCTCATGCGCGGAAGCCTACACTGTAACAATCATTGCAAACTATAAGTGCTTTTCTACATATGTATGAGTAGGCAGTGTGTATGTGTAAAATTGTCGATTACTGTTTTGTATGACACAGAGGAGGCGGTATTGAATTTTAGTTCGCTTGTATGTGATGGATAGCTGTTCTACATTTTTGGGTATGTTTTTGAGGCAACCAGAAAACTTGTTTAATATTTCGCCTATATTACCTTAGAACAGAACCGTAAACTTGGCTGACGGGTAGCGAGGCCCCGTAATCCTTTTATTTTAAAAGAAGAAAGATTTTTATTCTTAGGTTTTTCTGTATTGTGTATAATTACTCATATTTAAAGAATGAAAAAATAATCAAATCTGATTATTTAGTCAGGTAACCCTTTGCCAGATCCAAGTTATTTTGAAAAAGACATACCATTTTGGTGAAGCAACTCTCGGACTATGTAAATAAATAAAATATATTTTTTTACTTAATCCTAGATTGGTGGAACTGGAAAAAGATTAAAGTTATATTTGTTATTGGACTAGTCACTACTGAAACAGCTGCACTAACTTATGTACTTCATAATAATTATAAACATTGTAAATGTAAATAATTTCATTAAAAGAAGCGTCATAATATATTAATTGCCATAGAACTACTGCTACTGTCTTGCTAGACAACGTAGTTACGATTAGAAAAGCCGCTAGTTGTAATAGCGAATAGTCGAATATCGATTAATCGGAATCAACATTTTTTTGTCAAATAATTATATCACGCTTACTAATTAACTTCAACATTACATAACTGATGTTTTGGTTAATTCTTTATATTAATGATAATAATTACATAAGTATAAATTTAATTACTTAGTGTGTTTTGTTTTTTAAGTAAAATAAAAGTTTGAATATTTTTAAGTCTATAGTTTTTTGTTCATTACAACTACCTATTCGCCGAGTGTTGAATAATAATAGCTATTATTCGGTATTTGACGAATAATAAATAAAAAATCGGGTAAGTAATTCCGTATACCGAATAATAGCGAGTATTCGCAGCATCTCTAGTTACAATTAGTAACACCACTCCGTTGTGTAATAAAGAAAATTTATTAGAATGCCTCTTACTTATATCAAGTGAGTCGTTAGCTGAGAGGGAAAATTATAAATACAACATTTACCATCTAAATTAGCATTGAACCGTTATTCATAGGATCTTTTTTTTTCTTATTTATGGTCCTCATTCTTCGTAATTATATAACAAGACGTGGAAAAACCATAAAGGTTCTAATATGTACTACTTTGGGACATCTTACTGTAGTCTTTTTTGTTAAGATATTTAAAAAAAAAATGCAGAAAAGAACAACAACCAAACCTATTGTAGTTTCTGTGTCATCATGCTGCCGTCATTCGTCAGTCGAGCCAAGCTCTTTTTGCCTTGTTCTAGCCGAGAAAGCTGGTTTGCACGTGAGGATTCGCTTTAGCGGATTCACCTTATTTTTTTTGCCAGAGACCTGAGACGGTTCTCCGTGTATATCTCTGTGTACCAACAAAACCCAAACAATTTCCATAATGAGGAATAGACAAGTAGAAGTTATACTTATACAACTTCAAGTAACAGAGGACAAGGGTAACCATATGATGGAAGAAAGGAAGGTCTCGTTAGAAGCTGAAAACACCATCCCAACATTGGAAAGGAAGTGGATAGTACTTTCAAAACATCATCATACCGTCACCCCTGTGCGTAGCACCCGAAAGGTTTTGTTTGGCAGAGTTGCACCATCCACACAGCAAGCACTGCAGTACACCTACATATCGCCAGTTAGGTTTAAATCCCATGTTATAGGCTATTGCTATTAACCTTTCATAGAAATTCTAGATGGAAAAATCCAATAACACTGTCCATTCTGAGAATCAAACTCAGGACCTCATTCTCAACAGTTACTGCTGAGCTTGAAGTCTTGGGTCATGGAGTGCTTGCAGTTATAATATTACTATCATGATCTCTCCATATAAATGTTTCAGTTAGAAAAACAATGGAACGATCACGTGAATACTCGTACAACAAATAAACACGCTGCGTTTGTTGAACGAGCGTTAGTTGATGAGTGTGCGATGGCAATGATTGTAACAACGCGGGGCGCGTTGCAATTCAATATTATTGCTAGGGCTGATCCTGACGGGAATCGTGGTGGTTCGGCGAATCATTCCTAAGTTACGAAGTTACGACTGTCGACAGATAATGCTGTTTTGCAGACGACGATTTAAAACGTAAAAGGGCAAACACTGACCTTATTGGTGATATTCTTCAGACAGGTCAGGTGCGTAGTACTCGCAACCGGCGTGCGTGTACGACCAGATGTATGAACGTAATTACGCATTAGACGTTCTGTAGTTGCTGCCTGCCCCCATGGGAAAAACGCGTGAGTTTATGTATGTAGCATAGCGTAGTTATAGCTTCTGTTGTAAATAAAAACAGCTTAGGCTTTTCATACTCTAATGAAAATTGGTCCAATCAAAACGCCAAACTCAGAAAGCGAAAATGTGCTTGAGAATCAATCGTGCACATATTTAGTTTCAATTATCTTTAGGACCTTTAAACCATAGAAAGATCAGTAACTTTTATTTTTATTACGGATATTTTTCATGCTGTGCAGTTTAACTATGTGCCATGTCATCCGCGCTCGAAAAAATGTTCACCTTTTTCACAGTTGTTTCAATGGCTTCACCTAGATATTTCACCGTGCTGCCACTATTCGCGTTGATTCGGAACATGTCCGACACCAATAATAAAGTGTTCCAGAGTTTTTGCATTGCCACGCCGAACGCTAACATGCGGACGTAGAAAATATTTGAAATTTAGAACTACATTCTGGTATGTTCCGTTTCCACACAGTAATGGATTAAAGTTTGGATATCGGTCGAAGCTCGGTTTCTAAATAAATGAATGCAACAAACACAAAAGGGTTGGGGTATGACCAGTATTAGGTATACCTATGTTAGCTATTCTGTATTGATTACATCACATCAGGTGATAATCCAACTACATTATACTACTACATTATAATTATCACCCCTAGTCTATCTTCAAGGTTTTCAAATCTTTACTTTTGTCGTTGTCAGTGTCGTCATCATAGTCAGTCCATAACGTTCCCACTGCTGGGACGCAGGTGTCCTCACTGTCAGAGGGATACTCCAACACGCGGGCTCAAGGCGGGTTGTGGGATGTCTTCCTTCTGCTCACGATGTTTGTCTTTGCCGTTTTGGGAGCAGCTGCCTGGGCCTGCTTGAGTTCGATCCCTTGTCCTACAATTCGTAAATCGGGACCGATACAACTGGCCCCTCCACTGCTCTCAACGGTAACTCATTCTAAATTAATCTACTCTTCTGTTCCAAAGCGAAGGAGTAAGCAATCTGAAACAATAATTACATTCTCACATCAATTACGTTCACGTATACATTACGCTCCACCAACCCACGTCACCTGAAGCCGGTATATTTTTCCCAAATAATTGACAAGTGAACGAGGGTACAATACAGATGTATTGCCGAAGCCTACCGAAGCTTGCCGAAGCCTGCCGAAGTAGGCCCGTTCAGAAATATTGACGGGTTAAGTCACTGGCTTCGGAATCAGATAGCAATGTATTACGGGCGGTTGTGTGCCATTAGGTATTGGCACGTTGAATCTTGTCTGTGGTTAGTATAGTTATGAACTTAGAGTAAATTTAGCTTGGTGAAAAGATATTCGTATTTTATTTCAGGTCTGGTGTGTTCTATGTTTGTCTACCACTCACGAAGTATGGAAACATCATTCAAATTGACATATGACGACACGGTTGGGAGCGAACGACTGTTGCGCCGTGTGTTGTGGGTTCGATTCCCGCACGGAACAAATATTTATATGGCCTATAGGTAGATGTTCCGGGTCTGGCTGTTTGTGTATGTGACTTTCAATGTTTGTACGCACCCACGACACAGGAGAAAGTAGTGTGGGGCAACGTTTTAAAAAAAAAAAAAAAAATATCTGCTCCCTCTTCTCTGACTGGTGGTGGGTTTCGCCTACTTCACCTTTAAAGTGTCTAACAACAACACGGTGAAGTTCACATTCAATGGTGTTGATGTCGTTTTCATTATAAAAGTAGTTCCACCATATAAAGTGATCTGGGGCATAACCAGCTAAAAACCCTATTACAAATTACTATTTTAATCAATGCTACCATAAGAGAAATTGCGGAATAGGCCCATGTTTTGGTTAGACCGTAATAATAATAATACCCCGCGCACATAGAATATAATTACAGTAATTACAAAGCCCGGATTAACTTCGCCTTTGATATGATATACACGATATGACACTAACAGATTCTAATTAAGATACAATAAATTTGATACTCAACCGCTGGATACACCAGCTATTAGTACTGCCCTATAGGTAATGAAGCTGAACTGTGTCGTTTGTTTACTCGCTTTTTCGAGTTAGTTACACTTTGAATAAAAAAATAGGCAAATTTTAAGGGACAATAGGGACGTGTCCTAGGTAAAAATATAATAAGTAAATTTGGTCTGTCAGTTAGATTACCAAAAAATATTGGACAGGTATTTTTTGCTTACTCAAATCAATAAAAGGCGACAAAGATAGCACATCAAAGTTCAGGAGAAGAGGCTTGTGACGTCACTTTTACATAAAAAGTGTACGGCATGACGTCACGCGAAATTTTTGTTTACGTGACAAAAAAAAAATACGTGTCCAGTATTTTTGAGTAATCCAACTATCGGACCAAACAATTTTTTTAAGGACACTACCCTTTTATGTTATACTTATGATTTATTTTAAATAAATCATAAGTATGAAATATCAATATAGCAAATCATCATATTTGACGACCGATGTGGCGCGGCGGGCGAAGGTCCGCCTGCGACGCAAGAGGTTGCGGGTTCGATTCCCGCCTTGGGACAAATGTTTGTACGATCTACAAATATTTGTTCCGGGTGTTCTGGGTATTTTCTATATATAATAAAAATATCTAAATATGTAATGTACTGTATTAAGTATATCAGTCATCTAGTACCCATAACACAAGCTCTGCTTAGCTTGGGTCTAGATGATGCTGTGTGGATTGTCCAGCAATATTTATTTATTTATTTATTTATATTTTCACGAAATCTTCATATTTGCAGGAAATACAAATGATTTCGAGGGCTGTGTTGATGTTTTAAAATATTATAAGTTAGTAGTTATTTGATTATAATTGAACCGTGTTAAATTTATTCAAGATTCAACGCAAGACAGCACTACAAATTGTAAAATAAAAGTAAGAAATTTTGTGCCTTGTGGGACCCCTTAACGCGATCTGCGCACTTTAGAAATTGCAAGAGAGCATTAGAGAGGAACATTACAACAGTAGGAAGATATAGCCTTGTGGTTTCTCACGATGATGTAGACACCTATATTCTTAAGTGTGGGTAGCGTCTATTCAAGCTCCAATGAACCATCACTAAACATAGGTATAATTACGTAATCATAATTCAAGATTATCTTATAGGATCAACCTGTATACGTAGTATGGTGTTGTCAGCATGACGTCATATTGTAGGCGGTCTCAGTAAATTGACCTGAAATAGCAGCTAAGACCGCTCTTGCGTCACCTAAGGGACACAGGGTATTCCAGTTTCCCAGTAAATTCACATAAAAATATCTTCTACACAAGGCGTACACGACAAGAATGACGTCACCTTACAAACAGAATCGATATGAACAAGTTCCCAAACAAAAATTTTAGACTTACCAACTTGTTACGAATTTTAATATAAACGAGCGAAGTTTTGGCGAGACTATCTAATAAATAACGCTTAATGAATCAACGGGGATCGTCGACAGTTCGCGAATGTCTTAGGATAAAATTGAAAATACCTTAGAGTAAAGTAATACTCGGTACAGCGGAATAAATAAGTTTATATACGATCGCACTAAAGTTTGTGAGTTTCGTATTTACCTGCTGAGATATAGAAATGGTAATGAAGTTGGTGGGTTGATAATAATGTTAAGTATTTGTGCGCGGGTTGGAAATTTCCATGGGAATTATTAAGTTTAAGCAGCAGAACTAGGGTTCAGTGCCTCAGCCGTTTCAAATAAAAGAATAAGATACTTAAAAACAAAAGACAATCACCAAAGTTCTGTTTACAGAGCTTGGAGACATCTCCACAGCCGGTGCTAGAGGCGGCACTGGCAAAACTTTCCATATAAACCAAGCTTGTCACCATTTAGTCGCATTAAGACACAAATGGTGTATAGAAACTTACAGCTTTGAATGGCGGTCCTTGACAGAAGTTGTGCGCGAAACGCACTTACGGGCGCCACGAATTTTTTAGTTTCGCCGCCTATAGTTGCGATTACGTACTCCGTGATGCTGTTCTTCAGCTGTGGTTTGTTCCAAAGTGAAATGCCTTCACAACTTTACTACATCATAGTCTATAAATTATTTCAGGTTTGTTTTACCACTAGCTGTGCCCCGCGGTTTCATCATCTCCTTAGGTTCGTATTGTGATGTTGGATAGCCTTCGTCTTCAAGAATTGGGCTATCAAATGCAAAAAGAACGGCAGTTCCAGCTACATATTAGCGCGTTTAAACAAACAAACTCTTCAATTGTATTGTTTTAGTATAGATTATCAGAATGACAGCCAAAACAAACAATTAAGTATATATGAATTCAACATCCCCTCCTAATCGTTATACTCTCATAAATCGGAGGCCTCGAATCGATACAAAAAAAGTACTAAAAAGAGCTTTAACAGTTCCAAGTTGCGATAACCTTCTAAAACAAAAGTTTAACGCCGATAAGGGTGCGCAGTGAACGATACACAAATAAAAGGAGGGTAGTTTGAGATAACTGTAACAAATGGTGTCAGTTGCACTAAATTTAATTCGCAATTGCGGCCTTATTGGCCTTCAGTATGATGTTTAATTCATTCTTGATCTGGGTGGGTAATTTTCGGGCTTCACTTTTTTGTTCCATGAATTCTGTTTTGTAAAACTTCTTGGTAGGTTGTTAAGGAAAATTCGGTTAAAATATATCGGTTGGTGGGGTTGCCTTTATAAAAGTGTTGGGCAAACCAGCCAATTATTTTAAAAAACACGATATTAAAGAATCTAAAATGTAGTAGCCGTTTTTGACGTAGCAAGCTTTTTCTGTCCATCTTTTACAAAGAGTAAAAAAAAAACTTACAATTGAATACGCATGGGGATGTAAAGAACTTGAACAAAAGCCTTCCTATGTAAATTGGAGACGGGTATCCTCGTAAGCCTTATGAATCCAATTCGGATGGCCGTTGTATGTTCCTCTAAGTTCAGGACAGAGTTGTGTAGTGTGCTAACTGAATCTTTATTCGGTATACTTTTTACAAAAGAAACAGGTATTTAAACAATACCGTAGGTATTTTCTAAAGCCATGTTTAAGTTTTCAAATTACGTTACCGCATGATTAGCATTCCTTATAAGAAATGTTGTCCAAGTCAAAACGTAGTTGTTCTGAAATATAAACGCTTATGAAACCCAATTCGCTTATAAACATGAATGTGTCTAACATAAGTCATGGTTTTCCTTAAATAAGCATGGGATTGCCAAATAAATATAATGGAATATGGCAGCCCTCAAAATAATCACTTTCCCACACCTAAATAGATTGACCTTTCTCAGGCTCCCTCAATTTTCTCGTATCAATCAAGTGAAATAAGATCCAACTAACATCGTACCGGAGAATTAATCAATACACGTAGTTTCTTGTGAAGACCGAGAATAAATGAAACGAAAATAGTAAGGAGATAACTTGGGTCCCTAATTGCAATCTGAAAGATAAGAAAAAAAAAGGGATCTGCTGAGAACAGCACAGGAATCAACGTAGATTGTTGAGCGAAAATAGGTCGCACCACAGACTATACCAAAGACAGTAAAGAAAGAGACTTTTTTGAACAACTAACGATTTGACGGCTTTCCCCATATTTCTCCGTTCAATTCTAAATGAACAAGTGTAGCATTATGCTGTAGGCTAGGTCACGTATGTAGGAAATGAAGCATCTGTAGTTATGTTAGTAGCGGTATCAGTGCAAACATGTAAGTGAGAAATAGGTCGGAAGGCTTAACTCGCCCCAAATGAACCCTCTTACGTCATATTGTTTCTGCGCTTAATGGTGTGAGTTTCAAGGGATAGAAGTTTTGTTTACACCTTTGGGAGTAATGCCGGCGTTCTGTTTTAGAACAATAAAAATGCCTTACAAAATATCTGTTGTTGTTTTTGGATCGAAAGATCAATAGTATAACTTACATCTGACCTTTAATCTTTCTGCGGTAAACGTTTCACCTACGCACGTAGCGGTATCTAAGAACACAGAAAAAAGTTTGCTCCCAAAGGTCAGGTAGACCAATTTTTTTCACATCAAAAAAGTAAATAAGTTGCTTGTAGGCACTTAGGGTTTTCCAAAAGTTTGATCATTATAATAAGTTCCGTTACAATTAAGGTGTCAATAAAACAAGACTTTCACATTACAAACTTTTGAAGATCTTATCAAAAGTTTGAGATAGATGCTTGTTACAAGTAGAGCTAAACTGACGGAAGTGTTGTCAAAAAATCCCCAAATTCTGTTCCGAAATGGTTAAAGCCCGGTGGTACAACCTTGATCCTCAGACAAGCCCATATCATCGAAGGGCTGCAAATAATGTCATCGGCACCTGACTTCCACGAAAAGAAGATAAAGTACGAATTATTTTAGTCCCAAAAAAATCAGGTCCTTTATCAAGTGAGAGCCTAAAGCCAAAGCTTCTACCTGAGTACCTGACACGGCCAACACTCGCAAATAGACCCCAAAAACCCAAATATAGCATATAATACCACTAAAACAAAAAGCAAACCAACTTTGACGTCGCAACTGAATATTTTTTTACAAAGCCCGCTGTTAATTTGGGTGCGACACGTTAGGGGTTAGAACAAATACAATCTGCCCACGATTCTCACGGCCTACCCCTAATTATATTTTACATTTCACGCCCCAGTTCAGAAGTAGGCTCTAAACTGTCCGGAAAATTTAATTAGTTAACCTCAGGTTTTCATTGTTCCTTTGCAAATTGGTGTGGCGGGCAGCCGTGCTTAAGCTGTGAGGTCACCTGTTTAGAAACTTATCGTGCTATTTTTTGGCTTTCGTCTGGATTCTGCATTGCTGGACTAACACTCTATACTGTGCCTGTGGTCTATTCGAGGATAAACAAGCATTTAGTAAATGACTGATTATATCAGTGCAAAAATCATTCTTGGATACACTCAAGCGTGGTTATTTTGGCAACTTCCTTCAAAGCATATTGCAAAAGCCGCCCAAGATGGCTAATGCATTGTTACTGGGCTCTTCTTATTATGATTATATGACGGTATAAACCTCTGGATTGCGGTTCCACAAAACCTCAATAAGTAACGAGCTAGACGTGGCAGAAACTCATGTTAGCTAGTAATAATTTTAAAATCAAGTTAGTAAGTGTCCTTAATCCAATTCCCTGTCGCCCTCGACCAGGAAATTATGTAGCGCCCACTTTATAACATTAGTAGACTGTTTAAACTTGCCCTAGGAAAATAACCACCTTTTAAAGGTTATTTTTAATTACAATTTGTACATTTATTTTTAACGGGCATTTTTAAAATGTTCTTCATTACTTTTTAATGGACATTATAATGACCTTAATCCAGAAAAGGTACCGGAGAGCTTATATTATCAGTTTTCACAGGTCAGCTGTCAGAGTTATATGTGACTGCACCCTACAGCAGCAAAGCTTTTAATATTACCTACCACGCAGCGGCAAAATAACTTATTATGGTACTTACTGCATCAAATGGAATGGATGATTGTGATAGGTTGAAAATTGTAAGTACGTAAGTTCTAAGTAGTAGCCATTTAGAAATAAAAACAGTGGTTCCTTTTATTTTACTAATTTAACACGATGTCGAAATGCCACAGAGATATATCACGATTTACAGCAAAGGACATTAGCACAAATACACGTGAAATCCCTACATGCCCCAATAGCAATTCCAAAAATAAATTACCAATTCCGATACCCCAAGAGAAATAAGAACAACTAATTACAAATTCACGGTATCCGTAAATATTCCACGGAATATTTCATAGCCAATAGAACGGTTCAAGTCAGTCAGTCAAATGGGAAACTAAACATATTTAGACGGTGGTAACCAGCAGTCTAGATCGTCCGTGTTTATCCTTTGATCGCCAGTCAGATGGAAACCTTCCTTCAATGGACCTCCCAGAGGGAATAGAACCGAGTGCATTACTAGTTTGAACACTGAACACGGTTCGCTGTGGAATATTGATGCTTGCTTGGTTTTCGATCCTCGGTATTGGAAAGACAGATATTTGATTGCAGTGATTTATCTGACGCATACTGTGTTCTTTCAACGTCTTCCGACTTACACAATATTTCGTGTTGAGAGAGACACTATAGTGGGGCTGTTATAAATGCTGAAATGTCAACCGGGATATTTGGAAAAAAAAAAACCACAGATAGTAAAAAAACCACAATTCATATTCAGTTGTGTGTAAATACGATGGGGCAAGTTATATTTTGCTAGTCCCGTTTTGCTAGTCTGGGTTGGTGTAGAGATCAGCTTTTTAAACACTTATCTAAAAATAAGGGATATTTACCGGAAAAATGATCACTTCGGATAGGTTAATTTCCTTTTGACCATTCATACTTATCTAAAAATAGGGGTTACTTTGACGAATTACGCAGAAAAGCTTTTCTGCATATGATAATCTAGATTGCTAGAGCAGGCAAGTGAGCTTGAAAATCGAAAATCGACCGCGTTGTGTAGGCGTGATAGATTTCTTGGTCAAATAAACACGCCCTAACTCCCAAACCAGGACAAATGTTTTATTGACCGGGACACCGGACACTTGCTAGTGTCCCGAGACTTATGGCAGCCTATACTAGAGCCGTGACCGAATAAATAAATACGTCTCTTCCTGTCAAGCTTGCCGTACGCTATTGCATCAATAACATTGTAGTTTCACAATCCTGTCAAAGCGTATTGGCTGATCTGTGTCATCGCGATGACGTTATCTTGCACGTTAGTGTCCTACTAGACAGAGAATATACTCTCAAGTATTGTAGGTATAGTTGGCAGCATTTAACTTGAGCTCTCGGCGGAGTTTTGGGGGTTGGTGTGCGTGTCGTATTGTCTCAGGAGTAAGGTCTAAAATCGATGAAAGTAATGGAGGATCTATTTATGTTCGTTAACTGTATTATGACTTGAACGATATCGCCTTGTCTCTTGACCGTTCTCGGTTACACAGCCTGCACGCGAAATTACTATGTTAAACTGTCGAAAAGAAAAAAATGCGATATTGTTGCAAAAAAAAACTCAGTTCAGCTTTGAACGAACGAGCCCTGTATGCTTCCACAAACAAGCCTAGAGGAAGATATTGTTTTACACGTGTGGATTATACTGTTCTCATTAATAATTTAATTGGTGTTGAAACTCAAAAGATTTCGTAAACCGCTACCTGTTTGTGTATACTCGTTAAAATAAATTGTTTGAACCTTGAACATAAGAGCTTGCGTATGCATGCGATTGTTCACAAACTGCGTCGATCTTGCAAACTTGGTCAACTTTTGCGAATTTAATTGACAAACAGTCCAAACAGTTAGGTGTATTTAAAATATTAACATATGATTTGTCTACGATTTTGTCAAACTTGATAACTGTAAACTGGTATCTTAAATAAAACAAAAATGGCGTCTAATAAATTGTATTTTGGGTCTGGTCAAGTCTTATGCAAAATCACATAATCACAAAGCAGGTTTACTAATATTATGTATTATAAAAAACTAGACACAATAAAGTAAATTATGCAAAAGAAAAGAAAAATACACAGCTTAAATTAGTATTGACTATAGGACGGTTACATATTGAGCCAAAAAGCAATAAGTATCTACTTCTCAAGCACTCCCAAAATTGTATGATATACAAAATAAGACTATAATTCATGTGTTTTTATTGTATTTAACTTTAATTATTCAATAATTAAAGATAGGCTTCTAATAATATATTAAATAAGAATAAGTAAGAATCATAGGGCATCGACAAAATCATCCGCATTGTGGCTATTGGGCACTTTTCCCGTTGTCAACGGGAAAAGTGCCCAATAGGCTGGCATTATTGCCACGTTGAATGGCATTGCTGATTATTTGGCAAAAAAAAGTCAAGCTCTCTGGTCACATAAATTAAGTGTAAGTATTTTTTATAATTCATGGTCATCAACTTATAAAAATCTAATTCCTGGCATGACCAAGTCGACATGCGATAACTTCGAACATGGGGCAGGTGAATATTCGCACGGTGTAAAATTCGCAGTAATGCGAATTTACGCACGCCTCTTTGGATTCGTTAGTGGTTTATTGGCACCACCGACTCCTAGAATGGGAATCATGAACGGTAATAAATACTGGGAATGTAGATTTGAATTTGAGGATCGTATTATATAGTGGTAAGTTGGTTTCAATTAATGGTAAGTCAGAATCATGAAGAAGGTGTTAGGGTGAGTAAAACTTTCAGTCATTACAAATACGAAGCAGCCTTCCAAAGTGCAGTCATCGATGGGGTCAGCAACACCATAATTATCGTCCGCATAACTGATATTATTGACGCACTGCCCATCAATGGGTGGGCATAAAATATTGGCATCCCTGAGCTTAAAAATCACTCATAAAATCGCCGTGAAAACTTGGAGGCAGTGAGCTGCCAGTGTCTTATTGAAACTGGGTGACACTCTCAGCCATGTTCGTCGCTTATTTTACCCAAGTGAAACTTACCATGAAGTTTTACAGAATAATACTACTGGTAGAAAACTTGGGTTGCATGAGTTATCCCTGCCTCGACTTAATCGTCAACTGGCGAGCGCGAATCTCGCGAGCGCGCGCGAGTTGGCACTTTTCGATTTTACCTACTTTTTTTGTCGTCAACTCGCGCGTCTATGTAAAGTACAGTCAAATAAAAAAAGATTGAAAACAAAAACTATTAATAATTATTTATTGACCGCGTTAGCTGATTCTGTGAAGTACTGACTTAGATTACGATTTAGAGGGCCGAAATGAGAAGGCCTGGGGAACGCATCCAATGACACATACTATCTCGTCTAACGCGCATGCGCACAACAGTATAGCTGTCATAGCGCTATCTCTTTCTAATTCATTTTGCAAACTGAGTGCCTACTCCTTATGCACTTAGTTACAAACGATGTACCTGTCACGTCTAACATGGCGGAAGTGATGTGTGTGTGTGACAGGGACGGGTACATCGTTTAGCCGTTCGAAGTTCATCAGGAGTAAGCACCCTAGTTATTATTTTAGTGACGTTAGTGTTACGTAAGCTAAGCTGACGTTTACAGTGCACTTACGGAGTAAACATACTTACAGAGTATAAATGTTTTTATTAAGTCTATAAGAATGCCATTTGGTGTGAAAATGTGGAAGTTTTTAGTGATTTTGATGTACTGTGGGGGTAAGTTTATAACAATTAAACTTTTCGGGTAATACTCTCAAAGTGTTCTGTTACTTTTATCAGGCATCTTGATTAGTTAAACCTTAGATTAACTCGTTGTTCTTACTATTTTACTTTTTTGAATTAACATATGGCTTTACTTAATTGTTTTGTTCACTTTAACTTGATTGTCGATTACTTTCTTATAGTGCGATTGCACTTTAAAATAAATACCACGTGGCAATTTTACACAGTATTCCATAGTAAAAAATATACGTTGATTTTCCATTTTTTATATAGATAATTTATATTTTTTTGTGATTTAGCTTTTTAGAAAATGTTTGTCATTAAAAACAATATTTTTAGGAAGTGGACCACAGGCAGGTTCGTCCAGAAATGTAACTGGACACGACATCATTACATCTCAGCGAGGAAGTTCGATACTACTTCGTGCAGGACACAAATATAATAAAGACCGAGAAAATAAAGATGGTTCCTGTATCTGGAGGTGTTCGAAGAGGACTGTTTGCAAGGCAAGATTAATTATTGATAGCAATAACTGCATCAAACGAGATGACAAGCACGACTGTGAGCCTGATTTTGTATCAAATGAACTGGAGCTTAACTTCGACAAGTGCATGGAAAAAGTAAAAAGTGACTGTACTATACCCATACCAAATGCATTTCGACATACGGTCTCAACCCTTAAAGATAAAGGAATTGACCTCATAAAAAAAATACCTACATATAAAAATATTAAAAACAAATTTTACCGAAAACGGAATAAGTCATTGGGGGTAAGAAAGGTATGTTTTAAGTCGATTAAGAATGTTACTGTGCCCGAAATATTTGCAAACTTTTTACTAGCCGACTACCAAACAATCAATAGAATTTTAATATTCGCTAGTGAAAATTGTAAAACAATTTTAGCAAATCCAAATTTGACCATTTTATGCGATGGTACTTTTAAATTTTGTTTAAAACCTTTCCAGCAGTTGTACACTTTACATGTTGATTTAGGAAGTAGTAAAACTCATAATAATATTATACCCGTTATTTATGCGTTGTTGGGTAACAAAACAAGAGCAACTTACAAAATTTTGTTTCGCCTTATCAAGAGCCAAATTCCTCAGTTTAATCCCAAAACCATTCTACTAGACTTCGAGAAGGCTGCAATGTTAGCAGTCAAAGACATATTCCCTGAAACAAGCGTTAGAGGGTGTTTCTTTCATTTTTCGCGAAGTTTGTGGCGGAAAGCTGACGAAATAGGCATAACAAAATCTGTACTATTTAGAAAACATATAAAGAGGTGCGTTGTTTTGGCACATTTGCCCAAAGAAGCTGTTGAGAATGGTTGGTTGTATATTATGTCTCAATGTCCGAATGATAAAAATATTGTAAAATTTAATGATTATTTTGTAAGAACTTGGTTGAATGAGACTTCCATTTTCGCAGACAAATGGTCTTGTAATTTTAGCCAACACCGCACTACGAACATGGTTGAGAGCTGGCATTCTACGGTAAATAAAAAAATTAATAGCAAACCCAAAAGTATTGCACATTTTTTGACCATCTTAAAAGAAGAAGATAATTATTATCAGACTTTATACTTAAAGAAGTCTAATATAACTACAAAATGTAAAGAAACTTGTGCTATTGACGAGCACATTACCAACACTGTTAACGAATTTATCCATGGGGTTATAAATATTGACTTATGTATCGAACTTTTGATCTTGTGATTTTTGATTTAATTTAGCATAGTCTGTTTATTTTAACGTTTGCTATAAAAATCATTTATAACAAACCATGATCTGTGATTGTATAGGCTGTGATTAGTTTTATTAGTAGGTCGTCAGTAATAACTTAGCCATTTGATGAATCTACTTATTGATAGTGTTTAGCGTTTTTTGTAAAAATCATTTACAACCATATGTGATCTGTGATTTTATAGTTTCTAAGACTCTTTCTATGGTTCCTAAGATTGATTTTATTAGGGAGCAATAATAAGTCAGTTTGTTGTCAATTACTATGTTTAGCTTTACTATTTTATACTTACCAATATTCAGTATACGAGTATGTGAGGGGAGTGTTTTCGTTGTTTCTATTTTATTTACTTAGTTTTTTACAATTTACATACTAGATAATAAGATAATAAGCCAAATTCTCAAATCAATGTGATATTGTTGATAATTAGTAAGGGAAATACTACTAATAATTTATATTTTGTCCTGTTGATTTATAATAAACTGATTTCAAAACGATGTATATTTTGTTTTATTTTAAAAATCAAATTTCATAAAGTTTCTTATACATTTATAGTAGGTAAGTACCTAACTAAATTAAATTTGTTATAACGTTTTTGTAGCTGACTATACATTAAAACATCAAATTATATAGACGCGCGAGTTGACGACAAAAAAAGTAGGCAAAATCGAAAAGTGCCAACTCGCGCGCGCTCGCGAGATTCGCGCTCGCCAGTTGACGATTAAGTCCCTGCCTCACACTGCAAGTTTA
Organism: Phlogophora meticulosa; assembly: GCA_905147745.2. Classification (NCBI taxonomy): domain Eukaryota; kingdom Metazoa; phylum Arthropoda; class Insecta; order Lepidoptera; family Noctuidae; genus Phlogophora; species Phlogophora meticulosa. The sequence continues at coordinate 13,323,557 of LR990524.1, forward strand.
CCTGTATGGGTCTAATGATCTGATAGCCGATAGCATGCCCATTTGACATGCGGTTCGCGTCATCAACGCGTACATAAGTTTGCCCCTTCGAAGTGGGCACAGTCAATATCTATAAAACAGCAGCACGCCATGCCGTGCGCATTACAAAGCCTGGTTTCAGAGCGGCACAATTACGTGACGCGAATTTCAGTTGTACTTGTTGTTGCACTAGTGCATTTCAATAGGTCAATGAAAGAACCTTTAGATGGTTAGTGTTATGTGAATACTTCCTTCTATAGGCAGTCGTAAGATTTTTTCAATAAAATAGAAATCAGGCTACAGACGCAGTCGGGAAAAAATATTGACCCTTAAAAACTATTATGCATATTAAACTTAAACATTTTTAGATCTTCTGTTTCGTAAACCTTTACTTGTTTTAAAAATATTGGCGCTCGAAAAGACCTAAAACAGCAATGTGATAAAAAATACAAAATATATAGTAATCCGCTTCTAAATGAGATTATTATTAGTATAGGTAGACAACTAGAGAGAGATTTTGCATGAAAGAGATTCATTTATATCATGACATGTGCTTGCGTGTGTGTGTGCTAAAGGTCACTGTTAAGCGCAGGCCACATTAAGAGCGAAGCAAAACGATAACTAACTCACGTTTCGTTTAACACGTATCGCCCAACTCTGTGAAATAAGACTGTGACCAATAACAACAACAAGACTAGATATATAGTCACGAGCGAGGACCTCTCTTCAACCCCCCACGAGGAGGCACTTCCTTCGCTGGGATCGTTGGATTCGCCAGTTCCACGTTGGCATCGCTGGCTTAGTTTAACTCTGTAGTTGGCGGTGTGAACCGAAGTATTAAAAGACGTGGTAGCTACAGGAGAAGCCAAACGAGCTTACTATCGTATCGCTTCGCTCCCAATGTGGCCTGCGTTTTACCCATCTATACTTACATAATAAAACTGAAGAGTTTGTTTGAACGCGCAAATCGGAACTACCAATAGGATTAGAAAATCTTTTTGGCATTCGATAGCCCAATTCTGGGCAGGTTAAAGGTTATTTAACATCATTCACAACAACAACTCATAAAAGCGGGTAAAGTTGTGGGGCACAGCAAGTTTTATGTATAATACTCTTACTCAAATAATAAAGCCTTGTTTATAAGAGTGAGGCCAAACGAGACTGAGATTCTTCTAGCCCATCCCTAAAATCCCATTCAAATAAAATGGAAGAGAAAACAGTTCACATAACTATGAATGTCAAAGCTGAAAATAAATAGAACGGAAAACTCTAATAACTCGAAAAGGTTTGATTTTCTTACACTTATTAATGTGAACTATATGGATTCCTTGCTTTGTTATACAATCTATTCCTGGTTATTTCAAGCGTGGGTGTCTCGTTTTCGTTGGTAAATTGGTTATTTTAAAAAACGCTAAATGGTAGAAGTGGTCTTTCTTTAAATACAATTTCCTTCATTTAAAGATCATGGTTGCAGTATATCAAACATGTTTATGTACTTTTAAATAAAAATAATGGTTAACACCAGGAAGATGTCCGTCAAAGGCCTACGGGCTTTAAAAGTACCTACTAAATAAAAACCGTGACAACACCAACACACGCACTTAGTGCATTAGTTGTAACCCTCCCAAAGGCGGGTGTACCAGCCACGCAATTAACCCTGCGCTCGTCGGCTCTCATTCAGCAGCGAACAAAGAAGTATCCAGGTCAGGCCTGATTACAAGCGACGTACGCTCCCCCGGCGCATACGTCGCTGCGACGGCGTGCCAATGATAATTAATTATTGTTATCGGTGAAGAGGCTTTTTTATTAGGATTAAGTAGCTTTATTGTGATGTAATTTTGTTATTGGTTTTAAGTTTTTCGAGTACTTTTAAGTGTGGAAATTGGTTGTATGGGCTTCTGATGAGAAGGAATGAAGATCATGGTGTAAGGAAAGTTTTGAGTATGAATGTGGAGGGTTACAAGAGTAGAGGAAGACCAAAGAAACGATGGATGAATCGTGTAGCTAGGAAGGGATCCCCCTCGACTTTTGAGGAGACGGGAAATAGAGATGTATGGTACAATAAGACATGCTGCGCCGACCCCCAAATAAATCGGGATTAGGACAGGATAATGATAGGTACACTTAACAGTGTAAAGCCGTAACTGCTTAGTAAGTCGTATGGATGTAGTATAAAAACAATCTAAATAGGTAAAAGTATCAGAAATTCCCGCAAAAATAACCAGATATTTCAAACATGTTCACTTTTAAAGCAGTCAGATGCAGTGGCATCAAAATATCGTGAGATTTAACTAAAATAACTGGCAACATTTCGGTGATTTTTGCATTCGGATTGTATGATACTGCTATTTGTTTGCGTATCTCCTCAAGCACTTTATTTTAATACCTCACATTTCAAAACCACTATTTCAAAACATAACGACGACTTAACTGAAGTATATACGGCCGCCATTTTTTTAAATCAAAATCCTTAGACCCAATGTCACTTTGAGGGTCAAGAACAAGCCATGTAGGCTAAAGAGCGTGCCAAAGAAATTGACATATCTAAATATACAAACTCCAAAAACATACTACTACATACTAAATTAATTAAATCAATTATCTTCTCAAAAGCCAGAGCTAGTTTCATATGGTCTTTGTAGTGTTCGTTTTTTTCATTAAAGCTATGTTCAGCGTATAAGTACATACATCACAGCAGCATCTCAGCCACTAACTTACATGAAAACATAATGAAAGTTAATTTCGAAATGCTATCTATGATGGAACACGTAACTCCAAAGCCCCATAATTATAATGAATTACTAAAAGCTCCATATTTCTAATGTAATTAAACATGCACTCCTTTTATCAACACTAATTCCATATCATCACCGTGAATCAGCACTTCCCGTGGAAAGGTTATAGGTATAACTAAAATAGGCAAGCATCACATCCCTGACCCATTTCCCTCGATTGCCTCTTAGAGCAAGCTGGAAGACACCCAATTCATCCGTGCTTTAGTGGACTGAAAATGACGTCACTATGTTTGAAGACAATGGACTGGCATTTAGCAATCTGTCTTTAATTAAGTGAGATTGTAGGCGCTAAAACTCAAGTAGTTTACATCTTGCTGGAATCAGCGTAGTATCAATAAAGAAGCCTAGAAGGACAAACTCTGATCTTATTAATGATGTTCTTCTGATGGGTCAGGTGCTTGCAAGATTCGATTACAGGGAAAATATGTTGGCTAAGTGAAGGTTTATATGGAAAAGGTTAATCTCCAGCAGTAATCCGCAATACACTGATAAAATCGATATACACGGGAACAAAATTCGGCTCCTCTCTTATTAAAATCCTTCAACGAACAATGGGTACACAAAAGGCTTTTGCGCTTTCGATGGCAGTGATGGCATATTATATTACCGTAACTCGCAGCTCCAAGCTATCCAAACTTCGCAAGGATCTCTCCTTGACACAAAGTGTAACGAATACACACTATGTTTTCCTTTAATTTCAGATTAGTTAGGTTACATAATACACCAGATAACTTCACTTTAGTTAACAAAACAGCGCGTATCGTCCGATGTCGGGCTCTCCACTCTCGCAGACATTTGATAGTAACTCTATAGACACTTGAGTACATAAGTAAAGTAGGTACAGGCAAAGCAAACACAAGAGGCAGACTGAAAGGATATTACATTATAGCCTGTGGGCTAAGTCAATACTGATATTTGAAACAGCTACAGTTAATGTATACGCTTTGTTAAGAAGTTATTGTAGAACTTGAACGATAGTATCTTTCTTAAGTTACAGATACTGAGAATTGTAGTGATATTGGCAGAGATTTCATTGTTCGCAAACTAAACTAAAATTATAGTAATGACATCTCTTTCGAGGGACAGCTCGAGAAATGGACGGTGACAGATGAGAACTTAGTTAGAGATGTCAGATTAGTTTATACCTTGATCTCTACAGTGGTTTCGGTCGATGCATTGGAACGACAACTATGTTTTAGTTCAACCAAAATTTACAGCTCTTGCATATGTCCGTCCTTTTCTTGTTTTATAAGAGAGAAAAGGATGACAATAGCTATTGTTAGCTTAAACATATCATGGCTTTATCTAGAATATAATCACTTCAGCCCTCTCTGACGATGACACACAGATTAAAGCACGTAGTTGCCTGTTATTCGACGAAAGCTAGAAGACAATAACCTTAAGAGTCGTAACAAGATCATAGGTATTCAGGTTGATACTTTAACTACAACAAATATTTGTGTCAGTAGTTGACTACACATAAAATCAATCCGTTCTAGTACATGTATATTACCCAGGAAACTTCAGAGCGACACGTGCTATATACAACACTACTCCTTTTGCACATAATATTATAACTTCAGACGCAATCGTTACAAGTTTACGACTGAACATAAAATATTTCGCTTTGCTACTGTTTACGTTTTCAATTTCCGCTGTTCTTACAACTTCAGGGTTGCACTATCTTATTATTGTACCAGTTATTTATGGAGTTGAACTGTTTGTAATATAATTGTTTGTGTTTGTATTCTCTGTTTATATCGTTTATACAATATATATCTGTATTCTTTGTATTAAGAAAAAGGTTTTCTAAATTGCACCCACCGCTGTTGTTTTTCTCTGCATTACCCAAAGGTTGACTGATAGTAAGTGCCTACGGCATTAAGTATTACACTAATAAAAAAATAATATGACCCTTTACGATAACGAACGACTACTCATTACTTGTCTCATGATGTGATGCAGAAACTTTCATCATCATCTTAACTATTATCTACTCAGACCAGAATCACTCACAGCTGTCTTGGCCGTCTTTAATACTAACAATAGCATAGAATTCCTAATTTGGAGTTTTATATTCCTGAATTGATTGCATACTTTGGTGAGGAATTAGTGCAGACGACAACATTCTTATCTATATTTTTTTTTTGTTGCAGGTAAACCGATTGCCAAGCTTATGATCGAAACAGCAGCTGAGTCAGCAAGCAACGTATACGAAAGCATATGTATCATCCACGTGTATAGCTAGTAAGCAATTTCACCATTAATAATGTCAAACACAGTACCCATCACAGTGCGTAGCTTGGAGCAATATCCCTCCACAGCATGTGTGTTACTGAGGCTCAATTAGTACCTCTCCGTACCTATTATGTTCTGGGTTTTGACATTACATACAAGCCCCTACCTATGTGTACATAGTCATTCTTAGTCTGGTGCTGAATACATACAAACATGCTAAAGTATCGTACATAGTGTGATAGAAAATAATCCTTTAGTCTTTGGAAGATAACAACGATACCTCAGATTTGTAACCTACTTTTGGTTCCTTATTGTCTATCAAATTCAAATTTGCTCCGTCACTTCCTTAACTAAAAGATATGAATTATTCTTACAAGTGCTTTTACCAAGATCTGCATCTAACTGCACATTATGGAATCTCGTTAAAGTATGAAATCGGCTTATGTCAGTTTACCGAAAATTGAACAGCCATATCTCCCATCCGCGATCACCATACAATTGGCACATAAAGTGTTCACTAACTAACATTGTAATTGGTAATGCGGTCGTGCTGCCGCACCCATTAATTGCCTAATTCGGTTCACTTCACCAGGGATTGTGGCCACAGAAAAGGTAGGGATAGAAGGTTTATCCTGACGTGTGATGAGGAGTCGCAGAAAGTAGCCACGAGGTAATGGGTTCCGTAGCGCACTGTTGGCTTTTGGAGTAATTTCTCTTTCTGCAACAACAAGTCTATATTTACACTGAGCAAACGCTGATTTTGATATGTACCCCCATCTTAGGGGGTACATATCAAAATCAGCAACCATAAAAATTAAAACACGCGAGACCAATGTATACGTAAGTGTGAAATTTAAATTGTATGGTGTCAGTTTATGTGTCCGATGTCCTTTCCATCCTGTATGGTATTTTCGAGGGTCCTCATAAATCACGAAGTTACCCCGAATTATTTTATTTTTTCTTTTCTTTCTTTGTTTTTTAAAAAAACGTTGCCCCGCACTAGGAACTTCTCCTGTATCGAGGGTGCGTTTTCAAACATTTAAACTCACATACACAAACAGCCAGACCCGGAACAACTACCTGTAGGTCATACAAATATTTGTTCCGTGTGGGGATCGAACCCACAACACGCGGCGCAGCAGCCGATGGCTCAACCACTGCGCCAACCGTGTCATCAAATTTGTACTTGATAGTAAAGAAATGGGGTGGGTGGTGTCCTAGGTGTGTCTAAAGAAACTATTAGCTAAAAACTAATTCTAATTTATGTATATTTTTTTAAATGAGCCTTTTTACATCTATTCTTTTAGTGGTGCTAGGGAATCATGACGTGACAACATTGAATAAACCGATACTTACCTACATGTCGCCCTTTGTGAGAATATCACTTGTCTCTCTCTAATCCTAGCGTTATCCATTGATTAGATCATCGACATCGGTTATCAGACAGTTCAATGTGTAGGTGATTAAATATATATTCGATGAAGCGGTGAAATGTGAGAGGTCAGGATCGTAAGTGACATAACATAATTTGTGATTTCTCAAAGGTTAAGTATATGTCATAGCGTAATTATATATTCTTGCAGGTTTATACGCGAATGATGGGTTTAAAACAACAGCTTTTAGTCTAGGCGATTTAAGAAGTTGAGTATGCAAAATGTGAGGACCTAATTCTGCCAGTAGATTTTTGTTGAGAATAGCTAAAACATACCGTACCTTACTTGCGTACTTGTCAGTCCATTTCTTTTTAGGAAAACAATATAAAACATAGTACTTATGAATAAGAGTAAGCTATGGCTGACAGCATCATTAAATTTTCTTCACAAATAGAGGGAGTAAAAAAAATGAACCGCCATGCTTCGTATTATTAGTTATCGTTGAGTTACTCTCAGCTAAAAACTACTGGCGGAATTCGATCCTCACATTTTGCATAAGTACTCACTTTCCTCTAGCGCCCGTTCTTTTATGTTATTTTGCCTAACTAGGAAATCAAACTGAGAATCTTGATATTTTTTCCTAGGAGCAGAGAAGATTGTCATTAAAAGTGAACAAATATAAACCGCATTTTCTTCTAAACTTTTCAAACCCCATAACCGACATTAATGGGTCTACCCAAAACTATAAAACAACAAATTCAACCATTGAAGAACACCATCGTGCCGTACCGTTATCTCCACCACGCACCATTGGCTGTTATTTGGATTGTCCTTTTTACGTTGTCCATAAAGCCTTCGGGTCCTTTTCAGTTTCTTATCAGCAGTCATTCGTCGCTGGTCACGATAGCGGTTTATTCCTCTCTGCTATGTCGTCAGTGGCTATGGACGTATCTTGATGGTGTAACAAGCTGTGCGGTTTGTATCGATCGATGTTTTGAGTTTTATTCGAATGCGTGAGCTATTATCCAACCGCGTCCTGTTTAAGCCAATATTTTCCACCATCATTCACTGCTCAACGTAACCTTACGCTTCTAGTATAATATATCTACCTACGCAACTTACGCCTGTAATCTCCGAAGAGTTAGGCAGAGGTGCAACTATATTACTAAGACTTATGTAATGGCAAAGCCAGACTTTTGATTATTTTTAGAAATTGCCAGGCAAAAGGCAGACATCCAGACTCTGGGCAGCTACTGAGAAATTCCAGATAGAAATACTTAATAACACTGCCCAACCTGGGCCGCTATGTTCAGCAGTAACGCTTACGACCACAAGACTAATATAGTAGTCAAACGATCATTTCAGCGTAAACCACCATGTCCCGTTAATATTGTATTTATTATTTTCCACCATCCTTCACTGCTTAACATAGCCCTCCTCACCTATATTCTTCTTATGTCATCATCCTGATATCGAGCCCACTGGCAGTTATTCTTTTAAACTTCACCTCAGAACTGCGCAAGATTCACCTCAATTCGATTAATAAACATTTAGTAAAAGTTGTCACGTTGCCAGATATCGATAGCTTACGAAACAGCGTTGTGACACTATCAGCTAAAAACTCGCTCTAATTGGTGATTGACCCCGGACCGTCAATCGAGTCAATATCAATTTGTACCTAACAAGCTCTGCCACTCTTCACCAGATTGATATTGATTGGACCCCCTTGAAGTTTTACAAAGATGTTGTAACTATGAGTAAGAATATTAAAACCCAAGATCCATGAAACTTCTAATCCTTTTCTCTTCTCAAGAGTTGAACGTTCGACGTATTTCATGTTTTTAATACCTTATAGGAACTTTCAAACCATTACAAATGATCTTACATCAAATACTTAATCAACTCAGCATTCGCAGGCTTATCGCTCCGCCATCGACACTCAGAGAAATGTCCTCCAGTTTAAAAAGATTCACCACCATCTTTTAATCACTTATCGGATTTGCATTTATTCCCACTGGGAAGGGTTCCAACTATTAAGCATTGGTCGTTTTTCATTGGCACCAAGTATTGAACCGGGCATTTGCAAGGACTTAATATCCATTAAAGTTTCATCCTTCTCAGCTAATGGAAACGAATTAACTGTCTATAGTAGAAATGAGATTTTCTTTCTTTCTTAAAAATGGAATAAGGAGTCTAGGGCTCGTAACTAATTCGCGCGTTGATAAAAATCACAAAAAGCCAGGGTATAATAAGTATTGAAAGTCCTTGCTTGATTGATTGACAAATGAAGGGGATTAATTAGGATTATACTACGGCATCATGAAGTGAAAAGTTGCTCGAAAATAGTACTCCTTAGCCGATCATAATTATCTGTTCGATTAGGACCTCTCCTAATCTTATACGGATGGTTCCTGAGTCGTTCTTTACCTAGGTCAGGTCAGGTGTTAAGACCTCCGCAGACAAGCGCGATACAACAACAAAGTCGAAAAGAGAAAAATCATTTTTTTTTTACTGATATATTCGCGTCACGCCAGTCTACGAAAGCTTTAACGCGTTTAAACTGCTAGGGTTGATTACTAATTAATTTATATTATGATTATATGTTTACTCTGTTCAATGACGTAGCAGACCAGAGACAGAAACACAGCCACCATATATACAAAGCATAATGGAAAACCAAAATCATAAACCGGGCCCCATCCCAGGAGGATGCAACTTTGAGGTTGGAAATGACTTTAAATTACATTGCAAATAACAGCTAAAACCCTAAAGTTTTAACTGATATTAACCCTGCGAATGCGGAAGTGTTTCCACATGAGACGCGATCGGGTCTGACGTCACGGAAGGCATTAGGCATTCGAGATGCGAACGCAGTTTACGTCGCCCGCAACTGTTGCCATATCACTCAGGTGCACGCGGTGAGCATTGCAGATCTGATACCGGTCGGGTAGGAGGCATGACAGTCTTATTACGGTACTGAAGTTTGGGAAAAGGCTAGCTGTTTCCTGGTTTACTGCAACAACTCGCAGATTAGCTGAATTTGTGCGGTAGATAAATATTTTCAGTGGCTCAGAGGAATACGTGATTTATACGTTACTACAACATGTACGCTGGTATTGCTTGCTAATTCTTTCCAAAAAAATCTTTTTAAAAATTACTTCCGTATAATATTGTCATATTATTTACCTATCTACCCAAATATATTCTGTGCTACTTGTGATAATATTGCAATAATCTTACTTAACAGCGATATTCTCACGGTTAGTCACCTGATCATTAGCAGTACTCCCAGTTCAGCCAAGGAATTCTCCGCTAATAAACACACGACACAATGTCTCATACCCCAAAAACAAATACCACCACACGTGCCGACGAAAATCGTTCCAACCACCGCGAGCTATGTTAATATCCGAAGTTAGGGAGTTCACATCTACAGAATTTGCATAGCAGTATAATCTGGCTCGTATACATCTTGCCAACTTTCGCGTGCAGCTTAGCTCGTGCAATTTATTGCCCGGGAGCTGCGGCTGCTGGCGTTATTGCTCTTTAATTGTTCTATTGCTGTTGTTTAGAGATTTGGTGCGGGAGTGGAAGAATGAAAGCAGGTGGGAAAAGGGAAAGATTGCTCGTAAGATTTTTGCTGCGGGTGGAGTAAGGGTTAAGTAAAGTTTTAGATTTGGTGTGGTGATTAATAGAGTGGTAATGAACTGGTATTCTTTACTTATAATGGTTGTGTATGCACAAACATACCGTAAAAAGCTCTCTTACAGAGACTTGCATATAAAAAATTGCCACATGCAATAAAAACAAATTTGCTGACCGTAATAAAAAGATCCACATAAGAAATAAGTTGTATTTCATTCATCTTTTATAATAAATTCACACCCTGTATTAAAAGTCATACCCACATTCTATATTTAACTTTATTACCGTTTGTGCTTTCAAACATGGAACACGTTGTTCTATTACATCCCGCTCATAACCCTCCGTCGCGACGGGTCCAATTATCCCGTACTAATTATAATTATGTAAAACAAAAGGATCGTTAGACAAGTTAATAAAATACGTCATTTATAATTATTGTTAATTTTTATTATTGTTTGTAATAAATGGATGCCGTAAATTTTATTTAGTAATTGTGAACCTATATTATTAATATATTCAATTCCTGCATCTCGTTATCTCATTTTAATCACATACTAATCAACTACCTGCTAATATTATAAATGTGAAAGTTTCTGAGTGTGTACGGATGTTTGTTACTCTTTCATGCAAAATCCACTGAACTGAATTCGATAAAAACTTTACGGTATTATAGCTAATACTTCAAAATACCACATAAACTATAATTTCTAAAGATAAATACGCAGACAAAGTCGCGGAGGGCTGCCGAGTAAATAAAAAAGTCAGATAAGACTCTCAGACATTTATCATGCAAGTGCAGACTTCCAGAGACATCGATATAGTTTCTTTCAAAGTTAGCAGCGCGTAACATATTGCGGCTCAAGTGTCGTATACTTGTGTCGACGACTAAACGTTAATTACCTCTACTTAGCCAAGTATTTGCGACTCCCCCGGGAGAGAGAGGGTTGCCTGCGTTTAGCGCGAAACCTCCACGATTCGCTACGATTTTATTATTTGTAATTGAAATGCAGAATTCACGGAATGAAAAAAGGCGGGAACAATATTGTTATTTTTAACCGTTACTATGTGTAAAACAATTGAACACCGAAAATATTCGGAAATTGTCTGATGCTCATTCAAATATTTCCCGATTTGACATAATATAGCGCCAGTATTCTCCGAAAGGTCAGGCAGAGGTATATCTATAATACACCTGCATTTCGCTAGGTATGTTTAAGTCTTATGTAAGAGGGCTAGACTATTGCTGTGCTATTGTGTCATCAACCAGGTCAAAAATGTATTCCGCGTCATATCCAGATCGTTGTTACTCCTTCCAATAAATTCCCATGTCGCACCTGTTTGGGTTCAATCGCTAACAAGATATATTATACCTAACATATTTCTCAATTTTATCCAAAGTAATAAATCTATCATACATGTTTGAAATGCTTGCGATATTACTTCCGCATACTAGAATGTCAGTCCGACACGGTAGCTGCTTGCCGTGTCGGGGCCCTGAGGAATTTCTTACCAACCTTATGTACCTATCTGCATCTAATCGTATATCTGCGGTAGATTTATTACCTGAATAGTTTTGGCGGTAGGTATAGGAAATAGTGTTAGAACTTATTGCCCGTACACTGCGGTAACCTGTTTAGAAATTTAAAGTCGTTTGCCCAATGGAAATTTTCCATCGGTAACTGCCCTAGGGGTGAGGTACCAAAAAACACATTTTTTTTAATTACAGATCTATGCAGCAACTTCTGCAGTTTCAAAAGTTTCAAACATCCATAAAACAATTGAATGGTAGAATTTTCAGTGCTTACTTTTGTTATACAAAGAACTCTTGCGCAAATTTTCAGCTCATAGTCGTCTTTATCTGCAATTTTTACACACTGATGCCCAATCTGACCCATCCGACCAACGATATTGATCCTCATTTAATGATCATCTACGTCAGGTAATTAAGAATCATCATTACAGATAACAGAGACAGAAAAACTCTCACCACTAATCACAGGTGTAGCAAAAACCTCAATTACGTTCTCACTGTAACATCGGCTTATCTAATTTCCGACAGGTTTCCTGCGACTACTTGGCGCTAAAATACCGCTCGTACCTAAAAGTGAAGCTTAGACCAACGAGGCAATATTATACCCTGGTATAATGTTAACAACATCTCTATTCTGCTAACTCCGGAATGTACTACAAATACTCTTAAACCACAACTCGCAACTATCCCCGCAATACTCATAACTGAGGCAGTCACTTTACACAGCGAGTTAATAATATTTCCTACAGTCCAGGATTCCTTTTATTCTATTTAACTGGGTGCCATCTTGAATGGAGACAAATGGCGAGTGCGTTCGCAGAGTTATCTCGGCGCCATTTCTTCTAATTCGCGGCGCCAATGACCCACGCCTCTGTAGGGTTAATTAAAGAATTAATCGTCGTCCCGGGCCGTAGGGACCAGGGGATGCGCCGTGACTGAAATTTGTCGTAAGGTTATTAATAGGACCCGGGTAGGGGATGCCTTTTCCTTGGGTTCTAATCTTGCAGTAAGGCCTTTTAGGGAAGGTAATTTAGCGAACGTTATTGCAGTTAATTCCTAACCAAGCAGCTTTTATATCGTAGGTCATGATAGCCCAGTGGTTTAGGCCTCGCCTCTTGTGTAGGACGTAGTGGGTTCAAACCTGGGCAAGTACCAATGTGAGTTTTTCAATTCATATGTACTTTCTAAGTTTATCTTGGACATCATGACATCGGTGAAGGAAAACATCGGGAGGAAACCTGGACTTATATAATTAATATAAGTTTGAAATCCCCAACCCGTCTTGAGCAAGCATGGTGATTAATGCTCGTGCCTTCTCTGTATGAGAAGAGGCCTTTGCCCTGCAGTGGGACAGTAATAGGCTGGTACTTTTCTTTTTTACTTTACAGCTTTTATAAATTAATGAAATATTCCCATATACGAACGTAATGTTACAATGTACGCTGATACAGAGCTGTAATAATTTACACCAAGCATTTGTATTGTCGGAAGCCCTCGCTTTAGGCAATTAATCAGTATTCAGCAAAGACATGTCGAGTCTGCAATCACGCGGCGCAAATCAGATGAATACCCGCTCGTGTATAGTATACATGCATTGTAATATCGCAAAAACATATACCATTACATGTGACATATCTGTCACGCTTATTAGCCTGAGAGGACTTGCCTGTCTGTGTAGGTACAACGAAGGCGTAGATGTAGTGTAAGCTGAGGAATACACTTGTATGCTAAAACTTATACCAGTCGTAAAATTGTCTGTCATTAGTTTAACGCCCAACTCGGAATACGATTTATCTCCATTTTCGGCCAATTCTAGGATAGGAGCAATAAAAAGACTGGTGTCATCCAATTCGTCTTTTGATCCCGGGTAAACACGCTTATTGGTTTTAATTTCTGAGGACATATCTACTTTATTGTAATATTCTACGACTCCAGTCTATCAAACCGCTACGCGCCGCGGACTGCATTCATGTCAAACAAAAGATACCTATGTTTTTTTATTGTTTTAAAAATTACACTTAACAACAATTTTAGGTAGGTAAGTAATACATAAGGCCAGTGTTTTCTTGCTTATCTCAGTTAGCTGTCTTAGTTATATTGTAATGGCCTGATAATAAGAAAACCATGTTAAAGGTGGTATTTAAAAAAAACGCACCATAAAGATTTGTGTGGCTGTGGAGCCGTTCAGACAGTGCATGCGCTTATCAATTATCGTGTAGTTCAACTCTGAACTTATACAATTAAAATATACCCGTAAAGTCTATCACCAAGAACTATGTCACCCATTAACCCGCTCATAACTTTGCCCTGAAAGTAAGCTGACACATCGCTTCCATTCGCACCGGTACCGGAACTCAAATTGAAATAAATATCGGTGTCGAACGGCATGTGTTGGTACCCATTAATTATACTGGCCTACATGTTTGTTCTACGGATATGTAGTACAGAATACTTGCAGAAAAATCACGCAAATCGATAGCCAAATGCAAAACTAAACTTGGGTTTTACGAGGAAGCAGTTTTTTTATTCCCGCCAATGTCTTGGGTGACTTGCTACGGCTGTGCAACCCTAGTCACAACGGCGCGGTTGAAGTATTTACCTTTCATATAGCTTAGCAAGTTAGCTGGTCTTATCTTAGGAATAAAATAACATCACGTCTGTTTTCCCCAAAGGCTTCGACAGAGGTGCCTATAGTACATCCATCTATATCGCCAGTTATGTTTAAGTCCCTTGTGATAGGGGGCGAATTTATTGCCATCAAAACTACAAATCCAGACTACGAGCTGCTAATAAGAAAATCCCAATGGTAAAACTCTTTTCTGGACCTGGAAATCAACCCCGGGACCTCACTCTCAACAGTAGCGCTTGCGACCGAGTAGATCAACGAACACCATTGCATCGTTTTACATTTTATCAGTGCAAGTTAGCGTATTGAAAGCATAGTGCAAACTTTTGTGAATTTTGAAATGTTGTTTCGTTCGGTCGAAGTTGTAATGGGTTTTCTGTTGCCCCCATTTTGTGATTATAGGAAGCTGCTGTAAACCCGATATCCTCGTTCTCGATTAATTATGTATGTGCATCTATTGGTAGTGATTCGTGAGGTCGAAAACATCACATACGCGGTCGAAAATACCCCGCGGTTGATGCCCCGTCAGAATTGCCTGTTTGCTGATGTATTGTTACGAAATACCAATACTAGTAGGGTTGGGAAAACTTTGTTTGGTACTGAGGTACCATTGTGTTACAGAAGTTGTGATGATGACATAATATAGTTAAGGCAGGGACATAGGATGTGTGAGGTCTCTCTTGTTTCGATAATGGAATTTCGAATTGATTATTCCTCTTGCAATATGATCCTCTTCGAGTAATACCCGTACATTATTATCGACAAGAATTTAAATTGAATACTGAAATAGATTTGATGCATGTCCTGTTTCGACTAATGACCGTCTAAAATGCATGATGCATCGTCCTATCCAAACAGCAGTTAACAGTTTACAGTTACAGAAGAAACACTCGAATAACATATAGATATGTTAAATCTAAAGATTATACCAGTTGTAAATTTACTCCGCGTTTAAAAATATAGGATTCGACACTATCGCAATATTTATTAATGTATTGGTTAATTCCTAAATTGGAGCTCATGGCTAAATAAAAATAGCCGCACGGATTGATCGGAGGATAAGCTACGCTTGCCGAGCTCAGTATGTGGATGGGTGACCATACGTGACACTTCGAGACTCCTCCGTGCCTCGGAAAGCACGTTAAACCGTTGGTCAGGGCAGTCATTTCCAGATCCTTGACAGTCGTTACGGGTAGTCATAAGCCCGAAAGTCTGACAACCGGTCTTACCCAATAATCATGGATATCGTGTTGCCCAATAATCATGTTGGTAGTTGAGAAAAGGCTAAGCAGATGATGATGTATTGGCTAATCCTTCTTGCAACAAAATCCAAGACAGGAAATCTATTCAAGAATGACAGTATCGCAATATTTATGAATGTCGAATACGCAACACTTATAGATGACGATATCCTAGATTCATTTACATGTACAGTAGGCCAGACCAGTGGTGACAAACCAAAATAAGCTGGTCTCGCATTCTATTGAAACTCTGTGCTACACTAACCCAGCTCAAGGTGAAAGTGTTACGACAGACGTAAGGAAGGACCTTCAGCTGTACCTATACAGATAGATACTTTTAGATGCTCGACGAATTATTTCGTAGAAAATTAGTCGGGCTTTTTCATTATTCTCAAAACTATAATGAAGTCGGCTTCGGGTCTAATAGGATGCAGCTGAATACCAGTATTTAACATGGCGTTCCCTTCTATCTGACTTCTAAAACCCAGTTACTGGGTAACAAAATCAATATCCCTTGGTAAAACTGGCTGTCAGACAAACGGGATTCTGATTATCCGTAACGACTGTCATAGTTCTGCAATTGACAGCCGAGACATACAGCTTAATGTGTTTTCCGAGGCATAGAGAGATCTCAGTAATGTTATGGACGGTCCCTCATCCACAGACCGACCTTGGCAAGCGATGCTTGACATTAAAAATTGAACCCTGCGGCTAATATTAGTCAGCCACAAGCCCCACCATAAAAATAATAATAAGCTAATCGGGTATTTGACCTGCTGGCATTCATTAGGGTCGTTATCCAGATGTGTTGATTTGCATACACGTGCAATATATAAAACCATTCATGCAGACACTGGAGATTCTGACAGGATTTATCTGATGACTGACCAGACACCTACAAAGCGCTCTATTTTTGGAGAGCATTAATACACTCAAGTCTGTGTGGTTCTTTCTTCAAAGGACAAGAAATCCCAGACACTAACCTGCATGATCCTTATGTGATCGATCTGACCAAGACACTCTTGTAATCGTTCAAGAGGAGTTTTTGGTTGTTCCTAGTTAGTTATTATGAATTATAAATAAATAAATAATGCTGGACAATCCACACAGCATCATCTAGCCCCAAGCTAAGCAGAGCTTGTGTTATGGGTACCAGATGACTGATATACTTAATACAATACATAACATAGATGGTAAATAAATGTTAAATGGTGATGAATTATACTTTACCTGTAAATGTGTTTTTTTTTTAATAATTAATCATGCCATAAAATAAATATTTTTTCTGAAAGTAGATGGGGGAGATGAGAAGAAACACCGAAACAAACCCAAATCCAGACATTGGTCTTCATTCGTAATTAAACACGTAATTTTATGACTTGTTAAATTATGAGGAATAAATATAATTGATCACCATTTATCATTAATAATAACTAGGAACAACCAAAAACACCTCTTGAACGATGACAAGGGTCATGCTGCTCTCCCTACTCGCAATACAGTATTGGTGATTAAAATCAACCAAACCTCCCTGGTTGGTACAGTATTTATTGCATGGTTTATTCAAATAAAACATAAAAATACTTTTCAAACCTAAGTCCAAGTCACAGCAAAGAACTAGCTTTACCCAGTAAACCCATTGCCTGCGCGCGCCCGCATTAATCTGTCCTAATTTATGAACGCGAACTTGCAATAAAAGTAAGACACAATACCCACAATAAGTCGCAGAAACTCGTACACGCGCAACATTTAATTCACTCGGAATAATATTGAATAATGTATGAGAAACAAAATAGACGAGAGGAATGGTCCCGGATTTTACAGCTAAATTGGATTTAGGACAAGCTGTAAAAAAGTGTTTTAAATGTACCAGTGATATTTAGTCGCCAGTTGGCTGTCGTTTGTTTCAATTTGGGAATTTGGGGGCCAGATTGATTCCTGAATATTGTAGGGTAAAAGAATGTCTTCTATTCCATATTTCCAATTTACATTATCTCCACTTAAACAAATATCAACTTTAAACCAGTGTAAATTAAGTCGATTACCCAGTAAAAAGTAGGTACTATTGAAAGTCATAAAAATGTATCTGTTAACATTTTTGAAAGCTCAATTTAAAATATGGGCAGTATTGATTGGCTACGAATTAATATATATACTGAAATTTATGTGTCCGTTAAAAATTTTTTCACGGGACGAACTTTATTTTCGCTGTAATTCTTGTCACTACTGTACGTTGTTAGTGGTAAATATTTATATAACCGCGTACTATATTTAAACCAACAATATTTGTATACAGATTTGTAAATATAAATATGCTGAAATACCCAATTCATATTAAAAACGAGAAGAATAAAATGCCCTTTGTTACAAAAATTACATCCCGAATCTGATATCATTGTTTCATAACGTCACAGCTCGTCAATTCCCCTGAAACACAGCAAAAGCACATGCTACAATGAATATGAACAAACGCTGTTATAGCGTAGATATGAAAAAAGGACAATAAGGGATGAGGCAAATACGTGAATAAAGGATGTCTGCTCTGTTACTAAAAGGCAGGGGAATTATGAGCACATAAAAATGAAGGGAGCGACAGTCTCCTCTCTAGACAATGCGGGGAAGCGGCAACGTTTGTTATTAAGTCCCCCGCTATGTAAATATGTACCGCGAGTCTTTGAAAATAAAGCCGTTGGGAAATTCTTTCCCAAAACATTATCTTCGAGTTAATTCCGAAATTATTTGGCGAAGTTTTTCTGTCGAAATTTTTGAGTGTCGCAGTGTTAGGGTTAGATAAAGTTTCGCTGATAGATATCGCGACGTAGTCTGTGATAAATGCTCTTTGAATCTGATTGCCTTGGAGCGTGCAATTAACAGATAGTTAATCATCCTTTGGCACGGGTTTATTTCTGTCTCTTGCCAAGTCATCCAATCTTAATAGTGTTCTCCTAAGCTGAATCTAATATAAGTATTCCTAGCTTTTTCATTTTAAAATTAAAATGACCCTTTATGACCTTTATATCAAGGACAATTAAGTTAAGTGCAAAAAGGATGAACAATAGCAATATGACAGCACCCACTCCAACGAAGCTGTAAAATAGTTAACATTAATAATTTATTGTATCCAGAGATACAACACCAAAGTCAAAGTTCACGTACTTCAGGCATTGAACCTTCCAAAGGCTTAAATATATATTTATAATCACGAAAGGATCTGAAAACATTCGATCTATAAATTGCTCCTTTTGTAATCTTAAAGAACTGTCAGAAACAACCAAACTAATAAATTGAATGCAATTCTGAAAACCTAGCCATCAATAGAATTTTTGTTTTCAATTTCGAATCAATTTTGTTCTTTTTTTCTTTAAAAAAAAACGCACTAGGAATTTCTCCTGTGTCGTGGGTGCTTTAACAAACATTAAAATTCACATACACAAACAGCCCGACCCGAAACAACTACCCGTGCCATACAAATATTTGTTCCGTGCAGGAATTGAACCCACGACACACAACGCAGCAGTCAATCGATCAGCCATTGCGCCAAACGTGAGTGTCTATATCATTCCCTTAAGATATTGTTTTTTAATAAGTATTCGGTTATTTACAATTTTAGATTTAATATTGTGCGGGCCAATTTTCGTAGAGCTTCGACAGTCGTTACGGCTAGTCAGAAGCCCGAAAGTCAGACAGCTAGTCTTACCAAGGGGTACCGAATTGACCCGCAACTGTGACTTGGGAGGTCAGATAGGCAGTCGCTCCTTGTTAAATACTGGTATTTGGCATTCAGTTAGTCATGAAACTGACCTTAATATAATTAGAAAAGGCTAGGCACTTGATGATGATACTACGTGAATACCCAATTTATTCATTTTTAATGTAAAGTATTTGAGAAAACTTCATTCTTCTAATACACGATGCACAGCCTGGGATGTATCATCTTCATCTAAAAGGTTATGGCCCTCTGACCTAATTCACACATCCTCATCTAGACATCTACTGCTGAAATCTGATCTCCCAATGAACCACTACATAATACATAGAATAACCGTCATACAATATTTTATCAAAGCCACTCTTTGTTAAGGTAACTACGGTTCGTTGGTTATTTTGTGTCCCATAAATACTCCTTAAACTGAATTCACACAAAGATTTTCAGGCAGACCGCGTCACTGATTAAATCAATTTCTTTATCTTGTATTCCGAGGTGGTCGTCTCGCCGGTAAAATTTCGTACATAACCATATTACCTAGTTTCTTTCAAAGACGTGTCACGTCCGGGCGGCATCGGAACTTTCCGCGGGTGAATATACTACCCGGGACTTAGTTAAGGATGCCACTTCGTTGAACTTCACTATAGAATATATTCTGTAGTTTTTCCTTTGTAGTTCTTGGCAACCAGCTGAACTGCACGCAATACTGCAATAACCAAGCGCGGTGATTTAGTTTAGTAATGCAATTTACCTTTCGGTCCAGCTGTTCTTGTGGTCTTTGTTATTATTCTTGCTAGCTGACGTCACAGCCAAACTTTCATATGGCCTCTAATATTCTGAATCCTCTTAATGGTTTATACTAATAACTCTGTTATCAAAAGATATTCCAGAAACAGGAAAATAAACTGTCTGATATCCCCCTTTATCCACCACTGGACGGTATGATTAATATTCTTTCCCGGGTATTAGGGTTGTGAACTTCTGACATCGCAACATACCCGCGCCATGTTTGGAACGTAAATATAAATGTCCGGGTAACAGGTGCTGTCTCATATTTTTGTTATGTGTAATGTATTTTATGACAAGCGCGCTCTTTGTGCAGCGCGTTGTGCTAAAATGTCTTGAAACGACATGCACTGTAAAAGTGCAACACACGTGGGGAACAGGAAATTATACTTTTTAGAGCTTCTCTGACTTAAATTGTTTTGCTACAGCTTCTATTTATACCGAAAAATTTAATTGCATTTTTTCTTCATTCCTTCTCAATTGTAAAGAAAACCTGGCAACCTTACACTGGGTAAATTTCCAGAGTCTCTCAGTTTAAATATATTCGCAGCACGTCTCCGTCGACGATAAACAATTAATTTCTTTAATCAACTGTGCCCGACGCGTCCCCTGAGTAAAATAGATACGACCACTTTGAAAAAAGTAATATAAGGCGCTAGTTTATGTATCAGCTAGTTTATTAATTATTCTGGTAAGCGGTGTGGATTAATTTAACTTACTTTGTTAGCTTTATAAATACTGAAGATTAATTTTCTATGGTTACTTGAAGAAAATTTCATCTTAGATCTGAAAAATAGTGTAACGCTTCATAAATATTTATGGTTCACTGAAAATAAAACCGCACTGAAAAGCTACTCCGACTCGCCTACCACTATATGTATATATTTCTCCACTTTCAAAATTTTCCAATTATTAGCAACCGCAAAACTAAGTTGGTTTGTAATGATATTTTGATGGTATTGGAACAGTGAAAGCTTTTCACCATCTGACATGAAAACAAACTAAGGCCAACTGCGGAAACTGCGTGTGGTCCAGTATGGAAACAATCATCAGCAAAACACAGTAACCGACTTGAAACACCCAACGGTAATAACTAACAGTTCATGTTATTATATCAAATACTTTTACTTTAGCACGAAGATCTAAATACGAACAAATACCAAGACGTAAGTAAGGCATTGCCGACCAGTTATCTTAGTCGGCAACGATCGAATCATTAAAGTTAATGCTGACTCGGATCCGAACCGTTACGGTTATATCTGAAACTGCTTGCCGTGCCCAAGTGAGAAGGTGATGCGACAAAAACCGCTCGTGAGAAGTGTCATCAATTTAATGATTGTCGTATAAAAACAGCTATCTTGGCAAGGTGATAAGGAACGTTTTTTTTTTGGGAGGGGAGTCAAAAGTATTTAGGGAATCAGCATTTTCGCAACAATCGCGATGGAGAGGTGGGAAAACATCAAAGACTTCCAAAAACAGTAAATAAGATTAACATATTATATACAATTACAATATAAAACAAACTACATGTATATACTTATTTATGTATATAGTTAGTATTTGTATCATGCATATACAAAACCAAAATAAAATAAAATGCTGACCAAGACACACAGGCGTCAAAGTACTCCTCCTCATCGCTGTCATCTGAACGTGCCCAAAAGACTGGCAGCATTGCCATGTTGGATGGCAATTATTTGAGCAAAGAATGAGCCAACCCTCTGGTCACGTGAAGTGTCGATCAGTCGTCGAGAAATTTCCTTGTAAGGAGACGTGCACTCGGTCCCCATGACCCGAGATAAAATGAGATTAAAGTTATAGCCCCCATATTGGCACAAGTATGTGTTATGTTTCGAATTGTATCTCTGTTGAGCAAACAAAAGAAACTTCAATCTAGATATTGGAAACCTGAAAACCACAAAGTAATTCAGCTTAAATGTTTCATATCATTGGAAAACCTACGTATATATTCAGAAATCTGTATAAGCCAATACTCAATTTCAAATTTCGAATGATTAAATTCAAAGAGCAAGACGCTTTCATTTGTCTTATTTAGAATCCCTTTGCACCTCAATGGGACAATAACAAACCGTTATACATGTCTACTAATTCTGAAGCAGGTGCTGTCAATCCCGCTGCAAGTTCATCTCTTGCACCATGTTTTCTTAACGGGATTCTAGTCCGACCACCGTTACCCGAAGCCGATAGCTTGCAGTCTAATAGAATAGTGCACGACGCACGATTGAATCTAAGTCAATCTCAGCCAAGCTCCCGGTTTGTTCAGCAATTGTTTTAAACCTTGTGTGATCATGAGTGTAGAAAGCAGTTTCTTATCGGTATAGGCTTCTTCTTTGCTTGGGTATTCTATGAGAAAATATGTCATGGTACAAAAATTTGCCAGTTAGTCAAATTGACGACGGTGCTGACTTTTTAGGATGAGTTAAAAGTAATTCACGTATCCATGAGCCTCTTTATATATCCCAGGCGTACGCCTATACCCTGCTAGACGTACACCGAAGCGGTATTATTAGGATCCAGCTCTCTCTCGCATTATACCCCCACACACACAACTGTTCGAAATTTCCTGAGCCCAGCGATCTCGACTCATCGATTAGCCCCTATGACACTGCCATTGTATAAGCCTCTTGTCGTTTCACTATTAAGCCAATCATTCAAAGATACGACAAGCCATGCGAATACGTAAGGTTTAAAATTGATAACTATCAAACGTGCCTGTAACCTATAACCCACCAATATCCGCGCTCAACGTAACGACAATATTGCTCGCTCCGAAGCGCACAAATTCCCGCCATCCTTTGTGGACAAGTTATGAAATAAAAAGCAAAACAATGGCCATGCATGCACGATGGCGCTTACGGGCTTACCCCGCGCCATTTATCTGCGATGCGTTTAGTATGCCCAGCCACAGTCACGCAGCCGCAACGCCTCCGCCACGCTGCCGTCACGCTGCGGGAACTCGCTGCACAATAACACGCATAAATAAAACTTGATATGTTTGTATACTTTGAACGGTTGCTGGACGGAATTTCAATGAATGACATGAAATTCTGTAGTTGGCATTCGCAGCGTTTTTTTATATAAAATGTAATTTGTAGTTGTAGGAGTTGTGTAAAGCTTGGAACACTGGTTCGTGTTAAGAATTATTATCTTTCTTTGCCTTTGTAAGAATTGTGACTGAAATTGTCAAAGTTTCAGGGTGAATTGCCTATTTTCTAGACATCTCAACCGATAAATTGTACCCTAATATAGATAGTTATTATATAAGTTTCTTCATTTTATATTCAAAACGCTCTACACAAAGACAAACTTGACTTATTTGAAATACAAACATAAATTCTTACAAACATAATATCAGAGTTTCTAATTCTAGATTTTGTAATAAAATCGATCTGATCGTTCGTTCACCCGATTACTTCTGTCAAGTGTAAGTAAGGTTTGTTGCCCACAACTTCCTGATTTTGACCAAAAAATGTAACCTTCTAATATCAAAAATCATTTCTAAAGATATGGGAAATAACACCTATATGAATCTGTTTAAAGTTTTCAACGAATAGAGTAAAAATGTTGCCGCGCTTTTCTAGAAAGACAATCTTATTACAGTAGATATTTACTTCAGTGATTCTAGTTTCAGATTTTGTTCACCTCTCGAGGGAAGAGCGTGACACTGCATAACATAATATGAATATGTCCTCCCAGTAAAATCGAATTTCCTCTCGCCATGTAAACCGATGGACGGGGCGTCCTTAACGGTATTTCGTTCACGTCTCCGTTTCATATCGGCCAGCAATCGCTTGCCGAGCGCTCTACGACGACATAACAAATATTGAGCGCGAGAATTGAATTTAGAATTTCTTATTTTAAAATATCCGTCGATAAAACGCTTTTGGAATAGGTACGTGTTTCTAAAATCATCGCTTTCTTTGTGCTAGGGCCCTAGAGAGATTATAGTGGCACTGTTTTGTTACTAAAACGATAGTCGAGCTTAGGCTAACCTAAGCTCGTAACGTTCTTGCCAGCTACACCTAAGTGTAGCTGGCAAGAACGTTTTGCTGAATCTAAAATTGATCTTCAGGATAAGCATACATGTAACAAAATACTGCAAATACGAGACTGTAACTAAAGTAGGATTAAACAATACCACCGCCACTATTGATTCTGTTTCAAATTAATCAGATCGATGCCGACGTCGCTGTAATCGTCGTCAATTTTCTGAATCTAGGTTATTCGAAGCCTCTGAGTCATATTACCACACCCTCATTCATCATGCAATAGAATTGTAGGAACAGCTATAATCTCTACATAAAACTTTATTGATGTCTATGAATCTTTAGTTTATTGGACTCTAGCTAGACCTCTAAGGAAAGTCATAAACACGTTGGAGTAGTGGACCATCACGGGAAAGGGGGTGAACACACTCATCAAAATGAACAGCTTTATTTTATTGGCAGAAAATTCATGCTTTTTTGTTGAAATTGAATGAGCTGTTTTATGGTCGGTTTCATCAACGGCTCCGTACAAGTTATGATAATTGTCATAGTTTTTACTGCCGTTGGAATATCCGCTATTATTTTGCAAGGCTGTACTAGCCGGATATTAAAACAAGTGGGATTCCAACACTGGTACTACAATGTGCGTTGCGGTACCGCACAGCACTAATGCACAATTACCTTTATAAGGAATCCAAGAGTTATAGAAGATGTTGAAGACATGACAACAATAATCATTTATCACGACAGATATTGTGTTGCAAGTTATTAATATTACTGACGACCCTCGCCACTGAGATATGTTTGTGGTACGACCCGGTTCACCACAATAGGATAAACGAATGGCTCTGAAAATCATGATATTAGTTCGTCAGTCTGACGCCATTTTAGCAGTTTTCGTATCATATAGTAGGTACGTATACAAATATTATTTGTTCCATTCTAATTGATATTTTCTTAGGGATTAGCCATTGACAGTTTAGCTGAGGTGCAAGCTAGAGGTTTCCAAGCAAGCAATGGTCCGCAGCATTTCTGGAGTCACCAACAGTCGCGTTACGAACAGACTGTTGCGGTCCAAAACACAAATCGTCGACGTCAGCCGACTTCACCCAAAAAGCAGCCGAGCTTAAATGCGACTGGGCCGGACACGCCTACCGCATGTCGATCTAATCACGGGCTAAATTTACCACAATGTGGGTCCCAGTAAACGTTCGGTGAAATGATGGCAGACCTAGGCGAACGTGGCGGGACAAGCTTGACGCCTTCAGACGGGATTGGTTTAGACCAATCACATCTGAAGGAGTCTAGCTTGTCTACGCTACTTTCGACTACTCCTTTCCATCGGAGGTAGCTAACTAGCTAGTAGAACTAACTAGTAGAAAGGAGAAAGACCGGCTGACACAGCAGGACAAAGGCCTCCCGCCCGAGCCCTGCTGTGTGACAACGTAAATTAAAATTGAATAGGAGTTTTTGGGGTTCGAAGAGTCGTGTGCTTTAACGTTACTACAGTGAGGCCCATGTAGGATGTCCTGTACTGAATTGTGCTAAACTGAGTTCATTTATTGATTGTTTAGGGTTCTGCTCTATCCTTGCTCCACGTTAATTTAATTATTTTCCTAGTTTTAATGTAGTAGTATACACTTACCTCACACTTATTAGCCGTCAAATTAGAAGTATTCACACAAGATTCGGCCGATACCTAATTCAAATATCTAATCCACCCATTATTCTTGTTCCAGGTAAAATCAGCACCAACCAGGGTATGATTCCATTTAGAATCAACAGCTGGCGCAAATCCTTGGAGCCTGCACTGTTAATGTGCCATCAACTAGGTCTAATTAGTCGAACAATGCTAATTTAATGCGCGTTCTATTAGTATGATACGTTTTGTGCTAATCGTAGACTGGCGGTTCCGCGTTGATTATTTCCACTGCTAACTGTCTTTATCAGAATATGTGATAATTCAGTAAGAAAACAATTTATTTCGTTATAACTAGGACAGCAATAATTACTATATCTGGTTTGGAAGTCTGGTCATGTCAACTGTTTATTGATTTACTTCCAATTTCAATGACGTATCTTAATCCCAATCTCAAACCGCGCTTTTCAACTGCTTCTTTTGATTGCCATCTCAAGGTTTTCAGATTTCTAACTTGGTAGATTGGGATTGAAAAACGTTGTGGTTATTTGCATTTAGTGACACAAAACAGGGAAGTAGTGATGTATGACTCGAATGTTCATTTACATTGTCTGTCATCCAAGTTTCCTGTTAATTATTCTTGCTGGATATTCCTAAAATATCGAGCCAAAACATATTCGTTACCTAGACAATTCATTTAAATCAAGTCGAGTTGTTAATACCTGTAAGAAAACCGTAAAGGACGGTTCAGACTACGCTCTACTATATATTACAGTATACTTATTTATTCAAAATATTATATACTCATTATTTATAATTTTTCATGGTGTACAATAAAGAGTATTCTATTCTATAGCACAACAATATCTCTCAGCATACATTTTATACGGACACGTTAACACAACACTATAAAGCGAAATAGTATAGCGTAGTCTGAACTACGCCTTAGCATGTTTAAAACAAATGTTTTCAGGCTCATTAACAAACCAACTGAGCATGCACTCATGCAATATACAAAGAAATAAAGTGTTTATCCTCATCAAAGCGAACAGCATCGAAACACTAATAAACAACAGATTACTCTAAATATAGCGTGCTATTTGAGCTATTAATAACATTGGCTTAATTAGCTGTCTAGACATCCATCTTCTCGGCTCTTTGTGACAAGCTATTTATGTATTCACTGTTAATTTCACTTGATTAACAACGCCTGCAATTAAAATGCAGTTGTTTAAACGAAAGTTGTTCGATATTCTTGTGTTTTTGGCAGAAACATAATGTTTTTTTTTATGATAATATACTGGTTCTTGAGTTATTTCATTTAGATTGTGGATGCTAGAAATTAAAAACTAAGATTCTCACGTCAATCACCTACGATGAATTGCGAAGCCATGATTTATAAGGTTAATAAACTTTCAGTCTGGTTGATCTTTTCGCTGGAAATATTTTTGGAAACGCCAGACGTCTTTTAATGGAAACAGGGGTTTATCATTAATCCGTTAGAAGACACGTTAAGGGTAGGATGGTGTAGATCAGAAACCACTGGCAATGCAGCCACTGCTGATAATATTTCAGACGCTGATCCACATAGCAATAAAAAGATTAGCACTATTTATCTAAACAAACGTAATGTAACAAATAAATCGAGGACAAACCGAGATAAACGCTCACAATTCAGTGTTGTACAAAAAACAATGGAATTAGTACCACAAAATAAATGAGAAGAGGAAGCTAGCCTCACAGTTCACACACAAAAACTGTGCCAGTACAAGGAACTTAGTTTTGTGGCCATATAAAATATTGACTTGGCTCCACACTTTGAGGCAGCTGGCCTGTAACTGCCCCGTGTTGGTGTCGCAGTTGCGTGCGCTGATGGTGCGGTTCTGAGTTCGATTACCAAGTCGGGGAAAGTGATTGGGTTATTACATAAAGAAGTACGTGGTGTGATACCTTGGAAAGCACGTACCGCCGTTGGTCCTGCGCGTGATCTCTCTCCTATCGTGTCGGATTGCCGCCTCACTGGACTTTGAGAGTAAAAGAGCACAGTGCGCACACACTTGTGCACTATTATATCTCCGGCGTAGTTGGCTAATCTCCGTTGAGATTGGACGCCGTGACCGTAATTCGGTCGGGAGATTGAGATGACAGTTAAGAGTGAATGTTTTATGTGCCTCCTACCTGAGGCAAAGCGTAAGCGATGTTCTTTATAATAAAAGTAAAAACTATGTTTGCTGAGTCTGAGTATTATTATCCCAAAATCATTTTTGTAGAGAAAAATCTTATCATTGTTTCACGCTTTAAATTCATGAGCATAAAAAATACCTTTTTAATAAAACTTCCGGTTTAAAACACTAAACCCCAATTCGCGCCGAGACACAACATTCGTTAGGTAATAAGCGTACGAAAAAGTAATTAAAACTACCGTTCGCAATTACAAGTGTCCATGGAATGAGGTCGTTACAGACAATGCGATTTTTACGCAAAAGAAACCATGGCTGGCGAGGCCTTAATTAGATAGTCGAAGGTCCCCGAAATTGACCGAGGAGTGCCGAAGCTAATCTTGCGTCCTTCTGGTTACTTTGTAAGGGTTCCGTCAAGTGTGAAATTATTAGGTGCGTGAAATTTAAGCATTGTTGCAATGGGGAATGGTTGAATCGTTGTGTACTTAGTTGGAGTTAATTTCTCGATATGGAGATAATATATTTTATTTATGATGATTTTTTTTCAACAACCTCGTTGCTCTAGTAATCGCAAGCTCTACTGCTGAGCACAGGATCCTGGGTGCGATTCCCGGGTTCGGCAAAGTGTTATTGGGTTCTTTCCATGAGGGATTTCAGTAGCAGCATCGAGTCTGTATTTGTTTCCGATTGATTGCAATAGGTTCGCTCGCTATACGAAATGTAGGTATACTTATAGGGAATAAAGGAAGCTGTTGAATGTGTGGTCAATTGGTCATTGTCTTTCCTTAATATTTGCATTTTCTGTTAGCAAAGCATTCCTATTTGCTTTCTGCTTCCTTTGCTTCCGCAGTTATAGTTATGCAAACGAAATTCTCATTAATTATGCATCCAGAAGTTCTGAGGCATAGAACAGACAGTAGTAATAACGTATCTTCGTTAATTTCTGCTAGACTCTCCTATTGACTTCGAATGCTTGGATATGGTCCTCCACATGTCAACAGATAATTGCGCTGTCGCAAATCAGCGAAGAATTCATCAAGGAAACAGATGAGCTCGTGGCTAAATAAAAACAGTCACACGGGTTGTTAAAAGGTTAAGCTACGCTTGCCGTGACCAGTTAGTGGATGGGTGACCGTTCGTAACATGTCGAGACTCCTCCATGTCTAAGAAAGCACGTTAAGCCGTTGGTCCCGGCTGTTATTTGTAGATTGACAGTCCACCGGCAACCAGTCTTACCAAGGGGTTTCGGTTGCCCAGTAACTAGGTTGTGGAGGTCAAATAGACAGTCGCTGGATTTAAAATACTGGTAGCTGCATCCGGTTAGACTGGAAGCCGGCTCCAACATCGTTGGGAAAAGGCTGGGCAGATAATGCAAAGACTCTGTACATATTTATTTCGATGCTTTCAGCCTGGTGCGTTTTTAAACGATTCCTTTCAGCTAAACATGGCAACAATCATCAACCATTATTATTGAAAATTCGACACATCGTTTTAAATACCGGCTCCGTCACTCTTCACCCCATACCTCACGTAAATTTACCCTAGCAGCTTCCACGTTCACCGGTGTCCCAGTAATTAAATTAATTAGATTCCCTCATCGCTGATTGGCGGCTTATTCTACCGTGAACCGGGACTTCACACATGAAGTGTCGCGACGGGCGGTTGCTATGCTCTGATTTCTTTCAATAAAATCATGAGATTTTTTTTCCTTCCGCCTTTGTGTGAGCTTTTTATTATTATCAAAGAATACGGGATGTTTTGATAAAATGTGAGAATCGTGTTAAAAGGAGAAATTTGATTTTTTCGTGTTATAGGGGTTGTGTATTTTTTATAACTTTCTGTGAGATCACCTTTAAGTGCAGAGGCAAATTGATATTATTATTAAAATGGCAACAGGGTGGGACACTCTGACATCATCAACTTTTCCCGTGAATGATAAACTAACAAACCTAGTGCCAAAACTGGTATTTATACCCGAAAGATTCCCTTAATGATTTTGATGAAACCTGTAACCTAGAAGGATTGTGTATGTCTGCGGAGACTTATGTGAAAAGAAAGATAAAACTAGAGACAGTAAATGAAGCATACGAAAACATACAAATAACAGAAAATACTGATAAACGTTCTAGTAACTTATTTCTAAAAGCTCCATTGAACATAATTCCACTTTTGTGTGGTAAAGTAGATTGCTTTGAACAACAAACAAATAGATCAGAAAGCAAGAATATAAGAAAGAGGAAAGTATATAAATATTTCGGTGGCATAAAGGAGATAAACCTTACGAATTACTGAATATAGTAGATGTTTATGGCAAAGGAACTCATGGACTGACATTCATATTATACACACAAAACAAAAACAAAACATTTGGCCATCACGGGACGCCCGACAGATGTAGAACATTGGTATTGATGGCTATTGAAAGATTTTTATAAATTTTACAAAACCAATATATAAATATGGAGTAAAATAAATAATAGTAGGTACACGCGCCGACAAGGGTTCTTAGTGAGCGGTGGCGGAGGGGGGCCTGACGGCATGAGAGACCGTCTTGCCATTGGCCGTCACGGCATACCGGTCGGTTTCACTCCCAAGCCTATACTTAGAAGTTTCACATTTGAAGTATTGTTTCAGCTCAGTTTCAGTTTTAATGCAAAACTTCTAGAGCTGTGATGCAATACAGGGTGATTTTTGAGATGAGACAACAAGGCTGTAAGCCTGATACATAGGCAAATAAGTGATAAGGAGAATGGATAATAGAAGGCTTGATTTAACAGTCTAAACTGAAAGAATATCGAATAGAAATACAGATGCTTCCAAATCCCAAATATCTCCAGAAAACACCAAATGATTTAGTTGTTACACTAACACTTCAGAGCCCGACATATGTAGCCGGGCCCCGGGCCCCCGCTGGGCCATTAGTGCAAGTGCACGGGGGCGGTGACGTCACTCCTCGAGGGGCCACCTCGCGCGCCAACTAGGCCACTGGAGCTCAGCATTGAACGGGTTATATTATGGATACGATGGATATGCTAACCCCACGTGTTGTTCGAGCGAGTGGAGATGTTATATTAATTACGTATTTCTTAGATAGCGAGGATTTTTATGTTGGACAAGTATGACGTGATTCGGGAATTCGAGGTACGTTGAATCGGGCAGGGCAGGACCTTTTGTAGTGGCGATACTCCGGGGAGGATGACCATCTTCAAAATAATAGAGATTTTTCCAGCATTTAATTCTGCTTTAAACAAAGTTTTCAAAACTCACAATATTGTAACGGATTAAAACACTCAAAACCTTCGAAACGCATCCTCATTCTTAACCCTTTCACTGCTCGAGGCCGTTGAGAATTAAATTAAATGAATTCCCGCATTCCTTAACCCGTCGAACGCGACGGACCGGAAGGCGTCGACGTCGAGACGTCGGGTGGCACAAATTACCCCGAGATACGTTTCGCGGGCCTATCCATCATCGGACGGCTATCCGCCACGTCATCTCTTATAACAATGCAGGGTTGCTCGCCTTAAGACGATATTATTTAAGCTTTAGTGTAATTTATACAGTAGGAGCTCTAGTGAACTAGATATAGATATGTGGCTAAAGTCGTAAGTTATTGAGTAATGGTGTTGCTTTCTACATGACTTTGCCTTTTGGTTTTGTTTTGTGATGGATACGTGTGATATGTGATAAATGTGGCAACTGGCACGAAAGGAATCAGAAGAATAGGTGATTTTATTACATACCTTTGTGATACGCTCACCTTAAAAGTTTTTAAACGCGAAAAATGACACGTGAATGTCCATGCTCACTTTATTCGCAAAAATAAATAAAAAATCCTTAACCGTAGGTAGAAAATGATCATTAGAATCTGATTCGTAAACCGCACACTCTGTATTGATATCACAGCAGTAAGTACCACCATTATGGCACCACCGGGGCTTTTAAACCGCCATAACGCTGTAATGCTGTTAAAAGTGGGCATAATAGTACCGTGCGGTTTGTTCGGGCACAAATGGAAGTGCCAATAAGAATAAGTTAGCGGTGTGGTCGTTTCGACCATTGCGTGTACATTTTGTGGTTGAGACATTTGTAAGGATGGCTTTTTGGAATTTCATGTTTATTTATGGTATTCCTTGTTTATTTGAATGACTAGCAGTGCCCCACGGTTTCACCCGCTCCTAATGGTCGTAGCGTGATGTTAAATAGCATAACCTTTCTCAAGAATTAGGATATCAAATTCAAAAAGACTGGCGCAGTGGCTGCTGCTCTGCGTGTCGGTGCTTCGATTTTGTTGTGAGTTTGAATGTTTGTAAACGCACTCACGAGGAGAAATTCCTAGTGTGGGGCATTCTTTAATAAAACAATGAAAATAATGGTAGTTCCTGAGATCAGCGCTTTCAAAAAACCCCTTCATGTTTATTATTACAAGCTTTATATTAACTTGCAATGTTAGTATGTAAGTTGTCGCCATATTTCGACTACTTGTTGGTATTCGATTGTTAGTACAGAATAATAATATAATGTTATAAATAGTGTAAATTAAGTAAAACGGAATTTAATTTTTTTTTTACTTATTTCATGAACTTCCATGATGGTATGATGAAAATGCCGAGATGTTCAGCGGCCATGTGGTATGCAATAAAGTATCTTACGAAGTGTAAACTGTTGTGACTTCAACCACACCACCTCATGTAACATGTGAAAGTCTACAAACAATCAAACTCACAATAAATCCATACGTTGTATACGAAAACTTCCTTACATAACGTCTCAGACAACCCTAATATCAACCCTCACTCTGCCGCAGGTAAAGTCGCGGTGACTTTCCGACACATTCAATAAATATATCACCGAGCGGGTAACGTATCAATCATGCAGGCTTCCAGGCCTCTAGGCCTCTTGAAAAGGGACAATTAAATATTCACAATAAACGAAACTTGCTAGTTCCCATATTATGTTCAGTCTCTTGTTAGACCCAAGTTTCGGAAAGGTATACCTATAACTTCTAGTTTCATAACTTTGATCGTGATTTGGGATTCCCAATAGATACATAGTTTCCATGGCACGAAACAATTAAGTTATCCGAGTTACGTCGAGGGTCTACTAGAACTTAGGAGTTGTACAAATAATAGTGATTCGTATACAATCATAGGTCCCTCATATCTCTTAGACAACAGAACCACGTATACAAAAGCTTATAGGTGTGAGGCAAGATGACAATGATGAATGAATCAAGATGAAAATGAGCAAGTGACACGCAGATCCCTGCTAAATTCGGACTTAAACATGCTGTTTGAAGTTTTTGACCACAGTAATAAAGTGACAACCTCTGCCTGTACTCTCCAACTTCAAACCAAAATAATTACTGCCGTTGGTAAGTATATCAAAGGTTCTGCGAGTTCTTTCGCAAGAGTTCCGTACGAGGCTCACAGAAGTACTTCTATTCATCCTCCTCTCCTCATTAGGCCGCGATCGACTATTTCCTGGGCCTCCAATCCCCGGATATCTTGTTTCCGTGACCCGACCGACCGGAAATAGTTTTTTTTTTCTTTCCCACGGAACTTAACCTTTTCGTGCGCATTCGAAATTCACACTTCGTGACTGTTGGCTCTCTTGGCTTTTTGTGGGTCGTTTGTGATTTTTTACGGGTTAGACGGCTATAGGAAGGTTTGGGCATGACTGATCGGGTGGTTCTAAATTGTTGGAGGCGTCTCGGAGCACGTTTTTGTCTCATCTATTATGAACGTATGCAAACGAGATATGGATGAGAATGCTTTTGAAAACCGTTACAACCATATGTTTGCCAAAGTAACTAAGTATACTTTATTGCGATAAATGTGAACAGTGCGTTGCCGATCTGTTTATCTCATGCCGACATGTTTGTTTGTTTTTAGGGTTCCGAGTTTAAAAGGAAAAACAAAACCTTTGTAAAATAAAGTACTTTATATCCGTCTTTCACAGACGCTTTTCTCGATAGCTATGCAACTCAGGTATTTGAATGTTGTCCTAATTATTAGGTCTCGTTGACGCGCACAGAAATGAATGTTCAAAAACCATTTTTTTTAAACTTTCTCTTATGAGTTATGACACACCTTTATATGTTATGAAATTATCTCCCCCGCCCCCCTTATCACTAGGAGATAAAGAGTGCGGGGTATTTTCTATATAAGTCATTAAAC
Organism: Phlogophora meticulosa; assembly: GCA_905147745.2. Taxonomy (NCBI): domain Eukaryota; kingdom Metazoa; phylum Arthropoda; class Insecta; order Lepidoptera; family Noctuidae; genus Phlogophora; species Phlogophora meticulosa. Next base: position 13,357,521 of record LR990524.1, read on the forward strand.
ATAAAATATAATATATCTACTAACGAGAGGCTTTTAAAGTTTTAACTTACGGATACCTCGCCAAGGGCCCCAACAACCCCAGACCGATTCCAGGCACCCCCATCAAAGGGGTGAAGAGAAGACTACGAGAGCTAGCTTACTCCAGACCAGCGACCGTTCCATAGGCCTGAGTATAGTTTGGTTTGGAAGCCCGACTCACTATTGGCCTATTTTATATATGCGTTTCCATTTTCATAACGACCAATATCACTTCGATAACACGTCTCAAAGAGAATCAGTGAGAGTAGGGGAGCTCATTCTACCGGCACTATTAGCAATTCGTTCTCTATTGACACTAACGAATAGTGTCAATAATGCTAACTGTAATACTGACATAGTTGTCTAGTTTCACAAAATAAACGAAGAGCAAAAACGTGCACGAAAGTATCAATTAGCATGACAATGTAAATTGGCACTAAATTACGATAATATAATATTATGGTTATTTTTTGCCGCAATAACCAACATTTAGCGCTCTATAAAAGAGACAATGATGTAATTGTAACTGTTTGATAATTGCGTAATTTATTTACAGAATGCGGAATTTGCCTAGAACTGTGCCCTTATTCATGATGTCGCTGTCCATTGTACTAAGTAATACCATAAACAATTACAAACATCAATGTCTCTCATGAAAGAAATATACAACGTGTTTTTTTGATATCCCATAGCTCTAGGGTTATATTCTACTAGCTTTTTTCCGCGGCTTCGCTCGCGTTAGGAAGTGGGGGGTTGGAGAGACAAAAAATAGCCTATGTCACTCTCCATCCCATCATCTATCTCTACTTAAAAAATCTCGCCAATTCGTCGCTCCGTTTTGCCGTGAAAGACGGACAAACAGACACACACTTTCCCATTTATAATATTAGTATGGATAAGTTAAAATTATACAAAAAGTCCTGGAATATGTGGTCCGAGAATGCATAGTTTCGAAGATATCATGCATGTGTGACTCTCGATGTGTGTAGGTATCTAAGTTTCATTGATAAATATAATTCATTCAATTTCATTCAAACCAATCATTCATATTTAAACCTAAGCACCTACTCGTATATACGACGTTGTCATTCAAGTAAGGGTGATTTACATTAATAACCGTGACTTTGTCGAATTATAATGTATCAAAAATGCAAAGTAAAAATATGATAATTGATCAAAAATCCATATGCCAGTCGAGTCTTTGAAATGGTCTCAGTGATCATTCACACCCTAGAGTTATGGGATAAAAAAACGCCTAGTACAAATGGTGTACGTGTACATTATCACCTCAAACAACAATTTGAAATAAAATCATTCATCCAAAAACCATACCCTTTAAATCCACGTACATTGTGGAAATGGTGTGCAAATAAGATTAAAGAACAGTGGAGTGTGCAAAGGGAGTTGGTTCCAACGCCATTATGCTGGAAATGCGAAATCCGGTCACGTTTCCCGGCCATTTCTTACCATATTTCAAACGATGTGCACCAATAAAACTAGGAGTTGCCGTCGGTCTAATGCTTGTGTGCCAAGTTATGAGGGAACAGCGGGGTGCAGCTGTAAAAATGATGGACGTAGTTTTATGGTCCCTTAAAACTGTTGGGTTTTGTGTTCGTGTAAAAAGGTTTTAAGGAATAAATAATTTTATTTCGGGCGACAAGTTTCCTAGCTGGAAACATACTTTTAAACTGACCTACTTTACTTTTTTCTACCTTCTCCGCTGTTATTTTCTTATTAATTTCGCTGAGGGATCCAACACAGTTGAATCGTGTCTCCGGGATTCGCTTCATTTCCTCGACGCTTTTCTGGTGGTCACCACTGTTGATTCTGGTTTTCAGGAGTTGCAGTGGTTTGGGAATAGTGTCGTGGACTTAACCTACTTCATTGCAGTCTTAAACAAGTAAGGGATGTTTGAATGTTATCCTTAGTTATATTTTTATTTTTTTCTGATCATCACACACATACACTTAAGGTTTACTAATTTATAACACTATACCTTTCTATTAATTCCACTATTCCCATCATACTATACAACTGATTTAGGTAGGACTGTGACATCTCACAACCTCAGGTCCAGTTGAAAAGCAGCGTCAGAAACTAGTGGCCTCGCATTTTTGCCGAACTGGACCCATTTGGCGCGGACGTAGGGCACATAATATTTTTTTTTCTTGTGTTGTATAATAATAATAATAGTGCTGGACAATCCACACAGCATCATCTAGCCCAAAGCTAAGCAGAGCTTGTGTTATGTGTACTAGATGACTGATTATACTTAAGTAATACAATACATTACATATTTAGATAGATTTCTTTTTTTTTCATAGCAAATACTCTGAGCACCCGGAACAAATGTTTGTACATCGTACAAACATTTGTACAAAGGCGGGAGTCGAACCCGCAACCTCCTGCGTCGTCAGATCGTTTGTTTGGCAATGTGTCGTTGTGTGCTTGAGCCTGTGCAGAATGTTCTTTCTTTCTTCTTAGTTTACTACACCAACGAGTAGACAGACAAGGGTAGTTAATTTGTATCGAAGGTTGACGAAACCGCTTTTTCTTGTATCCTTAGACGTGGATATTAAAATGCGGTGCCTGTGTAAAGGCTAACAGTGTTGGCTTCAGTGCATCCTCTTGAACACGTCTCCTACTAAGGCCTGACGATTGGATACTGACAACTTTTCACATAATCCACTTAATCATAATTATCGACTGTAAAAGATGTGAAGGTCGAAGTTGTTAGAAAATAGAATGGCAATGACATCACAGGGTCAAGAGTCCAGTTCTTGAATATTGACAATGAATTACTTAAATTATTTTTTACTGTCCAAGGGTTCTTTATATGATTCCGTATTATTTATATGATTCCGTATTATTTAATTTCACATTTTTGTATATGTAAGAGAAAGAAATTACTGAATTGTCTTTATCATTACCACAGAATAAATAATAATCCTAACTCTAATACACTAATCAAATAATTATAATTGGAGTTCCTGTTTGTAATGCCGAATAACATAATTTTACTTAATCGTAAGTAGTAGTAGAAAAAAAACTTATTTTTTGTCTGCGTGTTTGGTCCAGCTAATCTCCGAAACAGCTGGACCGTACTTGACTAGAATGTCACTGATATATAGCTGATGTAATATGAAGTATTTTAGGTATATTTAAACTCATAAAACTGTGCGCAAAATCTGATATAAATAGGTAAGTTTACATACAATTTCATTAAAAAACAACAGGCCAGTTTGGAGGATCCTCCTATTTCAAAGGGTTTCACATATTGTTGTTTTCCATTATCCACGCGAACGAAGTCACGGGCACAGCTAGTATGTATCAAACATAGTCCTCCACTGGTGGTACCAGCAAACCCCACTATTGGATATTTTTTATATAATTTCATTATTTAAGTAGAGTATTTTCGTAGTTTTCAAAACAGTATGAAAGATATTGGACAGTGATTCGATAGATTCACATAAATACTTATTCATTTCGAAATTCACTGCCGGACTGTTTGCCGTGAAAGTAATGTTGAATAACTTTCCAAAAATGGTCGGCAGAAATTTTGTTTCTCACTTTCACAATGCTAGGCTTGATTAGTAGTGTTCGAGCGAAACAATTTTTTTCAGTCGAGACCGAACGACGCCGAATTTTCGTTTCCGTCCTAGTTTCTGCCGAAACCGGAACTTTTTCACCATTTTCATAAAGTTTGTCTATGAAACTGTTCCCTATTTTTGAGCTTAAAGGAACAGTCACGCTTGGCTGACGTCGCAACTGCAACGACGATAACAATACCCGAATTAAGCCGAAGTTCCATATCGGGGTGAAACTGAAACCAAATCTTTATTTCATTACTATTGATCAGAGGCGGAACAGTGTTCCATCTCTAATAAACCGATTCCCAATAGAAAAGGAAAAACATTTATTTTTAAAAAATATGATAACAATGACGGAAGTAAAAAAGATACGAAGGTATTATGTGTCATACAGCTGCGCCAAATAAGTCCAATTCAGAAAAAATGCCAGACATCTAGTATCTGACGCTAGTTTTCAACTGGACCTGAAGTTGTTGGATATCACGGACGTAAATCTAGAGTAGATTAGCCAATGGACAATTACTCTCTAGCTACAAAGCCGAAATTAGAGAATAACTTCAAACAAAATGGCAGCTAAATGTCTAAAGACAGATCTTTGCGCTGACCAGGATACAGAAGATAACAAAAACCTGATCCGTAGACTTTTCAGAGAATTACATCCAATAGCCGTGACTAGCAATTCGCGTGTTGTAATTTATACGCTCAGATAAAAGAAAGTGTAAGTTAATATTAATGAATTCAATACATTTACATACAACAACGTCATGTAAGTAATTATTGGTGAGTAATCCGTGTAAAAATGACTGTCATGGCTGTTCCTAAGCAGCTTTTATACAGTCATTGATTCATAGACTGCCTAGTTCATCTATTGGTCAGCATGAGGTCTTAAGTACTAGTACTTACGGGTGAAGACGAGAAGTTGTAGGCACGCCATAGCACCAATTTCAAGTCTTTCATGGTGCGCGTTCCGACTCACAATGGTGAGTCGGAACGCGCACCATGAAAGATGATGAAATGATGACCTTCCTCAAGGAAGAGTTTTGGCCGAAAGGTGTGCTGTTTTCGCGGCCAGCTACGCGACACCTCGCAGCGTAACACGACACCGGCTCTTCGTGTGCAGTAGTTTTATTATGGTTATAAATATGTATACTTAGGTTAAGGTATTTATCTATGGGTCTTTTGTTACCTGATAATAAATGATTTGATTTGATTAAGTTTGATTCACAGGTCGGGCAAAGTGTTATTGGGTTTGTCTATCTGGATTTTTAAGAAGCTGTCCGTAGTCTGGCTTTGTGCTTGATCGATAGCATTCGGGTCGCCCCCTATAAAATAGAACTGGAGAAATGTGGGTGTACTATGTGTACATCAACTCTATGGGGAATATAGGTGTGATGTTATATTTCATTGTGGACTAAACAGTGGAGTAAAATTACTCCAAATTTTAACCGCGAAAATAGTATGATTTATTAAACTTAAACTGACTTTACTCTTGGTGTAACTTTACTCCACGTCTATTATTAAGAGTACAATTGATGTTTATGATCGTTTTTTTTTTTTTACTTGTTTGGTTTTGCAAGTGCAGGTTAAAGGTTTCCATGTCCAGGGTTATTTGGGTCTAACTTAGATCAGGAAATGTGTTAATTAGTCTATAAGGTGACAGTAGGATTGAATGCACAGAAAAAAGCTAGTCGTACGTCGTACAGTACACCGCGTAGCAGTGGTAACACTATGCCCTTGGCCTGGCCTACCCTAGTACAGAGTTTTAATACAATACGAGTCCAGCTTATAGTGTTTTCGACATTCCATTAACGACGCATTACTCCCAAGCAATTATATATTACGTAACCCACTATCTCTCGAACCATTGCCCTTAATCCAATATTAAAGTGCACACCGTTAAAATAATACCTTTCATTCATCACGTAGATGCGTGAAAAGAATTAGGTTAAGTTGTAATATTATTACGCGCAATCGTAAATATAATGGTGAGTCGTAGCCGACCGACAGAATTTAACGCCCATTCGTTACCGACCGACGTCACAAGGTTATTTTCTTTAGAAGGAAGTGTTTTAGACACGCCACCAACACCCCGATTCATTGGCTAATTGAATATCCTACCATTTAACCGACTTCCGAAAATCGTGTACGAGGTTCTCTATCCGACACGTGTACTTGTTTTTTTTTGTAATAGCTGCACGGGTCTATCTTTAAAGTAAAGCAACGCTTGCCGATGTTGAGGATGGGTGACCGTCCTACATCCTGAGATCCTGCCGTGGATCAGTCATTCGTAGATATTTGACATTTGTTACGGGGAGTCAGAAGCCCGAAAGTCTGACAACCAGTCTTACCAATAGGTACGGTGTTACCCAGCAACTTGGTTGTGGAGGTCTGATAGGCAGTCGCTTCATGTGAAATAGACTGGAAGCGGACTGTAACATAGTTGGGAAAAGGCTAGGCAGATGTCTTTTTTTATGAAAGACCCTCTTCTCTCTTACATAGCGCTGATGTTAATTTTTAGCGGATGAGCAACTAGATTATCGGATACGATTCTTCTGTCGCCGACAAAACCCACGTTTGGTATTCGCATCATGCTTTGTGCTAGTCTTCTATCCTCTACATAATATCACGCCCATACTCCCGTAAGGGCTTACCCTTACGGCAGAGGAATACCTAAATATACTATACATCCAGAAGAACATTTTCCAATGTTTTAGAGGGCAAGCCTATTGCCGTCAACCGGATTAAGAAACGAACCAAGGACCTCGTTTTTAGAAGCACTTACGGCCACTAGACTGAGGAGGTAGTCAAAGTACTGTTCTTTTAATAGAAAACTTCAGGGAAGATAATTTCTATGTTTACGTCATTATTTCCGACATCCTATAAATAGAAAACTTCGCCCACATTTTACAATCTTTGCCTACATTTTCGCAAGTTTATTTTTGCCTAAAAACATGTAGCCTCACGGAAGCCATGTAATTGCGTCTACACTGATAGTAATTAGAGGGATCCTTGGCCTACTTGCCGTGGGCGAAACGCTGACGACCACCGCCATGTGACGTCACGACCCACTGGGGTAGGGGGAGGGCGGCGGAGCGGAAAGGAAATTTGTTTTATCACAGGAGCATGCGTAGGACCGTAAGTGTTTGTTTTTTTTTGGTACGGTAGCTGTAAAGGTAGTTCAATATTTGGATTATGTCAATAGCTGAGAGCGAATTTCATCAATGAAACAGAACGCGTACTGAACAGCTCATGTAAATCGTGTTCAAAACTTTTACCGTCATCATTGTTGTGGTATATTAACGCTGACAGCTCTTGAACTCAGTTGAGATATGCTGGTCGCGGCAGTGTCATTGATGACATTTGCTCTTAGTAAACTTTCATTGCTCGAGTGCTCGAATATATGTTTTTCGCCATAGATGAAAAGGCAATGACAGATGAAGTCGTGAATGATTTTCTAACCTCTACCCCCTCACGGATTAATAAAGAGGTAACCAGTTGATAACGTTGTCCTTGCAGAGATGATCAATGTAATTTTGGAAGTGATTGCTGATTGGTTAAATGCATCAGTAACTTAGGGTATTACCAAAAGATGATAGTATGAAATTTTATTGGGCTTTTCCATCTGAAATTTCTCTGTAACAGCCCGGAGTCTAGATTTGTGCCCGGTTGATGTCAATAGGCTCGCCCCAATTACATCGGTTTAAAACATAATTGCCGTAATGTACGTGCACTATAGGTAACCTCTGCTGCACCCTTCGGTTACTGGTTATGATAGATTGACTGGCATACATTGTTGCCTTGTCATCCAACAAGTGGATCTTTTCCTTACTAAAACGCCTGTGTTTCCTTCTTACTTTAACAGATTATTTCTAGACAAAACCACATTAATACCTGCGACAGTACTTGCGTCAATAGTTTAAAAAAATGCTAAACCACTAAACAAATACAAAGAGAAACAAATTATACTAACACAGCATACACACTTCCTCACTAGTGGCGAAGCAATTAGTGGTCCACAAACAAATTGCCGACAATTCAGCACTGCGACTGAGCTATATTTAATTACCTCTGTAAATATGCACAAATTAGGTCAGTCTACCAGTCTGGTTGGCTGAAGATGGTTTCCTAGCTTCATTTTGATTTTGATAGAGAACGGCGTTCTCCGCGTGGTATGATAATTGTTTTTCTCATATCCCGCGGAGTAAAGTTATGCCGAACTTATGTGTCGGAAAATGTATGGTAATTCGGAAGTTTATATACTGTTTGTAACTTTACGTCGTGTTTATTAATAAAGGGGACAAAGTTGGTGCTCACACGAAAAAAGAAATGGGAGAGTATTTGAGTCAGCCTGGTAAAGTTTATTGATGGACTATCTTCACATGATTAGGTACTACAGTGAATACTCAAAGGTTTCTTTCTATGAACACCAACAAAATTCGACACAGAATTGAAGAATCGCTAGACATTTTACAGTATCTACTCCCAAAAGCATTTAGCAGTGGCGAGGCGTCAATTTTCGTATGAGGGAAGCTGATGAATAAAGTAGGGTTATTTTTGTGTTGTAAAATAATAGAATTCACTGATTTAATTCTATATATTAACTCCATCCATCGTTTACAATAAAAAATCTTCTCCTAGACGGGCGACATATTATTTCATCTCCTAAACTATTCTCCTCTCTCTTGAGTGGATGAAACCAAAGAGAATCAATGTTCTACGAGCCTGTATAATAATAAGGCCTCTTATTTATATACAACCTCTACAGTACTTAGATATTAATAAACTTATCAAATTTTGTTATTTAAATGTTATAGATATGGTGTATTATGTTATAGATATGTATACCCATAGTGTAACTACGTGTGTCTAGCGTCGCACAGGTCCTTTAATTTGATATTTATTGTTCAGATTTATATTTCTTTTGTGTTTTTTATTACGTGTCCCTAATTTTTTTTCCTTCTTTCTTTCTTACCAATATTGTTTCCCACTAGAAGACACTATATTGACTATGCAGTAGAATTGCTTTGCCGAACCTCTGAAAAGTAGATGGTAGGATACGAGTTGTATGGACTCTTTGCAACTGCTGGTTAGTGTAGACACCTTGTATGCTGGTTATGTATGAGCCTATGTCCAAAGTCCAAATGGCTCCTGGTTGAATTGAATGTTGTAACATTTGAGTGAGGATTGGCCATGTTGAAAAGTTTTTAACGTGCTTGCATTTTTAGCGGGTAAATTATACTGAACCGTGTTTTTGTCATTATTTCAAGTCCCAAATTGCCCATTTACTCTAACTTTAATTAAGAACACCTAGTCCAATAATTATCCACTTGGTTTTTCCTCCAGACTTGTCTTACGATAACATTTTTACTTTTCATAAGTGTGAAATAATTATAGGCAACGAGTATTATATTTTCAGTTTTGCGAAAACGACTTCTTATTTAGAAAAAGCTGTCAAGAGAAAAAGGTAACTGGTAATTGTCCATTTTCCGCGGAGTGTTTGTAAAAATATTTAACTTTACCGGCTTAATTCGCGAAAAATGTTAATTTAAATGCATGACACCTCATCCGCCTGCTGCTAAGAACTTCCCCTTAAGCGTAAAGGTGATTCATGGTGGAGTAAAAGATTTCTTACGTTTTCACACTACGTTTTTTTTTAAATACGTTCTATGGAAGTGTCAAATATTCAATCAATAGTATTTAATTGGTTCTTATCTGAGGTCTCAGCCTTCATTACATAACACCACGCCTATATTCCCCGAAGGGTTAGGCAGAGGTGTAAATATAGTACACCCACATGACTCCAATTAAGATGAGTTCCATGTAATAGGGAGTACCGAGTGAGCATATTGCCACCAACCGGGCACTAATCCAGACTCTGGGCTGCTACTGAGAAATTCCACGACGTACTCGTAAAACCCAAAAACACTTTGTCTGACCTGGAAGTCGACTACCACTAGACCAACGAGGCTGTCAGGTTTTACTTCTTGCTGTTATAAAATAGAATCGAAGATGAAAAGAGTTAATATTATCTACTCACCTCAAAATCGAACACAAGGTCCGTCCAAGGTCCTCAGCCTTATCTATACTTCTATACTAATATTATAAAGAGATAAAATTAGTTTGTAAGTTTGTATGTAGGGGTAATCTCAGAAATTAATGATCCAGTTTTGAAAATGTTTTCACTGTTAGAAAGCTAGATTATTCTTTAATGCTATAGTCTAATATTATTTTCAAAACTACGCTTGAAAGGGGGTTGAGGGGATGCTAAAGTTTGAAGGGAAAAGTACGAAATCTACGCGGACGAAGTGTTAGTCCCCTAATATTTGTCAGTTCCTAACAGAATATTAGTTGATAAATACGTATCGTGTGCTGAAGTGTTCTCGCGATTTATTGTCTCTGGTTGTAATTAAACTGGCATTGGCACCACGCCAGGGTCGTTAGTTATTGCATTTTACTATATTCTAGGCCTATAAATAGTTTTACTACTAAACGCTAAATTCACGAGCTTTGTAATTGTATAGAGGCCACAGCACATGAAGTTACCCCAATCTGTCAAATTTCTTTGATTGGTTTTCAACTTTATTACAAAACGATAAGGTTTGTGTTAAATTGCAAAAACTTGGCCGTTTGGGATAGGTTGATGTGCTGATGATTAGTACTTGTTGTGACTATTTCAATTCATAATAATGTACTTTCAAGTTTATCTTAGACATCACTGGCCGCCTTTTGGCCTAGTGGTCCCAAGTACATTTACTGAGTCCTGACTTCGATTCCCAGGTCGGGCAAAGTGTTATTGTAAAAATGTGTTTCCAATAGGAATTTTCTCATTGACAGCCCGGAGATCTAGATTTGTGACCGGCTGATGGCAATAGGGTCGCCCCCTATTACATGGAACTTAAACATAACTTGTGAAATGTGGGTGGTTAATGTAGTTGCAGTTTTATCACATAAAAAACATATTTTCTAAATAAATGAAAAAAGAAAACGATTTCTTACAACCTTTCTGCGTTTGCTACCCCAATTCTTGAAGAAAGCTATAGGCTATTTTACATCATCGTACGACCCTCAGAGAATCCTCCGTGCCTCGGAAAGCCCGTTAAGCCGTTGGTCCCGGCTGTCATTTGTAGATCTTTGACAGTCGTTACGGGTAGTCAGAAGCCCGAAAGTCTGACAACCAGTCTTACCAAGGGGTATTGTGTTGCCCAGTAACTGGGTTGTGGAGGTCAGATAGGCAGTCGCTCCATGTAAAATACTGGTATTCAGCTGCATCCCGTTAGACTGGAAGCCGACCCCAACATAGTTGGGAAAAGGCTAGGTTAAGGTAGGTAAAGTTAGTGTTTGGTATTTTAAATATACTGGATACCAATACCATTACAATATGTACTCTATTTCTTAACTCTAAAAACATTCATTTAATGCATTTAAGACTCAGCACAACATTTGATTGAAAATAGCAGCTTTCGTCAACACTGAATGCATTGGATGGATGTGGGTATTATAATTAAGTTGTCATTATTGGTGTATTGACGAATTAAACTTAGTCATCATCCTCCTGCCCTTATCCCAATTTATTTGGGGTCGGCGCAGCATGTTTTCTTCTTCCATACATCTCTATTTGCCGTCATCTCAAGGGTCACCTCTTTTCTTGCCATATCATCTTTCACACAATCCATCCATCTTTTCTTTGGTCTTCCTCTGCTCATGTAACCCTGCACATTCATACTCAAAACTTTCCTCACAACATGGTCCTCATTCCTTCGCATCACATGCCCATACCATGACAACCGATTTCCACACAACTTCTCGGTCACAGGCGCCACTTTCAGACTTCCTCTTACATACTCATTTCTTATTCTATCCATTCGCGTAACACCACACATCCCCCTCAGCATTCTCATCTCAGCTGTATGTAAGTGCCTTTCATTCATGCCTTTTGCGGCCCTTCATTCTGATCCATACAAGACAGCAGGTCTTACCATAGTTTTGTAAATCTTCCCCTTAAGTCTTAAGTCTAAGTCTAAGTTCCCCTTAAGTCTAAACTTAGTCTAAGATAATAATGGTCTCAAGTAAGTGACTTTTTTGTGTCTTTACCTTAATTAATTTACTTTCGAAGTTAAATCATACCTTTTAATTTCAACCAATACTTGTTTTAAATTCAGTTTACAATTTGAAAACGACATTAATAATGCATTTAAAACTTTTGCAATTATTTTTACATAGAACTTTCATGTTCGCAACGGCGCCCTAGAATTTTAATTGCTTTGTAAACAATAAATAGAGTTGCATGCTAATGCAAACTTTTTCACAATATTTTCATGCTATGTGTTCGTAATAGTTTTTTTTTGTTTGTTTCAGGTAACACTTCATGCAATATGGAGGAGGCTTCAGGAATTATACAGTCGCCAACTCTATAATAGAGCTTGCAGATAAAAGTACGGCTCTAGCCTGGGTTTTTATCAGATTTTTCAATGTTAGGCTGTCTTAGTCTCTGCGAATAGTTCTTGCTTCCAATCATGATTCCTCATGACAACGAACCTATACCTCTATCCATCCCTTAAGTTATAACAGGCGTGACGTTAATTCATATAGGTAATTAAGTCCGTCTGGGGTCTCATTATAGGATTTATTAACATATTAAATCGCTGTACCGTCACTAGTGGTGTTATTTACCCTTCTTGTTGGGGTCTTTGGGTACGAACGGACGTACGGTGCGCCCTAAGGGCATGGACCCACGAATCTATTGGTAACAACATTATGGACAATATAGTTATTATTTAATAGTTACAACCTTTAAAATGATAAAGTTCTCAACAGTATAAAGTATTTAAGTTTTCAATTGAACACGATGATTGATGAATATGCTGGACGTGTTTCAAATATGGGCCGCGCCTAGGAAGTAAAACCCGTCTTAATAATTACCTATGCGAGCTCATGCCTTATTCGTATAAACTATAAAATTTGATTAGCATTAGGTGTATGTGTCCCAAGACTCAAAGTCAAAGCGAAATCATTTATTTCAATTTGAACATTTAAAAGGCACTTTTCAACGTGAAAATTACAATTAAAATAAAATACCAAAATGATTTTAGTTACCCCTTCCAAAAGGTAGTTTCGTGTGGACGAGAATGGGCAAGAAACTCAACATTAAGTCTAGCTACATAGCATCATTGCATTGAGGAACTCGTGGCTAAATAAAAACAGCCGCACAGGTTGATCGAAGGTTAAGCAACGCTTGCCGAGGTCAGTCTGTGGATGGGTGACCTTTCGTAACATATCGAGACTCCTCCGTGCCTCGGAAAGCACGTTAAGCCGTGGGTCCCGACTGTCATTTGTAGATCTTTGACAGTCGTTACGGGTAGTCAGAAGCCCGAAAGTCTGACTACTAGTCCTACTAAGAGGAATCGTGTTGCCCAGTAACTCGGTTGTGGAGGTCAGAATAGCAGTCGCTTCATGTAAATGACTGGTACTCATCTGCATCCAGTTAGACTGGAAGCTGACCCCAACATAGTTGAGAAAAGGCTAGGCAAATGGTGACATAGCATCATTGCATCTTTTACATGTATTCTATAGTTGTTACGTTCAAACGGTTAAAACAACGTAGACTCTGCCACAGCAGGACATTAATTACCTCTCTTTGTTTAAATCAAAAAGAAAGAAGAAGAAGAAAAATATAAGTATAATTTAGACATGCACAGGTGTGCGTGGCCTAAATGGTAGCATAGTGCAAAAATATAAATACCGCATCGTTGGCATTCTGTTAGGGCCCGCTGTGATCTACTAGGACTATCAAGCTTACAAGGGGAAATAATAAAACAAAGAAAAAATAAAATGCTTAGAATATGTGTCTAAATCTTAACTATAATAATATAAAGAGGGAAGATGTGTTTGTATATAATGGATAAACTCAAAACTACTTAACCGATTTACAAAATCCTTTCACCTTTCGCTACATTATCAGCGAGTAACTCAAGATGTATATTTTTTAAATTTCTTATTAAGTCCCCACATAAAAGTTCGGCTAAGCAGTAGATATCCCTGAAGGATAAACTGCGAGATGCCCATTCCAAATAAAAAACTATATTTTAGTATCATAACGACGACGAAGTGGTAGTAAATAATAACTAAAACAGCCATTATACCTGGCTCGCCATCTTTCGTACCTATGTATCCCAACTGTCTTCCATCAAAACAAATACTATATTTTGAAGAAAGTTCGTCTTTTGGAAGCTTAGACCACAAACTTCCACCAAGACGTAATTCTAAGTTAAATTATGTGACAGACTTCGTTGACCTATTTTTATAAGCTCTCTTTCACAACTTCCCTGATGAATTGGCAATCAGTCAATCAAAGTTGGGGACAGACGCTGTTCTGAATACCAAAAGGTTTTCAAACCTCTAAAGATTGTAAGGATATTAGGAAAAATAATAAATTCATCATCCTTAACATCACGCCTGTTTTCCCTAAAAGGTTAGGCAGAGGTCTACCTATAGTACACTATTGATACCATGGGACTAATGACTGATAGGGGGCATGCCTACTGCCGACAACTGGGTACAAATCCAGACTCCAGGTCCAATTCCTAGTTAAAAACTCAACAATTCTCGGCCCGGGAATTATACTCAAGACCTTGAGCTCAACAGTAGCGCTTGCTACCACTAGACCAATAACAGTCAAATTTCAAGCAAAATAAGTAAAAGTTTAAAGCTTGGCATTTTGTGATAACACATTATGGGCCTAGAGCTTCTGAAATTCATGCATAGAAACATTTTGTTTGTAGATTTTGTCTATCCCTCGAGAACAGGTACTTTTTTTTCTGAATGAAAGGCACCCTATATCCTTTTATGTACCAGTGAAAACGAGTATGCATAATCTCATGATGATCGGTTGAGTAGTTAGGCGACGAACCATAAACTCACATTCGCTTATTTAAATTAAGTATTAGTATTAGGAAGTAAGAAAGAAAGAAAAAACATTTATTTGGGACACGCACAGATAATAAAAAACACAAAAGATACTGAAAGGATTTGGATGAAATGTGTATTGAAGGTAGGTCATACCACGTACTACACACATACACATACAATAACACATGGGCTACTTTTTATCCCGAAAAATTAAGTATTTCCGTGAGTTGGCAACGGCATCTCATGTCGAACTTTTTAACCTCCGGTAACTCCGTGGTACGCAGCCAGTTTCCCATAAGTATCAAGAAATCATCACAATAGTACAGACTTGAATTATGTATCACGTTTCACAGTAATTATTATTAATTTACGACCACAACTGTGAAATGGCTATTAATTATTATAACAACAGCTATTATTATCCTTGTTGACATTTAAATATATTAAATCGAAATACCTATTTTATGAGTGAGTTGTGATTTGTAGTACCTGCGTGCTGTGATGAAGATAAATAATTACAATTAAGTAATATTATAAACTAGTGAGTGAATAGTTAACAGGCTTGACTTAATTACTGTTGGTTATTATACTTTTCGTGCATTGATATTTAACCAAAGAGATTATATACCTAATATAGCAAAATTTCACAACTGTCAAGTTTGACATGCAAACACTTTTTTTGACCACAACCTTTGGCAATCAACCGTCAGGTACTTATAATACATATCGAAGATAATTATGTATTGTATCGAACTAGGTAATTACTAGGTAAATTATGAAATACTTACAAACATAAACAGCGTTTTGTTAGTACGATATTTGCAATACCACAACGTGAAAGTCGATATTTTTACTGGTAAAAAAATTTTCATTTAGCACACAAAGCGAAATTACATGACCTTATGACTCGAAACATATAAACTAGACTGAAAGATGATCCACAAATGATAAATGATATTGTATTTCTGTAAATAGGTTTTCTACAAACATTTTTACACGTCACCAAATATTTTTTTTTTTTTAAACTAAGTTGGTGTTTCTATCCGACTACTCTAAGAAAAAACACCGAAAGAAACTCGGAGATCACAGTCTCTTTCATAGTCCAGACATTATCTCGGTCAGATCATGTGAGGACCATGCAGATTAGTGTCTGAGATGGTCTTTCTTTGTTGTTACAAGTTTGTTAAAGCAAGAAGATTACGATAGAATAGTTTGCATTGGATATGCTAGACTCTACCGTAACGTCTTTGGATATGTCAACCGATAATTGTGAACACCGTAAGACTGTAATAAATACCGCGCGATTATAATGTCTCTCACTTATAAATTTCATTTAATTTACAATAATACGCATCAAAATTAGATTCGATTCGTATCGACACGTGTTCTATCAGAATATGTATCTCATGCCAGTAAGGTGGATTACGGGGTTGACTATGCAGTCCCTTAGAAGACACTATATGACAACTGATTACTACCATCTCCAACATTTTGTAGTCTTTTCCTATACTCATAATGAATACTAGGGAGGTCCAGTAACATGACTGACTAGTTCATAACTTGATTTCGCCAATTTTATTAAAACCATGAATACAAGTCAGTTCTTTTCATTCCCTTCTGTTTTTTTTATATTGACGCAAAAAGTTTCATTGTAACAGCAAAAATCACGTACAATCAAATGGAGTGATTGTATGAAAAGTTAACACGGATCCAGGTTTATAGTGCAAACAAGGATGAAAGCAATTTGTTAGATTGCTTGCAAGCACTATCGGGATTAATAGGTATCCCACTTTTAGCTTAAATTACTGAGTTTTCGTAGATTTAAGCTCGCATCATCAACGTCCATGTTAGACTTGTCGCAATATGCTGGGGTCGTCTTCCAATCTAACCAGATGCAGCTGAATCCTAATTTTTTA
Organism: Phlogophora meticulosa; assembly: GCA_905147745.2. NCBI lineage: Eukaryota > Metazoa > Arthropoda > Insecta > Lepidoptera > Noctuidae > Phlogophora > Phlogophora meticulosa. The sequence goes on from LR990524.1 coordinate 13,373,950, forward strand.
CATGAATCAACTGAGTTGTGTAGGTCAGGTAGACAGTTGGTAAGACTGGATTGCCAGATTCTCAGGTTTCAGTTAAACCTTAACGACTGTCAAATATGTACAAATGACAGCCGGGATCAACGGCTTGATCACCCATTCACAAACTTTTTTCTTCGTTCTTATTCATCTTTAGTCGCATGTTGCGGGAAACAGAGGTGTGTAAGGGTGAGAATTTTGTATCTGTCTTAATTCGCCGTCTCAACCCTCCACCAAACCGTTGTTTCGTCGCCGGCATCGTCATCTCATCCACTACTGGACAATACGAGACAAGCATCTTCCACGCAACTCCAGCCTTATATCATTACCATAGAATAATTCATGCTTTAATAGCTCCTTAAGTAGCTTTGCTATTAATTTTTTAACCTCTTGTAACTTGCCCTACCTTCTATAAAATACCCCTTTCCATTTGGTCCAACAAAGTTTGCCAACATATTTTTCTCATTCAGCAACTCCATTAATGATTCAGTACTTTATTCATGGCACAGACTCTTTTCTGGTTAATAGACTAACCAAATAACTCCAGTATTTTTTTAAATTCTCTAAACACTCTAAGCACTCCAGGAGGATAAAGCTAATCTCAGGGTAACTGGTGCAATTTTGTGTGATCTTTCAGTTCAAAATAATTTATATTCACGATTCGGCATTTGTTTGTTTAGATTTCGCCAAATCCGTAGAAAAGTAATATAGCTACTGGTTTGCATATTTTACAATTTCCACGAAAACTCGTAAAAAACCCATCCGAAAAGTTTCGCCTATCAAGTCGGGGCGGTTTCATGAAACAGTATATTTAAACCGCGGTGACGGGCTGGGTTCATTATAATTTCAGGGGGAGGGGCTCAGTGTCCAGGGTAAGAAGTGGGTCGCAACGGGACAAAGTTAAAACTTATCGATTTTTCTAGAAGAATGATGACAGAGGATGCTACTCATAGTTAGTTTTAATGACTTTTGTGGAAGGATGGGAATGTTATCAATCTATTGTTCTGGCTTTGGTTACTTTTGTTAGGCTAGCAACCATTTTTTTCACTGAATTTGACATAGGTACTTTATTTCATACGAATGCTCTTACTATGACCAACCCTTTTACTTGTGTTATTAAGATAAATTCCTCTAAAATAGTCCAAAACTACTCTTCACAACCCACAAGAGGCTATCCCATAGCAAACTACCGGCAATTTGCGCTCTATCCTCCTAAGTGCCATATACACATTATACACCATACTTAGGGTCACTCAAGGTCCCGTAAGTCTGAAACAGAGATTATACGTCCATTAACCATTTGTAACCATGTCGTTTTATGGAAACAAGAGTTACCGCCGTGTGAACTGGACATGTGTTCCTATTGATCGCTCAGTTAACCTAGTTGCGGTAATGCGGCTGATAAATATACAAAAAAAATCTGGGGAAAATTGCAAAAAAAAGTTGTCTGTCTAATCATTCGCTGTTTCAATCCAGATTGTGACATTAGAATCATTTTGTGTCCAATATCCAAAGCCTTATTTATTGTAAAGAGGCTACTTGACCGACGCGGTTTTGTTTGTGGTTAGTCAATAATTTTACCTTATTCAGTTACAGCACCAAAATCAACAGTTGAATTAATTCAAACGTTAATAGATTTTGCGGTAACACAAGTCGACCAGGAAAATACAATACGGTGCTAATTAGGTAGGTACCGTCTGTAATTAAATAAATATGTCGATACTAATATTCTTGCCTCGTGTCGCGTGGTGAACTTGACATATTGCTTTTATTGATCGCCAAGTCATAATTTATATAAGGGCCTTTGCAGACTTGCTACTTCTAGTTTCGGCGATAGGCGATTTTGCGATTTTATCAATGCTGCATTGCGTTGTGGCGGTTCAACGCGTATTTCGCTAGTAATAGCTAAATCGGGACATTCAACAATTGCTTTGACGGTGTGCACTACTTTGAAATGACTCATTTTCTATCAGTCGTCAGTGTCAGTCGTTATCGCACTTCTGAAAAACGTTTGGGGATTTTTTTGAAGAGTTTTTGAGAGTTCAGAAATGAATTATTGTCTCCAATTCACCCGTTAAAGGGAACGCACACGATCATTCATTCGTCTATTCGAAATTCTAGTCGTTAGGCTATATTTTTCCAATGCGTTAGTTATTAGAGTTAGTTCTAAGTAGATGAAAAACAGTAAAATTTGAAACCCTGAATTTTGGTCGAAAACGCATTCTAGATAGGGGTGACTTTGAACGGCAATTAAATAATTTGTGTTATCAAAGCAGCCCCATTTTCAATATCGATTTAATTAATCATTTTAATTTCTTTTTCCATGGAACTATTAATATTGTTTTATTAAAATATCGTTATTTAGTTATCATTTAAAGAGCCCTCAACCGTTTTATTTTTTCCGACTTTTTATTTAAAAACTTTAAAAGATACATGGGAATTAATATCAAAATTAATCAATCTAACCTCGTTTTACGGTACTGTATGGAAAAAAAACCAGCACAGATCCGACTCCAAATGCTTAGTTGAAATCGCACTAAATAACTGAATCCCGATGCCAAAAGTAGCATGTCTGCTCAAGGCTTTAACACGCCACAGAAAGGTGCCGTCAAGCCGTCGAGCCGACGACACGTCAATTAGCCACCGGCCATAACACAAAGATTCGTAGAAACATTCCCTTCCTTGTGTGAACTTGACACGTGTTTATTGATCGCCAAGTCATACGTATGACACGCTAGGTTAAGTCCTGCTGCGTTGTCCAGCCATATGACGTGTCAATTATGTATCGGAAATGGCTTTATGGAAACAGTGAAAGATTTTCTTTAAAAAAAAACTTTGCCCCACATTAGGAATTTGTCCTGTATCGTGGGTGCGTTTACAAACATTAAAACTCACATACACAAACAGCCAGACCCGAAACAACTATCTGTAGGCCATACAAATATTTGTTCCGTGCGGGAATCGAACCCACGACACGCAGCGCAGCAGTCAATCGCTCAGCCACTGCGCCAACCGTGTTGTCAAAGTTTGAAGGCTGAAAGGTGAAGCGAGTGTATTGATTGACTAGTAATATGTTAGGGACGCTTTCTTACAATTAGCTTCATGGTAGTTCATCGCTGATGATGTTTTTATCAAGGATAGATTATAATGAGATTGTGTTAATTGGACGTCAAGTTCTGCTTTCAAGCCCCAAGGAGAGCCTTTGGATCTTTATGTTCCAACAATATTTTATGTTGAAACGTGGGGTTCGAGGTTAGAATTGTGTTCAACCAATAAATCATAAAATACACGTTTCCTATCACTTGGTTATATCTCCCAAATATCATAATATAACTATTTTTGTGGCAAACTATGGACGTAAAATATTGTATCAGATATGTTGAGTCAAAGGTTTGAAGTATTACGATGTTAGAAAGAAAGTTTTTTGATCGTCTTGGGAGCGTAACTTTAAGTTACTAGCAACTAACAACATAATACACAATAATAGTTTCATGGAACCAATGAAAGTTGGAGCGGCTTGTGCACTTGACACATTTATTGATCACCAAGTGTAGCAGTTCCAGTAAGCTAGACGAATGTATTCCAATTAAGTTAAATAGTTAATTTCGAGTATCCAGAACTCATATTGGTGTTAGTTACGATATTTATAATGCTCGTTCGTTCTTTTTTCGAAGTGAAAACTTCTTTTGCCGCGTTGAGCGATTTTCGGTCGGGGCAATACTTATGTGTCTAAACGCACTATGACGAAGTTACACGACCGAAGTTCGGCGGCTTATTTTACGTTCCGACGTATTCGGCTGATATGACACACCATAAGTGCCGGTCGCGTAACTTCGGCATAGTGTGTTTGTTTAGACACTATGGGTTCGCGTCAGCGACATGCTAATGTAACGTGTTGTGCTAAAACAAAACACAGTTTCACATTTCAAAGTCTCATGTTTTCATTTTGGTCGGCAGTTCCTTCCCATGACTGGAAATTTTATTTACTATGCTAGCCACTTATTGCTCCCAAAGTCTAACTGAAATTCTGTAAAGTTATCAATTTATCTTATATTTTCTACTTCTGGATAAATTACCCATATACGAGCACGTAATAATGTTAAAGATAAAGATGGTTTTTATTTGTCAAAAAGTGCTAGAACAAAAAAGAACTATGAAAAATCACAACATGACAAATTGTTGATCCGTTGTCTCCGGTACCATTAATAACCGCCCGCTCTGTTGACTCTTATGAGGGTTGATACATAGGGTTGTACAACCCTCAAGGACTAAAATTTGGAGAAAACAGAAGAAGACTACCGTACCGCGAGTAATTATTAAACCAGCCTGTTACTGTTCTACTGCGGGCAAGGCGGTTTGGCGATTTTAGACTTATATTTATTGTAAGTCCTAGGGTTCCTCACGATATTTACCTTCACCGATGACAGCGATGTCTAAGATAAATTGACATGGCACATATAAATTGTAAAATTGTACTTTTCCGGTTTGAAACCATAACCTTGAGCATGAGAGACGAGACTAGCTTCGCTGGAAACTATTTCCTATCACCTAGATTAAACTAGATACACCTGATATCCCTAGTGTCAGTGTCTTTCCTTCTGAATAAGTAACGCCTTTCCTCTTTTTAAAATATTTCCACCCATAAATGTTTCCCACGTTGATATTTGCAAGTGCCAACTTTACACGCTATTCAGAATGTGCTTCGGGAAGTGTTACATTCTCGCTCTGAAAATGCGCCATATTGAAGGTTAGGTAAACAGCGTCACCAAATTTAGCGGAGTGCACTTTCATATTGAATTCAATATTGTATGAGCACCTGCAGCCGATGGCTTCAGAGACCGAATATCATAGGAATCGAACAAGTTTCCTAAAGGTTTTTGAAAGAAAGTTTGAATTTACATTTCGGCAAAATGTCTGACCCCTGCTTTTCTAATGCTATTCAATTTGAATGTAATAGAAATAACTATAGATCAGCAATCCATCCATATATGTAATTGTTTTTCTTTTTTTTCGGTCTTATTGGGCTTCACCAGCTGCATGACATTGCTTTTTGCTGTGTGTAAGTCTGAAACAACATCTCTATTACCATATGGTCTTTCACTATGGCGGGGGCTCGCAGGAATCTATGGTTACGGTGAGTTGTCATCTGTCACTCATAGTAGACTTCGAAGTCACCAGCAATCACCTTGCCCCAACGCAGACTGTGATCTGGCTTAAAGAAACCAGAGGTTAATCTTAAAGGTTCCTCAAATGTGGTATAAATTGATTGCAAAACTCTCTACTCTGTATAATGAGACGCCAAAGGCAGAGTCTACTTACTACTTCGTTAAAATATTAACTAACCTTCCTTTGAGATCGATACCCTTAAGTATTAGTAAGACCTTTTCGTGTGAGCCAACCCTTCAATAACTCTTGGGTAAAAAATGTGAATAAAAACATGGTCAACAGCATGTATTTAGATTTACCAACGCTGATTACTTGGACCGGGTTCAAGGATACGAAGGTGACTGCGACCGCGGTCATAGACATCTGAAGTTCACACCGAGTTCAAACTCCGGAGCTGATTTATCAGCGTTTTGTAAGAAAGTGATTTATGTGAAGCGTGATATTGATCGCTGTTTTTATCCTGAAGATTAATATTTTTTAATAAATTTTGGTGAAAAGTTTTTTGTTTTGAACTAAGCAAGACGTAAAATGAAATCGGCTTGGGAGAGAGCTTGATAAGGTTGGAACTAGAAGAATATCTCCAAGTAAAAGAAAAAAGTGTTCATTAAAACCTTATTTTCTACTTTCTAGATTCTCTACACCGCTCCACCTTAGCACCTTAGCTAATAGGTACAACTTTTTCACAGCACGAGCGATTCACATAAATCAAATGTGTTATGTTGTGACAGCTTATTTTGCAGCACTTATTTTGCGGCTATTTCATATTGTAGCAATGCGGATTATACACCCTTAAAAAAGTAAACCGCATTACATAATTCACTGCAAGAATTAATTAATTTGTCAACTGGCCCTGAAAGTTTTTTGTTTAGTAATGTATGAAAATATTTGCGATGACTGGACTGGCTTTAAACCTCGTCACCTCACCATGTAAAAGAAACATATTATTACAACTTTTGTTCGTGACGCGTTATCGCGGCAATCGGTCAAAAGGTTAATGGAAACATGCCCAATTATCACGGACCTTAGTCCCTAGATATAAAGTTTAAATTACCATAACAAAGGACGTAATTAACAACAAGGTCGGCCAGGGACACGTGCTCGTAACGGCTCTTTGGTTTTTAATAATAAACAAATTCGCAATTTTCTTAGGTATTTTCATAGGGGCCTCGTTTTTATGGAAATTATACTGGATTTGCACGTAATTGCCTCTGGATTCGCGTTAAATTGTTTGCGTGGGCTTTTCTTATGTTTCCGTTATTCCGAATGATAAATTTAAGGAATAAGACATTAATTTTCCGGATATTTTTTTTTCCTGAAAGATGTAGGAGCTTTTCCTGCAAATGTTAATTGGTAATTTATGTTTTAATTTGGTATTTTGTTGTTAAAAAAATGGTTAGAAAAAGAAAAATAATAAGTATTGTTCATTAAAAATAAAATTGTTATAATTCTGTGCACATTTCTTTGATGGTTTTTCAACTTCATTACAAAAGGATAAGGTTCACGTTCAATTGAGAAAATTTAACAGTTTTGGATAGCTTGATGTTCTGCTGTCTGTACATTAAACTATTCACTAATTTATTCATTGATGTGCATCAGACACCAGCTTAATGCACCTACTTATATCTTGAGAAAGTGTTCCAAGCAAAGCATTATTGATTTTTATAGTAAGTAATCAATTTTTCAGTTACAATAATACGCGACCAACAGAGTATCTATCCAATACGTTGGAGATATTATAGTGCACAACTGTGCGTAATGATGGATCCCTCTTCCATCACTCTCACCTCTCACATAGTCCTGTGGCATGGGGATCCGACACGCACGACGAGCGATCAGGCGCAACACCAATGGCTTTACGTGCTTTCCAAGGCACGGCGGTGTGACACCAGTATCTTTGAAACACCAAGCTACTACTGAAAATTTCTTCGTAGCACCAGGAACCCAGGATCCCGACGTTTTACTTTTAGTATTCCATGTCACGTTCACGTTTGTTGTTATCATTTCTCACTGCGCACACAGCAAAAGATTTCGAATAACCTTTTCATCCCCAAATACCACATTATTATCTCCAAAGATACCTTTTTACAAGGTCCCCCTTTCCTTATACTGGACCACTAAAGTGGAATATTAAATTCCCCCGTCCGTAGTCGATTGTTACCGAAATAGTTACCCTCGGCCCACTCGCCTCTGTAAGCAAAAGTTATTGAATGTCATAGGACCACCGATATTTTAACAAAGATGTAACTATGGATCAAAGGATACACTCATATTGTGATATTAAATATGAGGAAATGGGGGTCAGATGAAATAATTTTACGGTACAATGGTTTTTTATAATGTTTCCGTTGCAACACTGAGGTTTCACTGAGGGGTCAGAAAGCTTCTAAGGTCTTCTAACCTCATCGCATGTTGAATTCAGAAAAAAATAATGAATTTAATAAAAATAATAACAATACCAGCCTATTACTGTCCTCCTACAGGGGTAAGACCTATTCTCATACAGAGGAGACACGAGCATTAATCATCGCACGTGCTAAAGGCGGATTGGCGATTTTATAATTATATTAATTGTACGTCAGATTTCCTCACGATATTTTCATCCACCGATGTCAATGATGACTACGATTGTCTAAAATAAACTTAGGAAGGAAGTACCTATGAATCGAAAAAGCCACATTGGTACTTGCCCAGATTTGAACCCACAACCTCTTGCATTAGAGGCGATGGCCGAACCATTAGGTTAACACTGTTTTTTTTTTAAAAGAGTATGTTAATATTATCTACGATTATCCGATTTACGTGTGGCTTTGTGTCAATGATGTCATCAACACTGGTCTCAAAACGGTGAAGGGAACATAATGAGGCATGTCCATGAGAAGTAAAAATTTAATGACATTGTCAATCCACCAATCCTGCACTGAGTGGAGGATGACCCACTCCCTCTCACAATGAGGAGGCCTGTGTTCCAGCCGTGGCACCGTTATACGCTGATTATGCTCTGCTTATGCTATAATAAAAGTAAGCATTGCTTATAAAGTAATATAATATGTAAATATTATAATTTGCAATATTTTTAGGTAGCCCCAATTTTGTAACTACTATTGTAATTCCAATGGAGGTCATAATTTTTTAGGGGTACGTAGCCAAACAGTAAGTTCGGAACCCTTATAATTGCATCCTATCCGTCTGTCAGACAGGTAACTATTAGCAGTATTGCATGCAGTGCTCTCCATTAAATGATGGGGCACTTAGACTTAAGTTTGTAATGTATGAATATAATATGCGGGCGAAGGTCCGCTTGCGACGCAGGAGGTTGCGGGTTTGATTCCCGCCCTGGGACAAATGTTTGTACCATCTACAAAGATTTGTTCCGGGCGTTCTGGGTATTTGCTATGTATAATAAAAAATATCTATATATGTAATGTATTGTATAAAGTATATCAGTCATCTAGTACCCATAACACAAACTCTGCTTAGCTTGGGGCTAGATGATGCTGTGTGGATTTTCCAGCATTCTTTTTTATTTATTATAATTGTCATAATGTATGAGTACATATTGTTGAGGAGCCAAATGAAATAAATAAAAAATAAATAAATATCGATGAAATTTAGATAACGAGGTGTATTCCGTGTGTAAGCAATGATGTATATATATATATTAAGAATAATAATTAGGTTAGGGACGTCCCATTACACATGACCGAGGGATGAAAAAATAATTATATATTGTCGAATGCCATAGTAAAAAGATTTTTGATTGGGTTTTGATATACGCTTCTCAAGATACATCTACAGTAAAAAGTTTTTTTTATTTACATAGTTTCTTGGAGAAATACAAACTTATTTTGGCAGTCGATTGAATTATTACTGTGCTTTATCTACCGAGCGTTTTTCCTAACCAGAGGGGTAGGCTTCCAGTATTATCTTGTGCAGATGAATACCTATTTGTACATTCATGTCAAGACTACGAAACCCTTCACTGTGCGTCGTCCAACACGCACTTGGCTGGTTCTTTATAATATTTATTTACTCACGGTTTTCAAAATACGTTCGGTTATTTCTAAACACATGTTGCCTTATATCGGCCACTAAAATCTTACTGTTATAGACTTTGTGGTACAGAGCCGAATATTGCCTAATTAGCTTACGTAATGTTCCCAGAAGACCGAGAAATACCAGGCGTACAAAAACTTTAGGAAGTACCTTTTTTTCACGGAAATTGTACGTTTACTCCGACTGTTCGTTATATTCAACGCGCTATGGAACTTCTGGATATAAAAAACCATGTACAAGTGCAATGGAAAATGCTGCAGTCGGTCAAGTAACTTTGTTTTTTTTTTCAACATTTTGCTACCCTAGTACATTCGGTATCCTAGTACGTACGTTCCCCTTAAACTTAAAGTTAAGATCTATAATAATCAATGATTAGACCGGCTGTCTTGTATGGATCAGAGTGTTGGGCAACAAAAGGAATGAATGAAAGGCAGTTGCATGCAGCTGAGATGAGAATGCTAAGGGGGATGTGTGGTGTTACGCGAATGGATAGAATAAGAAATGAGTATATAAGAGGAAGTCTGAAAGTGGCGCCTGTGACAGAGAAGTTGTGTGGAAATCGGCTATCATGGTATGGACACGTGATGCGAAGGAATGAGGATCATGTTGTGAGGAAAGTTTTGAGTATGAATGTAGAGGGTTACAAGAGTAGAGGGAGACCCAGGAAACGATGGATGGATTGTGTGAAAGTTGATATGGCTAAGAAGGAGGTGACTTCTGAGATGACGGGAATTAGAGATGTATGGAAGAAGAAGACATGCTGCGCCGACCCCAAATGAAATTGGGATAAGGGCAAGAGGATGATGATGATGATTTTGCTACCCTAGTTTTGTTTGTGTTAAAAGAAAAGTACCTCCACTAGTATTCACTCGCATAATTACACCCCTTTAACTAGGTAAACTCTTCACGAATAAATCTTACCTGTCCTTTTTCTTGTCCGGGACTGGTAAAATTAACTCATGAACCTTTTTATGACGATGAAGTTATCCTATTTTTTTTTAGTTTACGTTGTTAGTTAGTAAGTTAGTTTCGATGCTCTCGGTACGAACTATACTGATTTTAAATTATGCTTTTCATATTGTATCCAATTTTTGTGAACCCCATGTGAACTTGTATCAGTAAAAAGGATCTTTTAAATCATACAATTATCAATAAAGAAAGTAAGGGAGGAATGCTAAAATTGAAATTAGATTACAAAACTTCATATTCTATTTCATTGACTCTGAACATATTATTTCTGGTCTCCTAAGTATTTTGGCAATCCCAACAATATTTTTCCGTCTTTAATTTGAAGCCCCGAGGGAAAGCCTTTGATTGATAGAAGAAATTGGAAATATTCCCAAAACAGTAATTGGTTGATTTATGATCACGGAGAATCCACTTAAGAGGGTCGAACGCGCATGCGTAAACAGTAATCTCACCCATATGCGACAAACCCTCCAAAAAGGGTCACCTATACTATATTACTACCGAATAAAATTTCCGATTTCCAGACCAAATCGCTATTAAAAGATGCCTAGAATCTCACAAAAGATTGCACACTACCAATTAAAGGGAAACGTTCAACTATACAGTCATTAGGCACATTATACTCGTACAAGCTAAAGCCTAGGCCATGTAAGCAGAAACTAATTGAAGCTAACGGTGCTATTCTACCAGTACCGGTTGGACCCAGAAATTGCATTGCTTCCGTACAATCACCTGTACCATGTAACTAGAATGCAGGCCATAATAAAAGACAAGTAAGAGTGCAAGATGGCTAAGATTTGGCCCTTATTATTTGGAAGTAAATTTAGAAACAAGTGCCTGCAAATGATTCCTTCGGGTATGTAGATAAGTTTCAAAACACAATACTTAACCATACCAGCTTATCACTGTCCCACTGCAAGGCAAAGGCCTCTTCCCATACAGAGATGGCACGAGCATTAATTAATTACCACGGTCGTTCAGTGCGGGTTGGCGATTTCAGACTTACATTCACTAAAAGTTCACATTTCGGTGATGTCTAAGGTAAACTTAGAAAGTACTATATGAATTGGAGAAGTCACATTGGTACTTGCACAAGTAGCGAAGCGATTACTACTGGACCAACACTGACTCAAGCATGGTACTTACTACTACGAAAACAGTCTGCAAACAGAATCGGGATTGCACTATTGTGGGGATGACGCCTTACCATCAAAAGTAGGTGAATGTCAAACCAACATGATCATTACAGCTTCCTGCACTAATCTATTATTCTATTATACCAGCAATGGCCCATACAGCCGAGAGTGTTCCTCTAGAGAGCACAAACTCTATTTGCCGTTAAACGTGATTATCTGGTCGGGAGTGAGCCCCGCTGAGCCACCGCTCCATGGCCCATTGTTATCTCGAAAAAGCCCCAGCAATAAGAACGTCATTTATAAGTAAATGGTACACAACAATGGATTAACAAATTGAAATGTCAAGACTATGAAGAATGGAATCGAATTCAATTATTTTTTTGTGATTCGTGATAGAAGCCTTGAATATCGACTGTATAGGTGTTTCTGTTGAGCACTTTGTCATGTGCAAAATTTTGTTATCGTGCTATAATTTTCTTTCTTCTAGCCTAGTTTTGATATGAATTCTTGGAATATACGCTACTTTTTGCAACATGTAAACATTAAAACGTCTTCATGTTAAATCATAATCTTGAATTCGCAGAACCTGGCATCATTAATATGGAAAAAAATATTACATCAAGCGTAAAAGGTGCAGCTCCGTATATCGCAATTAGATTCCTTTCACTTAACTACTTCTGAGACGTAACAGCATGACAAAATATAATCATCATAATTTAATTCGGAGCAGTAAGCAAATGATACGTCACTGAAATTGGAAGGAGAATTTTAAATTCGCATTATCTGGTTCGGGCAGAAGCGTAAAACTCCGATAGAAGCTCAAAACTGAAATGGGGACGAAGCTAATCAACTAACTGAACCATTTCGTATACTCTTTTGTCCTAATACAAAGGAAATGGTCAGAATTTTTGGGGAGAGACCCAAAAACCGGACGCTGCATAAGTGCACGTTGCATTAATAAAACAAGTAGAATGCTGATAGCACGGCCTTTGCCTGTGGTCAAAGCCAACCAACCAGCAGCGGCAGGAATTTCTACCGAACACGGGAAAGTATAAACATGTTCATGCATTAGTTGGCGCTGAGCCAGGGAAGTTGGCTTGCATGTTGCTGGTTACTTCGGTAGCTCGGCATAATACACTGATTAAGTAAATACCTTTGTTTTTTTACTCTTTCTACTACGACGACCAAATTGAAAGAGTGGGCATTTGGGTTTAGCTTGTTATCTGTCTTTTGCAGCCTTTCTGCATGGTTTAATAGAATTTAAGTTAACGACAACACGCGGTAACATAGGAAATTGTTCCTGTATTATTTTTGTTTGTTTTATGTAATCAGTTTATGAAATATTTCCTCGTTCATGTACACGATAAGGCGGTTAATATTTTTTTTCTTGAACAAATAACGAAGTCTACTGTTTTGATAGCTAATCTTGCTCTGCTAAACAATTAGGAATCATTCAAGATTTTTTAACCGAAACAGTATAATGAGATCAGGAAAAGTATGTTACTTGTAAAACCTTGACTGCACAAAGGGTCACTGCAATGTTTCCCCACAATTGACACTATGACTAAAGGTATAATACCAAACAAGAACAATTCAAGAGCCGGTCACGACTTTGAACTTTCATTTCACCGCATTGAAATCAGTTTCAATGACTATTGAATATACTCCACTGAATCAAGAAGAAGCCCATTGAAGCGAACCGATATATTGAAAGGAGCCATCATTCACAAATTACGGGCAAACTCAAGTCACATGGAAACCCCAAATTGTAGGTGTTAGCTCCGGTCAAGTCCGGTGACATACATAAATTGTGCCACTAGTCTACTCGGGATTCCGGATCGGAAACGTCCTGAAGATGTTTGTTTCGATATTTCGACTAAAGGGTGTATCCATTATCATTTTCTTGAATATTTGTGAGGGTCGGACCTTCCGTGACCAGCGAGTCAAATCGAAAATAAACTTGGGACTAAAGTTTATTCCTGAGAAAGATCCGCGGAAGTTTCTTCGGTTGTTCTAATAAAATTGCAAGTCGAGGGAAACCGGTCCATTGGTGTTCTGTTGCCTAAGTATCTTTAACAGAAACACGGACTACGTTTCTTTTTACAGTCCATTGACTGCCATTCTTTTCACTGAAAGTTTTTTTAAGACAATGCAAACCATTGGTTTCATTTTATACGTTTCGAAATGCATACCTAATTTCCAAAACTGCTTTTTATTTGGGAGTCTGGAAACGAAAATAAAACGACTTAGTAAAAATGTAATACTAACCTTCCTTGTGTTGGAAATTGAAACTAACAACATAATTTACCGCCATTAAAGTAAATATAAATACCACAGGTTACAAGGGGAAATAACAGGTGCTTAGTTCTAAGCAAGTTTTTTGTTGCGTTCCAAGAACAGGATGCTAAGTACCGTCTAGGTAAAACGCAACAAGTATGTGAAACTGTACTGACTTGTCACTGTTGATACTAGTAAGTAGGGAGGAAGAAGTCAGTTGACTACATAATATCATCATACCTGTATTCCCCGAAGGCTTTAGGCAGAGGTATACTTATTGTACATCCACATTTCGCCAGTTGCGTTTACGTCACTTGTAATAGGGGGCGAGCCTATTGCCATCATCAGAATCCGGGCAGCACGGAGAAAATCCAGATAGAAAAACCCAATAAACACTTTGCCCGACCTAGGAATCAAACCCAGGACCTCGTGCTCAGCATTAGCGCTTCCGAACACTAGATCAACGAGGCAGAATACTCTATTAAAACTGAGATCTTTGTAAAGGAGCATCAGATGGACATATATGCATCTGATATTTAAGGTATCTCTAGCATGAAGAAAGAAAAGAAATTAGCACGCAGTTGTTTGCATCCAACACAGTATCATTTCATTTAGGACACCGAACGGGCGGCGGAGATTCCATCTTATCTCAAGGGCATCTATTTCAGTACTAACGCTTGTCATCTATACATATATCAAAATGTGAAGAGAAAACTGTTGAACCCCTTTTCAAGCATACGCTTGGAGAATAGTGAGATTTGACATAGTTAGTTCATACGCAGAAAGCTAAAACGTACAACTGGGCGAACACCAAAGTTCATATAAAATTAAAAATCACTATTTTATTCTCTTGTCTGTATTAATCTGACCCATATCATAAAACTTTTGACATTCCGAATAACGTTAACAACTTTGTACACATGTCCGTTTTCACAAGTCCGAACTGATGTGTGTACATGCTACCGAGGTTTTTAAATGTCAAGGTTCTTTGAATAGTAATTTTCCAGATGGCTTACAGAAAGGCCTAGAAGTTCTGAAGTTTGTATTGTGGAAAGGCGAAATGTATTAGAGTACTAAAAAGTATAGAAAACCAACTAGACTTCCTTTTATTTTGTGAGAATTAACTAAAATATGAAAACAGTATAGAGAATTTGATATTGTCACCACAAACTATGTTCATTATTATATGGAAGCCATTTTAAAGATTAAAACAAGCCGGTATAGCTTGTGAAACTGAACTCCGTTAAGTTTAATTTGAAAAGGCGCGGATGCGTCGCCCCGACATGGCGGAACCGCGAAAATTTAATATGGCCTCTCTTGAAAAGTTTACGGGAATACGATATTTTGTTTCTTGTTCCTTACCAATTCATGGAATATATCAAATTCTCGTCTTTAATCTGTTTATACGAGTTGCTATGCTATTTCACATTGAGGTGGATACGCGAGATTCATGGGACTATAATATAAAGTAAATAAATAAATTATGCTGGACAATCCACACAGCATCATCTTGCCCCAAGCTAAGCAGAGCTTGTTTTATGGGTACTACATGACTGATATACTTAATACAATACATACCAAATACCCAGAACACCCGGAACAAATCTTTGTAGATTGTACAAACATTTGTGCCAAGGCGGGAATCGAACCCGCAACCTCCTGCGTCGCGAGTGGACTTTTGCCAGCCGCGCCACATCGGTCGTTGAATATGAATCAACTCATGACATGCAGGGCTATTCTGTGTAAAATCTCCCCGTGACAATGTAGGTGAAGTGAAGACGAAGTAAGCTGTCGGGTTTGACAGTTAATTTCACACTCAATTCAACTCAGTTTCCGCGGGGAAGTAAAAAAAGAATAGACAGGCTGAAATCAAACGCAGATTCAGTTGAGAACTAGGAAGTAAATCTCGAAATGCAATGTACCCTTTTGTGACACTGCGGACCAAAAACGCAAGGAAAACAAAACACGAGCGGCAACGAGGATACTTTTTTAGACATTGAGAAGGTTACAATGGCAGGGTAATGAATTATGTTGGTATGCCTTTGTATGCAGCGGAAACGGCCTAGTGGTTGGTTCCGTACACTGGCGTCGCCCCGCATTGCGGATGGAACCATAAAACTTGCAGCTTATTGTCTATGGCGTAGATCGCGACATTATGGCCGCTAACTGCCGTGACGTCACATGTCATGTACGCTCAAAAGTAATATCGTTATCGTATGATGTCGTTTCCTTAAATACGTATTGCTCAATTATTCTAACATTTATATTCAAAGCATCCATATACTGATGATATTGAGTTAACATACAATGAAAGCTCATATGACATTACCTGCTTCATCATTCACGCGTAATACTCATATAATCAATAAGTAATTCATAGATTCATACACACGGCTCCCCCTATTTACACATCATAAAATAAAGTAGGAGTAGCAAAAACAAGAAAAGCACAACGCGTCTCCCCAAAAAATGTCTGTTTAAACAATACAAACGATAAATAACACAGACCCCATAGGAAAACACCAGCAACCCCCATAACATTCCCCTACAAGAATTGTTTGCAAAGAATCTTCATCATTGAAGAATTTTGGGCAAGAAAGATCGTTTTTCAAAACAGCTTGACCCCAATATGAGCGTCACATAATTGTTTACTATGTTATAAAGCTTTTTCGACAATGACCTCGATGAAGCTAACTGTGGGATCGGCCACGGTAGACTAAGCACGATTTTCGTGAAATACTGTTCTGTGTTGGTGGCTTGGAGGTGCGTGGGGAGGCGAAATGGATGGAGCTTGTCACTTCATTTAACAAAGAGCTTTTAACTAAGCTAGGCATCAGTTTTATTGTAATGATAGAAAACTGATAAATCCTTTGTGACAGAACTGCAAATATTTGTTCCGGGTGTTCTGGGTATTTGCTATGTATAATAAAAAATGTCTATCTATGTAATGTATTGTATTAAGTATATCAGTCATTTAGTACCCATAACACAAGCTCTGCTTAGCTTGGGGCTAGATGATGCTGTGTGGATTGTCCAGCATTATTTATTTATTATTTATTTATTTATTTAGAACAAAAACCAGGAACAAAAGACCTTCACTATTTGGAATAATAAAAAGAAGATTAATATTAATTTCTTACAAATATCTAGGCCGCTGTCTGTGTGTACACATACTATACATATACATCAAATTGCTCCACGCCAGATTTCCTTTAAATATCGCGGAGACGCAAAATACACAAAGGAAGATAT
Organism: Phlogophora meticulosa; assembly: GCA_905147745.2. NCBI lineage: Eukaryota > Metazoa > Arthropoda > Insecta > Lepidoptera > Noctuidae > Phlogophora > Phlogophora meticulosa. The sequence continues at coordinate 13,390,818 of LR990524.1, forward strand.
AAAAACTTCGCTTACGTTTTGATGCAAGAATGAAAATGGCGGATGACTCCCCGGATGGCGGGAAAAATGAAATATGGCTGCCGCAAGACCCTGCGTCCCCCGAGCCGGCCGGCTGCGAACAAAATGTGCCCTATACGTTCATATGTAATATTTCTATGGGAGGGTCGCCGCACACCCATTAATTTTATTTTAGTTCATTGTGTAGGTGTTAAATTCGACCTTGTTGGCGAACGTCAGATACCTGTGAATAGCAAATTTATTTTCAATATGAATACCTGTTCGTAATAGAAAACGCAAAATATACCACTTGTTAAGAATAATTTTGTAAAAAAAATCGTCAAAATGAGTCCTCAGTTGCAACGATTATTTTTTTACAATAATATTCTGAAAAGAAATACGCGTGACCGTGCTTAAAATAATGTACACATAACACACAACTCGCCTATAATATTACATACATATGTATATAATAGGCGAGTTGAAAACCACTTTTCATCGGTTAAATATAAAATAAAACAAGTGTGCTAGTTTCCTGGTTGATCATAACAATGCTATTTTCGACCTGTCATTCACCGGCCCTGTGGCGCAATGGATAACGCGTCTGACTACGGATCAGAAGATTCCAGGTTCGAATCCTGGCAGGGTCGCGAAATCCCTTTTTGTTCATTTTTTTATAGTTAGACGTATTTTGGATATGATTTTATTAATGAGAGACGTAAGTACCAATAGATTTATGTTTTATGTTCTCCTTTTATTTTTTAACCGCATTATTAATTATAGTAGGTTCACGAAATACAAGTTCAATTTCTATGACATTCCGATTGTTTTATATAATTATATCTCCTCCCAACCGAAACTACCACCAGCGCCGCCCTACGGACAAAAATAAAACTATTTATAAATATTAATAGGTTCCGTTCTTGTATTCTGAACAAACCTCTTGTTTCTCTCAAGATAGATTTGCCAAATCAAAGCTACAGATTAAATTATAAGAGACTCATTAACCATGCATTAAGGTGCCAACACACCGCACTGACGAAACGCCACAACATTCTCCGCTCCACGCATTTACATACATATTAATGTGGCAAGGATGTGCTGCTCAAACTAAATAAACCTTGTTTTGCGGCTTTGTCATGTTAATTTGTAGCGAGACAACTGACCCAATGTAAAAAATTGAACAATTAGTAATGGTTTACATGTCTAATGGCTGAAAACGAAGAAAATTGTTATTGATTAAAAAAAAAAAACATAATTTATATAAGACAAAGACAAAGTAGACCAACCTCTTTCCATGTTATTGATGCGCAGGTCAACTTAAATATTCAGTCTAGTATTTATCGATTCTAGTTTCCTTTGAAACCATTAATTCACCGTACTCTTTAATAATCCGCTGCTAGCAAATAATTGCCTCATACATTTTTACACGAGAATCGATATTGTTTATCCTTGACCCAAATAACCTTCTGGCTTCCTTTCAAAGATAATGTATTAAGGTTGTCTGTGCTCATTTTTGGGTCAAGGTCTTGAATTCTGTACGTATCAGAGGCAATTTTTCGCTATGCAGCAAAATATAAACGTTAACTACACCCTTGCCTAGCGTGATCGGATACATTTCTTGTAAGAAATAGCAGGTACCTATTATTTATTTGAAAAGCTCTTCATGCTTCGGCGAATGCTGGCTAATATATGTTTTTTCTAAGCCCAAAGTGTCCCACTGCTGGGCAAAGGCCTCCACCAGAGCCTTCCAGTCCACTCTCTGTGCGGTTTTAGATATAAAGATTTTGACATTTTAAATTAAGATTATTCTAGAATGGAATGATGATGTCCCTGTGCAGTCAAAATGGTGGACAAAGCGCGTTTTTATCGAATTAGATGTAAAGATTGTGTTGTTGTACAGTAGGTCGCAGGTCGGTGGTATCAAAACCAGTTTAAGCTAGCCTATTATTCTATTGAAACCCCGTACTACCCTAGGCCAGCTCAAGGTCAAAGTGGGGTACCACTTTAACCTTGAGCAAACCCAGGGGTAACTGACGTGACCGATACCGTAAGATTGATATCGTTTGAGTATGCCAATTTGTTCACTTATAGTAATTTGCTGAACTAATGTCTCTGTTGTTTATCGAATACAAAATACAACGTAGATCTTTCTCAATATTATTTATTTAAGTACACTTGTTGTCGCTAATGTAAATTGACAGCTAACCAGCAATAGACAAGTGACAACAGTAAATAAATCATTCTTCGGAACATTTCGTCTTGTAACATTGTTTCAGCGAGAACAAAACATTTAAATTAATATTTATATTTTCTTCTTTTACAGATAAATCTTCGGTTAATTCTGGTGTCTGGCAAAACGAAGGAGTTTGTTTTTAGTCCTGTCGACTCAGCGGGCGATATCGCGATACATGTCTACGATAACTGGCCTGAAGGTAATACACAGTTCAATTTGATTATCATCATCATCATCATCTTCAGCATGACTTCACCCACTACTGGACACAAGCCTGTACTAGACAAGCAACTGAATATAGCTCCAAAATTGTATGAAGACGTTTTTATATAGCCATTTTGGGAAACCTTGACATATAACTTATAGCTTACAGATTCGGAAAATCCACATATTGTTCTTGAAGAGTTATGGGCTTTGCTTACAAGCTCGTTATCGGTACTGTAAACACAATCACACATATTCAACCCTAAAAACAAGGGATCGGAACTGTATCTCTTAAACACAGGCTACCACGTAGCCTATCTTCGTTTAGGTACTGCTCTCCTGAGCAGTACCTACTCCACCCAATAACTAGATTAAGAAATATGTATGTGTCTGCCTTTGCTACTTTCAATGTATTCAACTTAATGTGGTTTAATTTAACAGTAAATGTTTATTATTTATTTATTTTATCTTCCATCCATCAGAAATCATCATCTAGAAACGGTCAATGTGGCATTTTAAACATCCTGACATACAGGGGCGAAGGGATATCGACACACAAACTGATACCATGAGTTCAGTACGTGATCCTAGACCCCCCCAGCATTGAAATTTTTCGATTTCTGATGTTTTATTTTAATTAAAAAAACATGATTAACAAATTAAATAAAACAATGTGATTTAAATTTGTAATGAGCGACTTAAAATTATTACTTTTTATTGAAAATTCGCATTAAAATTATGATTTTCTCATGTAATAAATACATAGAAAAAAATGTAAAATTGAGGAAAAAACCACCTGCAAATTTCAATGTTGTGGGGTCCAAAATCATGTTCTGAACGCATAGTATCAGTTTGCGTGTGGATGTTCAACCCTGTACACAAAATAATTGATCGATATCGCGAATTTAGATGGATTGTGACGATCATTTACGAATTACATTAAAAGTACTTGTATGTCTCCAATCAACTCATTAATGTTGAGGAAATCGGTTTCCATGTTATTAACTTAATGATCACCAAGATATCTACTGTTAAAGTTTTCTTCAAAGAGTACAGTCTTAGACACTTCTTGCATCCACTGACTACATCTATGAGATACAGTACAACCCGACCGACTTCCTTTAACACTACAAGAATACATTCGTATATTTATAACAAATAATTCCAGTCACTATAGTTCGTAATTAGCCCGCAGCTGCGGAATTTTGGACATTTGTAACACAGCCCAACTGTGAAATTACTTTCGAATCAAATCAATTTGTGTCTGTTTTGGCTATAATTCACTTAGCTTTGAACAGTTCCAACTGATGGTATTTACTGTGTTTGGCAAACGACTATAAATAGCTGGTCTGCTGATGTGTGCAGAGTATGCGTGGTTGGGTATGAAGGCCCTGCGGATATGGGAAACAGTTTGCTATGTGGTGTAGTACTCTGGTGATATGGGGCTAAGGATTCGTAGACCCTATGAAATATACTCATATCAGCTACATTCTACTTCTACTTTTGTTTGTAGTCAATCCAGTCTTTTTGACACATTTTCTCTTCAAGAAGAGTATCTTGATACATAATAGTTTTGAGCCTGTTAATAATAATATGTCTATGTCATCATCTGCCTAACCTTTTCCCAACTACGTTGGGGTCGGCTTCCAGTCTAACCGGATGCAGCTGAATACCAGTATTTTACATGGAGCGACTGCCTATCTGACCTCCACAACCCAGTTACTGGGTAACACGATAGCCATTGGTAAGACTGGTTGTCAGACTTTCGGGCTTCTGACTACCCGTAACGACTGTCAGAACTTTAAAAATGTCAGCCGGGCCCAACGGCTTAACGTGCTTTCCGAGGCACGGAGGAGTCTCGATACGTTACGAACGGTCACCCATCCACAGATTGACCTCGGCAAGCGTTGCGTAACCTTGAATCATACCGTGCGGCTGTTTTTATTTAGCCAAGAGCTCCTCTAATAATATGTCTATGTGTGTGATGCTAATATTTTATCATTATCTAAAAACTCAGTCAGTATGTGAAGGTCAGGTTAGATAAAAGTGTTGGCATCAAAATTACCGTGAATCTTTGTCAACACTACAAAAGCACAGTTAATACTTTGTTTTTCTGTTTTTTTACCAAATTATAGTCATATGACTTTATCGTGAGGCTTGTTCTAATCTGTGCAATGTTTACAAAACAGTTTTGGCATTGAAGTATTCAGAAATAAAACATGTGCAGTGTTATAAAAGTTGTTGTTCTTATTCATCTATCCATCTACATACGAGTATATGTATGAAAGATCATCATTTGAGAACAGCTCGACCGATTAGGCTGAATCGTTTGTGTTGTGTGTGTAATTGTCAAGGCATTTTTTAGGAAATCCACCTGAAAACACGGAAATTTGCATGGTATTTTTGTATGAAAATATCTAGATTAAAAAAAAAATGGCAGCCAGGACGGTCACTAGTTGATTAACAAATAAAAAATGTAACTAGAACTCTTATTTAGATTATTCAAAGAAACACGACATATTTGGAAATACCAAGTTGCATGGTTGCATTTATAACACATACAGCAACAGTTCTATCTTAGCGTTTCATACCAAGCGGTAACGGTACACATGATATACACTCCAAAGCTTACAGATGCAAATCTAAGTTTAAACACTCAAGTGGAGTAGGTAACTAGCTCGCCCGGATCTCCACACCAGAGGGCGTGGCTGCTAATTGGTCGTGTCAACATAGCCTTAGAACTTTGACGATAGACACACATTGCAGTAGTAGGAGATCAAAGCAGTATAGAACGTATTGTAAAACATTCACATTGATTAGGTGCTGTAGACCGGGTTATTTCACTGTCGTATAATTACAGGGCTTCGCTAATTTTATTGCGTATATTAAGAATAAGACCTTACATCACTATTTTAAAATCATGAATCCTTGTACCGTGTCGCTTGTCCAAGCGACATATTTCATCTTCTAAATTATTCTAATATTGAAGAACGAATGTTCTACCAGCCTGTATACAATAAGGTTTGTTATTGTATGCAACAACTACAGTACCTGGTAATACCAGCCTGTTACTGTCCCACTGCTGGCCAAAGGCCTCTTCTCATACAGATAAGGTTTTCTCACGATGTTTTCCATCACCAATGTCAGCGAACAGTGAAGTCTAAGATAAACTTAGAAAATACATACCTAGCAATTTATAAAGTCACATTGGTACTTGACCGGATTTGAACCTACAACTTCGTGCGTGATAGGCGAGGGCTTAACCGCTAGGCCATCACGACATTACCTAATACGAAATAACTTTTTCAAACGGGACTTAAATTCCCTGCCATACAAGGTTCTAACTTCTACCATTGCTATTTTACGTGTCTCGAAATGCTAAGGAGATGCGATATTAAAAATGTTCTTTGATACTTTTCTTTCACACAACACGTAGAATTCTTACAATTCCTCGGATTTTATGCTATGGTAATTTTATTATGTTTTTGTCGGTTCCATTTTATCGTTCTTTTTACATAGGAGAAAAGTATATACTTATACAAATGTATATAGCAGTATGTTCAGCTTAACTTATGAAATATAAAATCGGATCAATGGTCCTTCGTAATGAATGAAGAGATCGTGGCTAAATAAAAACCGCCGCTCGGCACGATCGAAGGTTAAGCTACACTTACCGAGGTCAGCCCGTAGATGGATGACCGTCTAATAAATATCGAGAACCTTCTGTGCCTCGGAGCGCGTTAAGCCGTTGGTCCCGGTTTTATCTTGTACGTCTTTGCTGCTCTTTGTATTAATAACTAGTAATCATCATCTGCCTAGCCTTTTCCCAACCATGGTGGGGTCAGCTTCCAGTCTAACCGGATGCAGCTGAATACCAGTATTTTACATGGAGCGACTGCCTTACTGACCTCCACAACACATTTACTGGGCAACACCATACCCCTTGGTGAAACTGGTTGTCACTTTCGGGCTTCTGACTACCCGTTACTACTGTCAAAGCTCCACAAATGACAGCTGGGACCAAAACGACTTAACGTAATTAAGAACTTATATTATTTTGCCATATTCTACATTACCGAAATTATTAGTTATTTCCTTCTATGTTTCCTGTTTGTACTCTAGTTGCGTTAAGTAAGGACTTAAGGAAAATAAGTAACTTGTACATAAACACAACAATTTATGACCACAGGCGATAACAATACAAAATGGCAGTTTAATTAAAAACAAGGCTTACATGACTTGTCTATACTTACTATATATAATATTATAAAGAGGTAAAATTTGTTACTAAGTTTGAATATAGGGGGTAATATCCGGAACTAATGATCCTATTATTAACAATTGTTTCACTGTTAGATAGCTACATTATTTTTAAAACTACTCTTTAAAGTTAAAGTTCAAAGGGTAAAGTACGAAATCCACGCGACAAAGTCGCGGGCGAAGTACTAGTATTAAATAATTCTTCTAAATTCTATCAACACAATTTTCTTACAACAATTTGTCACAAATTATTACTATTCTGTGTTTTATGCCCGTTTTCACCATCATAATGTACGCGACATCTAAATGTAATGCTTAAATGATCTTGCACTGTTGAGCAGTGCAAATACAGTGTACTTTGTTTAGAAATTACAATAAAAAAGAATATTTATTTGCTACGCTACACAGTTCATATATTGAGTTGTCCAGTCCATCATGTTTAGCCAACGCAAGAATTAAATAATCACAATTATCTACGTTACAAAATACCATAATATCAGTATATTTACATACTACACTTAGGATTTGCCCATAAATCACAGACCCTATAATGCTCTCATGTTCTTCGGAAGTTCTTACATATTATCATAATTCATTTTTTTTATATTCGGTTCGATTCAAAACACATGGTGCGTCCAACACATGGCTGACAGTCTGACACACACATTTGCGCAGTTGTAAAAAAAAGACGATCAAGTGCGAATGTGAGCACGTTGGATGAGGTCAGTTACCGCGCTCGGGCTGTATATTTATTTATTTATTTATTGCATTCATGTCATTTACAAGGTCTTGTTACACATATAAGTTTTGTAGATGAACCCTGCCAGGGCACCACAACATTATGTTTCTTAATTATTCATTAAGTTAAATTATTATTGCATGCATTATTATATAGAATTATTTAAAAACGCACTTACATTATTAATGTCAACATTTAATGATTAATTAATTATTGGATGTTTTTTATTACATTTTTACATTACCTTATTACATTGCGTCTATCTTCAAATAATCTACAATATTGATATTACAGAATGTCGAATTGTTCAAGTACTCATTTAGGCTATAATAACACTTCTGTATTAGGTGCTTTTTAAGTTCGTAAATGAACATGCCTTCACCGATAATTGATGTAATTATATACCTTAGCATAATTGTAATGTTTGGCTTCAGGATTTTTAACAAGATTAAGTACAATGATATTGTAAAAAAATACTTCATAATGACACCATGGCAAAACATACGGTCTATCAATCTTAAGATTTTTTTTGGAAGATAGGTACTAAACAATGGTTTCTTATCGCCTTAATTGATAAAACAGTATTGTATATCTACGTAAGTAGGTATTTTTAGTTATTATTTACGCATTAGGAACCATGCCCGCTATGAAAAAGTATGAAGAACTTCCTGTTGTGTATACACTTGTGTACAGACGCCAGCACATGAAGCTATCCCAAACTGTCAAATTTTCCCAAAAAACATGAACGAAGCAAAAGGAGTAAGTATCGTTGTAGGTAGACTTCTGTAGTTTCTGCCTACCCCCATGGGAAAAAGGCGTGAGTTTATGTATGTATGATGTATGAATATGAACCTTATCTATTCTTTTGTAATAAAGTTAAAAAACTATTAAAGAAATTTGTCAGATGTGCTGGCCTCGGTACCTAATTAAGTAGATAGAAAGATCTCATGTCCAAAACGAATTCTTCCAAAAGAGTAAAAAATATCTTTTAAAATTTTACATACTAAAACCTAAATTCCTCAATCCACAAAATGAGACAGCACTATCGCATGCAAAACTGAAATTAAGCCACTATCTCGCAACCAAACTCGAGTACCTACCTTACTTGTAGTAAACTCCAAAAGATTTCCACCGAGGGAAAATTCTCAATAAAATGTCTTAGTTTATCTACCACGTAAATACGTAGATAGGTAGATATTTATCGGTGGGTACACAACGTGGTTCGTGTTTGGTTCAGGAATTATTGTCGCTGTGGCGGACGATAGTGGCGCCTCCTGGTGGCTCGTGATTTATGAGGCTTGCTTGTAACTTTGGCTGGTGGTACGTTACGGTTAGTTAAGGTTTTCAGGGAATACATGCGAGGTAGGGCTGTGGGTAATAGGTTACTTGTTACTATTTGGTTATATAATTAAAGGCAAATTGAGCCGGGAATATCAATTTATCAATATGAGCTCGTGATTAAACAAAAACAGCCGCACGGGTTGATCGAAGGTTAAGCTACGCTAACCTAGGTCAGTCTGTGGATGGGTGACCATTCGTAACATATCGAGATTCCTCCGTGCCTCGTAAAGAATGTTAAGCCGTTGGTCCCGGCTGTCATTTATAGATCTTTGACAGTCGTTACGGGTAGTCAGAAGCCCGAAAGTCTGACAACCAGTCTCATCAAGGGGTATCGTGTTGCCCAGTAACTGGGTTGTGGAGGTCAGGTAGGCAGTCGCTCCATGTAAAATACTGGTATTCAGCTGCATCCGGTAAGACTGGAAGCCGACCACAACAGAGTTGGGAAAAGGCTAGGCAGATGATGCAGATGATGAGGCAATATATCAAACACGGACCTTATTGGTGATGTTCTTTAAAAAAGTTAGGTGCGTAGTAGGTACTCGTAAGCGGCGTGCGTGTGTGACCAGATGTATGAATGTGAGCGAAGCGGAAGGAGTACCTATGTAAGGATCGTAGCGGGTGGCGTTCTGTGGTGTCTGACTACCCCCATGGGAAAAGGCGTAAGTTTATGTATGTATCAAAAACGAACAACTGTGCTTATAAATTAACTGTGCTATAGGTATATTGTTCGTACATCTAATGTATGTTTTAAAATATATGTACCAGTACTAGTACCAGCCTATTACTGTCCCACTGCAGGGCAAAGGCCTCTTCTCATACAGAGAAGGCATTAATCACCACGCTTGCTCAAGACGGGTTGGCGATTTCAGACTTATATTAATTATATAAGTCCAGGTTTCCTCACGATGTTTTCCTTCACCGATGTCAAAATATATGTGTTATCATAAAAACGACCCACTGCAAACATTTATCACGAAAATATACAATTACTAGCTACAGTATAATAGTTATGCGACGAATACCACCTTTATACCCGTTTTCACTAACACTAGGCGACAACTAAATGAATGCCTTAAAAAAACGCGCTGTTGTCGGATTATCAACACTAGGCTCAGGTCGAGAGAGTTTCAATAATATTTACCAAGGCATTCATTTAAGTGTCTTCTAGTATAAGTGAAGACGGGCAATGTAACAACCATAGCCCGGCCTTACACCTTACACCACACACACACACGGTTACACCTTGCTGCTAAGTTACTGCCAAACACATACATTCTGCCTGCATACTTTATACTAGACTTATTGTCGAAGTCAAGTAAAGGCGTGTAGACATTGGCCTATCTAAGTATTAGTATAAAAACAATCAGTTTGTCGACATTATATTTCATTAACAAGGTTAGTAACGTCATAGCAAAACATTATTTTAGAACTTGACACGATTTATTACAGCGCCATCTAGTTGTCCGAGTGTAACTATTTAGTCCCAGTGTATCTGTGTTTGTACGATTCACTGTAGTGTGTGTAGACGGTGTGCCGTCAATAGGTATCAACATTTACGGCGCTACAACTGTCAGCCTCCATAGCTCAGGGGTTAGAGCACTGGTCTTGTAAACCAGGGGTCGAGAGTTCAAATCTCTCTGGGGGCAGGTTTTAATATAACTTTTTGTATAATTTTATAAGTATTAGGACTAGTCGGGAGTAATTTTTCGTCGTATTTTTTTTGTGATTATTGGTTTTAGTATTTCTTGCGAAATATTTATTTGAAGGGTCATACATAGAAACAGCTACATCATAGAAATATGGATATGTGTTATAACTTAAATTATTAATTTCAGCCAAAATAATAATATGTAAATACAAACCATTCTTGCTACAAACATGTTGGGATTGGCTCTCATTGTGAAAGCCAGTAGAAAAATGCAGCTTGTCCATTTTTATCATCAACATCATACAGAAAGCTAATTCTCTCCTGAAAATGGGTTTACCTACTCATTAGCCTTTCAGACAAAAAAATCGACTGTGATATATTTACTTTTTTTTGTAATAGCTGCTCACTGGTCTACCTAGGAGGTTGTCGGCTGCTTAACCGGATTATCCCATGGATTCCTTAAAATAAATTAAGGCCTCCAGCCAGGGCATAAAAACAAATAAACCTTTTGAAATAATAGCGTAGTTATTGATAACTACGGTGATATTTCACAAGGTTTATTTCTGCTTTCCGTCTTACTAACGGTTACTACAAATAAAAAAAATAGTTTTGTTTTTTATGTAAAAAACCATGTCCTAATTATTCCACCTTGTGTATTCCAGCGGACTGGGCGACGGAGTGCGTGTCGCGCGCAGAGATCCTGCGACTGATCTACCAAGGCCGATTCTTGCACAGTTCGGTGACGCTGGGCGCCCTAGGCCTCCCGCTGGGCCGCACCACCGTCATGCACCTCGTGCCGCGCGAGCACTTGCCCGAGCCTAACTCACACGGTATGATTTCACTTATTTTTGAACCCAGAAACTTTTCCAAGACTAATTTCCAGCACTGGATGATTGCGATAAAGGGATTGAATTATACAGGACAATAGCGCCATCCCTTATTCGCACAACAGCGATGATGACTATACTTTCCTATACAAAACCTGTTTTATTCCCGCCTGCCCTGTCAGCCATTTAATCTAGACCGACACCACAATGTATGTTCAATTCTGAACTGAATCTGTCTCATTCCAACTTGCTATAACTGTATGTAAAATAAGAAAATACATAGAATAGAAAATGTAGAACGCCGCTTTTCTTTTGGCGACCATTTAGCATGACACATTCCCATCAGCTGAATGTAGTTTGTGACACCATAATAAAGGTTCATTAATGGCTAATTATAGCATAGGTGTTATCGTTTTCATAGTGCAGTAATTAGTGGCCAGGCTGTTTTTATTATAGTAAAAATAGCGCAACCGAATGTTGTGATTAAAACTAAGAATTGTTTTCCAGAAGTCCGGTGGACCTAACTATACCTATCCCGTTCCCTCCTTCCCTCTTCCTTTTAGTAAGTCGTTATAATACCTTGTACTACTTACTGTACTCCTCATAAGAAGGCCCCTATCCCAAAACAATGCCTAACTACGTATTTTTACCTACAGACTCATACTCGAGCATTTTTCTGGAATATGGGCCTTATTTCAAAGTAGATTAGTGTCAATAGAATGTACTGCCGATACTGATTCAACTTTTCCAGCATTTGTATGTGTATAATTTTGGCACTAGCGGCGAAAATTATCCATAGAATAAAACCTGTGCCAGTAATAATATCCTCTGACAAAATTTTGGTCATGGCGACCAATCTCGACGGAAACTAGCCAAGTAGGATATTATTATAGGAAGCAAACACAGGTGCACGCTGTGTACCTTTACTCTCTTATGGGAGTCGACAAAAGCTTCCAAAGCCGAAGCAAAGGTAAAACTCTTGCATAATATTTTAGACATTGGCCTTGTAGCAGCTGTTTCCACGCTAGCAACAAAACACAAGGACCATCAATCATCTGCATAGTCCCCATACTAAGCGCTTATACAGTGACTATCGTTTCCCTCTTTCGATTCTTCTGAGTTGTTGAGAGTTTCTTTCTTGAGAGTTGAAATCTGTATCGGCAGAACCTACACGTTGGAAGGGAAATCAACGCTAAAACTGATACCTTGAACTCTATTCTGGACGACGTTGTTTTTTTCAGATGGGTTTTTTTTTACTTAAAACAGTAAAAATTAATGAGAAAATCATCATTTCTACTCAACCCAATAAGATTTTAAAATTGAAAAGTTAAAACTTTACCGTCTCTGAATAAAATCTCACTTGGGTTAGTTTAGATCAAGATTTTTTTTAAAGTTTATGAAATCATGGTATCAGCTTGTGTGTCGATGACTCCTGTACCCAGTATATTATTACATTCGCTTTACAGAGTATTACCGGCGTGTTATTAAAATAAAAGTAACACTGGGCCTTCTGTTTATTTCCAGATCAACGGCAAAAAAGTAAAGGTGGTTCTAGCAGTTGTTGTTCAGCGTCTTGCTGCATATTGTAATGGCTTCCTGTGTGAGGGAGACGCACTTACACGAGCGGCAGTGGGCGCGAGAGAGACAGCGACAGCGTTGCCGGGAGACGGACTCCTATGTGTTCAGTGTAGAAGCCAGGATACCATGTCGCCCAGAACAATCCTTGTGATGTTTTTAAATGAAGTAACTACAAATTATAATGTTTGCGTAGCTCACTGATATCTTTTATTGTCAATTTTCGTAGTAATAATTTAATAAAACAATTATGCACAATGTACGAGACTATAAAAGATGTACACGCACATCGATGGAGGCTTCGTTTGAAAATGTCGCAAGTTGCAGTCGTGAGCGCTGTTCCGCGTCGACAACATTAGCTTTATAAAACGATACTGTATATCTCACCGCGTAACTTATAGCTCGTTTTATAGATATCATGCTGCCCAAATACATACGTTAAAGTTAGTAGATATATGGGATAAGGTTCGTCGATATAAGTAAGCCTATGATTTAATAGTTCCTGGACGAAATAGGTATTTGGCTTCACATCAATATTTTCCTTTATCCCGGCTAGCCACGTTAATTTACAAATGTTAGTATTATTATTTAGGCCATCATTATATGTATACATTAATATTACATTATGGAGATATTTATCTAAAAAATGACAAATTATTTAGTGAAACAAACGAAGTGTGTAAATTACCCTGTTTTGCATTGTAAATAGTATAATTGAATTAGGAGACATTTTTATTACTTTTTGTGATAAGTTATTGCAATATATTTGGATTTTTTTTGTTAGATTTTATTCTAAATTATGCTATTTACTGCGCTAGACGTAGCTTGTAACGGAGCGTAGTGCCGGAGCGAGGCAGCAGGTGGCGCCACTCGCGCCATACATAATGTTTACTCGGAGAAACAATATGTATGTAACGTTCACGACACGGCGACTGGTTCACTCGAGAGTGGTAAATTTTTAGTAATAAAGCACTAGAGTAAATTTGGAAAATTATATGTCTCGCTTATGAAGTCTGTACATGCCTATACATCATACATAGCTGCACTGTGTACCAGCTCGACGGCGGCGGCGGCTCGAGCTCGCCCCGTCTTGTTATCGTCTCTAACCATAGTTTGGTCCTCATGTCTTAGCGTTACCACAGTCTGATTACTTTTGTAAATATTGATTAGAGCTTTTTATTATTATATTTTTATTTACATCACAAATCTATCGTTTATTACTTCTTACCTTATTCTTTATTTGGCCTTTTTAATGTAGTTATAAAATATTTTCCTCTAGTAAATTGGCTTAAGGTTTGAGTTGTCATTTAAAATGTGTTCGGCTTAGCCTTAATTTTTGTTTGTTATAAGCTAACAGATCTTGAAATATTTAAAAAAAGAAACTTGTGTTCATTTGGACTCTCCAACTCCGTAATATAACGTGAAGTGTTTTTTGATAGTACAAATAAAATTATTTACACATTCAGACATACATTTGCAAGGAAATTAAGTACTCAGTGATAAGATAAAACTTAACAGTATTACAGAGAAACTAAAACTCGTTGACAACACTAGGTGTGATTAACATGTTGCTTCATTTGTTCCGATACCATAACCTTATATGATTGACTGAGATGGTTCTTGCCAACCGAAAAACATTTGAGACGATGATGTGTGTTGACCAAATATCCAACAATGGAGGAATGAATGCAGCAATATGGCCGCTTGTAGACGTCCGTTTTTTTCACCGGACAACGGACCGTGTCTTTCACATTTGTATTTGCTGGACTCCGGTTCGGCATCCCGTGCATGTACACATATTCATTATAAACCATACACCACCGCGTATCCGGCGAAAAATACGGTCCGTTGTCCGGTGAAAAAAACGGACGTATACAAGCGCTCTATGTCTTATATTCTGATATAGATTCAATGCCAGTATGAATGATTATATTTTGGTTGCTCTGTTTAGTTACTGTATGTATGTATTTCGTTAAGTTGTATAAAATACCTAGTTTATAAATAAAATAAATACAATTTTAATTTGCATGTTTCATTTTATTTCGCTTTTTACCTCAGCTTTGTATACAAGGTATAATTGGGAATCGCTTACGGGGGCATTGTACTCATGATGAACAACTTAACAAAATTGCTCCCCTATTTTTACAGGTTACCATAAAAATTATGAGTACAACTATCCCCTAAGAAATTTTAGTTATATCAATTATACCTTCAATATGTGGATTTTAAAATAATTTTAGAAAATCTGGATTTAACTAAATTACAACTGAACTAAGGTCCTTTAAAAAAAAAATAGAATCAAGTATTTCTTTAAAATTAATATTTTACTAGATATTATTTGAGCTTGAGTTACACACACGCGCTACTCCATTAATAGATATTAAATAAAAAATAAACTGCTTTTGTAAACATCTCAAGTATGAATAGACGGATAATGTAGGTCGATTCGTTCGCGTTAAGGTGATATCTTAGGCCAGATAGTCGATGTCTTCACTGTATTTTAATATTTCCATAGAATAGTTCATAAAATAATCTGACTAAAAATAATGAGTGTTATTGTGGGCCGGCTTTGATGTTTCTCGTGGTTTTACACCCAGTTTCTGGAAAAATGTAGGTGACGGATAATCAAGCGCGCGTCAACTGTTGTGTTTGGTTGAATGAATTGTCAAGAGCAAAACACATCACTAGACTTGCGTTTAATTTGCGTCGACAATTTCATAACAGAAACTGGGTGTTAGACTTTAAGAATTAATTTCTGGTATATTTTTCATGCAAAATTAAATGCGCACAAATTGTATACAGGAAAATGCATATTCACTTAATTTGTCTGAGTACTTTTTGTATTTAAAGAACCAAATAATTAGCCAGATAAATCAAAGTGTACGAATAGAGATAGCAACATCGGAATCGAAGTAGTAAATATATGGAATTTATTCGAAAATACAAACTAAATAATGACTGAGTAATAAGATCTATGTGTATAATATTATTCAGATTATTTCTTTTCTTTTTTGTACCATATAGTCTGCGGAATAAATGTTTACTTAGGTACGATAAGCCACACGCCAGTGGTTACTAAACCGATTTACTCTGGCCTCGAATTCTATTGAAACAGCGTACCACGCTAGGCCATCTCAAGGTGAAAAGTGTTACCACCCACGTGCGGCCTAGGTTTACATGTCATATCTGTTTTATAAAAAATATCTTCAAATAATAATAAATCTTGTACATGCTGTAGTTAATTCTTTTCTGTGAACTTTAAATAATTGAATATAAACTATGAATAGAATGAAATGTAAGTATGTATAAGCATTTATTCGACAGATATTGATATGATTTTTCATGAGTTTTCACGAGACATCAAGCCAAGGCAATTGCGTGTAAATATTCGACGACTTTTTAATTTAGACAAATCTAGTGTAAATCTAATTTAGCTTGAAGTGGATATCTTACGAAGCGCCGAGTGTGTATTGACGAAGATTTTGTTGGTAAAAACTTACTTTAAGAATTTAATGTTTAAATTACATAGAGGCCTACTTTTATAGTTAATAAAAAAATGTGTCTCGCAAATAGTGTTGTTATCAAGACTAAGCTAATTTCTTCACGTAAAAAAGGCAATTTGTTTTTCTGTTTTTGTAAAGTATTCTTTGTCAATACACATATCGTCGAATATCTGTATTAAATAATAATAATAATAAAAATATTAGATGTCTCTGTTTAACAGGTGTTTAACTACGTACGTACATAATCTATATACTTGTTAATATTAATTAATAATTATAACAATGTTGATTAATTGTCATTTTCTTTTGAAGTGTTCCGTGGTTGAGTTCACCGAGACGATGCAGTTGTTTGTGCAATATTAGTGAATTAAACTGAAATACGTTTTATGTAATAACAGTCAATCATTTTTTGCATTTGTATATTTTACACACATTCCTGAAATCCTGTTAAATATTGTTATTTATTGTTTTAAGTAAAGGCAAGGCAGTCGTACAAGGCACAATATTATTCAATTTGATGTTTTTTTTTACATATAATTTAATTCAATATATATTTTTTAACTTTTAATGTTGTTAATAAATACCAAGATGTTCATTAAAAGTTATATAGTTATATTTATTAGTGATAACAACCAATATAACAAAGAGAATTTTGAGTCTTATTCCATAGCTCTACTTTGGAACTAAATTAAAAAAAAAACAAAAATGTTATGTTTGACAAGATGAATGTTGAATTATAAAGATAAATTAAAATCGAAACAAATATTGTTAAGCAGTTTATCGCAAGAATAACAAGACGAAGATATCTGGTAAAATCTTATCCGTATGCTTAATTCATTTTTAATCTAACAGGTTTATTTTTCAACTTAGAACGTTTAATCACATCTCTTATACAACGTCTAATAGAAAAAACGCAATACCTCTTAATGAGGCATTGTAATCATTACTATGAACAACTTTTACTACAGGACCAAAGCCGAAATCGCGAAAAAAACCTGCTGTTCAGTACATTTTGCCGAGTTATGGCACATAAATGTATGGGACAGTCGACATTTTTTCGCGATTTCAGTTTTGGTCCCATAATAAAGTTGTTCATAGTGATGAGTACAATGACCCCTTAAGAGGTAGGTACTCCGTTTATTTTTTACAAGTTGTATAGATTAATAATAACGCCTCCTTGCCTAAATCAGATGAAATCTGAAAATTATTTTTAACTGTAAATTAATTAATCTGGACAAACATAACCATACGAGCTTCAAATTATTCCTCGGTGAACTAACCAATATTAGATATTCGCAGAAGTCTACATTGTTCGCAATGATTCTGTGGGTAGTTGTAAATTTCGCTTCAAATTATACGCCATTTTATTTTGATTACGTGTGACGGCTACCCGGGTAGATAGTCGGATATGTTTTGTAATAATAATCTATCGACGGAATAGGTTGTACATGTTTGAGCAACTATTGAGTATCAATGGGGTCAAATAAAATTTTAAGAATGTACTTTCGAGAATTTTATTCATTTCCCTTAACCTAATTTAATTTACATTTTTGAGTTTTCACTCGATAACAATATACATACAGATACGCGAATACTCTGTAGTCGAACATATGATTTTGAGTACAAGTACAAGGTTTGAAAAGGCACTAGTACTCAATTAACAAAATTCCCATATAATGCATGAGCATAATTTTAAAACTTAATAAGAAAACAACATGCTTTGAGTTTGTTTCGGTGTTTCTGCTTATCTATTTCATTTTATTTCTGTCTGTGTAAAAGTGTCTTTAAAACCAATTTACAGAAACAAATATAATTTATCAGTAAACCAGGCTAGAATCAGCAATAAAATATGCTGTCATACCTTACACACTCGTCTGCACCATCACTTGGACCGAGGATACATAAAATACCATTTAAAGATGAACAGGTTTCTATCTAGCTCCATTTCTGCTGTGCTCAGCTGCTTCAGTCTTTTCTCAACACCCTGGAGTACTGCTAGCTCTGGCGGGGTCAGGGTTTCTTCAACCTGGAATATTTTTTATGACATGGTTAAGTTACACGTTAACCTTTTGAGCGCCAGAGCATAAAAGCACGCGCGTGCCCTCAGCGCCAAGCCAAAAAACAAAAATGTCTAATTACTCCTTTGTCATCATACATTTATCCGTGGTGTATTTTAATTTATTTCATGCAATTAAATACGCATCGGAGCTTCAACTTTTAAGATAATAAAAAGATACACACACACAAAAGTAATGATTTAATTTATTGTGTGTTATAGTACAATACAAGAAGTGTTAGAGAACGTAAATACGTGCGAGCGCCAGTAAAAAATTACTACGGCAAAAGAACCAATAAGTATTTGACCCCTACACTGTTCAATAGTATCGACTGGTTGAGAAAAGATAATGGTGTAATTAGCAGGCGAACACTGGGGAGTAAATTAAATGTTGAACTGTTGAATGAAATGGTTGCAACATATGACAATAATTAATCGATTGAGCACTGAACTGTACTGTCCAACAAAATATTCTTACCGTCCATTTGAACTACTCGTATTTGTGTCTACCTACTTAGATGTATTATATTGTATAAACCAAATGTTTTAAGACGAGCGCTAATCCTGCCGACAAACTGTCACGCAGTTTGGCAGGTTTATAAAATGTATGCAAGTATTTGAAATAAAGTCTGACAACTAAAAAAAAAAAAAAAAAAAAAATGAATATATAAAAATTATTTTAGTACTTAGAGTGCACCGCATTTTTGTCACGTATTTGTGACGTTGGCGGTCAAAAGTTTAATTTTATGAATATGAAAATGGTAAGCTACGGAACCTTTACCAAGACGAGCTGTACCACCAGTGCTGCCCACCAGTCACTAATCATAAAATACTCGAACCGAATTTCGGTCACTATGGCCAGTCGAAGGGGAACCCCGGGCTGCTACTAAGTAATGCTAACGGAAAAACCAAATAACAGTTTGGATGGTCCCACGCTTAGCAGTCGCAATAGTATATCACAATATCGCTCGCTTGACAATGGAACTTCACACATCGGTCCTCTACATTTAGCATTATTATGTAACTTTAAGTTGGAAGGTACATCCCCGCACAATCATATAGCATGAGTTCGGTACACGATACTGGACCAGTATTGAATTTTTCGACGGCTTTTCCTAATCTAACCTCAAGAGATTTTTAATGAAATAGGTGTAACCCATGATTTATGGTTTGATATGACTGTATACGGCTAGGTTGTTAAGCCTCAATTTTTTCAATTAGGCACTTAACCGTAAACTCATTCGAATCAGAAATTGTAAACCAAATAGTTTTAATAGTTGTTTTTTACATTTTATTTTACTGTGTGTGCTCACTTTAGAATATCCAGTCTATTTCTACACGTGAGGACTTGTAATTGGCTTTCTGTCGACTATGTTTACCTTTCTATTTTGTTTTTTAGCTGTAAGTCTTCCAAGCTCTATTATATAAATAAATAATGATAGTATAGACGCATAATGGACGGCACGTGGAGTTTAAAAAAGAATAGGACTATTTGTAGTGTCGTTTCTGACATCGATGTCCTTACAACGTTCGACATGCCAAATAAACAGCAGTATAAAGTTTTCTCTTACGTCGTCTATATTCTGCTGCGGCTCACCCCTCAGCCGCATGCCGTGCACGATGGTGCGCACGCGCCTCTGCTTGTCCACCAGCCGCGCGTGCGCAGAGCGCTCGTGCGCGTGGCGACGCAGCACGTTGTGTAGCGAGCGGTAGCACATCTCTTGAGCTGCGTGGGCTACCTGTGGAAGGAGGATATACTGTTATGAGTTGGGAGTAATGAAAGCGTCAATAGGAAAAAATAGCCAATAAATTTGCTAAGCAATCGAATATGAACCTTAATCTTATGCACTCAATGTTCATATACAAACAAGCATATCTAACAAACATTGCATTTAATTGAATTTGAACTTCATTTACATGAAGTTAAGTACGCGTCCGCTTACTTTACTTAGCAATGTAAAGTCAAACTGCTGTCTGTGAATCTTGACTTTTTCATATGAAAAACTGAAAGAAATAATGTGCAAGTGACTTTTGACAACATTAGCAATAAGTAATACTAAGTCCCACATTATTATTATTATTTTATATATACAATACAATAAAACACTCACGTCATGCAACTTGATGTGATATAAATAGATCGCTTTTGCAAGACCACCGGCCGAAGCTGCTTTTCTCATTGGCTGAAAATATAAATATCTATATTAGTTGATTTTACTTAAAATAATCTTATTTCCCAGATGTTGTCCGAGACCCAGTCCCATGTGTAATAGTGCAATCAACAAATAAAGCATATGTGTAGACAATTGGAAGTGTATAAACGTTATTCTTATATTTTACGTAGGTATAATGAAAAATTGATTACCTGTACATTAATAAAATGTTCTTCTAACAGTTTGTATGTGAGCTGCTTACATTCCTTATTCACTAACATCGCATTCTTTTGTATGTCATCCTCTTCTATGTACTTTCTAGAACGAACTAACCTGAAATAGTCAATGTTATATATTATCTAGAGTTTATAATGTGACAGTGATAATGTGCAGATAAGTTAGGAGCAGATGGGCACTTGTTTTTTCACATTTTTTCTACCCACATAACATCACGCCTGTATTTTCCTGAAGGGTTGGGCAGAGGCAGCCCATTTCACCAGTTTTCTTTTTTTGTTTTTCCACCCAATAACGTAAAAATACACATAGGTAAATCCCTCTCACCTGAATATCCTAGCGGCCTTGGATCCCAGCCTCTCGGTGACGGTGTGCTCGAGCGCGCACAGCACGAGCTGCTGCGCGGCGTGCTGCGCGCGCACACAGAACTGGCCGCTGCCCGCGTCGCCCACGCGGCGCACGAAGCCGGCGCCGTTGTCCTCTGAAAAATTATTACAAACAAAGTTTTATCTCGAAACTGTGCTAGGTTCAAAACAAGAAGAAAAATGTCATCATTACCAGCACTAAATGATATTCTAAGGAAGTCCTTTCTGCATCCATCATTGGTCCACTTTGTTGGGTCTACTCAGTCTCTCTGACTTAAGTTACTTCCTATTCATTCAAGTTTAGTTTAAAGGATCTTCCGCCTTCTAACTTTACATCTAAGGATCTCTTTCCTATGAACTTCACATACCTAACACCTTGAGATACTGGTCTACAAACTGATGCAGCAGTGGTCTGTCTGTGGCAGCTCCTCGCCATCGCTCCCGGAGCTCTAAGATGCACAGGGGACTTGACTCGGGTGCCCACGCTGGTGACGTCAGGTACATTTTCTCCAGAAGGAAGCGTAGTAGTTCTGCAGCTAGAAATTGTGAAAAACATAATAATAACATGACGTCTGTATTTCTCGAAGGGTTACGAAAAGATGGCCCTATAGGATCCCACCCAGATTTTGCCAGAAGGCCCATTTGATAGGGGGCGGGCCTATTGCCATCCACTTCGAAATGGAAAAACTCAATAACACTGCCCCAACCTGGGAGTCAAACGTAAGACCTCATACCACCAACAAGTAAGCCAGGCCAGTTCTGTGTGAGCACACCGTCTCAGACTCTCTGGTCTCGGCTCCAAGCTCGCTAGGACATTTAGGTGAGAGGTTTACTTGGTCTTACTAAAGTCGCCTTCTGCTTCATTCATAGGAAGTCCCGAAAGTGATTATTACATAGCAAAGTTACTCACCATTTTCATCAATCCTTTGGGTGATAGCTTTAATCATGATTTCGTCTCTAAAGTCCAGGTGGAACCTGTCGTAGTTCACTCTCCAATAAATATCTGCAAAACGGAGGGAATATTTTAAGATTTTTGAGTTGGTTACATCAATTAAAATTACACTTTTTAAGGCATTTTGTCAAATATTTTACACCAGTGTTGCTACTAACATAGTTTTAAGTTATTTTTTGGTATAACTAACATGCTATGGGCCGTCGACGCCGGAATATAAACGATTTTTATTTTATTATTTACATCACCAAGTGTGCATTCAAATGTATTATATCAGTTTATACTTTGCCATTACTCCATTTGTCATGATTATTTGCTTAATAATCCAATTTCTCATGAAGCTATCTAGTTTACGTCGCCATGGGCCTTGCCATTACCCGTTTGGCGGCCATTCAGATTTTAATTATGTCCAGCGATCATCTGTCATCACACCTGTCTATGCGCATGTATATATTAAATTGGCTGGGAATACTCACTTAAGGGTCGGGCAGAGGTGCTCCTATAGTCACACCCACATTTCGCCAGTCACGTTTAAGTCCCATGTAGGCGAGTCTATTGCCAATTATTTAAGTATAAAAAAACAAAACTCACTATCATTAATTTCACTAATACTCCCAGAAGTCATAGCTTGCACCAGTGCCAATGTGCCGTTTCTGGACACCAGCATATCTGGCATAACGGTGGCCACAGGGACCAGGGTGGGGATCTCACTGCCCTCCTTCAGCTCCGCCACTGGAGCCTGCTGGATGTAGCCAGCTGTCACCAGGCTTATGAACATGTCCTTTAGGGTTATTATTGTTATGTTTTTCTCCTGAAAAATAGAATTAGAATGTTTTAGGAAGTGGCTGTGGGACATTCAGTGTTGGGGCTGTTTGATTTTGGGGTTTGAATCAAGAATTGTTCTATTCCAAAATTAAAATCAGTTCTTGTAATTATAGTAAGATCATCTCAAGCCACTGATAACTACAGGTATGATTTTTGTGTCGAAACTGTCCACCCACTGATCTGATCCTGACCATTTCCTGGTTCTAGCATTAGTTTTCTAGACATAAATAACCCACCTTATCATCCTTATACTTTGTAGCAATGGTGAACAGCAACATGGTGGCCGTGCAGGTGGCTTGCTGCAGTAGCTCTTCCACCAGCAGCTCTGCCTCGCTGCCATACTTACTCTTTATCTGCAGTAGATACCTGAAACATATTAATACCAGACAATCAGTATTAAGTATGCTTTAACCGCTAAACCACTGTAATGCGCCACAGATTACAATTATATCATGTATAATCATCAGCACTAAGATGGCAAGATTTTGGCGTAGTGGGGGTAAGTTCGCGCATCGTACACTTAGTGGCACAAAAAAGTGGTAACTTTTATTGATCGTCATTATTCTATTGTTATTGCCATCATTTATATTTAATCAAGTCTGTATAGAACAAAGTTAAAGAAGGGAGAGGAATTCAAGTTTATTAGGAGTTATAAATAACGTGCATTTAAAATTCAAAAAAAAAATTATAGTTCCGTCTAATAGTTCTTTCTGACGTTTTAGTAGCTTCTGCAGTCCGATTTACCGTCTCTTTTTCTGATTGAGCTTCTTTCTCCATGAAACTACACATTGTATACCATTTTTCTGGCATATCTCCGTAAAACGGTATTTGGTCCTGGCATAGTAATGAACTTAATACAAACTAAATTTTAAACAACAACACTAGCATCAACTCGTAACAAAAACTAAATTTAAAAACAATAACAACACTTAAGTTTAACACAACAAAAACAAAGGGTACAATTTTCGTGCACTCAAGTGTAATCGGGAGCGAACGGGACGAAGGCGCGGTGCGGGAGGCAAGGGTCGACTGATGCACCAATCGCGCGCTCGGATCGACGCTACCTCATACCCCGCGTCCCGCTTGACCACCAAAGAGACCTAAAAGACGACTTGTAACTAACGACTTTTGCCATCTTACTTGCCGGTGACTATATGTTTGTATTCATCTTAAAATATTCTGTGTATGAATAGATGCAACTTATATTGTTAATGATGTGCAAAGGTTGCATTTTTATTAGAGCAAATCTTTTTTTGTTATCATGTTTATTACCTAGGATATCTGATGAGAAGGAGGACATTATCAGGAACCAACTTATAATCAGCAATCATTTCATTGGCAGATGGTTCAAATGTAGCCAGATCAAACTTCAGCAGCGTGCGGAGACTTTCTATGACCTATAATAAAGGGTTTATTAAGGAGATTATCAGATGGTTGGATAGGGAAAGACCCTGAATTAGAATAGTTGTAGAAGGGTGCAATCCTACAGCTGAGGTGGAAGTTGATGGACAAAATAATTAGGTTAAGACTTATATTACACTCTGGTTCAATGTGAATGATTGATTTACTGTTCCATACCAAATAATTTAACCTATATTACTAAAAATCTGATTGTCGCTAAATACCTGGGTTCGAGTGAGGCTGGTCGTCTTCACTATCAAGCCTATAGCCTTACTGCCAAAAGTGAATAGGTCGTCGCCCACTTTCTGCACAATTTCACCAAAATATCGGTGCAAAATTGCCGACACTACACGTCCCAGCTGATGAGACATTTTCTACTATAATATAGCTCTGATGGATATGAAACAATCTCCAACCGTTTATCGTAATATTACACATCAAGATACTTAATTATTTCATACCATGTAATGAGCATTTTTTTATAATTTTCTATTACACAGAGGTTATGTTTTATTTACAAAACTATATGATTATGACAGAAAACCGGTACCCATTCCATGCAAGTGTTATGTTAGTGAATCTTTTGCAAGTCTCGCTGGGCCCGTCAAAATTTTTTCACATGGCACTAAACTTAAATTAAATTATGTATGTATGTATTTGAAACATTGTGCTTTCCTCCAAAGATTTTTATTAATTAATTTAATATTCTCTTTCTAAGTTAATTTTTGTCATTGTCTGCTTGAAATGAAGCATACTCGAGGTAAATCTCAATGAAGTTGAATTCCGGTGAGTGAATAACGTACCAAGAAAAGTTTCTAACCACAGACTAAAGTCATAATGATGGTCATTTACGAAAATCGAAATATATAGATGTGATTGGAAAACTTTCCTAAATTGTACTTTGAATTACCCTGTAAATACCCGATATCTGTCTCTTTCCACTATGATAGCAAGAGCAGAGATAGACGTAGCAGAAATAGTCAATATTTTTATTTAATGAGTATTAAATTTACTAAATATTCGAATTAATATATCGGATGTCAAACTGGTCACACTCTTTACGAACGAGTTCTGGTAAATAATAAAGTCAACGGCAAACTTCATCAAACTGCATGAAATGCGAAGCAAGAGAGCTACAGATTTTTTAATGTTTATACAAAATGAATATAGAAAGTGCTGCAGTAAATATTCTCAAGCGCGGTGTAGAATTGGACACGAAGAAAAGATACACAGAAGCGCTAGTATGTTATCAAGAAGGTCTACAGATTTTAGTAGACAAAATAAAAGGTAAGCAACAATAACACCATTGTTTACTTTAGTAAACTTAGTTAATTAACAAGATTATTCTATCCACAGGAGAAATAGACAATTCTAACAAGGCTTATCTTAGGAAAAAAGTTGAGGAGTACATGAATAGAGCAGAGGCAATAAAAAAGTTAGTTTTGCAACAAAAGGAGACCGGTCAATTCCATGAACAAGTGCATATTGAGAATAATTCCACGGGACATAGTTATAAAACTCTATTTGGAAGGTTTTTAGATGAAGAAGTACAATATGTTTCTGTTGAAGACCCTTATATTAGAAACTTTCATCAGGTGAGTCATATTGCATTGATTGTTAGAACTCTAACCACTTAAAAACCAAAATTGAATGTCTAACGTAAACGTCTTGTAGTATGTTTTCCTGTCTATAAATTCTTGATATCTTTTTTATATTGGTTGATTAATTTAAAAAATACTTTCTATTATATAATATGAAAGCTTTTCCACTACATTTTGTAATAAAAACCTCCCTAGAGTATACAAAAGAAACATAATAAATTAGTTGGCCGTGGCAACTAAAATAAATTACAACTGAAAATCACACTATTACAATGCCTTGCTTAGAGTGGTGTGCACAGAGATTTCAGACAGGGTATGCATAAATAAAACCTACCAGTTTCAGCTTGTTGTTCCTATGGTAGGTACAACAAGCAAGTACCTAAGCTAAATTACCATGTTTAAAAAAAAAGTTATAGTTATTTATCATTTAGAGGGGCATGTTTGTATATACAAATATATGGGATCACAGGGTATAGAGTACTTATTTGCATGTACGGAATTAACGTTAATATTTAATAATCTAATCAAGTAACATTTCTAATATTTTTATTTTCAGTCTCAGAATTTTCTTAGGCTTTGTGAACTGTTAGTACGATCTTGTACGAATCTCCAACTGATTGAGTTGATCACAGCCAAAGATGGCAGATCTGAAGGAGATCAGCGGGAGTGGTTCAACAACTTGAGTAATGACTTGACTAAATACAGAATCCAACTGGTTGTGAAGTACTCTGAGACTTTACATGACCGGCAGATTACGTAAGTATCTCATAGTTTTAAATATGGTTTTCTTAATTCCTTTCTTTCAGGGTACAAAGTAAAGGCATCCCTCAAAGATTTCACAACAATCGGTCTAGTTTTGCCCTCATCCGGCTTTCCGGGATCTTCACCAGATTGTAATTCCACCTTGTGGCAGGCATACCTATGTTGGGTGTTCTGATACGAGATCTCCAATAGAAAACTTTTCGGCCCCAATAGTCATCAGTTCTGCGAGCACCCACCCTCTGTCTCTTGAGTTTGTCAATTCTACAGGCGATGTTGGCTGCTTTGTTTCCCGTATGGATTTTCTCATTTCTGATTCAATCCTACAAAAGAACACTTTTTTATTTTATTTTTTAAACTTTGCCCCACACTAGGAATTTCTCCTGTATCGTGGGTGCTCTAATCATAGCCCTTTCCATTGAATCCTTTTGGGTGACTTTTGTACCATTATGATACATCTGGTATAACTCATATTTATCTCATAAACGACAGAGGAACCGCATCAGTTCTTAGTGTAGGTAGCAAGAACATTTTTTTGCAGCACTTGAATGGTTAATGTATTGCTCTATTTTGTCTATTTCAGATTAAGTTCTGGCTGGATAATCAAAATTGGAAGGGGTCTAGACTACTTCAAAGCTCCAGAGAACAAGTTTTGTCTAGGTGTGTATGACTTAGACCTTAGGACTTGTCATGAGACTACAGTGGACATAGTACACTCTAAAAATATAAAACAATCTTATGGATAATCTTTATAATTATATTTTTTAATAACATACTGTTGATGCTTGCCTAATTTAAGACAAAAAATAATTAAATCATAAACAATGTTTATTCTATAATAATTGTTTTCCTCTTTTACCCTACCATACATAAGTCAAATGCATGGAAGTGATAAAGTTTATAATTTTACAATAAGCACAGCATATCAGCGCAGTGGTTGAGCCATCGGCTGCTGCGCCGCGTGTTGTGGGTTCGATCCCCGCACGGAACAAATATTTGTATGACCTACAGGTAGTTGTTCCGGGTCTGGCTGTTTGTGTATGTGAGTTTAAATGTTTGTAAACGCACCCACACTACAGGAGAAATTCCTAGAGTGGGGCAACGTTTTAAAAAAAAAAAGAAAAAAAGAAAAAGAAATATCCAAAAAACAAAAAAATATATATAGAGCATTCACATTTCGCCAGTTATGTTTAAGTCTCACATAATAAGGGGCGACACTATTGCCATCAATCGGGCGCAAATCCAGACTCCAGGCTGATACTGAAAAAATAAATCCAAATGGAAAAACTCAATAACACTGCCTGACCCGGCAATGGCCAACCGAGCAGTTAACCAACGTTTCCGTTAGGCGATAACTGAATGATGAATGCAAATCTAGTTTATCTGTGCAACAACAGCATGTCATTACTATGTTGCAGTCATTTAAACAGTACCATACTAGCTTTACAACTCGTGACTCACAAATTGACTAATGAGGTGCTTCTCTTATCGCCTATAGTTAACGGGGACTTCCCACAATCATACCATTCCAATAACGGATTCTGTAATTCTGTTCCATAGACATTATCAAAGCTAAATTATAAATTTCACTGCCTGTCTATGTCTGGGCGGGCTTGTGTCGTGGATAGGATCTTTTTAACACCTTTAGTGCCCAGCACCCGGCTCTCGGGTCGAAAAATAGTTTGTTCATGTATCCAGAACTCGCTTCCCGAGTCGTACATGTAAAAAGCTATAGATGAGATGTGAACATGTCCATCACCCCCTACCATATACCTGCGCATTATGTAATTTGCCAAACATTATGTCATACATACAAATCGTATTTTTGAACTGGGCTGCGAAAGGGTAAAATAAATAAAGACAAAAACAAATCGATGATATACTTTATTATAAACAAGTAACAGTGGCGGGCGCCGCATATCGCGATTTCTTTACAAACACATTCATAAGTACGTAGGTATAGCACAAAAGTTAACAGTAAAATTAAGGTGGTACCAATGCTAATACTATTGAGTGGTGTCATGAGTGATGTGAAGGTAATACAATACAAAATGAATCCATCGGAATCCAAAACAAAACACACACAAAATAAAAATCAGTTTTTAAGTGAGAGGCAAAGATTTTTCTAAGGCATCAACCTCACCGGGCACAATACTCATACCATTGAACCATTATCAGTCGGCCAGAAAATGTGTGCCCAGTCTGGACGAGGCCTTAAGGGGGAAAGCGCCAGGGTGGCCAATTCAAAATGTAATTTATACTCGTTTTTTTTGCAATTTCAGCTGTTCAAAATTGAATGTTAATAAAAATATAGTTACGACTGTGAAAATTGTGTTCAAAGAAGTATAATCATTAAAACCTAATAAATAGTCATTGAATTGGGTAATTTAAATTTAAAGGCCTAACACCAACTGCAATTTAAAAAAAAAGGAAGAATATTTGAATTTCATGGCACCCTGGCGCTTTCTGTAAACTTTGTTTTGTATTACAGGATTCATAAAAGTGTAGTATTTAAATAATGCCGTTAGATATAAATATAAGGCTAAATTTACACGAATTATTAAAGACTAGTATAAGTAATTTCACGATAGTATGGCCTCAGGACTAAACTACATAGTAAAAAGATAAAGTAAATAGTACGCTATTTACAAAGCTAATAATATACTTATTATAGCATTAAAATTTTATATACAGCAACACTATATCAAGAGGAGTTTATGGCAATCTCGTATAAAACCATATATTAATTATATTTTGCCAAATAAATTAAAATCCTTATGGATATGATCTTACATTATAGGCGTGATTATAATTAATTAGTAAAATTTATTTAGTGTTAACACGTTGAACGCCAAATGACCGACAAACAATACATTTTCTATTGTGTCTCGTTGTTTGGCAGTTAAGGTGTTAATCGATTGCGAGTTATGTTACAATCGATTGTCATTTCGAATTGATTATAACGCTTATTAAATCCGTTAAATTATAAGACTACGTTGCTTATGTACAGTCACCGCGCATGTCAGGGTGTACCCTAAGAGAGATTTTTGTAGTGGTAGTACACTACCACTACAAAAATCTCCCTTACTGCAAGGAAATAAAGACGCTGTCAATTTCAAATGATTACCTACCACTGTATGTACGATTGACTGTACTTAAAGTCAACATAAGTTGTCACAATTAAACAATGTAATATAATTCAGTCTCTGGAGAACTATATTCGAGCTTTAAGGTTTATTTACATTCAACCAAGTTTTTAGTAAAACTAGAATATTCTAGCCACAAATATCGGAATGATTACGTAAGACATAGAGAGAAAAGAATCATTGGACTGTCACGTTTTCAACTTGACAGATCCAAATAAGGGGTTACAACCTCGCGCAATTTATCCATTGACAAAATCGGAAGTTCACCAAATTACTCGATTTTTTTATCGATGCACTGGAGCAATCAAGCCAAATAAGAAAATCGATTAAAATTAATCGATTTCTAGACATAGCTTTCCTTTTTAGCCGAGAACAACATAAGCGATTCCATGAGGTGGGGTCTGATCATATCGTTGACATCCTGTTCATCATCGAAGGCTTCTGGGAGGTGTTTGTAGATGGTCCGCAGTGCCTTGAGGCAGTGAATCAGGGTCTGGTCCGGGTTGGTGTCGAGTGGAGGGCGCGTTCGCTGCAGCCTTACCAGCTTGGTAAGGAGGGGAACGCCCTCTAGTTGTACGATTTGGTGGGAGACGTCGGGCATCACTGAGAGCCTGTGGATAAATTGAGATGGTTAGTCATTTATTAGACTTGGTGGTACGGAAAAAGGCTGATCGAAGACATAACTCAGCGAACAGGCAAGCAATATTTTTTATTCGATCAAGGAGGTTGCGTCGAGCTCAAAAGCAAGACGAGCGTTTTTCTATGCAATTTGAATGAACGGTAAAAAAGGTTTAACAATATTTTGGGCATTGGTAGTCTCCAGCCATATATCATAGTACGCTTACCTAGCTATAGCTTCAGCAGCGTGGCAGTGCAGCCTAGCCTGTGCGCGCAGCTCGGCGGTGCGCGCGCAGCTACCGGGCGTGCTGCGCGCGAAGCACACTAACGCCACACTGGATGACGCGATGGTAGACAGCAGCAGCATGCAGCGCGGGATGCGGGAGAGCGAGGCTAGGAGAGAGGCTGTTTGTTCCTGTGAAGAAAATTTCAATTAGACTTGACTGTAGAAGAATCTGTGAAACGTAATAAGTCCTTAACTGACTGAATATTGAACTAACCAAAGTAATTAGAAAACTGTCAGTTGTAATGTCATTTGTAGATATTTGTTGGATTTGAACAGCGCTGTAATGCCTTGACTACACGCACGGAGTACTGTGCCAAGACAGAGCACTCGGTGGATCTTACAAAGGACGCAAGTGACTCGATTGACCGTCGACTAAAAATATGACGACCGCGTACCTTATCTGAGGTATAAAAGAGGGCAGGCGAGGCATACACCCTGAAGTAGGTAGGTGTCACAGACAGCAGAATTGCAACTTACTTGTAAAAACACAGAGATGTTCGGTCCCCTTCGCTTGACAGCCTCCAGCAACCTCTCGACGGTCCTATGCTTGGTGATGACGTCGACGATGTCCGAGCCGGTGGTGACGTCACCGTCTTTCTTCTCCAGTTCCAACTCTCGTACTAAGTTCACTAGGCACGCGGTGCACAGGAGAAGGAGTTGGCAGCAGTCGGTGCGGGAGAGAATACCTGGGGATCGAGTGTTTTTGTCATGACGTGGGCAGGTGTAAGATTTTACGCTTGGGCTAGTTGTCACAAAACAGACCAAACTTTTTGGAGCTGATTAATCACACATGCTTCCTTTGTAGAATCAGTCATGAAATTAAAATGACGTCATTATACCTAGAACGTTTTTATGAAAAAAGACGTGTTTTTACTGGCGTGTTTATAATCGTGGTTATTGAAGTGTAAAGTTGACTGGTTTTTATAATACATTCACTCATTGGATTCGAATCAATTTTTTTTTCATGAGAATACATGCCTGTTTTTGTAAACCTAATCAAAAGAATGAATTAATTTTACTCGAAGTGTTTAATTTAAGTTATATATACTTATAATATCGCTACAACCGAACATATTGTTTTTTTTTGTTCTGTCTTTCTAAGCTAGATGGCGCTGAGCAACGTTTATTTCAATAAGTTTTATTACTTGTTTTAAACTTACCGGTAATATTATCAACAATAGAGTTGAGGTACAGATGCAGTTGCGTCAGGTCGTAGTGCCCTCTGAGCCACGGTGCCGTGATCTGAGTGAGCACAGTGATCGCTTCGCGCATCTGTGGCTCCGGGTTCGACCGGTCCGACAGAATGTCTGATATGATCTCGATTCCACCACCCTGGAAGAAGAAGACGTTGGTAAACTTGGGATCGTACTAGTTCCTATGAGGTATGTGATTCTTCTTGGGACAGGGTTACTGAAGGAGACAGTAACTAATCCCCACATGGCCTGGGAGCCAAGCAAGATAGCAAAGAGTAAGTAAATACGGAGTGCATTTTACTAACTAGGGTCTTGATACATACTCCTAGTAGTAACCACATCAGTATTAAGTCTATTTGACATTGGGTACATTTCATACTGTCCAAAATTGTGTATCCAAGATGCATGATCCCACCAGTAGCTGATAGCGTGAGAATGTTTTTATCAAGATCTTTATTTTATTAGATTAAAGTGGATAAGATTACTACCAGAATATTATTTTTGACAGTTATTATTTTATAACTGAATGGTGGAGGTCAGATAGGTTTTATATACTGATATTCAGCGGCATCTGGTAAGACATTCAGCCGACCCCAGCATAGTTGTGAAAAGGCTAGTTTGTTAATGGCCTTACCTCTTCGAACTGTTTCACCGCATCCCCGTTAACGCAGACAGTCGCAAGCGCACGCAATGACAGCGCTTTTATAGAGCTCTTATTTGACTCGATTATCGCAGTCAGCAACGCCCTAGGCACCGCGCAGTCCACGAACGGCAACTCAGTGATATTCTTCATTATCTTGACACATCTCTCGTGTAGAGAACTCTCTGTGTTATCACTCAACATGGCCAAATGGCCTATTGATGTTAGAGTGCTCTTGAGGATCATATCCGATGGTGGCTCTTCGATTATTGATACGAGAGTCTGTGGAATTGGAAATTGGTTTGTTAACTTAAAATGTGGTACTGATGCATAATATTATGTTTAAGGCATGATAGATGCTATTAAAAATCTGGTTAGGCCAAAAGATTGCAAACCCGGATTTCATGATTTCTTTAGGTAACATTGGTTAACGTGGCTGACCTATAACATAACATCTCGCCCGTATTCTCCTAAAGAGTTACGCAGACGTGCATAGTAGGTACACCAACGTGTGGCTTGTTATGTTTAAGTCACATGTGATAGTCTGTGAACCATTGACAACAACGGGTACAGTCATGTACCGTAAAATCGCCAATGCTATTCAGGTATCCTCACAAAAGTTTTCGTAAATTATCAGTTTCTTTTAAACATATAAAGATGAAAGACTTTTCTGCAGAACCTACCTTCATCTGTTGCACAAGCACAGCTTTAGTAGTCTCCAAGAAGATTTCGATTAACGTGTCCAGATGTTTCAGCACCAGACTCCATTCTGGGTTACTCTCGTTCATTTCCACCTTCACATCTTCACCTACTTCTATCAACTTCTGTAAATACAACTGCAGAGACTTCTTGATCTTGTCCCATCTTTCTGGGGTCTCTCCGGGCGGTTTTGTATTTAGAGTAATGCTGTGAGCCAACACGAATTCGTTGATGTTTGCTACCAATAAGCAGATTTGTTCCTCACTCGATATTCCCGATTCAATTTGCCTGCAACGTGAAAGTGTTTTGCATAATCACGAGTGTGTATGCTAAGTCGGCAATTGTGAAAAATACGTGTTTCCGCGGTGGGTGAGGATGTAGGTAAAGCAATGGAATCAACATGAATATTGTTTTTTTTACTTTACTGTGAAAGTGGAAGTTGCTACATGAAACTACTGTTGATTAATTATCGATACATTGATTATATCTTGGTTACCGATAACGTTTTCCTTTAATTACATTATCTCTGTTGCGACAGGATCTTCGTGAATGATGTCGGAAACCACAAAAAAGAACCCACAGTGAGTTCCTTTTGCTATGACAGTACAATCTTTAAAAAATACAGCATATTTCCACGATTCTTACCTTAAAACATCACTGTACTGGTGCACAATGATTTGTCCATGAGTCTGCACCTTCTTTATATTCCCTGTTATAGTCGCGGAGCTGGCAGAGACCAGTGCCTTCATCTCAGCGCCCAGAGGCTTGCTCTGCAGAGTTGTCATGCACTCGTTCTCACAGGAGCCGACCAGGTCGCACAACCAGTACTGGACGGGTTCTGGCTTCCTTTCACATAGCCTCTCTAGGCATGTTTGGTCTATTGAACGTTCCCGGTATAAGATTTCGTTTTGGTTGTTCAGTACTATTCTGGAGTGGTATTCGCTGTTGAACAATTTTGTTATATCAGAATTTGTTACTTAATTTAGGTAATATTTGAATGAACGTGTTACAAGGACACAATTTTGACAATATACTGAGACGAGGTCTTACTTCAGTTAAATAACATCCGTCAATTCGTTTAGAAATCACTAGATATTAGTAGTGCTTATTAAAAGAATGGTCGAAACATGAAATGAGTCTTCGGTAGATGCTGCAATGACATCAGACTGAGAACATTATTTTATTCACAAATTCCAATATGGTACTTCATAGATTTTTCCTTACTTAACCGCAATAAATGTTATTATGGGTATTATATTTAGGAAGGGGCACCACGCAAGGAGGATGTTATTACGTAAGACAAAGGATTTTAAGTGGCTGACCTTTTAAAATAAGTTGACACTGGACTATCGATATAGAATGTAATGTAATTGTTTTAATAAGGTCAGTTTTTAACAGACAAAGGGTGCTTTAAAATGTAATGGTTTTCATGTATAAGTGTTCAGGAAATCGTAAGATCTTAATGTTTTCAGTGGGCTTTTAGAGAAGAGTATATTGTTAGTAGTTTATTGTACTATAATATATTTACTAGTTTCCGTCTGGACTTATGTAAATGTCGCTGTACGATGGTTGAAGCCGTGATATAGTAGACTAATCTAGTTATTTTAGTCTAATCTAGTTACTGGTACCATTTCTAGTTGAGCCTTCTTTATTTCTGTTGCCGGGTGGAAAATCCCCATGGATGACCTGCGCCCTGGGGGGTCGCGGGAACGTACGATCCTTTAGCAACCCCCGGCTGGAGTTGATTCTAGCCGAACGTAAACTTGGTCGGGGTGCCGTAACTAATTGCGACCAATTTCATATACTTATTTCACTAGACTAACTCAAGAAAGATAGTGATATTACTAGATTTATCGCTTTCATATACCTATATTACGGTATAATCCCTAGGGAAGTAGGGATATCCAATGAATATTACTAGATCTTGATTGTATCATAGTTATATTCCTAGTAAAACAGCTACTAACCGCTTTCATAAACATACATTAATATATCACAGCTTCAACCGTTTTATTGCGACATATAGACAAAATAGCATTTATAAGTGAAGAAGACACTCACCCACTGTTAAAGTTTTCGAATAAATTTACTCTCCGTGTACTTTTCCGTTCACTCTGTGGAATGTCCATAAACTCATGTGGAGTCAGCATCTTTGGCGTCGACGTGCAAGCCATGTTTAGCTGGACATCCACAAAGTCCATCTCTCCTTTTAACTTCTCCCTTTTGGAATCATGCGTTAGATTTTTATTCGTATTAGAATCTGCTTCGTAAGGAGTCTTCTGTTTGTCTTGGAATTGTGGTGGTGGAGTAACTCGTCCATTCTTGAGGTAGTCTTCATCTGGTTTGTCTTTAGAATTCATGTTCAATTCAGCCTCTGTGCCAATTAGCCTTTCGTTGTAATGGGGTATCAGCATTTCTTCAGGATGTGCCACGAGAACCCATGAATCTTGTTCTTTAGCTCGTGGTAGTCCAAGTGATGGAACTCTACTACCAGCTAAATGGCCACCAGCATGACTTTCCACAACTCCAGGTTTGTCCTTCTTGGGAAAGATTCTGAATATATCTTTTGTTCTGTCTCCTTTGGTGGCCATCCGCTGTTTAGCTTTGGGACCTGCTTTTTTGGTCGGTTTCAAATGGAGACTGTCCATTATATTTTTACCAAGAATGGCTTTGGCAGGTTTATGCATTTGCTCGTTTTCGTAGGACATTTCAGTGTTTGGCGGAGCCTCCTCATCAATGTATCCCAACGAATGATAGCCGTCTTGGATATCTAGAATTTGTTGGTCTAACCTCTGTGCTTCGAAGTTGAGGGATTTGTTAAGTCTATTTCTTTGGAATTTAGGCGTTGTGGCTATAGGAATAGCATCCTCATTCGATAAACTTCGTGTGTATTCTGCTTTTCTTTCTACTTTCGTTGCAGGCGTCCTCTCAGTCGGTACGTAGGATATGTTTGATATCGGCGTTCGGATTCTCGGTTGATTGTTTACTGCTATTTGGTTATTATCCTCTAACTTCAAGTATTCTAAACTGTCATCTGATTTGTTCTTACTAGTTTCCAAATCCTTTACTTTAGCTACTTTAATGACTTTGGTGCTATCGCTATCTGTACTAGATATGAACGACTTCTTGGCTGGATACTTTTTCGAGGGACTTATAACATTAATGTTTTTAACTGGTACATCTTTGGTATCTATTTGTATTGCACTTTTATTTGTTACGTTATTTTCTTTGTTACTTTCGTGACTCGGAGGTGTAACGTTTATGTCTATTTTGCTATCGATTTTTAACTTAGGTTTACTGTTTAAGTTATTATTTAAAATATTTTTCGAGTTTTCTTTATTTGCTTTGTCAATGTTTATATTTTTCGGCGTTGGATACTTTTGTTCGGTTTTATTTACATTTTCCGTGTCTTTGTCTTTCAACAGGTCCATGTGTTCCTCGTCTTGATGTATTTCGCAATACTTCTGCAAGTCGTATGGCGTCTGTATGACACTGCTGCTTCGGAGCCGTGGCTTCGGAGTAGGCATGCCGCAACTGACGTTATCAGGCAAAGTCGCATTGTTAGCAACATTGCTTTGCGACGTGTTTTTAAAACCAGCAGCTTGCTTGACAGTAATATCTTGATTGTTGTTAGAATCGCTGCTACTTGTTGATTTATTGTTGTCCGTTGCCTCCGGCGACTGATAATATTGGGACGGGGGCGGAGAGCTGTCTGAATCCGAGAATCCGGAATCTTGACTCTTGTGGCTGCCGGGGCTACCGTGACGCAGAGGCCATTGGTTCATCTGAATGGGTTGCGCGATGTCATCGACGCTATTGTTCTGCGGCTTATCGGGCTGATTGGCTATCCAGTGAGGTAGCTGGGGCTCCCAGTCGGGATCGTCGCGCGCGCGATTGTTTCGGTTCCAGTCGGGCTGTGCCACCGGACTTCCTACGCTAGGCGGTGAATCACCCCACCATACTTTGCTGCGCGTACGTTGAAAATTGGACATCCTGAAAAAGAAAAAAATCTATGAGTTGCGAGTCGTGGGAACAGCGTGTCTAAGGTGGTGGGTTTAATGA
Source organism: Phlogophora meticulosa (assembly GCA_905147745.2). Taxonomy (NCBI): domain Eukaryota; kingdom Metazoa; phylum Arthropoda; class Insecta; order Lepidoptera; family Noctuidae; genus Phlogophora; species Phlogophora meticulosa. The sequence goes on from LR990524.1 coordinate 13,428,138, forward strand.
TGGGTGTCAGTGAGGTAATGTGTTGGTCCATTACGAGGAGTATCATCAGAGGTGCGTGCCCGCGGTGCGTGACGCCCGCTGCCTTCGAGGCCAAATTATCTCGTATGTAAACTTTGTTTTGTTTTTGTTCGATAGTCATGGGAATTTGGTACGCCTATTGTGTTGATTGCTTACAATAGTTGAAGAAAAATGTAGTAAAACACAGTCCAAGGCGGTATGACGCGTGCTTTTGAAATAATAATAACTGGTGGCATATCACGAGAGTCTCCGCAGGGCCGGTCGGCAGATGTTAAAAACCGTTGCAGAGGCTATTGTGTACGAATGCAAGGGCGTTCGCACATCGGCTGTGATTTCTCCCCTTCAGTTCGCCATACGCATACTAATAATATCAGTCTTGCTATTGAGACTTACTCCGGAGCTTACTAAGATTTTATACGGTCCAATGATTCTTTGAAAACAATCATGACCGCATGCTGCGAAAGTTTGTTTCTCACAAGAAAAAAAAAGTGTTCCTTCTGTAATATTAGGTATCTACAAAATAAATATTCAACATTTTGATTCCTAAATAGACTTGTGAGTATGCGAAAGACTTAATTTAAGAATATCAAACACAGATACTTTATTTAAAACCTCTTTTACCGTCTTTAGTAACTTGGTGAGGAATGTATTGCTTCAGTTAGGTACGTACCCTATTGACTCTAACGACCCTAAATTATCATGTTTATTATTAGTGATATTAATATTAAATAATGTACAGGAGGACGCACGACATTGCTCACAGTTTTGACTCTGAGCTGGCCTTTTACAGAGTTCAATAGAATAAGACGCCAGTTTATACTGGTTTGTTACCACTGGCGTGTGGCAAACATGCACGTACATATTATTATCTATGGTAGTAATACCCAAAACATTTTTTTTTGTGCCTGGTTTTTTTTACTTATCTCGGAAACCGTTGAAGCAATTTCGACAGGACTTTCACTGGCAGGTAGCTAATGTTTGTTTCTTTAATCCAAGAAAATGAATTAGGGTTCCGCGCATTTAAAACCCATGAAAATTTGTTAAATTCCATGCGAACGAAGTCGCGCGGGCACATCTAGTAATATTATAAAGCTAAAGACTTTATTTCTATGTTCGAACGCGCTTATATTTGAAACTACTAGTCAGATATTTTAAAATCCGATTGTTTACGTCAGTTTTTTTTTTAATCTGACTGGTTTTGCCTTTGATACAACAATTTTTGAAGAAGGTTATTTTATATTTTTTTGTTTTTTAGAGTTTAATTGTATGACCCAAAGTTAATTGAAATAATTAAAATACAGAAGCTAATTAACATGACCGGTCATGAGGAGCGGATGAAACCGTGGGGCACAGCTAGTATTTTAATAAAATCACAGCCAGGTAAGGTCTAAAGTATGCCACGGTTTGCGGTTGTAAGACTGACTCAACGGGCTATCTGATTCATTTTGATCGGTCTACCTTAATACGTACTGTTATACCTAAGTAATAAGTGTAATAACTCAATACTCACGGTGTTAGTCAGTCGATAACTTTGTTTGCTCGTAGATAATAAGTTGGTTTATCGAAAGAATTGCAGTATAGTGTCTTTTTTATACTAGGTGACTTAAAATTCATTGACAATATTCAAGGGAGTGAAAGTACTTATGGATCAAATAAGAAAAATATGATAAAGAAACAGCACTTAAGTCCGAGCTCGTGTCTAAACCTAAACAGCCGCACGGGTCGATCGAAGGTTAAGCTACACTGGCCGAGGTCAAGCTATGGTTGGGTGACCGTTCATTACTTATCAAGACTCCTCCGTGCTGGCTGTCATTTGTAGATCTTTGATAGCAGTCACGGGTAGTCAGAAGCCCGAAAGTCTAAAAACCAGTCTAACCAAGGGGTATCGTGTTGCCCAGTAACGGGGTTGTGGAGGTGAGATAGGCAGTCGCTCCATGTAAAATACTGGTATTCAGCTGCATCCGGTTAGTAGTGGATGTCGAGTCGCAACTTAACGTGTCAAAATGTAGGAAACAGCTGTTATATTTTTCTGTTCAGGGTTGGAATTAAAAACCTTAAAAGATAACCAAGGAACTAAAAGTCACCTGTTAAAAGTCTTACGTGTTGGAAAATAACGGAGAGAGATATACTGGCTACTTTTTTCTTTAAATAAAAAATTGTAACAAGTTTTGAAAAAAAAAACTCCCTGTATTTACCACCGCTGGGCAAACAATGGTCTTACTAAACATAAGGTTGGCATTTTGTATGTTGCAAAGTTGTCATCAACAATAGGGTAAGTGTCCTTAAAAATTCTGATTGGTCTGAAATTTGGATTACTCAAAAATACTGGGCGCGTATTTTTTCTTTTGTCACGTAAACCAAAAAGGACGACGATATAGAGCGTTGAAACTGAGCGTGACGTCACGCCGTGCTACACTTTTAACGTAGCAGGGACGTCACAAGCCCCTCCTCCTGAACTTTGATGTGCTTATATCACTGTCAATTTTATTGATTTGAGTAAGCAATAAATACGTTTCCAATAGTTTTTGGTAATCTTACTGAAGGACTAAATAGACTTTATATATTTTTACCTAGGGCTCATCCCTATTAATAAATATTACGGATTTACAAGCGGTATTGAAAGTGTCGATTGCAAGTTTATTGATAGATTTAAAGGTCCTAGCATTACATAAAGAGATCACTATGTAGTGACTAGTTAACAGATATATAATACTTATGTACTTAAAGGAAGTTTTCCTTTGATTGACTCATAATTTGCGCAGTATGGTAATACCAGAGATGGGTATATTATTTACGTGGTAATTAGTTGCTGTACTAATGCAAGGTATTAAATAAATAATATTCCATTTACATGAACTAAGTCGGTACCAGTGGGTTGTTCTTTTGTTTTAATAAATTTTTAAACTTTTTTTTTTGTCCGATGATACCTTTATTCAATAAGTAGGTCAATAATGGTTTTCGATGTTAACAGCATGTATTGTATGTTGTCACATTATTATTATGATTAAATACTTCTTTTTAAGGTTCTACAACGGTGAAAAAGGAACCCCTGTGGTGTCAGCTGTTTATTTCCATAACAACAATACTTTCAAATTGAAATTTGGAATAGTAATATAAACAATGCTTGTCCACTTACATAGAACGAACGGGATGAAAAAAAAAACATGCTATTGCTTTGAAAATTATGGTTCAGTACGGAACCTTCGCTCGGTGTGCCGGACAAACTCGCCCTTTGCCGATTTCGATTACATTCTTTATAAAAAAAAAAAATAATAAAAATATTTTATTTCAGACAAAGTAGTCCATGGACAAGACAAGATTGTTAGTAACAAGAATTTTTGTTAGTAATAAAAGTAGGTAACGGTAACAAACTGGACACACCGTCTACCCCTGCACAGTTATAGTAGAAATAAACAAATAATACAGTCGAGTGATAAGTAAATATTTGTAGTAATGAAATTGACTGAAGTATATCTACCAGTAAATAATCATCTGCCTAGCCACCATAGCTAAACATAGAATCCTTCGTATTTTCTATGTCACAATCTATGCGCTTACGTATCTTGTTCGTATAATTAGCATATAAGCTCTAATCCACTACTGCGAAGCTCTATGGTGAAATAGTCTCATTCTGTAACTAATTATAATTATTAATACAACGTCGCTAATGATTGTCAACGATCGTCTATTTGAAATGCGCAATGGGAAGTATTTCGTCACAGACACACGTCTATTGAGTTGGAAAGTAAAGAAAAACATGAATTCTTTGAATGCTAATCGACTTGATTACTAAAAGGTCTATTGACAATTAAGAAGTCAACAAAATTCCTTGTACACGTACGTGATTGATTAATAACCAATTCAATTACATATCCAAACAATTAGATTACCATCTTATTCATCTATGTGTGGTGTGTACACAAAATATGATGATGTCCGAAATTTAAAAGAGATTGCGACCTCTGAGATTATTTCGGTGTTTCTTCTCAGAGCTAGGAAACATCGATTTCATCTAGTTCTAGTGCTACGGCATGGTTGGCGCAATGGCAGAGTGTTTGGTTGCTGCGCTGCGTGTCGTGGGTTCGATTCCCGCACGGAACAAAAATTTGTATGACCTACAGGTAGTTGTTACGGGTCTGGCTGTTTGTGTATGTGAATTTAAATGTTTGTAAACGCACCAGCGTTACAGGACGAATTCCTAGTGTAGGGCAATCAACACTAGGAATTTGTCCTGTATCGCTGGTTTGTTTAAAAAAATGTATTTATGTATTTCTATTTTTTGACCTGTTAAAGTGTTCTTTAAAAACCTATTTACAGAAATGAATATCATTTATCACCATGTATCAATTTACGGAACAAAAAGCTGTTTAAAAAGTCGTGATGGTCATTTATTTTGCCTATAAAGACTATGTAGACTATAAAGTGTTCATTCACATTTATATTCTGTGGGTCTTTAAGAAATGCGGGATAACGAACTACTATTAACGATACTATTGTATTAGACCCCTACTTTGTTAGTATACGCTATCTGTTTGTGTATAGGTAAGTTTATTGTACCTGTTAGTGGTGCCAATTCCGTTGTTCACAAAATTAGAGAATTGACATCTCTTTTTGACAGATGACTCGGAAAAAGGGACAGTGACAGTTGTGCCAAGTTTAATAAAATAAAAATATTTTAATGCAGACAAAAAAGTCCATATATTGTTAGTTACAAGAATTTTGCTTATTATTGATGTCAAATTATTTTATGCCTTGAACTTGACCGTGTTTTTGGTCGATGCCTTTTAAATGGCTACTATATTTGTTTGAAAGTTTCAGTTCGTCTAAAATTGACAGCTCTTATAAATATCCGTCCCTTTCTTGTTTTGTAAGAGAGAAAGTGATGGAAGTAGTCCTAATTTAGTTTTGCTTGTCAACAAGAGAATCGAGCCATTTTGGATGTTATACCTGTCTTCGGTATTCAAACGTACCTAGATCTATGGTCCGCTCCTATGGTCGTTACTGGTGATAAAGAGATTATTCAAATGGATTCCAATAGGACTGGTAGCATCGAAAATCCGTATAATACATCGCAATGAACCAACAATCCCAGTAGAGTCCACAGGCGTTATTTGTTTAGGAAGTATTATGGGAAAATCCTCTAGGCACAGCAAAATAACCAAATACACGTAATAAAGTGAAAGTTTATTTTTTGTATAAGCAATTAAGCATATTACTGACATCGGTAAAGAAAACCAGGAAACCTGGACTGATTATCATTAATTTTAGTGAAGTCGCCAACTAATCAAGAACAGACGCATAATCCTCGTGTCTTCTCTGTAGAAGAAGGGACCTTTGCCTTGTACTGGGACGACCCACGTATCAGTATCAGAAGCCAGCACAGTAACAAGCTGGTGGTATTTCTGTTTCTCTTTTTTTTATCAGAAATTGGAGGCACTAAACATAACACAGTCGTTAGACAATTTGACACTGAATTTTATCAATCGACCTAAATAGTGACATTTTAAGGAACCTTGTCGTTATCATCGAACCTTCACGATGTACGATATCTCCGGCTGCTTCCTACATTTGTACAGACACGCTTCAATGCTCACAATGACTGACTCCTTCAATGAGTGTTGACTTTGAATATATAATTGAGTGGAAAAGGTTTTTGTCATAGGGAAGGGTTTTAGAGGATTTCTTGAAACTACTGTTTGTCTTTACTCTTGTTTTTACTTAAGACTTTTTATTTTGTATAGTGGCCTGGGACTGGACTGGCCACGTCTGCCGCGTGCCCATATACGTAAATGGTTTAATGATTATGCCTAATGAGCTGTGGGCCAAAATAACGTCGCGGCAGACTTCGTAGAAGATGGCGGGACGAGCTGGACTAAACCAACGGCCAGTGGGCTTCATTAGCCTTGGATCGAAACAACTGGAAGTCATGGGGAGTGGCCTTTGCCCAACAATGGGATGACGTAAGTAACAGTATCAGAGACCAGCACATCAAGCTACCCCTATCAGTACATTGGATAGTTTTTCATGTTCAATTGGGGAAATTTGACAGTTTGCGATAGCTTGATGTGTCTGTACAATCTTAACTCAAATCACCTTTCTTATTACGAGCCTGTTACTGCCCCACTACATGACCAGTGCTTATAACTAGAAGGCACGAGCATTAATACCCAAGCTGGGTTGGTGATTTCTGACTCATATTATTAAAAGTTCAAGTTACCTCACATGTGTTTAGTTGACACGAGAGCCAATAGCTGGCTTCTACTTTGACCAGAGGCTCAGCATTACCATTCAGCGTGGTAATGCCGAACGTCCTTTGGGTATTTTACCAATCGACAGCAGTAAGGATGAATTTTTCGACGCCTTGTGTATTACGGTTGATGTACGGTTAGGTTTATTATGCTAGAACAGTTCGTTGTTTTCTTTTTAATTTAATTCATTTTGTGTATATTTAGCATTTCATTGAAATAAAGCAATAACTTAGATAGTTATGAATTGAAGAAGTCACATTAGCCTGGACCTACAATCTTGTGCACTGCTGGGCTTTAAAATTCCAATTCTTGTCAAATATTGAGCACAGACCAAACTTTCTACCATTGGATCTGCCCATCAATAATGTCTGCAGGTTATCATTTGCTATACCGCAATTGGTTTGGCTTTGTTCCACAATAAATGACAGAGAAATATTCAACTTCACCGACTTTCTACGCAACCGATGAGCAACGAAATTATCATACCAAACTGTTTTTCATGAAAACAAAAAAAAACTACTTTTGGAGACCGTTGATTTTTTTGTTAAATGATTTTAATTCTAACTTCAATTTATTTTAGATGAGAACTTCTAGAAAGCCAAAGGAAAGCAAAAAAAGAAAAATTCTTTTACTTGGAGGTCATTCAGGTACCTATTATTTTTTTCAGCTATGTTGATTTTAAAACTAAACTACAAAATCGGTTTTTTCCTTTGAAGTATGACCTACCAAACTCAATAAACATCATCAAAAAATTAATTAATAATTGGGGGAATGACGTAATAAACATTAAAAAAAAACATTCGACTAAGTATTTTTTGTATGTTATGTTACGCAAATTTTATCGAAATAGGTTGAGGAACTCCTCCTTTTTTGAAGTCGGTTAGAAAACAAATCGGAGTTCAGCTAAATTCGGTTTCTCAACGGGCGGTCTAACTAGAAAAACAATAAACTTTTAAACATCACAAAAAATGAAGAATTTCTGGCTAGTTTTTTTGGAATATACTGATATAATATTTATAAGTGGAAATGGTCACGGCGAGGGGAAAGCATGACCAAGTATAACGTAGCGTATTGACTGCGCTCCATTACACGCAACGAAGTTTTACGAATTGTGAAAATGTATCGTAAAATCATAATCACTCATATTTTTTATTAATACTATCGACCCGACCCGGCTTCGTACGGTTTTTTTGTTGAGATTTGTGGTGATGGTGTACTAAAATACCATCGAAATTCCCGACGCTTCTGGTGGATTTTCAAGTCCAAACAAAAATCGGCCTAATTGGTCTACCAGTTTCCAAGTGATGATATTTCATATATGCGGCAATTGATTTATACCAACATTTATAGAGAAGAAATTGTTAGTATAATAGAAAATGTGGTTTGAGCTGTAAAAGGCTTTGCTCTGATTCCTGAACTTACGTGATTGCTGTTGCTATATTTATCAATTTTATCTTATATTTTTTAATAGGTACAGTATGGACCCTGTCGGGCACGCAAACATTTAGGAGAGAGGAAGAGGGCTGAATAGTATTATTATTATAAATGTTTAGGTTAATAATCTCAAATCTCAAAATAAAATAAGGAGGAGCTCGTGACTAAATAAAAACAGCCGCACGGGTTGATCGAATGTTAAGCTACGCTTGCCGAGGTCAGTCTGAGGATGGGTAACCGTTCGTTAACATATCGAGACTCCTCCGTGCCTCGGAAAGCACGTTAAGCCGTTGGTCCCGGCTGTCATTTGTAGATCTTTGACAGTCGTTACGGGGGTAGTCAGAAGCCCGAAAGTCTGACAACCAGTCTTACCAAGGGGTATCGTATTGACCAGTAACTGGGTTGTGGAGGTCAGATAGGCAGTCGCTCTATGTAAAATACTGGTATTCAGTCGCATCCGCATAGTTGGGAAAAGGCTTGGCAGATGATGAGATGATTAGGTTAATAATCAAATCACTATTATTATAAATTATTAGGTGTTTCATTTGGTATATACTTATATATGTACATATATATTATTATGTTTGTACATGCCGACGATTGAGGATTTTCACACATAGTTTTGTTTTAATAGCTTCTAGTAAAATACTGCAGCTCTCCCGGAAGCTAAAAAAAAACTTAAATTCATGAAGCTTGGATAATACTAAGTATATCTACTATTAAAGTTCTTGTTTTTATTAAAACGGTTTCAGAAATAAACCGTGATAACAGAATGCGGATTCGCATCAAATTATCTCCTGCGTGAGCAAGGAAATACATAACACGAGTTCCTTTCTACAAATTGAAGTCAAGGATAGGTCATACCTTTTAACTTGGTGAATGTGAAACATCAGAATTCCAAACACATCGCTATTCAATTTGACTAAACGATCTGTGTAGAGTACTTATCTGTAACGCAGCCTCGTTTGTATGTGTCCAGATCTACGATTTCACTCGTACTTTTGAGTTTATGATACAAATCTGCTATGCAAATAGCTCGGCGGACATTACCGCAGTGAACGTAGAAAATATAATACTAGTCAATATAAAAATCACGTTAATTGGAATACGGTACAAACTTTTACTTCCCTAACGAGTTTGTATACCCATCTCTTATCTTTCTCACCCACTCGTTATGTGTACAGCTCGTAAATTCCGATGTGAAAAATATGCTGGCACGTGCACCTGGTGTAACGGTCGCGTGTCATCTGCTCCCATACGCCACGCTCTGCCGCGCAGTATGGCACGCGCATGCGCGTCCCATGTCCTATCCCGCGCTCCAAATTTAAAAATCGAACGGGAATTTTATTGACACGCCTGTTTTTTGTACCAATAACGGAATTTGAAGTTCTACTATTGGCCACCGTGAACGTGATTCGGTTGACGCAATTTCTATTTTCAAATCATTCTGTACAATGCAATATGGCCTGTTAATTGCAGCTATTGAACAAAAACAATGCGTTTCGATTAGAAACACGATAGACGACTATTAAAGCAATTAAGTGCATTGACATAAAAACTACATGGAATGAAAAGTGCTACTACATAATTATTACATAACGTATGAGTTATATACGAAAAACAAGATCGATGTTGGATTTGGTGACGCTCACCTGTCAAAATATCAACAAAAGAAAACCGTTATAATTCACACGAATAATCGATAATGTGTATAATTTGTTACTACTCAAAATGTACCCTATGCGACACACTTAAAGTCTAGAATAGCAGTAAGTGCGATAATAATATGTGTTTCCGATGTAGTGATTTGATCTCTATGGTTACAGCCAGGTGTTGGCGCTTTTTGTGCGTGTGCGCAAGGGTCGCGATGGCGCCCGTACCGCCTCGGGAAACGATGCACACCGATCAGTATACATGGTGTTTCGTATTCTGCTCCAGTAAAACTTAGAATCAGCTTAGTTTTTCAATAAAATATGCTCGTTAGGTATTTCGAATTATAACAGGATGTAGTTAAAAATTAATTTATATAACGTAAAGATAGCTCAAACCGTAATTCAATCAATTAATTAGTACCACTAAACCATCTACGTTAATTAAATTTTATTAGTTAGCTGTTTATAACTTCGTTAATTGAAAAAAATAGATCCAGAACACTTGAGTAAATAAATAAAAGTAATTTTGTTATTCGCAAACGCTACTGCGGAGATAATGGTTCTAGGTTTCGTTACCAGTTCAGGCAAGGTGTTATAGTAGCATGGATTCTAGATTTATGTTCCTGGTAAATGGCATCTTCGACCTCGCCAGAGATCCCAGCAGCGAAATTTTGCCAGATTGGTGAAAGTTGGGGACGTGGAAGTCCTGTCATAACAATCCATGATGACTATGTCTATAGTCATTAATGGAAGATGGAAGTCGTTGTCAGCTAAAATAGGTACACCTCTGCCTTACCCTTCAGGGAATACAGCCGTGATGTTATATTATGTTAGATTAAAGAACTAAAGAATCAGTCGTTAACAAAATTAACCCAAGTATTTCTTTATGATAATATGACTCATAAAATTATTGCTAGCGTTTATATTGTACTTACAATTTTATTAATTACATGGTTACATTCTTGCTTAATTGATTTCAGGGTCAAATGACAGGCTTGATAATCAGCTTGGTGACATAATTGAGAAACCTGTATTAGTCGGGGAATTAAAATCGGCTTAACCTGACGATCGATAGCCATCGTTACTTAATGGACATGGAAATGTGGAGTTTTATAGAGCGTGTTGGATTGGATGGAAAAAAATGGATCAGAATGTCTATGAAATCTGTGACGACAGCCGGGAAATCAAAAAACAGAACATAATAATATGAATAATTGTGTTGGTTGTTTTTATTTTCAAACCAGAGATCCATAGCAGCAAAATATTAAATTGACAACTTGCTAACTAAAACAAAACAAATCAAGAAACATTAAATACACCATTACATATCTCAATGACGGTCTGTGTACCGCCATCCAGTGAGGCACCATTAGGCCATCCACCCTGCCGGCTACAGTTGCCACTAACTAGGCTATGAAACAAACAGAGAGGACTCTGAAAAAATCAAAAATGGAACAGAATGTCTATGGAACTTGTGAGGCCAGCCGAGAAATTGATAATTGGCACAGAATGTCTATGAAATACTATGTGAGGACAGCCACGAAATCAGTAAGTCACCGGTCGTGAACTTTCGTATCGTTTGATCTAATAAACAAACTTAAACGTTTTTTAACCTCGGTCAACCTGAAAACCGTACTTTTTCACCGGCTTCAGTTATCGGTGCGACGGTACCAGGAACTCGACGGCACAAGGACACATACAAATGAATAACATTGACAGAACTAAATGGTGAAATGCACGTCTTAAGACAGTTTCAAGATCTATTCATTTAAACATAATTTACAAATGTAACTCATTAGATTTGCAGAGAAAGATTAAAATAACATGGTCAACATGCTTGTACATTAGGCGGATATCACACTGGAACACACCGGAGCGTGAGGCCCGAACTGCAGCAAAGCGAGGACGAGATGAGAGTAGAGGAGATAAAATTCTGTGATTTACACTACATAAGCAGATACGAAAAGTGTAAATCACGAAGGTCTAGTGTACACTGCGGTTTTAGCGTTGCTTGCTAGTAACTAAGTTTGTATGAAAGTACGCATTATGGAGGTATAACAGGACCATTTAATTTTTGACCTTTAAATTATTATTGATTACAAAAATAATACTTAAAACGGCTAAATTTTGTAGTCTGATGGACTGGTTGTTTTGAACTTGTCGATGTTACCCGTTGTTATAAAAATGGACTTTACCACTAACCTAACCCAATTTTGTTTTGCCAAAGTGTGACATTATTGCGTTTTTTGAGGACGGTGGGCATATAGCTTAAAAGTGGGACGTATATTTACGTTGTGTTCTTCAAAAAGGTGAGGTGCGTAGTACTCGCAACCGGCGTGCGTGTACACCAGTTGATGAACGTAAACGAAGCCAAAGGAGTATGTATGGATCGTTGCTGGTGGCGTGTCCTTTTTGCCAAAAAGGTGTGTATGTATACATTCAACGCGTCCCCATACGTTGTCGGTTCGGTGTAGAAAGCAAACTGGTGGGTGATGTGTTCCAGTGTGATCTCCGCCTTAGTAAACAGTTAAAATCTAAATCAGTATAATTTGAAAGGCGTAACACGTCGCCTGTTCTGTTATCCATTACATGATTCATAAATCACTGTGATATTAACTATAACAAATCGCCATTTCTCAGGTGTGTGACATTATATTTCATTTTCAGCACACGATTGTTGCTATTGTTCGGCGCCTGCGCAATGCACACGAATGGTGAACGACTGATCTCGCAATGTTACTTCTTGTCACTTATATTGATTAACATAATATTTTGTAACGTTAGTTTTAATAGAAATACTTTAGATAACGACAATATTTTTAGAATGTAGGTAGGTACTGACGCCAACACATCAAACTAACCCAAACTGTAAAATTTTCCCTTCGAACATGAACTTTATTCGTTTGTAATAAAGTTGAAAAACTATCAAAGAAATTTGACACATTGGGGTAGCTTGATGTGCTGGCCTCTGTACTTATTATTTTCTAGAGTGTGGATTTCTAGGTCTATCCTAGACATCATGAGGCTAGTGTGAATGAAATTTTTGAATATGGAAGAAAGTAATTTTAATTAGTGTTATATAAATTTGTATTTAATAAATATGCTCGTTTACAACACCACAATTCTTAAAATGAACATCGATAATTTTCCCTTCACAACACACATAGTTTTGTTTTGAGAGAAATTGTATGTTTTAATTGTAATATTTAAAACACTCTGTATAAGATACGGTGGGTCGGGCCGCACTAAGGGGTTCCCCAAACGGTTACTTACTGGTTCGGAGACATCTGCTCCTAACTTGAATAACTTGATACAGTAAGGGTATGGGAACTTCCGTTCCGGTGTCCAGACGGAATGCAAAAAAAGATCAGTGAAAGTATAGGATCGTTATTGTAATCGAAAGGGATAAGGTTTATCCGATTATTTAATAGTATAACAGGCAACATATAAAATATACAAAATATATTTTGTTTCGAGTATTTCGTAGGAAATGATTGCAATAATTTACTTATTTTCAAAATTGTAGATACATCCGTGCAGATCCAGGAGATGCGATTTAACCAAGTTATTTGGTTTATTTAATTGATATTAATAAACATAACATGACCCCTGTATTCGCCGAAGGGTTAAGCAGAATTGCACGTATACACCCGAATTTCGCCAGTTATGTTTAAGGGCCTAATGCTGTTGCTTTTGTTGTTTTTTTTTATATTTATACTCCATATCTAAATCTAGACTATGAGACTAATTGGATAAAAATGTTGTTTTGTAATCTCTGGAAGTACTAATTTGATTACAAAGGAGTATGTTCTTATGTTAAAACAAGAAACTTTACTCGAGCGAATTCGCGGGCAGAAGCTAGTTAAGTAATATGCTAATATCACCGTACAATGCAAATCCATAGAAAATCCGTCCTTACATCCTAGTATTATATTATTATTATGCATGTGAATGTTTCATTGACGCGCAAAATGCCCATTTAATATTTCAAATGCATGTAAGGAACGCATTAAAATTCACGCCAGCGCTATTTTTGTCCGAGAATTATCGACTATAGGCATATACTTACCTCGTTCAGCAGAATTTAAGAAAAAAAAACACTATGGAAAAAGAACTAAAAAGGTTCTTTTATCAGCACGAGCGGGCACGGTCTGTTGAACTAAATGGAGGTGTTCATAGGGCACGCGTTGGTGGCATATGGCTGATAACGCGCCGTGTTTGTGCCTTAAAAAAGCGCCACGTGCCAGAGGTTAATTTCTTTTTAATTTGTTTTTTGTTTTCAACCCAGTCGAGTATGAAGGGCAAGCACCGGTTTTTTATAACTGATAGTATTTCTTTTGTTTGGATGTGTTAAGATTAAAGAAAATTAGAAGAATGGTACTTATCTACATTTTGGGAACCTACTTTAACCAATTCTTATCAGTTTTAAGTACTCAGTACTGTGACTATGACAAGTAAGGTAGGTATGACACAGAATTTAGAAATGTCTACAACTAAGTTTATGCATGATGAGTAATATAAGTAGCGATGCTGATGCATTGTCAATATCGGTAGTGAGATGATATAACTATGAAGTAAAACAGTTAATAACTCACTTGCCATTAGGTACTCATATCCGTTTAACTTTAATCAGGGATAAAACGGTCCGACCTTGTCGTTTGTTCTTCGCAACGAATTGATTATAGGTTTGACATTTAGCTTCAACGACTGGGCAGCTGCGAATTACAGCAGCAGTGCAATTAACAATTATTTACTTCAGCGGCAGATGTTCTACCGTGTATGGCTAGCCTTACGCTCGCTATTATGACCGTTTGAATTTTTTCAATTTTAGAATGCAGGTATAAATTGCTATTTATAAAATTTAAAGGACATTTTTGCTTGCGGCAACTGTGCCTAGATCATAAACGGAATAAATGGCTGGTGGCTGCATGTGATGCAGCATGTTACTGGACATAAAACATCTAGGTATGGGCAGAATACAGATGGCTCGTGGCTATTTAATTAATGTTCCTTTATAAAGACTACGAAAACCCATTTTAACATGCGTTTATGTTTATACATAATAGCTCCAATCCAATTCCCGGATGCCCTTTTCATTTTCCCTCCAAAACAATTTTCAACATGGCTACCGACGCTACCATGTACTGAATGCTAATTTCAACTTTATTCGTATCGGTAAGTCCGACGTAACGTAGAGTAGAAAAAGAAAAGTCCAGATACAAATAAATAACGCTATTTTATACCCCCTTGACAACAAAACTATTCTCTAATTACATTTTATGTAAATAAGACAAATGGAGGCTGTATACAACGCATTCCCTTTATCGCATAGGAATGCTCTTTGTCCAATCTTTACCAAACTGGGAGAGTTAATCATGGAGCAGGAATGCACAATACACGTGCATTTTCTTTACAATAAGATGCCATATTTAGCTTCCAAAGGAAACTTAGAAGGAACTTCTTTCTAGAAGGCTATAGGCTCGAAATGGGAGGGTAATTGAATGAGGTAATTTTATTAAAGTCGTTGGCAAATAGTGTATTACCACTTAATGTGCCTTATTAGGTTTTAAAATCCAATAGTATTGTTTAGTCATTCCTAACTTCCATCAATCCTTATCCAATTAAATTATCGGCAGTAACAAAACCCTTCTTTGCATTCGGTAAGTGTGGTTCCAAACATGGCTTATCTTTAAATATATCATTCTTCTGTACGTATGTATGTCACTGAACTCTTAAAGTTTAGTAAAGTAAAGTAAAGTTTGATAATACTGTTTTTGTGGGTCCCTGGTTAGTTTAGATTTAGAATTAGACCCGGCAGGTTGCGATATTCGGGCAATACGACGTCTGGTCATAAAATTCATAATATAATTTTAATTGAAAACTCGACACTAAATCAAGAAAGCAGTAATTCATAGGTATCCAACTATACCATAACGGACGTGGCCGGCCACTCGGGCCCACTTAGTACTTCCTCTAGAACCATAAAATGGCGCTTGACCACTTTTCTAAGCGATACTGCACCGATTGCTTGAGGCACTTTCATGGTGGACTACATGTTTTTTAATGTGTGCTTATTATAGGATCTAATACCCTAAGGCCTTAGATAGTTGGGATATCGGAAATATATCCCCAAAAAGACGGATAGTTTCTTGACAAGACATAAAATCAAAAAGTTTGCATATGAGTCAGCAAAAACGAACAAACATGGATTTCACGGAAAGTATCGTCAAATTAAATACACAGCAACAATTGAATTCTAAAGAAATACTTGATATTCAACAATGATACAAGAATTTATTTCCAGCCAGAAACATCTGTGTTTGCCTCCACAGAAACCACAGTTGCACACTGTTAAAAATTAAACTCGGCCTTAGCAGGTAATTTTAGCTTAGAATATTATTTGAAATAAGAAGGTAAATTAGCGTGATACTATAGTAGGTTCTGGCTGATTAAAAACAAAAAAAAACTAAACGATGATGAAGAGTTTTGACGTTTTCGACATTCAAATCTAGAATCAATGAGAAATAGAACTGAAGGGCTGAGAAATTGGGAGGTTCAATTACCCAGTCTCTATTAAGAATACTCCGAGTCGATAAATGGTGATCATAAACAAAGAATGAAATATTTCAAAGCTGCTTCTCATCATATCGATGAGAAACATCTCGTTTTATCTAATCGTTAAATGTTGTATCGTCGCGTACCCAGATGCGATTACAATAAAATTGCTATCTGAAGACGATTGACATTTTGTAATCAACTACGCATATTGTATGAGTTTTTGACTTGTTATTGAAAACATTTTTCTTAATCTTCTCCCACTGCTTGTTAAACAAGACAATGTTTTGAGAAAAAGTTAGAAGGAAACCTTATTATTATCATTGTATAATTTTGTCTCAAAACTGTACCCATTTAATGAATTGGCTATTATCCAAAAGCATTGTGTTACACACCAACTCTACAGGCTGTACCTAAATGTATCTTTAGGAGCGCACGGGAAAGAACTCATAGGAATATCGTACTTACAACAAATTATTAATTGAAGTAGCACGTTCAAAAATCCCAGAACATGGAAGCATAATTTCCCAGAATGCAGAGATTTCCTCAACCGACTGACTTACTAGTACAATTAACGATCATACGAATCGATTAATGACATAAATAGCAATCGAGTAGCAAAACCGAGTGAGCAAGTAACACAATAGTAATTAAGTCAATTCATATCGCTAGGAATGTGGCAAGTGGAGTGTGGTAAAGATCACCTGCTCAATGCTCGCCAAGCTAACGACGTGGTATGAATGCTAATAGGATTATATTAAGGCTTATACCCAGGTAATTTATCTCAGGAATTGACGCTGCGATAGATGCCTTGCTTGTTAGGCTTGTAGTTTTAGCGAGGCCACCTACCTAACAGAAACATTTTGAAGTCCTGGAATGTTATTTATTGAACACATTTTCAACCACATCTACCTGATGATTGCATTCTCTTCTTAACGTGTCGATGGTAATCTTTACAGAGTCGGCCCAGAAATCAGCCACGAGTTTGGCGGCATCGGTAAATCACTGCAGATGTCAGGGCACACAGGACATGTTATCAGGTGTCCCATCGCTTGTGGAGCAGCACCAGACTTGCACCAGGCATTGCATTGATGAAAACGAAGTTCCAATTAGCATGATTTATGGTAAGAGTCCTTCTTGGTCCTTAACTCCCTTCTAAGGACACAATGACGTGTCCAGTTGGTATCGGCGGTACGGATATACGAGGACCTTCCAAACGACATGAGTCACTCGACGACATAGTAATCATCGTTTCGTGATATTCAATTGTCTTAAATTAATGGTTCATTAATGATTTGATCTTCTGACGGAGATTCTTAATTATGGTTTGAATTGTTGGGAATTTACTTTTTAATCATTATTTTCTCGAAATCGTTCTAGTGGTACAGTATATTATATCAGTAAGTAATCTTAAAGATATATAATGTCATCATCTGCCTATTCTTTTCCTAACTACGTTGGGGTCGGCTTAGTCTTACGTACCGTAACGACTGTCAAAAGTGTACAAACGACAGTCAGGACCGACGGTTTAAAGGGCTTTCCGAGGCACGGAGGAGTCTCGATATGTTATGAACGGTCACCCATCCACAGACTGACCTCGGCAAGCGTAGCTTAACCTTCGATCAACCCGTGCGGCTGTTGTTATTTAGCCACGTGCTCCTTCATATATCAGTGATTTAAAAGATACAAAATGTAATGAACATAATATCACATACATATGTACTCCTCAAGGGTTACGCTGCGGTTTGTGTACCTACTCCCACATCTCGCCAGCTATGTTTGAGACCCATGTTAAAAGGGGCGAGCCTATTGCCATCAGTCGGGCAAGACCAACGAGGCAGTCTATCATAGAATAATTGTGTTAAAGATAATTTAGAAAAAGCTTAACTCGTGCATATCATTGTCGATGGGCATTGATTAAGTATGGTTGTAAATGAAAGCGTTGTGGTTTTTGGAATTACTCCATGAAGGTGAGTTTTCATTTTCATCCTCAAATAACATTTCTTAGCGATTACTAAGCCTGGCCAGTTGTACTTTATAGGTATTATGTAAACATCGTAAATAGTTTATATTCTACCAGCAGCTCAAGTGACAAAGGAATGAATCATTTAGCACTATATCATTGCTATTAAGTCATATATTTATTTGTAGCATAAATCACATTTACAACTTCACTGGAGTCTGTTTTCGCACGTAAACACCAAATAATTTTCCTTATAAATAAATAATTTAGAAAATATTACATAATACTGTTTTAGCAAATTAGGAAAAGGGTTTAAGAAGGTGCGGGTTCGATTCCCGCCTTGGGACAAATGTTAGTACGATCTACAAATATTTGTTCCGGGTGTTCTGGGTATTTGCTATGTATAATAAAAACATCTATCTATGTAATGTATTGTATTAAGTATATCAGTCATCTAGTACCCATAACACAAGCTCTGCTTAGCTTGGGGCTAGATGATGCTGTGTGGATTGTCCAGCATTATTTATTATTATTATTTATTATTATCTATTCACTGAACAGCCTAAATTTAAGGAAGATTTGTCATAGGAAAGAAAAGGAGAGTTCAAAAGTACTGCAAAAAATTATTGCAAAAGTTACTAGTCGTATTTACTTCATTGAATTCCTTAATCCAAGAACTATTCAATTAGCCATTTGATTGGCCGAAGCAAGCTAGCCGTGACACCAGACCATCTGTGACGCCATTTTGTTGAACACAAAGGAACTGACATTACTTTGGTGTCACTTCTTAAAATAGTAGTCGAATGACCTGCTGATTGGCTAAAATGAGTAGCCTTTGTGGTTACTATTGGAAAAGTTTATGTACCTTAATTTGGTATTTAACAAAGACATTATTTTAAACTTTTGTTCCAAATTTTGAGTTTCGGATCTGACGGAGCTATGTTCTGGAAGCAAGATACCATGTTTTCTTCTGAGAAGGGATTAGAAATCAGAATCCCCTTAGAATAAAGGAAGACTACTTTGATGCGCTTTCGATGTCATTCCTCGATTGAAGACTACTCTGGGGCTCTTTCGTCGTTTATCTTTTCTGGGGGTCGATATTAGTCCGTTTTAGCTTTCTGCACTTTTTCCACACTTTAACTACACAAAATATGTGCAGAGTCGTGGAGTTGCGGATATCGGCTTGACAAACAATACAATACAGTACTTTGCCAAATCATAAAAAGGAGTACAAAGTTTTCTCTTCACGTGTGGATATATAGATGATATGACTTCGTTTGAGTAAAAACAATGACGTGTTCAACCAAGATGTCTCATCATAAGCACTTAGTTGAAGTAAGGTGAGATAAGTTGCTCAAATTTCGACAAGACTGAAACCACTTCGAAACCCTCCCAGTTTTAAACGTAAGCACTCCAAAAAGTTTAAAATAACAGTAAAATTCTCTAAATCTAAACACAATCCAAATGGGCAGTCAGCCATTTTAGAATCCCGAATGAGTCAGTGTGGAGTCGAATCACGTAGAGTGAGGATGGTCGCCACTGCGTTACGTACAACTTGTATTGTTCTTGTACTTGTGCAGCATACGAGGAAGTACCTTTATGGTTTACTGTTCGGCTGTTTGTTTCTAGTAATTAACGGTTTAGTTTTCAAGGGTGTTTGGTGCAAAGAAGGTTTTGATAGCTATAATTATTGGGACTTGGGTTTGTCAAAAGGTTTCGGTAGAAGACTAAACCGGTATGTAAGATTGGGTAATTTTTAAAAACGAAATGTGAAGCATCGAAATTTTTTACCACTTTCATGATATGAAGTTTAAAAACTCATAGTGATCTTATTTTGGCCCTTTCATACGGAACACTAGAATCCCGAACACGTTCATTCCTAATTAAAATCAAGTAGAATAAAAAACAAAACGCTCAATCTAATCCTGCAAATCAGGTTTTTATAGATACCCATGCAAATGTAGACAAAACACGATCATTATCCTTATCGTGATTTAATTTCTTAAAGACCTGTCCATTGCGTGATCTGAAGTTACCTCGGCGATTAGCGAATAGCTATATTAGTTCAATTATCGATGTATACAGTACTGTTATGTAATCTCGACAAACAATTGAACAATACTGTGTCGTGGGTGCGTATTTCGTGACTTATGTAAGTAAGAAATCCATGGAGACTTGGTTAGATAGTTTTTGCGATCCCATAGTGGAGTCGTGCGTGAGTTGAGAGCGTTAATCGATCGAGTAATGAATAAAGATCTTTTATCAGGAAATCGAAGGTATGATGAGATTATATAATGCTGGCAGTAAGAAGATGGACAAAATTCCGAAGGACATAAAGCTGGTGAAGAGGGTGAGGCGATCGTACAAATCGAGTGACTTGAAGACATATTACAACAACGTCAAGAAAAGCCTTAAGAAGTCAACTATCACACACATTTTTACAAAGTTCTACAACTAACACATGTATGTATTAAGTTACCATATCCATTAAAGATGTTCTTCAGAACAAACTTTCATTTTCTGACTCTTAAGAGCTAAAACGGAAGGTTGAAACATGAAAGTAAAGAAACTATCAGCTGCCTGATAATATTTAGCATCAACAGTAAGTTCTTCAATTATGCACAGCACATCGACACGCAGTCGTGACAGGCCAAGTCAGTGGCATGAAATTGTCATGACATATTGAGGTTGCCAACGTGACAAAGTGACAACTATACAACACCCATGATGGCAGCTTATGCTAAATCTTACACCTTAAGTGAGTTGTTGAGGTGTAACGCATTTTGTAGCCGTGTGTGTATTGTCTTCGATTGGGTTTTGGGATTGTCTAAGTGAATTATTTATTTTGCCACTTTCCTACATCTTCTGCAGTCTATATATGTACGTCCTTACTTCGTCATACTACCTGAAGTATTGGTAATGACATCAGAACAATTAACCACGATTAACCGGTTGCGACCCAATCATCCCGGAATGACACCGTCAACGTCAAACTGAAGTAGGCCTAAGTTGGGTTTTAAAACAATCTAGAGGAAGGAGACAAATAAGAAATAGGATAAAAAAAGACGCACTACATTTTAAACTATGAAGTGAAGAGCAAATTTTCTATTAGTCTACAAATATAAAGCACTAGAAGCGAAGCTACTAACATTAGAGCAAATGGTTTCCAAGAAGTGACAAAAATGTCGCAACAGAAACATTTTACAACTTCAAGAATCAAGAACAAGGTTTTATGTTTGGTTTCACAGTGCATTCACCTCGTTTTGCTGTAGGGCCATTACAAGCTTCGGACAGCGGTTTAAAAAAAAACAAAGAACATTAAGACTAATTCTACTGAGTCATTATCTCTGTGCTATTAAGCAATTAAAAAACAAACACCACAGATTTTGGAGCCTCCATAAAGTTATAAATAAACATAGGCCTCAAGCAATGAAAGTGCACACGAAGAGCTAATGGTATAATGTATTCACATTCTTATGAATCGAATTGAAAACCAAATGGCAACACTTCCTGTTCAAAGTATTGACACCTCCGGTGATCAAGGTATCATTATTTATGTATTAGAGAAATGAACTATCAAGAATTTTGTTATTGTTTTGGATCTCTTCCGTTAGATGCCTCTTTGTTTTTTTATGTTAACCTACTAATGTTTTTGCTACGCATCAGCGACTGTAGTCCATCAAGTCGCTTGAGTACTCTCTTTTGCTTGCTCTTCTCGACCTTGTGCTATTTCTTCAAATGCTCCATTATCTTCACTGTGTTTGACATCAATAGGCGTTGTAATGAATATCTAAGGACCTGTAACATTTTGATGACTACAACAAGGTCCTTCTAAGACTCTTACTTAGAGTAGTTAGAATTTGATTCATACTTTGCTTCTATTTGCAGTAGTTTGAATGTGAATGCTTGGCTTAGCAGAATCCATTGGTGCCCTAAGATCTACTTCTTATTTAAAGTGAGTCGTTTAATGTAGCCCGTAAAATTCAAAATGTCTTACTTCTTTTTTGCAAATTGCAGCGCTGATCAACGTTGTATGTTGACCATATTAAACATGCGGTAATTATGATAAAATTACTACTTAATTATAATAGTTTGAAACACCAATATAGCTCTCGAGATTATTGATACTTACAGCAAATATATTATCATATTTTATATTGATGTTTTAAATGATTATAATAATATGCCTCTGACAGATCTTCTTAAGCGATCTCTATAGGCACTGCTGTTAAAAACGCTGTAGTTTGACAGCATTTTGGGCATACCTTTGAAGAATAGAAAAACATATTGTACAAAGCGGAATATTCTGCAAGCAGGCAGATTGAGGACAACAAAACCAACGCAGTGACGTGACTCTGACGTTGTCACCCATCCCTACTGCCCTACTAACGTCATAAAATGTCAGTGCCATATACCAGCACAATAATTTCATGCCAGTATGTCACACAATGGTACGGATTTCAATGAGACTGAGCTATTGTGACAGATTGTATCTCATCCGGTTAATTTAGCATTAAAATGAGAACTTATTCAATTTGGAGTATAACGGAGACCTAATAATGTAGTTAATTAAATGTTGAATCATTAATCAAAAAGGGATATTTAAAGGTAGTAGTGGGGAAATTGGATAGAAACTCATGCTTTTATAGTTTTTACTCGAGACTTCCTTAGTGTTGCAACTAAGGGATTTCCTTCAACTTGAAGCGTCTTTAGTTATGTTTTCATGACTTCAATGGACCTTCTTTCAGTAGGTACGAAGGTTTTTCCTTGGGGTGTACCTACTATGCCGTATCGAATGACACACCATCGAATATCAATTGATTGACCACTATTAATGTCTAATATAGTACCTATAGACGAACGTTATTTTTATCGAATGGTTTATGTTGCAGTCTTGCAGACGCAATCCATGGAGTGTTCAAGATATTGGATGTTTGGTTGAGCGTTCAACGCCTCACACAATTATTACACCGACATATTTTGATATGGCATACACCCCAAATGAAAATAGATTAATTGGTAAACGGATAAATGGCAAAACCAGTTATTGCTGATAATAATACATTCAAAATAACATAAATCGAATTATACCTTGATACTTAGGAACAAGTTTCAGCCTTAAATACGCTCCAAAAAAACAGTGAGCGTAAAAGTAGTAAGACCATGACTCACTGATGACGCAGCCCATTCATAAGTAAGGTGGTCGAGAATGTCAGATTTCTTCCGAGAACACAGTTGTCTTGGAACTCAAGTTCACCAGGTACATCCTGAGTCATTCGACATACTAAGATTGTGAATCGAATAGTTCACGTATTAGTGTTGATTGATAGATGCAATAGTGGCCATTTTGGATTTTATGAATGAAGATGGTGTAGGTTTGTCTATGTTATTTATTAAGAATGAAGTTTTTTTGTAACATAATCCAACTATTTAGAAAAGAAAGATAATTGTCAGTCTTAAAATGATAAAAGAGATTAAATATTTATTATTGTTTGCTGCTCCAAGACTTAAAACATTCTTCATAACCAGTCATTTTATGTATTCTCAACAGTTTTTTCCTGCATAACCTTGTACTAAGTTCAATGTCGAAATAAAATTAGGTAAACCAGTTTGAACTCCCATATTACCTCATGATAAAAACATGAATAAAAAGTGAAGATAAATTGAAGTAAAAAAAAAAAAAAGTGAAGTAAAAATAAATTTATGATTATTATCCACCATTTTATTGTCAATCTCAACAGGCACGCGTGGTTCCATACCCTGTAACACAGCTTTCCATTTCTAAGGAGGTTTTATTTACAGCGATCGTTGAATACAACCGAAGGAAAAGGCATTAAAAAAAACCGGCCAAGTTCGAGTCGGACTCGCACACGATGGGTTCGGTACGATCGTATAAGATAAGAGATACCTACAGCGATTGTTAAGGACGGGCCCTGTAGTTTTTTATGTTATTTTATTTTTATTATTTGCTGTCAAGACATCAATAGAAATACATATTCTATATAAATTTCAACTGTCTAATTATTGCGGTTCTTGAAATACAACCCGCTGGCACACTTAAGGTACGGAATCCTAATAAAAAAGGATCAAACAAAAATAAACTGTCAGGCATATGCCTACTTAATATTATTATTTAAATGAATATTTTTCTACGTATAAGCCATAGTGACCGATTATCCTTCATTCATCAAGAATACATCCGGCTTAAATAGGATTATTTTAGGATTGACGATAAAATTATATCGATTGCAAAAATATAATAGAAATGGGGCCTATATCGATATGTTTAACTAGAAAATAGGAACTTGGGATCAAAACGAGCTATAATGCTTTTTATTTTTACAGATTCGTGTGTATTCGTCTGCTCAGATTATTATGATTTGTTAATATTAACTCTGAAACCCTGAATAAATCCTGGCTGGGAACAAAACCCAAGAACTCAATAAATTCATTACTGTCATTTGATTTACTAGAATTATCTGCGTTTAGTGGTTTTATACAATATTTATTTATTTATTTATTTATTTATTAATATTTTTTTCAAAAAGGGAACTGACGTGGGAAAACCCGTTGCCGACCTGTTGCGTCATTCCACTATATTTTGAATTGCTGCTCAATTATTATGTGAATCATGTCAACAGGCACGTACATATGTAGTCTGTTAATGCAAAATAGAGCTTTATTATTACTCATTTGAATATTACCGTCAGTTTAAGTAAAACTTATCAACTTGACCATATAACTTTTAGATATTTTTGCATGTTTCGTCATGTTTGACGACACGGTTGGCGCAGTGGTTGAGCCAACGGCTGCTGCGCCGCGTGTTGTGGGTTCGATCCCCGCACGGAACAAATATTTGTATGACCTACAGGTAGTTGTTCCGGGTCTGGCTGTTTGTGTATGTGAGTTTAAATGTTTGTAAACGCACCCACGATACAGGAGAAATTCCTAGTGTGGGGCAACGTTTTATTTAAAAAGAAAAAAAAAAGAAAGAAAGAATGCGCAAGCATCAATGGAATAAATATGTATTTTTACATGTGGAAGGAACGCACTACCTGATAATATATTTTTTACTCAACATTTTAAAACTCATGAAAAAAAACATTGGTACAGGTAGAAATGTTTACGTCATTTCTATCTATCCCAATGATTTTTTAAAAATAAAAAGTAAATAATTCATCTTTCATTGAAAATCAGATTGGTCGTTGATGTCCCCTTCACACTGTGCCAGGGCCCTATGCAAATCAATAACCAAGAAAACGGAGACTTTTCCTTCCACAAATACAAAGAAAGCACCTTATTAGAAATCTCAAAACCAAGTGCATTACGTAAGTTTCACTTGCAGGTACTTAATATATATTTATTTTATCACTTTCTAATGACGCACCGGACAAAGATTCCCACGTCCACCAGACGAAAAAAAAGTTCACTACTGTTTTAATAAAAGTAATGACTCCATCAAGAATGGATGCTCTCAAATGCTTTGGTATCGAATTAAAAACAAAAAACTTACGAAATATTTACTGGGCCACTATAAAAAAAGGTAGTATTCTCCGTATTCCCGTGCTTATTAATTTGTTGGAGTGATTATCTAAAAATTTTGTATTTTTATTTAATTACAGAAGCATTCCTAATGTATTTAAATTTATTTTATTGAGTCTTTTGGCGTGAATTTATTTAAAGGTCTTAGGAGACCTTTGTTCCATACTGACCAGTAGACAAATCAGTCTCTATTGTGCTGATATATTATGCCATGCAAAGTAAACAAGCAACTTAACAATTCATTCATAGGTAACCCACTTTTATCTCATATAAAGTGTACAGTTTATTGCAAATGTTGAAGAAAGCGTAGAAATCTTATAATATACGTGTCTTATTTTATTGAGTAATTCTTCTTGCGTGAATAATTACGTACAATAAGTTTATTTGCGCATCGCCGATTGAACTATTCTTGGCTTCCATCTTGAATCAATTTGTTACACCTCATTATAACAGGTATTTATGTAATGCGTGCATGTTTTTAAATGATGGCAAGTTTTGAATTAACCTACATACATATTAAAGTTTTTGGCGAATCATTTTCTATTCTAATTAGTTGATTGATTCGCCTTTGTTACGTAAGAATGGATATTTCCGATTTTTTAGGATTCACTTGATCTAGTTTTGTTTCGATAAAAACTATGTTTTTTTTGATGAGCAGTCTTGTTTGACTAGTTAATTAATAAATAATGATTGTCTATCTAAATTCTTACCTTCTTCTGAAGTTCTGACTGAAGATGTACTTTCGCGGACCAGGATATCACTTCGTTCGTTGGACTTGTGAAGGAAATGAAAGGGATTAGAGGTTGAATCATCAAGAATTCATAGTGTTAGGTTTCTTTCCGGGTGATCTCACCAGGTTAGGTAGGAAGGTAACGCAAGATGAAGTAACTACTTACATTGTAAGATTATGTTAAATGTGTACAAGAAAATAAAACGATAGTTCTTACATAGCAATACTTGTAAGATTGCTTTCAGACTTTGTAACATTGATGTTTTAAAACGATGCACTGCAAATAACAACATCTTTTACCTTTTTGTTCTTACAAACAATTTATACCAATTATATGATAAACTTCAAAGTTTAATGATAACAGCAACATGACAAAGATTCTGATGTACGGACGCAACGTCAAGCTATCCCAAACTATTAAATTTTCCCAATTGAACATGAAGCTTATAGTTTTGTAATAAAGCTGAAAAACTATCAAAGAAATTTGACGGATTGGGGTAGCTTGATGTGCTGGCCTCTATACACAATATGTTTCCTGTACAAAGTTCAGACATTTTTTTCGCAACAGTTTTTCTTGGCGTGAAATTAATGGACTTTGATTATGGATCGGGACAAATATGTCGTGATTTATCGGGACATCTTTATCACTTGCGAGTCTGACATCTGACTGATGGGCTTCATATTTGTATCAGAGACAGCGTCAGCAAGAAATAGGAACGCTCTCCGTGATTTGTGTTATGAGAACTTATTTTTCTTACGATTACTAACTGTTATTACATGATTCTATCTATGGTGAGAAGTACCGTAGCTTCAGAGAAGTCTAAAGAACTAATTAAATTGATTGACGCAACCCTATTTTTGTTAATATGTAGTTTACAGTACATGGCCGCATTCTGATTCTAGCAATTACCATCTACACGGCAATTTCAGGATAGTGGTGTAAAGACAAATGCCGATAATATCAATAAACCTCAGTAATACCGATGTTAACCGCTAATACATCGATTTAGATGATCAAGTGTGCAATTTACCGTTTCACGAGCGATTACTGCCATTAGCTTGCTTGTATGCGGCCGGCGCGAACGAATACTCAGCATATTTCACGATGATTTAGCACAGAATATGTGGAGAGGACTGTGCGTATAATTTTTTGTACAGCGCATTGACCTGATTCGTGTAATAGTTGTAATGATTGCAGCTCAACTAATTGTTCTTAGAAACATATTGCGTAGATAGAATCCTCTTAATAACTATTGCAGAATGGACCAACTTTCATATCTCCCACTTTGTATCATCATAAGTACGTATAAAAAGCAGTTAATACGGTCGGTAAGAAGACATTTAGGTGCTAATTAATATTGATTATGAATGTTTTAAGAACCGGATTGGTTAATTAAGCCATCAAATTGTAGATAAGTAGGTACCCAGTTAGGTAGATATTATTGTCGGGATACCATAAACGAGGAGATGGGTGTTAAACAGATAATTGATTCAATTAAAACAAATTGGCAAATGTAAACACTTACTTATGTAATAAACTTGCGAATACAAAGCGTTACGTAATACATAATCCTCGTAGTAGTAGAACAGAGGCCAGCACATCAAGCTACCCCAGTGTGTCAAATTTCTTTGATAGTTTTTCAACATTATGGCATAAGGAATAAGGTTCATGTTCAATTGGGAAAATCTGACAGTTTGGAGTAGCTTGATGTGCTGGCGTCTGTACATCGTTTAAACAGGTTTTTTTCCTGTTTATTTAACCAGTACTTTCTACATATTAGTAAATATCTATACGTTCTAAAACCCAGTTTCTGCTTATTTATATTGTCCTCAGCCTGGGTGATCATCATCATCTGCCTAGCCTTTTCCCAACTATGTTGGGGTCGGCTACCAATCTAACCGGATGCAGCTGAATACCAGTATTTTACATGGAGCGACTGCCTATCTGACCTCCACAACCCAGTAACAGCCTGGGTGATATTTATAGAAAAAAAACCTTCAGCGTACTTAAATCTATCATTAAAAAAAAACATCAAACACACTCAAAATTTCCCCGCGATTCCCCGACGCGATTGCGAGGCTTATTTTATGCTTTTTAGAAGTTTTTGTACTGGGGTTTTTTAAAATTTAAATTTTTTATTTCATGCTTTTTAAACTACATACCCAACTTCAACCTAGACCACCATTACCTAAGCTCTATGCACACAAAACAGTATATTTTCACCGTACGCCATCGTTATAATGATTATTTCAATGCAGTGATTGTATGTAAAGTTGGAATGGGCGTGTTCAGTTATTTCGTTACTTGCTTGACTCACTGACAGCCCGGTGACAATACCAGACGCATTATATATTCATATTTGACGTTGCTTTACTTGTTAACTTGTTACGCAGTGTGGATTGGCTCTATTGTGTCAGGAACTGGAATTTTAAAAGGAATATGAGGGCAAGTTTTATGTGCATAAGACTCAAATATAATATCTGACAGATAAGTTTTGATTTTTCATCTAGTCGAGCGCCCAGTTTTTAGGGTCTCAGATAAGCTCTAGGTCTAAATAGTAGCTTTCGAAAAAGTTACTTTTATGGTTGAGTTTTCAATTTACAAGCTTAAACTGAAGAAAAACTACTATAATGGCGGTTTGACATATTCTTTTTACAAATTTGAAAGCTGTCAAGCCGCCATTGTTTTTCCTCATGTAAAAGTTATCTGGATATGGAAAAAATCGGGCCTGAAAGAAACTCAATAAAATATTCTATTTTCATCGTTCTCAACATGTTACTGCTCGGAATATTTTTTTATTCTTGAAATAACTTTGTTGCATCACAATAGCTATATTAAATTCGAATAACAACCTCTTGACAAAAACTAACTTTATGCATGACATGCAGCTGTGCCGTTTAGTTCTATTTTTGATGCGAATTTGTTTTTCAGCCATTTTATACAATGCACCTGCAATCATCACTTAAAGTAAGAAGTAAGAAAAACAGTATAATGTATTGTAGTTGTAGTGTAGTATAGTATGTTGTTGTTGTGTGTTGTTCCGCAGTTAGGTGTGTTCCTGAACAGTTAATAAACATTAAAAGTTTTGTTGGGACGAAACGAAGAAACCATCAACATGACTCAAGTTTGTCACTAAACTGCAATGAAAGTGCCTGCAAGACTGATAGATCAAAAGGACTCTTTAATTCTTTTAAAATAAAAACATAAAATAAATCATTACATGGCATCGAAAAATTCATCCGCATCGCTGTCAACGGGAAAAGTGCCCAGAAGGCTGGCCGCATTGCCACGTTGAATGGCAATGCTGATTCTTTGGCCAAAAAAAGACCAGCCCTCAGGTCACACCAAACGCTTCCAATTTCTCGATAATCTAAATGGACACACGGCCCTAGTGTTTCAACCCCAAACGGCTCAAACATATAACTTCTAATTAGGTTGTTATATTTATTTACATACTCTTAATTAAATGAATTTGACTAGCAGAACTGTTCATTGTTTTAATTTTAATACTCGCAGTATTTTTTCAGGATAGAATCTATGAACAAGTATAGTGCCATAATGTGCTCTAGTTACAAGACCATCATTACTCATTTGAACTAGTTTCTATTTTAGTCATTCGTTTTGTTTATGGCTCTCTATCTCAACCGGATGGGCCTCGTCGATACCTACGGTAGCCGTGTGTTCGTTGACCACACACAACTGCCAACTTGTAACTTAAACTTTAGCTCGACGAAATATAATATTGCTCGGGTTACGAATGGGAGTTGGTGCGCTTACGCAGGTAAACTTTAGAAGGTTAACTTGATCCGCTACTTAGCAAGAGGTCAGAAGGATATCTTCCTGGCCTTGTGTGATGTTACTTGACTTTGGCGCGCCACTGTTTCACTTCATCCACTTTGTGTCTACTGTCACTCTCTCTTTCACTCTTTTTTATTTAAAGTTTGAGTGTCGAGGGAGAGATAAAAATTGAATCGATATGTCATCGTGTGGCGTATATAGAAATCACTACTATAAAGAAGAAAAACAGAATAGGGATGTCCTAGGTTAAAATAAAATAAGTCTATTTGGTCTGTCAGTTAGATTACCAAAAAATGTTAGACACGACCTTTTTGTCAGATCAATAAAAAGTGACAAAAATAATATAGCACATCAGAGTTAAGAAGAGGGGGCATGTGACGACACTTATACGTTAAAAGTGTAGCACGGCGTGACGTCACGCGAAATTTCGCACTATATCGTCGTCATTTTTGGTTTACGTGACAAAAGAAAAAAAATCGTGTTCAGTATTTTTGAGTAATCCAACTATCGGACTAAACGGATTTTTTAAGGACACTACCTTATTACGGGAACTAGTTTAGCATTACAAATACTCAAGTATCAGAAGGTTCTACAAATAAATGTTGGTGCCTAAGGATGAGAGCAAAAATACTCATACGTATACCAGCTAGTGTGATCTTGTTGAAAAATTGTCGTTAAACCATCCCTACTTGTAATTACAAGTACTCATTAGTGTCTCATGAACATGCCCTTAAGAAGCTACAGTATCCTTAACCATCGTCACAAACCAGAAGGTTTCTTCAAACTGTACTACTGCAACTTCCCTCCATAATGGATCACCGATAAAATATCACAATTCTTCATACATTGCTCCTTCGCTTACTTATCAGATTTAATTTATAGTGTGGAGTCAGCAAAACATCTCGTTTAATAAGTCATGATCACGAATATGGCGCGAGCTGGTGACTGTCGGCAATTGTTTATGTATCGTAATAAGAGATCGCCAGTTCGACACCGGGTGGAGACTTATATGGAATGGAGAATAAAGCGATAACATATTATTAGGCTGTGTTACAGTGCGAAGGTGCAGGGTTTTTTTGCAGATATCAGTAAAAGGTTTTTTGCAATGTAAGATGGCGCTGAAGGATTTTTTTTCTTCATTTCTTAGGGTTATTTATCTTCAATTAGAGATCACCTATCCGTAAATTAATGAGGAGTCGGGAATTCAGGATTTTCTTCATTGACGACACATGGCTAGGTAGATCATTTTATTATTTTTAGAAAAAATTAAACACAATTTATAATCTACATAACATCAAACCTGTATTCCTAGAAGGGTAAGGCAGAGATGTATTGATAGTCACCCACAATACGCTTGATATTTAAGTCACATGTAATAGGAGGTGAGCCTATTGCCATCAACTGGACACATATCTAGACTCCAGGCTGCTACTTAGAATTTCTAAATGGAAAAATCCATTAGCAGCCCAACCCGGGAATCGAACCTAGGACTTCATCTCAAGCACTAGAGCTTGTGGCCACTAGACCAACAAGGATTAAATTAGTAGATTTAAAATATAAGTGAAGTAATGTGAACATGTGTAAAAAGAGAGAAAGGAATAGAAAAAAAGGGCCCGAATGGCTGTTAATGGTAAAAGTGCCCAAAACGCTGGCAGTTTTGCCACGTTGAATGGCAATGCTGATTCTCTCGAGAAAAAAGAACCAGTCCACAAGTCACGTGAAGAATCACAGTTAAGTCAAACCACACACTTGCCACCAATTAATACCTATCGACTTTTTGTTTAAATTGTGTTTTCTCATGTGAAAACTCGTAGCGACTACCAAATATCTTGAAATGACACAACCGGGACCAACGGTTCAATTCAACTAGCATTATGAGGTACAAAAGGGTCTTGGAATACAACGGACGATCTCCCATCGACATACAGACCTCAACAAGCGTAGCTTAACCTTCGATCGACCCGTGCAGCTGTTTTATACCCACGAGCTCTCTGAATATAAAGAAAGTGTCAGCAACAGTAAAAAAAAAACCCAGTAGATTAAAAAGTTATGGCTGATAATAAAATTGCGTAAAATATCGTAAGTTATAATATAGTAGATCGTTAAATATTATTTTTTATATGTAACGAATTGTATCAGAAACCTGTCCCCATATGCTTGTGGCTATAAAACTGTATAACGAGTGTGTGGATGTTCTGATCAACTTCCGGCAACTCTTGATTTCATCTCATTCACAAAATACTAATAGCGGGCTTAGGATTTGCTTGCATTCTTGGTTATTAAATACATTTTTTTACTAACTATCTGTTGCTTACGGTAAACGGTCTTATATGTATTATATGCTTCTTCTTTTATGAAGATCAATCTTTTGATTAATTTATCTTTCGGCTTTTCTTTTAAGAAGCAGAAATTAAAAATAAATCTACTTTGACATGTAGGTATGGTTATTATTGTCTAAAACACAACAATACCTTACAATATAAACTCCAATTTGTAAGTATAAGTTTTTTGTAAATAAGTTATCCATGCGATTGAATATTTGGGATGTATTATTATCATCTTTTATTCTACCCGTCTTACTACTTACTTAATAAATATTAAAAAAATAAAGTCGCTTTTTGTGTCTGTCTGTGTGACCGCATTTTTCTTCTAAACTGCTAAACGGATTTTGATGCGGTTTTCACCATCCTTTAGAGAATTTATTCCGGAAGGGTTATTTGTATAATTCTTTAATTAACTCAATCAACGCATAACTTTACTTAGAAAAACTATTATGTACATGAAAAGAAAAAAAGAAAAGAGTAGAGATAGGGCAACGAAAATTTTATCCGCATCGCTGTCAACGGGAAAAGTGCCCAGAAGGCTGGCAGCATTGCCACGTTGAATGACAATGCTGATTCTTTGGCCATAATTGTGTATAATACAATAATATTAAACTTACATGTAGTAAAAATTCTGGCAAGTCGTAAAAACCGTGCGAAACAAGCGCGTCGCTAGTCATATGCAAACTTCATCTTGTAAGATTGATCTCGACCAAAGTTAAATGAGTTCATAAGAACTTTTAAATAATACTTCGTATACACAAACAAACAGACAGTTTCTAACTATTAGAAATAAAGTTCATTATCATAAACATGTTGTGTAATACATTTTATTTATGATACTCGTATCGCTGGTAGAACCTGTTGGTTGTTAGAAGCCCCATCAGCATATCAACTATATAGAATATCACCGCCTATAAGTTTGATATACGATATTTTTATTATAGGTACTACTTTAGTACATGTCTCAAAAATAATCTATGTATACGTACTTACAATTTTACGTTGGAGGAAATGGATAAGATCTTTATGATTAGGAGAACTCGTAAGAAAAAGATAGGCGTGTGTCGTGCATATCTTACTTCTGTCTATTTCTGTTTCGTACTTATTCATTTTGGACAGATATTTACAAAACAATGGTAAGACCATACAAGACTGCTGTCTTGTATGGTCTTACAATAGTTTTGATCAGAATGTTGGGCCGCAAAAGGGATGAATGAAAGGCAGTTACATGCAGCTGAGATGAGAATGCTGAGGGGGATGTGTGGTGTTACGCGAATGGATAGAATAAGAAATGAGTATACGAGTATGTATAAGAGGAAGTCTGAAAGTTGTGCCTGTGAACGTGAAGTTGTGGGGAAATCGGTTGTCATGGTATGGGCATGTGATGCAAAGGAATGAGGACCATGTGATGAGGAAAGTTTTGAGTATGAATGTGCAGGGTAAAAAGAGTAGAGGAAGACCAAAGAAAAGATGGATGGATTGTGTGAAAGATGATATGGCTAGAAAAGAGGTGACTATTGAGATAACGGCAAATAGAGATGAATGGAAGAAGAAAACATGCTGCGCCGACCCCATATTAATTGAGATAAGGGCAGGAGAATGATGATGATGATTTTCACTGAAGGCTGCTGGGAACAAGGGTCTCTTAAAATAATTCAAAGGCACCAGTAACATGTTACATTGGTTACCTTCTTTAGTCTAGTAGTTAGTTAGTTTGTCCATAACACATCAGCTATCCCCCAGTGAAAGTCCTGTCAAAAATCGGTCTCAAACAGACAGGCAGACCACAAAACTCAAAATTGTTTTTTTGGTGTAACTACCGAATGAACTTTCATATGCATTTAGTAAAAAGCTGTTCTTTTGACATTACAAACGGACACTTCAATTTTATTTATTTGTATAGATCATAGTTATTATATCACTTAAAGGAATTCAAATAGACCCAACACAATCTGTACTAAAGTCAACAAAGATATTTTAATTTCTAACCGCCAAAGCTTTTAACAACTTTCCGACTTTCTTTTACCTTTCCTTATCTTTTCTTTTACCCCATAGACAACATATCAACATCTATCCATAAAGCCTTCAACAAACCTAACAACAATTTCTCCGACATTTCTTGTCGGCATTTTAAAACCTCCTTTAAGGTTCGGCGCATAAGTTACAACTGAGTACTCTTAACTTAACTGCCGTTGAACTTAACTGTTACTGTATTGGTTAAAAATAAATTACTTGAATGCTTCGGAATATACGGAATATCTGAATTCAATACTGAATCAGATACTTGTCAGTTTCATGAGATCTTTTAGGCATATCGCAAAATATCCAAGTGAAAAGATCGTCATACCTTCTCCATATAATCGAATACAGTAAAACGGGGTGAATCGAAACAAAACTTTAAATGAGATTTAAACGTTGATTCAACATTATTAATTACTGACAAGGTGTTGATCTATTCATGACAATTCCTTTAAAAAAATAAGAGTCTTAACAAAGTTATTCAAAGACTCTTATTTTTTCTTATTTTTACAAAACAATGTTAAACTGACGCGAAAATGCCCTTCAAAGTTTTGTTTCTACTTACCCCTGCGTTTCTATTCACCCCGTTTTACGGTCCCTGAGTAAACCTACTCTTGTGAAAGATTGTTTGGTGGCACTCTATACGGGGTTAAAGATTTGAGTATGAAAGTGGATTGGTTATAATAACAGTATAGGAAAATTAAAGAAACGATGGATAGATTGTGTGAAGAAGTGAGGCTCGAAAGGGGGGTGGATGAATTCACGAAACACCACAAGGGGCAGAGGGGTGTAGTGAGATATTACGAGTATTTATTTTTTCGTAGAACGCGCGATTTCTAACCTGTATTTAAAGGATTATACACACCCATTCAGATTTTATGGAAATTCTTTGTACTAATAAATAACATTATTTTGTTAATGGGAGGGGCTTAAAAACTTGGTAAATGACATGACGTGATTATTTATTGATCCTTAAGGCTAGAAAAGAGGATGTTCATGTTCATAAGTAGTGTGTTCTGTCAAAGTTACAGTGGGTAGCTGGTCATCCTGTAGAATACTAAATAAAGTTTGTTGACTTTACAAAGATATTTCGCTTTGGATTATGACAGTTTGAGCTTTGAGCAGCAGACCGATAAAATGTTTTAAGAGATAAACCTGCAATTCAAATTTGATAAAGCCCTCTCTAGGGGCATTTGTATGATTTTAAGTGTTTTTTTGGCGTATAGGTATGTTATAACTAACAGTGCTAATTATTTGATTTAATGATTTATATTATTATTTTGACTTGTATTGTATAGATTCAAGTAATTCAAACTTATCAGACAGACGTGTTTCTGGGGAGTTTGTTCCAGCACTTCTTCTTCCCAGCAAAAACACTAGGTAGTGGTAAGCGGCGTTTTGGGGTTGTTGTGATGGAAATTTTGGCGTAACAAAAAGTGCTGATTCTTAGCCTAATTTGAACAAAATTTGATTTTGATTGATTTGAACAAAATTCTTAGACACAGAGGCCAGCACATCAAGCTACCCCAATCCGTCAAATTTCTTTGACAGGTTTTCAACTTTCTTACAAAGGTTTATGTTCAATTGGGGATAAAATACATTTTGGGATAGCTTGATGCACTGGCGTCTGTACTTAGGAATTCAATAGAACGTAATTTAATCAATTATCCAACAAAAAAAAATCAGCTAGGTAAATATATCGTATCAGCCACAGAATTCTTTCGACTGATAAATCTATCGTGAGCAAACATTCAGCTATCAATAGCAAACATGGCCTGAAATACTTTTGCTTTTCCCAAAATATATATCTTATCTGATTGTGAACTAGAACTACTTGTGATGACCTGAATCTTAATCATATGGTCGTGTTTAAAAGGGAAATATCGTAGAGCGAAAATACCCAAGTCAATTTCCTTTGGGACGTTAATAAAACAGAAGATAGAAAGAAAGAGAAAGAAGAAATGATATAAGATTACTTGTGCCCATAATTAAATAAATGGGTAAAGGTAAAATATGCGTCACACCCGCCCAAAACGTTTTCTTTCAATAAACAAGACTGACGATACCAACCAAAATGGATGCGGTGCATTCTGTACCTCAATTTCAATAACAATCTGAAGGATTTCGAAGGAAATACCTAATCCAATGATTTGATTTGACGGACGTGTTTTTCAAACCTAATGAGGTTTGAAAAACACGTCCGTTCGACTAGGTAAATAACGCAATGGATGTTGTTGAATTGTGAAAATTATTGGCATTGTGCGTGAGTCCAATAAGTAGGATGTACTATGCATAAGCACATACATACCTCATTTCCCAGACCTGCCTATCACACATTACGTAAATAACAAAGATACATTTAGAAAGATTTAAATTGAATTACAAAACAATAAGCTTCCCTGCAATACGCCATTATTTACACATATTCTGCGAAAAATCTGCAGTAAGTAGGTACGGCTTCCCGGCTCCCGTTGCATGCGGCGTGCATCACTAATCTACTAACTATATTATATGAAGCCTTAGTACTTCTTACAACCGTACACCTAACTATTTATTTGATTTTACACCGTATGTTTTATAGCGTAGGGTTGAAAATTGAAGACATGTGGTGTATCTCGAGTGAGAACGTTAATATTGTTAGTACAGATATACTTAGTATTATTTACGACTAGTGTTAGTGGTCTAGTGATATAGTTGCCGGCATTTAACTTGAGCTTTCGGTGGAGTGGTGGGAGTTTTGTGTGAGCGTCGTGTTGTTTCAGTAGTAAGGTCCAAAATCGCTGAAAGTGATTAAAGAACAGCGCTCAAGATAATATGGGTAACGATGTGACCACACGCTACTAATACTCGTAGATAGGTAATGGAGGCAATTGAACACGTCATTCATTAACTATCAAAAATGTTGATGCAATGTGGCTCCGATTTAGGTATGGAATATTATGAACTAGCTTTTGCCCGCGGCTTCGCTCGCGTTAGGAAGTGGAGGGTTAGAAAGAGACAAAAAGTAGCCTATGTCACTCTCCATCCCTTCAACTATATCCAATTAAAAATTCACGTCAATTCGTCGCTCTGTTTTGCCGTGAAAGACGGACAAACAGACACACACACTTTCCCATTAATAACATTAGTATGGATATATCGGACATGTATGGGATAGGTACAAGCCCGCCACTTGTCCATGTGAATGTCAGTTATCGCGTATGCAGATGAAAATCGCGGAACAAAACTATCCCATGTCCTTCCCCAGGACATAATCTATCTCCTTGCTAAATTTCATTACGATCCGATCAGCCGTTGAGTCGTAACAAAGGTAATAAACCAACAAACAGCGATACTTTCGCATGTACCCATAATATTTGTATGGATATTAAAAGAGAACATAGTTTAATGGTCTCGAGTTTTGCTTCCTGAAGCTGAAAAAATAAACATATTACTATGTTTTATTTTATTGTTCGATTGACGTTGCCCACCCACACTAGGATTTTTCCTGTATCGTTTATACTCACATATCGAATCACCAGACCCGCAACAACTACCTATAGTGTCGGCCATACAAATATTAGTTCCGTGCGGGAATCGAACCCGTGACACGCAGCGTAGAAGCCAATCGCTCAGCCACTGCGCCAACCGTGCCGTCAAACTATTTTCTTCTTTGTAATTATGAACTAGGGCTATAATATTTTCAGGGGAAAAAGGGGCAGTAAAAACAACATGAGTGTAGAATGTAGGCCACCTAGATTAGGTTAGGTACACAGATAAAAAATAATTATAGGAAAAAAAACATTTTAGGAGTCCAAGTAGGTAATTATAATAAAATCCTTTGGTTATAATGTGTAACGAAGTAATCAAACAATAACATGTTATTATTTATCATTATTTTCCTTATATTTAACTATTATTAGTTCTGTATTGTCGTCTGAGAACCGCATCTAGGCAACATACCTCGAGCTATGACTCATATTTTGATTTTTTATACTTTATTTTTATACGACGACCGATGTGGCGCGGTGGGCGAAGGTCCGCCTGCGACGCAAGAGGTTGCGGGTTGGATTCCCGCCTTGGGACAAATGTTTGTACGATCTACAAATATTTGTTCCGGGTGTTCTGGGTATTTGCTATATATAATAAAAATATCTATCTATGTAATGTATTGTATTAAGTATATCAGTCATCTAGTACCCATAACACAAGCTCTGCTTAGCTTGGAGCTAGATGATGCTGTGTGGATTGTCAAGCAATATTTATTTATTTTTATTATACGTTGAATATTTTAATTACTACGTAAGTATAGTTTTTGTAATATAAGTTAAATTCCTCCTTTGCTTAAAACATGTGATTAATTATTATATGCCATTATTCACAATGATAACGATGAGATTTTACTTTACTTGATTGCTTTAAGAATCTTCTACAAAACAATATCACAAGCTAGACTAAAATTAATAATATCAGAATACCTAATTTAATAAATAGGTCACCTACTTTACCCAATACCTATTAGGTTTGTTTGACTGACAGGTATTGTACCCAATTATTAATACTTACATACACGCATAATCTCACCCCGTTTTACTATGGGAGTAGGCAGAAATGATAGGATGTCACCCGCTACGATCCTTACTTACTCCTTTTGCTTCGTTTACGCTCATACATCTAGTCATACAATACGAACGTCGCGCCAGTTGCAAGTACTAAGCACCCGACCTGTCTGAAGAGCATCACCAATAAGATTGGTATTTGTCCTTCTAGGGTATCCTCTCCCGGCATTTCCTCTTACATCTTCCATAGAAATACTTTTGTGGAAGTAAAACCATTAGAAAAATATTATTTATAGTTTAATCACTAATTTGTATAACTATTAGAATAGTATCGAATACTCTTTATTCTACACTATGAAAGCTTACAAATAATGAGTATATGAGCTACATAGGATGTTACAACGGGCGGCTTTATCGCTAAAAGCGATCTCTTACTGTAGGTCTCGCTGTAGGTTACTCTGGGAATTATTTTTGGTTAGACGAAAGGGTGCTACGCCCGTGAACAGTTCAATAGTTTCACAATCTATCGCAGACACATTTCTTCAGCTCATTTACGCCTAAAATGGATTATCCGTGACCGTATTACGTGAAGTGGGCGACAGGAAGCAGTCGACAGGCTACATGTTCTCGGTCACACAACGGTCGCGCTATACATCACGACTTACATCCAAACTACAGTGAAACCTGGATAATAAGTGGGCCCTGGATAATTTATGAGAAACCTCTGTATCTTATAATTACAATGACGTCCCGACACTTTTGCATTGTTAGTAGAGATTTTGAAACCTTTGTAACTGAGACTTGATTACTAAGATTTTTTCGATGTCATCATCCTCCTGCCCTTATCCCAATTTATTTTTTTTCTTCTTCCATACATCTCTATTTGCCGTCATCTCATGGGTCACCTCTTTTCTTGCCATATCCTCTTTCACACAATCCATCCATCTTTTCTTTGGTCTTCCTCTACTCATGTAACCCTGCACATTCATACTCAAAACTTTCCTCACAACATGGTCCTCATTCCTTCGCATCACATGCCCATACCATGACAACCGATTTCCACACAACTTCTCGGTCACAGGCGCAACTTTAAGACTTCCTCTTACATGATTTTTTCGATGTTTAACTCTATAATTGAGTTTGTAGCTTAATAGCCCGTTAAGAGAGACGATTTATCAAGTAAGACAAATATGTGTCAAGATAATATGGTTAACGAATGTGACCACTAGCTACTAATAGATGGGCAATGGAGGCAATTGAACACATCATTCATTTATTATCAAAAAATTTGAATTCATTTACAAACAGTCTTATTTTCTCATCTACACTAACTATCTAACTAGAGGCTATATATAAGACAACTGTCATGCTACCTATTTGGGAAACTGGTTAAATGAAAACCAAGACAATGAAGAAGAAGATAAGTGAATAAATAAATTTGGTCCTTCAGATCCCACTTATCCAGGTTTCACTGTATATCAAAAAAAGGCCAAGTCAGGCACTAGTTGGCTGGCATTTTTATTGAACTAGGCTTTGAGGCATAGTTTCCAGCTAATTTCTTACATTGGCCTTTTTCCCATGGGGTAAGCAGAAAGTAGAGAACGCCACCTGCTACGATCTTCACATACTCCTTTTGCTTCGTTTACGTTCTTACATCTGGTCATACACGTACGCTTATTTTTAGTA
Source organism: Phlogophora meticulosa (assembly GCA_905147745.2). NCBI lineage: Eukaryota > Metazoa > Arthropoda > Insecta > Lepidoptera > Noctuidae > Phlogophora > Phlogophora meticulosa. The sequence continues at coordinate 13,468,646 of LR990524.1, forward strand.
TTAAATTTACACTTTTTATTTGATCTTATTTTTTTGTTATTATGTGTTGTACTTATATGATAACAAAATTCATTTTGATTCATGTTTAAATAAATGGCTGTTACATACACACTTTAGGTGATAGTATTTTTCCATCTCTCTCTCTCGTAAACGTAACATAACACATAAATAATAAAATAAGACATTCATTTTATTGTGATTAAATAATCTTCTGACAAATCGTTACATTTGGTATACGGAAGTCAATAAATCCTCTAATTTATTACACTTTCCAAAACCACAATATTTGATAAGCAACGACTTGGAATCGCCGTGTAAGCTTGTTACTCGTATACTAACTAATATTATAAATGCGAACGTGAGTTTGTTTTTTTTTAAACTTTACTTCACATTAGGAATTTCTCCTGTATCGTGGGTGCGTTTACAAACATTCAAACTCACATACACAAACAGCCAGACACGGAACAACTAACTGTAGGCCATACAAGTATTTGTTCTGTGCGGGAATCGAACACACGACACGCGACGCTGCAGTCAATCGCTCAGCCACTGCGCCAACCGTGTCCTCGTTTGTTTGTTTGTTACGTTTCGCGCCGTAACCACTGAACCGATCATTACGAAATTTTGTATACACGTTGTCAGAGATGCAGAAAAGGACATCGGGCACCATTGACCAATGAAAAAAATCTGCATCAATGCAATCGAAACCGCGGGAAAAAGCCAGTTTAACCTATACTTAATTTATTTTGACAAGAATTTATTTTATTATGAAACTATGGAAATGATTGTTTGTGTTATAATTGTACGTGTATTGGACTAGTTTTCTTACATAACTTGGCTGTGGTGGGTACATGGATAGGGGAACTAATTGAGACGTGAACATGCTAAATAGTAGTTAATACATGTAAATTGTATGTTAATGATGTTAAAACGTAACAGTTTGGATGATCTAGCATTTGTTCGTGATTTCATCTGTGTACAGTACACATAATTAAATAAATAAGGATAAGGGTGTTTTTTCGAGGGATAAATTTCGTAACACACATTATGGCACCCACAATCTGCTATTCTGATTTATTTTACGTCACCTATCGGACATTTGGGTTGAAAGATAAACCTAACGATGCCTTTTTTGTTGAAATTGGTCCAAGCGTTCAGCGTTTTGGTTCATACATAAAAAAAATAAAACATAACCCATCGTATCAGTCGGGAAAAAAAAAGTAAAAGACCGACTAAAAGATATTTATAACCACATACATTTGATTCTTTTGAGCTCGTGGCTAAATAAATCAGCTGCACGGATTGATTGAAGGTTAAGCTACGCTTGCCAAAGTCGGTCTGTGGATGGGTGACAGTTCGTAACATATCGAGACTCCTTCGTGCCTCGGAAAGCACGTCAAACCGTTGTTCCCGGCTGTCATTCGTAGATCTTTGACAGTCGATACGCGTAGCCAAAAGCCGGAAAGTCTGACAACTAGTCTTACTAAGAGGTATCGTGTTGCCCAATAACTGGGTTGTGGAAGTCAGATGTAGTCGCTCCATATAAAATACTGGTATCCAGCTGCATCCGCTTATACTGGAAGCCGACCCCAACATAGTTGGGAAAAGGCTAGGCAAATGATGATTAGATTCTTTTGAATTGAATTGGTGGACACTGGAGATTAGATTTAGGGAAACAGACATGCCTTCTGTGTTATCTTTATTTCAATATGAGCAACGTTGTTGGGAGCCTGATAAATTTATAGATAGAAATCTGCTATTACTGTAATGTAACTTACTGAAAAATATTTTAAGAACGCTATGTATATTTATTTAATAATTTAAGCACACAAATGTACAGAGGCGGACTTAATTCCGTAGGGTTTATATCTTTTTTATAGGTGGGCAGAAACTGCACTTTTTTCTACTCTTCAGTGTAGCAGAATTAAGCTGAATGAACTGTAGTTCTGTAGATAACCACGTTCTGTTGACGTCGCATTTCGCTAGTCTTGTATTTATTTGCAAAACATCCTACCTGCTAGTACCTACGCACAGGTTTTACCACTCATTCAATGAATTACTGTGACATAAAAATCCCATTTTCCCATTTTTCCTGGATATTCTACTTCGTTACATGCCTACCGTAAAGCTTGTGGCTAACATTCTTGAATGATTCACTTTGTTTTTTTATGACGCACTAAGTCTACAAAAAGTTGATGATAAAAAGTTCTCACTGTAAATACTTGAGTGATGTGGTATGGGCATTATCTATCAGTAAAGTTACAATTTTAATAGTAGGTACCTATGAAAATAATAATTAAATTATAGGTATGCACCCCTACCAACATTAGTTCAGGGAATTTAATTTACCCAGTCATGGAAATTTTCGTGCTAACTGTATACACTGTGTAGTACACAATTCTTACGAAAAATATTGATGATTAAAAATTTCATAAACTTTCGCCTGTTTGGGTTTACGATTTCTTTTCTTTGTAAATTATTTGATATTTATTTAAAAATAGTTCTGAACTTACCTCCAAATTTTCAATGATAGCTCGAGCAGATAAATCACAATAAATCGAGTTCAAATAATACACAAACTGTTCATTACATAAACAATACAATATTCACAAATTTTCTCTCGTACAATAACAAATTCACACTGTTTTGTTTCAAGTTATAATGCACTAGCGCGGGAATGTTCGCAACTTAGCGTTTTTCGCGGCGCATTGTCGTGATCGTGCACTACTGTCGCGCATTCCGCACGACTCCACCTCAGCAATTACGTTCGACGAATACAAAACAAGCTCGGTTGGCGCGCCGCGCCGCTTTGCTATGCGTGATGGATTGGCTAGTTGACTCACCCACCGTGAACGTATAGCGTGAATATGATTCCGAACATGTTTGCGTTTCAGTGCCATCTAGTGAAAAGTATGTGTGCTAAGGAACTAGGGTAGCGCCATCTACATATAAAAATGTGCTCTAATATGACAGCATTATGTGTTTATATTTGATTTTTATAAAACACTCTAGAGTTTTATAAAAATCAAATATAATTTTATATACAAGAATAAAATATTTATATAAATATAGATGTTTATTGTGAATTATTGTTAAAGGCCACGCTACCGATTTGGGGTATCCTAGAATGTCAGTTATATTGTGAATAAATAAATGTATTTTTAGCCCACAGATAGTCGGGCCAATAGAATTCAGTGAGACCGACGAGAATGTCCATGTTATCGTTGACACGTTCCAGTTTCTAAGTCATTCGTTTCGTTCATCTTCAAAGTAAATTCTCGGTCTGTCCGTCGTTCAATTATTCAGTCTTTCTCTGTCAAAATGGCTGCCCCACAAGAGGCGCGTGAGGATTTGCGCTCTGTAATTATTTTATTTTACTAGTATATTCTTTACCAAACCTTACAAATTAATTTGATTCTCATTCGATGTCTCCTTACCTGTGTTTCAGGCGCGACGTGAACCTATCCAGGCCGTCCAAGTATTCGGCCGCAAGGTTAGTGTTTTCTCCATCCACGTGTTTGTGCCGATTTCTAAGTGAATATTTTAGTTATTAAGCCCATATTTTAACCCCTTTATCAGTGTTTAGCACGAGATCAGTGGTAAAACAATTGAAATACACAATTTCAAACCGCGTACCAATGTGGTGTCTTGAATGTTTGCAAGGTTTTTTATTGGATGCATTACCTACTGTTTCCGTTGGCTTGGCGGACCCAGGGGGGCATTCATCTCTTATTCATATATATTTTAATAACATTTTTTCTTCAAAACATCTTTATTACTACATTGATTTAAGTCGCTTTGACGCAACTGTTTTATATGGCTAACATAACCTCCAAAAATTATTTGTTGAGAAGAAAAAAATATTTTAGACCAACTAAGATAACCCTCTGACCAGTATGTACCTTCATCCAAGCCGAGATTAGAACAAGTATATACACCACAGTTTTTATACCGACATGTTAATAATAGGAATGATTTCTTCCTTCAGATTTTTAATGCACTTGTATGTTTTTAGAAAACCGCTACTGCCGTAGCTTACTGCAAACGCGGACATGGTGTCCTGCGAGTGAACGGCCGCCCACTCGACCTGGTGGAGCCCCGTCTGCTGCAATACAAACTTCAGGAGCCCATCCTACTGCTCGGCAAGGTCAGGAAAAATTATTGATATTTGAAAGATAATCTGTATCAGTCTTAACTCATACACACTATTTACCACTAACTTAATGTTTAGTTTGCATTTCTTGTATGTTTTGTAATTTAACAACTTTTTGTTCAATATGAAACTCGCTTGAATGTAAATAATAATTTGTAATCACTGATAAATCAGAGTCCTGGCATGTTCATCTGGCTTGTTTGAGGTTGTTGTATGTTTGTTATGAAGCAATAGATTTAGTTTAAACTGCATTACTTTTTCATTTCTTATGTCTTGATGCTGCCTGTTATTTAATTAAAAACACATACATGCAGTGCATCCATTTTTACCCATCTCGGGCCAATTCTAAAAGGAGGGTAATGTCTGTTGTAAGACTACTTCTTCATAATTGTTCATTTATGTTCATTTCATTTGTTATTAATTGCATGTTTATTTCACATTCTTTAGTTTGCTCTTGTTTGTAGTAAAGTAACATGTATTTGTATGCTAAGCTCGCACTGTTATTTTAAATGTACAGTAGTTCGTGCTTTTGGATTTAAATTGTTTTCACTTTCTTTGTTTGACTTGTTTGATGGATAACCTGGTGTTGTCTCTACTAATTTTGTTGAAACAGTTTAACAAAACAGCTAGTTATAATAATAAACTGACTGAAAAGTGAGTATAACTATCAACATCGTTTTTATTGACTCAAATAAAACAAGTTTTAAATGATGATTACACTTATTCCGAACCTGAGCATCTTTGGATGTGTAGTAAAGATCCAATCTGATCAACATAATATCATTCGGAAACATCATAAGTACACCTAACAATTTCCCATTGTATTAACAATTGCATTAATATTTTTACAGGAGAGATTCTCCGATGTGGACATCAGAGTCACTGTTAAGGGTGGTGGTCATGTCGCCCAGGTGTACGCTATCAGACAAGCTATCTCTAAGGCACTCATCGCTTTCTACCAGAAATGTAAGTATGAAATAATAGACTATTTGTTGTTCTATGACGCATTGAGTTGTAAAACAAGAAACGGGTAGGTCGAAATATTTGTATTTTTCAACAAAGCAGATGCAGTACAAATCCGAATATTTTTAATAGCTCTGACAATGTAACACCTTTAACTACCAAACAACTACACATAATAGAAAATGTATTGTTTGGAGGTAAACATGTTAATAGTTAGACACTGTATACTCATTACCCCTTCTTCCAAAGCTGTGTTGCCCAAAATGTAACCCAGTCATTTCACGGAGGGTAGATTAATGGTGACATTTACCAAGCAGCAATGTATCTCTATAACTTGCTAGTTTGTGATGTACACTACATTTATTTAAAAAAAATATGTATTTTATGTTTTCTTCTACTTATTTTAAGCAAAAACAATAAGATATGCTTTTGCTTAAAATAATTGCCTTCACTTCATGAGACCAACATAAATAAACAACAAGTTTTTACGAAATGTTCGTAACCATTTCTTTTCTCGTTACAGATGTAGACGAGGCATCTAAGAAGGAAATCAAGGATATCCTCGTCCAATACGATAGGAGTTTGCTGGTCGCCGACCCTCGTCGCTGCGAGCCCAAGAAGTTCGGTGGTCCAGGAGCCCGTGCTCGCTACCAGAAATCTTACCGTTAATACCATCTTTGGTACCACGGTATGGTATTACATTGCTGTGGAACCGGGAGTGCAATACCATTGCGTGTTTTTAAAAATAAAAAAAAAACATAAAAAGTCTTTGGGTTATTTTATTTTTTATTCCAATCTGATCCCATGAAGGTTTGTAGTAGAAGTTAATCAGGTAGGAGTTTTTCGAATACTCCACTATTCGAAATATTTCTTTGATTTAGATTCAGTATTTTCTTGAAAATAAAACATTCTTAAAATAAACACTTCTAAATAATCTATGGGTACATCCAATGTAAACAGTTCAAAAGTAACTGTTAATGCTTCAGCTATACGCGCATATACGAAAGTGTGTACTTATGTACACGCGTTAGAAGTTATACTTCTTAACAAATAATACAACAAGCAATTCTTGCTCGTGGTTACATTAACACCTTAACTGCCAAACAACGAGACACAATAGAAAATGTATTGTTTGTCGGTCATTTGGCGTTCAACGCGTTAAATCAATTATTGAAAAAAATATATATAATGTAAAAGTATAAGTTAGTGCAAATTATTTATATTTTGAAATCTGTTGTACGGTTTAATGAATCACAGTATGCAAATAAATAGTAGATTACGCACCAAGGGGACAGATCAGTGTATTATGTCACGGGCGCCATAATGAATACCGGGCGTAACGAAGAATTCTAGAGTTAACTACCGAGGGCATCGATGGAGTTAAGACTAGAATCCTGAATGCAGCAAAGGATTCAAAATACCCCAAGACACCTTTATTCCCAAGAATACTCTTTACACAGTACACACCTTCTGTAGTAAGATAATAAAAAGCAATTCGATTTTCAAATGTGTTCTCTTCGGTACCTAAAAAGATTTATGCAAACTTTGTGTTCAGGTTCCAAATTCAAAAAACATGGTCGACCAGCGGGCATTATGTAATTTTATTGCCGGCTAGACCATAAGGCTGGAATGACTTTCTTTCGGTCAGGTTTGCATGACATAATTATAGTTTGACATTACCGGTAGTGTCAAAAAATACTAGAATAGTATGCAACTTGAACATAGTTATCAATTTTCATACCACCTAGAACTTACTTCATGCTGTTAAATTTAGGTGTCGGTGTGCGCGCGCATCGTAAAAATTCACTCTCATCATTTTTCTCCATCGCGCCAAAAGAAGTATAACTTCAAAAAACATATTTTATGGCTTATAGTTCCGTTTTCGAAATCACATCGTATTAGTAAATTCCCAGGCAACCGCGCTTGCTAGATTCGTGCCTTTAAAAACTTATACATATATTGGAATGTACATCGAAGGGACGTTCCGGTTGATAGAAGTGGTGAAAGACTATGTGTATTTGGGACAAGTTATCCAGTATTAACTCATCTTGTCGCCTATACAGCAATATTATAACAGACTGGATGCGGAAGGCGGAGATCGGGAATTGTGGAGCAGCTTATGAGATGCCTACAAGGAGGAAGGGAAATCGACGCACAAGTTCAAATTTTCAACAAATCATGACATTTGAGCACAATTCTAGTATAGAGTGAATGGCGATTTTAATTATTGTATGTCGAGAAATGTTTTTTTTTCTAAGTTAGCGAATAAATGAATAGATAATTCCACGAGCAGCTGTTACGCATTAGCCTAAGGCGAAATATGCGTACCCACTTCATATAATACACTACTGGCTAATCCGTTGAAATTAACAGCTAGGCTAAAAACGAAGAGGGTAAGAAAAATAGCCCTTGATGCAACAAGATTTATTAATACTTTATCAAAATTTCGTTCACAATCCAATGTCTTTAATCATAGTCATTTATTTGGAAAATTAAATGCAATATATAACGTAACACTAAACATGTCTACACAATTTAGAAATCAAAATAAATTTAAATCGAACTTTCATTAAAATAAATAATTATGGCTGCTAAAAAAACATATGGCGATGACATGAGAACCATAGATCTAATTAATATGAGATTGCAATTATTTAAATTAGCACAAAACTTACAATTAATGTTAGAAGTTAATGTCTTTCATTATTTACCTATAATATGTATTATTTACTTAATTTTAGCCCGTGATGTACCACTGCTTGGCAAAGGCCTCCCTTTGATTTTTTTTTAGGTCTTATGTAAGGTAGCTACTAGCCCAGGAGAAAGTTTGGAGCCTGGCTTCAGATACAGTTGAGGCTTTTCTCAACTTCTGTGTGAACGAGGAATAATTCGTTCATTCACATTTACCTAGGACGTGGTCCGGGACTCCCCATTATTTACTTATAAAATATAATGTGTTTAGAATACTCCCGATATACAGATCTTATTGAGATTATTAGATTATATTTTAAGTATTAATTTTATTATAGGCACTGCAATACACCTAGTGTTATAGTTAGTAAAGTATTTTGGCACCATTTTAGTCATGTAAAACCAAAGGGTTTTTGCCTCTAATAGCTTCGTTTTAATTTTTCCTTGTACCACACTGGCATACTTATTTACGGTAAAATGGGGTTAATAATTTTTCAGGGGCGAATAGAGACCTCACTTTTAACTTTCTGTACCGATTTACCCTTTGCATCCCTATTGACCCCATTTTACTGTAGGTAAGTATAACGATATAAAGCACGGTACAGACGTCTCCAAATCATGACTTAATACTGAATTTCGTCTAAAACGTAATATTAATTTATAATTGCCATGACGTGTCCTAATATAATGGTTTTATGTCAAAAGTTGAAATTCGAAAGTGAATTATGCTCAATTATTTTGGCTATCTTGAATACTTAAAAAACACACCGATACCGTGTTTTAAATAGGCTACTTATTATGCATATTTTATTTTATTTCTTAATCATCCTTAAAACAACATTGAACTCTAGCGAATTAAAAAGTGGTTATTGAGAAAAACAAAAAATCAACAGATATAATTAACGGAATACAGGCAAGGTCAACGTACTATAGAATTTGATTACACTGTCAAAAACATAACTACTTATAATATTATGAATATTATTGTTATAACCAATTATTACTATGTTAGATATGCGTGTGTGCGTTTTCTTTGCGAATTATGTGCGTTAAACCAACTGTCTTAACCCTAAAACATATCTTAATTAATATTTAGTCAAGGATTGGGCAGTGTTATGGAAATTATAATACTAGCTTCCGCCCGCGGCTTCGCCCGCATGGTTTGTTGATAAAAAAAGTAGCATAATAATATGTCCTTTCCCGGGGTGCAATCTATCTCTCTGCCAAATTTTATCGAAATCCGTTCAGTGGTTTAGGCGCGAAAGACGGACAAACAGACACACACACTTTCCCATTCATAAGATTAATAAGTATGGATTATCCGGCTATGATCATTTTTTCATACAATTCAAAGTTTGTATTAGTCCAAATATAAATTTGTCAGCAACCGTGGCGCATCTTTAAATCAATTTTTTATAATATGTATATGAAGTTTGAAATCATGCAAGCCAGCCAAGGTAAAGCACTGAGAGTTAAAAAAGGAAAACATTAGTCAAAATCAAGCGGTAATCTGTGGTTGTCGGGCCGGCAAGAAAACCCTAAGCTATATAATAGCTGGTCAAGTTACTAAGAACTCGCGAGATAATTATTCCGGATAAAAAGAAGAGTGCGAAAAATGCCTATGTATATGGTAAAAGAAATTATTTCAACGGATATTTCTGCATTAAATGGAACACGTGCACCTTTGATTGTGGGACAACTTCACTGGTTTAGTACCTAAATTTTAGAGAGACATAACACTAGCGCACATGTCGACACGCCCTTTCATAACACTACCCAATTAACTTTTAACTAAAGAAAACTTCTCCAATCAATTTTCACCGTTCTTCTTATCAACTTTTTCCTCATGATGGTCTTCAAACTTGGCTCCCATTCTCTTGAGGGCTATGACAGCTGATACTGCTTTGGCCCACCGCTTCTTGATGACATATCTCTTCAGTTTGGACTTGGTAACATGAAGCTCTGTGCAAAGCGCTGATTGGATCAACCAGGGATGCGTCAGAGTCGATGACGCTGATAGACGATCGCTGTGGAAGATTAATTATTATGATGTGGATCATTTTAATAATTTATCATTAAACATTGAGTTTACGTGAGCATGTGATGATTGCTGTGGAGATTCCCACAGGAACCGTGCGTTTTATTTGCATGTTGGTAGAGGGTTGTCTCTGGTTTTATTGATCCGTCTACAAGACATGATTAATTGGTAATGTTGTCATATGTTAGAAAAAAAATACGTTTCTTGTGGGAATGTCTATGAGAGTAGGGCGTGTGTAGTCGTTGATATTTTATAATAATAAAACAATTGATTTTAATAAAGCCTTATATTTTAACAACATACGTATCGCAATAACAATAAATTACATTTAAGTTATACATAAGTACAGATAAGGAACAATCATAATTTAAGCTTATATAGGTACCCCTACATTTCAAAACATGTCTTATTCGCAAAAAAATGTTTTAAAAATACCAAAATGTGTTCAATATGTCGATATAATTCGTTCTCAGTCTTGAATCTAAATCTGTTTGTAAAATTTTGAAGACTAGATTTTTTATTATTGTCATTTTAACTGCCTTTTTAAGGCTTAGCGCATATAAACGAATGCCCTTTTGAAAAAGAACCTTCATGATTACAAAAAATCTACCTAAGTACGTACTTTTGTCAATTCCTCACAATTTTTTTAATGGAATTTTTTATTTCGTAACACTAGTTGCATTGTCAGAGTCTCTAACTTTTTAATGTTAAGGCATTCTCAGTTCTAGGACGTGTATTTATGCCCCAATTGTCCCTATGGTTAAGTTTGACCCCTTACGTATGGGAAAAATGTACCTACTTAACACAACCCTGTACTGATGGTCCGAGTAAGACTCGTGTATATGCGCTAGGCTATGAACATTAACTAATCTCATACCGTACTTTGGTAACATAGTGTCATGGCACTTATTCTTACAACCGGAGTCATTTCGCTACATTACTCGTGACTTTCTTCCTTTGTGCCTTCTCATCCGAAGTCTGTCTTTGGAAGAATGCGTGTAGACTAGACATGGAGGATTGTCCCAACTGGTTCGAAGGCGACCATTCCAGGGATATCGACTGGTGTCTCCCTCCGTTCGAGGTTCCTCCAGCCGTTCTTTCTGCCTCCACTTCTTCAGATTCCCCCCATTTTTCTAGAAGGTGCAAAAGGAGGTCTTTCGTCCGATGTGCGTTGTTCTCATCTCCCCTCCTGTAAGGCATCTGTCTCCCGTTCTCTGGTCCATTCACTAGTTTGTCTATTTTCTCCCTCCGCCTGTCGAATTCTTGAAAGAAACTGTTCCGAACTTCTACGGGCTGGTCTGGCACGTCTCGACTCATATTCGTCACTCGTTTCGACCTGTTTGATTTCGCCCACGGCATTTTGCTCGTCATGGGTTTCTCTTGTTCTCTCTCTGTTAAGAATGATGACGATATTTTGGTCGTTGACTTTGACGTGAACAATCTCTTCTCCTTGCCTGAGGCGTCGCCATTCGTTATTATCTTCGTGTGCCTCGTTTCTTTTTTGTAACCGTTCGGCAGTTTTTCTTCTTTGGTCGACTTTGTTTCGGTAACGTTTTTGTCTAGTTCCTTCATGCTGTTGTTATTTGCGAGATCAGTGTTCATTGTGGATAACATGTATAAGTGGTCGGATAGTTTCTTTATTTCCTCCGCTAAGTTTTTCCTGACGAGGACGTCTTGTTTCTTATGTAAGAAGCAGGTGCTGTCGGAGGCTCGCCTTTCGACGGGGTTGTATTTGGGTGCGGATAGGAAGTTGTGTTCTCTTAGCGGGGGAGGATCCACCAGGTCATCTTCATCAAATACTACGTCGGGGGAGCTGCTGAGGGAGCTTCTGGGTGAAGGTGAACATCCTCCGATAGAGGATCGTTCACAGTTTCCGTTCGTGAGGCTGGTGATTTCGTGTGCTTGGTTGTCGAATACGTATGGTGAATTGGGGTGTTCGCTCCAGCGTTCGACGAAGAGTCGCAGATTGTCCTTGGCTACGTCAAGAGGGTTCTTGCGCTCGGGGCGCACGGGTGGCGGCGCGTGTGGCGGGAGGTGCGGGGGGTGCGGGGGCGGCGGCCGGCGCTGCAGCCACGCGTGACGGAGGCACTCGGTGGCGCCCGGCCGCGACCTGCGACAGAGACCCTTGTTACTAGCGCCCAACACCGACACAACAGTTAAGGGGGTGGCGTCTCTAACTCTACGGGACATAGACAAGTGGTTGGTAGGGCCCAGCTACGCCAATATGGGATGCAAGAGGAAATGCGTGCATAAGAGGAAAGAGTCTCGGAATGATTAATAGGTTAGCTTGAAGATTGGACAGTTCATGCCAGAATTTGGGCCAAATTTTGAAGGGCGGTTACTGGTTGGGTTCACATACATTCTAATCTACATCTACTTAACTACTATGTACAGGGTTAGAGAATTATTGTAATAGTTAGAACATTCTTTCTACATCGTGCAATGTTTTATGCAGTGTTAGTTACTAGTGTTGGATAAAACGAGTAACAAGGGTTCTTTATCGTCAGGCTGGTATATACACAGCTTTAGAAAATCCGCGATTATTTGAGATCATACCGGAGTTTAAAGGTTGCGAGGATTCAAGGCATTTTTCGAAGATAAAAGGTTTTTAACACGCATTTTGAACTAAGGTTCTTATATCTATACACTTTATAATTTGTACAGACTTATTTTAAGGTCCAAACCTTTTGCAAATGGTATTAAAAATCGTTTTTTCTCACCATTCAAGCTAACTAACTAACTGTAGGCCAGGAGGCCTTCAAGGATGCGGGAAAAACATTCCAAGCTATTAACAACATTCAAACGTTCCTTTGCAAAAGGTTCAGGGTCTATAAGGCTTAAAGCCATAGAAATATCACAACATACAATAATCAGGCAAGCCACTTACTCTTTGTCCTTGACGAGTAGTTTCTGAATGAAGTCTTTAGCGTCGTCCGAGATCTCGGTGAAAGCTTCGTCATCGAAGTCGTATTTAGCGACGGTGACGTTTGCCATTGTTTCTATATCTGTCTCGCCCATGAATGGGGATAAACCTGAAAGGCTGGAAAGAGATAGCAGAAGTTTTAGTAGTGCTTATTCTTTACAATTCATAGTGATTTTGTAGGTTGGTTATTTTGGATAGATTTAGCACTTCTTTTATTCGATCTGCAAGTTGTTAAATCTACCTTCAGTGCACAATAAAAAGTATAACTGTTCCAGGCCATCTTTTAATCAACTGATCTGCAAAGGTGTACTCTTTGGGGCTGCTACACATACCTTTGAGTAAAGAATCCATAGAAGAAATCCAAAACACACTGGAAAGTGGTGAAGGTTAGATATTTTGGGGGTCCCTCAAAACGCCCTCCAAATCTTAATGTTATTTTTGATGTGTGATGATTCTCAGTTTTTCTCAGCTCAGAATTTGATTTTGGTTTTAAGAAAGACTATTTTTGTACACAAAAATATAAAAAATACTCACAGCACATAACATATGACTCCGACAGACCACATGTCAGTCCCGTAGCCAATCTGATCGAAGTTAACAACTTCTGGTGCCACAAACTCGGGAGTACCGAACAGCACTTGGAGTTTCTTCTCAGGGTCGTAGAACCTGGCCAGCCCGAAGTCAATTATCTTGATACGGTTGCCTTGCTTTGTTAGGCAGAGGATGTTTTCTGGCTGAAAGAGAACTTAGTAATTAGGTATCATTGTCAGTAGTTGGACGTCTGAAATGGGGAAACTACAAAAAAGATTTATGTTTAGACTCAGATTTAAGCACTCGAGTAATTTTTGTTTTTAATTTCAAGGCATTAATCTACAAACATTGACTTCACACCCGAGTCTAAGTTGTCAATTTTGTTTTGTTTTTTAAGAACTTTACGGTTCTCTGAATAAAATTCAAAATACAGTAACTGGCTCGAAGGTTCAGGGTTGGACTAGTGTTGGAAATTGTTTTGTACTGCGACCGACAAAGTTTGCGGTTGTCCGACTTGTTTTGAGCCCGAATGAAGCCCAGTTAGTAAATGCATGAGAACTTATTCCATCGTTTTTGCCTTTACCGAAATAAAAAATGATTTCTGACTAACCCATTGAGATTTTGAAGTAAGTAATCCACTTGTGTCACTAAACATTGTATTGGATCAGATCACAAAACATCAGAAAAAGATGTCAAAATTAGAACGCTGGGGTAGGTCCAGAATCATGTACCTACTGGTCTCATGGTTTTAGGACATGGTATCAGCACACATGTTGATATCCCTTGCCCCTGTATAAATGTAAGGTACCTACATACCAGTACGCGGTATATTACTGTATGTATACATAGTGTGTATGTATTACATTCATCGATCCTAATTATTAACATGTGCCAACTATTTTAATACACACTCACACAACTGCCGTATGTAAACAAGGCACTTCAAAAGTTAAAAGTAGGTAAAATAAAGCATAAAATAATCATCGAATGCTAGTTAACCACCGGATCAAAAACTTTAAAAACAAAAACAAATAAAAAAAGATATTTCTGCAACGCTTCCGACATATGCCAGAAATACGAATTCAAAAGCGACATCTTCAAATAAACTCTGAACTGGCTGGTAATCATAAAAGTCGCGCGCTTTTTTTCCGCCATTTTGATTTATTAGTTGGACGCGGACCAAGATGGCCGGACCGCAACAGCTGAACAATGTAATCGTTTCTTTATTTACTTTATTATTTGTACAAACGGAGTTACGTCTGTATTTATTGTTGGTGTCAAGGGTGAGGCGATTTCGCATTTTCTTTAAACTTCAATCATGGGAATTTAAAAGTAATTACTCAAAAATATCTGTGGGTGTAGTTATTCTCATCAAACCGTCAATCATCTGTGATCTTCACATTCGTTTTTTACGTTTGACTTTTCTGTGTAGAATTTTATTTTTATCTATCACAACATGTTTCTGAAGTCTCGTTATTTGTGTTTTGTCGAGCCCCTTGTCTTGGACGCTAAACAAAAAGATACCTACTCTAAGTGTACTAAATTACTGTAAGTGAATGCAAATGACGAAACCTCGAAAGATCCTGAGCACATGACATCATTGTACTATTTCAGACCTTAGTCATCCAAGAAGAAAAACTCCTCTCCATTACAAATGCAATTATTTAGATACGTCACTACTTATATACGCTAGGAAGATCACGTATGGATGACCCGTTAAGTGGTTTTTATTTTTAGCTCTATTCTTTCGAACACTTATTTGTTTAAGTGAATTCTCAGGGCAAGTGAAGCAGGTATACTAACTAGTCTTAATTAGCGTGGAATTAGGTGCTGTTGGAAGGGAAAGACGTCTTTATGAATTTCTTGGTGGTTCAGGATAAAGTTACCAGGCTTGTCCCAAGTCCCAACGTACCTTCATGTCCAGATGCAGTATGTTCTGCCGGTGCACAAACTCGATGCCCTCGCATATCTGTCGCATGAACACCGTGCATGCTCGCTCAGTCAGCACGAAGTCCTCGTCGATGACGCGTTCGAACAGCTCTCCGCCAGTTATACTGGAAAAAATAAATTTAATAATTAAGTATTAATAAAGACTTTCTGATTGTTTTGTAGTGGCTGCTACTTTACATGTTTAAAAGTTTTGTGTTAAACAGTTTCCTACAATTCTGATGACGGTAAATGAATAGGATGCTATTGGTGTATTATAAACATAATCTATATAACGTATAATAATTGGAAGGATCGTGTCTGATCGGTTTCATAGGTAACAAAAAGTCACTAGGAGCTTCTTTCAAAACACAACCAGATAAAGACGTCATGAGTAACAAATGAAACAAGAATGGGAGCCTCTTACTCTCCCACTACAGGACAAATGCCTCCTCTTATAAAGAGAAGGCATGAGCGAAATGAGAAGAGATTGACGATTTTAGACAAATACGGAGTTACGGTTATACTGAATTCCAAACCTTAGTACGTCAGAGTCAGATGTACTGAGTTTACAAATGAATGTATTGAAATTACTGGCCATAGATATGTTAACCTATAAGTGTTAGAATTCCTAGCATGACCCAAACAACCTACGTCATATCAACGCAACCCCAAATATTCGTGTGAGCATAATATTACGATCGTGTGGACGGGCAAACAAAACCAACGCTATAACTACCTACTATTAGTCCGCATTGAACACCTTACAATCGTAAAACGGTCACAAACTACGGTTTATAGCATCACTAGTTGAAGCATTTGGTGATGTCTGGACTGGATTAAGCCAACGAGGTCGGAATTAAAATGTGAGGAAAGTGGCGATACAGGTGCACCCAACGTAGTTACCCTAAACTGGGGCAGCAGGTTGGGATTGGGACCATCTTTTTCCTTTGGTAATCATTAATTTGTTCCAGCAAGATTTATATATCCCAGTATGGTAATCCGGCCCACCTCAGCAAAAATATTACCACGCGTGTGTTGAGGCTACAAGTTGGGGAAGTCGACTGTTCATTCTTGGACAATCTCCTACAGAAGGTCCATTAGTCATTCGGAGACACTGAGTCATTTCTGGACTTCTCCCAATTTGACAACACCACCAGGTTTTCCGCCTTCCGCGTTGAAGATGCCCAAAGATAGGTCTTCGTGATCAGTAGTATCAGTCCCTTATTTCTTGGAATGCACTTTGAAGCTGGGTTACCCGTTAAAGGAAGCGGCATATTCATGCACTATCAATACAAAGTGCATTTGTTATCACAATAGATGGAATGGAAGCTTTAGAACTCGAGGTATATGTGAGTCATCCACGAATTTTGTCTTCAGACGCCATTAATAAGCTTCCTTTATGTTTGTTATGTAAAAATAAACCTTTTGTTGTCGTTACAGCAACAAATAAATATTCGATACCTACGCATATCGCCAAAAAATGCCTCTTAAAAACGACGTAACACAAGTACCTAAATACGTGTTTTTTATATATGTAGAAAAACTACAAATTGCACGACCGAAGCGTGCTTTGGTTAAGGTTGCCAAAAAAATAAGATGATCGAAATTAGCATCGACGTGTGCGTTGGCGCCAAAATAAACTTAAATAGAGGTGTTGAAGGTTGATGTCAGGCCGTTTATTTCGTGTTTATCGATGTACTGGCTCTAAAAAGGTTAGCATATGTTCCTGAGGAGTATAAAATGATGATATTTTCTATACGACTCTTTGGATAGGTCGAAACGACAAGGCCCGAATGCAACCGTTGAAGGCTACGCTGCGGTCACCAACCCGAGCAAGTAGGCGCATTATCTCTTTTTGGGAGATATCACAGAAACCCCGGCATTTCGAACTCCAAATCCAGAAAGACCATTAAATCGCCCTAAGCAGCCTTAATGCATTCTTGAAACCGCATTCCAGAACCGAAAACCAGTCTGTAATCTTCCTTTACTTGGCTGTTAACGTTTTTTACTTTAAAATAGTGTTTCCAAGTTCCGTATAGGTCGTCACGACGCTATTTCGACCACGTCCTTAGCGTCCACGTGCACGAATACGTTATTAGTGCTTTAGTAATGTTATGGAAAGGCTGGTGGCCAACTGTTCTTTATTTTAGCGATGACTATGTATCTTTTGTTTCTGTGTGAGCTGTTCTGAAAAGAGACGGGATTTTTATGCTTCAGTGAACGGGTCAAGGTTTTCGTATTGTTAATTAAGGTTTTGAGGACTAAGATTTAATTGCAGTTTTTAAAGTTAAGACGCTAGCACATCTAGCTATCTCAAAATATCAAATTTTCCCAATTGAACATGAACCTTATCCTTTTGGAATAAAGTTGAAAATTATCAAACCAATTTCCCAGATTGGGGTAGCTTGCTGTGCTGGCCTCTGCACATATTTTATTTTCTTACATGATATAACCTTACATGCCAGAAACCGAGACACAATAGAAAATGTATTGTTTGTGTATCACTTAGCGTTTAACTTGTTAGGTACCCAGTGTGTAAACTATCTAGATACTAATACTATCATTTCTAGTACTTACTAAGTTCATCTTTTAAACACACGTGTTTTTTTTCTGTGATAAATAATAATCGATTGTTCTTCCTTTCTTTCCATAGTTTGTTTAAAATCAAATTCCGAGGAAAAACTTTAAGGACACCACTAACTCCAGATAAATAAAGAGGGGTATTACTATACTTTAAGAAGAATTTTGCTAATCCAACTTGCCTTAACGGATACCTCACAACCGTGCTTCTTTTGCATTCAATCAATGCAAAAGAAGCACGGTTGTGATTTCACGGTTTCATGTGTCTTGTAGACACATGAAACCGTAATTATATCTAACATTACCTAGTTTGTTGTTTACTACACAATATACATCATTTAAACAATAGCCGTAAACGTGAAATTAGCGACGTAAAACTCAACGGCTTTTGAAGCGAATAAAACGGCTTGACGATGACTGTGGCACACTTTCACTTAAGTCCTGTTTAGAGCTTTTTGTAATGCAATATTGGTTCACGCCTTCGCGGCTCTTTAGAGGTCAATGTTTAACTACTATGTTTAATGAGGAGCAGACAAAAGCTGGAGAGATCTCAAATAAGGTACAACTTTACAGGAGCTATTTGGTAAAGACCTTAACTGCACACGATAAAGAAAATTGGTTTATATAGGATCTACCGACATTACTTTCACATATGAATTAAACTGAGGTTTCCTACATCGCGATATTAAAGTTATCCGTGCGATTTTTTTGACAACACGGTTGGCGCAGTGGTTGAGCGATCGACTGCTGCGCCGCGTGTTGTGGGTTCTATTCCCGCACGGAACAAATATTTGTATGGCCTACAGGTAGGTGTTTCGGGTCTGGCTGTTCGTGTGACTTTAAATGTTTGTAAACGCACCTGCGAGACAGGAGAAATTCCTAGTGTAGGGAAACCTTTTTTTTTTTAAAGAAAAGAAAGAAATATTTATCAAATAAGAACCTGACTAAATCTGTCGGGCAGTATCCTATCAGACATAACACCCGTCTGGGTAGACGATCCTAACTTTACACTATTCCTCATACCCCTAAATTGGATAAGGCTATGTTCCAAAGGATATTAAATTCATTTTACTTGCAGAAGCACGGCCGATACTTATTTCGCGATGAAATTCTAAATAGACTACAAAGCTGTACTGCAATGGTACTAGGTCAAAACATATTTAATGAATTCGCAATTTATTTAGGTACTTTATGAGCTGATCGATTCACCACGCCAACTATACATTGTCTTACATATTATAGTCTCTTACATAAAAAAATACTCGTAGAAAGTAGGTAAATATGTTTTCTATACAATAACTAGCTAACCCAGCAAACGTCGTTTTGCCATAGAAATTAATTCTCGGGAATTTGTAGGATATAAAAAACAATAATTGGGGAGGACAACCCTTATCACTTGGGGGTATAAAAATAAATGACGACCGATTCTCAGACCTGTCGTACATACATATATAATTTCATAAAAATCGATCAAGCCGTTTCGGAGGACACTGCAGCTAAGATTGTGACACGAAAATTTTATAGTTTACATAATATATGTATAGAAGAAGATGTAAAGAAGTTGTGCGTAATCGGAAACACAAAACAATAAGATAAACTATCGACTTAGAGCCAGGATCCTCATAAATTCATGTATTACAAACATTCTGCCGGTCACGTAAGTCTAGAGTGTCTAGCACCAATACCTATGAAACGTGATGTGGCTTAGGCTGGGCGTAGACTGATGCAAGACTGTATTTTATACTAACTTTATCATCTCTCTCATTCTCTGCATCCTACATTAGCCTTTTCTCATATATATTGGCGTCGGCTTCCAGTCTAACTGAACATCGATATTTGAAATATGTATATGCCTTGCGACCAAAAAGTCTTGTTGTTGAAACGTTCCTATTAAAAAACTGGACACAAGGTCAAGGCAAAATTATGTTGTCTATGGTAGACAAAACTTTTGTTTCTAATGCGTGCTCACTGTCATATGATAGGAATGCTTGATCTTTTGTTCATAAATCGTGCAATGGCCACATCTAAAAATAGAACGCACGGTCTCTTGACGTGGGTGTCAATGGAATTAATACGACTTAGAAACTATATCTAAAGCAAAGGAATCCATTTGTGAGTGAACCTACCATCATTGGCCAGGTACATAATCCAGCTATCGCGACCAAAGAAATCATCAATTATATCGAGTGGGTCATTGAGGGAAAGGTTGATTGATAGGTTACCTTATTTTAGACCCAGTAGATTTAAAACTGATTTTTCTTGTAATGAATTAACATTTATTTTAAACTAATCGCGTATTTACCTGCGTTTTAAATTCACATTTACAAAAGGTAAAATAATCGTTAACTTTTCTGAAAATTTACAATTTTCTGCGCAATTGTCTTAACTTTACTTTTCGTAAGAAACTTCTACAAAGTATTAGAAAAGATAAATGAAATCGTTCTCAAGTTATGGCTTGACCAAAGGAATCAGGGATTGATTTTTGTACATATAGATTTTATAAATATAGATGGCGTTTTAGCCAGTCTTTGTTGAAAACCCTACATATATATAAATACATAGGTAGAAACGTGCAGCCATGTTGCCATTTGCATACTTCAGTAACAAATGACTGAACCATTTATTTTAAGTGTCCAATAGACGGACAGATTTCAAACAATCGAGAACTAAACTAAGAGCTTGGTTACTGCACGTGGATATGAATTGAGCCAATGTAAATAATATGAGGACTGTTTTAGATGCTTGGCTATTTAGAGCCTTTGATTTAAGACTAAATAGAGCTCCAGATGTAACCTTTAACTTATTTGTTGATGTTGGTGCAATCATCAATGAGCAATCCTTCGGAGAAGATTTTGCATTTCCGTCTGCGAGACTACTCACTCTTATTCAGCTCAATTCAGCTTTTTTCCATAGAAAACACCAGTTTTGTATGATATGCGTACGCGTCCTTTCAGCTGAACGGATGCGTAAGCGTCTCCATACAAAATCGTTGTTTTTGTGAGTAGTCCCTACAGCTCTGTGGCCGTCTTCGATTGTAGTGCACTGTTTCAAGTATGGTGTTTTAAAGCTTAAGTCATCATCTTCAATATTTATTGTATTATCAACGCTAACCATTTTACGAGTATTATTACCTACCATATTAGTCTCATCGAAATAAGTCAAATTATTTTATGAATAAAGCAATACAGCCAGTAAGATCGTCCAGAAAGCTGTTATCTGTCGAAATAAATTTATTTAACAGCGACATTAATTATTATTTACGCGATCCGGCTGTGATTTGCACAAGTGCTTCTCATTCCAAATTGTGCAGACTGTGTGAAGGAATGTTGTCTGGTGCCAAGAGAAACGAATGGCAGATATGTCCAAAAATTTTATTACAGCTCTTTTGTACAGCGGGTTGTAAAGATGTATTTTATAGACTTTTTATTGGAGATCTTTGATTATCTGACAAGATTTAAGGTAACTTGAGTTGAAATGTACGTCGTATAAAGGAGGTAAATGTTTATCTACTCACCCGGCGAGACCGGCAAAATTCTTTCCTTGACCCATAACTGCATCTAAAAATACACATTCCTGAGATGTTAGTAGCTTTTTTTCTTGTTGGGACGACCCTGACTCGACTATTTGCGAGTTATGAAGCACCACAGAGCAAGGAGACGCCTTGGTGGCATCTGCTAGAGGTTGTACTGTTAAAATTCTCTACAAACTAAGCTTGTTTTCGTTTACTCGAACTACGGGACCATTGAAAAATGGAAAACGACAGTTTTAATGGCTGTCGTGGCAGAAGTTGTGCGCTTAACGCATTTTCGCCGCTATAGATTTTATACGTCATACCGTTCTAGACGCCTGGCCAGCGTGCGCTGTCATTCCGTGATCTGCGCGAAGCAACAACGTCGGATTTTTCCGTTTACCAATACGTTATGTTTACTTCTCCTGCGTAACGTCATCTACTAATTTAAAATTAGAATGTTTGAATGGGGAGGAACGTCAACAGCTGATTCTGACCAATACTTTTTGTTTTTCGCTATGACGTCATTGTTACGGTATGGGTGTAAAGGTTTTCGGATTTATGGTTTGCTTCGTGTAGTTTTTGCGTAAGCAGAAGCGTCGGTTGTTCGGATAGCTCGGATATGTAAACAGTTCAGGAGCTGCTGTATACATAAACAATCACGTATGAAAGTCCGTTTTTGTTGTATCTACGTCATTAAAAGTCAACTAATGTATGTTGGTACTTATAAATGAAGTAAACGGCTTCAGACGATGATCAATCAATGTAGATAGTTTTTGCGACGGTCTACGAGAGATAGGATTAAAAGGTATACTTTCTCATGTCTGAGTGCTTAATTACGTAATGGGTATATCTAATCATGTTGTTCATGGAAAAATACTAAAATATGTATGTGTCAATATTTTTCCTTTGTTTAGAATATATACTTAATGTATGAAACTAGATTGAAGTTTCCCATTATGTAAGCAAACTCTACTGTTCATTTTTATGAGAAATAAATATTTTCTTATTTTATGTGACGTTTTTTGCAACCATGTGTCAATGTTTTAACCTTAATTAATAAAATAATCTCAGGAAAAGTATTTAAAGCCAAATTCAACTACATACTACTATTTCAATTCATCCAAATATGCTAGCAGTCAATCTAATGAACACCCAAACAGTTGCTCGTAGACTGAAAAGAAAGATTCCTCACGACCTTCTCAGAGAGGCACAAGAATGAACGGATCACTGGACAGCTTTCGTGCAAGCCCTTTAATTAAATATATCTTACACATATTGCTGAATATCTGCAAGATTAATAGATTGCAATACAGACATGGAATTAAAAAAAATATATACGGAAACTGAAGCAAGAAATAATGAATTGATAAATTAGTAACGAAATAGAAGATGGACGTAAAATACCAAATTGTTTCTTAGAGAAAATAATAGTAGTTACTTACTTTTAGTAACTACTTTTATTTTTCTTATTGATTCATAAAACGTGTTGAAGGTAAAACAATACACATAAAGCCAAGTTTCGTGTGTAATTGTGCACAGCAAAAACCAAAACCGAAAAATGTCTCATAATTCTTTTTTTTTTTTTTTTCTTTAACAAAACGTTGCCCCACACTAAGAATTTTTCCTGTATCGTGGGTGCGTTTACAAACATTCAAACTGACATACACAAACAGCCAGACCCGGAACAATTACCTGTAGGTCATACAAATATTTGTTCCGTGCGGGGATCGAACCCACAACACGCGGCGCAGCAGCCGATGGCTCAACCACTGCGCCAACCGTGTCGTCAATAATAATGTGATTCAGAAACGAATATTTCTAGAAGAAAAAATATCCTTGGCGTCAACGTAATAGTTTTATAAGGAGCCAGCTGAAAGTCACAAGATTTTAATAAAAATAAAATAAAAGTGATGTGTCGCTGCGACTTAGTGTTAATCATTTTCAGTGAACATATTATCCACTTGAAATAGGGTTGCCAACTTTTAAAAATAAAAGTACCTATGTAATTGTGTGGCCAAAAAGGAAATTATGTAATTAACTAGGTAGTTTATAAATTGTGTATAGTCACATGTTTAATGTGAAGATAGACATTTGGCAGAGCGTCTGAAGATACAGGAAGATTTAGACAGAGTAAGGTATGTAATAGACATGTCAACATTAGAGTACCAACGACGACTGATTGACAGATTTGTTTTATGTTTGATTTAGATGCTGGAGGGAAATGTAGGGAAAAGTAACCATATTAATTAATGGCTCATAAAGGCATCAGCGAGCAAGTTAGATGGGTAGGTTTTTGAACATGGTAACATAAGAATTTGGCATTATTTCAAATAAACAAAAGTTTGCAAAGTAATCAGTGGGAAATGCCTACAAACGAAATGCAAGCCAAAAAAAATCTTATAATTAAAAAATAATCATCAGCACTTTCATTCTTGAATATAACAACAAAGCGTAATTATAAATAGATATAAAAGAAATTAGCGATGACAACTAGCAACCCTGTCAACTTTGATAGAATGGCGTCGCGTGGCCGTGCGCCAACTATGCGCCCGCGCCGCCGCCGCCGTAACTTCTGACGTAGTTTGACGCCACGACTCATTCTGTATCTGTGGAGTGGCCGTCGCCATTTACGGGTTACACTTTGGCGCGCTTTTATGTCAGGATATGCGTCACAGAGGAAGACAAAGACGGTACTCAAGATAGGTTCATTGAGGGTTCAGATTTTAAGTTGAAGATAGAGAGGCCTTGTTACCACATTGAGTACTAACAACTCTTTTTATAAGCTCTTTTTTTAGTTTGAGAGTCGAACGTTATTTTTGTGGACACGGCCATTGACTGCAAAAGTGGGTGCATTATTTTGCAAGTGGTTATTTTCTTAAGTTCTTTTTTGGTTATTTTGACTCAAAACGAAACCAAATTACACACAATATTTAAACATGTATACACACAAATTTACTTTTTTTTATGAATTTCAAATTCAGATCAAGATTTCTAGGACAATGACTGTTCTATAGATTTTGTACCTCTGTTACTAGCTAGTTTTAAATACTTTTTATTTGTAATCTGTGGAGAACGTAGTGGGTAGCATAATTGTAATGTATATTTAAGATAATATTTCTATATCTTAATGTGCTACTGTTTGTTTTTCCTTAAATAAATACTTAAATAAATAAAAATCTGAATGATATTTGCAATTTTTAAAACAGATAGGTAAAAATGCCAACTTAAATCACATTCTAGATAATCCGGCAAAACAATTACATTTGAATGACATTTTCAATTTTATAAAAACACTAGCTTCTGCCCGCGTGGTTCGTTGATAAAAAAAAGTAGCCTATGTCCTTTCCCGGGGTGCAATCTATCTCTCTGCCAAGTTTTATCTAAATCCGTTCAGTAGTTTAAGGGTGAAAGACGGACAAACAGACACACACACTTTCCCATTTATAATATTAGCTGTCCCGGCGAATTTCGTACCGCCTCAAAAGTTAAGTTACACTGCCATCTGTTAGAAATGTATGGAAATTATTATGGGAAAACATTTAATTTGCAGTAAAATAATATAAAGGTCGATAATCGAAATAAACACTGTCCTATCTCTTAAGTTTGACCAAAACACACACTGTGTGCAAAATTTTATTACAATCGGTTCAGGAGTTTAGGAGTCCATAGCAGACAAACAATTTGACACGTAATTTATATATATTAAGATTATATAGTATGGATATTAGACAGGTAATTAGTGAAGATTCCAACCGGAACAACATTTATAAGACAATCCGGCCATTACCAATTTAAGTCAGAAATTGATAGGCATCATATTTATAATAGTTTTTTCCAACTGCAACGAACCATATTTGGGTATCCCCGAATTGAAACGAACTTGACAAGAGCAATCGATTCCCGCACCTACTCATCGCGGTTAACCGCAGAACAGGCGATAAGAAAACCACCTCATGTTTGCTTAACTGTACATTTGTGTTACTTTCCACTAGTAAAGTAATACTACACAGTTTCTTGTGAATCATCACTCCACTGACTTTCACCTTTTTGACATGTCACTGATCTGATTTACGTGTGTATGTGTGTATTATTCGTTCATACAAAAACTTTGTAACTAAACACGGTCTCGAATGAAAGCGTTTGACATATGTTTTCCTGCTATTTAGAGGTCGTCCATTAATCACGTGATGTTTTTAGCCCTCATACCCTAGTGATATGTGATGAGGTTTTAGACTACCACTCGCCCCATCGTGTATTTTATATTATCTTTAAATAAAGGTTATTAATCGCGCTTGTAACGAAAAAATGAGTACGCTTTAGACCACACAACTAAATTGAAACTTCTTTAGTTCCATCTGTATGTTTTAAATGGCTGTTGCCCTCGCAACTTCCGTTCGCCTCGCCCGATCACACTTTTCGTAACGCTCTTGTCACACATTCACCAGCTTACTCCCCAAGTTGAGCGTGCCTAAAGATGTTTCACTTCAAAAATAAAAACACCTGATATCTCATTACACCCCTCTCCCCTCGTGATCTCTTGTGATTTTTACCGATCCCCCGGCCCCCCCCCTTTGAGCATCACGGTTTTAATGGACGATCCCTTAAGCTTGTGATTTCAACTGTGGGTGTAAGTCAGTATGTGAATGCCAGAGTGATTTGCATCTAATGAGGGACTGCCTGAGCCTGACTAATGTATTAATTAAGTAACAATGTGCTTTAGTCATAGTAATACTAACTAGCCGAGCCCTTCACTGTTTAATAAGTCAACATGAGTTGATTCCAAATTCCCACAGTAATACTTAACTTTTTCGGGATAAAAACTAGCCTACGAATGAATCCAGGGTATAAGCTAATTTCATGAAAAAAAACATCCAAATCCGTTTCGCCGTTTCAGCGGGAAGAATTGACAAACATTCAAACACACACACACATTAAAAAAAAAAAAGTTGCCCCACACTAAGAATTTCTCTTGTATCGTGGGTGCGTTTACAAACATTTAAACTCACATACACAAAAGCCAGACCCGGAACAACTACTTGTAGTCCATACAAATATTTGTTCCGTGCGGGGATCGAACCCGCGACACGCAGCGCAGCAGCCAATAGTTCAGCCTCTGCGCCAACCGTGTCGTCAAACATACCGACAATCTTTTGCATTTATAATATAAGTGTGATTAAAACATCGTAGAAACAGAATTAAGAGGAAAGTTTCCAAAAATACATTAATAGGATAAATATAATAGACGCATTATACAGATGAATCCGTATCAAACTATTTACTATGACCGTGACGTCACACTATAAAAGTGAAAATTCCATAATTAATGTGTAACGGGCGTTGTCGCACCTGTCAGCACCTCGGCCTGTCAACGACCGACCTAATTACACTTGGATTATTCATAATTACTAGGTATTTATAGTAGACTTCGTAAAGTACAGGAAGGAAACTCGGTGTTGCGTAAAAATATATTCTTATTAAAAGCGATGACAGCTCTAACAAAGATAATGATGTATTTTTTCGACGTTGTTCATAAAATATCCCATACTTTTAGATTTAAGTTTGGTCACCAATCATGTCGGTATTGAATTTAGCCAACACGAATATTTTGGTGCATATTTTTAGGCACATCAGTACGCCCTTCAGAGATTTTAAAACAAAGACGAGATTACAGCGCCAACAGACAGATGCTTCCATTAATCTACAAACTGACAAGCTGAAAAAAGAAGACGTTGTGCGAATAAGAAGGGGAGTGACAGCAAATGGTCATAAATAATGAAAACTTAAAGATCATTTAGTAAAATGATAAATGGAAACAAATGGCCTAGAATTCCGGCACGTTACAAGTTACCGGCGTCCTTAACCCACATCGGTAGGGTAAAACATAACCTGATGTTGTCCAGCTTTTGCGAGCATGACTCAACGCGCGAAGCTACCGTTTGAATGAACTGGCGAAATCAAAATGCAACGAGCGTGTTTGTTCTACAAATAAATCTGCTACCACCAATGTCGTGTGTTTGATAAATAACTGTTATACTTTTGCTACTCCTGCATTAATGTCCATGTTAACGTCTGAGCCAGTCTTCTCCTGATCATCATCATTATCATCATCATCGTCCCATGTTCGCAGCATGTAATCTTTTTCCATACATCTCTATTTGCCGTTCTCACCAATCTGCTCCTTCGCTACTTATGACGGTGAAAATTTCGTTATCATGCAGTTTAGCTCCACAAGTTATTGCGTTAACCGCTTTCAAAATGGAGGTAGAATCTGCTTCGGTACATTTTGGTCCCATACTTAGAATGACACAGCACTAATATAGCCAACGTGGTCTGCTACGTTTGTCATCGTACTAAACCTCTTGGAAGTGTCAAAAAGTTCGCTAAAGATCGACGTCATATTTAATGCCAGATTTAAATTAACGTGTTTCTTAAATATTGGCCACATAAGCTATGTCTTATTGAAGAAGCTCATGGCTAAATAAAAAAGCCGCACGGGTAGATTCAAGGTTAAGCTACGCTTTCCAAGGACAGTCTGGATGGATGACCATTAATTACATATCGAGACTCTGCCTCGGAAAGCACGGTAAGCCGCTGGTCTCGGCTAGCCAGAAGCGCTAAATTCTGACAACCAGTCTATCAGGGTATCGTGTTGCCCAATAACTAGGTTGTTGAGGTAGATAGGCAGTCGCTCCATGTAAAATACTCAGCTGCATCTGGTTAGACTGGAAGCCAACCCAAACAAAGTTGGGAAAAGGCTAGGCAGATCATGATGCGGTATGTTTGCGTACGTGTAAGGACGTAAGATGTGGCAGAACCATTACAAAAATAAATTCCTGCTCAAAGCTGGTGAACAGTAAACGATACAAATAAACTGGTATGACGGAAGTTTCAGCATCATCGCTTCTTCTCTAGTTTTTCCGCAAGTGTCGCGCCGTGTGATGCTGTGATTATTATAGCGAGCAGTGTATTTATATAAGAGAGTCGTTGAATAAAATTAGACAAAGTGATAAACTCGCATCTGGTATGTCCCACGCTATATGGACTGCCGTGGGTAGATTTCTTGGCATTGTTGACTTTCAACATTATCAAGTGACATGCTGTTTCAAACTAATTAGAATTTTATAAGAATAGTATATTTCACATCCGCTGGTCTATGATTTAATGGAATGCCGCACGCAATATCTTATTTTCGGACGGAGTCTGAACAAAGTCTTGATATACTTCATTACATATTTTGCACTAGAAGCCATCAGCAACTTCTTCATGTATTATTCTAAAGCATAACTTTCAAATTTGTTTATTGGGAAGATTTTTATTTAATGCATTCAGAGTTTCTATGAATCATATACTCAATTGATAAGGACAGATGTCCTTATCATTTGAGTACATGATTTCATTCATGCAATCAAAGGGCTGGCTTCAAGTGCAGACAGTTAATAACATTTACAACATTCTTCTCTTATCATACCGGTATTATTTTAACTTAAATGGTACTTACAGTTCGAGCACCACACACATGTATTTCCCCCATTCGTAGGCATCATAGAGTTGTATGAGCCTTGGGTGTCGCAGCCTCCTCATCACGTCGACTTCTCGTTCTACGTTCCGTCTCTCATCCCGTCTACTAACGGAGACCAGCTTGGCTGCAAGCTCCAGTCCAGTGCTTCTCTCTCGGCATAGGTATACGGTTCCGAATTTGCCTCTGCAAAAATGGGAGTGGAAATTTGTGTGAAGAATTTCTAAGAGACAGATTTGTATGGTTGAAGTATGGATGATGTAGAAAGGTTTTTATTCGGGTTACATTTGATTAGAATCGTAATATTAGCATAAAAGTATATTGAAATGACAATAAAAAGCACAATAGTCGTATTCATGTTTCTAGTAAAACCTAAGCATCCAATGAATTCAATCAGATTTTCCAGAATGTCAGTTACATCACAAAACCATGCCGATGATTTATGAAAGAGAACTGTCTCGACAAAGTGCCTTTGATAGATTCGAATGCTGATCAAAGAAAATGAATTACGTATACGTCTTTAGATAAAGGAGGCCATTACAATGGTGAGATTAATTCCATGGCAAACGAAACCCTTTCAGATGGAGAAATGTTGCGTAACAAACATAAATTAAGTTCTACGGATCCAAGTCGATAAGTGAACGATAGTAAACTATTAAGCGAATCGTATATACCTTTAGTTCAATTAATGGTTCCACCTGTTTATTAAGTATGAGTCACGTAACTGGGGAAGCTATATGAGTACGCGTTTTGACTATCGATTCCATCATTAAATTTAGTGGGATCTAATTATATGATGATTACGTATAGCACTGGCATTGTCTTAGCGTGAATATGCCATGTTTCAAATTTATAACACGGTATTTTAGTATTTCGTGGAGTAGGTACGTCGTCCTAGGAAATTAATGCCGTTGACGATTCACGTTTAAGCGATGAGTCTAACACGAGGAATTTAGGACCATAGGGAAGGAAAATATTACAAAAAACCTTTACGCATTCAAACCACATAGAATTAAAAATAATACTTTTACAGTTTTGTCTAAATAATCTATGTAGAATTCTTTCGTTCTGCCTACATTAAAATCAAAGCCAAATACTCGATAATCAAATCGCATCAGTATCTTAAAGTCAACAACTCAAAACCCACATTCTATAAACTACTCTTTGTTTGTTTTGTATACTTTCTACTTACTACCTACATGTAAATTGACATGTTCAACCAATACAATTGCGATAGCTTATCGTCATAATCACAGTTTAAACATATTTTATGTGTTCAAAACACATCTATTGTAGTCTCGAGTAATGCATTTTATACATTGATATACAATTTTTTTACAACTCACCTGCCGATCTCAGAGAGCATTTCGTAAAATTCGTTGACATCAGTGCTTCTTTTGATTGCGACATCGCGACACGGGAAGGGAGGCTCGATCTCTGTAAAAAATAAACAATAAGTCTTTGTTATTATAGTGTTGTTGATTGCCAAAAGAGTTGGAGTTCCTCATGGAAGATATTAGGGTCGATGCAATACAATCCCTTTATCCTATGGTTCCTTTTCTGCGAATAACATTAAACACCAAACACTCATTCATTGACATCGGTGAAGGAAAACATCGTGAGGAAACCTGGACTTATCTAATTAATATAAGTCTGAAATCGCCAACCCGTCTTGAGCAAGCGTGGTGATTAATGCTCGTGCCTTCTCTGTATGAGAAGAGGCCTTTGCCCTGCAGTGGGACAGTAATAGGCTGGTACTGGTACTGGTACTCATTCACGTCATCACTCTGGTAGGCGTGTTGACTGTGCCCATTTATAAGCGCCCATTAGCGTCTTGTGATAATATGTACGTGGTACCTGACTCTGACCTAGCACTAACCCTCCAGAAAAATGCTTAGTAGACTGTTGGCGACATTCAAGCCAATACTTGGGTTAGACTTGTCTCTTAGCAAGGGTTACATGAATCCCACAACAGGCTCTGAAAATCGCCCTGAAATCGCCTAAAGCTATTGAATTTGAAAGTAAGTTAAGTAGTGTCTTGTTCTAATTAAGCTATGGCATAAGCCCATAAACTCGGCTTTTTCCCATGGGATTAGGCAGACACTTCAGAAAACGATCCCTACATACTTCTTTTGCTTCATCGAGGTTCATACGTCTGATCATACGCGGACGCCAGTTAGGAGTACCAAGCACCTTTTTAAAGAACATCAAGGTCATCATCTGCAGTAGGTAATCCAGATTGCTTACCTGTTATCAACACTAGAAGCAGTAGTATGCTTAGTTCTAGTGTACTTCACGTGGTCTACTGACCTTATTAGCTTCTTTATCTTATTGGCACACGTGGCTAAGCACACATTGAATTACAGATGATGAGACACGGCGCTGTCATCTTTGTCTGATTTCTTTTTGATACTAAGACATAGCTTAGCGTATGTATGTAGGTATATTTTCGGGCCTTTTGGGGTTGAAACTTTGAGGGTTGTGGGGTTGGAGTGATGTATATTCTGTTGAGGGCAGTGTTGAGACAGGCCTAGATTTTTTGCAATTTGCAGCTCAGTATTAGGTTGTTTGTTATTAATAAATGCTGTCAAGATATCGAACAACTTAAATAAAAATTGTTACTGATCTTGATGTTTTGCTTTGGTTTCTAGATCGGGAAAGGGAACAGAGGAAGGCGATTTGGTTACTTCACTTTTATACTTGATTTTTGTCTGTTGTTGTAGAATTTGTTTTGCCTTGCAGATATTCTATCTGTAATTAACCTGATTAAATGCTTAGGTTGTCTATCCGGTATTGATTAACAGATAAAATGCACCGTTTAGAACGAAAGAACAAATTTTAATCACATCGCGATAAAGAACACATATAATTACGGACCTGGATGTGTAGTGTAGGTATCTACGTAAAGATAGATATCCAGTTATATCCAACACAGGTGTCTTTGTAGCTATCCTACTAACCAATCTGTATTCTTAGCCTTAGCTTAGACTGTTACTATGCCAGTCACGTCAATGAATATTTTATATGGAGAAACGAGCGAGCACTCCTCGCCTCGTCCACTAGAGGCTTTATCGTTGTTGCAAGCAAAATCTACGCTAGTGTAAATATTGAAGTGACATTTCACACTGTAGATAAGGAAATAGATAGGAAAATTACTTCATCACCTCCATAGTGTTAAAGGTCGTATGTAGTATATGTACTCATGCCTGTTTTCACAATCACATAACAACAATATGTAAAGCGTACACATTAAGCAGATGTAGCGCAATAAAAACCATACCTACGTATGACGATAAAATTTTCTTTTTTCAAAATCACATTCATAATAAGATGACTTAAGTTGCGACTTCCATTCTACAATAATGCTAAGACAACTCTTAGCCTGCCTAGCAACAAGTTTCGAACGATGTTGACAGACACAGAACTTGACTAGAAAGCCACAGAGAATTCAAGTCAAAAACGTAGATTTCGAAGGTTACAATTTTCCTATTAAGAAACGAATGGCGAAACGAAAGTGGTTGCTTCTGAAACTGAAGAAACTGAAGACATTTATGATTATCTCGTTTAAGACGAAGATGTAGCCTAGGTTGACGTTAATGTTAGGCATCAGTCTACCAATCTGAAAATTAGGTGAAACAATCAGACGTCATCGTAACCCAACCACGATGCAATTTGTTTCATCAAGCCAATTTATACATCTTCGAATATCGCACCAGGCAAAAAAGCCAACGAATTTTACAAGTGAAATTAATTCGTTTTCTCGATACTTCTAAAATGACACTATAAAAAAAAACAATAATACGCTTAGGAGTGCACAGGGTAATGCGTCATGCATCTTTTTGGCAGTCAGTCAAGACGTAAAAACGCGTGTCGAGCACAACATTGCGACTTTTGGAGTGTCTGTCTATTGTTTAACCCTGTTTAGTCTGACCGACATGTGTTTAAACGTTTTTATTGTATCGCTGTTATCTTGTTTATATATTTTTGTGTATATCCTACACAAGTTCAGCTGGTTTAGTTAATTCTCAACGCTAACTTCGTATGTTAATTTTGTTATTTTGTTTAGTTAGGGTTGCTGTGTTTTGATAGGCTGGTCAATTTATACTTTTGATGTGTCAACAAGGTATAATTCTGTTGGTTTCTGTTTAAAAATGTATCTACAATTTCAAAATATTATCAAATTTTCAATTTATCGATACGCAATTAACGTTAAATTGTCTGATATCATCAGTTACATCACGTTATCTACACATTATTAAATAACGTTTTATTGGATCCATCAAGTACAGCAAGTTATGTATTAATAAAGGAAATTGCAACCGTGAAAAATATTTCGACAATGCACCCATAGCGCCCGCCCCAAATCCGCCCCTGTAGTAATATTAATAGTAGGCACACAATAGTACTAATATAGTTCAACCTTACTACGTTGGACAGTGCGCGGGGTGAACGCACCGCAGACGCCTTTGACGCGTTCATCCACCTTTGTAGCAAGAACTTGATTAGTCATCGATTTTATATAGGCAGATCTTCATCTTTAATTTATTTATTGAATTTTATGCAATGGATTGCATAGATGAGCTTAATACTTGGCTGATCATAATAGCATAATTCCAGTAACGTAAATATAAATAGATAGAGATATGAAATATACATAATTAAAAGGTTCCGGGATTAGGTGGGTCATGATAGTCGCAGGCATAATGACCGCTGGACAGCAGTCTCGGCATGGTGGATGCCTGAGGATGAACAGAGCTTTCTAGGTCAGGAAGATTTGGCGCGACGCGGCGACGGTCTATAAGCGAACACCAAGGGCTGGTCCGAGGTGGCTCAGGAAAAGGATGGCCCTGGAAGAATTTGAAGGAGGTCTTTACCCAACAGCGGGTCAGTATCAGCTAGAAAAAATAATGGCCGGTCTCAATAGCACAAGGGTGCCACCACCCGCTAGGTTGCTGAGCTTCAGATGTGTTTCAAAGGATCGGTCAATTTAGCTTAGCTCTGATGGATAAGGATTCATCGAAGTTATATCTATAGTAATATTATAAAGAGGTAAAATTTGGTTAAACGTGTGTATATTGGGGGGTAATATCCGGGACTACTGATCTAATGCTGAATTAATTTTTAACGGTTAAAAAGCTTAATTATTTAAGAGTGCTTTTATTTTCAACACGACTGTTTAAAGGGAGTGGGGGATGTTAAAGCTCGAAGGGAACACTACGAAGTGCTAGTTGCAGCAGTGCGGGCGAAGTGCTAGTTTTCTATATTGAGAGAGGCCGGGCTAAAGATGGGAGCTATGGATGCGGGCCATGGTTAAGGATAGAAGCTAAAGATGTGAGCAAGGAGTGGTTAAGCTATGTGCAGAGCAGAGTACACATAGCTACACTATTTAGCTCGGGTCGTGTAGATGGCTATCCGAACTTGAATTTAACTGCAAGGTCAACTCTGAAACGGCTCAGTTAGCGCAGTGGCTGAGCGATTGGCTGCTGCGCTGCGTGTCGCGGGTACGATTCCCGCACGGAACAAATATTTGTATGCCCTACAGGTAGTTGTTCCGGATCTGGCTGTTTGCGTGTGTGAGTTCGAATGTGTGTAAACGCACCCACGATACAGGAGGAATCCCTAGTGTGGGGCAACGTTTAAAAAAAACTCTGGAACAGCTAATATCCTTCGCTGCTGTAGATTGGCAGTATTCATTGACAACAAGGGTAGATCAAAAGACAGTGTTACTGAGATGCAAAACCCTATCAAAAGATCAGCGTTTTATCGGAGTTCGAATTTCATTTTTATCAGAGATAAAGAGACTAATGGTTTTTAATGTGGGGCATGTCCAATCTGATCAAGGATTTCTGAAAGATAAGTTAAGTTATCTTCATCCTTAGGTCATTGCTTGTTGTATGTAGTAAATAAGATCCCAGAGTGTGTTTTTCAAAGTTTAATGGTAATTGGTTACCATAAACGAAGCGGATGCTTTATGGGTTTGCCATTAAATTGTTTTTGGTAAAGGCAAAAAATGGTTTGCTTTTGTTTACTGTGGTTTCCTAATTGAGAATTATTTATGGCCAGCTGGTCCCTAGTCAATGATCTCTAGTGATCGATATTTGAAAACACCAACACGTTGAGATAGAAGGGAAATCTTAACCCAAAGTAACAACTTGTAGCTTGACAATCTACTAAATACTATATTAATACAGATAAAGGTGAAGCCTGTTAGTTTGTTAGTTTTAACGCGCTAATTTAAGGAACTGCCAGTGAGCTTTGAATAATGCTTTATGCATTTTATAACCCAATTCTTGAGTAAGTTTAAAGATTATGTAACATCACACCACGACCCTTAGGAGAAGGCGAAACTGCGGGGCACAGCTAGTGTTCTGAACAAAGAAAAACCGGCACTCCAAGCCAAAATTCATACAATTAAACGACGCAAACGCAATGACAGTAGAAACATAACCCTATTGCGTCGTTTTAGTTTTAAAAATAAAAGACTTATGAATGGGTTTGCGGACGTCGACGGGCAAAGATCTGTTGACCTTCTGCCTAGTATAATCCCAGTGGGATACTTGGCTACTGTTCGGCACGTGTTCCTATATAATTGTGTTTTATTGCTCGCTCATTTTAAACTAGTTCAAATAGTATTACCACGGTATAGTTAATATCGTAATAATTTTGAGCTATGACTCACTGCGTGTTAACCATGGTTATTTTCGTGGGATTTTTTGTTACAGAGAATATGAGGTGTAAATTAATATCTGTTTGATATTTTTTCAATTTTGACGTGTGTTGTCACACTGCAGGTCAAAGGCCTCCAATATTCCTCTCTGTCTTGAGTTGGCGTGGACTTATGTAGAATGTAGGCGTCCAGCTCGCCCCGCCGTCACTGCCCAGCAGGCCCAGACAGAAATCTTTCTGTAGCGTAAAATGCCAGACGCTAGCGTTCAAATCTATGGCAATGACATAATAAATATAGAAAGGAGTTTCGCGACATGTCTAAAGCTTATCACAGCTTACGTCAAATCCATACAATTTGATCTTTGTCGATACAGAAAAAGGATTTTGTCTAGGCCGCAAGGTCAATCATTACAATTGACAATTTGAAAAGGGGTTTTGTTCTAGGTCTGCCACGATGAAGCCGAAAGTTTTTAGGGATCCGCATTGTGGTAGAGAGCCAATTTAGCTTTTGGACTTAAAGACATTCTAAATGTATCAAATGTTATCGTTATTCATGGAGAACCAAGCAACCAATCATGAAGAACACTTATGGTTTTCCATTTTCGAACACCACTGAATAAGTATCATAGACACCGGACACTGTGGTGAAATGGAAAGCAATGAGAGCACACTTCAAATTAGAAGTTTTCCATTGAAACTTTTTAGGGTTACAGAAACTGACGGTTTTGATGGTGGTTCGTGGCAGAACTTGTGCGCTCAACGCACCTTCGGAGCCACGAATTAGAATAGTACTGTGCC
The DNA here is from genome assembly GCA_905147745.2 of Phlogophora meticulosa. Lineage (NCBI taxonomy): Eukaryota > Metazoa > Arthropoda > Insecta > Lepidoptera > Noctuidae > Phlogophora > Phlogophora meticulosa. The sequence continues at coordinate 13,504,945 of LR990524.1, forward strand.
GCTAAATACTGCTGGAGCGGCGATTCCATGCTCTATGACTTTTAACGATAAAAATAATCTTTCATACCAATAGGCGTTTGAATCATGCCGTTATAAAAAAATGTCTCGCTCCCTGCCAGCCATAAATTATATCGTATTGCGAATTCCGCCATTAAAATAGATTTAGTATCTGCCTAGTGTCTGGCATTGTTTTAAAATTATTAATAGCCAAATCGATGTAGCATTTGTTATTAATATAGGCCGATCTGTGTCTATTTGTATTGCATACTTGCATTGCATTGTCAATGTAAGCTTGTACTTTGCTTTAGCTAAAGGAGTGCCTACAGGTGATGCTCACAATAGGGATGTGTCCTAGGCAATTAAATATATTAAGTCTATTTAGTCCGTCAGTAAGATTACCAATATATTTGACACGTATATTTTGCTTACTCAAATCAATAAAAAGTGACAATGATATGGTACATTAAAATTCAGGAGAAGGGGCTTGTGACGTAACTGTTACGTTAAAAGTGTAGCACGGCGTGACGTCACGCGCAATTTCAACGAACTATATAGTCGTTCGATTTTTGGTTTACGTGACAAAAGGAAAAATAAGAGTCCAGTATTTTTGAGTAATCCAACTTTCGGACCAATAATTTTTAAGGACACTACCCTATTACCATCATATAACGACACCTAAAGTAACCCAGAACTGACCGACTGACTGACACGGATGAAAATCCTTTTTAGGGTCCCGTAGCCAAATTGTAAAAACAGAACCCCTGTATATTTCATCCTCTCCGACCGTCGGCTGTCACTGCGAATATTTTGTGTTTACGTCGATAATTAGCGAAAAATAAAACTGCAGGAATAACTTTGTTTTTCAGAGTTTCTTTGAGATACCTACACTATGAAAACAAACCAACTTATTGATGCCATCGGTAAAATCAACACGGTACATGATTAAATATTCATCCCGACTACGGAACCTTTCACTTTGGGTGGTCCGATACGCACTTGGCTGGTTTTTTCTTATAATAACAGCCCTTACCTTTCATATTTTCAGGCGTAATGGCTGTTATCAATTGATTCATGACGTTGAAAAGAATCAATTACTTCCGCCATGTGTGGGTTTCATTATAATTAAACACACTGATTTTATTTGAATCCGATTCTATTGTCAGTAAAAGGAAAATGAAATGTAATTTTAAATCAATTGTATTCCGTAAATCCAAACAATATGTTGATAAAAATTACAATTTGTGTTTAATACACTAGGTATTTCTGTTTAGTTGTGTTTATCAGAATTAATCAGCTATCGCGCATTCTTGATTGGTACATGTTACTTTTTAAATGACTTCAAAAAAGGAGGAGGTTCTATGTTCGATCGCATGTATTGTTTTTATATGGTATGTTCAGTGTTCCCCGATTTCTCCGTCAATAGCGAACAAATTAAAAAAAAACTTTTTTCTTTGGAAGGGTTTAGTCTCGAGGTGGTCTCGTTGACACAAAGTCAGGATCTGTTGTTGGAACCCTGGAGAGTTATATATAATGTACTGGGCACACGTATAGCGAATTGGGTATTTTTTTTTAGTTCATAACTTGTGCATTAACTTTCGGAAAGGACCATTTGTTACACAACAAGTTTGTGCATTTTTTTTAATGAAAAATGCGATAACGTGAAAATGCATATTTCTTCTTCAATATCATTCACCTTTCGCAATAAAATTGTCGTCAAACAAGGGTAGGTATGCATTTTACATACATTTGCAGGATATATATTGTATATATATATAAGTATATGTGGGGATACGACCTTTGAGAATAGAAATATAAAGTCAATACAACAATACAATTTCAGGGTTACGAACTGCAATGGAAAATAAGGAACCCTGATAGTGCGCATTCGTCCGCCTCTCCGTCAAATATGCTTAATTCACGAACTGCTGATGCTTTTCTACTATTAAAGAAAGAATTGGCTTTCTGTATTTTCTGCCTACCCTAATTGGCAAAAGGAGTTCGTTTATGTATGTATATACGAAATATTTTGTTATTATCATTTTATACATACTTAGTAGAAGGTGGACTTGGTGATAACGACTTTCAGATGTTTCAGTAAAACAGCTGATCGCAAACCTTATGAAAACGGGTAAGTATGAAGGCCAGCACATCAAGCTACCCCAATCTGACAAACCTTTGATAGTTTTTCAACCTTATTACAAAAAATTAAGGTTAAAATTCAATTGGGAAAATTTTACAGTTTGGGATAGATTGATGTGCTGCGTCTGTACAATAAATTGCTGCTTAGCAACTCAAAAGTATGCAAGCAAACAATTCAATTATGGAATGAACTTGTGCGTGGAATGAACAAAAAATTGTCAAAAACTGCAGATTGTGAATCAAAGAATCAGGGCGAAGAATACAGCCCTTAAAAAGCCAACCCTCTGCTGCTTCCTTGTGTATTGATACAAAACATGATTCTTTTGGACCAACATACTCATTATCACAAACAAAGATCGCGATAATAAAAATATTTTTTTAAACACATGAGCTCTTAAAACAAGCTTAGCAGACCACATTGCATTTTTCAAGTTAAAAAAAAAAGTTATTATACACGGGATGTTGGTATGCGTCATACAAAGAATGCTTTATGATTAAAGCCGATGGTATTTATAATGGATACTAGGGACGTTGGTCGTTGTTTTGTGCATAGGGCTCAATAATTGAACCTGTAACATAACTCTGCGACGGATACCGTCATATCCGAATCCGAATTCCTGGCATTACGGACGCTCTTGACTGAGCTTCTGCAATGCTTTGATTGGCTACAGTCTGCATCTCTAGGAATTCATTGTAGGATATATTAATTAGTTGTTTTGAGGACTTTGTCCGTAGACTTGGTTCGTTGCCTCGTTGTTCGAGTGGTCGCCAGCACTACTGCTGAGATGAGGTCTTGGGTTTGCGTTCCGGGACAGGCAGTGATGTTACGTTTTTCCAGTTGGAATTTATCAGTAGCCCGTAGTCTGAATTCGTGCTCAGTTGAATGCAATAGGCTCGCTTCATTATACATGGGTCTTAAACATAACTGGTGGTACGGGGAGTACCATAGTAACTAACCTTACCGGCAATATACTTAGGCGTGATGAATATTACGTACGGGTAGTGCTTTAGTTCATTCATTCCCATTTTTATGTCCTTCGGAATTTGATTATCACGAGATTAGGCTATGTAATTTTTGGTTCCTATGTGCTTTCCCTTCTATTTACAAAAAATATAAGTATATATAGGTCATTGTTTTTAGAACAGGTTCTTCATTTATTTATTTCAGCCTGAAAGTCTGACAACCAGTCTAGCCCAAGTGGTATCGTGTTACCCAGTTAATGCGTTGTGGAGGTCAGATAGGCAGTCGTTCCATGTAAAATACTGGTATTTAACTGCATCCGGTTAGACTGGAAGCCGATCCCAACATAGTTGGAGAAAGGCTGGACAGATTACAGACGATTGTTTAAAAATAATGTATCTATTTAATTTACTGTTTATAAACGCGTCACGCAAAAACTACTGTTTGTAATTAAATTCAGTTTTCACCGAAATACGGTTATTTATTTGTTGTTTAATTCTCAATCGCTCTGCAAAGATAAAAAAATGGACACTTGGTACAAAATTCCACGCGTACAAAGTCACGGGCAAAATCTAGATTTAAACTATTGTTGCAAAGAACTAGGTAACAATGTGACGTAATAATCGTCACCAAACAGACAGAACTGTCTCCACGCGTCGTCTGCATGTATTATCGACATGACGACTATAGTGTCATCGAGCGGACGATTCCAAATATTCGGACCGGTCGAAAATAAAGACGGATTCCACTCGCCTGCCAAATATTGTGTTTGTTTACTTTATTTTTATTCTCCCGCCAGTTTAGCTAACCGCTCGTTTTAATAATTAACTTCAGATTTAACCTAGATGTGTGGAATTACTAGAATGTGCGTTAAGTGCTAAGAGTAATTGATGTTGACATAGTATTTTTGCTATTTTTATTTAACACTGACTTTACTTCGCTTAATGTTTAGTTCACACATAGTAATTTTGTACCAGCTGTGGGAGGTTACATATTTAATACTAAGGCTACTGATTCCGGCCTATCTGGTACCTAAAAAGAACTATAGTTACCTTTCGCCTGTAGAGTGCGGGTTGGTACTTTGGGCCGCACTACAGTGTGACCTTGATCTGGCCTAGCGAAGTACAGAGTTACCAGAGTCGTACAAAATACAAAATCAAATCTTTTATTTAAATTAGTATGAGAATCATCACTATTTTGACGCCAAAAATGACAATACAGCCCTTCACCATTTCCTAGTGTTTTTTCTCAAAGTCCATATACCACATAAAGCTCAAAGTTTTATAAAAAGTAAAAAGTACCAGCTTATTACTATCCCACTGCAGGGCAAAGGCATGAGCATTAATCACCACGCTTGCTCAAGACGGGTTGGCGATTTCAGACTTACCTATATTAATTATATAACTCCAGGTTTCCTAACGATGTTTTCCTTCACCGATGTCAGTGATGTCCAAGATAAACTTAGAAAGAAAAAATCTTACAAATTTTTATATTGGATACAATCTCTCATACTTACGTATGACTCCGTAGGTGTTAATTATCGTGTTTTTGAACAAATTAAGGATACAGAAAATCAACAGAACAAATATTTATGACTTCATACTTTCGGCATTAAAATCCGTTATTTGTGATGTGTTTTTCAGTTGAAATGGCAATTATTGTGTCTGCATGCTCGGCCTTTAAGTATTTACACAGTAATCAATGAAACTGAGTGCTTAAATAAAATATTACCTCCAACCGGATCCGTTTCGTCTACGTGGATCATTTCTGCTGATCTGGAACAATAAACATAAAAAAATTCAGTATTTCGTACACATTAAAATATTCATGCCAATTGCCGTGCTGAAAACTGGTGCAGAATAATTAATGAATGCACAAATTAAGGATGGTAGTCCGACAAATGATACATTAAACGTTTAACGAGCAATTTAGAATATTATTTATGGCAACATTCGTTGTGTTTTAAATACGTCCCAAGTACTTTGGCGATTGTGCTTTTAAAAAACAAACGACGACCGTGAACTTTTGAAGTTGAGCAGCTTTTTGTTTTGGAATTCTTTAGTTATTTATATTAAACTGTACTCTGAGTGAAGGTTCAGCTACGTCTGCTGAGGTTAGTCCGAGCATGGGTCGGTCACCCTTATATCATGTATATGTTCCAGTACATAACGAGAGCCTCCGTGCCTGGGAAAACGTCCCGGCTGATATTTGACAGTCGTTATGGGTAGCCAGAAGCCAGAAAGTCTTACGCGGTTGTAGAAGTCAGATAGGCAGTCGCTCCAAGTAAAATATTGGTATTTAAACTGATCTTGTTGGCCTGGATCCGACTCCAACATACGTACGATACGATATACGATATACGGTACGATTTTTTGTCTAAGCTTAATTATTCCGGCTTACTGCCAAAGTGGTCTAAACGTGTATTGAGCGTTCAGGCGTATGGCAACAATAGTATGCCAATTTTATAAAGCCCAGTGTAGTTTTTTTTATCGTTAGTATAGTAAATAATGTTATGTTTACAAATTATCCTCCAGAATGTTATGTATGATGCTGAAACTAGAATGTAAATATATTGATGACCTCTTGGGAAAATGTGACATTGCTATTTCGTCTGTTAGTGTAAATATTTAAACTAGGCCAATGTTGAGAGATCAGAGGGAACCAAAGGTGAGCCGGTATGTATCTTTCAACTGTACGGCATATACATCCACATCCAAATCTACGGCATAAACAGAGTGGAAGGGACATCCACAAACAACCTGATACTCTGTCTCCTGCTTGATTTGGAGGGAAGTGGAAATTATGTATTTTTCTAACTCCTACTCCTACGTTGTCCTTTTCTGATTAATTAAGTTGCGGGATCCAGGACAGTTAAATCATTTCGCCGGGACTCGTCGGGCTTCATTGACTTGACGCTTTTTTGTGGTCGCCACTGTTGATTATGGCTTTCAGGGGTTGTAGTGGTTAGGGGATAGTGTGGTGAGCTAGTTCCAAAAAAATAACCTGATACAAACCCGAGTTCGTCAGACATAATACTACCCCGAAAATTGAATGTTTTCGTCGGCTTTTATTACATTTTACTTTTTCTTCTGATACGTTTTATTTTAAATTGTAAAAAATCATAGTTTCTATCTAGCCCAAATAGATTTTTAATGAAAGAAGATAAAATGATTCACTTCTTAATTTAAAATCCTATTAAGTTTATAAACTCATGGTAGAAGATAATGTCGACGTCCTGATATCATCCTGATACGTGGCCCTAGGATAGATTTGCCAACCGTCCGTTTTTCTCAGGAACCTCCTGGATTTTGTAGTGTCCTGGGATGTCGTGGATAGCTTTTTGGCCGCGCCCTAGGCTTTTAAAGCGCCCTGATAAGGTCATTTACCTATTTTGCCGCGCAATGCTTTCTCTTTCTAATACTGCGTCCTGTTTTTACGCAAGTTCAAATCCTAGTATTTTAATTTGCGGTTGGCAATTCTACCCTAGGATAAGATTCAAGACTATACAAAAATACAATTGACACCACAAATCGTGCCTCCATCTTGATAATTAGTCTATTTCATGTCGTGGAACAGATGACTACATTCTGCAGTCCAGCCGTGCACTCGGAATCACTCGGGATTTGGGTCGTCTATTTACGAAGACGAACCAACAAACATTTGTGGCCCATTATTATATCGCGTCGATCGGACGGACACGAATGTATTTCATATTTTAAATCACGCTACAGGCAAGTTCTGCTTCGCTTTGTCATGTTAGAGTTAGCAGTTATGACAAATGTTGCTGTTTATTGTCATACTTTGACAAATGTAGACTGTGTCGAAAGTGAATGGAAATAATTCTTAGCATCATGTCATCCGACGTAATTTTTTTAATTCCACACAGGTTTTTATTGTACCTTCCCAAGAAAACGTAGCCCGTGACCGTATACGGCAAAATTACGATTTATTCTGTTCAAAATTTAACAAAACGTCTTCTGGGATAGATAATAGCTGGGAAGCTGCCATAACTACGGAAAATACTTTGAACCTTTCATTGTTACGTCACTTCTGGGACAAATATCTGAAGGGAACAGGATTTTGCTTTCAGAACTGAAAATAACGAGAATACATAGCTGAAGTTTGTAAAATAAATTTATTTCAAGCATCTTTTCACTGCGCAAAATCTCTTTTATCTCGCTATCTGGAAATGTTCAAAAATCACTACAACACAATAGCTTTTTTTTTTAATGAAAACACGATCTTCAATTTTTTTTTACATTCAGCCAGTATTTCGATCGTAAACAAGCTCATTGAAGCGTAAAAAAAGACATTGAAAAAGAAAAATCAAACATTCTCTTTTTAAATGGAGCAAGGTTGGTTTGACTAGGGATTTTTGGTGTTCCGACCTACTTGCGTTGAAGACTGAATACTTAATTAAAATGATTAGTTGACTTCATTCCATTGTTTTTAGTATTTTAATTAATAAAGTTATAATAGATAAACATAATATCAGTTATAAGGAAACTAACCTAACCTTTTCATGTATAAGTATTCATAAAGCCGATTCTTCGTAATACTAGCTGGCAAGTGACGTTGGCACAGGAAGCTTGTGTCATCATGGGATATGACGAGGCTACTTCTTATTCCTGTTGAGGAGTTTGTATTTTATAGCATTCGTCCGAGTGGATTTCGTACTTTTCCCTTCGAACTTTATAAAGCCCCTCGACCTCCTTTCAAGCGTAATTTTGAACACAAAATATTACCTATGTTACAGGCTGATAATGTGGCTTTCTATACTTAAGTGTAGGAATTTTTTAAATCCTTTAAATATTTTTGAGGAGATATCCTCAAACCTATTTAAAGGATGTCTTTGTTTGTAATTGTTCGGATACGAACAATTACAAACAAAGACATCTTTCCTCTTTTTATCCGATTGACCCAAAAGGAGGGCTATGATTTAGATAATAGTAGTTTAGATGTAATTATAGTCTGTTAAAGTCATAAGTACTGTTACCATGGGCGTGCGCTTGACTGTACCTACTTATTGTTAAAACCAGTTTACTATTTCTACATATTTTCTGTTGTTTATGTTGTGCGTTGTCTGTCTGTCACGAACGTTTCATCAGCTGTGTATACCTACTTGTATAGTGAATAGCAAAAGGTGTAGGTAATAATACCAGCTTGTTATTGTTACACTGCGGAGCAAAGGCCTCTTCTCATACAGAGATGAGAGCATTAATCACCACGCTTGATCAAGACGGGTTGGGGATTACAGACTAATATTAATAAGTGGTCCAGGTTTGCTCACGGTTTTCCTTCACCCTTGTCAGTGATATGAAAGATAGAAAGTTAAAAAGAAAGGAAAGATTTTTTTTTAATTGTCAACAAGTTGAAAGCACGTTAAGACGTTGGTCTTGGCTGTCATTTGTAGATCTTTGACAATAGTTACGGGTAGTCAGAAGCCCGAAAGTCTGACAACCAGTCTTACCAAAACCTAACATGTAGCCCAGTAAACTGGGTCACTCCATGTGAAATACTAGTATTTAGCTGCATCCAGTTAGACTGGAAGCCGACCCCAACATAGTTGTGAAAAGGCTAGGCAGATGTTGACCTAGGTAAACAGACTAACTATCGTTAACTTGAACAGTGGTATAGTACAGATAAAGTGTTCTTTTTATTTCATTTTTTGACTCAATTTTCTTTTTTCTTTTCATTAATTTATGTAACACGTTTAGGTACTGTAGGTACTCCGTTTATAGAACGTAGTAGCATTTTAAAACAATTTAACCTGATTATTTAAAATAAACATGCAGTCAGGCATAAATCAAGTCTAAGTGTGCAAAACCTTATCTGAGCATCGGCCTCCTTTCCTCACGTGGATATGTGTTAATCTAACTAATTAGGCAACACCTACATACAAGCTAAAATTAACCCTAGAATCTATACAACTAGAGCTATTTTGGTATAGCGTAAAAGTAAAATGTTTACTTTTGTCGGAAATATCTTCGAAGTGGGTTTAGTTTTAAAACGTTTAATGGTAATTGGGAAATGTGGGGAAGGTGCATTGAGAATTGTTTAAATGGTAAGCAATGAGTATTTCTAAATGATCCGCAGACTTAAGATTAAAACTACTAGTTACCTAAGTTACACATTGTAATTATAAGGCTTTATTCACATAAAAAGTCTTTCTTTCAAAAGTTCCTGAGCCAGGTTCAAACACCTGGAATACAGAAATCAGTGGCCTTTCTCATATTTTACTGACAAATAATTATGTAAATAAACGCAGTATGGTTTTTATATCAATGCAAATTAGGGCCCAAACAGTAGTAGCTGCAGCCCCATCGATCTAGTCATTGCAAGCGGTACTTCTTAGCATTATGTCCTGGTTCGATTCCCAGGTCGAGCAAAGTGTTATTGGGTCCAGAATCCGGGCAGCTATTCAAGATGGAAAACCATTTGGAGTAAACCGGTTACGGTCATACTCATAAATGACTTTTAACACACCAAAAGCTTCATATTGCAAAAAAACCTATGAACATTTGAATTTCGCAGGCTGCCACTATGCATTCCTTAAGTACCTTAAGTAGGTCACTGTTAACAGTGTTGCAAACCTCAATTTTTATCTAGACAGCAGTTATAGTACCGGATATTGAAACTTTGCATTTATACGACCTATACCTTATTAGCCACTAATCACTACCAACACTAATAGCTAACTGCAAAGTAATTAGTATACAGTATAATTGATTAATATAAAAATTATACGTTCTCATAGACCATTGATTTACAATTTATTTCCCATAACTAATTACTTATTTAATTATATGGGTTGTGTTTTTAATAGAATGATAACAGTGGGTGTTCTACCCACACTGATTCTTGCTTTAATTACTTTTAACCCCTTAATCTTTATTGATAGCAGTAGATAATTATATTTATTAAAAAACGCATACAGGTACTTGTTGTTTCTTTTATTAGTTTTGTATTTTAAACGACGACAAAATGGGAGGTGGTTCTCAATGCGAGACTTCTTTAAAAAAAAATTAGTCAAACGAATTTCAGTGTAGACATTCAATAATATTTTTCTTATTGGATAGACTATTCCTCAAAGCAGGTCCCATTGAATGGATTGTTTGTAAAAGGTTTACTTAAATAAATTATTAACTGACCCATTAAAAAAGCAAAGAAATCGGTTGAATTTTGTCTTTGATTACGGTAGTAGTAAAACTAAAATAAGTTGTCTATGAATCAGAACGTACCGTCAGTTTTGATGAATAGACAACTTGTTTTAGTTTTTTAGGGTTCCGTACAAAAGAGTGTCAACGGGACCGTATTACTAAGCCTCCACTGTCCGTACGTCTGTATTTTAGCGGGCATTTCATGATAATAAGTAGACAGTTGAAATTAGTATAGAGTGTGCATTTATATTGCCGCTAATTATCAAAAAGAAAAAAAACAATCCAATTTTAAGGGGCCGTACAAGAAACGTGTTCTTTTTTTAAACCCTTCGTGTGCTAGTTTGACAGTCACTTGCCCAGTTTTATATTCGTTCGTTTAAACGTATAAATTTTAACTATCTACAAGTAGGTATTGACATTATTGTCACTAGGTGGCATGTAGTAGGTACTTAATATGTATTCATACCAACTGTCGATAGTTTTGTTTGCGTACCACCGAAAAACCCAGGTTTAAACGTAACACGAAATATCCATACACTAAAAAAGGTCTCGTCTCTTTGTAATAAGGATTATTGTCGTGTGTCAAGGATTTGACTTAAGTGACAGCATGTAGGTATGTGACGACTCCGGTCACAAAACGATTCTGCACAGCTTTCGCGGCTCAAGGTGAAATTCTTTTGTGCCGTGTTATACAACGGATTCAATAAAATTATTCATTGGTTTAATGTATAAACGGCTGATACTTAATTGAATATTTTATAAATGCACATTACCTACGCATTCGAGAACAAGTAATGAAGTAATTAGTAGTTACAGTCAAACAAAAAGGAGGAACAGACGAGAAAGACAGAGAGAGATGTAAAATTACGTGTACATACACAATTTTAATTTTAAGTTGTTCTTTTAATTTTCAACGGACTCTTCGTCCTTTTATTTTTGACAGTTATACAGTGAAAGTTAGGTTATACAAAGGTTTTTGTACATAGGTACTACTATACATTTTATTTAATAACCCACTATGGACACTTTATTTCGTAATACTAGCAGTATTACGAAATAAAGATGAAGAAGTTTTTTTTTTGTAAGTAGGTAATGGTGTTACCATTCGATACAAGTTTATTAGAAATATACCTAATTTACATAATAATCTGAATTGAGTGCATTTCAACATTCTTTATTTCAGTATTTCGGTGGAAGACGAAGGAAGCAGACATCAGACCCTGAGTCACTTGCTAAGTAAGTAAAACTACAAATAAGTTTTTTGTCCATGAAAATTACTCAAAATGATGTAACTTATTATTGTATTTTCGTATTTAAGTAAAACATTGTTTCTAATTTGGCCATGGGAAAAAGAAAAACACTGATTTTTTTGGCCTTTAAAGTAATTAAATGTAACATACCTATTGTAATACAGTCATCCAAAGAAATAAGCATGGAGGCGTGTAAAAAAAAAGAATACTGCTAACCAAACGCTTTGGTTGGTCGTACAGAGGCCAGCACATCAAGCTACCCCAATGTGTCAGATTCCTTTGATAGTTTTTCATCTTTATCGCGTTAGAAATAAGGTTCATTTTCTATTGGGAAAATCTGACACATTGGGGTAGCTTGATGTGCTGTACATTCTTAAACTTTTTAATTGATAAGGTACTTACATCTGCCTGTTGGTTTTCCTGAAAGTCGATAATGGACTCATATTTAGAAAATCTGTTCGTGTTCTTTATTTCACTAAAATTCTAGAAACAAAATCTTTCTTCACACTGCCCCAGTTTGATATTCCATGCGAATAAATAGGAACGCAAAATGTAACTGAGAACGCACTGCGTGGACACTATAATATTGGCTTCCTCGAAATGGGTCTAATAATAAGCGGGAATTTAAAACTCATTTACTGCACAATCTTTTAAATTTTTAAGTGGTACTTTGGAGGTAATGAATACAGTTTATCCATAACGAGAGAAAATAACCTGAATGTCAACGACTTTACTATTATTAAACTTTCAGTTTAATTTAACTTGTACTCTGTTATTACGGCCCTTAATAAATTTCCACTTTTGTCTAAAATCGGTAAAGTTAACTATCGTTAATGCATACTTTTGGCTTCTTTATTTTAATTACAATGGTTTTGAATTTAAAATGTTAACTCTGAACTGTATCGTAATTTAGGGAACTGATCTAACAAAAACATTTCACCGAAATTACCGCCAATCCGCCATTATGGCTAACGTCACAAATTTGAAATCACACCACAGACTATAACCACAGAATATAAAACTTTTTTTTCTTCAATTGTATTTGCACGGGACATTTGACTAAGGAAGTGACAATGGCTAACTGAATTGATTGAAGATCGTCTTGTGAGATAGTACGTCGATGAATCAATTGGCATCATTCATGGAATGCGTTCGGTATGGACGCCATTGTGAGGGGAACCGGCCAATTGTCCGCGCCACGAGACATTAATTAATTAATTAGTAAAGAGTGTGTTGTGATTTTTAATATGTATCAAAGGCCATTAATTATTTAAATGGATGGCTACAATTAATATTCTTGTATCATCATAGGGAGCGCGGGTAGAACCGGTAAAAACTAGTTTTACCCAGTAATGTAACACGTGCTTTTGAATTAAGTATTTTAAATCTGCAATTTATATTTTTGTATCGGTAATAGTTGGTAGTAAGTCGTGGCAAATACATACTTATTATTATATGTATGTACCTTCTCCTACTTCTATCTACTTGTTTCATTGTATGTAACCATATAAATGCGAAAAAAGTCTGTCTAGCCTCCATAAAACTCAAGTTTACGACTCAAAAACTAACTATAATTTACTGAAATTTGGCACCAGCCTGCTAACTGCTCGCTTCACCCAACTTTAATTACGTCACAACTTCCATGTTTGTATTCACAGTTTAGTATTGTTTATTCTGTGGCGCGTCATGTGTAGGTTAGGTATACGTAGGTACCTACTGCTTGTTTTTGCTGCCTGTACTATGTAAATATTACAAACTGTGACGTATGTTCCACGGGACGTCAAATAGACTGGATTGTAGATATAATTAGCTTATTGGTTGCCCCTTTGAAAGTTTCAGGAATTGCCGGGAATAACCTAGGAGTTAGCTACAAAAGCCTGCTCATCAAGCTTTCCCAAACTGTCAAATTTTCCCAATTGAACATGAACCTTATTGTTTTGTAATAAAGTTGAAAAACTATCAAAGAAATCTGACAGATCGGGGTAGCTTGATGAACGGACCTCAGCAGCTGCAGTTACAAGCAGTTGGTCCCAGTTGTCACTATTAGGCTAAGCAGATGATGATAATGTATTTTATTTCTTTTAAAGTTATGTCAAGGCGTTTTAAAGCAGGACCTGGCAAATCCCGACTCATTTAAGTTAGCGTAATTTTCATGTGAATTTGTCGTGGAATATAACTTATTTTAAAACGAAACGTATTTTATCTTTACACGTCTAACTAAACATAGAGAAACTATCTTTTTTTTATAATAATATGCATTTATTCAATTAGTCGAGTGAAAACAGAAAATAAAAAAATACATTTGCAACATAAACACTTTAAAAAATAGAAAGAATTAAATAAAACAACCATAAACAAATGCAATGCTAATGAAGTTTCTCAAAGAAAAAAAATATATAAAAGGAGGTTGCTTATCAACACGTGTGATATTCACTTCGAAAATTAATTTCAAACGGTCGAGGAGCAAGGCCCGCCATTTCGAGGCGACACACCGATAGGAGAATGCTCATGGGTTCGTCGACCGGAATTAACTTTCCAAACTTGTTTCTGATAAAAGGCTCACACGGAACACGTTACATATGTGCCCACGACCAACAGAAATGTCGTACGATACACAGAATTTGTTAAAACTGTCTTTTTTGTTGCAATTCAACCTCATTTGGGTTAAACCTCCTTGACAGTGTTAAATTGATCAAAATACACGTTTCGTAGGCACTGCAAGCGATTGGTGAAGGTAGAATAAAGGACGATACATCACATGCCAAGATTACTTATTTAATTTTCCTTGAATCAATACAAAAAAAAAACAGCCATGAAAATAACAAATATTTGAAGTCTGGAGGTTAAACAACCAAAAGAGGACCGTCAAATTCTTCACGACATTGGCGTAACTGTGAAAAGCGGAAAACTTAACCAATCTTTGAACCCTGAACTTTACTGTGTGGGTGACAAAGTATACAAGATTGTTTGTTTAGTCTTCGGATTATTATTAATAAAGTTGATCGAAATAGTTAATTTTAAAATGCTTGCCAAGAATGCAAATAAAGATTTAACTATCAGCGGAAGTTACGAACAATATGAACGGGTGAGAAAAGGACACTAAAATGTATGGAAAACAAACAAGTTGTCGTCATTCGCGTCTATTTGAAGTTCAAAGCATAATTTCACACATTTCCTTCGCATTCCAGCTTTCGTTTTACTGATAAGCCTTTCTCACATAGATAAATACTAAACCTACTCTCTATTACATTTATCGACATAACAATTTGCAATCAATTTCCAGATTACAGCTATAATAGTAATCAGACTAATGAAACGATTTTTTAAAACAAAATTTCCCTGATCCGAAATGTAATGACAAAACATCCTTCTCATTGCAAGGACAGCCAACGATAGGTTTTTAGCAACCGTGCACAACAATAGATGGACTGATATGGAGCGCTACCATTTATGGTACTGAATAGGTATTGCGCACACGCTTATGGCTCGTTTGATGATGGTACAGCTTTGAAGACCAAGGAAACTTCCAGTCATAAATTGAGCATAATAACAGATGTATTTATTTTTATTAGAGGTCTAAGGATAAAGAGGATATACTGAAAACATGCAAAAAGTTTGTGGACGTCCTGGCTTAAATAGGCGGCACGGATCTTGGCATAGATGGCTTTAGAAATAGTATTATTGGAAAGAAAACTCTTGTTAAGCTACAGGTTAAGCTATATTCCGGTTAGTGTATCAATGCGAGAAAAGGGATAGGTGCAGAAAAAGATTTAGCAATTTATGTGGAAGGTCAGGTAATAAAGATTAGAAGAGCAAACTACAAAATAGCTACCAAAGAACCACCACCTCCTTTGAACGGATTTCCCCCAGAAGAAGTTGATGCAATGATCACTCAGTTGACATTATAGTTCGTGGATCTGATATACACAGCCACTTTCACTCGCATATCCGCAAAAAATCACACAATGATTTCACCCAGCATCTGACACCTTCATCTTCAATGAACCATTAAAGACGACGATAATAATTTTTAATACCAGCACATTATACGCAGGTATAAGAAAAGTTTGATGAAGATAGAAGACGTCAGTCTTTTTAAAAAAAAAAGAGGGAGACATATTTATGCGCTAACAAATTGATAATAATAAGAAATAAAGGTATTAAAAAGGGAAGAAAGATTATAATAAAATAACATCAGTGTCAGTTATTACGGAATCGTAATTTAGTATACATAATAATATTGTCGAAGATAAAGAAAGCAGCACCGACCTTCAATAAATTGGGATTAGAAGGACTAGAGGATGCTGAAGACATGTCTGAAGTCTTTAACGGTCATCTGCAAGTCATAGATTTGGCGATAGGTAAAACTGTAAGCCTAGTAAAAGATCATCACAAATCTACTCGTGTAATAAGAAATACCTACTGTTTGTAAGTAAATATTTGACGATTTTCCAATCCGGCAAATAGAATTAGTGAGTACGACACTGACACGGATGACAAAAGAGTTCTCGTGACTTACAATCACGGTAGTACTCATATAATTCCGTAAAATCTAGGTAGCAATGTGCAGCGTAGTGCGGTGTCAGTGAGTCGAGCCACGCGAGGCCGCGCCAGCCAGACAGGCTATTTCCAACCCGACGAGACGTTGCAAAAAATCACACATTCATACTAACCCACGGCTAAAATTATATGCCTATGTTAAGTGGAACTAATCAATAAACTGGTCAGCTACCGTTTAGAGAAAATTGTGAGTCATTCGAATGGGTTATTAAAGTGCAATGGCGGCGCAGAAACTTCGGTTTGTTGATTTTATAACTTTAAAACTTGTTTGCTCTCTGACATATTCATCGTCATCATCTACAGCTGGACATATTCGTTTTCAATCGTACGCCGTCAAAGTCGATCCTTGGTCAAGCTCATCAGAGCGGCCCATTTTGTCACCAAATAGATTTGTACAACTTATTCTACGTTCTTCGAAGGAGTTTTCTACCAGACGTTATAATCGTTCACCGTAAATACGAAAGCTTTTATCTGAGTTAGATTGATTGACTGAGTTTTAATATTGGGACACTACTTTAGTTTTTAGAGGGCCCTGTTATGGTTCCTATTCAGGACTATGCCTCTCAGCTAAATTGTCATGATCATGAGTATGACTACGCTTGGGATCAACGGCGTGTGGTAGACTGTACATCATCCACCCCTCGTTGGTAACACTTAGACCTTGAGCTGGCACGGACCTTCAATAGTGTAAGAGTCCAGCTTCACTGACGTGCGTCGTCTTGTATTACATCGGGAATCACATAACAATTAGTTAATTTACTATGACGCATATGATTACCAGGCACGTTTTCGTAGTAAAAGGTGTTAAGTCTTGTACACTATCATTACAAAAATGGCCTTCAATACTTACTACTTGCATAAATATTTCTTGGAAGGAAAACACAACAAGGAATTTTGTTTGTTTATGTAACTTTTACGAGCATTTCAATGGTAAGAACCAGACAGCGTTGTTGTGTTAGTAAACAATGAGATTGAAATAAAAGGCGCCTCGAGATAAAGAAAAAAAAATGAAAATATGTAAATAATACTTAACATAAATATTTCCTTTGTTGTCTTGGGAGAAGACAGGTATATTTTATTAATAAAAGTTTTGACAACCAATGAGGCGACAGTAGAGAGGCATGGATAAATGGATACTTGGCAGTTGGGTTGGTTCACAAATACAAAGCCATTTGTAACTTGACAGAGCTTTGGCTTGTTAGGGACCAGAATTCGACAAACGTAGCCATCATCTGCCTAGCCTTTTCCCAACTATGTTAGTGTCGGCTTCCAGTCTAACCGGATGCAGCTGAATACCAGTATTTTACATGGAGCGACTGCCTATCTGACCTCCACAACCCAGTTTACTGGGCAACACTGGTTAGACTGGTTGTCAGACTTGCAGACTACCCGTAACGACTGATATGTCTTCTTTCAAAGCTTATGTTTCCTTTTTTTTTAATGTAATCCCATTTTTCCAGTCGCTTTCTAGATGTACCAATTTCATTAATGGTAAACTTACCTTTCTATAGGACTCGCCTAATTAGGGAGCCTAAACATGGTACAAAGAAGTTTCAAGAAAGTAATCATTATTATAGTAGTTTGGTAATATTACGAGGTCCAACAGGCAATGGCTTTCTCAGTATCAATTAATGGCATATTAGCGTAATAAGCTTACTTACTGCTTTGCCAAATTGTCACTGATCGTTATTAAATGAGGAACATGTCGTAAGGAAAGTTTTGAGCCTAAGTGTGGAGCCTAAGTGTGGGCACCCTCGAATCTAGTCAAAGAATAGATATATGAATTGTGATTGTGTTTAAGATGGTATGGTTAGAAAGGAAATGATTATTGAGTGAGATCAAGACAAATAGAGACATTTGGAAGAAGAAGACAAAGGGAAGATGTTGATGATGACGATTATTATGATATAGAAATACACATAGCATACAGGGACATATATAATTCCTGACCATCTGTGTTCTGAGGTAGCGATAGATCGAATAACATATGAAAACCGATACTTAGGAGTATGTTGCGGTCGTTTTCTAGTCTACCGTATAAAAATAAATTTTGCTTAGTCTTGTTTATTTGTAACCTCAGAATATACCTGGCTACTTGGTTGAACATGGATTGAATATAATCTTCGGATAAAATAACACCCAAGATCCGCAATTGAAATTGAATAGATTGTTTGAAAGATCGGCCATAAACATGGTTAGTAAAAAGTGGCTGATAGAGATGAATTGAAGAATGGACCAGCAACCCCGAAAGGAAAAATAAGGATGAGAAAGATTGTCGATCGTGTTTATCAAAGATCTCCAAAGGAAATTCCCTGATCTTAGTGATATGCATCAGAAAGGTCTGGTAATACTACAGGCAACTGGCGTTCATGTATGACCGGGTATCCGAAAGTAAAATTAAGGAAAAGGAGTATGCAAGAATCGTAGCTGGTAGTTGTATGTACTGTACCCATGGAAAAAGGCGTGAGTTTATGTATGTTTGTATGTATATTTTTGCTAACAAATGGTTACCTATACCTATACTTATCATCCATCGCAATTTCTAATGGCATCCCATGATCCTAAGCTATTGTTTTAAAGAATAACTTTCTAGACAATAGTCGTTCCGTGCGTAGCGTCTTTCGATCATCTTTTGTTTCTACATAACAATACTTCTTCGAATGAGGCGCTGAAGGCTATAAGAACTAGAATGTGTCCTGGGATATGGATCATTTCTCATTTTTATAATGCTAATGTTATTGGTTTCATGTCCATGTGTATGGAACTTTATATTTGTATTCGGTGTGGTCTCCGCTGCATAATAGACAATTGTTCCCGGTTGGTGTTGTCTTTGGAATACTATTGACAATTATATCACTACATTGGTTTTAATCTTCACTTTAAAAAAAGACTCGATCAGATTAAATTAAGATACCTTAAAAACTCTTTGGTAAAGTAAACTATTGCTAGTCCCCCCGTGCTTAAATTTGATATAAGAATAGTTATCTAATTTAAAAAACGAATAGAAAAACAAAACAGCACAAACAGTGTTTTATTTCTCTCTCTTTTCGATGAAACACGTAAACGTGTAAGTGCATTATCATTTGGTCTTTTAAACGCTAAATGTGCGGTTAGATTATCCTTTTCCCAATTCCGCGTTTACGATTAGAAGGAAAAATAAACAGCTGGGGAACATTCCTCATTTTATACGTATGTGGGCAGACAGCTGGTCACGAAATTTTTTACACGAAAACTCAATTTGCTTTTACTATAAAACGAACAGTAGGAAGATTTGATTTATAACCGTCTAGATTACTAGTTACATAATTAGCTGTTCGCAAGATGAAATTGCCAGGTTAAGATACTGTACCTAATTTAAGGTAATGATAATAATAGGAATTAAGATGACGAAAACGCTTGAACGGGTAAAATAATAACTACAAACAACCATCGAGCATCTACGTATAGACTTGCTGAAAACCAAGGCAAAAATTTATTTGTGGTAAGTCTCAAAACAAAAGAAATCACTGAAAATATCCGAAGAATCGTACATGTACCGACTTATAACGATAATATTGAAAGACACGCAGAAAACGATTGCTCAACCGCAGGCAAAAGCAATCAGCTATCACGACTTATCAGTACAAATTCCGATACGGTAACGTGTTTCAATCTAGGTACCTAGTTATTGTTTTATCGATAGTAGGTAAATGTACGTACTTATACATTCGTTATATCAATGTATTAAGTATCTAATCAAGTCTGTTGCACTAATAAGCTCTTTTGCCTTCATTTATGAAAATGATAATGAGTTAAATAAAGACGATAACAAGTTTTAGGTAACTACTAGTGTTTATGTCGAGGCAATATGTAATGGTAAGGTGGAATTAACAAAAATGGTATCAGAATCTACAAAAATATAGCAGGAATAGAGTAAATATCCTGAACATATGGAGTTACAGACAAATATTTATCATAAAGTTGGTTTAGGTCGTGATTTGATTAGCATTTAGACTTTCAAAGAATTGAACGTCTAACCTTGCTATCAAAATGTAAAAGTAACAACAGACTTCAATACGTATCCTCTTTGCGATTGCAACACCGAAGGTCTCTGTTCCAAAACTTCATTCTTTACTTTGCATATCGTCACAAGTCTTTACAAAGTAGGTCTGCAGTCAACGTGTGTGTAAAAACGTGGCCATTTCTCGCGTGTCACTATATAGAACCTACGTACGCAAAAACTCCTTAAACGCCTACTTGACTACTTCTAGCCATTTGCCTGTATTAGTACTTAAAACCTCGTTTTATGGAGAACAGTGCATTGTGCACCTATTAATGCAAGCTTTATCGTATGTGAAAATCAAACCAGTTTCTCTCAGGTGACCTAATGGATGCAACTTTCTTGAAATGATTAGCAAACAGACTTTCCGGATTAGATAGCTATCAACTTTTGAACTGTTTCTTTAATATGTGACTGTTCTTGAGTGTACTTTTCCGTATGTACAGTTGGAGTCAAAGCTATAAAACAAGATTGTAATCTTTAAAAGTTTTGTATTGGTGCCTCAGACGATGAGAAAGTTTTTGGTCACGTGCAGTGTCATACAAGTTGTTGTGAAGAAAAAGCTACACGTTTTTGGTACAGACAGTTTTCTGTTGGCGCAGAAATAAGTAGGTTTTCGTGCTTCGTAGTTCGGACTAGATGTGTAACTGTGGACAGTCCTGAACTTGGTTATTTTTTTGCATGCAACAGGTCAAGTAGCTTATATATTTTATCTTCATTAATCATACAACTTGGAAAAACAAAGCTTACCTTTATTGTCTCCGAATAACAATTTCACATATCAATCGAAAGCATCCAAAGATTTATCCTTTTTTGAATTAAAAAACGCACACGAAGCACATACACCAGTTTATATGGTATCCACACAATATTCATACAGTATCGTCACTTTACACAATGTTCAAAACAAAATGGTATATTTCAAAGTTGTTTTTCTGTAAGTTTCCATAGCATATGACGTCCGCTCGTGGCGAACGCTAGCTCGCGACTGAGTGAACCACGATGGCGGGATTGGCGGGCAACGTTTCTAATTTTATCGTGCCAGTAACACGAGATAAAGCCGGTCTTTATTGAGACTTTTTTATTTTATATTATACGAAAGGAAAATCGACGATTCAATAAATGAATCAGAGATACTAATGAGCTGTGTCAGTCAGAACCTGATCAACTGAATCTTATATAGTGGGTCTTAAATTTGTTTGAAACACGACCGTTAATTATCTATGGTATCCATTGAAACCACTGTTGTGTGGTTTCAATGGATACCATACATACTCGTAGATAAGTAAGTGCTTAAGTTTGGCAAGAGATCCATAAGTACAAGACATAATAAGAGATATAATAAAACAAATAAAATTTGGCATTCAATGACATTGGCACTTGTATCTAATCTATCCATTCTTCCTGATTAATCATTAGGAATCTTGTGAATGTCGGTTATATTCAGTGCAGATGTTGCTTAGCACCACTTGTGGTCGCAGCCCAAGATTGTGGGGGGAGGGGGTCACTATGGGTACCGACCGGATTATTTTCAGGGAGGTGCATCTTCAGCTGTACATTAGTTATGCTCATCAGAGAAGTAGTTGTTGTAGTAGTTGCGGATGTAGCTAAAGTTTTTAGGACATCTTTGTCAAGTACATTGATAGTCTGGAAGGGGTTGTCTTGTGCTGGAAACTTCAAGGGGTGCCCATGAAATTCACACTGGCTGAAGTAGAAACAGTTTTAAGGCAAATTAGGAAAATCATAAAAGTTCTCGACAACTTGAACGATTCAGAAACGGGGTGGAAAATCCTCATGGATGTTCTCCGCCCTGGGGGGGCGAAGGGGTCTATCAGACTCTTACTGACTAAAAACCAGCCCGGTGTTCCATCTCACACCTACGCCAGGGATCGCGGGCACGTACGATCCTTCCGCAACCCCCAGCTAACCTATCAAATCCTAACCTAACCTTTTCTAGTTACAAGATAACTTTACAAAAAAAGTTTAAGAGAATTTCTCTGTTGTGTTTACTTAAACGGTAAGTACCTAGTAATTAGTTTTCCATAAGAAGTTTTTAAAAATAAACGGATCCAGTGTTACAAGGTGATCGCGGGTATCTTGATGACATGTGTCTTACGGACCTTACGAACGGCAAACCAGCACAACAGTGCCACATGTGACTGTTCCTTAGGTTAAAATTCATCTTCCAAACGTTAAAATTGGTGGTTGGATTTGAGAACCACTTTACTGTGGAAAACATTCTCGTTGTCATCGGCAAAAGCAACAATCTTGGCTTGTTTCAATTCAAGTAATAGTCATTGATATTGTTAAAATATCATTGGGCCCAAGACGCTACCTTTAGGCGCGCCAAAATTAATGTCACTGAAATTACTATCAATAATATTATGTAGATTGGCGACTTAGGCTCATTGCTCGTCGACAGGTATGAGTAAAACCATAAGTAGATTATTGCCATGTATTTCTGGATGGGTCGTATTTTTTTTACCTTTATTGGTCTGGAAACTGTGTCGAATGCATTGGCCAGATTTATGTCGTGTGTATGTGTATGTATCGTTTTTCATGTGTACCTATGTGTAAAGTGTATTTAATATAAATTAAATACACTTTCGCCTTTTATCTGGTCTTTCGACAGTAGTGATAGAAAATTGCGTCCTGGGTACATCTACCAAATACCTATAAAGCAGGACACAGTTTAAATTCCAGCTAATGCACTGTCAATAGCAATATTGATCTTGATGAAAAAATCCTTTTAGCTAACGTTAGCTTGGTTGGTGGAGCTAACAGGAATAAGTACCTTATAGATAATTTCACCAGTTAAGTCCCATGTGATAGTCTATTATCTTCAAAATACGCGCAAAGTCATGGAGTTGTGAATGTCGGCCCTTCAAACAATACAACGACACGATAGTCTATTAACATTAATCGTGTCAGAATGCGGAAACCAGGCTCATCATTATTTCAGACGAAAGACGTCCAATAGTGGATATAGGCTTTCCCCAACCTTCTCCACACATAGTTCAGTCCTGTGCTTCTTGCATTCAGCGAATTCCCAAGACCTTAATCATTAGACCTTGAGAATTATCTGATCCTGATGGCAAACCGCAACATGAAATTGAATTTTCACTGTTCAATTTAAAAATAACTCAAAAGCTTAAAACTTCCAATTTGTTGGTAGTATTCCTTGACGTACCTACTGTTCGGCCGTGTGTCACGGGCATTAGTCACTTGGCCTTAGGTTCTGATAAACACAACGTGGTCGTTCCGAATTTAATTATATAAACATTACATTATCATTACAGCTATTTTGTAAACTTCCATGACTATTATCGAGTTTACTTGCGGAACTGAGACTTGAAAAATAACATCACCATCGTTGTGTGCTTTGCCGCTGACGGGTAAAAATACGGTTTTCTGTTATAATTGGGTACAAAGTCGAATTATGAAAATCTTTTCAATGTAATCTATGTAACATACAGCTAAATCATCTACCTAGCCTTTTCCTAAATATGTTGGGGTCGGCTTCCAGTCTAACCGGATGCAGCTGTCCACAACCCAGTTACTAGGCAACACGATACCCCTTGGTAAACTTGTTGTCAGACTTTCGGGCTTATCTACAAATGACAGCCGGGATCAATGGCTTAACTTGCTTTCCGGGGCACGGAGGAATCTCGATATGTTACGAACGGTCACCCATCCACAGACTGTCCTCGCCAAACGTAGCTTAGCCTTCGATCAACCTGTGCGGCTGTTTTATTTAGCCGCGAGCTCCTCTTTACCATTTTTCATCTCCATACATAGATATTTATATTACTAGGAATAATTATTAAGATCATGTAAGTAGTCTAAGCAAATCCGATAAATAGTTAATATTATAATTGAATGTCTCGTTGGTATGGTTGCTGGAATCACTACTGCTAAGCATGGGGTCCGGGGTTCAATTCCTGGGTCGGGCCAAGTGTTATAGGGAAATCAGTGTGTTATGGCCATGGGTGTTCCCAGCTGAAATATCTCAGTAGCCCGGTTGATAGCAATAGTCTCGCCTCCTATAATGTTATTTTAATTTACATAAATATACAGGAAGGAACTACGTACCATAAAAGTAAAAAAGTAGTCTGTTGTTCTGTGCACGTTTCATTTTCCCATGGGCAACAAAACTTCAGACTTCAAGACTTCACTTCAAGACTTGAGGCTGTTCCAGAAAAAATCCTAATGCAACAACCGAACCGAAAAACCCTTTGTTTGCCCGACTTTGGGAACGAATCCAGGACCTCATCATTATACCATCGCGAATTAACAATGACAGTAGGCTCGCCCCCTGTGACATGGGATCTTACTTTAATTACCTTTCCCTTCAGAGAATACACGCGCGATTATCTTAAGTTATTTATAAATTATTATGAATCACGAGCGTATTGCTAGTACTGTTTTCAAATGCTTATTTTATTATTAAACCAACAGATAGGAGTTACACGTTCATTAAGAAGAGATGCCAAAATATTGGCTGATTCATATTTTTCCTTCGAACCTTCGTCATGATATGCAAAGTGCAGTTCCGTCTCTACCATACCTAAGGGCTCACGAACGTTCCCAGGGCCCCCGGGGCCTCAGGCCTGACGGGGGCCGGAATGAGGTCATATCGTTATCATAGCAAATGGTTTTAAATTATAAAAAAGTAGAATTTTTTTTTATTTTTTTTAATACATATTAAAAGTTATTGGGTCCATTATTAGAAGTTTTGGGTACCTAAGCTCATTAAGAAGCTTAAAATTTAGGGTTTTTTTTGTGACAAGTCTGCCACACTATTCCCAAACCACTGCGATTCCTGAAAACCAGAATCAACAGTGGCGACCACCAGAAAAGCGTCGAGACAATGAAGCCCGACGAGTCCCGGAGGAACGATTTATCTGTCTTGGATCCCGCAACGAAATTAATCAGAGAATAACAGCGGAGGTGTTAGAAAAATACATCATTTCCACTTCCCTCCATATCAAGCAGGAGACAGAACAGAGCTAGGCCAAAAGGCACAAAGTGACCCAGTTGCCTACCACCGCGGTTCGAAATTAACACTGATATGAATGGGTCTTAAATGATGAGCTGTTACATTTGATTCCAATAGTAAGTATGGCAAAAAAGTTAGGTATTACTATTTTTGTCATTCGCATTTTTTTACTTCTTGAAGGGGACCGAAATTGTTGTGTGCCCATAAGCCACTGCAAGGGTTAATGCCCCTGGCAATGTGTTTTAAATATTGGAATAGTACGTAGATATTAATTGTTAATTAAAATTCGCTCATTAAATTAAATAATGCTATCTACTATGACCCGATTTCCGGAGCATAATTAAATGCAGGTCAAATACTTGTTAATTAAACAGTCAACCAATCAGAAATCCAAACAAGCTTGACTCACTGTTAGTTCATTTTGTGTTTATTTTCGTTACAAAAATCAAACTGTGAGAAAAGTTATGAGAATGAATGTTGAGGGTTACCTACAAGAGTAAAGGAAGACCAAAGAAACCATGGAAATTGTGCGAAACATGATATGGCTAGGATGGAGGTGACTTTTGAGATGACGGCAAATATTTTTATGTCTTCTTCTCTTTCTCTCTTTGTTTCGCAGACAGAAATTTGTTCCTTGCATTTTCATTTGGAATATTATTGTTTCAAAGACTATTTACTCGAATAAAACATATTTAACAGAAACACAATGCAATTACATTTTAATCACCTTTTTGATGTTTAACAAACTTATTAAACAGCAGAATTATTTTTTAACGAGAAATTGCTTGTTCAGTATACTTTTCCATAGTATTTTATTTCAACGAAAATGTATAAAAAAGTCAATATGTTGTGCTGCAAAAGCTAATGACAGAAACGAATTGCTGCAAAACCGACTCCATTTAGTCTTGTCTTTCTACCCCTAGAGTGTACTTATTTTAAATCCGCGTAGGCGCGGAAGCCGGAACGCCACAGCTCCGGAGCCCCGCAACGCCGGGGCTGTGGCAGAAATCATGCCTGATGCATGTTGCAAGCTAGTTTTCATGCTAGCTTGCATGCTGCATGCTTACTTGCACTCTGCATGCTGCATGCTCGCTTGCAAGCAAGCATGGAAGATATAAATACAGTTAGAATGTGCATGTGAACGCGGCGTTGTAATTTTACATGAGGTTCGTTTTCGTTTCGTTTAGAAACGGTTACTTGATAAAATATTCTTGGTAATAAGTTTTATATTAAATAAACAATTTAAGGATCAATAATAATTATTTGATTTGTTTTTCTATTTTATGAATATTCTAACATTAAACTTTATGTGAAACATTGTTTGCATTCTACGCATTGATTATTCTATGAAACGAAAACATGAGTTTTTTTTTTGAGAAACGGAATTCTATAAAACTTTAGCTATAAAACAACGTACAACCAATAAGTAGACATGCTACGCTGACCCCAAAAAATAGGGTAAGGGCAGGAGAGTGATTGATGATTGGAAATACAAGATTATTATTAAAATCTCATTTTAGATCCCTCGATACAATGTGATGATCGTGATTATTCGTGATACTGCTCGGTCGAGGAGAAAGACAAAACTCTATAAATTAACAAAGTGGTACTATATTTAGTGACAGCGCGCGTTGTCGCGACTCTGCAATCCCACGTGAAATCAA
This sequence comes from Phlogophora meticulosa, assembly GCA_905147745.2. Taxonomy (NCBI): domain Eukaryota; kingdom Metazoa; phylum Arthropoda; class Insecta; order Lepidoptera; family Noctuidae; genus Phlogophora; species Phlogophora meticulosa. The sequence goes on from LR990524.1 coordinate 13,531,717, forward strand.
ACGTAGAGGACGAGTATCGATTGCAGTCCATTTTGCGGAGAAAGGCCCAACATAAATTTCACACGATCCACTTAGAGGTATCGAAACTTCTGTAATAATCTTTTGAAAAAACTAAAAAATCAATATGATAAAAATGAATTACAGAAGGCGGGGAAAAATAGTAAACTTGTGTGGAAATTTATCAAAACTAATACATTTACATCAAAAAATCACGAACCTCCGTATGATTTACTATCAACAGAATCAAACCCATCCGAAGCAATGAATAACGTAAACAAGTTTTTTGCTAACGTTGGTAAAAGCTTGGCTGAAAAATCTTTAAATTCTAGTAATTTTTGCCGTCAAAACCCGACTATGTCATCCTCTGCACTAAATTCTTTTGTTTTATTAGATACCGACGTTGACGAGGTAGTAAGCATGATAAATGGGTTAAAGGATGTTTGTGCTACTGGGTGGGATAACATACCTAATAATATACTAAAAAGATTTAAATTCATACTTGCACCTCCACTAACACATATTTTCCGGCTATGTTTATCTAAAGGAGTATTCCCCAAATTACTTAAAAAAGCGGTGGTCACACCTGTCTTCAAGTCTGGAGACAAAAGCTGTGTGAATAACTATAGACCTATTTCAGTGTTAACAGGCCTCTCTAAAATTATAGAAAAAATCATTAACAGCAGATTGATAAAATATCTGGAAGATAACAAACTACTTTCAGATAGTCAATTTGGTTTTAGGCCCAAAAGATCAACCAGCCAAGCGGTACACAAATTGACTAACTATGTTACTACCAATCTAGATAAGGGCATGCACACAATAGGGATCTTTCTAGATCTTGCCAAGGCCTTCGACACTATTTCATGTACTTTACTTTTGCACAAGCTTGAAACACTTGGGATAAGAGGAGTCCAACTTCAACTATTATCTGATTATCTTAGCGATCGTCAGCAATGTGTAAAAATAGATCATTATACAAGTTCTGAACTTAAAAATAGTGGTTTTGGAATTCCACAAGGTAGCATTTTGGGCCCTACGTTATTTTTGATCTATATAGATGCACTGTGCCGCCTGTCACTCCAAAGTGGTGTCATAATGTCTTATGCGGATGACACCGCTCTATTGTTTTCAGCTAAATCAAGAGTTGAGGTCTATGAACATGCTCAGAATGGTTTTAACATTGTGTCTAATTGGCTTCATAATAATCTACTGACATTAAATGCAGATAAAACAAAATACATTTTATTTACAATGAGAAATACTAACATACCGCTTACTAATCTAAAAATTTACGCGCATAATTGCGGCACGTACGCTGACACCGCATGTTCCTGCTCCACTTTAGCAAAAGCTGACCACTTAAAATACCTAGGTGTCACTATTGATACTAATCTAAATTTCCGTAAACATATCGAGTTACTATGTACTAGAGTGCGCAAATTAATATATGTCTTTAAGAATTTACGGAACATAGCAGACTATAAACTCATTAAACAGGTTTATTTAGCTTTGTGTCAATCCATTCTTACATATTGCATAACTTCTTGGGGTGGGGCTGCAAAAACAATTCTACTCCCTCTAGAGCGTGCTCAAAGAGCAATTCTAAAGGTTGCTACCTTTCGCCCTTTTAGATTTCCTACGCACGAGCTCTACCAATCATGTAATGTACTAACAGTACGGCAATTATTTATACTAAGTACAGTACTACACCAGCCCACGGCACTTCCTTTTGACCCAGTACCTACCGACAAGAGAAGGAAGGACTTGGTTTGCATAAATCCTCAAACTAGTCATGCGTTTGCTAATCGATTTTTTGTGTTTTTAGGACCTTTTCTGTATAATAGGCTCAACAAGTTACTAGGCTTCTATAGTGTAAGCTATAAGAAATGTAGTATATTGTTAACAGAATATTTAGCGATACTCAATTACACAGACACAGAAAAACTTCTAGAAATTTTGTCATGATGATATATTATTCCCTCGTAAGTATTTTACTTTTGTAAATTTACATAGGTTTAGTTTTAGATATTAATGTACTAATAATTAGGTTTTTTCTCATAGTTTTTTCTATAGATTATTTTATTTCAGTTTAACTTTAAATTTTAGTGCTTTCTTTAAATTAAATGTAAAGTGATGGCCTGAAACACAGGTTTGAATTAACCTAGATCGGGCGGGTCGCTATCTAACATTGTAATCTCGAACCATCATTACCGACTTGCACCTGTAATAAACATATTTTAGTTTTAGTTTAGTTTTAGTTAATTATACCATTGTTTTAGAAATAACACTACTGCACATAAATGTACATTTTTGTAATACTTTTATAAATAAATTATTATTAAATAAATTAAATTATTATTAAAAATAAATTAGAAATGACAGTCTCGCAGGAGAATATAATATGCGAAAAACGCTGCTTTTGATCTTAATGATTCCTATTCTTCTTGTGTCTGCCATTGTTTCACGTTACTAGGGATCAGCTTTAAATGTTTTGTGTTTTACTCCTCCATCCACCCCTGTCAATAATCGTGCTATTATTCACCCGTTCCTGTTCTTACCAATTTAATCTTGTGATATAATATATTATAATTAAAAAATAGAAAAAACGGATTTTACCTTTATTAAAAACGCATGAACGCATCCTTGATGGACGTCATTGTCAAAATGTATTAGCTGTCAGTCAAAGAAGAAATGTCACAATGACATTTCTTACACGGTGGTCAGGGAAATCTGACGACCTTTTTAATAAAACTGTGTAAATAAACAATTAAATTCCGAAAATACGTAACACTCGATCAATAAATATGGTATAACTAACACCTTGACAACTAAAGCACTACAATTACTTTGAAACCATGTTTCCCTTTTATTAATTATGTAGAGATAATCGTTTGTGTAAATCCTAATAAAAAGTAAGTACTAGTTACTTGCTTAAATTACCGTCTTTCTAAACATTTCATTAAAATTATTAAGCTTTCATGTTCATTTAATACTGCAGGTGAATCTGCAAACAGTCGTAAAATTATACGAACCAGTGAGTGTATCACAATCAATGTAACAAGTTAATAATCAGCTGGTATACAGGTCTATTAAATTCCCTGAATGTAAGTAAATATTTAATAATGGGTTAGTTGTTCTACTATAATTGAATCTGTCTTTTGAACTAGTAATAAACATAAAATCATGCCAATGGTTAGGCAGAGGTGTTCCAACAAAACAAATACTTACCACCACCAACAAACTCAATAACACTTTATCCCACTTAAGTATCGACTTGTCCCACATTGGTATCAATCCCAGGACCACATGTTCAGCAGTAGTGCTTGCAACCATTACACTATCAAGGTGATTAGCAATAAAATTGACAATTATATTTTTTACAGCTAAAAATCAGCTTATTTAAGAACATAATGGAATTGAAATGAACCAATACAAACATGAAGTTAAAGAATCTGTTGTATTGTATGTTTTTTCGGCCATGGCTGGGAGTGCCTTTTGGGATAGGTTTAGCAGTGTCCATTGTCTACTATTGGTGGCTCATATCCAGGATTAGTGTACTGGAAACGCAGAACAAAGTGTTCAAGACTCAGTTGAGATTGTCACAGAGTGTCATGAAACAAATGTCCGTTGATTCGGTATCTACATATGAAGTCCCTGTGGTAAGTAGACAAATTTAATAAAAACTATTTTTATGCACATATGCTATAACATACACCTACGAAGTCAATGGTCATAGGGCCGGTGAACCGGTTCATCTAACTCCTGCCAACATCTCAATGTTTTTGGGGTTTGCACATCATGTCTTTTTCTGTTCGTTATGACAACCTATGTTGCGCGGCGGGCTAAGGTCCGGCAGTGAGGCAGGAGGCTGCGTGTTTGATTCCCGCCTTGGGACTAATGTTTGTACGATCTACAAAGATATGTTCCAGGTGTTCTGGTTCTGCTATGTTTAATTAAAATATCTATCTATGTAATGTATTGTATTAAGTATATCAGTCATCTAGTACTCATAACACAAGCTCTGCTTCGTTTGGGGCTAGGTGATGCTGTGTAGATTGTCCAGCATTATTATTATTATTCGTCTCAATAGCCAGCTCCTTATTTGCCATAACATCTTTCACACAAACCATACATTGTCTTTGTCGTCCTCTACTCTTTATTTTCATATTAAAAACTTTACTTACAAAACTTTCCTTTGTTTTCCGCACAACTTCTCAATAACAGGCACACTTTCAGACTTCATCTTACATACTCATTTCATATGCTATATGCTCGCATTTCATTAACAGCTTCACATGATGAACGGAGTTTAATTTGTAATTTAGATATAAATATGTATTAGATAAACAGTGTCATTTTGAGAAGTGTTTCCGCCTACAGGGAACAGTGCTCAGAATTCTCAGTGGTACATGCTCTACATAATTAATTGTAACTTAGCATTTTTATAATAATTTAGAAAAAAATGTGGAAACAGTAACTTTGTAGCAAGTGTGATGGAAGGTGGTTCTTTTTTATTTTTATGAAAAACAAGAAATAATGAAAATGCGCATTGTGACATTCCGGTTTAGCTTATGCTGTATTATGGAATAAATTTATGGAATCATAATTCCAGATGGTAAAAGCTGATAATACTTCGCCTGACCTGGGAAACAACCACTAAAGTATTGAGGCATGAAGAAACTACTTAATCAATTATTTGGTTACAATATTAAATTGATTGGACTTCTACCTAAGTTCCATAAACCCTTTATTGTTGCATTGTAACACTTGAAAATCTCCTATTTTCACAGATACCTGATGCGATCGGTACGCTATGTGAGACGGTCCACATAGCCTTAGTGTGCATGGGGAAGTGCACGCGCCAGATCACTCCTATGTTAAAGTCCTTGATGCACCACCGGCAGAACCCCATACATTTCCATTTTGTTGTTGATACCAGTTCGCATAGAACGGTCAACAAGCTGTTTGATACTTGGGATTTGCCTGATGGTGAGTATGGTGCCTATCACAAATAGGTTTATGATGAATAGTAACATTAACATAAAATCATTAAAGTTTTAGTGTTTTTTTAACCATGTCTTTAAAAATTCTGATTGGTCCGAAAGTTGGATTACTCAAAAATACTGGACACGTATTTTTTCTTTTGACATGTTAACCAAAAATGACGACGATATAGTGATAGTAGATAGTGCATTGAAATTGCGCGTGACGTCACGCCGTGTTACATTTTTTACGTAACTGTGACGTCACAAGCCCCTTCTCCTGAACTTTGATGTGCTATACTTATCATTGTCGCTTTTTATTGATTTGAGTAAGAAAATAATACGTGTCCAATATTTTTTGGTAATCTTACTGACTGACTAAATAAAGATATATAAAAATATATCTTTATTTTACCTATTAGAGCCATATTATTTTTGTTTTTTTTTTTTTATGTTTACTATGCATAACTTTTAATGTATTGTTTAACTGCTTGTTAGCTATGAAATAACATACACACTTCAAATAGTTTCTTTACATTTCATCAAATTCTAATGTTCGATTTATCATTTGCACACGCGATACCTGGTAGAATAATTATGTAATCCTAACTTGGGTTATAATTGTCATTCTATATACTTTGTACTCCTATTCTTGCTATGAAATGATTCTGATGCATATTAAGAAAAAATTGGAAAATCCAAAAGTGCAAGTATAATCTCATTTTTCACAAAAAAAATATCCCTCACTGTGTAAAAGTAATTAAACGACAACGAATTACCCAGAGATTTAAAATAGCAAACAGCGCGCTGCGATTATGAAGCTTTTTTTTTTTAAATACTGCGATACATTAATTTTTATGGTCATGTGAGTGCCAGATCCATACGGACAGACTTCCGGACGTCCTCTAACATTTTTGTATTTTTTTTCTACTTTAAACAAGATATATATATATATTTTTTTTAATAAAAACTTTGCCCCACACCAGGAATTTCTCCTGTATCGTGGGTGCGTTTACAAACATTTAAAATCACATACACAAACAGCCATTGTTTAAAAAAAATATCAAATATGTTTAAACGAATGTTTTTTCTTGATATATGTATGATAATATTATCCTAACTACTAACTGACTTTTCGAAACTAAAAATCTCACAATGCACTTATGCATTGTGAGATTTTTAGTTTCGAAAAGTCCTTGACTTTCATATATCGGGAGTAGAGCATCACCTCAACGCTTCGCTTATGCGGCGTTCAAAACACCTATATGTTATATACATCAGACTCAACTCATGCTAGAGGTTCCAGCAATTTATTTATTTGTCTCATCTTTCAAAAGTTGGTTTAGGTTTAAAGAACTTTATTCTCAAAAAAAGACACAAAAAGTCACGTACTTGAGAACAATATTTATTTATCCATTTATTTCAGGCATCAAGGCCCATATAAACATATACAATACTATATTAACAATATAAAATTTAAAAATACTATAAATATATATTACATAATAACTAAAAACTAGTGCACACGAAGTGATATTATCTTAGACTAAGTTTAATTCATCACTACACCAATTACAACTTAATTACAATACCCACATCCATCCAATGCATTGAGTGTTGATGAAAGGTGCTATTTTAGTACCTAGATTTATGCATTAATTTTATTATTTTTTTAATTTTCTATCTTTTATTTCTAGTAAAATACTCATGTTACAATGCAGAGGAGTATCTGTCACAAGTACGTTGGATCCCAAACAGCCATTACTCCGGTATCTATGCTCTAGTCAAGCTGCTGTTTCCGGATATTCTGCCGGATACCTTAAGTCAAGCTATTGTGTTGGACTCGGACCTGACCTTCCTGTGTGATGTTGCTGAACTATGGGCCATGTTCAGGAATATGACTGAGGAACAGGTATAGTTAATTACGTAACACCTGTTTTCTACGAAGGGGTTGGTAGAAAAATACAGCAGTTATGTTTATTTCCTATGACGACCTATGTGGCGCGGCGGGTGAAGGTCCGCTTGCGACGCAGGAGGTTGCGGGTTCGATTCCCGCCTTGGGACAAATGTTTGTACGCTCTACAAAGATTTGTTCCGGGTGTTCTGGGTATTTTCTATGTATTATAAAAAAAAATATCTATCTATGTAATGTATTGTATTAAGTATATCAGTCATCTAGCACCCATAACACAAGCTCTGCTTAACTTGGGGCTAGATGATGCTGTGTGGATTGTCCAGCATTATTTATTTATTTATTTATTTATATGTAATAATAGAGACGAATCTTTTGCAATCAAGCAGGTATATCTAGACTATTGCTTGGCTGCTACTAAAAAATCCTATTGAAAAAACCTAATCAAAAAACACATGCCAGATCGGCGGAATAATTATTAACTGACGATAAATACCGATTGATGGTGACTGTTCTACGATCTGCTATACGATTGAATTTCAATTTATGTTTTGTTTTTGATATATATAATATAATGCTGGACAATCCACACAGCATCATCTAGCCCCAAGCTAAGCAGAGCTTGTGTTATGGGTACTAGATGACTGATATACTTAATACAATACATTACATAGATAGATATTTTTACTATACATAGCAAATACCCAGAACACCCGGAACAAATATTTGTAGATCGTACAAACATTTGTCCCAGGGCGGGAATCGAACCCGCAACCTCCTGCGTCGCAGGCGGACCTTCGCCCGCTGCGCCACATCGGTCGTCAAATATGTTTTGTTGTTTGAATTGTTCAAATAATGAAGTTGTATTTTATCAAACTGCTTTATTTATACAGCGCACAGACAGGTATTTGACCCTAAAAGCTGGCCAAAATCGTTTTTTTTTATATTAGTTCTACTCCCTCTAAGCCATTGTTTCCTAAAACAAGGATAACCGCTCCAAACAATAGCAAAAAACACAAAGTGCTAGCCCCTTCCAGTACGTCGTGGGCTCAGTCGAAAGTTACCGTTCGCCAAAAGTGTTCGTGTGATTGTTCGATGCGCTCAGATTTCGTTGTTTTAAAATATTTGCCATCTTGTAACTGAACGATTTTGTGTTGGTTTTCATTATGGATTGTGCACAACCAGGTATGTATTTTATTTGGCACTTACTTTTAACAAGTAATCTATAGCTTTTCTTAATTTATACCCTTGAGAAGTAAGCCCCAAGAAACTGCTTTTAAAAAACACATTTTGGAAGATCAAAGGGAGTTTTAATATATTTCTCATCATTTCTAAGCCAAGATTGTAATGATTAGCTTTAGAATAGACCTTTAAGGATGTAATTAAGTACGAAATAGCCGCCCCAAAGTGCCCCTCTATTTTTGGTGATTTTTTTCCCTAGACACGCTCGATACTCAGTAATTGAAGTTTTACTTATATTTGGTGTATTTTTGTTATAGGCTCTTCTGGAATGCGAGTTATGACTCGAAATGATTTGTTTAATATAATGGAACGCTCAAATACCTCAACTTTTGATGAAAAGTTGCAATGTATGGAGCGGGAACTGCTCAATCAATATGCAGAAAATGACCAAAATATTGCTGATGTAAAGCAAAAACTATCGATCTAAAGATTTTTTGAGAGCATTTTACATGTGGCCTATAGATTGCCCGTAAAAAAATGGAACGTTCGCCTTACTGCCGAGGAAAAGCAAGCAGTGGAAAATAAAAAAAAAGAAATCCAAGATAAGTTCCGGGAGAAACTCGGTCTGTTGGTGGATATACCAAAAGCCAACTTTGGAAATACCAATGACGGAAACACTAGCAGACGTTTTTTTGAAAATTTCGAAGTATCAGCGACAATTACGGGGATAGACGTAAATTTAATTTATAGATTAAAAGTGATTTTGGACACATTATGCTGTGGTTTAAAAATAAACTGCGAGATGTTTGAAAGATATTGCCAAGAAACGGCAAAGTTGTACGTTTCTTTGTATAAGTTTTACCCTATGTCTCCGACATTGCATAAAGTGTTGCGTCATGGGGCTTCAGTGGTAAGGGAAGCAATTCTTCCCATTGGACAACTGTCCGAAGAAGCGGCAGAAGCCCGCAACAAACACATTAGGATGTTCCGGCTCAACTACGCCCGAAAGTTTTCCCGGGTTGATTGCAACGCAGATGTTTTTAACAGGCTCCTCTTAACTTCCGACCCTGTCCTGACGGGCATGAGGAAGAGGAAGAATAAAAAAAATCTGTCACTTTCGCCTGATGTTTTAAATCTGTTACTAGAAAGTGACATTTTAAATTTAAGTTTTGATGAAGACGACGAAAATGAAGAATAAATGCTTGTATATATTACATACGCTTTTTTTTTACCTTTTCCAAGCTAAAACTAAAATAAAACATCGTTTGACAGCCATTAGGCGTACCAAATATTTTTGGCCAACTTTTAGGACCAAATACCTGTCTGTGCAGCGTGAAATCTAAATGGTGGTTTTCCCGCGGCTGAACGATTTGTCCTCAGTACGTAGATAAAAACGTATATTAAAACTTTAAAACTAAAAATGGTGTACTAGTGGTATTGGTTCGAGGTCGATTTCGAGTTTTGTTCTTCTCAATTGTTTACAGAAAATCTGCCATTTTTGAGTTCAATCATATTTTTTTTAGTACCTAACCCATTATATTTTGCGTTTTCTAACTATACAATACAATATAATTTACCTTGTTCCCCTGCAGTTCATCGGCCTAGTAGAAAACGAGAGCAGCTGGTACCTGAACAAGGCGAAGCGCTGGCCAGCCCTCGGTAGAGGCTACAACACCGGTGTGATGCTTTTAGACCTCAAGAAGATTCGTACAACCACAGACTGGACTAGGCTATGGCACGACGCTGTCCACAATAACATCGGCAGGCTCAAACAGACTACGTTAGCAGATCAGGATGTTATAAACGCGATAATTAAAAGCCAGCCGCGTTATGTGTATAATATGAGCTGCCAGTACAATGTACAGATGTCTACGCAGACCTTAGCTAAGAATTGTTACGCAGAGGATAGGAATAATGTTAAGGTGTGTATTATTCAATTATTTCTTATAAATAAATCTTTGCCCAACACTAGGAATTTCTTCTGTATCGTGTGTGCGTTTACAAACATTCAAAGTTACATACACAAACAGTTTTTGTGGTTTTTGTTTGGGTATATTTGTTCCGTGCGGGAATCGGACCCGCGACACGCTGCGCAGCAGTCAAACACTCAGCCACTGCGCTAACCGACATTATATTAGTATTTTTATTTTATCATTCTAGCGGACCTGACTGACGTTATCTAATCCAAACAGCGCCACCTGCCGGGTCCAATTGTTGATCTTAACTATTCGGGGACCCACTCAAAAACTTAAAAAAAATAAAACTGCAGCTATTTTTGACTTTTTGCGAGCCTAATGCGCGGCAGTTGATTTTTATATTTTAGATAGTTGCGTGATTGATACTTTTCACACTTAGAAATAACGTCTAAAATTAGTGACATAATGGAATTGAAACGTGCGAGCAGTTAGACCTCATGGCGGTTAAAGTTCCTTCCCGGCATTTCCGCTTACACCTGCCTCATAAATACAGAATGACGATTTAGTCACCTGCAGTACTCAAATGGGAATGAGTAATGACCGCATTAAAAAATTAGAAAAAAAATTAAACTTTTAAATTTGAAAATTAACTAAAAAAAAAAAAAAATATGATCGGCACATGAGGTCAACGCCCGGTATTCGCTCCAGGTTTGACTCTGCATTAGAAACTGTAATCGATATATTGATAAAAAATTAAGGTACCTACTATTTTGTTATTGGGTAGAGTACCGTAGTCTGGGATTCACCTCCTTAAATCCTGCAGGTGATTAAATCGGCATCCTGTATATACCACTTTTTATATTCCAGGTTATTCATTGGAATTCTCCTCTGAAGCATCTCATTAACACTCGCGACGCCAGCTTCTTCCGCGACATCCATCAGTCGTACGTCAACTTCGATGGTTACCTGCTGCGGGAGAAACTACACCGGTGCTCCTTCATTGACCACTTTACGATGAAGGTTAGTATCACCATGTAAAAGGAAATAATACTTTAATTAGAACGATTGAAATCCAATTATAGTAATTAAGCTTTTGACCGCCAAAGCATAAAAGCGCGAGCGTGCCCTCCGCGCCAAGCCTTTTTAATAAAACTTTTAATTTCTTCGTTGTCATCATTCATTTATCAATATCCCTGGTACATCGTGGATCATGCAATTAAATACGTACGGGAGCTTCAACTTTTAAGATATGTAAATAAGAACACACAGAAGTAATGGTTACATTTTTTATTTCGTGTTATAGTACTGCACCACATTTTTTGTGACGTTGGCGTTCAGGGCATGCGTTCTCTTGTCATGTAATTGTGATATTGGCGGTCAAAAGACGGCACGGCTGACGGCACGGTTGGCGCAGTGGCTGAGCGATCGGCTGCTGCGCCGCGTGTCGTGGGTTCGATTCCCGCACGGAACAAATATTTGTATGACCTACAGGTAGTTGTTCCGGGTCTGGCTGTTTGTGTATGTGACTATAAATGTTTGTAAACGCACCCACGATACAGGAGAAATTCCTAGTGTGGGGCAACGTTTTTTTTTTTAAAGAAAAAAAAAAAAAAAAAAAAAAAGGTTAAAAAATACACAGTTTAAACATACTTTATTGTTAAATAACGCACCTTACTTCTCTATATTACAATCAAGAATCCTTTTCTTACATACTCGTAAGCACAACTCTCATCTTCTAAACTATTCTAATATTTCTTATGTGTTTCAAACACTTAAGAATTACTTGTGAACTTTATTAATTAGGTGCGTATAAAGTACCTACAAATCACACTTAAACACTAATTTAAACATTACCTTAGGTGGTAAACAAAATGTTATTTAGTTTTTAACCGTCGCAAAAGCTATCAATAATATATATAAATAAATAAATATAAGCTATCAATATTTTTTCAACAAGCATACTCTCTCAATTTCCAGGTGAATCAGTCAGACTTATGCGTAAGTTTCCGCGCCGCACAAAAAGTGAAGCTCCGAACACATCTATACTTCATGGACTACAGCCATGTGGACATGGACAGCTTCGACGTGACCCTCGCGCTGCAGCTGTCCATGGACCGGCTGCAGTTCCTCGAGAGACTCGTCAACTACTGGGAAGGTACGCCTTAGGAACTGCTAGAAATAATACTCAGTTTTATCATATAAACTTCAGTGCGGCGGATAGGGTAGTTTGCCCTTAAAAAATCTGTTTAGTCCGATAGTTGAGTACTCAAAAGTAGTGGACTACTACTATTTTCTTTTGTCACGTAATCCAAAAATGACGACGATATGGTTGAAATTTCGCGTGACGTCACGCCGTGTTACACTTTTTACGTAAAAGCGACGTCACAATCTTTGTCACTTCTTATAGATTTGAACGAGCAAAAAATACGTGTCCAATAATTTTTGATAATCTACCTGACGGACCAAATAGATTTATTATATTTAAACGTCATCTCTATTAAATGACGAGGTCCGTAGCGTTAGTATTACATTCACTGCTTGATTTGGAGGGAAGTGGAAATTATGTATTTTTCTTACTCCTCCGCTGTTCTTTTCTGATTAATTTCTTTACGGGATCCAAGACAGTTGAATCGTTTCTCCGGGACTCGTGGGGCTTCGACGCTTTTCTGGTGGTCGCCACTGTTGATTCTGGTTTTCAGGAGTTGCTGTGGTTTGGGAAGAGTATGGCGGGCTTGTACCATTAAAAAAATCATTCACACAAACCTCATGAATGAATTTCTTAATTTGTTTTCACAGGTCCACTAAGTGTTGCCATATACTTATCAGACTGTGAAGTGACAAGACTGTTGAGTTTTATCGGCGACTGGTCAGATACTCTCAGAGAGAGAAAGAATATTGGATATCATCTGGTGTTTAAACATGATAAGGTGAGCTAAGAGATAGAATTAATTAGTTTTTTTATTGATCTAGTGACCCAGCCCTGCCTCACCGAGGTGCGATCAGATGCAGTTAAATTAAACTGGTAAACCTTACGGAATAAATTCTCGTAATGACAGTTAATATTCATCGTGTAGTTTAGAAGAACTAAGAGGTCACACAGACAGACACGTATGGCGATTTAGTTTTATAATATTTATAGAAGTATTTGATGGATGTTAGTTAATAAAGAAATAATGATAAAGACCTGCACATCCACCATCCCGTGTAAACGGGACGGCACTACACATCCTGTATTGCTCTGTCTCTTTCTCTCTTGAGGTTGTCACCTCAAGGGAGACAGGCCGGTGGATGGCACAGGTATTTTTTATCAAAAAGAAGCCATCCTCCGGCCTGTTAAAATGGGATTACCCAATACATTCTGTTAAGGTCCGTTTCTTTCTCCCTCCCTCTTGAGCCACAGGTGATAAAAAAGACCTGTACCATCCATCCGCCTATAAAAACGGGATTTCGCTTTAGGTTTTGTTTAGCTCCGTCTCTTTCTCTCTTTTGCAATAAAATATTTAATACTTATGCCATTCAACGACCCGTGTAATCAAGATGACGCGGCACAGCTTGTATAACTCCGTCTCTTTCTTTCTCTTGAGCTACAGGCAATTAAGAGTACGGCAGGCATTAGATGCTTACGCCATCCACCGACCTGTGAAAACGGGATGGCGCTACACATCTTGTATATCTCCGTCTACTTTTTTTTTTTTTAATAAAAACGTTGCCCCACACTAGTAATTTCTCCTGTGTCGTGGGTGCGTTTACATACATTTATAGTCACATACACAAAAAGCCAGACCCGGAACAACCAACTGTAGGCCATACAAATATTTTTTCCGTGCGGGAATCGAACCCACTACACGCGACGCAGCAGCCGATCGCTCAGCCACTGCGCCAACCGTGCCGTCGAGAAAGACGGCACGGTTGGCGCAGTCCCTCTTGATCTACAGTCCGCTGCTTGTACAGGTGCACTACCCAGTGAACTACCTTCGGAACGTGGCACTAGAGAACGTGAACACCCCCTACGTGTTTCTCATGGACGTCGACTTCGTGCCTATGACGGGCTTGTACGACCATCTGCGGAGCGCTATTCAGCTTGTCAACCCTTATCCGCAGAAGAAGGTATGTCCATTATAGTCCATTTTATTTACAGTTACACAAATATCAATTAAATGTGTAAATATTTCGCCATTGGTACATTTATGTTATAGTGTGTGCCGTGTGCGTGCGTGCTTGACGACTTTTAAACGAATTGATATGATCCTAGCTGGTTTGAATAATCATCTTATTTCTGTATTCAAATTCATACAGTTTTTTATAATGTTTTCACTTAAACTAATACCAACTTTAAAAACGTGAAAATAAAGTCTATTTCACTATGAGTTGCAAAATTGTTTAAGTTGTACCGCGAACTGAACTTTATATATGGTTGTTACTCATTTTTTCCAAAAACATATTAGTTTTCCTTTTTGGGAGCTAAATAACAAACGCGGTATAGGGACGCTGATCAATTTTTTTCCACACTTGAGCTTATGACTCGCTAGATCACATTTCTAAGTTCTTTCTGAAGTCCAATCACAGAAACTCGCCTTGTGAAGTGTGTAATCATCGTAGAATTAACAGACTCATAACCTAACAATGACTGCACAGGATATTTTTGTATAAAGGTTGAGCCTTTTTGTTATCTTGTGAATTTTTGGGTTTATACAATATGGTGTATCTTTTTGGTGCGCAGTGCCTCGTAGTAGCAGCATTTGAAACGACGCGCTACCGCACGTCGGTGCCGCGCAGCAAGGCCGCGCTGCTGGCCCGCCTGGCGAGCTCGGCGCGCGGACACACGGGCGACGTGCAGCCCTTCCGCGCGCGCGAGTGGCCGCGCGGACACCGCGCCACCAACTACTCGCGCTGGACCAACGCCGCCGCGCCCTACGAGGTACGTGCGGGACCGTCTAGCTCAGTACTATACTGTACCGTGACGTCACACGACGTGCAGCCCTTCCGCGCGCGCGAGTGGCCGCGCGGACACCGCGCCACCAACTACTCGCGCTGGACCAACGCCGCCGCGCCCTACGAGGTACGTGCGGGACCGTCTAGCTCAGTACTATACTGTACCGTGACGTCACACGACGTGCAGCCCTTCCGCGCGCGCGAGTGGCCGCGCGGACACCGCGCCACCAACTACTCGCGCTGGACCAACGCCGCCGCGCCCTACGAGGTACGTGCGGGACCGTCTAGCTCAGTACTATACTGTACCGTGACGTCACACGACGTGCAGCCCTTCCGCGCGCGCGAGTGGCCGCGCGGACACCGCGCCACCAACTACTCGCGCTGGACCAACGCCGCCGCGCCCTACGAGGTACGTGCGGGACCGTCTAGCTCAGTACTATACTGTACCGTGACGTCACACGACGTGCAGCCCTTCCGCGCGCGCGAGTGGCCGCGCGGACACCGCGCCACCAACTACTCGCGCTGGACCAACGCCGCCGCGCCCTACGAGGTACGTGCGGGACCGTCTAGCTCAGTACTATACTGTACCGTGACGTCACACGACGTGCAGCCCTTCCGCGCGCGCGAGTGGCCGCGCGGACACCGCGCCACCAACTACTCGCGCTGGACCAACGCCGCCGCGCCCTACGAGGTACGTGCGGGACCGTCTAGCTCAGTACTATACTGTACCGTGACGTCACACGACGTGCAGCCCTTCCGCGCGCGCGAGTGGCCGCGCGGACACCGCGCCACCAACTACTCGCGCTGGACCAACGCCGCCGCGCCCTACGAGGTACGTGCGGGACCGTCTAGCTCAGTACTATACTGTACCGTGACGTCACACGACGTGCAGCCCTTCCGCGCGCGCGAGTGGCCGCGCGGACACCGCGCCACCAACTACTCGCGCTGGACCAACGCCGCCGCGCCCTACGAGGTACGTGCGGGACCGTCTAGCTCAGTACTATACTGTACCGTGACGTCACACGACGTGCAGCCCTTCCGCGCGCGCGAGTGGCCGCGCGGACACCGCGCCACCAACTACTCGCGCTGGACCAACGCCGCCGCGCCCTACGAGGTACGTGCGGGACCGTCTAGCTCAGTACTATACTGTACCGTGACGTCACACGACGTGCAGCCCTTCCGCGCGCGCGAGTGGCCGCGCGGACACCGCGCCACCAACTACTCGCGCTGGACCAACGCCGCCGCGCCCTACGAGGTACGTGCGGGACCGTCTAGCTCAGTACTATACTGTACCGTGACGTCACACGACGTGCAGCCCTTCCGCGCGCGCGAGTGGCCGCGCGGACACCGCGCCACCAACTACTCGCGCTGGACCAACGCCGCCGCGCCCTACGAGGTACGTGCGGGACCGTCTAGCTCAGTACTATACTGTACCGTGACGTCACACGACGTGCAGCCCTTCCGCGCGCGCGAGTGGCCGCGCGGACACCGCGCCACCAACTACTCGCGCTGGACCAACGCCGCCGCGCCCTACGAGGTACGTGCGGGACCGTCTAGCTCAGTACTATACTGTACCGTGACGTCACACGACGTGCAGCCCTTCCGCGCGCGCGAGTGGCCGCGCGGACACCGCGCCACCAACTACTCGCGCTGGACCAACGCCGCCGCGCCCTACGAGGTACGTGCGGGACCGTCTAGCTCAGTACTATACTGTACCGTGACGTCACACGACGTGCAGCCCTTCCGCGCGCGCGAGTGGCCGCGCGGACACCGCGCCACCAACTACTCGCGCTGGACCAACGCCGCCGCGCCCTACGAGGTACGTGCGGGACCGTCTAGCTCAGTACTATACTGTACCGTGACGTCACACGACGTGCAGCCCTTCCGCGCGCGCGAGTGGCCGCGCGGACACCGCGCCACCAACTACTCGCGCTGGACCAACGCCGCCGCGCCCTACGAGGTACGTGCGGGACCGTCTAGCTCAGTACTATACTGTACCGTGACGTCACACGACGTGCAGCCCTTCCGCGCGCGCGAGTGGCCGCGCGGACACCGCGCCACCAACTACTCGCGCTGGACCAACGCCGCCGCGCCCTACGAGGTACGTGCGGGACCGTCTAGCTCAGTACTATACTGTACCGTGACGTCACACGACGTGCAGCCCTTCCGCGCGCGCGAGTGGCCGCGCGGACACCGCGCCACCAACTACTCGCGCTGGACCAACGCCGCCGCGCCCTACGAGGTACGTGCGGGACCGTCTAGCTCAGTACTATACTGTACCGTGACGTCACACGACGTGCAGCCCTTCCGCGCGCGCGAGTGGCCGCGCGGACACCGCGCCACCAACTACTCGCGCTGGACCAACGCCGCCGCGCCCTACGAGGTACGTGCGGGACCGTCTAGCTCAGTACTATACTGTACCGTGACGTCACACGACGTGCAGCCCTTCCGTGGAACCCATTCAATGAACTGAATCATGATGTCATTCAAAAAAAGATCAATTTACCAATAATTTATTTTAATTAGACTGAAAATCAGCACTTTTTGGACTGCTAAATATTTCATTAAAGCGTTTGTCCTCTTATACCTTCTATTATTTTAGCTGGGAAGAAGCAACGCTATCTAACGTCTATCCGTATAGTTGTGAAAGAAATAAAACTAATTTTTCATTTATTTTTTTAAGGTGGAATGGCAGTCCGACTACGAGCCGTATCTAGTGGTTCACAGATCTGTGCCCAAGTACGATACGAGATTCTCTGGCTTTGGCTGGAACAAGGTAATTTATTGCTATTATTATACTAAACTTAATCCTCTCTAAAATATTATAAAAAATTGGATCTAAAGTAAGCTTGAACCCAGTCTATATATATAAATATGTATTATCAAGTTTCTAATGAGTAACAGCAGGTTGCATCAAACGAAGGATCATGTCAATCTTTGAATGAAATTGGTTGAAGTTGAGTTATGTGGTTTTAGTAAGGAGAATAAATAAAAGGCACAAGTCCGTAAACCCAGTCTATTCGACATTTACACCTACAGTATTTAGAGAGTGCTATACAAGTTACCGTTTCGGTGCGGCGCAAACGACCGCCCGCTAAGCCATATGCTATGTGGCGCAGCGGGTTCGATTCCCGCCTTGGGACAAATGTTTGTACGATCTACAAATATTTGTTTCGGGTGTTCTGGGTATTTGCTATGTATAAAAAAAAAACTATCTATGTAATGTATTGTATTTAGTATATCAGTCATCTAGTACCCATAACACAAGCTCTGCTTAGCTTGGGGCTAGATGATGCTGTGTGGATTGTCCAGCATTATTTATTTATTTATTACATTTTGCAGCGCTATCACTATTGCTGCCTGTAGTCCCTACAAAATTGATCAGCATTTGTGGTATACTGTTACAGGTGTCCCACAGCGTGGAGCTGCGCGCGCAGGGGTACCGCTGCGTGGTGCTGCCGGGCGCCTTCGTGCTGCACACGCCGCACGCGCCCTCGCAGGACATCACCGCCTTCCGCGCGGACCCGCACTATCGCATGTGAGTACTAACAAGGGCCTAGCCTAATCATTGGCAGGGCTCCAAGATCAAACATGTCGTCAGGCCTCACCTCGCAACTACAGACTCATCGAGCTAACCCAAACTGTCAAATTATCCCAATTGAACATTTAACTTATTCTTTTGTAATGATGTTGAAAAACTATCAAAGAAATTAGACAGATTGGTATGTTATATGTTACTTGATGTGTTGGCCTCCGTACCAATGTGATATTTTCAATTCAAACGTACTTTTTAATTTTATCTTGGGCGTCACTGACTTCACTGATAGGACAAGTGAAAAAACCTGAGCTTATTTTTTTTACTGGCCCGAATGGTGGGCAAAGACCTTTATACTTTCCTTTTACTTCTCACAGCCTAGAGCTGATTAAAATTCTGTTTTTCGCCATCACTCATATGTCCATCATAAAATAAAGCCTATTATCCCTATTTCAGCTGCCTAGCCCTGCTGAAACAGGAATTCATGGAGGATCTCAAAAGAAAGTATAATGTAACATTTGAAGAGCCGTCTAAACCCGACCCTGTATACCTAGCACAGGCCAAGAGCATAATGTTCAACCAGGCCGGCGACCAGGAAGTAAACTGACTGTTGTAAATTATTTTATACTGTGGTAGTCTTTAAACCGTGGAATATAACTAAAATAGAGAAGTATTATAAAAAAAATGCCCCAAAAATTATATTAGCGTATGTGCTTGTTAAAAAAAAACAATGTATGTACTCGCTAGTTGTTTTTTTTTTAATTTTTTTATTAATTATTTGAAAAAAAAACGGAGTTGTTTCATCAGCTCCCAAAGAGTTCCGGTTAACTCAACGGCAGTTAATAATATACGCCTATACGAAGATAGAAACAGGGCCTAAGAATTGTATTAGTTTATCGATCAGAGTACTTGCAAGTTTTAATACGCAACGCGGTAAAGAAATAAGTTCCTTACTCCCGTTGATATAAGGTTAAAAATAACATTCAGCGCACGCTGCTATTCAGTTTGATGCGGTCGTGGACTAGAGGAACATTATTTAATTAGAACTTTATTACAACGTGTGAAGACATTTGTTTGAATGTTACGCTTTGTTAGATCTGCAAAAGATGCAATTTACCCCTGGAATACTTTATACATACATATTTTAATTATAGTCTTAAAAGTTAAGTATACAAGTCAAGATAATGTTGTCAATATGTTGTGAATTAAATATTTTATAGTTCGTATCGTAATTATTTATAAGAATATTTTTTTTTAATATTTTTAATAAATAAAACCAGCCCAGTATAAATTTTAATTTGCCTAACTTATTGTATTCTAGTGTTATTGGATTTGAATATTTTTTTAAGGTTTTTTATCTGTTTAGTCCACAAAACAATTGCGTTCAATTTCTTATGAAAATATTATTTTATGAATATGTGATTTTATCTCATGTTTACATTCCTTTTGCATTGTATTATTGTATTACTGTTTTATTAAGCCAGTATTGTATTATTTTTTTAGTCCGCGCTTTAGATACTCGATGATAAAATACAAAAATGTGCCACTTTCTTAGTAAAACGTATAAAATACATGATTTAGGATCTTATACTGATTTCAATTACGAATTAAATGGAACAAGTAACAATGTGAAATCGAATCACTAGTTACATTTGAATATTCAAAATAATTATTCTATATTCAAAATTAAAAAAAATACTTCTTTTTTTAAATATCCTTGTTTGTAGCTTTTAGCAACCTGTGCAGCTTCTTAGGTTGGTAATAGGTTCGAAATTACAATGAGCTGCTTATATTTATGATTTTGCGAAAGGAGTAAATTAGCTATATTGAGTTCCGGTGTACAAGTGCCGTATAGTTATACAGGGTGGCGATTTAGTCACCTGCAAGACTCAAATGGGAATGAGTAATAACCGCAAAAAAAAGAAAGGTTTTTAAATTTGTACATTTGAAAAATAACGTTGTTTTGTAATTAGTATTTCTCCCAAACAACGGTAGCTTGCAAACGCAGCCCTGCGTACATTGACCCACCTTGCGTCCTTGAGGTGTTTTTGGCTTAAACGTGTGCGCATCATATGATCGGCACATGAGGTCAACGCCCGGGATTCGCTCCAGGTTTGACTGCATTAGAAAATGTAATCGTTATTTTGATTAAAAAAAATTAAGGTACTATTTTTTTTATTGATTCGGGTAGAGTACCGTGGTCTGATTCACCTCCTTAAATCCTGCAGGTGATTAAATCGGCGCCCAGTATTATATAATTAAAACCTTTTAGATGGAATAGAAAGATGAAACGTCGTTCATACATGCAACAAATTATGAATTGTTAATTATGTGGATCATACATTATGTGAAAAATATTCGTGGATTCGTCTGTGAAAGAAAATCGATGCACAATTTTTGATCAAATAAGGAACCAAAAATAAACCTACTTACATGACAATCTTAAGTTCGCAATTTTGTTTAGATAAAGAAACTATTCTCATAAATATTTCATACTCTGTCAATTTATATAAGATCCCTTACAATAATGAATAGTTATAGAATATTTATTTTACGTTTTAAAAGAGGTAGCACAAAGTATTATTTTATACTTTAAGAAAACAAGTGAAAGAGATTTTTTACCGACTGCAAAGGGGTGTACATTTTTTTGTTATACTTTTTGAAAATGTCGTCACTACGTGGATGAAAACTTAGTGTAGCGTATTATTTTAGCATAAGCCGGGTATTGTCGTAAATAGATGATTTGCTATTGTTTTGTCTCCCGTTATATTGTGGTATCCGAGGGTCTATTTTATTTATAAACATATACTAGATAATTATAATATTATTTTTTTATTCTTATTATTTTATTTATTCCTAGCCAACCAAAGACAATGCAAATATTTACAACTTAGTTTGACAACTTTTGTATTCAAGCTAACATTTTAAATCCTAACAAAAGTTAAGAAATATTTGTTGTTCATAAAGATTTGTAGTAGGTCTAATAAGCAGATATCCAAGTTTATATTGTCAGATTTTTTATTTTAAAAGTGATTATATTATGCTGTAAGGAACAAGAAATATTATGTTTTTACTATAGCTACTTACATCATTATTTTTATGTTCTATGTAAGCCGCCTTTTAATTTGTGACGAGTTAAAAGAAATTAATTTTTCAATGCTTTCACATTTATATGTATACTAGTGACCCGTCCCGGCTTCGAACGGATAAAACATTTTTTGCCGAGATTTTATACAAAAATACTCTCTAAACCGACTTTTGCGGTGGATTTTTGAGTCAATCCTTTCATACAAATACTCACAACACAAAAATGTCACCCAAATCGGTTGTGCCGTTCGCAAGTGATGATCAATTGTGATGAAGTGATGCGGCAATTGATTTATTTCTATAGATTTTGCAATTACAATCATGTTTTACAAATACTAGCTACTTTAATCTTGACTATCGGTTAAGCATAATATATAGTTACCTATTAAAACAAATATTTTTTAGCCAAAGATTGTATTATTTTATAGTATTTTAAATAAGTAATTTACTTGGCACTTCACGACGATGTACATACGTGCTCTGCCAAGGCGACACATTGGCAAATTAATGTTTTAAGAGTTAAATATTTTTACGTAACATTTGAATATTGCAAGAATAAAAAAAATATACAAAGAAAGAGTTTTATTTATAAACATGATTAATATAACACACATATTATTCTGATTTGAATAACATCTGAATGATCTATTTATTGTGTATGTAAGGAATGATTTAAAAGAGAAAGGAGTCAATGAGAACGTGACGGTTGATAGTGAAGAATGGAAGAGGAAAACGTGTTGTACTGACCCCAAGTAACATGGGACAGTGGCAGGAACATTGTAAGCTTAATAAGTTTCTATCCCAACCATCTTAGACTCAGCATTGGTAAACAAATTATTGCTGTTAGGATTCTCTTTAGTCGTCAATAACCAAAGCAACACGACAATCTGGAAGTCCATGTCTTGTATATCCTTCTTCAAGTTAGCGACCGCCTTCTTAGCAGTCACCAGCGGAGAGTTGTCGTTCATTGAGGAACCTTTAGATTCTGTTCTCTGCTTTATATTTTCTACTTTAGATGTTATTTCATTCAGTAGTTCTTGTCTTTCTGTCACTCCTACACTGACGTCTTTATACTCATTCGTGACTTTGCTCAACTCGTCCAACAAGGAACCGTATTCTCGTACCAACGGCTCAAACTGTTCGTTCAAAATGTTTTCTCTTGCTAATATCTTGTCCATTACAGAACTTATATTTCCGTGTAGTTTATTCAGTTGAGAGCCTGTGGTTTTAAATCTGTCGAACAACTCGTCTCTGTAAGTCCTCATTTGAGAGTGTCTTGCTCTCCAATCGCGACCGTCAGCTGAGATTTTCAACCTCAAAGCTGGTGCCACTCTTTCTAATTCTAACTTCCATGCTTCCCAATCGTGGACCTTCTTAATAAGCGTAGGCTCTTTTTCTTCTACATCTAACTCTGCTTCAGATTCTCCGGAATATATCGCCATTTCTTCCTCAACTTTGTCTAGTAATATTTCAGTCTCATCCTCAACTTGGTCTACGTCATCAGCAGCTTCTTCAGGCTCCAGGATATCCACAACTGGCTGCTGCCATTCAAACTCTTCTGTTTTCAAAGCTTCGTCGGCTAATACGTTTAGTATGTAACACACTTGTTCACCGTAGCCTTGTTTAAGTTTGTGAGCAGAGAAATCAACGGCGATTTCTTTTTCCCTCAATGTATCGAGGATTGTAGCAGTAATACTGTTTGGATCGTCTTCCTCATTGGGTTGTTCGAATTCTTTCCCAGTTTTCCTGATGAGCCAGGCGGCAGTGGATGCAAACACGTAGAATTGTTCGCCAGGGTTTGTTCCTGAGATAAAATAGTACCTGCTCATTGGTTTCATTTTGATTTGTGAACGTAATTCCGAGTCGATTTTCAGTAAACGCAGTTTGTCCATTAGTTTGAGATCCATTTTTATTATTCTAGTAATGAATGCACTCACTAATGATTACATTTGCCCTTGCGATGTCACTGGACGTCTTTGTGTTTGCTAAGCGTTACCATAGCAACATGGATTCCGTTGCCAATAATAAAAAATGGTAGCATTATGAAAAGCAAAAATAAAAGCATGATATTTGAATCAATTTAAAATATTATAATCTTTTATAAATTCAAATGATTATATTAAAATTAAAATTTTAATATAATAATTTAAATTTAAGCAAATGCTTAAATTTTAAGTTATTGAGTGAAGCAGTTATTTCATCTACGACCTATGAAAGTGGCGTGGCGCAGCGGGCGAAGGTCCGCCTGCGACGCAGGAAGTTGCGGGTTCGATTCCCGTCTTGGGACAAATTTTTGTACGATCTACAAAGATTTGTTCCGGGTGTTCTAGGTATTTGCTATATATAATAAAAATATCAACCAAAGTATTTTTTTTTGTATTAAGTATATCAGTCATCTAGGACCCATAACAGAAGCTCTGCTTAGCTTGGGGCTAGATGCTGCTGTGTGGATTGTCCAGCAATATTTATTTATTTATATCAATTATTGTTAGAAGAACCCCGTCAATGTTGTCAGCTGAATAAAAAGAAAACAAAGTAGTACTAGATATTCTTTTATTAACTTATTCAAATGACGTGTCAAATACAAATAGCACCACTTAGGTGAATAACAAAAACACGGATCCCTAAAAAAAGTGTTAAATGGCACTGTACAAAAGACAAAAAAAAAGTAAAAATATAATTTATATTAATTTGTGTTTATTATTGTCATGTTACACTAAACACACAGATATTAAATATATTTAATTAAATAAATCTAAAGTTATTTCAATGGTGGGATTATTCATAGATTCCAAATATTGGATGAAGAGTTGTATAATTTTAATTTTTTGCTTACAGAATCTTTTAAGTTAATAATATGATATTGAAAAGGCGCGTTCTTATATTTATTGTAGTAAAAATATCGTTAAGTTTTGTACTTAAGAAAAAAACAGTTAAAACAATATTTATACTAACATTTAATTATGTTTTATATAAAACCTACAAATCCACGCTTTACTAATTAAAATCTAATTATTACTTATTTACGAATTTAGTAAAACATTTCCCAAAATGGCATTACTTTGAAAAATAATTTACTTTATTTTTGGTCAGCATAGCGCGGTAACATTATTACGTCAAAAGTTTCAAATTTCGGAGCTTCTTTTCCTTGATCTTTTTGCCTATTTGCAGTTAGACACGCGGTCTTTTAGCTCTTAACGTTGTCTATGGTTTCCTGTCACTGCTGCCATGTTGTATCCCCTTAACTTAATTGATTTCTGTCTCTCCACCATACGGCCGGGCTTGTGACCTGGTCGGGTCATAAGGAGTACCATACGGGTACTGTTCTGGAGTATCTACTACCTTGACGGGTTCTGTAGGCTCAGGAGTATCTTCCGTCGTATCTTTCTTGTAAGGTATGCTCTCATCGTCAGAATTGATTCTTAGAGACTCTTCAGGGTCCAAGGGTCTGAAAGGATTGAATGATTTATTAATATTTATGCTGGGGAGTGTGTTCCGCCACTTCTTCTTCCCAGTAAAAACACTAGGAAGTGGTGAAGGGTGGGCGTTTTGGGGGACTGTCTTTTGTAAACGTTTTGATGTTCAAAAAGTGCTGATTCTCAGCCTAATTTGAATAAAATGAATTTTGATTTTGTTTTTTTTTTAATAATTTGAATAATGGTTTAATAAATAAAAAAATAAAAAATAAAATAATCTTTATTAAAGATCACCCAATTAAAAGGTGGATATTGGTCCATATTTTATGTAACTAGTGTAGTTGTGGGTGCGATTCACAATTTTGCCAAATCGTCGAGCACTACAGGCGTGATGTTACTTACTTAATAGTCAAGAAGTCATTCTCCTCCTTCTCCTCGGCCTTCCTGCGCAGGAGTATCCTCCAGCCGATGCAGATGAGTACGATGACGATGGGCACCATCACGGCGCTGATGATGCCCCATGTCGCGCCCAGGGTACGGGAGGAGTACTCCTGTTTACCTGTATGTTTGGAAAAATACGTTAGTTTTTTTTTAATAATGGAGATTATGTAAGTAGTCCACGAAAATGAATCACAAATTACACGGGTGAGGAGTGGGGGGTAGGAGTAAAATGTGCTGAAGAGCTAAAAAATAAACAAATTTGCTAAGAGACTGTCAAACTTCTGTCAACTGATTTGATTGACTTTGACAGTTGGTATTTTGTTCAGCCAATCACATGACGATTCAATTATTTCGTTTTAGGTTACTGTTTGTGTTGTTTTTTAGCTCCTCGGAGCTCTGGTGTTAAAAATGTCCACGGCAATAATGTGCAGTACGACAGTAAATATGAGAAGTCTCGCATGAATGTAGGTATAATATTTCACCAAAAAATAAAATGTTATAATCAACAAAAGTAGGTCAAATCCTCCTCTAACCGACCGAAAAACAAAAAATCATAGCCCTTATAACGCAATTTATCAAAAAACAAAGATAAGTTATCTACTACAAAGCCCTAAATGATATGACTAATGCAAATAAAAAAAAAAAGATAAACGTACCTGTTCATATGACCTGGTTTTTTTTTATGTACACTAGATAAGAAAGCAAGCAATAACCATAGACATTAGGAAGGTAAAATAATAACTCATCACAGTTCAGAGAAAATTTCTATTCATCATCATCATCTTCAACGTCATTCCTTGCTTTCTTATCTAAAAACAACATTACTTGAAAGTTATTCTACCGAAATGGGAACAGAAATTTCCTCTTCATGTGACTCCTTAGTTAGTTTCAAAATAATTTTATTAATAATTAATAGAATTTACAAACATTCAACAACGATGGGAAACTCACAAAAGTCCACCTAAAACCTATATTTAAGTACATCAAGTGCAAAATACTATTATAATGTGCCACTTATAACCTAGTCTAACTCCTAAATCTTAAGCTACTCCTGAAAATGTCATTCGTAATTGGGCAGTGAATAATTCACCCTATATCTATTGTTTTTTAAATCTAATTAGTTCAGACCATGGTTGAGCGAGGACTCATCGTAGGGACTTCAATATTAGGTGGGTCTATAAGAGTCTCCATAGATTTTCCCTTTTTAGCTGGCATGGTAAATGTCTGTATAGCATCTGCTGGAGCGCTCTTAGGAGGATCCGGTAAGCCAGGGTTGTTAAAGGTGTTCCTAGGACTATTGTCTGAGGTAGGACTGATCGGTGGGGAGTATATTTCGGAATAAGTCGGGGAATAAGTGGATGGAATAGGGCTATATTGACCTTCGTACTTTGGAACGTACGGGTCTTCAGAATCTTTTGTAGAATAACCCGAGTCACTAGGCAACGCCCTACGACCTAGTTGGCGGGGTCTGCTAACGTATTCTATGTCTTTTGCTGGTCGTGTTAAAGTCGAGTCTCGATTTGATTCAGTGTCGGACGGAGAAGTTATAGATAGCAAATCCTCTTCGGACAGATCCCATAGTTTCTCGGGGAAGTCCACATCGGGAGCGTTCGGGATAGGTTCGTTGGTTCGGTATGTCTTGTCGTAAGCCCTACGCTTTTTAGGATTTGACTTGTCAGATTTGTTGGAGTCGCTCTTGTTTGAATCAGGGTACCCTATGCCTGAACTGTCGCCGTCTGTAGGCATGGGCGGGGGCGGTGGCGCAGCCCTAGTAATAGGAGCGGCTCTTGTAATAGGAGTCTCCTCAGTAGGAGTGTCGGGTAATTTAGGTTTCTTATCAGAAGAAGTGCTACGTAAAGTGGAAGATTTCATGGTATCAGTGAGGTTTCCCATCGATGCCGATCTTAAGTTAAGTCTGGAGGCTGATTTTGAGCGCGGTATATCTTCGAATCGGAAGCCGTCTTTGCCTTCGGACCTGGGTTTGTACCAGCACCAGAACCACAGGAGGCAGATCAACAGGCCTAACGGTAGAATAACTGCCAGTATGATGCCCCAGGTCAGAAACAGAGCGCGTTGAGAGTACTCTTGGTTACCTGGATATTATAAAACGTTGTGTCACTACACTGTATGCTTTATTGAGGACATAATGAGATGGTTCATCTATGTTTGAATTGTGATGTCATTGATTTGTATTACTTAATAATTAAGATAGTTTCTATTGAACTAATTATACTTCTAGTGACAAATACCAAAGCCTTTCAAATTGTTTGGCTGCTTATTAGATATCAAGTCCTATCACATCTTTTAAAGGTGCAAGTTTCTCCAATTAATAAAGAGTATATATTTCTAACGAAGTCACTCAACAAATATTAGTCGAATTCACTTTTATAAAAATGAATTCGACTAATATTAAATATCTTATACTAAGTCAAAAACCTATTTAAGCTCGTATTTTAATAATGAGACTTCTATTAAAAAAGGCAATGAAAGTATTTCTAAAGAAGTTCCTTAACATTGACACACAAACATATTTAGAAAATTAAATTATACATTTATTCTTCAATACTAAGTCAAAAACCTATTCAATCTTGTATCTTAATCATAATAGGTACTTCAATTTAAAAGGCCATGTAGGTATTCTTAACAAAGTAACGTCAATAGTATCACATAAGTATTTCCAGAAAATTAAATTCTACTAAGACTCATTCTCCAATACTAAGTCAAAAACCTATATAACCTCGCCTTAGAGTGCAAAGCTCGGAAATGCAATTTCGTTCATTTTTGTTTTATTACAATTTTGGATGGATGGATTGTGCGAAAGATGATATGGCTAAGAAAGAGGTGACTTCTGAGATGACGGCAAATAGAGATGTATGGAAGAAGAAGACATGCTGCGCCGACCCCAAATAAATTGAGATAGGGGAAGAGAATGATGATACAATTTTAGAAACAAAACCTCGTTAAAACTCGCGAGTATAAATAAGCTATAGTAATTAAATTTTACAGGTCGCAGATTTTTCTTCCTACTGAAAAGTGACCTCTTTTGCATATACAAGGTTTTCACTCCAAGGCGACGATAACCTGGTATTTTAATAATAATACTTCAAAGTACTTACGCAAACACTCTGTGTATCCATAATCAGGAAGGTTCCACCGTCCGTTGTCGTCGCACACACGACGCTTGTCTCCCGTCAAAATGAAGTCTTGGTTACATTCGAAGTTGACCTGTCAATGGCCAATACATTTGTTAATGCCAATAGGAACAATGTGAATGAAAATATGGTTGTATGTTTGTTTCTGGAATTGTATGGAAAATTGGGAGGGAATCAAGCCGGCAGCAAAATTGATGGTAAGTGGTTACAGCTGCTTTAGATAATGAACAGCTATAGGTATAATGCAAGAGGTTTGGGATGCATCGACTACACAGAGACAACGATGGTGTCTCATAGGTCTGGATTATCATTCGTGTTGGGGAGTCTGTTGCGGTGCTTTTTCTTCCCATCAAAAGCACCAAAAAGTGGTGAAGCATTGGCGTTGTGGGGGACAATTTATCTAGTACTGATTTTCAGCATGATTTGAGTAAATGATTTTTGAAAAGCATTAAAAATTAATAAAAATATATCTAACAGAAAAAAACGACATGTTAACATAAATTCATCAAAAACTAGTTTTTGGTGGGGATATTTTTATCGCTGTCGCACAAAACGCCATAATTTCGCAGTGCGAAACTGCGAAATTATGGCGTCCGTTGTTTGTAACGCTATCTCTGTTTAACAAGCGATTTTGAATTGGGTACAACAAACTCTTTTAATGACATATTTGACACTTTTTAAGCCATATTTGACTCTAGTCACGCTGTCTAGTGGCAGAAATATACTAGTAGGACGAGCGCAAGAAGTCACAGTAATAGCTAGTATAAAATACAATAGATGATACATAAGGAAATTGAAACATAGTAATGAATGTTTAACAATGTTTCCTCGACCTATGACGAATTGCGGTTTTGTGAGTGGATCATGGGTGACAACTTAATTTGTATTCAAGTCATTGCAAAACGACTTTGTAAAACAATATCATCTTATAGACCTTCACCCACTTTAAAAGGGCCCGAAGTAAATGGAAGTTTTTAGGACTAGATGTAAAATGTTTTAAGTCTAGCTGTATACAATACACATTTACCCAGATCTGCATATATTGTGCGCAAAATCCACAGTATCCATTTAAAAATAAATTTTGACATACATTTTTCTGGAGATGTACAAAGCCTACAAAGTCAGTTGTGGTTTGTTTTTTTATATTTATTGTAGAAGTGGAGAGTAATGATTTGAACCTGTATGCTTTAAATAAATGGTTACTCACCCTAGTTCCTGGTGTGAAGAAGAAGTTACTCTTTCTTCCGAAGCGCGGGGTCTCCAGAATACCGCAACTTATGACCCTTCGAGCGTTTACTTCTTTTATATTCGTCTGAAAAGAAAACATTAGGTTAACTCTTGTACATATCAAAAAGGATAAAATAGTATAGACGTAAAGCCTAGAAATCTCCAATATTGGACCTCAAGTTAAAGGGTCCCACAAAATAAATAGGACAGTTATCTCTACGAACGCTTTTTTTTTATTTTTGCACGTGGTCACAATAAATATGTAAATTACTTGACAGCTACGCTTTTTAATATTATGGGCTTCCTCAAAACCGTCAATGTACAGAGACACCAACTAGAAATAACTCAACAACTCCGAGTAAACATGAGTTATGAATGGGTTATCGTTAGCGACTGAATTGTGTTACTTTGCCATGGTCTGTCCTTGACAGATGCATTATAATTACACGAACAATGGGCTGACTAGACGCATCCAACTGCACGCAAAGACTAGGCTGAGTTTAAAAGGGTGAGGAATAAATAAATAATGCTGGAGAATCCACACAGCATCATCTAGCCCCAAGCTAAGCAGAGCTTGTGTTATGGGTACTAGATGACTGATATACATTACACAGATAAATATTTTTTATTAAACATAGCAAAATACCCAGAACACCCGGAACAAATCTTTGTAGATCGTACAAACATTTGTCCCAGGGCGGGTATCGAACCCGCAACCTCCTGCGTCGCAGGCGGACCTTCGCCCACCGCGCCACATCGGTCGTCAATAGAATGGAAACATATTTTGGTTATGGGGGATAGATTTAGGAGGACATAAAAATACACTCTGTGTTTTGCAATTGTGTGAGGAATCCTTTGAAGGAGGAACTTGAGTTTAGATCATGGTAATACAACGTAAGACCTGTCTTTAAGGCTACAGGGTCTTGAAAGAAGGAGTACTAAAAAACATGTACAAAGTTCTAGAATTGGGTTAAAAGCGCTGAAGCTACCTAACACAAAAATAATTTAATTTCCAAATCCTGGACTATAGGATTTTGAAGAACTTCTGTGATTATTTATACGCACAGTATAATATTACTTGGTTGGATGCGTCGTTTTGCTATAATCCAAGCGTGGGAAATCATTAATTTATCTCTATGTATGACAGGTTGACAATCATGGCTTATTATTGACTTAATAGCTCGGATGAATCATGAATTCCGTTTCGCATTTGTGTACACAGGTCATGACATCATTTGACGATTTTTTTATGTTTTTGGGGTAACGTGTTACACAGTAACTCAGTCGTGGAGGTCAGATCCGCAGCTGTTCCAAGTTAAATATGTACTGGTGTTCAGCTGCGTTCCGTGAGAATGGAAGCCGACCTCAATATAACTAGATAGAGACAAGCTAGGTAGATGGTGTTAAGTCAATTTGCTTACATAACATCACGTCTATACTCCACGAAAGGTGGGCAGAGGCGTACCTACAGCACACCCACTTTTCACCAGTTATGTTTTTTTAAGTCCCGTTTAATAGGGGGTTAGCCTATTGCCATCGACTGGGCATACAGCCAGACACCGGGCTGCTACTAAGAAATTCCTAATGAAAAATCCCATTAACACATTGGTCGACCCCAGGACCTCATGCCTAGCAGCCGCGTTTGCGACAACTAAACCAACGAGTCGGTCACAGCATATAAATTTACTCTCTTTACTTAGTTTGAGCACGACCTGCATAAGTTTTCAATAATAATAAGGCGTATAAAAGTAAAGTAAAGTACCAGCCTATTACTATCCCACTGCAGGGCAAAAGCCTCTTCTCATACAGAGTAGGCACGAGCATTAATCACCACGCTTGCTCAAGACGGGTTGGCGATTTCAGACTTATTTCAATTATATAAGTCCAGGTTTCCTCACGATGTTTTTCCTTCACCGATGTCAGTGATGTCCAAGATAAACTTAGAAAGTACTTTCTAAGTTTATCTTGGACATATCTTGGAATTGAAAAACTCACATTGGTTTGAACCCACAACCTCTGCGTATACATGAAGATATAATACTCACAATCGAAGACAAATAATTTTTCGTAAACTCTGCCATGTCTCTGTTCAGGGTCATGCCGTAATCGTATCGACACTGGTACGAGTCCTGGCAGATCTCTATCGCCCTCGCGATGTCCTGCGAGCGGTTGGCCGGTAGGAAGTCGGCCGGTTCTCGGATGAAGTTCGGTATGAACTGGTTGTCGTTGTAGTAGGCTGCCGTCCTACCGTACTCGCGGTAGAACATGGCCACTCCTATATCTCGTTGTTCTCGATCGGTTAGTTGCCCTAAAAGTGGGAAGATTTGTTTTTGTTATATCTATTTATTGAGGTCAACTAACAGTAACACTGTAACATGTACGAGATATAGTACCAAAAGGCTATTAAATGTTTGACAAACAGCATCTTCGACGGATATATGCAGAATTTCTACGATTAACTTCTGAATTGTATTCCCTAATTAATGGTAAACATGATGCAGTATTTATTAGAGTTCCGTTCTAATCATTAATCTAAAGCAGTATAGTGCAAGACATAGGTGGTCGCCTGCTGCTAATCAGCTACCCTGCGAAGATCGCCTCTTCACCTAGCCTGAAGGCCTACCTCCTTAAGTTTAACAAATCGCTGTCTCCACTCACAAACACGTCTTCAAAGTCATCACTTCAATGGCTAATCATAAATCTGGTCGATTACCACTTCAGCTTAATTTCCGTCTGAAAATATTAGTGTGTTTGAACTTACAGTGCTGAGCGAATTCCCTGTGAGCCGTCTGGAAGTTGTTGAGGTCGACGTTGGCTCGCGTTCCGTCCGGCCGAGTGAAGTCGTCGTTCACGTCCAGCGACCAGTTACCAAATAGACCTCGCGTTTGGTTCTACGGGAGAAATATACACATTACTATTTGTTGGCCAAATGTAGATATCCTGTAATACACGTTGGTGCCTTGAAGTTTTGGTGGGCAATCCTTAATAAGAAATTAGATAATGATCAATAGATAGGTAAAAACCCATACTAAAGTTATAAATTTGAAAGTATGTATGTCTGTTATCTTTTCAGGCTTAGTCGGCTGAAGCAATTTTTATGAAATTTCGTACGGAGATAGTTTGAGACCTTGGGAAGCACATAGGACAGTTTTTAATCCGGGATTTCGTCCAAAGCCGCGTTAAACGACATTAATTCATTTTGGTTGAAGTAGACTAAAATTGCATTGATTCTGATTTTCGTTTGTGTCGCGATCATTAGCTACGGTGTAATATAATCTGAGACAGTATATGATATTAATGGACCGTGAACTTAGGTCTCGCATACTTGGACTATAGCTACTCACCATATAATTCCAAGGCAGGTAGACCCTCGCAGTCATGAAGCCCTTGTTCTCCACCACCTCAATACCAGCGCCGGATGAGAACATGATGACGATTTCTGACTGGTTCAGGAGGTACATCGGCTGGTATACTGTCACACCTGTGTAAAAAAGTAGTTCAATACTATGTTATAAAACCGTAGAGCCGTTAAAATGGTGCTGCGGAATACATTGAAGTATGGAAGACCAACATAAGATTGACTGTATTTGCAAGCAGAGCAAAAATGAGCAGAAAACGAAGAGAAGACGACACGGTTGGCGCAGTGGTTGAGCCATCGGCTGTTGCGCCGCGTGTTGTGGGTTCGATCCCCCCACGGAACAAATAATAGGTCTTTACCTATGAAATTGCCGTTTTGTATGAAAAAATTTAAATGAATTTTTTTCATGTATTTTTTATTTGTATTAATCGAAGTAATCACCCATGCAATCAATGCATCTTTGCCAACGCAGTGGCAGTTTATTGATGCCCTTCTTAAAGAAATCAGCTGGACGGGAGGCAACAAATTCTTCAAAGGCATTTTGTACTGCCTCTCGGGTATTGAATTTTTTTCCCGCCAAGAAGTTATCCAAATTCTGGAAAAAGTAGTAGTCTGTAGGCGCAAGGTCTGGTGAGTAGGGCGGATGACGGAGAGCTTCCAACCCCAGTTCTTGCAACTTGGAGACCGTCTGCTGTGCAGTATGAGGTCGCGCGTTGTCGTGCAGGAGCAGCGGAGACGAGCGATTGACCAATGCTGGTTGGAGATGTGCCAGCTTCTCCATCATTGTGTTCAATTCTTCACAGTACACATCTGCAGTAATGCTCACCCCGTTTGGTAAGAAGCTGTGTTGAATCACACCGGCGCTAGACCACCAAACAGTGACCATCACTTTTCTTGGGGTAAGTTTTCGTTTAGGGCATTGTTTAGGTGCTGAACCAGGATCCAACCAACTTGCTGAGCGCTTGCGGTTATCAAACAGAATCCATTTTTCATCGCAGGTAACAATGCGGTTCAAAATTCCTTCATTTGTGTGTCTGTTGAGCAGTGCAAGGCACGTCTCGACGCGTACTTCGCGCTGGCGATCATTGAGTTCGTGGGGCACCCATTTGTCAAGCTTTTTTACCTTGCCAATTTGACGCAAATGGACCAATATTGTTTTGACGCTAACGTCGAAAGCTGCTGCTAATTCAGCCGTAGATTGTGTATCATCAGCTTCCACAATCGCCTTTAATTCGTCATTGTCGACCAAAGTCTTCGGACGACCGCGAGGTTCATTTTTCAGGTCGAAATTTCCAGAACGGAAGCGAGCAAACCAATAACAGGTAGTGCGTTGGTTTGTAGTGTTAGCTCCGTAAACGTCGTTGATGTTGCGTGCCGCTTGTGCCGCGTTGCTGCCACGACGGTACTCATATTCCATAATTACTCGAATTTTTAACGTATCCATGATGACGAAAAAGATTTAAATGCGATGAAAATGTAACACTAATCAATAAACAAATGACTACTTTTGGAAAAAAAAATCCATGTTTTTAAAATAAAATTAATTTGAAATTAGAATTCTTAGCCAAACAAAAAATATTTTGATTTGAAATGGCCAGTACTGCAGAACGGCAATTTCATAGGTAAAGACCTAATATTTGTTTGACCTACAGGTAATTGTTCCGGGTCTGGCTGTTTGTGTATGTGAGTTTAAATGTTTGTAAACGCACCCACGATACAGGAGAAATTATTAGTGTGGGACAACGTTAATTAAAAAAGAAAGATTAAGAAGTTTTGGGAAAAGTGGGATACCATGTTTGGTAGGGCAATAATACGGGCCGGATAAATTTTAATACAAATTTGATAGCGCAGTAGGCCGAACGTTAGTTGTGACAAAACTGGTATAACCTGGTCTTTAATTTTACTGAAACTCTTTACTAGGCTAGGCCTGCTCAAGGCCATAGTGCTGTCTACCTATCTAAAGAGTTATTTTGAGAAATGGTTGAATTTATTTTTCTTGTTTCTGACTAATATTTACGAAGAGTGCGGGGCATCCATGGCTGTTGCCAAGTGGAAGACCTAGTTAGTAGGTTACCTGGGAAGTATTGCACCCGGAGCGAAGACCTGTCGAAGTACACTCTCTTGTTGTCGGCGAAGACGTCCAGTCTGTATCTCCATTGAGCATGCTGAGGACGTAGACGAACCTGGAAAGAATACCAATATTTGAAAACTAATAGAAAAATCTAAGCTTTTCGTCCATATTATATTATATGCCCATGTAACTGCATGATTCATATAGTCTTTGAAAATAAGGACTTTTTGGTTTTGAAGGTTTTCTTTTAGGTGACATCAGAGATTTAATTAATTCTTCATTTTTTTTTATCTCTTAAATTGAAGGTTTGAATAAATAAATAAAGACAAAAAAATAGACTGAGGTCTGACGTCAGTTTTATAAATAAAACTTTTGCTTAGCCAGAATTGAATTCGAAATTCAAAAATGGCTCGGGGGTAAAACCTAAACCATAGAACCTTGTTTTGTAATAAGGCCGTATATGTATGTGCTATATTAACGTCTAGGTACTAGCTTGTTAACGGGGCCCCTTCCATGTGCTGATGGTGATCACCGGGATGGTTTTAGTGAGGTAAGAATCCCACATTCCCTGGTCTTTTCCCCAAAAGTCCAGCGGCTTTTGAAGGTTTCCCCACGTAAACAAAAAAAAAGGTACTGTACGGTAGGCTTGTTCGGTTACAAGCATATGTCTTACCTCAACTGGCACAGAGTTGTTAGAAGCTGCGACGACCGACGTTAGATGTGTGGCGTTGACTCGTCCGTGGATGTTGCGAGGCACTTGCTCGAATCTGCCTTGAACATCCAGCTTCAGCTGCGGGTGGTCCACTCGAACCAACACGTATTCACCTGAGGAGGAAAAAGTTAGTGAGTCAGTGGCTGATTCTGGGACAGTAATTGGTGTTAACTTTGCTGAATTATGACGGCACGGTTGTCGCAGTGGCTGAGCGATCGACTGCTTCGATTCCCGCACGGAACAATTTGTTCTCTCATTTGTATGGCCTACAGGTAGTTGTTCTGGGTCTGGCTGTTTGTGTATATGAGTTTAAATGTTTGTAAACGCACCCACGACACAAGAGAAATTCTTATTGTGGGGAAACGTTTAAAAAATATATCGAATGAACGACGGCACGGTTGGAGCAGTGGCTGAGCGATTGGCTGCTGCGTTGCGTATCGCGATTCCCGCAAGGAACTTTAATTACTCACTAAACTATTTTCATGATATTTTTGATGATAATGTGCCCGAAGATGGACGGCGTCTCCGATGTCGGCTCAGAAAGAGGTGGACGACCTGAACTCGTACTACGAGGGCTGGCACGAGGTGTCGCGGGTAACAAGTATTTGGAAGGACTTGGCCAGCTGTGGGACAGCATAGGCTACTAAAAAAAGTGTCCGGAAACCTTACCTTTTCCGTTGAAGGTGTACTGCAGATCGTCGAACGTAATGACGTGTGGGTCTCCGAATATTCCCGCCACTCCAGGTGACTGGTACGCCACGCAGTCCTGCGAGGGACGCCGCTCAAACCTGTAAGGATGAACCAATACAAATTATTGACTGCCTCGTTGTTATAAAGAGTGATCGCTCGGACAGGGTGTTTTTAGATTTTTCTCCATCAGTTCATAATTACAACCCCTGTGTCTGAATTTGTGCCCGGTTGATGGCAATAGGATCTTCCCTATAACATGGGACGTAAACGCCACTGGCGAAATTTGGCTGCTAATATACATCTCTTTCTAACTCTACAGAGAATTTATTCTCAAGATAATAAAAGTGCGATTTACATTGGTTGAATGGTAAAAGAATGAATTAGTTTATAATAATATATATGTATATATATATATTTTATAAACATATATTACTTTTCAATTTTCTTTTAAGAAATTGCACATGCCACTGTTTGTCTCTGCATCACCCAAAGGTTGACTGGTAGAAAATGCCTATGGCATTAAGTCCACCTCTGTACATTTGTGTGCTTGAAGTATTAAATAAATAAATAAATAAATGAATTACTGTCTATAAGCTATTGCAATCAACTGGGCACAAGAAACTCTTACAGAACAAAATACGAGAGAAAATAACAAAGTAACATACCTGAATGTTTCACAGCCAACAGCCTGTTCTTCTTGCCACATGCAGCACTGGTAGAATGGAATCATGTCGTGGAACCAATGGGACAGTGATGGCACCTGTCAAATGAAAACGCATTTCTGAATATTTGTAACCTTCCCAATACAATTATATGAAGTCAATACACGTTTAATTCCCTTTCACTACTTATAGATAAATGTTATTATTCAATACAAGATTTTTTGAATGACAAGAGTCTGTAATGTTATATTTATTCATTTGTAATTGAATTATAATGTATTTTCGATTTCTTTAATATGTTTGTTTTTAATACCTAATTAATTTTCTCTTTTGCATGCCGTAAGGTAGAGTATGTTGGAACTCTTATTAACAATGTTTACACCTTATTTTGTACCCATATTCGTTGCAAAATAAACGATTTGATTTGATTTGATTAATGTTCATCAAGATTTCATTGAAGCAAGAAAAAAAAATACGATAATGAGCTATTTTTCATGCAGCTTTGTAAAAAAGCAATTTTCAGCACAACTCTACTCTATCTGAGAAAGCACGCATGCTCATACACACTTTCTATAACAATCCGAAAAAGAAGAAGGAAATTCCTAATACAATCGTTATTCGACTCATTTGTTTGAACAATTCGTCTGCTCAACAACGTAAATAACCCAATGAATGTTGTTGAATTGTCGAAGTAAAAGGCATTGCCATTGCTTGTGAGAGTACTGTGTTATGTGTATATAGTATTTCACCAAGGTCTTTTTAATTGATATGCTTACGATTAACCACTATCCGGTAAGCGATGAAGTGGACGACGGCCTTACCTTATTAGCCTCGTTGTAAGGAGTGAACCCAAAGTCATGGGACCTCAGGGGTCTGGATCCCCACATCTGATCGTAGGACAACATCAGGAAACCATTCTTGTCGTAACAGCATTGTTGACCTGAGCCTTCAGCACTGTGAATTAAATGAAGAATTTGTTGAAAATTACCATAACAAATAATTTCTAAAATGCTCAATGCTCAGCTGATTTCTCAAATGGAACTATTTTTAAACCATAAGAGATGACGGCAAGTAGATATATGGATGAAGAAAACATGCTGCGCCGACCCCAAATAAATTGGGATAAGGGCAGGAGGATGATGATGATGATGATGAACTATTTTTAAGCCACCGCTAAGTCTCATACTATCTCTGTCTCTTAAAGTTGTCTTCTAGAGATACCACCTTAACTGCCAGAAAAAGAACACAGACACTATGGAAAATGTTAAGTTGTGTACACCTTAACGTGTTAAGCGACATTTGAGAAATACTGGTAAAAAAAAACATTCCTAATTAGTAGTATTATCAAGTTTGAATTACCTGGGTGCTCCACTCCTGACACAGTGCACACTGCCCCAGTGGTACCTGCAGGTTGGATTGGTGTCCTTGTCACAAGCCAAGTCAGGCATGAACCGGCCCTTATCGAGCAAGGCATGTTCCAACGTACAAGGGCACACCCATACTTGAGACGCGAAATTCTTCAGGAAACGATCAGTTCGAAGCCAGTTGTTGCAAAGGGCATTGGGCCAGCGCTGACCATGGATTCGTTCCCACTGTGGGGCGAAGTACCAGCCCAAGGGGATGGGACGACTCCATAGAACTCTGTAGAGAGAAATATAATAATAATAATAATGCTGGACAATCCACACAACATCATCTAGCCCCAAGCTAAGCAGAGCTTGTGTTAAGGGTACTAGATGACTGATATACTTAATACAATACATTACATAGAAAGATATTTTTATTATACATAGCAAATACCCAGAACACCCGGAAAAAATCTTTGTAGATCGTACAAACATTTGTCCTAAGGCGGGAATCGAACCCGCAACCTCCAGCGTAGCCGGCGGACCTTCGCCCGCTGCGCCACATAGGTCGTCATATGTTGTTGCATAAAATAGAGAAAAGAATAATGTAGATAGTGACAAAATTCATCAAACTGCCAACCAAGGATCCCGCCTGAACACACAATACTCCAGTAAAATCAAATATGCAAGGTTACTCGTATATGTCAGAAATATAAAAAAGATGTTAAAAATAACTTACGGTGATATTGGAACGCCTTTAAACACTTCTGGTGTGGTGAGATTGATCTGCAGAAAACCGAACTGCATGTCATTGTGTAAGAAGTTGTCTCTGTTCCTGAAGTTCTGGGGATTGATCACATATTCTCCTGTATTTGCCACTCCCACTTCAATCATGTCTATGTATTCAAGCTGTGGTCTGATGGTGATCTCTTTGTATCCCCATAAGCTGATCTGCAGTTGGACGTTGAGGTTCGTGGTCAAGTTGAAACGGTCCCAAGTTATTCTGACCTCGGGTGGATACCTCTCGTGAACTGAGTTGTCGGTGAAGAAGATCTTCTCTGTTGCTGTTGCAGGCGTTTCTGGAGAATTCAGGAGTTTGAGAGGTAAGTGGAAATTGTTTATGAATTGAAACATGCGAACGATATCTTATCTCAACATGTCTTAATCATAGTGATATAAAAACATATTATTAAAGAGCTTATGAACGCAACAATTTCAAAAGCAATTTTTGATATGTGTTTGGTTTCTGACACGCCAGATAATTGCTTTTTATTTCATACAGCAAAAAGATATAATCATAAACTTACCAACAAAGTACTTTCCCTTCCACTTGTAGGGCTCATTATTGATAGCGATCTCAAACCTGGCATACCCATTATGCCAGAACCTGGGCTGCACACAGATAGCTCTGTTGACGTCCACCACGGCGCCTATGACGGACTCTGTGTCGAAACGACAGGTGATCCGGTCGTCGGGGTTGAAGCAAGGACCAGTGATGTTAACGATTGTACCTCCCAACATGTTACCGCTCTCCGGAGCGAACATTAGAGGCAGATTTGCTCCATCTGGTAGTTAAAAAAGGTTGGGCTAAGTATTTGCGGAAATTCATGCTACTATAAGAAACAAAGATTTTCAATAAAAAAGAAGAGGAAAGAATCATATGGCATCAAAACGTTCGTCCGCATCACTGTCAACGGGAAAAGTGCCCAAAAAGCTGGCAAGATTGGTCACGTTCATATTATCGAATATCTTAAAAAGTGTTAATTTGAAGTTACCACGTAATTGCATGAGTTGAAAATAGTTTTCTGATCATATCATCGTGGCCTTCAAAATACTTGTATTTCTGTTAGTAGGATGGGTGCGTAACAATATTTCAAGGACAAACTCAAACCTTGTAAGGTTTGAGTTTTATTACTAGGCAAGACAAGAACTGAATTATAAATAATAAAATAAATAAATAAATATTGCTGGACAATCCACACAGCATCAGCTAGCCCCAAGTTAAGCAGAGCTTGTGTTATGGGTACTAGATGACTGATATACTTAATACAATACATTACATAGATAGATATTTTTATTATATATAAGCAAATACCCAGAACACCCGGAACAAATATTTGTAGATCGTACAAAACATTTGTCCCAAGGCGGGAATCGAACCCGCAACCTCTTGCGTCGCAGGCGGACCTTCGCCCGCCGCGCCACATCGGTCGTCAAATGGACAAGAACTGAGTCTTTTACATAACTAGGCTATTACAAGAACTAAGGAAAGATCAGTCAAGAACTTACCAATATCCTTGTTACAAGTTCCCATGAGTATTTTTTCATCTATCCTGAATATGTGTCGTCCGGGGAAGCCGTTGGCCCATCCTCTGCCCGTCAAATCTCGAAGTACAGATGCTTGTGAGTAGGGTTTGTATTCGTAGCTTTGGGTTCCGTTACCAGCGTTGAAGCCAATCTGCAAAGAATAATAATTTAGTCATCAACATTTCTTCAATTTTATATCGAAGTCTATATATTCTAGAACAATCCTCAACTCAATTCTTAATCGCCATTTAAAACGACCAGATTTCGCTTTGAACTCAATTTGAAATTAGTTTTGAGACGAGATTCATGATTCAATCTCTAGCTGAAATACGGGTCTTAGCATTTTTTTATGCAATTGGATGGTAAACGGTCAGGCTATACCTACACCTGATGGATAAACCTGTATTGTCACCTGTGCCTTTAATAACACCGACACACATAACCTCCAAACTGTAACACAGCATTGTTGCTGATAAAGCTGGATAGCAAATCATAAATATAGAAATCCTTCCCGTCTTAACAATCATTCTAGCATAACAGTATTTTCCATGAAATGTGGTATCTCCCTAGATTCATTATATATTACTAGTTACTATTATTTGGTACTGCTACTTACATAAGCAGGCACACCACCTTCTCCAGTGGTGGTATCACCACCAGCTTCTGTATGCGAGCTCCAGTTGATCTCCAAATAGTTGAAGATTGCGTACGTGAACACTTCGTCAGTTGCGAGCACCATTTGGAAAGTGTTCGTCTGTAATAGTAACATTAATTAGTTTCTGGAAAATATAAAACCAGATTTTGTACAGGTCTGTGACAGTCAGAATCGTTTATTATCTTGACTACTTTCTTACAAGATCCGTGGCCTATTTCGGATATGGAT
Source organism: Phlogophora meticulosa (assembly GCA_905147745.2). Taxonomy (NCBI): domain Eukaryota; kingdom Metazoa; phylum Arthropoda; class Insecta; order Lepidoptera; family Noctuidae; genus Phlogophora; species Phlogophora meticulosa. The sequence continues at coordinate 13,573,528 of LR990524.1, forward strand.
TGGCTTTCACATAAGCGGATCCGTTTAGCTTATCTTATAATTTTTCAATTTTGCATTGATTTTCCAGGTAATTCGCTAACAGGCTACTGCAAAACAGGAATTTACAACAATTACAGATTCTAGGTAGATTGTTCAAACTTACCATAAAAAGCGAGTTGTCAATGCCTCCAGCGAAGGACATGTTCTTCCATGTGATGGTCACCGCATGCTTAGGGAAGAAGGTTTCCGAACCGATAACACCCTGACGAATGTCCCACGTCACGCGCTCCCTCATCTCAACGCCGAGCTGGTCTGTGCGGGTCTACATGGAAATAAAAGAGACTTTGTGTCATAGAGGAAAGAAATCTTTGTGGAATGATGATACCCGTTGAAAAGAAGAAACGTCTGTGCCAGTAGTAGGTACGACTACAGATAATTGGCGACCTATGTGGCGCAGTGGGCGAAGGTCCACCTGTGAAGCAGGAGATTGAGGGTTCGATTCCCGGAACAAATGTCTGTACGACCTACAAATATTTGTTCGAGGTGTTCTGGCTATTTCCTATGTATACGTATAATAAAAAAATATCTATCTATATAATGTATTGAATTAAGTATATCAGTCATGTAGTACCCATAACACAAGCTCTACTTAGCTTGGGGCTAGATGATGCTGTGTGGATTGTCCAGCAATAATTATTTATTTATTTATTTATAACTGATTTTGGAACGTAGGTAGAGTAAAACATCAAACCAACATCATCTTTTAGAATCCCAGAATCAATGAGAACCTGTGAAATTTGAAAGCTGAACACGGTGACAGCAAAAGTAGTGACGAATGGCGAATTATGAATAATTCGATTTAAAGATATGGTTATAAGTAACTCATTATGACATTTACCTGCAAATCCCTGTCCATTCTAAAGTAAACACCCGGTCTCCTCTGATCGGGATCTTCCTGACGCTGGCTTCCAATACGGCACTTGCTGAAGAAGATGCCGATAAAAGAGGGGTCGTTGACATCCGGCCAGTCCCTCACGGGGAAGGAGAGAGGGTAGGTGTAGTGGTCTGGAGGGTCACTGAAGTAGATGTAGCCGTTCATTGATAACTGAAGAGGGACAAATTTAAAACATTTTTTATATTCAACCAACAGATCATACTTTTTAATACCCTAGATAGTACCTCGTTAGGTCATTTTAATGGTAGATGTTAAAGGTTTTTCACAGTCCAGCAATTAGTTGTTGCTGTACTGGAAAAGTCTAATGAGCAAAGAAAATAAAGAGTAAAAGAATCAGGGACGACTTCTTGTATGTGGGACATTAACACTGCACTGCATGTAGGAGCTTAAAAAGTCAAACTTGCTGGCTCTTTCTGGGAGTTTGGTTACAAAATGTAGTTATAATTCTTCTTTAAGTTAAAATTGATCGTATGTTTATATGCAAATCCGCTTACCCTGGTATAATTGAACCTAAACCCAAAGAACGGTAACTGAAAGTTAAAATTCTTATGGATCTGAGGAGTGGAAGTGTGGATATCCCTCTGGTAGTCTCCGATGCCCTCGTTCCCTCCCTGGTCGTAGAACCAGTACATGAAGTTGCCTCTGATCTGGGCCAGCCTAGCTGTCGTGATGACGTAGGGCTGCCCATTATTCTGGTAGCTCGTGTCGGGTAAGACTCGGCCGTCGATGTGGGCTGGAAGAAGATAATTAAAATTTAAGTACTGCTTTTATGTCCGACAAGGTGGACCGATGACATTTTGAAGGTTGCGGGGTTAAAATGGATGCATGCAGCGCATGACAGGGTTTTGTGGCGATGCTAGGAGGAACTTAATACTAAATAATTATGTCCAGCAATAAATGCCTATCGGCTGAGATAATAATGCTGAGGATGAGTTACTGAACTGTCTCTGGGTGTAGTGGTCGTAGGCGATATTGCATGTGGTCCTGGGATTGGTTCCCCGTTTAGACTAAATGCTACTAGTAGGTTTTACAGTCTGGAATTTCTCAGTAGCAGCCTGGAGTATAGATTTTTGCCTGGTTGATAGCAATAGGCTTGTCCCTTATTACATGGGACTTAAACATAACTGGTGAATAGAATAGAAAAGAATAGAATTGACTAGAATACTCTTTATTGTACACCATGAAAACTTACAAATAAGGACTTTAAGAAATAGTACATAGGGTGTTACAATGGGCAGGTCTATTGCTGAAAGTGATAGTTTACTGACAACCTTTGGATGAACTTGGTAGAGAAAAAGAAAAGATATGTTGGTTGTTGGTTGTAATGTCACCTCTGCCTTACTCTTCAGGGGTTACAGCCGCTATGTTATGTTATGAATTACTGAATGTATGTTACCTAATTTTTAATAAACGAAATGGTAATCAAAGTAAAATCGTCAGGTAAAATGTAAAAGCAAAGGTACTAAATCAGGAATTGGTATTTTAATTGTCTTATATTGAAGTTATCCTTTAAAATTATATGTTGGGATTTAGTACGATTTTGTATCGTACTCAATTTCAATAGATTTGTTATCACTTGCATCAAAATATTGCTTACTTACTTAATTACTTTATTGCATTCCATAATGTCAAATAAAACAGGTCAATCTTAAAACGTCGAATCAATTATGGACCCTGTCGGGCACAGCAAAGTTAAATTAATTGATAATAGGATTAATGTTAGCATCATCATTCTCTGTGTCATATCGACCATCATTTGCTACATCGAACTACAAACCTATTTAAGTCTCACATTAACGAAAACAAAAATAATTTATCGACATATAATTTGTGAAATGTTAAAGCAAGTATTCGTGTCTGGTATCGACACTAAACCCCGATAGTGATAAGCTATCAGTTGATATCGGACAAACGATTCCTAGTACACTGGCTGATGTCATTTTAGCACCTTGCAACGCCTCTTTGTTTCACCACTTTCTGTAAACAGCTTTAGTTTTATGCATCATTTTGTTTATGTTAACTAAGATCTAGATATCTCTGCTATAATCATCAATATCTGTCATCAATTGCGCTACACAAGACATGATTCTTTGACTGTGGCTGTGGCTGGAATCTCATCCCTATTATAGTCTCCAGTTTTTTTCCTAAACACCTTAAATGAGGAAGGCTTTTTTTCCAGAAATCATATCGTAGCAGATTTAGGTCAGATTGTGAATGAACCGTGTATGAAGTTTATCTAGTACAATATCCAATCAATATCTATACCTCTATCCATTAAAAGTGATGGCTTTACTACCAAAGATACCTTATAATATAAATATTAAATGGTACTACATCATTTAACAGAATGAGAGACCAAAATCCATCCACTACAGTAGATCTTTACTATAAATCATCATCTACGTAGCTTTTTCCCAACCTCGTTGGGGTCGGCTTCCCATCTAACCGGATGCAGCTGAATAGCAGTATTTTACATAGAATAACTGCCTATCTGAGCTCCAGAACCCAGTAACTAGGCAACACGATATCCCTTTGTAAGACTACCCGTAAAGACTGTCAAAGATTCACAAATGTCAGCCGACACCAACAGCTTTACGCATGCATGGAGGAGTCTAGATGCGTAATCAATGTTCACCCATCCACAGACAGACCCCGGCAAGCGTAGCTTAACCTTCGATCGATCCGTGTGGCTGTTTTTATTTAGCCACATTGTAGGTGTTAATTTAAACAATTATATCATATCATTTTTATGGAACTGCATAATACTTCGATTTTCCAGCCGGAAATAACTACTCAATGACTCAATTATTTAGTTTCATTAGCAAACATTTGTGTAGTTTGCAATTCATTCAGAATGACTCATTGTAATTAAAACGAATAGATATCAAACCGTATCATAGAAAGTTACCTCTAGCTTGCTGATTTAGATAAACCGCGTTTTTCATCCCATGGTCTCGAATATCTGGCCGGTTTGTTTGCTAAATAATAGGTAACAGCCGCATGGGTCGAAAGTTAAGCAACGCATCGAGGTCTGTACGTGGATAGGTGATCTTCTGCTCGTATTACATATCAAGATCCCTTCGTTTTTTGGAAAGCTGCGAGTTATTTAGTTCGTTCTGGCTGTCATTATTTCGTTCGTGAATCTTTAATAGTCGTTACGGTAAATAAGATGCTCGAAAGGTTGTCAATGTCAACCCACTGGTTATCAGAATTTTGAGCTTCTAACTAACACTGTTCTAGTCAGTGGGTTGTAGAGTTCAGATAGGCTGTCCCTCCATGTAAAATTCGTGCATTCATTCGGTTAGACTGGAAGCCGATCCTAATATCGTTGATAAAAGGCTAGGCAGATGATCAGTCTAGAACATCTCGATTTAAGTCATTTGGGATAGTAGATAGTAATCATTATATTTTGTTATGCCTTGAGGTTGCAACAATATTGTACTTTCTCTATAACATTTATCAGAAAAATACTAACTATATATACCTATATATATGTTGATTTTATTGTTATTTTGCTGTGCAATTACAGGGTCTATAATGTAAGTACCTCTAAGCACTTGTGTAACATCTTGTAAACACTACGGAATGCAATTTGACGCCTGAGTGTTTTGGTCGGCTTTTTTATTTTATTTTGTTTTTGTATATACGGAATACAATAAATGAATATGAATATAAGTGTTTTAGGCTTTCTTCCCTGTCCTACTAAAAGCATGAAAAACAAGTCTATATTTTGAATGAATAAATTTATTTCTGTAAAACGATACAACTATTAATACATGAAGAAATGAAATAAAATAAATAATCACAGGGCATCGAAAAATTCATGCGCAGCACTGTCAACGGTAAAAGTGCCCAGAAGGCTGGCAGCATTGCCACGTTGAATGGCAATGCTGATTCTTTGGCCAAAAATTGGCCAGCCCTCTGGTCACGTGAAGAGTCGACCAAACGCGATTTTCTAATGTTTTCAACCCCAAACGGCTGAAACATAGAACTTCCAATTAGGTTGTTGTATTTTCGCCGTTTGAGGTTTAATGAATAAATGAATAATTTAAGTCTTCATTTTTATGAACAAATTAATCATTTCTTATCCCACGATCCCAGTTATAACGCGAATGATAAAGCGGGACCGTTGAGGACTATGCTATTGATATGATGACGATGAAAGGAGATAGCGAAGTATTTGAGTCTTCTTGTTCGAATCAAATAATTGATAAATGGTTTGCAATAGCCAATAAGTCTGGGCGTGGTATTACCTGTGCCAAATAAAGCAGATACGGGTAACTGATAAATAATTGTCAAAGAAGGCACGTGTAGATTATACAAACAAATAATTGCACAAAAATTGAACAAGAGCATGAGCTAGTCTAGAAGGAGGCTTATAATTAGAGCTTTTAATCATAAACATGGAAGATGGGTTGGCTTTTGAAGTGGGACACAACCAGCGTGGACATTGTTCCAAGTAGGGCGGGCTGCGCGGCTGCTGAGGCCTGGTATTCATTCTAAGGCTTGAGCCGATTGGAGTCGTAACGGTGTGGTCATGGTGCCCGAGTATGCATATTTCCTTATTAACGTGATCTTGATTTTACATATTTATAAGAATTAACAGTTTATGTAAGCATTTTGCAGACTCTGAGTCAAATACATCGATGAAAGGTAATACTATTTTTGGAAATATACTACCTACCTATTTAAAAATGACAGTGCAAATAAAAACATTATTATTTAAAACAATGTGAGTTACTTAGTGCGATGTTGTGTGTGAGTGTGTGTGTTACAGTGTACGCTACGTTTGACCCAAAAACATAATCCTCCGACAAAACGCGATGAAATCATTTTATAATTTTTACAATTGTAGGTTATGAAACTATCTCGGAATGTTTTGAAATGATACTGAACATTTTTGAGTTTTTTGTACTGATAGTTCGACGTTCGTCATGTAGGACCATGCAGCATCTAAAATTGTAAATGTCTATTAATTTGTTACGATAGAAGTTTGTACCCCGTTTTAAGCATAGGTACCTACTCCTCGCACGGAGGAGTGTAGCATCGGAGCGGATTTCATCATCATCATCATCATCAGGCTATATTAGTCCACTGCTGGACATAGCCCTCTCCTACTGAGCGCCATAGCGCCCTATCTTCAGCTTGCCGCATCCAGCATCTGCCAGCAGTCTTTCGCAGATCGTTATCCCACGGATGACAATTTGTGCGGATTTGGCATCGTTAATATTCGATCGATATCTTAAACGGTCGAATTTTAACTACCGGGCGAATACTATAGTATACTAGGAGCCAACCGAGCATTTAACAAGTCTCTTGTCTTAAAAATGGTTTTTTAAGACAAGTTTTTATCGACAAAAAGGGCTATCATTGCTCATACAAAATTTCGTGTCGGTGCTGCTGACCGTTAAAGAGTTATTTCTTCTGGAGCCAATCCTGAGTGTGGAATCAGGTCAAGCTTACCATAAAAATCTACTCTTAGAACTGAATCAACTCCGTAGTATAGTAGACGAAGTGGGTCAATTTTAAGTTGCAAGGTTCTATTACAGTGTCACCGCGCAGATGAAACTAAATAAAAGGTTGTAAAGATTATAGCCTAAGTAAGTATTATTATGTATAATATGTAGTCTTGTATAAACTACAATATTGTACAGTTTCATCAAAATCGGTTAAGTCATTTTTTGTGTGGACGGTATAATGGTACGTTAAAAAAACGATTTCTTTCAAATAAAGGTATGAGTGAGAAACCATGATAATCTATTTTTGTGCATCCTTCTAATACAGTCACAATCATCTAGGTCTAATTCCCCTAAACTGTAACAAGTCAACTATGTAGATACAAAATGTGGAATACGAGATCGTCTTTACCCTGTGTGTCAGGCTACATAACCTACACTCCGCTAAGGTTATGATCGAATGGAGGGGTGATACATGATTTGGCCTAGCTTCGTTTTCAATTATGAGCATGACGCATAGTAATAGATATTATTGTTTTTCTTTTGCACGAGCCTCATTTACGTCATAAAATTCTGGATATCACGATTATTCATTCATTCCATCGAATAGTACTTCAGATGGCACAATACGGGGCCCAAACGCAAACAAGAACCGCACTTGACCGGCTTTTTTTATCTCCTGATAAAGTGCGTAGCCCTTATCTGTAGTTCTGTACTTAATTGGTATAACCCAACGTGTTTCAAAAGTAGTCTGTGTGCATTAAACTTTTTGCAAAAGCGATGCATTTCTTTTCTGTCGAGTAATACCATGTTTCTAAGGTGTGGCCCTTATCACAGATAACTCCATCATTTACTTGATTATTATAAATGAGTAATGTTCCTTGATGTTCTTTTAAAAGTAGGTTCTCGTGGTTGTTTTAAAAAATAGCATGTTTGTAATTAGTTGTCTCTTCATTGATAATATAAGATTTATCAAAAGAGTACATGTAACCTCGTAATTACTTGATTGAGTCTGTACGATATTTTATGGGATCACAGAGTTCATCGTATCCTTTATTACCAAGTTGCACAGCCTTTGTATCATAAGTATCATTATATACTGAATGGAATGATATCATGTAAGATTTATGTACATTATGATTAATGGTTACTCATCTTGTGACATGTGAATCATACTTAAAACTATATCTATATCTGGGTGTTTACGGGTCATAAACATTATGAGAAGCCTTAATTTCATGGTACAAGTGAAGATTCCCTGTATGGTATACTTAGTCATTTCTATAATTTACGCATCTAATTCCAAATCCCTTATCTCATCTCTGAAACAAAGTCAAACATTTGGCAATGTTTGTCATTCGTCCATCTGTGTCATCTATGAAAACTATGTGAGCCAACGTTTGAGCAAGCATACCAACGTACTATGCCATTGATTTAGTATCAGTAGACATAGCGAGGTCAGGATTATCTTGGACTTTTGATACTTTACAACCTCTGTTACCGTGTTTTGCTTATCTTCCTTATTCTGCTATCATAAAAGTCTCAATATATTCAGTAAATTAATAGCTATAAGTAAATGCAATTAAATGACTTACCGTATTCATTATTCGTGACTTGAGTAGTGATTGGAGACTGCAGTTGTCTTCCACTCTGAATATCGTCATTATTGGCTTTGAAATCAACAGCGTCTAGAGTTAATGGCTCTTCTCCCACTAACCCATCGCTCAGCTGGTACTTCCCACTCCTCAGTTGGAGTCCATCAGTAGCACTTATAATTTCCACTGGACTTGCCTCGTAAATCTCATCTTCCTTTACTTCAACTTTCTCTGTAACCGTTCCTAATACTGGCGTGTCATCACTTACGACATTGTCCTCAACAACATTATCTGTGTTGTTGTTTTCTACAATAGTATCTTGTCCATAAACACTAACAACTACGAGTGCTATTAAAGCAAGAACTTTAACACTCATTTTCGCACTTTTTAAAAGTTCATCACATTATTTTTTATCAGTACTGATGACAACAGGTGGCTCGCTATTGTACTGGTCGACTAGAGTGTTGGAACATTGTGTGCCCGATGATATGGTATTATCTTTAAGAGATATGATAAGATAGCAAATAGGAACGTTAGGTGTGCCAAATTCTTTGTCCTAATCGTAGCCCTCGTATGTAGGGCTTTGGTATAATGGTGATAATATGAAGCAAATTAAAGATGCTTTGATCACTGTTGTAACTTTATTCAAGTTTACATTTTGTTACAAGGTAGAAATATATTTTTGTTAAGCATGAATCCAACACAACTAAATTTGAAAGGCTTTTAAGTTATTATTAACTTAAAAGCCTTTCAAGCTAGTTAACTAGCTAGCTAGTTTTTAACATGGAACAGTGACTTTGGGCGTATAAAGTAAATTAATGTTGTTTCCTTACATCTCAATAACTAGTTTTCCAGTTCTTCAATAAAAAGGAACAATATGATCAAATCTCTTTTGTGTTCTGTATTGTTACCTTCTAAATCAAAATTAGTACCTATTTCTTTAATTCCAACAATAACTTTAAAATATTTATGAGTAAAAAATAATATCTCACACTAGTTGTCGGGCACACAACTTCACTTATAATAATAACTTATAATTATTGTAACGAAGCAGAGATATTAACTTATATTTTAGGTCTTATCATTGACCTAAGACCTTAGCACTAGTATTTATAAACTAATAGTACATTGTCTTAAAGTTTTTTATAAACATTTTCATTATTACTTAACACAAGTAATTAAGTCGCTACTCTTTAAGATAGCATTTTTTAATGGCTAGCGCGTGTAGTTTGATCGAACTGTAAGAAGTATTTGTTTGGTAAACTACAGCTACATATCACATACAGAATGATTGAATATGAATAAAGAAAGAATGAGTGAATAAAAAAAATAAAAAAATGAATAAAAAAAAAAAACAAAAAACTAGTGGTTCTGAGTTATACTCGCTTTCGTAAAGATTTCGACGATAGTCAGCCATCATCATGTGCCTAGCCTTTTCCCAACTATGTTGGGGTCGGCTTCCAGATTAACCGGATGCAGCTGACCAGTGTTTCACATGGAGCGACTGCCTATCTGACCTCCACAACCCAACACGATACCCCTTGGTAAGACTGGTTGTCAGACTTTCGGGCTTCTGACTACCCGTAACGACTGTCATAGATCTACAAATGACAATCGGGACCAACTGCTTAACGTGCTTTCCGAGGCACTGAGGAGTCTCGAAATGTTACCAACGGTCACGATAGTCAGCCATATGAAGATAAATTGCCATCCCTGAGATAAGCTAATACGTCTCAAATATACCTATGTCACTACATTATTTCACCGTCTCCTGTAAAATGGGAACAGCAACCCTGCTGGCATAAACACATATGGTGATAATTCCAATTTGAAGAGTGCGGATGATATTCAAGGTTCTGGGTTTGCAATACAATCTGGTGTTGGAGATGTCCATAGCTGTTCATCATTTGCCATTAACCCAAGCCATGTTAAAAAACTAAGCCTCAATAAATTTAAGTCATTTATTAAACAAAAACTTTGTCAAAACGGTTTCTATAAAGTTAAAGATTACTTTTAATGACAAACTGACTTGGGATTTAACTGCTTCAATGTACCCTCAAGCAAACTATTAGAATTCAACTAATCGTTTTTGAATTTACAATAATGCAAGTGATTGATGATGATGATAATGTAAGTGAATGATTTACATATACATTTACTTATATATTTTTTAAACGTTGCTCTAGGAATTTCTCCTGTGTCGTGGGTCTGTTGAAAAACATTTAAAGTCATATACACGAACAGCCAGACCCTTTCATTTGTTCCGTTTGGGAATCGAACCCACGACACGCGGCGCAGCAGTCGATCGCTCAGCCACTGCTCCAATCGTGCAATTTATATGACACTCATAGAGAAAACTGAGTATGAATGAGAGAATCACGCAGACCAGGTAAATTACATGAGTCCTTAATTGTCTGTCGGTTGTAAGCACTTTTTACCGCCTACGCAAATGTCCTGCAGATCTGGTAGCGTCCGGTATCGTGGTAAGCTGAGACTTGCCACAAGACGCCTCATTATTATACTGGTAGACTTGAGCTACACAATGACAAATACGTGGATGCTGTCTGTCGGGACCAGGCCCTTCCGAAGCTGCGATTGTTCTGTCTTTGCTTTCCAGACTTGCCCAGCATCGTTAGACTCAGTATAATATTTAAACTTTAAAAGAGACCATCATCATCTGCTTAGACTTTTCCTAACTATGTTGGGATCGGCTTCCAATCTAACCCGATGCAGCTGAATACCAATATTTTACATGGAACGACTACCTATCAGGCCTTCACAACACAGTTACTGGGAAACACGGTAGTTATAGTTATATAGTTAGTAAGACTGGTTGTCAGACTTTCAGCTTCTGACTACCCGTAAGGACCTATATATGTAAGAGCTATAAATGACAACCGGCTTTAAAATTTAAACTTTAAAAGGGACCTCTAAATAAGAAGAAATTCCGATACTTATCGGAATTTCTTCTTAGGGATCAGTCAGGAGAAGTCTAGGAAACGCCGGTTCTATCTAGTTTTAAAATATGGACCATCCGAATACATTGACGTGTAAAACTGTGTGAAAAGATCTACTAACTAATAATAATAATTTCATTTTATATATCGCCTATTCGCATGAAAAATACTTTCATATTTTACGTTTAGTTGAATTTCTATGCCCTTATCAAAGCGTTCAGTAATCGACGTATATACGTACGTTGGTTATCGTAATATACCTGTTTTATCAATAGATAACCGTTTGTTTTCTCGCTATTTACCGAACTTATTCACCGTGGGCCTACTGGGCGTGGTGACTCATACATTCAGTATTTTTCATTAAAACTTCCTTCACGGAAATAGTAGTAATTTGTCATACCGGATGTGTTGTATTGTCTTGATATTTTCTGTGAAATTGTCAACTTGACAGATCTAGTTACGATTTCCACAGTGGCGTAATTATTGTGGACAGGTTAGGTACATCAAAGATAAGAAGTCATCATCTGCCTAGCCTTTTCCCAACTATGCTAGGGTCGGCTTCCGGTCTAAGCGGATACGATGAATATCAGTGTTTTACATGGAGCGACTGCCTATCTGACCTCCACAACCCAGTTACTGGGGAACACGATACCCCTAGGTAAGACTGGTTGTCAGACTTTCGGGTTACTGACTACCCGTAACGACTGTCAAAGATCTACAAATGACAACCGGGACCAACGGCTTAACGTGCTTTCCGAGGCATGGAGGAGTCTCGATATGTTACGAATGGTCACCCATCCACAGACTGACCTCGGCAAGCGTAGCTTAACCTTCGATCAACCCGTGCGGCTGTTTTTATTTAGCAACGAGCTCCTCTCCTCAGTAGCCTACTGAATTATTATATGTATTTAAAAAAATCCTTTTACCCAATTCTTGAGGAAGGTTTTATCTCGAAGTATAAAACATTATTTTATTTATAGATTCGTTGATACCAGAATAAAGTAGGTTTTAGTTTAAGACTCCTACCTAATTACCTACCTCCTACCTCCTAGTTTAAGATACCTCGTTGGTCTAGTAGTCGCAAGTGCTACTGCTAAGCATGAGGTCTTGGTTCCGATATCCGGGTCGGGCAATGTGTTTGATGTTTTTTCATTTGGAATTTCTCAGTATTAGAGTGTCAGATCCAATTGCCGACTCCGGGTTGTGAGTCTGATTTTTTGCCTGTTTGACGGCAATTGGATCGAATATTACATGGAAAGTACTTTTTCTAGTACTTAGGAATTGGTTCATGAAACAGAAAATATGTATTATATATAGATGTACCTATATGTTGTTTATAACTTTACTTTTATTTTTTGTGTTTAGTTACTGTAATTGGTTCTTCAACCGTTGTAATTAATTAAATTAAGTATTATTCTTCCAAATGGCTCCGACCAAAATAATATGCTTACTCCAATATACTTAATAACCGAATCATCGACACATTTTCAAACACATTTTTGGAATCGACATCAGTATTTGCCGAAAATTCTCAAAATCTATCGACTGAAAACGGGTGATTACTTGACTATTTTGCATGTCACACTTGTTCAGCCATTACAATGCGTTTTTGATTGTGGGGTCGGATTTGACACGTTGTAACATGTCTGCAGCGATCTTAACGCGATTGATTGTTTGCAGAAAATCTGGTATTTTGGCAGTAATCAAGTCAATCCATACAATCGACGACCGATGTGGCGCGGCGGGCGAAGGTCTGCCTGTGACGCAAGAGGTTGCGGGTTCGATTCCCGCCTTGGGACATATGTTTGTACGATCTTCAAATATTTGTTCCGAGTGTTCTGGGTATTTCCTATGTATAGTAAAAAATATCTATATATGTAATGTATACTATTAAGTATATAAGTCATCTAGTACCCATAACACAAGCTCTGCTTAGCTTGGGGCTAGATTATGCTGTGTGGATTGTCCAGCAATATTTATTATTATTTATTTATTTAATCGTTTAAAATGGTACAAATTAATTCGTGAGACAGCTATCTATCTCTTTTAGACTTAAGCGACGATTTTCAGTCACCATTTACTTTACTCAGAACAACAAGAGTTCAATTATAGACGTTAATACACACCGCATCAGTCGCCAATAAAAACCTATAAATGGGAAGTACTCTACTTTCCATTGATCTAGAATCATGGAAATTGGCAAGAACTCAGGTCTACAACACAAATAAAAGAAAATCAAAATTTTTTGCGATTACAAACTTATCTACATTTGCAGGTGTATTATAGTAATTTATTTACTCAAACATGAATGTAATGCATAAAAAACCAATTGTCGGCATGCAAGAGATGTTAAAAAGTGAAAACAGAACATCTTGTTGGCAATGACATAAGAATATAATCAAAAGATCGATAATCAATGAAATACATACTGTATTACTTACAGGTAGTTGTTCCAAGTCTGGCTTTTTGTGTATGTGAGTTTGAATGTTTGTAAACGCACTCACGATACAGGAGAAATTCTTAGTGTGGGGCAACGTTTCTATAAAAAATAATAATGAAGAACCGTGTGGAAGCAGTATTAAGAGCTCGGGGAGGGGATACAAGTTATTAAGTAAACGTTTTTTTTTTTTCATTTACCTGTGTTGTTTTATCAATTTCGTTCATACTCCATTCAGGGTAAAAATGACTTGTTAAACAAAATACGAGACCTATGAAAATTGAATTTGAATTTAGAACATTAACATTAGGATTTGAAAACCTCATATTATTCACTATTAAACGACATTTGACATACATTCCTAAATATACGAGTAGGTACACCATTTTTTGATAATCCTTACTAAACATGAACTTGCAAGGTGCTTCAATTTTCCTAATGAGAAGCGTATTATTAGAAAATGTCACTCATAGTAAAAAACGACACAAAATCAAAATTCATTTATTCAAATTAGGCTGAGAATCAGCACTTTTTGAATGTCAAAACATTTACAAAAGACAGTCCCCCAAAACGCACACCCTTCACCACTTCCTAGTGTTTTTGCTGGGAAGAAGTGGCGGAACAAACTCCCCGACAACACGTCTGCCTGATAGTTTTAAAGAACTTGAAGCTATACAACATATGTCAAAAAAGTATTAATTATGTCAATCATCTTTATACATCATTAAATTACATAAATTCTAATTGCAAATTATTAATAAAATCATCAGAATCTCACATCAACGTCTATGTTATTAGTGAATCTACCATAATCATACTCAGTTATTTGTTGAGATATGCGTACAGTGAAGTATTGACCGTTATACTTATATAGAGAGATGTATGGGTGATCATTTTCCAACTACAGAGTTAAGTTTGACCTTCAATCTTATTTATCTCTTCGTCAGAATAATGTTCGGTGTTTTCATTGTAGAAAGGTGTTTTTTTGGCGTTTTTTTTCATTATCATCAGCCTCTCGCATTCTACTGTTCGACACTCCAACCACACGTCATTTGACTCGTTCGTAAGCAATTTTCATCCATATTCTTTCTGTCATATTGTGAAGATTGTCAGATATTGTCAGTCAAGAACACTTCTGAATCATTGGTCATCGGTTCTACGGCTAATATGACCAGCTACTACTGTCACTTAAACCTTTTTTACTGTCGCTATGGTTTATGTCTAATGACTGTTTGTGTATGTGAGTTGAAATGTTTATAAACGCATCCACGATACAGGAAAAATTCCTAATGTGGGGCAACGTTTAAAAAAAAGGCTGTCAAGAGATACGATACTGACGAGAAACACTATTTATCGTTTCTCCTAAACCATTTTATACACGTTAACGTTTTTTAACGGTTCTTATAAGATAGAAACAATTATATTAAACTAAGCGCCTTGATATTTAAACAAGCGATTCACAATCTTGGGACATCAATAAACGAACAGGCGCAAACGCAAGCTGTATTATTGTCACATTATAATACTTTCACAAGTCGCCCACTTGCCTAGATATAACATTATGTATACATAATATATTATATTATAGGTATATTTATATTAGTGCCGATTCCCTTATTGACTAGCGAAACTAAATTTGGACTACTTTTATCTCTTTCTCTCTTACGAAACAACAAAGGGACGGTCATTTACAAGAGCTGTCAATTTCAGTGGAACTAGAACTTCCAAACATAGTTGACAAAAAAACTTAGTCAAGTTCAAGGCATACACTAATTTGACATCTCTAAATTTATTATCTTCGTCCTTTTCTCTAACTATCAGTCAGAAAGAGATGCCAATTCTCTGATTGTAGTTAAGTTTTTGAACAAGGGTTATCGTTGCCAACCTTTTTCAAATTGGTACGCTCAAGCATCATCATTTAGTTAATTTACTCATACGTTCGCGTGGTATACAAGAGAAAGATTAGACTAGACTACTAGTAGATAGGTAGATTAGACTACTACAAAATCAATAGAGAGAGAGGGAGAGAGAGATTTAAGTTTCTTTTACATGTTTAAGTACTGGCATGACAAAGATTTATTTCTGTTTGAACCTTATGAAGGACTACACACCAAATGTTTCTAAATCGCTTTCTAAAATAAAGCCAGTGATCTTATTGACCAACCCGATCTTCAAGCACGGAAGATTGGGTTGGCACCAAGGCGGGGCAAAAGATCAACGATATCCTCAGCACTGAGGGACTGAGGTAATGAGTACTTATAAAGAAGTCTTAGTAACTTTCACGCGTTTTAATTTATTCAGTTATTTGTTTATATGTAATAGTTCAAGTACGCCAATGACAGACACGGACTCAAGTCATTAATGCCGCAGGCATTTTTAAATAAAATCCGACTTTTAATTCGATGCAATTTAATTGACAGAACTAGTGTCACATAAAACAGAGGTGACATTAGATATTGTCAAGTTATTGCAGCTAATTAAAATTCGTACTTTAGTCAACCTTTGGCGGATGCAAAGACAAACGAAAGTAGGTGCAATTACGACTCTGACTTTCAAATTTATCCGGCGTCCTCCAAGGGTCACATTTGTGCATTTATTTATAGGTATGATTGATATATTAGAAACGAATTCAATTACCTACTTTTTGTAACTATACATTACGAAGTGATGACGTGTGAGTAGGATTTAGGTATCGTGTTGCCCAGTAACTGGACTGTGGAGCTCGGATAGGCCGTCTCTCCATGTAACATACTTGTATTCAGCTGAAAGCAGAGAAAAGGCTAGATGATGATGACTTTAGTAAGAGACGAAATGTTGTTTGAACATCGCGTATCGTGCAAAGCTGCGTTTATACTTGTAATATGTCAACAGACAGTAGTCAATGACAGTGCCACACTAGCAGCTACTACGAATGTGTTGGGGGGCCTGCGTAGTATCCAATGAGGCCTTCATTATGAGTCCTCACAGTGTAGCAATTTTTGCTACGAGTATTTGTTGCGATCACTGTGTCTGGTCTGTTGAAATATCACAAATGTCTATGCAGCTTTGTCTGAGTTCTTAGAGTTACAGTCAAACGGGGTGAATCGAAAAGCCGGGGTGAATCGAAACAAAGCTTTAAATGAGATTTAATCGTTGATTCAACATTATTAATTACTGACAAGGTGTTAAAATTAATCATTTCAACTCCTTTAAAAAATAAGAGTCCTTGTAGTAACAAACAATGTTAAACAAACGCGAAAATGCCCTTCAAAGTTTTGTTTCTACTCACCCCTGCGATTCTATTCACCCCGTTTTACGGTACAGGCTAAGTGAATTGCTACGCATCCGCTTGATAAACCCTGACCACGACCAAATCGAATCAACTAATCACCTTTATTAGTGAGGTAGGTACGTAGTACTTTCTAGAAAGAAACACTGTAGTCTTTATCAGCTGCGTATATTAATACAGCACTCCAGACAAGAGTCCTTTGTTAGGCCGAGTGCAAAACAAATCAGGCACACGGCCCTACACTCGCTAATTCACCGTAAAATAGTCTATGGTTGTGTCACTTTCTCTGAGTTTGCTTTCCATTGCGACTAAAGTTAAGATGTAACGTACAATGTAAAGGGTAATGAAGGCAATGACAATGAACTTTAGCGAAGTAATTTTTCCGTTGGATGAAAATGCATTTTAACAGTGTAATTTATTGCAATGAATGCGTTCGGAAATGTTGTGTTGGTTTATGGTTTGTATTCGGTTCTGTATATTGCGAGGTATTTAAGAATGTTGTTAGTTAATAGTGACTAGTGGTTGTCTGGTGGTCGTAACTTTACTGTTTTAAATTTCTGCACCCTTTTCTCTATGTACTTAAGCTATGCCAAATCTCACACTCTTCCGTGCGCGCTATATTCTTAAAAAAGGGATTCAAAGTGTTTGCTTCACGACTTAGATTTAGTATGCCTAGTGTAAATATTTATCTAACTATGCTGCCTTATAACTTAGAGGTGAAAGGTAACAACACGAATGAATGAGAAGCCATGATATCTTGAAACATTTTAAAATTGCTAAAGCCATAACAATTCATTTATAATATAATTCAGCAACCGTATATGGTCAAGTAACATTTTTTTTAAGACTGAGCCCGCATATAATTGCTTACCTAATGACTTAATGCTAATTATTTGCGGCCTCAAAAACAGTTAAAAAACCAAACGATGGTCGAGTTTAATTTGCTTTTTCATACCCATAAAACCAAGCAAGAACTCACCTCATTGCCTCCACTGTTCGGCCTAATTTCCAACATCATTAACTGCACCCAAAAGAAAATAAACAATCGTTCAAGTTTCCGAATAACTCGTCTCTAAATTACCGATAACAATCGCCGGCTGCATTATAAAACGCATTGCTGCTGCAGCGTTCCCGCCAACACGACGCGTTCCATTTTCGAACATTTCAGTTTTGAATTTTTACTTTTTCTAATTTGATATCAAGATGCCTTGCGGAGGTTGCGGTGACAGTGAGTCTTTTTTATTTTTATATATTATTTATGTTTCTTGTGTATTATTTATGGTTATTTTAATGGTCTTTCCGAAAACGGTTTTCGTATTTTTTAAAGAAATATTTATTTCCATTGCAATTATTGATAAAGTGGACTTTAGACATCGACTGCTTCATTTTAAATATTATGGAGTATGTCTCAGATTTTAATTATAATAAAAAACAAATGTAAAAATATTTTAAACTAAATGGAATAATTTTAATGTAGGTACCAACTAATTTCTATCTTAAACGAGGCGCGACGCAACGTAAAGATAAGATAGGTACTGTGCGATAGTTAATTAATAATAATAAAAATATTACGTGGGTAATAACTTTTTTTTTAATCCTTTGCAACAGATGTTGATATATTGCAAAGGATTTAGCATAGCAACATAATCCCTACCCAACTTTGACCAATTTTACCTTCTAAAATTATGATACAAAGATTTCGTTGACCATAATATGATAAACACTGATTCTTGTCACAGTTCTTCATTCTCCAACTCCTACAACAAAAAAAGTTATTCTTAAAATTGATTTCAACAAATCTCCTATTTCTGTTGTTTTCATTCGTTTTCGCAGTGTTCGTAAGAGCGATTATTGAGCATGAGGTCCACTGTTTAACTAAGTATCAGGTTTTTTTAGTAGCTACCTGGGAGTCTAAATATGAACCCGGTTATGGCTATACGCTCGCCCCCTACTGGCTCTTTATGAACATTAACAGATGGGGAAAAGTGGGTTTACTACGTACCTCTGCTCATACCTTAGGGCAAATAGGTTTGATTTTTGTTATGCAGAAACGCCTTCAACCTTGGTTTAATTGATCTTAACCAGTTAATTAAATTCGTGCCCATTATTGATTTGATAATTGAGACTAATTAAAATGTACAGCGAGCGGTGCCAGAATAGGTACCTACTTACTGAAAAATAACTGTATCTACTTACGCGGTTACGCATATTGTATTGTGTAATATTATCAAGGATATTATTCTAGAATCTTTCAGAAGTATTGTAGTCTTTGTGAATGGTACATTCTGGGTTATTTTACTTCTAAATACTATTACTTATTTAGTAGTTACAGAAATAGGTATGGTAGCATAGTATTAGCATAGTGTTACTGAAACATCATCATAACATCCCGCCTGTATTCCTCGCAGAGTTAGGCAGAGGTATAGCCACAGGAGGTATACCCACATTTCACAAATTATGTTTTCAAGTCCCATTTAATGTAAAAAAAAAGTAAAGTACCAGCCTATTACTGTCCCACTGCAGGGCAAAGGCCTCTTCTCCATTTAATAGTAGGTGAGCCTATTGCTACTTACGGGGCAAATATTCGGAGTCCAGGTTGCTACTGAGATATTCTTAATGAAAAATCCTAATAACACATTGCTCCGGGAAGCGAACCCAGGACCTCAAGCGACCATTAGACCGTTTGCTGGGTTACCTATAAAATTATACAGCCTTGTGGCATATTCTGTGATCACAAATATTACAAATGTGAAAAGGAGTAGCGCACATCTCAAAAGCTAATGTCAACTCCATACAATTTGATGATTCCTTTGGCGTTAACGCTCACAGAAAAGGGATTAAGTCAAAATCAAAATCGTTAAAAAAACTCACGCTCACATGGAGCGTATCACTTTTCGCTCAACATTATAAGTAGTGAAATAGCAAAGCACGAACATGAACGTAAACGAAGCAAAAGGAGTATGTAAGTGTTGTACATGTATGTGTGAGCAGCGCGTATGTAAGCGTGCGCTGCGTCCCCATTCAAACCTCTAATGCAGGATTAAATCAGTGTGCTATTAGCCGTGAGTAGTTTCACTTGTGTCCCTACGCACCTACATAACAGTAAGGATCATAGCAGGTGGCGTTCTAGTACGTAGTTACTGTAACCTACCGCCATGGGAAAAAGGCGATAGTTTATGTATGTGTGTAACAAAGCCATATAGTCTGAATAACGTCGACATTGGACTGAGAACAAAAGTACACCGTACGTCTTTTATTTACTCAGCAGTGTGGCTCATAAATTCATAAACAAATGCAGGTAAAGTATACAGAATACAACCTAATTGGGGAGTTGTGTATTTGAGCCGTTTGGGATTGAAACACTAGGGTCAAGACTCATGGGGGCCGTGTGCCCATTTACGTGTTTTTCGGGACATCGCGAAGCGTTTTGTCGACTCTACACGTGACCAGAGAGCTGGTGTTTTTTTTTGGCGTAAGAAGCAATGCTAACAGCCTTCTGGGCACTTTCCCTGTTGACAGAGATAGGGATAAATTTGTTCGATGTCTTGTGATTCTTTATTTTATGTTTTTCTTTTCATGTATGCACTCAGTAATTAAGTTGTAGGATAATGAGGCATGCCATAGTTAAAATTAGTTACGTCCTATTGTGTTAGTGCACGTTTCAAGAACTGAAAATGGAAATGAACCGAAGTGCGGTTGCTTATCTATAGCTAGTTTATCTTTGTTGATGTTTTAAACTGCCTCTTTGGTCGATTCAATAGTTTTTGGACGTTATGTTGCACATAATTTGTAGTCTGACAACCAGGGGTATCGTCCTGTTGCCCAGTAGCTGGGGTTGTGGAGGTCAAATAGGCAGTCGCTCCATGTAAAATACTGGTATTCAGCTGCATTCGTTTAGACTGGAAACCGACCCAAACACAGTTGTCAAAAGACTAGGCAGATGATGATGATGATGATGATGATGATGTAGCACATAATTGAAATTTGGTGACGTTTAAGGAGAAGTAGGGCCCTCTTTTTGGGTTCAGTAGGCAATTGGCAAAACCGGAACCCTTGTAATTTCATCCTGTCCGTCTATACGTCCGAATGTTTTAACGCCATTTTACGGATACTATTGGCAGTATATCTACGAAAATTGGGAGGAAGGTGCATAGTGGTGTATATGCACAGCCAAACAATGGAGTACCTACTGAAATTACAAAAAAGAAATCGGTTTGGCATTCCTACCAACCAGCAACATTGTCGAACAGCGTTTAGTGGCACCAAGCACGACTGCTGAGCGTGAGGTCCTATGATCGATTCCGAGGTCGGGCAACCGCTATTGAGTTTTTCCAATCCGAATTTTCTCATTAGCATCCCGGAGTCTGGATTTGTGCTTGGTTGATGGCAATAGACTCGCTCCCATGGCACTTAAACGTAAATTATAAAATGTGGATGTAAGCACTATAGGCACGTCACTGTCTATCCATTCGAGAAATAACCTTTTCAAAACTTTTTCTGCAGAGATGATTTTGTGTACCCTGTATTCTGTGGTGTGATGATTTTATGTTTTAATCTAGCCATTCCTGTTTTCCCCTTCGTCATGTTTGTTACTGGATTTTAAAGTTCCTTTTCTTTTACAGGTTGCAAATGCACAACAAGCCAGTGCTGCACATCATGCAAGTGCGATGCGTCATGCGCCTGCACCTGCAAACGAGCAACGTCCACCACAGACACTACTAAAACAGCCAAAAAGTAATTCAGCACTTAAGCGTTCCCTGTAAAAAAAAACAAAAAATATTCCACCTTCAATAGTCTGTGGACATGGTCCCGAAAATTTTACAATTCGAATATTACCGTTCTTAATTTAAATAAAAATGCTGTAATGCACTTGAAATGTCACGGTGACTTTATTTTGTGTGGTTTTAATTACAATAACAACACATACGATGCAAAACATCTGAATAAATACAAATTAATATGCAAATTTAATTAGGTATGTTAACTGCATACTTTAATAGGTATATTGATACCGAATTTGCGCATAGGTATTCTTTCTTCAAACCATTGTACGATCATGAATGTATATGAACTTCTACTTCTCATTAATGGCTTTTGTGAAAGATGGAAATAAATGCATAAAAATTTCTTGAATATTATTATATGACATTTAGGTATTTTTAAAGTATCAACTTACTGACATGGTTTCTTTGTGAACACAATGTTTTTTTTTTCATATGTCTTCCATTATTTTCAAAAATGTATTTTCACTAAATACGGTCTACCGTTTCTATACAATTTCACACATAAATAATTCTATATCATTGTTAACATAAAATAAAATAAAATAAAAATGTCATTACCATAATTTGTATGTTTTATTTCTCTAATATAGTACACACATTAATCTTAAGATTGTTCAATAAGTTAAATTAATTACTAGTTTGCTTTTTCAGGGGTTTAATTATTATTTCATGCAGGAATCTGAAAAAGAAAATAAATCTGTTAATAAGTGTACTGCGTAATAATTATTAAGAAATTTTATACTTAATTGGTAAGTCTCTGGTTTTGATTGAAAACTTCTTTTATGAACTACAGTACAAGTTTTAATTAGATGCAGTAAGTAGACAATGAAATAAATGAACCAATCACTAATATTGTAAATCTACTTGAGAAAGAAAAAATAAATTATTTGATTTGATTAAAATTAAGACATTCCTGACGTTTAGTAAAGAGGCCAGCAGTCAGCACATCAAGCTACCCCAATCTGCCAAATTTCTTTAATAGTTTTTAAACTTTATTACAAAAGAACAAGGTTCATGTTCAATTGGGAAAATTTTACAGTTTGGGATAGCTTCGATGTGCTAGCGTCTATACCAGACGACTCAGATAATAACGGCCGTACTATAGATGTGAAACACGTGACCTAAAGGACGGTCTACAAAATTGGGCTCACTCACGATCAATATAGACGTGGCAGTCGCAGCCTGGTACGCAGTCAACACTCCATTGGGTTTCTGGCTTCAAATCTAAAAGTAAGCAAATGGTTGCGTTTTCAAATATATTGTTCTTTCAATATCCTATACTATATGGCTAGTCTAGTGTAGGCTAAGCTTAAAGGGCCAGTTTCAAAATAATAGATTCTACACCAGCCATGAATTTGAAAATGGAACAGTCCTTACTAACGTAAAGCAAACGTCATTATTTTAAACACATACGCTGTAGAAATAAAATTGTAAAAATATTCTGAACTGTTATTAATAATCCCCCTGATTAACAAAGATTATAGTAATAAAAAGTATCCAATAGATTAACCATAGTATTATCGGGGAAACTATTACACATTCACTGCGTAGCTAAGATCATAGAGACAACCATTTTTTTTTATACATGGTGGAAAATCCTCATGGATGTCCTCCGCCCTGGGGGGACAAAGGGGTCAGACTCTTACTGACTAAAAACCACCCCGGTGTTCCATCTCACACCTACGCCGGGGGTCGCGGGCACGTACGATCCTTCCGCAACCCCAGGCTATCATGGAGACAACCATGAGACAACCTCTTAGATGAAAAGAAACGCAGATTTGGCTCACACGTGTATACATTTACAAGCCTTTCAACTTATGAGGACTCATGAAGGAGGCATTTTGAGTTACTCACCATACGTAACATCGCAGGCACTGGCGGCGAACAACTTTGAACTTTATTACTAAGGGTAACTCAAAATGCCTATTTATGGGGCCTCCACAGTGAACGTGTTAAGTTTGACATGGCTTTATTCCGCGTCTATAAAGGGGTTAATAATTAAGAGTTCATTAGAGTGACCCTGACTTCCCTATGTACAAACGCCAGCATATCAAGCTACCCCAAACTGTCAGATTTTCCCATTTGAACAGGAACCTTAGTCTTTCGTAATAAAGTTGAAAACCTATCAAAGAAATTTGACACATTGGGGTAGCCTGATGTGCTGTTCTCTGTACTAACCAATGTTTGCATAGAAATAAATGATTTAATTTGATTTGACTGACTATATGTTGAAAATAAAAATTCAAAGCATGTGAATTATGTACTTACCCGTAATGCCATGAAAGATCCTCATCTTAACAAATCTTACAATATCCTTAGACCTTTTACGTGTACCTGGCGACACAACAGTCGTAACACTAAAACTAAATACATCTAAACTGAATGCAGATTAGTAAAAAGCAGCTTGAACAAAAACTGCTCTGGCAAATGGCATTGATAGACCAACAAAGTAAATGTAATGAGCCGTAACGAGCCAAATAGGTGGTGAAGAAAATACGCTCAAGTGCGGTAAGAAATATTGGAGATAAAACAAACAAAATATAGATTACGGAACAGTATAAATACACATATTAAATACTAGCACTTCGCCCGCGATTTAGTCCGCGTGGGTTATTACTTTTCTCTACGACGTTTGACGACGTTTGACGACCTAAGCGGTGACGATCGCAGCGGGCGAAGGTCCGCCTGCGACGCAGGAGGTTGCGGATTCGATTCCCGCCTTGGGACAAATGTTTGTACGATCTACAAAGATTTGTTCCGGGTGTTCTGGGTATTTGCTATGTATAAAAAAAATATCTATCTATGTAATGTATTGTATTAAGTATATCAGTCATCTAGTACCCATAACACAAGCTCTGCTTAACTTGGGGCTAGATGATGCTGTGTGGATTGTCCAGCATTATTTATTTATTTATTTATTTACTCTACGAACTTTAACATCCCCACCACCCCTTTCAAGCCCATTTTTTTAAATAAAATATAGCCTATGTTACTCAGGGATAATGTAGCTTTCCAATGGTGAAATATTTTTTGAAATCGGCACAGTAGTTTTTGAGTTTATTCATTTCAAACATTCACACACACACAAGAATACACATTTTTCCTCTTTATAATAGTGTAGAAATATAAAAAGTAATGAACTAACTAACTAAACAATGCGTCGAAATTCATGCGCATCGCCGGCGACTGGTAAAGTGCCTAAAAGACTGTCTGCATTCCAGTCTAACCGGAAGTAGCTGAATACCAGTATTTTACATGAAGCGACTGCCTATCTGACCTCCACAACCCAGTTAATGAGCAACACGATACCTCTTGGTAAGACTGGTTGTCAGACTTTCGGGCTTCTAACCCGTAACGACTCTAGATCTAAAAATGTCAGCCAGGACCAACGTCTTAACGTGTTTTCAAAGGCACGGTAGAGTCTCGATGCACAAAATACAAATGCACAGTAAAAAAGTCAGCACATCAAGCTGTGCAATGTGTCAGATTTCTTTGATAGTTTTTGAACTTTATTTCAATAGTGATAAGGTTTGTGTTCAATTGGGAAATTTTGAGACTTTGGGGTAGCTTGATGTGCTGGCGTGTGTACAAGTGACCTAAGTATAATCACAAAAATGGTTAATAAGACTCTTTAGCTTAGAATTGGCTTCGAAACGTCATGTTTTCATGAGATATTCATATATTCGACAAATTACATATTTTTTTTTGAATTACGTTATTTTAGTGACTATATTTCGTTCGTTCGTGTCAGTACCAACACTATACTGGGTGTTTTTACTGATCGGTGGATCAGCATGGGGGATGGTTTTGTGGTCAATACTAACATTAGTTATTAAGTTAAATATGGACCTGGTCTGAAATAAATGTTATATTATTATTATTTCCGGAGATACATATTTGTTATTGCTATACAACATACCTAACTGAGCTGCACTTCCTATCGCAATAAACGAAAGGATATTTCAACTTTTTTGGAAAGGCAAGTAGGTCTGTTGTCAAGATCGTCACAGACAATCTTTTTAATGTAAAAAACTTTTTTTACATTTTTCTTTAGTAAACTGCATCACATCAACGGACATAACCTCACAGATCAAATAAATCTCCGAGGTCTTGACAACCTTGCTATTGTTCGATGTTTTTATCACATTTATTTAGTTTGGTATATAAACCTGCACTGATTGCTTCAGAAACATAGTCAACCTTTGTCTCTTCTGTTCTTCAGTCAGATAACCAAAGTACAAGACCAACCAAGATGCCTGCTCCTTCAGAACCCTGCAAAGGTATGTAGTAGTATTATATTTTTGGCATTCATATTCAGAAGACATACTAGAATTTGTAATTAGCGGCGCGGAGTGTGGACTTGTGCCCGGTTGACGGCGACAGGCTCGCCCCCAATTACATGGGACTTGAACATAACTGGCGAAATGTGCGTGCAATATAGGTACGCCTCTGCCTAACCCGTCGAGGATTACAGGCGTGGTGTTACGTATATTAACAGTAATACAATGCGTCTTACCTTTCCGTGAGATTTGGAATACGTGCTATAAAATTGGAAGAAGTAATCCTTGAATAACATTAACGTCTTTATTGCCACTATCTTCTGGTCATCATCATCTGCCTAGCCTTTTCCCAACTATAGTCGAACCAAATGCAACTATATACGAGTATATATGTATGTATAGCCTACCTGAGCTGCATAACTATTTTTATTGTTATCCTGTACTAAAAGGACAGTGATGACTGGAATGTTTGTATTCAAAGACGCAATCTTTACACAATCTACATTTACTACTACCTTCATCTCAATGTTGACTTCCTTCCATATATTCGTCTAACTCTTTACTCTTAGATATAGCTGCTTTAAATGACTAATCGTTCTGTCCTTTTTCCACCTAGACTCCTGCAAAGATGCTGATTGCTGCAAAGACAATAACGGCGAAACCAACTGCTCGGACTGTTCCTCCTCAGGTATTACCTTCTTTAGTTTTATCTTTTATTATGGTATGAACTACGCTAGCCGAGGTCAGTCTGTGGATGGGTGACCATCTGTAACATATCGAGACTCCTCCGTCCCTCGGAAAGCACGTTAAGCCGTTGGTCCCGGTTGTCATTTGGCAGTCGTTACGGGTAGTCAGAAGCCTTCAAGTCTGACAACCAGTCTCACCAAGGGGTATCGTGTTGCCCAGTAAACTGGGTTGTGGAGGTCAGATAGGCAGTCGCTCCATGTAAAATATTGGTATTCAACTGTATCCGGTTAGACTGGAAGCCGACCCCAACATATTTGGGAAAAGGCTAGTCGTATGACTATGCTAGTATATAAAATATTACAAAAAGTAGCCTATGTCACTCTCCATCCCTTCAACTATCGTCACTTAAAAAATCACGTTATTTCGTTGCTACGTTTTGCCGCGAAAGACGGACAAACAGACACACACACTTTCCTATTTATAATATTAGTGAATATGAATAGTGTGGGTTAGTAAATTAAGGCTTTTCTTAGGTAATGATGCTAAATTCTAAGTTATTAACAGTGGTCTTTTCTTTCCAGGAGGCTGCTGCTAGACGTCGTGTACCTGATGTTTAATGTTAATTAAATAGATTATGTTGTCAAAATGTTGCTTCCAATGTATTCAATAAAAATAATCTTTCTGGTTTATATAATGCTTTCATTTTGATTTATCACCTGCAAAAATACTAGGGAAGAAATATTCCTGTACAGGAGGACTAGCCTTTACCCGCGACTTGCCGTGTGAAAGTCGGTTATCGCGGATGCAGATGATTTCACGGATTAAAAACTATGTCCTGCCCAGGGTCTCAAACTATCTCCATACCAAATGTCATTACAATCCGATCAGCCGTTTAGTTGTGAAGAGGTAACAAACAGAGTTAATTTGGCACTTATAATATTAGTATGAATACGCAAAACGGGGTAAATAGAAACAGGGGTGAGTAGAAACAAAACTTTGAAGGGCATTTTCGCGTCAATTTAACATTGTTTGTTACTACAAAGACTTTTATTCTTTTTAAGGAATTGGAATGAATAAATTCAACACCTTGTCAGGAATAAATAATGTTGAATCAACGTTCAAATCTCATTTAAAGTTTTGTTTCGATTCACCGTTGCACCCCGTTTTACTGAAGTCAACAAATATCGTAGGAATGATGATAATGAAGAGAAGGGTATTGCCGTGCTGCTTTTAAAATTAATTTTAAATGGATGTTTATCCAGTAATTTGGTCATTAATAATACTATAACAAGTCAGTTTTGAAATTAGATGTTTTTTGTGTTTTCCCACGGAACCGTTTATCGTTTAACCTTATTTATCTGGTCCGGGGTTTTTTCTACTCTGAGAAGAAACACCGAAACAAACTCTGATCGGTCGGTCTTCAGATCATATTAAGAGAATTGCGAAAATCTCTGAAGTGTTTTTTTTTGTCCATATCGTTGCCTACTACCAGGAATTTCTCCTGTATCGTGGGTTTTTACACAAACAAACATTTAAACTCACATACACAAACTGCCAGACTCGGAACAACTACCTGTAGGACATACTAATATTTGTTCCGTGCGGGAATCGAACCCGCGACAAACAGCGCAGCAGCTGAACACTCAGCCACTGCACCAACCGTGCCGTCTAGATTATATATACATATATGTACAACATATATACAAGGATTGCTTATTTAAAGGTATAAGATTTAAACATGTCTGATCACTATTGGGATAAATACTTAATACGTAAGCCAAACATCAAACAGCCAATGGTAATTAAGCCTTCAGAGAATCAATTGTCTTCAGGTACTCAAATTGCTATAAACACCGCGTAGTTAACGCTAAGAGGATATTATACTAAAAAATATCTGGTCTTTATCTACGGTTAAAAAGTAGTAGCTAATTATCATTAACTTAGTAAGAAATCCCTCCTAATGGCTCTGCCAGAAATGCGGTCGTTAGGAACTTAGGACCAACAATATAATATAGCTACCTACGTCTCTTAATAACGAGTTTCTGGGTATACCGAAAGTGGTTGAGCATTTTTCTTTGGGAAACAAAGCTAAATATTATAAGAGACCCATATAGGTAAAGATGTAGGTATGTATGTATGTGTGTAGGTAGTATGGATGTATGGTCCAGAATAGATGGCTCTAATATTCGAATATTTTAAATAGTTAAAATATCGGAATATAAGAGCCATCTGTTCTACATGTCTTGTACTATAAAAAAGACAAGATATAAAAGTTGTTATAGACTTCGGACACTATGAGAGACAGCATATAGGAACGCTTCTGCCTGCCCTCTTATCTCTTGAACTGTTTCTGAGAATTACCTCTTAGTAATTAAATTATTTTTTGAGTGGAGACTGCGACTCGGCAAACGTAGTGTAGGACGCCCTCTACCGAAGGCGCGGGCTTGCGGACGGCGAGCAATGGGCGGCTCGTCGTCCGACCGTCCGGTAACCATCCGGACCGAGCCCAAGTCGTCGACGGCGCGTATTGTTCCACGCGCGCCTCAAGGAGATGTCAGCAACTGTAGGGGCCCAGCAGGGTCGAAGCCTACTGGGGCCAAGGGTCTGATTCTGAAAGGAAGACTCGGCCCTGGTACCAAAGGCAACGAAGGAACAGGAGTGGGTTTTTAGTCAGTTAAAGTATGACACTATCTCCCGCCCCGCCCAAGAGCGGGGGATATCATAAGATGATTTTCCCAACGGAAAAAAAAAGAAGTACGCCCTCTGACTAGGCGGGATGACGATCTGCGAAAGACTGCTGGCAGATGTTGGATGCGGCAAGCTGAAGACAGGGCGCTATGGCGCTCATTAGGAGAGGGTTATGTCCAGCAGTGGACTAATATAGCCTGATGATGATGGTGATGATTTAAACTATTATGGACCTTGGTCTGAAAATAAATTTATATTGTTATAATTATTTCATGCCGGTATTCAGCTGCATCCGGTTAGACTACGCCAGTTAATGCGTACAGCAAAAAACTGAAGCTCACTGCTTGCGTCTTGTGTATCCGAACGCATTCAACCCGAAACTCTTCAAAGCTAGAGTGAACAGGCTTCTTCTGGGTAAGCCCACTTCATCATCGACTTTGTCTCTGTCACCTCTGACCTAGCGTATACTAGAGTTAAGAAAAAACCCATCTCAAATATAAAAAAATAGGAGGGGACCAACATATTTGGGAAAAGGATAGGCAGATGACGATATTTCATGTCTTTGGAATGGTGTGTGAGTGGTGAAGGGTGGGCGTTTTGGGGGACTGTCTTACGTAAACGTTTTTGACGTTCAAAAAGTGTTGATTTTCAGCCTGATTTGAATAAGTGAATTTTAATTTTGATTTTTTGAATATATCGGAACCCTGGAATCGCGGGCCTTTGAAAGGCGTACGAGGGGCCGCCAACGTGGAGAGACCCTTTAGACACTTAATGATTATTATTATTATTTAATTATTTAAAGCTTCCTTTTAATTTGTACCTACTTAAATATAATCAGCTACTGACTGACTGACTGTTCTATATACTCTGGTCTATAGTCCGGACGCTCTGTCGATTTGGGTTTAACTGGTAGAGAAATACCAAGCAATAAAGATTGGTGAGAAAAAAACACAAAAATAACTTCAACAGAACATTTATATGAGACAGTAGAACAGCACAAGGGTGACGAAGAAGACTACAGTAAAGGAGATAGGGAAGCAGGTCTCCAAGAAGTTACTAGCGCGGGTGAAGACAGATGGGCGACGACCGCGCCTGTCTCGATCCATGTTGATATGACGGTTGAAGTTTAGGTGTTAGCAGCAGCCGCCTGAAAAAAAGGAAACGAAGACATTACTGTATCAGCCCTTACTTGAAGAATTTATGCTCTAGAGACAAAGATACTATTGGTTAAGATTTATGGTATCTACAATATTGAGTTAGTTGGTACGATTTTGTCACAAAGGAGGAAAATAAATAGGTATTAGTATTTCTTTTGTTTTTTTTAAATAAAATCTTTGTCTTCCTCCTTGTTGTTAGGTCATTTTTTGGAAGAAGTATTAATCCATCCTCGGTAAATGTACTTGCTATCCCAAACTGTCAAATTATCCAGTTGAACATGAACCTCATTATTTTTGGTAAAGTTGAAAATCTATCAAAGAAATTTGACAGTTTGGGATTGGGGTAACTTGATGTGCTGGCCTCTGTGAATATGCGAGGCTCATGTTGAAATATTAACAGTAAAGTTCCATGGACAGCATCAACGTGTATTGTATTATTTAGTAACAGGGTTGTAAAGCGACTGCCTATCTGAATAGGCAGTCGCTCCATGTTAACTACTGTACAATTTAAGACTGGAAGCCGACCCGAGCCTAGTTTGGAAAAGGCTAAGCAGTAGACTTGCTCTCATTGATAGGAAACAGACTGTTTTAATCTATATTCTCCATTGTAAATAGTCTTACCTTTAGACGTGCAGTCGTCACAACCCTTTTCTTTGCACGCGCAGTTGTCTGCACATGCGCCACCCTTGCAGGACTCTGAAATAAATTATTATAAATAAATAATGCTGGACAATCCACACAGCATCATCTAGCCCCAAGCTAAGCAGAGCTTGTGTTATGGGTACTAGATGACTGATATACTTAATACAATACATTATATACATAGATGTTTTTTTTTATTATAGATAGCAAATACTCAGAACACCCGGAACAGATCTTTGTAGATCGTACAAACATTTGTTCCAAGGCGGGAATTGAACCCGCAACTTCCTGCGTCGCAGGCAGTCCTTCGCCCGCCGCCGCGCCACATTGGTCGTCGCTATATTAACATTTATTAACTGAAATAGGCAATCCTCTGTCATGCACGAAAATATCACTGCACTAATTCGTATTGCTTTTAGTAACACAACGAAACCGACCGTCAGGGTTGTATCGTACACTCCAGAAACTTTTAAAACACAAGTAGGTAATCCATTACTTTTCGTTCTAATCGAGAAATTTGAAAGAAACTCTCAGATCACAGTATTTCACAACTACTCTAGAGCACTATTCAATAAGAAATCAAATAAATAACTGGCTTGTAAAAAGATGTAGTTCCCGTTTATAAAGTGTTACTGAGACCTTCATTTGAGGAAAAATAAAACACTAAATACACTTGGAAGTATACTTTGTATGCATGAAACGCTTGTCCTAAACTAAACAATGATTGGTCAGAAAACAGCCTTTGATTCAAACAAAGATGTCTAAGACCCAAGGGTTTTTGGGTTTGCAAGTACCAGACTCATAAAAGCAATTGGGTAGGTTGACAACAAACAATACACACTGACGAGCAATATAAAAAGCCTCTAAAATTTATACTCATATGTGTGGTGTTACGCGAATGGATAGAATAAGAAATGAGTATATAAGAGGAAGTCTGAAAGTGGCGCCTGTGACAGAGAAGTTGTGTGGAAATCGGCTATCATGGTATGGATGGTATGGTTTTGAGTATGAATGTAGAGGGTTACAAGAATAGAGGGAGACCCAGGAAACGATGGATGGATTGTGTGACTTCTGAGATGACGGGAAATAGAGATGTATGGAAGAAGATGACATGCTGCGCCGACCCCAAATGAAATTGGGATAAGGGCAAGAGGATGATGATGATGATGTCCGAAACCACGCAAGGTAGCTTTTTAAAGTGAGAAGCAAGATTAAAATGTATTTAATAACTCATTCAAATAACAACAAATTGAAACAATCCATACTAATATACTAATATTATAAATAGGAAAGTGTGTCTGTTTGTCCGTCTTTCACGCCCAAACCACTGAACGGATTTCGATAAAATTTGGCAGAGAGATAGATTGCACACCGGGAAAGGACATAGGCTACTTTTTTAATCAACAAACCACGCGGGCGAACCCGCGGGCGGAAGCTACTACAAAATAATTGAATGTATTGAAGAAGGGAAACACAAAATTGGGTCATAGATTACTTTAGGCACTTGGCAAGTGGTTTTATATGTATATTGGTCGTCAGTGTATTTGTGATCCTTTTGTTTATTTGCAAGGCAAGTTCTAGGAAAATAGGAACCCTAGCACTACCATAATCATAGCAGGATTGCAGTTTATCCGTAGGGCAAGTCAAGGTGACGTTTATATAGTACTACATGTTATCAAAATCATTTGATATCAGAACGGAAGAACTAATTTATACACATTTCACCTCAATGTAATAAAGATTACCAAAATGATGAAGAGTCACAAGGATGCTCAGAATCTTACCTTTGCATGGTTCACAGGGAGCAGGCATGTTGATCGTTGCTGTTGCTGTATTTCTTCAAACTATGCACCATCCAAGAAGTCGCCATGTTTTATACCGCACAGCCATCGCAAAAACCGCCACTATCTGGAGCAAGGCTGACGAAAAACTGATACCTATTATAATAGGTACTGAAATTGCTCGATGTAATGGAAAAATGTTTCATAAATAGACATAAAAAAATGTAAAAATAGAATTTGCATTTGCGCTGAAATTCAATTTCACCGTGGTTATATTGCCATCGCTAAGCGATATATTGGGGTCACTATTTTTTCGTCAAATTTCTTTACGAGATAAAGTAAAATTTATTTGTAAGAACATGAGTATGCAGTTGAAATTGGAGTTTACAGTGTTATGTGTTGTCTTAGAAAATGGCCTACATCTTATGCTATGACGAGATAATAGTATGACTTACAAAGTAAAAAAATGCATACATAGCACTATACGTACAGAGGCCAGCTCATCAAGCTACCCCAACGTGTCAGATTTCTTTGATAGGTTTTCAACTTCATACCTAATAAATAAGGTTCATGTTCAATTGGAAAAATCTGACAGTTTGGGGTACCTTCATGTGCTGGCGTCTGTACATTGCATATATATTACTTCGAACTCGCTTACTCTTTGTGTATACTCTAATTCAAGTATTAGGTACTTGAATAACCTAAACCTAGACAAGACCAACTTTCCAACCAAATTAACAAACATTAAGAGTATACACATTTTTCTACCTTTCATCTTTGGACTAAATAAACCAAATTGTTGATTACAGTGGAGCTGGAAGAGCATAAGGTCTAGCAAGATACATTATTGTTATCCATCCATCGTCTACACGTCAGTCAGAGCATCACTTGAAAGGCAGGTTGATAAGAATGATGACGTAGCTGGGAGAAAGAAGGAGCTAATATTCCAGACTATTTAAGGGACAGGAAGACGTCTTCTACATCATCATCTTCTAAAACATTTATTCAATAAAGCAAAATTATCTATAAAAACACGAAAAAAAACACAGGTCATCGAAAACTTAATCCGCATCACCGTCAACGGGAATAGTGCCCAAAAGGCTGGCAGCATTTCCACGTTGAATGGCAATGGTTATTCTTTGGCCAAAAAAGGCCAGCCCTCTGGTCACGTAAAGAGTCGACCAAACGGTTCGCGATGTCCCGAAAAACTAAATAGGTACGCGGACCCCATGGCCCTATAAATAGTGTTTCATTCATCTTCTTGTTGGCAAGGCTTGTACATACGTACATCACTATTTCCTTGTATAAATCTAACCTGTTCAAAACCGTTCTACCACTCTACGAGTATCTAATATTATCAAAAAATCTCATTATAAAGAACATTTAAAATATAAGCGTATCAAATTAATTTCGTAGAGAAAACTCTGTTTGATAGTGACTCGTTTGTTTAACTATTTTCTAATTAAAGATACTATGCGTATAATTTGCAATATAACTGAATATTTTTTGTGTTTAAACCTATTTGTATGACAGGGATCAACGTCTCGTGTACAACTAGAAACCTTCATTCATGAAACTATTTGCAAGCCACTAATGAAATAATAATTATACCTGTAACTGTCCCACTGAAGAGCTAAGGCCTCTTCTCATACAGAGAAGGCACGATCATTTATTACCACACATCCTCATTGCGGGGTGGCGATTTCAGACTTAAATATTTATTCATTATTAGTCCATGTTTCCTTTACTGATTTCTAATGTGATTCAATTCATATGTAAGTACAGACGCCAGCACATCAAGCTACCCAAAACTGTCAGATTTTCCCAATCGAACATGAACCGTATTTCTTTAGCAATAAACTTGAACATCTAACAAAGAAATTTGACACATTTGGGAAGCTTGATGTGCTGGCCTCTGTACATATTATGAATTGAAAAAAGTGGCACTTGCTCGGATTTAATCCCACAACTTTGTGCATGAGAAACGAGGCCCTAACCACTTGGCCATCACGACATTACTGATTTCTAATTCAACAGTAACAGTCTCTTTTATTTGAAAAATCAATGTGCAGTTAAATAATTAACGATTTTCTTTTTGAAATCGTGAAAGGTTTAGTCGACTCCTCACGTGACCAGAGGGCTGGCCTTTTTTTTGGGCAAAGAATCAGCATTGCCATTCAACGTGGTAATGCTGCCAGCCTTTTGGGAACTTTTCCCGTTGACAGTGATGCGGATGAATTTTTCGATGCCCAGTGATTACTTATTTTATTATATTTTTTCATGTATTAATACTTACTTTCTTAGACAGTTGATCAGATATAATTTAAAATCTTGGAACAAGGGATAAGGGATCAAACATCATAGAGAGGGAAAATAATTCACGAAATAAGATCACGCCTATATTCCTCGAAAGGAAAGGCAGAGCTGTACTCAAGAAAAAAAAACACAAAATACCTTGTTCAATAAATGTTACTAAGTAATGAGACGACGGCAAATAGAGATGTATGTTAGATGAAAACATGCTGGGCCGGCCCCAAATATACCGAGTTAGGGGCAGGAGGATAATGTTGATGCGTTGCAAATTACAACATTTTCTAAGTACCAGATAAATGTTTGTTACCATTCATTCAAGCATCAAACTCAGTCAACGAAGCAAGTCTTAAACAATATATTTTTTCTTCCGGATGAAATCAATCAATAAAAAATAGGAAAGAAAACCCGCCCATCAATCCGAGGGTTCCGCACGACCACGCCGGCTGAACACCGAGGAAGCAACACCAAGGTTCTTCCTGCTCCCCAAGCAACCTTTTTTGTGGCCAGTACAACTATATTTAGGAGATTAAAATTTATTTTGATATCATTCGCACCCAGGAAACAGCTGATAACAGTTATGGCGACTCAGACGATCACCCAAACTATGCAAGGTACGTGTAATTGGGTATACATTTGCTTAAAATCATTGTAACAATTTTGTTTGAGTTCATCTTTGAAATCAACTAACTAACTAATTATCTATTTATCATATTTTTTTCTCTATATCTACAGTTGCTTTACATAAAGCACTTCTTTTAATATTCACACATTTGATTTTGATGACTTCACAGCGCCTGTTCTTGTTTCAAAAGCAAATTCATTTCTATAAGAAAATGCTGCATATATATTTTAGGCACCTTTGACTCTCTCGACTTAAACTTGTAATTGTACACGTCTGCCTAGCCTGGTCCAATATATGTTGGGGTCAGCTTTTAGTCTATCTTGCCTATGGGCAACACAAGGCACTGAGGGGTATCGGTATGTAATAGATGGTCACCCATCCATAAACCAAGCTCAGCTAGCAAACTACTCACGGGTTGTTCTGATTTAGCCACGGCCGCTAAACTTAAAATTGTATGCCACGAACCATAACATCATAATTGTACCTTCTATTTGTTAAAACTAGATTTTCTTTTCATTTCAGAATTCTTGCCAGAACCCCAGATCAAGCAGACCATGTCCCCTAAGACCAAATCTAATCTGCCTCCGAAGACGAAACAGGAGCCACAAGCCCTGGGCTGCCCTGTCGACTGCCCATGCAAGACCAAAAAAGAAAGCCCATACGAACGACCCATGAAGCTGATGTTCAACGCCATAGGGATCATTGTGGCTCTCATTGCCACATACCTAATTGTTACAACAGATTCCAACATATATATTATCTTTTGGGTGTGCTATTCTATCCTGAGACGTCTGTCTAAATCTAGACTGTCCAGATCACATGCCAAGTCAGACTAGTTGTTTATTTTTTGTATTCGCACTGTATTTATTTCTAGGCTAACTATTTATTGATTGTTTATTTATTTGAAAGCACTGAGCATGCAAAGTATTCAATAAACTGTTTTTTGTTTATGTTTTTTTGTTTCTTTTTTGTCGCCGTGTTTGTAATTAAATAACGGTGTTGTTATTTTAGCTATATTGAGCGTATTTTCCTTCTTGATTTCTTTAAGTATGATAGACTTATCCTATGGTGTAGCTACAATTTCTTTCGTCATTTTCTGTAGCTTCATTTTTTAGGGATCCGTGGTAAACAACAACACCATTATAGTTTTGCCATGTCCATCCATCAGTCCCCGGCTTAGCACACAGACTATAAGTACTAGAAAGCTGTAATTTGGTATACATATCAACCACGCCAGCAGAGTCACGAAATAAAGTATTAAAGCTAAGTAGGCTTTACGAGTTGAAAATTGACAATACTTAATATCCATTCCGACTTCAGAACTCTAGAACCAAGTGCGTGATACAACACGCACTTGGCCGGCTTTTTATAATGATGACAGATTTCATAAAAAAACTAAATTGCACAGTTAACAGTACGAGTTCTTGAACTCCGTATGCTGCTGACTCACAACTAAAATACACGGCGTAATATAAGTGTAATTGTTACATACGTCTCGCTCTAAACTTGGGTTAGCCGAATCTTAGAAGAAAAACAAACTTTTCTCTGTTTCTACAAATCAGAAAAATCTAAAGTGAGAGTATCTTTCCGGTGTCGAAGAAGTTAATATATTACTGGACTTTAGAAACAGCTTCTTATGGTAAATAAGGATATAGAAAGTAAGAAGATAATAGATTGAAACGATGGCAAGGCATCTGCAGAACATTGGGCAGAAAAGAAGTTGTAAGACAATCTAGAAGAGACAAGATTTCAGCTTTGCTAACATTATCTTAGCACATCAAGATACTCCAGTCTGACAAATTTCTTTGTGCGTTTTTCAAGTTTATTACAAAAGGATATGGTTCATGTTCAACTGGGAAAATTTGACAATTCGAGATAGCTTGATGTGCTAAAATACATCTTGACATACAATTTCTATATGTATATTTTGATGAACGATTGACATGTAGATACCTATTCGTGTTTTTGCATCAATTAGTGATGCCAGCAAGTTCATTGATCTAAAATTAACACTCGACGGTAGTTTTTGCGACAAATACAATTTTGGCGGAAATTCGAGATCGTAGATTATATACCACAGATCACGATTTTTTTTTGTTCTTGTACCTATACGAACTTTTTGCTATGGACTTGGAGTAGTTTTATGTTTTTATTGGTATCTTTTGTTGAAGACATTGTATCTTGCGTTTGGCATTGAACTGTTGCGTCGAAGGCAAGTAATTGTTATCTGGTTCTGGATTTGAATTCGGCCAAGTATAGAGTTATATTTTCATTTATTTAGGTTGATTTAAGTTAATTTCCATATCTCTGAGCGTTATTATTTGCTTGGGACCATAGGTAATGTTGGGATAGCGGGGTCTGTTCTTTCGGTACAACTCCTGTCCTTATCCCAATTTATTTGGGGTCAGCGCAGCATGTTTTCTTCTTCAACACTTCCTTCCTAGCCATATCATTTACAGACTCCATCTATCACACGTATCTACGTAGTCTACCTCTGCTTTGTAACCATCTACATTCATATTCGAAACTTTCCTCACAATCCTCATTCCTCATTACAACTGTACAACTGAAACAAAACATCAATAGTAACTTTGCTTTTCGTTTCCGCTGCCTTCTAGTGGATGGGCTGGTATCATTATCTACGTACAAATTCCTACGAGACTTTGTCAGACAAACTCAATATAAACATAATTTCATGCTATACTGTCATCGTTCTCCGCCACTGCGCAATTCAAGTGGTTGAATTAATAAATAGTCATAAAGGACCCCTCCATACATTGTGAGGCGGAGCGTGGAACGTGACTCGGGCCCACGACGCTCAGACATACGTACCTATATCTTTTATAGAACAGTATTCATGCTCTCCAATTTATACAGATTGGTTGATAGACAGGATCGATACATTAAGATTTTGTAAGACTAATTCTGTAGCACTGAAGCGTTGTACCCAGAGCTTACATAAATAAACTAGAAGAAGCTAGAAGTATTCTACTAGTTATTGTGTCGCCTATCCCCTCACTTGTCTCTAGAAACTTTGTATCCCTAGTTGAACTCAATTTATTTCGTACTAGCTGTGCCCCGCGGTTACACGCACCCCTAAGGGCCGTAGCGTAATGATAAGCGTACAACTTTCTTCAAGAATTGGGCTATTAAATGCATAGAGAATTTCAAATCAAACTGGTATTACAAGATTTAGAGAAAAAGCATCTCCTTTATTTTGTCAATCTATACCATCATCGAGATGTCCTACGTACGGGTAGTCTAGGTAAGTCAGAATCGATACAACAGCATACGTCCCTATGTGTTCTAAGTTCACCATCCATGCAAACTTTACGTACCCCATTACCCATAGCACGACAAAAAAACTATGCACATCTTTTATATGTAGCCTTATTATATTGTAGACTAGCTTCTGCCTGCGACTACGTCCGCGTCGAATTCAACTATACCACAAAACATATCCTATGGCCCTCGGCAATAATGTAGCTTGTAAAAAAGTCGAATGAGAAATTTCGGAGAGTACTTACTACATCATGGTGTAGATAATTTTATATAGATTGATTTGCTATCAGTACACAACAAAACATACAGAAGTACCTAGTCATTAAACAAAGCACCTGTCGACAACACGTCATCACGGGATCCAGAATACTGGCATATTTTATTTTTAATAAAGGTAACGTGGTACTTACGATTGCGGCAAACAAAAAAACATTTCATGATCAGTGTAGTAACCAGCCAGTCACACATAATTTAAGAAAAAAACGTTGACGTATAATTTAAAAGTGGAGCGCAGATGAAGCTTGTACTTATGTAGACGTACTCATGTTTAAAATAAGAACAAGAAACTAACTATCCCTAGTAGTTGTTTATTGAATAAGAAAAAAACTTACAAGATAGAAAAAATAAAAACCACAACATTGCATGCTTGAATATACACTTAATCCACCAAAACGACGATTAAAAATTACAACTTCAAATCAATCTTCATGCCTTTCATGTAATCTGATTGCTTGGCGAATTTCTTCTTCTTTCATCATCTTAGTAAAATATCTATGTCCCACCACATCATCTTCGAAGACCTATGTAGCGCAGCAACGCTGCGACGCCGGAGGTTGCGGGTTCGATTCCCGCCCTGGGATAAAAAATATATATCTATGTAATGTATTGTATTAAGTATATCAATCATCTAGTACCCAAAACACAAGCTCTGCTTAGCTTGGGGCTAGATGATGCTGTGTGGATTGAACCGCATTATTTATTATTTATTTTATATTATCGTTTCCTTAGATCTTCGGTTCATCTAACAATGGATCTCTATTTTTCCAATTTCCACTGCATTTCTTGAAAGTTTCCCATAATCTCGTGCCCTATTTTTTTACTATTATTGGTTTTCTTTCTGGTAATTTTTTAAATTAACTGCACCATTTACCAAGTCTCCATGATTAGGCGATAATACCAGTGTGACCACTTTAGCCGCAACAATTAGCGGCTAGCGGGTAATGAGCGCTTGCGCATACGCGACGCTTTCCTGCTTTCTCTAGAGAAATGTGATAACTCCTTGTGTTATAAGTTGTAGGTATACCAACCTATTATTGTAAGCTGCATGTCAAATACCTCTTCTCATACAGAGAAGGCACCACTACGCGTGCGGATGGCGTTTTCGCGATTTCAGACTTGAGGGTATATTAATGATTAGTCCAGGTTGCCTCACGATATTTGTCCTTCTCCGATGTTCCCTGACTCATCATCATCATCATCTGCCTAGCCTTTTCACAACTATGTTGGGGTCGGCTTCCAGTCTAACCGGATATAGCTGAATTTAAGTATATTAGCACATGGAGCGACTACATTTTTGACTGCCACAACCCACTTACTG
This sequence comes from Phlogophora meticulosa, assembly GCA_905147745.2. Taxonomy (NCBI): domain Eukaryota; kingdom Metazoa; phylum Arthropoda; class Insecta; order Lepidoptera; family Noctuidae; genus Phlogophora; species Phlogophora meticulosa. The sequence continues at coordinate 13,614,008 of LR990524.1, forward strand.
GGTACAACGAAGCCCTTTGGTAAAAGTGGTTGTCAGACTTAATGACTTCTGACTACCCGTAACGACTGTCAAAGATCTACAAATAACAACCGCGACCAACGGCTTAACGTGCTTTCCGAGGCACGGAGGAGTCTAGATATGTTACGAATGGTCACCCATCCACAGACTGACCTCGGCAAGCGTAGATTAACCTTCGATCAACCCGAGTGGCTGTTTTTTATAGCCATGTTTTTTCCGATGTTCCCTGACTGTATACGACATAACATGTCCAAGGTAAACTTAGAAAGTACATATGAATTGGAAAATGAACATTGGTACTTGCCTAAATTTGAACCCAGAACCTCGTGCTTGAGAGGAGAGGTGGGGCCTTACCCACTGGGCCATGACTTTAACATAAAGTAGTTATAACTTTGATAATAGTACGAGATATAGGTACCGAGGAAGAAAGTAATATTAATGTAATATTCAAAGTGGTATAGTCACCAACAAAACAACAACAATAATATCAACTCGTAACTAAAACTAAATTTAAAAACAATAACAATAACTCTTTAACATAAACACAACAAAAACAAAGGGTACAATTTTCATGCACGCAAGTGTAATCGGGAGTTCGGGAGGCAAATGTCGCCTGTTGCACCAATCGCGCGCTCGGATTGACGTACCTCATACCCCGCGTCCCGCTTGACTACCAAAGAGACCTAAAAAACGGCTTGTGCGCATCTAACGACTCTTGCCATGTTACTTGCCGATAATTATAACTTTTAATCAATCCTAAAAATAAAAACAAAATCAAAATTAATTTATTCAAATTAGGCTGAGAATTAGCACTATTTGGTTGTCAAAACGTAGGCCCCCAAATCGTCCACGTCCTTTAATTAAAGTCATAAAAGATGAATAAGAAATTACTGGTATATTTAAAATGTTAACAAATCTTAATGATAAGAATATATGCTCTGATTAAAGTTATATACATTCGACGAGCCTAGATAGATTGTAGCTAACATTTCAATTGCAGGTTTTCTATACGCTGAGAAAGCAAAACATAAGACTATTCATTAATAAAAAACAGTATATTATCAACTGTGAGGATACTTTAGTAACGTAAAGATTTCGATTACATGCTTTGGCAAAAGCAGTTGATCAACTAGCACATAAAACCATGGCTGGGTCTTGTTAAGATGATAATTATGAACAATAAGTGATACCTATGGAACATAACGAAATGCTGGTGGAATCTGCTCCCAGATAAACAGCGATAAGGCTTGTGGTTGATGAATCAATCATCATCAAACCTTTTTCCAACTATGTTAGGGTCGGCTTCCAGTCTAACCGGATGCAGCTGAATTATCATGTAATACACATGGAGTGAGTGCCTATTTGACTGCCACAACCCAGTTACTGGGTACCACGAAGCCCTTTGGTAAAACTGGTTGACAGACTTAAAGTCATCTGACTACTCGTAACAACAGTCAAAGATCTACGAATGACAGCCGGGACCAACTGCTTAACGTGCTTTCCGAGGCAGGGAAGGATCTCGGTATGTAATGGATGGTCACCCATCTATGGACCGACCTCGGCAAGCGTAGCTTAACCTTCAACTTACCTGTGAGACTGTTATTATTTAGCCAAAAACTCCTCCAGTGAACCATCCATCAAAAGGCGAAACAAATTAACTCCAAGAACCCAAAACTCAAAATTGCTGATGTAAATAATGAAAAGGCTTAAAAACCTGCCTAAAACCGGGTCGAAATTAGTTCAACAACAAAACAAAAACACGGCATTGTAAAATAAACCATTAGGAGTTTGATACTTGTTGTTGCTATAAAGCGAGTGAATCATTGCGCGCACGCAGGTCGACGACATCGGCAGACTTCGTGTCGTTCCGCTAAAACCGCAAATCTTTGTTGATAAGTGTAGATCTTGATTTCTATCTGATTCCTAAATGCTTGGCTTAGATTGTAACTTGAAAATGAGTTAGTTTTCATATTTAAACATCACGACTATATTCCCCGAAGGGTTGGGCAGAGCTGCACCTATAGTAGCACCGTTATGTTTTAAGTACCATGTAAGAACCGTGCCCAAGTCCAAACTCCGCGATGCTAATGAAAAAAATTTGGAAAAACTCAAAAACACTTTGCCAGTCCTGGGACTTGAACCCAGGACGACACGCTGAGCAGTCGCGCTTAGGGCCACTAAACCAACAAGGCAGTAAGTTTTCATATTAAATTATTTGAGATTTTGATTCTACAATGTTGCTGGTTGGTAAAAATGCCATCCCTAATATTAATATTTTATTTGTAATTTCACTACTGCATTGTCTCACAGTGCACAATACACCTTCCTTCCAATTTTCTATGGATAAACTGCCAATAGTGTCAGATCAGGATAAACTGCCAGTAGTGGATTTTGTACGTCTGTACAGAGGGACAGGACGAAATTACAAGGGTTCCATTTATACCAATTGGCCACGGAACCCAAAAGGAGGACCCTACTTCTCCTTAAACACATTATAATTTCCAGTAATTTGCAACATGGCGTCCAAAATACAGTCTTAAATCGTGACTTGTGGAATACTAAAATATGCTTATTAAAATGATTTTTATTTAAGTTCCTCTGACTTCCAACCGTGAAATAAGACGTTTTTTTGTTATGTTTTGATTTCCTTCGTCGATATTACAAATAAAAACAAATAAACAAACGCTTAATGGTACCCGACTGGCGAGAGAACCAGTTCTGTTGAGAATATTTGGAAGCATCCAGTTTAGGAATTGATAAAAAAGTAACTACTTAAATTATGCCAAGGATGGTTAGCCTTGAAGTCTCCAGACCTGTAATGACGCAAAAACTACAGGATATTTTCTAATGGCGGTTCGTTTCTCACGGGAAATATATGAGTTTTATTTTATTTCTATAATAGAGGTACCCTAATAAGGCATTGCATCCGCTTGAGTTTAGTTTTTACTGACTGTTTCTTATCCAGACGGGGCAGGTGGCGAAACGAACTTACTAATACAGAAGATACATGTAGATATAGGGGCTTGTTGCAAAATAATAACAGCCGCATTGGTCGATATTCAAGGTTAAGTAACGATAGCCGAGGTCGAGGCCGTAGATGGGTGACCATCCATAACATATACAAGACAGAAGGCAGTCGTAACGGGTAGCTTGAATCCCGAATTTGGCAGCCACTCTTACCAGGGTGTGTCGTGTTACCCAGTAACTAGGTTGTGGATGTCTGATAAATAATCGCTCCATGTAAAATACTGGTATGGAGATGCATTCAGTTAGACTGGAACGCGACCCCAGTACAGCTGGGAAAAGGCTAGGCAGATACGAAATTTAGATAGATGGTTTTGATATTGGAATGATCAACTCAATATTTTGAGAATTCTATAATAAGATATTCAACTCTAATAATATAGTGTCATCTGATTCCAAGCTTACGTGACATTCCTACTCCTCATAAGTAACAGCGAATTCTCGCTATGCGCCAAGAAATTGTCTACCGTTTTTGGCAAATTATCCTCACTGCGCCAAAACTCTAAAGTCTAGACGAAATTTAGGGGACATGTTACTATTCCTTATAAAGCTTTCGAGAAAGGATTTATGGTGCCATGACTTATGCGCATGAGATAAAACTTGCTTTTAATTGCACCTAGTCGAGAAAATCTTTTACCTTTTTAAGATGAGTAGTTCACTAGATTTTTTTCTGGTTGTATCATTCTCTCGCATTGTTATTACAAGTTATTGTAATGTAAGGGAAGAGCGGTGCCTTCATCTACAGGCTTTTTCTATGCCTAAAAGGAGGCTCCTCAACATGCAATGTAAGGCAAAATGATATGAAACAATCTTTTTTTTTATTACGGTGACAATTTTACTTAAATCAATCACTTAATCATATTTGTGTGGAGAAGATTCTCTACATCATTAGTTATCAGTAGTTCTTTAGTACTCTTTGAAATTCAAAACTTAACAATATGTAGGTAATCAAGTTTATTATGAGTTGTATATTTGAGTCAATGAGTCCTTTAGGGTTGAAACACTCAGGCCATAGGGTCATAGTGCCCTTCTGTTTTTCGGGTCAGTGAAGTGTCGACTTACCACTTGGGGTCGAGTCTTCACGTAATTATCTAGATAGTTACGTGAAGACATAAACAGCCCTCTGTCTGGCCTTTTTTAAGCCACAGAAACAGCTTTGCCATTTTATGTGGCAGTCTGCGGCTGCCAGCCTTTTTAGTAGTTTTCATGTTGACAATAATACGGATTTTTTTAATGCCCTATGCTTCCTTCCTTTCTTTAATAAGTAACATAACGTCATAACACCACTCTTGTATTCCCGGAGGGGAGGTAGATATGTACCTATACAGTACACCCACATTTCTGAAGTTATATTTAAGTCCCATGTAATGGGGGGCGAGTCTATTACTTCTGACCGGGCACAAATCCATACTCTGGGCTATTACTGAAGAACTCCGGATTGATGAATCCCAATAACACTTTTCTCGACCCGGGAATCGAACCCAGGACATGCTCATCAGTAGCGGTTGCCACTACTAGACCAAGGAGACAGTCAATTTTTATAGGTACATAATTTTAATGGTTATTTTATGCTCAGTTAGACTTTTAACTGTTTCTGATCTTTGCTTGATATAGTTTAATTGTTCGCTACTGTAGTGTACAGAAAATAAGAAAGCATATATGCGCAAAGTACACTAAATACTATAAAGTGTTTTTTTTTTTTTTTTAGTTTACTTTATATTATTTAGTATACTTTGCGGATACATGCTGTGTTTTTAGTGTACTTTAAAGTAAATACCTATTTCCTTTATATTATTTAGTGTACTTTACGTAGTTAAGTTATTCCTTTTGCAACCTTCATGAAGAGAAATTTTTCTCCGACCAGATACTTGCCACTTTTTTGCCCCAAGCTTACAAAATTACAAAGCGTTTCTGTTTGCGAATTCAATGGCATTGCAAAGTCCCAAAGTGCTTATAGGAAAGCTTTGAAAGCTTGCTACAGATACAAACGTGCCGGAGCGAACCGGTCCGACGGCTGTCCGTACCGGCCTGTTTTTGTTTACGATCCGATCATTTATTGTAGCTATACTTGCACAGCACGCCACGGCTTAAATAACTATCTTATTTTAGGAAGGGAGATAGGATGCTGTTTGTTTTATTGATGAAAGGTTCGATGTTTTTGATAAAGGGTCGGAAACAAAAGGTTTAGGGGAAATTTAGTAAAGAGAACGCTTTTTATTTTTTAATGCTCTTCTAATCTCATTTGCTTACCTTTTTCCCGACCATATTTGGGTCGGCTTCCCGTTTACCGGATGCAGCTGAATACCAGTATTTTACATGGAGCGATTGACTATCTAGATCTACCCTCCACAACGTAGTTACTGGACACGATACCCCTTGGTAAGCCTGGCTGTCATACTTTTAGGTTTTTGACTACCCGTAACGACTGTCAAAGTTCGACAAATGACAGCCGGGAACTACATCTTTTACGTACGTAAGTTAATCAAAATTCATTCATTCAATGTAGGCTGAGAATACTGCACTTTTTGAACGTTGGAAAATATATAAGAAAAACGCTCACCATTCTCGTCTTCCTACTGCATTAGCCGGGAAGACGTGCCGGAACAATCTTTCTACCAAGTAAAAGAAATAAGACTTATTTAATACGTGTTACTACTGAGTAAAAGGATCTCAAAAGAACTTACTCGTAACATTTCGACTACCTGAGGAGGTACTTACTTAGGAGATGTAGCGTACGGCCTCAGAATCTGAGTTCCCGTAAAAAAATCTAACAGGAATACAATAAAATAATCTGGCTTATCGAAATGAAATAAAATTATATTTAATTCTGTAAGTTTCATTTGTATTTTTGTAACTACTCCTGTCATCATTATTATTATTTCTTTCATTGTCATTGGTGCCTAAGTCTGTGCTAAATAAATGTTCTTTCTTTCTATCTTTTAAAAGTAAGTTTCACAAAACGTAACATCTTAGTTTCATATATACACAATGCTCCAATATCAAACTCAGCATCTACATCATTAATAAAGCTTGATAAAATTATCAATCAGTGCACTGTCTCCGTGCCTATCGCGGTACGAAGCGATCCCCACTCGAGGCGCTCAGTTATTGACCCGTCGAGCTCTTGCCAGCTATAGACGTAACCAGTGCGCGCGCACCCTACTGCTCACATCCCCAGTTAGCTTAGTCTAGCTTTAGACAAGCGCCGAGATGCCTGCACCCTGCGACTCTTGCAAAGGTAAGATTATTTTTTTACTATTTATTTTATTTTCCATTTTTTGTCATCTCCTTCGTCTTGTCCGTGTTTGGTCTTTTCTCCACGTGTGTCTTTTGTTTTTGTTTTGCTAGCCAGAACCAATTAGGGACGGTATTGCGAATGACGCAGTTAGTTTCCGCTCTAGTGGGTTCTTATTGGATGTAATTCGAGTTGGTAGGTATAGATTAGGGTACCTACTTCACATATATGTGTTTTGTTTTCTCTTTTGTGAAAGGAAATTGTTGAAAGGGTGTTTTACATCGAAATATTTTGTGAGAGTAGGTATAGGTTATTACCTAATGACTGCGTATTTCGTGGTCCGTGCGGGTGTTATTGATTAATTATGCGGAATATTCAAGTGTCATCGGTGTGTTTGTTTTTTAATATTATTTACAAACCTAAGAGTTAGTACGATCGTGGATTTTTGACAGTTTCATTCTTTTTAACCGAACGAATTGCAACCGATCTCGATACAAACTACTATTTATTAACACGTTGAACGCCAAATGACCGACTTAAAATACATTTTCTATTGTGTCTCGTTGTATGGCAGTTAAGTTGTTAACAGTGATAGGCAAAGAAGCTTTTATTGTGTGCAAAGAGATTTTTTATAGAGAGTTAATTTTATTAGTGAGACGGTACTCCTTCCTGATATGCAAAATTATCCTACCAAGACTACATTTGATATCGTTTATCTATTTTTGGATTGAAATCGATAGGGTGACAGTCATTTAAATAGCCTCCACGAGTGGGGTTGCTATTACGAGAAGTCTTGACAAAAAAAAGTCTGTACATTCTACTCTTTCTGTTAAAAAAAATTCCTTATGACGTAAACCATGTACAAATAGCTAAACGAATCCAGACGGATGATAACTATTTTTATTAGTGGCGACTTGATCTTCGTTCGGCGCCTCATTGCAATCTAGCTTTTGTTAATACTTTTAATTGAAAAATTCACAATGGTGGTGGTGATTATTTTATTTACGGTACACTAGTTTTTTTCATGTTTTAGTGTCTTAGGTGATATTAGATCCTGTCAAACAGTCAGACTCGTACTTTTATATTTTCACCATAACAGTCTGGGGGAAGAAAATTAATATTAAAAATGATAGTTCTTTCAATTCTCAAGTTCATTTATTTTCAGACAACTTTGACTCATGGTAAAAATACAATTTGTGTGTATATGGGACCTTAAACTTTCTTAGTTTTATTTCACTTTAGTCACGGTGCGCTCATGTAGCATTCGTCAGTAGCAGAAGGAACGGCTCACCACGCACTGCCGCCATATTTATGTCCTCGTATATGTTGATCTGCTGAGAGCGCGTTGGTACTCGCACCACAAACTCCTGGAAATGATGATGGGGCGCGACTACAGCAGCTGCTCTCGTCGTTTTTCTTTACCAATGGTGGGTATTGGTAGGCATTCTCAACAAAAAAGGTAGTGCTACCACTCGGCTAGGGTGACCGTCAAGACTTGTCCGGCTTTTTCTTTTGTCATTTGTTTCGACTTTCGACTTTTTCGACGACAAACGGATTTTTCACACAAAATAAAAAGTGAAACATTTAAAAGTTAAATGTGTGTGCCAGGGTTTTTGTCAGGACTTTTCAAATTTCGAATCCCCGCTTAGTTGGTTAAATGGTAATCCAACGAGTAACAAGCTCGGTTCTAACAGGAATTTTAATTAGATTCGTTAAACTAAAAGATTTATCAGTCCCATTCTCAGTAGCTCGGCGGTCGGCGCAGAAAGTTCATACAATTGTATTTTGTAGACCAGTTCCCACGGACGCGAGGTATCTACAGTTGAATGCGCTTACTTATGTAGGTACTACTATCTATTATAGCTTTGCTTTGTGTGATCGTTAATAGAAATAGGTTGCATATAATACACCCGCGTTCATGTCAATGTCTGAGCCAGACGGTTGTCACATGGCTATGGTACAGCTATCCTAAACTGTCTTATTTTCCCAATTGAACATGAACCTTATTGTTTTTGTTATAAAGTTGAAAAGCCCAAAAAGAAATTTGACAGATTGTGGTAGCTTGGTGTGCTGGCCTCTGTACTTGATGGTCCTTCCTCGGTGTTTGCGGTGAATAGATAATTCAACAACGCACGTTACGTCAATTCAATAGCACAATAACTATCATGTCGTTATGAATGAAGTTTATTAATAAAATAAAAAACAGAATTCTCATTTTAAAAATCGTTTGATTTGTCGTTACGTTTGTGTCAAACATTCTTGATAGGCACGGTACAGCGGCTCATGCAGCCTACGCGGTTTGATGCGTTATTCAACGCGCTAAAACCCTACGAGGTGTCGAACTGCCACCCTAATTATCGCTTATGGTCAAACGTCATTAACACTACTACAGGCATTTTTATTTCTGGGACGAGCCCGCCACACTATTCCCAAACCACTGCAACTCCTGAAAAATAGAATCAACAGTGGCGAGCACCAGAAGCCCGACGAGTCCCGAAGAAACGATTCAACTGTCACAGGCTTATTGCTTATCACGATACCCTTATGTAAGACTGATTGTAGGACCGGGCTCCTTCTGGTAACAACTGTCAGAGATCTACGAATGACAGCCGAGGCTTAACGTAACTTTCCATGGCACGGAGGGGTCTGGTGTACTGGATGGTCAGTACAATATATAAATGATCGTAAAATGATTATGTTATTACAGACACCTGCGGTGGCGGGGCGGCCGCGTGTGGTGCCAACTGCACCTGCGGCCCGAACTGCGCTTGCGGCGATGGCAAACCCTCTGGTGAGTTTAATTTAATGTTATTTGATGTCAAACCTCCTGATGGTACTATAGCAACAGCCGCTAAGGACGCCTACAACACAGAGGCACTGCAGACGCGTTGGCATCGTAGTGACAAAGCCTAAATGCCTCATCTGTCTGTAACTACACCAGCATTCATATCTTTAACACTGGAACACCAGCGCGGAGATAGATATGGGGGTAGTATACGAGCAGCGCTGACGAGCAGGTACTTAGTACGGCGGATCGCAACCCGGTGGTAACAATACCAGTATAAGCTGGTCCCTTATACCAATGAAACTCCTTACTATGGCAGCCCAAGATTGAAGTATTACCATCAGCGTGCGGCCGACCTACTATGCTTTCGAACTTTTAAAGTTATTAGGGTTCCGTTTCAAAAAAACATAAAAGTAAAACCCTTCTGGTATGCGTCATTGTCTGCCTGTCTATCACAGCTCCTTACTGAAGGAACTACTAATATTTTTAACTTCAAATTAGGAACAGTTAGAAAAAGTCTTGCCTGTAAACGCTAATATTGCAATAGCAAATATTTTGAACAATGGGGTCCAAATGGGATCACTAGTTCCAGTGAAGTATAATATAAAGAGCTTCAATCGCCCATTTTACAAACTATATTTTTATTTCCTTTTTTGTTGCATAATTTTATTTTTGAGTCATGTTTGTTACATTCTAAGTCAAAAATTATGTGGCAGTGAAAAAATAAAAACATACTAATAAATCTAGCAGATATTTATGTAAGTAAATATTACAGGAAATATAAAAAATCTATTCTATTTATTTAGCACAGTGTTTTACAAATCCATCCATACATTACACATGCGGTCGCAAAAAAGAAAATATTACTTTGAAATGGGAAATGTTTTACCTTTAAAGGTACGAAACCCTCGCTGTGCAAGTCCAACTTGTTCTTTAACTTGGTTTTTGATTAAATATTCATGTTAATTTTTCCATAGGTACTAATGTGTTGTTTTGCTTTTACGGACTATATTAATATGGTACACTTTGTCCACAGGAGGGAAGCCATGCTGCCAGGGAGGAGGAAAAAAGTGAAAGATTCAACAATTCAACTTCTAAACTCCCTTTTCCCAAATGATGCTCTATTTTAAAAACTATATAATCTTTATTATATCTTAGCTTAGATAGCCGTGTAACTCGTAATCCAATTATAATGTAGTTTGTCTTTTAATCATATTTAAAATATAACTGAAATAATGTTGTGTCGTCATGAAATAAAATTAGTTCGTACCCTTTAAGAAATTATAGTATTACAATGGTATAGCGTATTTAGGCTAGTTATTATATTCGTCTCTGCTTATGTATTGTTAAGTGTAGTTAATAATGATTGTCACATTCAGTGTTTAGCTTTTTTCTCATTAAAGGGATTATCCTTAGTACTTGTAATACTCATTAGTTTGGTAAGAGACGTGGGCACGCACACATACACACTATGAATCTGTGTAGTGTTTCTAGTAAATAAGTAAGGTAACGTTTGTGTTTTATTTATTCTAACCTCTTAGGGAACTATTAACATCTATAGTCTGGTTACATAAGTCTATGTAGCGTGAAAGACTTCAAATATGGCTGTCTTGTTATGAGGATTTACGGTACAAGCACCATCCAATAGGTATTTTGAATTTACAATTTTGTTTCCAACACATAAAGTCCAGTTTGTCCTGCAACTTCAATATTTTTGTGACTCTTTCAATACTGCCAGTTATTTGAAAGTTGATTTAATGAAAACCAAAATAAAGTTAATATTTGCTTAAATCGAAATAACATCGATTTCACATCATCATCATCATCATCCTCCTGCCCTTATCCCAATTTATTTGGGGTCTACGAAGCATGTTTTCTTCTTCTATACATCTCTATTTGCCGTCATCCAAAAGTCACCTCTTTTCTAGCCTAGATATCATCTTTCACACAATCCATCCATCCACCCATCTTTGGTCTCCCTTTACTCTTGTAACCCTGCACATTCATACGCAAAACTTTCCTCACAACGTGGTCCTCATTCCTTCGCATCACATACCCATACCATGACAACCGATTACCACACAACTTCTCATATTGACATATGATTTGACATATGGAATAGATATTATATGACATATTTAACACCAATGCATAATGAAATACATATCAGGTTTATTAAGATGACAATCGAGTGCTACTGTTTTCTAGAACAAGCTGAAGTCGCTCATATGAGAATCAAAATGGCGCATGTGCAAAATCGATCTGTGTTAACCCCGCATACGAATTTGCTTCATCATCTGCATAGCCATTTTCCAAATACGTTGGGGTCAGTTTCCAGTCGCTCCAGATGCAGCTGCATACCAGTATTCTACATGGAGCCTCCCATTTGACCATCACAACCCAGTTACTGTTCAACGCCCTTCCCTTAAGACTAGTTTTCAGTAGATTGTTAAGGATATACATCTGATAGCTGTGACTAACGGTTTAACGTGCTATCCAAGGCACGGAGGGGTCTTGATTTATGTAATCGATGGTCCACGAACCGGCCTCGGCTAGTGTATCTTAACCTTCGAGGGACAAGTGCGGGAGATTTTATTTAGCAACGAGTCACCACTGTATACGAATTTACTAGAGGAATAAAATATGACAGATTTTAGGTATAATACGTAGATACTCCGCAGCTCCTCTGAGGCTTCAGCGCTTCGAAAGGTCAATCTGGGTCCGGCGAAATAAAAGACAAAGTTTCATTAAAACATATTTTTATTTCATACGACAATATGTATATGAATACAATAATTATATCATGGAAGCAATTAATGGGACTTGTTGTTTCAAGATTATTATAATTCACACTTATTTCTATTTGTATCCCAAATAATTAGGAATCTCTCTTAAAATCCTACAGTTGCATACAAGAGCAATATAAAATATCTAGGTAAGTAGTCACAATGCAAAATTATATCATAAGAGAAACATAATGAAAAAGATATAAAATGAGTTCTCATTCAAAATTCAGTCTCACATCAGCAGCCATATTCCTTTCTACCCGACTACGAAGCCAAAAGAAGGGTAATGCTCACGGAAAGTGATTGTTGATGCCACTACAAAAATAATCATTCACTCTCTTAGAAAAATCTAGTAAGAAAATCTTCGTAATAAAAATGAACAAATACAGGCAACACTGTTGCGGTTAGCAAAATAATATTTTTATAAAAAGCGTAATAAACTACATTTACGAAGTTTGTACAAATAACAGCTTTGATACTTGCTACTTTGTAAACTTGTATAATTAAATCTTTTATATCTATCAATAAATCTTTATAACTACGTTCCACAAAATAGTTTTAGGTAGTTTGTTCGGTACATAACATGTACCTAAAATAAAATCCGTAGATATATAATAAACACTTGGATATATTTATTAAACACTTTTCAACCGACTGAATAAATAGATCTCGTTATACAATATAGTTTCGTTTTCATACTATCTCAATTCATACAACAACATTGAAAAATATATTTCTTAACATTACAATAACAGACTGTAACAAATGCACTTTGTTTTCAATTCCACAGTTACACATTATAATAAAAAAATCGTACCTCTTTTTTAGTAACAAAATATTACCAACATGGCAACTCTGCATCTAACGTCAAATTAGTCAAATTTACACTCACTAACTTACAAGCTAGAATAATAGTACGGTAGTATTTTAGTGGTTGAAATTAGAAAAAAAACCGATAGTATTCGATATTATAATGTAATACATAGGATTTTTATAACTTGAACCATAATAAAATAAATAATAATACCAGCCAATTATTGTCCCACTGCAGTGCAAAGGCCACTTTTCATACAGAGAGGGCTCAGCACCCGAACAAGATTTTATATTTTCGTTTGCAATCATTTTTGTTGAAGTCTACCTATTTTCCAAAATTAATCATCTTTATATCTTTTCGAAGACGAAACCAATATGTCTATTGATGCATAACTACAGAACCACTAAAATGCCATCGTATACAATAACATAGTTGATCACAAGTTTAAGGATCAATGAGAAATCACGAGCCGACTTCTAACACTCACTACCAGAAAACATTGCCAAATGGCTTAATATAACATTCATCCGAGGTGAATTAAATCTACCTTTAAGGTTGGCTTATTATCACACCTGGAACACATCTATTTTACGGCTGGCAGCACCCATGGTCGCCGACAGTCCCCTATGGCGAGCCAGCATGGACCATGTTGGCTAGCTTAATTCTTAACAGCCATCTAATGTGATAGCCGAAACTTTTTGGTGACCGGCTCCTGCCTACAGCTGCATTCTCTTTCACAGAGTAATAAATAAATGAAGTACTGGTTAGCGGGCGAATGGTTACGACTATTTTGAATCTGATCGATGCCTTTTCTTTCAAACCCAATCGTTCATTGGCAGAAAACCTTTTACTAAAAGAACTCATGAAAGAGGTTTGAATCTTTAAGCATCTGACACCGTTTGATAGCATTTTCCAGCTGCACTTGGTTGCCACTTTCAGCTTCTGGCACGAATCTACAGCAACTGGCATCCTGGCATGGGCGGAAGGCAGCTGTGGCAGGCGGCAGTCACCTATGGCAATAGTTCTTCTTCACTGTCATCATCAGAATCGTACACGGGCGCTCCGTTGCGCATTTGGATCACCGACTTCTTTCGATGGCGTTGCTCTTTTTGATCTTTGTTTAGGTCTCTGTAAATAAACGAAGTGGGTTAATATGATTGTGTTAGGGCTATAATTTTGGGAGCTAGATGCAACACCGATGTATTAATTAACCTTATTTAGTACTCCTACCAAATTAAACTTATTTGACGATATACATATATATTTTGACGACCCATGTGACGCGGCGGGCGAAGGTCCGCATGCGACGGAGGTTGCGGGTTTGATTCTCGCCTTGGGACAAATGTTTCTAATATCTACAAAGATTTGTTCCGGGTGTTCTGGGTATTTGCTATGTATAATAAAAAATATCTATGTATGTAATATGTTGTGTTAAGTATATCAGCCATCTAGTACTCATAACACAAGCTCTGCTTAGCTTGGATCTAGATGATGCTGTGTGGATTGTCCAGCATTATTTGTTTGTTAATAATATCTGAAGGCATCTGAATTTGCCAGTATCTTGAAAGTGGTTCCCCTTGCTGACTGATGAGGCCGTTTCATTTCCCAAAGGAAATGAAACGGCGGGATAATCATCCGACTTAGAGCAGCATAAGCGTCTAACTTACAAAGCATAGTGCTGATTTCGATGCCTCTGATAAGAGCCTGTGGCTCCACAGTACCATAAAATACGACGTAATCCCTGGAGTCCCTGGAATCCTCCATGGAGTATTTATAATAAAACTAACCTGCCATTAAAAAGAGGGCGTAACGCACTCTTGAGGCTAGTGAACAGATACGGGTACAGGCGCTCCTGACTGGCCAGCAGGTCGCGAGCACTCTCCAGAGGTTCTGACAGTGATGCCGCCATTGACGCGGCCACTGATTTGTCTTGAACGTCATCACAAGTAGGAAGGGCTGGTCGCTTATCTGTGGAGCTGCAGGCTTCGGAAACTGAACGTTCCAGGATGTTTTCTTTGCTGGAAAGGGACATAACCATGATTACAATTTAGTTTCGTTCAGTCAGGTGCTCGTGGATGTCTTCAGGCTTTATGCAGGTGAACTGCATTCCAAATCAGTGCTTTTGAAGTTTACAGATTTTTGTCGCTAGTTTATTTTTGTAATTTTGAAGAGCAGAGAAGAAAAGAACAGCACCTCAGCAGTTTCGATTCAATTTGATCAAATGATGATAATAGATATCTTACCCATTATCCTCGCTATCATCACTGTGCGCGGGGCTGTCGGGCGGCGAGAGCGTGACGTCACAGGGCACGCGGAAGTCAGGCAGGCTGCGCGCGCACGCGTACGCGGCCAGCGCGCGCTCGCGCACGTAGATGAACGGCCGGATAATACGGATGTCGTAGTCACTGGAACAAATAAATTAATTTGTAGTCAACAAACAAAAACAAAACATTATGCAGTTCCATGGATGTCAGACAGCCCATACTAAACAATAGAGAGTGTGTTGAAATATTGATTATTCTCTAACAGATTTTATCCTATTCCTATGACTTTAGTAAGAATATCTTGATCAAATGATCACCATCCTACTTGCTCATATCAAAATTTGAGGTTGGCGCAGCATGGTATTTTCTGCCATAATATCTATAAGTCGTTATCTTTGTATCTCTTTCACTCAATCCATCCACTGTTCCTATCGTCTTTCTCTAAACTTGTTACCATCGGCATTTACACTTAAAACTGTTTAACATGTTCCGTACTAGCAACTATGGAACTTACCGCAGAGTATAATTTGGTTTCAAGGTCCTCAGAGTGCCACCATGCATAGCAGCTGCTAAAAACGCCGTAGCGGCTCGGTCCAGGTGCTGCGCCAGCGCAGCTACGCCGTAGCCATGTGCTACGGCCGTGGAGATGGCGCGCTGGCGGGTGCTACGACACGACCAGCGCGTAGCCTCGGCTGCCAGGCTCCAAGGACTTGTGCAGATGCCATCTGGAGAAGAGGTCAAGTATATTTTCAGATCGAAAGGCAGTTTTTAAGGAAACAAAAACTATAAATACATCAGGCACGATTTCATCCTACCTACAAAAATTAGAAATACGTTTGAATTTGAGAATTTATGTTGTTTCTTTAATTGAGGAGGATTATAATGAGAAGCTCGTGGCTAAATAAAAACAGCCGCACAGATCGCTAAAAGAGTAAGCAACGCTAGTCGAGATCAGTCTGTCGGTAGGTGACCGTCCATTACAAATCGAGACTTCTCTGCTCCTCGAAAAGCACGTTAAGCCGTTGGTTTCGGCTGTGTTTGTAGATCTTTGACAGTCGTTAAGGTTGGTCAGAAGCCCGAAAGTCTGACAACCAGTGTATTATACCCTGTCACCGGGTTGTGGAGGTCAAATAAGCCGTTGATCCATTTAAAATACAGGTATTCAGCTGCAGCCAGTTACACTGGGATCGAACCCCAATATAGTTAGGAAAAGGCTTGGCATTAGAGAACTGCTTTCCGCTGAAAATCACCCTAATTGAAAAAAACACCTTTAAACTACACTCCACGTGTTGGATTAGTGAGGTGGGAATCAATAACTTACGTTTAGGCCTATCCTCTTCAAACTTGTCTTCGTAAATAAACTTGATGCCAAGGGTTCTGCAGTAGGCCATCAGATGTAGCGGGTCCACTTGTGACCGCGACTCGTGCACGAATAAAGCACCTGCAAGAGACAAGTCATAGTTACGATAGGAATAATTCATTATTTTTGAATTGAAAAGATTTAGCTACTACGCACCTTTTTCTCATGGGGCCTACCCGTTTACGCTCATACAGATGTGTCACAGACAGTTCTGTTGTTAATAGTAGGTACGACCATGGTCATTCTAAACTTGATTATAAGTAACCTCATTCGGGCGATGAGGCGTACGCGGAGACAAGCCACAATTTGAAAAAGCTTTTATCTTTAAAAAGGGCTATCATAATTAATTGCTCATACAAAATTTCGTGTCTGTGCTGCTGACCGTTAAAGAGCGTTAAAAATCCTCTGGAGCCAATCGTGGTTGTGGAATCAAGACACGCTTACTATAAAAACTATTTCCTTTGGAACTGAATCAACCTGTGAAATTGTAACTCCCTAACTCCCTTGATAAGAGGAAGTGAGTCAAATTTAATAACCTTCAGGTGATGCAGAAACAGAACATGGTCGAATTCGATCGCATAGTATATTACCACTAATTCAACATACAAGGCCCGAGAGGCGCGTAAAAAAACCAACGTAAAAGACTACTTGAGGTTAAGAAAACAAAACACTGTACCAAATAGGCAAGTTTTGGGAAAGGATAATGGAGAGTGCTAAAGATCGCGATTTAGTAAAAAGACTACTGAACACTTACCAATGCTAAAGTGTATGCCCTTGGCCCTGGAGTAGAGCTGGTACTGGTGCATGGTATGCAGCAGAGCGATGGAGCTGCTTCCTCCTGAGAGACAGATCAGCACTTTCTCTCCAGGACGGATCATGTTGTACTCGTGAATAGCCTGCAAACATGACGCTTGGTTATTCATAATTGCTGCTTTCATTCTTCCAATTTTTGAATTGGTGTCAAGTTATTTCATTGGGTCTATTAACTAACAAAAAAACCAACGTATTACTGTCCCACTGCAGGGCATTTTTCACCGATATCGGGCATAGATAAGTACTAACTTATTATTTATTGAATGTAACATATGGTCATGATATTTCGCGCCCAGAATAACTGTGCAAAGTAACATAAGTCTTCCAGAAATCTAATGGAAAGTACAATGAGTCTACTCAGAAAACAAAGACATATAACGGAGCAGTCCATTTACATTTTTATAACTGAGCTTACCTCGACGGTAGGTTTCCACACGGCTCTGGGCGGGCAGTGCCAGTTGCTGTCATCATCCAGGGTCAGGTCTGTGAGAGACGCATCGCTGCACGCGCTGCTGTCTTCGTGTTCTTCGCGTTCTTCCTCCCAATGAGGCTTGAAGGTGCGGCATTCTGACTCGCTGTGAAACCACATCATTTTTATGTTAGAAAAATACAAAAGTTCGAATCTCAAGCGAAGTCTCAAGCTGCTGAAAAAATAGATTTAGGTAATATCGAGTTAATTGTGATGAACGGTCGTGAAAGACAGTTGCCATTACCATGGTTAAAGCAATCCTTGGATTGTTTTAATAATTATAATTTTGCCAGCAGTGTTGCGGCGATCACTATCTTGTTCATCATCAACTGCCTAGTCTTTACCAACATGGCTACGGCTTCCAGTCTAACCGCATGCACCTGAATACCAGTATTTTACAACGAGAACTGCCTATCTGGCCCCCACAACCCAGTTACTCCATCATTCTCTTGTTTTAACATCATAATGCTATCCACAAAATTTGTATAGTTAAAAGACAGGAACTCATTCGAGATTCAGATTCGGTTAACAGTTGGTTACAGCAACACCATCATGAAGCCAAATTCTAGTTCATATCGGACGATTAAACAAAGCTAGAACCCTGCCCATCTAAACTGATCCATTCTCCTACCGTTCTGGAATAAGTCATGAAATGACTTTGTAAATGCTGAGTAAACTGACCTCCTATCATAAAACCGTTCATCATGGGTCCTCTGGTCGGTCCCGTACCCGCTGGAGCGAGAACTTCGGTCCGAACAGCTGGAAGATGCGTTGGATGAGCGGCTGCAACGCTTTGATTCTACTGTCGTTGACACCCTAGAAAAATCGGGTAGACGAAGTTAGTATAGGATAAGCCGTCTGATTAGTTGTTGGGAAGGAGGCCGTTTGGGTTCAGGCAAAGAATTTGCCAGGTACTGCCACCAATGTCTTGTCGAAGATAGGTAAATTTCAAGGTAGTAAAGCAAGCTTGACAACAGCATTGTTTGGTTTTTGCCGGACCGGTCCGGTTAACTCATTCGAGGGTCGCATATATAGGTATCCCCGGTGAGAACTTTAGGGACAGCCAGATTGGCTACCTACTCGTTTGGATGCAGCATTTTCTCACGACCGTCCATCACCATATTCAATTTGCATACTAGAGATCACGACGAGCAATGAAGTTTTTAGGAGCTATGTGAGAATGAAACACAATACTGTATTGCATCGTGTTCTATTATCGAACCAATGCCATCCAATATTCTGTTTCATTATGAACAAGTGCATTGACATAGTTATGAACGATGTGTTAGAAATAAAATGGCACGTGACGATCTGAACTTGGGATCAATCTAATGCTGACAAAAGTGGTAGGTGACTATTGCGTAAATGTGCAAATTATATTGTTTTTTGGTCAATCGTATTGCCCTATAACCATGAATTCTCAGTAAAAGAGACATTAGAACACCAAAAAAAATTTTTTTTGCCGAATTCATAAAAAAGATTTTTACACGAGATTTTTTAATGGTATTAAAATTACCTGGGTGTCAGAATGAATTATTGTTTCAGTGGAATATGAGACGCTGGAGCGACATGCTTTGATTTATTGCCAAAACTTTACCCGTGGCCATTTTGGTTTGGATTTAAACTTCATTAAAATCTTGCCAAGTCGTCGTTGGTTCTAGCAAATGGTTTAACGACCTTCTAAATGCCGTTCCGGGAAATGCAGTGAAGTTGTTTGAAATAGAAATAGAAGCCATGCTTTGCTTTTATGAGTTCGTCTTTATTTATAGAGCTTTCTTTGGCTTGGTGGTATTATTTGACACATGACATGATTAAATAGATGTGGCTATGCTTAGGTGTTCTCATGGAAGAGTAAAAGATCTCAATCTTTATAATAACTTCAAAATATCCAAGACGTAAAACGTACTATCGCATTTCAGACACCGTATTGTCTTTTCATAGGTAAAAATGTAAATACTAGTAGACGATACGTAAAAGATTTCATTTGTATTGCGAGTCCATGAAAACCATGTGTAAGTCAAATAGGGGATGAAAGTATGATGGGAATTGCTATCGGACACATGGCTTGGTTCAAAAAACTTCGTAACTAACCTATTCTGTCTTTCAGGGTCTTCAACAAACACGACTCTGCCTTGGTCCGTGGTGTCGTACCTCTTGGTCTGTCGTACATGGTCTCCGGAGCACACTGGTACGCCTTCGATAATGTCTGGGACCTCACTCTTTTCGTGCTTCTGGCATATTCGGATCCTACCCTGGCACTTTCTGGTCTTGTTTGATGGATCTGGAAGAGTTAGTTAGCAAATGTTAAATTGCGAGTATCGAAAGGGCTGTTCCGCTTCTTAAGCGCGTCGCTGATGTTTGGAGAAGCCCGCGTCGATGGCTTCTGCGCTTTCCTAGTGCGCCAGATGCGGGCCAGCCCTAACTTTATACTGCGGTGTATTTTTGACCACGTCTTGTGCTCGGTGCTGACCTTGTAAGCAGAGATTCTCACTGTGATAGTTTGAGTGAAGGTTATTAGCAAATTAGGACTTATTGTTAATACAATTTAGAGTTCTGTAAATGAATATAAAAAAATCCGCCCTATTTTTTTGTTTCTAGCTGGACTATTAGTTGTTGGATTTTGTGTTAGGATACTGGTGATAGTAGTAAAATTGCAATAAGTGATTATTGCAATTTTTACGTTAAAATTCTGTCCAATAAACGACATGTCAACTGATAAAGCATACGCCATCTTAATACACCACAAAATATCGTAACTTAGCAAAATGATTGAACTCCGTGTTTGCCAAAAACTAGTCACAATCTGCTAGACACCAGAAATGGTTTATATCTTCATCAATTAACATATATTGTCATTTAATAGTTCGGTGTCGACGACTGGAATCACAGAACGTGAACGACTTATTAACACCATATAGCTGATTCCGTCCTTTGGCAATTTACAAAACAAAATGGAAATAATCATATGTAAACTTACCGAATTCTGAAAATGCATCAGTTTCTGTAAAAGTCATGTTGATACCGCTGTCTTGTGAACTCACTGAAGGATTTTGGCACCAGTTCTTCTTGACACAACAGTGTCTGCAGGCGACGTCTGCACATGTCGCTTCGTCGTCCGACAATTTGGTTGAACTCAAAGATTTGGGAAGAATCGGAGAGTTCTGAGTTGTGACCACTTGGATTATTGTGTCGGGTGTCGATGTCTCACTTGAGTTGAACGAGATACTGTTCGGCCCTGAGGCTTCGTGTGAAGGTGTACCATGTGCTGACTTCGGGGAACTCGTCGTTGGAGACCGCTTGCAGTAACGACTGTCATCTTCGTCATACTGAGGCAGCACTGGACTAGTGGGACATTTTCTCAAACTAGCAGTCGCCTTCTTCAGATCCAGTCCCAATTCTGGACCAGAGCCGATTCTTTGTCTGCCAGTTTGCGGCGGAGAACTCTTTCGGGAACAAGATCCAGTGTAATCTGGTGAAATCATTTCGTCAACTTGATTCACCATTTCCCGAATTTCGTGTTTCACTTCGGAAGCCATCTCCCTCGACATACCCATTAGGTACTCAGCTACATCTATGACTGATACTGAATTCTTATCGCTCTGACTAGAATTAATTGAGTTCATGCTAAGATTCGACTGTTCGAGCGAGTCTGAGTTTTCTAAGATATCGTCAACTTTGGATATGACTTCACGGATCTCTGATTTTATTTCTGTTGCTATTTCTCTGGTCATTTCTTTGACATAAGCTTGGATATCGTCTGAGGTTTGAGAGTTTAATGAAGTAGTTGGTGATGTCCTGCCTACTTGGCTGCAGTCTGATATTGATGTACTGCTCTGTGTACTGTAGGCGAACGCTCTTCCCGGTGAGATCATTGGGTCGTCCAACGACTGTAAGTCTGTTTGACTGCCACAGTTGCAAAAGCCTGTTTTGTCTATGACATTGCTCGGGCTGGTCTCTTTTAAGCCCAAGTTCAATTTTGTTTGCGCGCTAAGAGCTGGTGGAGGGCTGTCAGAACCCAAACTGTAACATCTAGACCTGATCAACAGCGGTTGTCTATTTTGAGGTATCAAGCGTAACGGGGACACAGACTCCCCAACTGCAAATTGCACTGGTAGTGGCGTCTCTGATTCTTCCTTGTGGGTTTCGCGTAGACTTGATTCTCTTGAGTAGAATTTCTGTTTCTGTTTCAGTCTAAATATATGGCAGTCGTCTATGGCTGAGAGACTGAAATGTCTTGGCGACGATCCTAATATAGGCGATGAAGTAATAGAAGACCTTGTGTTCAGATTAAGGCTCTTTCTTGCTCCGGTGTAACCTGATGGGTCAAATGGCACAATATGTTTGACATTTCCCGATCGACCAAGAAGGAGGTCGTGGGCTTCTTTGGGCAGCATAAACCATCTGAGATAGTCTATACGTGGGTTGAAACTGACTTCTGGCTCAGCCGTTGAGCACTTCATGGCCAGTTTTCTCGCTCTGTTGAATAGATTCCTCGCTGTTTGCAGAGTCTCGGTGTATGTTTGTGGGAATATTCCTGGCCCTGAAATGGAAAACAAATGTTATTAAAAGCAAACTCATCGACGTCATAGTGTTTAGAGTTCAATGTCTAAATAAAAGTAAATACTAACCAGATACTCTCCTCTCGTTGGCAGTCATCTTTCCATCGTTGAACCTCACTGAGTGCAATGACTTTCTATCCCTGAGGACAACACAGGTATGGTGTCTCCACTGTCCAGTTTCAGGGTTCACCACGTATTGCGGTAGAATCTTCCAGCCTTCTGTCGCAACCATCTTCAAGGCTTCGAGAACAAATGCCAGCTCAGCATCTGACGTGAAGAAGGGTAGGGAAACTCTGCAGAACCCAGGTCTTAAGTGCTCGTTGTAGATGGGCACTTCTGGCGCTTTCACATCACTCATTTTACGCACCCGCGCGACTGCTTTTTGCCTGTAACATAAATTCCATTGATGAATACGAACGCGCTGATATTTGATAAGCGCGCAAATTATTCGGCCTTCAGATACAATTAACAGTTTTGTAATATAAACGCACAGAGCCCAAATGTTTGTGCTTCTAAAAATACGGTCGACGCACGAGATGTTTTATCAATTCGCATGCTAATAAATGAATTCTTTGAAGAGATACCAACGATTGGTTAGCGTTGGGCGAAACAGCTGCCTAGTATAATTACTAATATTTACGTCTATAAACCTTTGTTATTTTATGATAGCGTCAATAGCACCAGACAAGAAGAATAAAACCATTAACTTTGAGGTTCTTGCCAAATAGGTTTGAACAGGATTGGCTTGCCACCACCTGAATTTACCAGTTATTTATTTTCCCGTAATAGTTTTCTCAAACATTTGGGCCTTGAGCAGTTTCTATTGGCGCCATTACTTTAAAGTTATTCAAATACTCACGCTTCGACATCTAATAGTTTCTCATATTCTCTTAGAAGTTGGTCGTCAATTCCAAGGACATCTGAGCCATAGTTCAGGTTGCTAGACAGTCCCCCTCTTGCTTGTATACCGAAGACATCATTCAGGACTGCACAGATAAAGTTGTGGTGCAAGAACGTCCCTCGTGGGTGCTTAACCATCAGAGAGAAGATGGGGAGCCTCCTCACAGTCGGAGACGGGTTTCCCAGAAGTATCAGCTCCGGTATGTTCTTTATGTGAGAAATAACTTGTCTGAAACAAAAGATATTCAGAATAAACACACACATATTTTTAATAATAAATATTTTGTTTCTATCGTAGGCGTGTAAAGGCCATTGTCCTAATAATTCCAAGCCTCTGTTTACGCTAGTTATTTGTGTAAATACGTAAACATTAATCGAATTCTATCGTTCTTAACAAGGCGTTCATTGTTGTTTCATATTTTGAATTCCCGAAATTGTAGACAGAATTCACTTTCGGCTACATATATTTAATTTGAGTTGATAATCATAATCATAATCATTTATTCAATTGTAAACATAGGTTTTACATAGATGGTATTAAACAAAAAAAATTATAGTAGCTCTATGTTTTGCTTCATTGGCATACAAATGTTTTCTGTTGAGAACTTAATAACTAGATTCACATGCTTAGATAATAAGAACAAATAATAAACTATAACAATAAAATAAATTTAAAATATAATTAGGAACTATTATAGTTAGGTTATTAGTTTTATAAATATATCTCGTTTAAAAATTCGTCTACTCTGTAATAACATTTTTCTATTAAAAAAAATGGAATTGAAATGGAATAATTCTGCAAGAATATTGATTATCTCTATGTAAATCTGACAAGAATGTAATCAGTATGGCACCTTCTAGACATGCACATGATATACAAACGTGACAATAACACGCCATAAAACTCGGAGACAATAAAACAATCTGCGTAATGCCATCATCACTGATGCTTTACGATTCAATTAATTCACTGTTGCACGTTACACCTAACGTGGATATAAAGGTTCCGTTCGACCAATCCATCTATTGGCAAGCAAAAATCACTTGCACAGATTATACGTTACTTATACAGGGTGTTAGGTAGAACGAGGGACATAATTTAAAGGCGTGTAGTACTCATGAAAATGAACAACTTTGACATTGAAACAATCCCTAAAACCACGAAAAAAATTTCAGCTACTTCATACATTTATGTTGGCATAACTTAACAAAATGTGAGAAACAGCTATTTTTTATTTCACGATTTCAGTGTCGATCCTTTAGTGAAATTGGTTCGTTTTGATGACTACTAGCTTCCCTTAAAGTATGTCCATCGTTCTGCCTAACACCCTGTATAAAGAAAGAAAGAAAAAACATTTATTCAGCACAGGCTCAGGCACACAACGACACAATACTAAACATATAAAACAAACAAAAAACGAGTAACAAGAAATACATTAAACATATGTACGAGTAAGTATACATATACATATTATTAAGTATATGCCTTACGGCTGCGCTAAAAGAGTATATCTGCATAAGCCGCCAATTAGCACAAGAATTGCTCTGCCAAGGCTACAGTGGGACCGCAGCAATAAAAGGTAGAAATCAATAAAGTAACTGTGGTAGGTTTTGCTGTAAACGTGTCAGGGTTTGTGACAAATATAGGGGAGTGCTACATAGTTTTAGTTTAAGTATTCGACCCTGATATTGAAACAAATAAATAAATAATGCTGGACAATCCACACAGCATCATCTAGCCCCAAGCTAAACAGAGCTTGTGTTATGGGCACTAGATGACTGATATACTTAATACAATACATTAAATATATAGATATTTTTTTATTATACATAGCAAATACCCAGAACACCCGGAACAAATCTTTGTAGATCGTACAAAAATTTGTCCCAAGGCGGCAATCGACCCCTCCTGCGGCGCAGGTGGACCTTCGCCCGCCGCGCCACATAGATCGTCGAAATGAATCTCTTTAATCAGCACGAAATTCATTTGTTTTAATATCAGAGTCTCTAGAGTTAATTGAGATATTTCTTAAGCGGTCCGTCTTTTCGTTGATTATATTAGACAATTCTTCATGTCTCTTACGATGGCCATTTTTACGGAAAACTTAAGATTAATATACATACTGACGGTACGGTTGGCGCAGTGGCTGAGCGATCGACTGCTGCGCCGCGTGTGGGTTCGATTCCCGCACAGAACAAATATTTGTATGACTTACAGGTAGTTGTTCTGGGTCTGGCTGTTTGTGTATGTGAGTTTGTATGTTTGTAAACGCACCCACGACACAGGAGAAATTCCTAGTGTGAGGCAACTTTAAAAAAAAAAAAAAAAGATACTACATTGGCCTTGGATTTTTAATTATTTTCAACTATTTAACCATCAATAATATTTTCCAACCTTCACTTCCCTTGAACTAAGGAATAATTATGTTTACCCAGATTACGTCATTGATACTGACCCACTGATTTTAACGACTTTGATGATTCTACTTTATCAGTACCTATTTCTTGGTTCATATGTTGATTGTTGTCTGACGATCTTAAATCCTTCGTTATGTGTGCCCCTATTGAAACTGTACTTATCAAGAAGACATCTTACGACCTTCTATAAATAATAATTTGAATCTTATCTTTAAATAGCTCGTAGTTTGAAAACTATCTAAAGATTCTGTATTAATAATCTGATTTATGTTTCAATCAAAATATAACAGATGAAAAGATATGTTTTAAACAACCAATTAGATATCAATATTTCCACATCTTATCTACGAGTAGCTACAGGGGACACCATCCAAACGGGGATAGGAGATGTCTTATTTTCCAGTATTTCGAACGAAACCAGGTCAAAAGCATCTTTGAAAAAGTCAGCAAATCTAAACGAAGTCCAAAGGTCTGATCTATTTCCACCCATCTACGTTGTTTCAAACAATTGAATGGAAAGACCTAACGTCACTGAGCAGGAAATAGGTACTGATACCGACGGTATTGATGTACTATTGACGGCAGCGGAAGAACACCGGCAAGACCAACCTGACGCGAATAAATACAGCTCATTGTTGATGCACTATATTTAGAATCAGCCATCAGCCTTGAACTCGACGAACTATCACCTCGATTTGTATTCAAAATGGTCGGATGATAACATGTGTGTTTGTTGCCGAGGAGAGGTTATTTGTTTGTACGATATCGTTTAATGATTTGATAAAACTGACTTATTAAAACCAAATTATTAGTAAGTAGCTTTTGCCCGCGGCTTCGCTCGCGTTAGGAAGTGGGGGGTTATAAAGAGACAAAAAGTAGTATATAGTAATTAATAGTTCTTGATTTTGATTCATTCTATGTCATTCGTAAGCCAATGGCACAATATATTATGACGTTATTTTCGCTAACACGCATTCTTTACGATCTAGTCAGTTCAGTAGGTCAAACGAAGGATAATTTGTCAATTATATGGCGACCATTAAACAAAAGAAAGTCATACAAGAATGGTACATATGGGTCCTTTATGGACAATTCGACAAGAATTGTGTTGCCAAGTAATGTGGGACATCACTTGAAACTGTCCGAGACCAGGACAAGTCCTACCATAGATCTATCACCGTGATAATGGAAGTTTGTGAGTTAAATGTAAAGTCCATTATGGTAAATTTATTAATTAATAATAGACAAATTATTCAGAGGGAAATTTCAGAAAAACATCCCATATGCAACAGTAAATTATTAATTGTTACCACAAGTGAAATAAGTAGTACTATAACTAGTTATCTACAGAATCTTAAGAGCTGCGTATGCTCTTAAGATTCTGTATCTCATACAATTTCATCGTATTTAAATAAATTACAGTCATAAAACTATCGAAATTCTCTACAATATCGGTACTAAGTCCAGAAACGAACATTTTAAAGTAAGAAATGTGGTCGATAAAGGCATAAACCTATCTTGAGATGGGGATATTCGACAGGATACGGATCCCGAGGCACCACCATATCTAAGCTAATGCTTGGACTCTTGCCAAGCGCTTAACGGCAAAACTTTAAGCCCCCAGCTCTTAACTAAAACACGTTCCAAAGTTTCATAGTTTCACAGTTGGTGATATTTAAAGTTAATTCTATTAATAACAATATGAATTTGAGGCCAAGTACTAAAGTTTGTTCGTTATCTTCTTTATTTTACGAGATCAATAAGTGTTCAAGTAAAAGTGTAGCTTTGGACAGGTCACCGTAATGTCAATGTTTTCTACGATCTAGATAAAGATTAATACTGTGTGGCTACAAAAACCCTCAAAAATATAACATTACTAGCTTCCGCCCGCTTCTTTGCCCGCGTGGTTTGCCAATTAAAAGTAGCCCTCGGGATGCTATCTATCTCTCTGCCAAATTTTATCGAAATCCGTTTAGTGGTTTTACCGTGAAAGACGGACAAACAGACACATACACTTTCTCAGTTATAATATTAATAAATAGTATGGATTTTATACAAAATTTGGAAATCTTAAAAATGTTTTGGAATGTGAGATAGAAGATATGCTATCATAGACTTTATTTTGCACTTTTTAAGGGGATAAATTCCACTCTACAATATTTTCGCGTAACTTTGGCTAACTAAAAAGTGTTTCCAACAGAAAATTTAAACACTATTCATTCCTTTCAGATTTTTCCTTTTACGTCGGCTTAAAATAAATGCCAAGGAACATATTTCTGAACAAAAGGTTGAAGTCGGAGATTCTCGAGAGATTTCTTTATTGAATGTGTTCGGTACAGATGACGCAGTTGGACAAAGGCTGAGCTGACGCACCCCACATTACTTATACTACATTTGTATTCAAATCAGACTGAAAGTGGGGCATTATGCATGCTTCTACACATTTAAATAAGCTCATCTATTGCATATTAAAATGCCTAACGTGTGATGATAGATGCATATAGTGCATCGCAAATGAACATATTATTGGAATATATCAAAAATATTTTGCTCCAGGGGCATTTTTATAGCTAACTTTACTCCCAACCAAAAAGAAAAAAAAAATCGTCATTGGAAGAATGACGAATTTCTTGTCTTTTTATTGTGATGAGTCTACTAGATATCTTCAAAATCTCTTCTTCAATCAATCCCTCATTGCTGAGGATCATGGTCACTGGTCACCTTTAAACGGATAATCTGCCATCATAGACTCTGGTAAAAAGATTGCTATCACCACCTGCTCCGTGCCTGCCTGCCTGCTGCTGCCTTTTCAAAATAAGCATCTTCAAGTGACAGAGCAAGCAACACCTTTGGACTCACATTCCTGACTTTGTCGATTATAAGGTAAGGATCTTAGCCGTCTCCAGCTTTATTTATTTCACCACCGCCATCCAAAATTAACTTCATCAAATTAATTTCTTCGGCAAAGAAAACACGGCAATATTTCAATTTAAGGGTGGATAGAAACCAAAGGTGTAAATATGTAGTAAATTTGATTTTACACGAGTAGACGTTATACTTTCGAGGGTCCCTAAGAAGGAAAAATACTTAAAAATAGTATAATTCGATAGAAAATCGTGATGATTTTCTATCGAATTATACTATTTTTAAGTATTTTAGTAAGTTTATTGACTCAAGTCAAAAGATTTTTTGTATTCATACCTTAAATGCTTATAACTGACCTGCTTATAGGACAAACCCAACTTTATGTCGTAAAGATTCGGTTGTGCATGTAAAGAAATTCTTGAAGTTTTTGGATTTATAACGATAAAGGATTTCATCACTCTTGTTCTATCACATATTTTGGGAATAACAAGCATTTTTTAAAAAAAAAATCGCGAATGAGATTTTTTCTGTCCATATACGACGCACTCCGAACAGCACCGGCATAATATAAACATTTGGCCCACATCAGCTTTACCAATGAAACAGTACATTACGGATGGCCTCGCTTCGAGACAATATAACTTCGCATTTACGATGCTACCGGGATCGGTTTGGCTTGCAAGTACTTGCAACTTTAGTGACCCCTGTTAGTGGAGCATGTAATGTTTTAAATGACCAAGGTGAACGAGCAATTTCCTGGTGCTTTCACACAGGTAATGGCCCGTTTAGACTGTTAATCGAAATAAATAATTTTGTTTTTAATTCCTCGAATTCGACGGTTTACTTTTCTGTGTGGCTATCATGAATGCTTCATGTAAACGTTACTTCATTCAGTTCCTACGACTAGCAAGGGAAACAAAATCTGTCCACACTACAGACCTCCGGCATGTAGAGGGTAAGCGTATGTAAGGATCGTCATCATCATATTCATCGTCCTCCTGCCCTTATCCCAATTTATTTGGAGTCGGCGCAGCATGTTTTCTTCTTCCATACATCTATATTTGCCGTCATCGTATCCTAGCAGGTAATTAGGATAGCACGGTTAGCGCAGTGGCTGAGCGATCGGCTGGTGCGCCGCGTGTCGTGGGTTCGATTCCCGCACGTTGATGTTCCGGGTCTGGTATGATTGTAAATCATACCAGTTTAAACTACACACTACAGTTTAAATGTTTGTACACGCACCCACAACACAAGACAAATTCTTGATGGGAGGCAAAATAAAAATAAAAAACATTTCTTTCTACTCCGATGGAAAGAAGGCGTGAGTTTACGTGTCTGTATTTCATCACAATACATAAGTATTGTGATGAAATACAGAACTTACTTAAAAATGTAGAAAATAGAATGGACTTATGTTCATTCCATTTTCTACATTTTTAAGTAAACTGGACAGTTTAAAGGCTGCTTAAAAATTTCGATATTTTTTTATTTAGGTTTCCACCGTACGCCGTTCCCGAGGTCGACGGAGTAAGGGCATGCCGAGCCAACTATCTAGGGGAGAGTCCATTTGGCTAAATTTACCTTGTTACCAGTATTTCAGTGTAAGCTTACCTAGACGTACCGGCGCCCAGGGGTAGTGCATTAGCTTTAATAATAATAGGTCTTTACCTATGAAATTGCCGTTTTGTATGAAAAAATTTAAATGAATTTTTTTCATGTATTTTTTATTTGTATTAATCGAAGTAATCACCCATGCAATCAATGCATCTTTGCCAACGCAGTGGCAGTTTATTGATGCCCTTCTTAAAGAAATCAGCTGGACGGGAGGCAACAAATTCTTCAAAGGCATTTTGTACTGCCTCTCGGGTATTGAATTTTTTTCCCGCCAAGAAGTTATCCAAATTCTGGAAAAAGTAGTAGTCTGTAGGCGCAAGGTCTGGTGAGTAGGGCGGATGACGGAGAGCTTCCAACCCCAGTTCTTGCAACTTGGAGACCGTCTGCTGTGCAGTATGAGGTCGCGCGTTGTCGTGCAGGAGCAGCGGAGACGAGCGATTGACCAATGCTGGTTGGAGATGTGCCAGCTTCTCCATCATTGTGTTCAATTCTTCACAGTACACATCTGCAGTAATGTTCACCCCGTTTGGTAAGAAGCTGTGTTGAATCACACCGGCGCTAGACCACCAAACAGTGACCATCACTTTTCTTGGGGTAATTTTTCGTTTAGGGCATTGTTTAGGTGCTGAACCAGGATCCAACCAACTTGCTGAGCGCTTGCGGTTATCAAACAGAATCCATTTTTCATCGCAGGTAACAATGCGGTTCAAAATTCCTTCATTTGTGTGTCTGTTGAGCAGTGCAAGGCACGTCTCGACGCGTACTTCGCGCTGGCGATCATTGAGTTCGTGGGGCACCCATTTGTCAAGCTTTTTTACCTTGCCAATTTGACGCAAATGGACCAATATTGTTTTGACGCTAACGTCGAAAGCTGCTGCTAATTCAGCCGTAGATTGTGTATCATCAGCTTCCACAATCGCCTTTAATTCGTCATTGTCGACCAAAGTCTTCGGACGACCGCGAGGTTCATTTTTCAGGTCGAAATTTCCAGAACGGAAGCGAGCAAACCAATAACAGGTAGTGCGTTGGTTTGTAGTGTTAGCTCCGTAAACGTCGTTGATGTTGCGTGCCGCTTGTGCCGCGTTGCTGCCACGACGGTACTCATATTCCATAATTACTCGAATTTTTAACGTATCCATGATGACGAAAAAGATTTAAATGCGATGAAAATGTAACACTAATCAATAAACAAATGACTACTTTTGGAAAAAAAAATCCATGTTTTTAAAATAAAATTAATTTGAAATTAGAATTCTTAGCCAAACAAAAAATATTTTGATTTGAAATGGCCAGTACTGCAGAACGGCAATTTCATAGGTAAAGACCTAATATGAGTTATAGCTTGGTCTTTGTTCCTGTTTTCTTTCGGAATAAACTAAGCGAAATGGAGATTATTATTTTGCTTTAAAACTTTCTAAATTTATCTTTTTATTTAAATTGGCGCGGGATCGCGACCGAGGGAAGGAATGGAGGGAGGCCTTTGCCCAGCAGTGGGACAGCTCAGGCTAGTAATAATAATAATTTTATCTTAGACATTACTGACATTGGTGAAGAAAAACATTCTGAACTTATAATTCATATAAGTCTGCAATTGCCAACCCGCCTGAAAGCGTGGTGATTACTGCACGTGCCTTCTCTGTATGAGAAGAAGTTTTCGTCCTGCGGCGGAACAGAAATATCGTGGTATTATTTATTTATTTAACTTTCATCACCGGCTACTGTGATGAAGAAGCCTTGTGTTGAGGGTTTGTGCCTGTGCAGCTGTAACAGTATTAGAGATGACGGCTTAGTGTACATGATTACATTATTCTTATTATTTATATATTTCTTATTATTATTAGTCTTATATACATCTATCCAAATAAATAAAATTGAAGTGTCTGTTTCCAGTGAGTTTTTCTAAAAGCGGGATTCAACCAATTTAATTATTTTTTTCTGTCTCTCTGTTTGTTTGAGGTAATCTCCTATACGGATGGACCGATTTACACGGGAATTTCATTGGCAAATACATAGGTGATATGATAAACGCCTGCACTTATTACCATCTCTGAACATATGACATTTTATTTTATTGATTTAAATTTTGACATTTTAGTAATTTATTATATTTTTGACATTTTTATAATTTTTGTATTTGATTTATAATTTTAATTTCAATTTCTGTAATTATTTTGTAATTTTTAATGGAATGTGTTGTGTATGTGTTTGTGTGAATTTAACAGTTATAAAATTATTATTTGTTGAAATGTATATGGGTTATAGACCTGAAATAAATGAAATTATTATAAGGAGTAACTAAGGCCACTTTTATTTCAGAAAAAGAATAAGGGTTCCGCGGCTACAAAATGAAAGCTACGAAAGGACGACCGATGTGTTACGGGTTTGATTCCCGCCTTGGGACAAATGTTTGTACTATCTACAAATATTTGTTCCGGGTGTTCTGGGTATGTGCTATTTATAGTAAAAATATCTATCTATGTAATGTATTGTATTAAGTATATCAGTCATCTAGTACCCATAACACAAGCTCTGCTTAGCTTGGGGCTAGATGATGCTGTGTGGATTGTCCAGCATTATTTATTTATTTATATTTTGTAAAAAAATCCTCGTGGACATAGTAGGCACAGCTAGTTTCACTATGTATAAAAAATACTGTCAAACACCTTATAGATCTTTCATCTAGTATCGTTACATATAATTTTCTGTTTTTATGATGTAACTCATAAAATATATCAGTTCTCACAGCAGCCGCCTACATGTTCCGTTATTATATCAGCTGATACACTCACGCGCATCTATTTCTTGATCAACACGGAAGATATTTTCACAGTTTAAAAGATTTATAGCGAAAATATTTATTTCGGTTTTCCTGAATTTTAAAATCGACTGGGTGTGCACGCGGTTTCACTCGCTGCTATGGGGTCGCAACATAATAGTAGCCTACTGAATTCCTAATCATCTGCCTAGCCTTTTCCCAACTATGTTAGGGTCGGCTACCAGTCTAACCGGATGCAGCTGAATACCAGTATTTTACATGGAGCGACCTATCTGACCTCCACAACCCAGTTACTGGGCAACACGATACCCCTTGGTAAGACTGGTTGTCATACTTTCAGGTTTCTGACTACCCGTAACGACTGTCAAAGATCTACAAATGACAACCGGGAGCAACGGCTTAACGTGCTTTCTGAGGCACGGAGGAGTCTCGATATGTTAAGAATGGTCACCCACCCACAGACTGACCTCGGCAAGCGTAGCTTAACCTTCTTTTTGTTTTTAAAAAATTGTATTTAAAAAAATCCTTTTACCCAATTCTTGAGGAAGGTTTTATTTTATATCATTTGGCTGACATTGCATGGCGAGGAGTCTCCATTTAGGCATAGAAAATGTCTGTAGTTGAACGCTCCGCTCTTCCCTTATATAATAAACTTACAAATTATATGTAAATAACTAAAACAGAGAAAAAAACTTACGTAGGTATAAAAGACGCAGACCACAGCAGATTTTTTTGCATCTTTATCAAAATATCCAAAAATGAAATGACGTCACCATACCAAAAAAGCTGATTTGTTATTGTAGTAATTTGCGCGATGTTGGCACACATGTAGGCCATCAGACACATGTTATCATTGACGGCGGTAACACTCGATCACACAATGTGATGTTAATGGCAGTGAAACCCACACCATACAAACATACATTACGTCATCGTTCGCTCACAGCTCAGCCCCTTGTATTCGCTACCCTTAAATCATAAATTCTATATACATATATGTATACCATATGCAAATCCTTGTTTCTATATTGATTTTAATTCCAGTTAGTGAATTACCAACTTTATACCTATGTAAATCAAGTTGATTTTAGAATGAGTAGTACTATTGAAAAGTCATCAAGAAAAGTAGCGTAAACTTATCAGTATGCATGGGTGATAAAGTTTTTTTGTAAAAAATATTTAATTGTTTACACGTTTGGAAGATTAAATGCAAACGCAGGGTACATGTTTATCCATAGGACAAAATTATGTAGCGTGGTGATGAGTTTGTATAATCGCTATTTTGCTGTATACAAATGCCTATAGTAGGTATAACGTTTTAATAGAAATCTGTATTGTAAAAGAGCAACAGTCTAAATTATTATCATATTTCGTTCATAAAGCCAGTAAATAAACAACATGTCAAGAGTTCAACATCAACACACGTCAATTTCGCTCGCTTTATTACGTAAATATTACAAAAGAAGTTTGAAAACTCCTAAAATGCTTTCAAACTTAGAGAATCAACGTGTCATGTCAAGTCAAACAAACAAAGCAGAATTATTATATTGTTCTGATTTTCCATCACATAAATATAATGTGTAGCCTGTAGCACTCAGGAATAATGCAGCTCTCTAATAGTGAAATAATTTTAGAACCGGATCTTTAGTTCCAGAGATTATCCCCTACATACAAACTTACAAACTGACATACTAATTTTACCTCTTTATAATATTTGTATAGAAGACTCAATGACGTCACATACAATCTGTGGGAAGGGATAACAAGAATAGGCCATTTTGTTATTTTAAATTAGTTTGCTGTTATTTTGACATTAGAAATAAACACTCCAATTTTATTTATTTGTATGTAAGTGTAGATTTTAGCTGTTGATATATTATTATTTCTTTAATTTGTTTCTCGTGTAAGTTAGCTTACAATAGTCAATACGTGTATTATAATATTAATAGGTACGAGTACAATCATTTTAATTGTAATAACTTGCGGTGTTCTATCATAGACGAGTGCAAAGTCCAGTCCTTAAGGAAATCAGAACTCATGCATTTTAAACATGGTTGCAATTGCGAATAATATGACATAATTAATACCTACATAGTTATCGGACTGCCTCGTTGGTCGAGTAAGGATGAGGTCTTGGGCTCGATACCCGAGTCGAGCTATGTGATATTGGGATTTTTCGTTGGTAATTTCTCAATAGTAGCCTGGAGTCTAGATGTGCCCGGTTGATGGCAATAGGCTCACCCCCTAATACATGGGACTTGAAAAAAACATAACTGGTGAAATTTGGGTGTACTGTATGTACACCTCTGCCCATCCCTTCGGGAAATACAGGCTTGATGTTATAGTTATCGCAATGTTTTAACAAGACGCGACACAGAAAAATAAGTTTGCGTATTTTTATGAATCAATTCCGCATTTCAAATTTTCGGATGCAGAAGCAATAAATTAGTTTGTAGTAAATGAAAAAACTGATTGCCTCGCTGGTCTAGTAGTCATAAGAGCTACTGCTGACCATAAGGACCTTGGTTCGAGTCCCCGGTCGGGCAAAACGTTATCTTGCTGTTACACCGTTTTTAAATGTCAAATATATGTCATTCAATTTCAATTCATTTATTTAAATCAGACTACAGTCCATATATTGTTAGTAGAATACATTAGAATTTACAAGTTATGTTACTAAAAATAAAACTTAACTAATAATTATTTGGTATGGATATCTATCTGCGGAAGACTGCTGCTGGATGCGGCAAGCTGAAGACAGGGCGCTAAGGCGCTCATTAGGAGAGGGCTATGTCCAGCAGTGGACTAGTATAGCCTGATGATGATGATGATATCTATCCAGTGCCTCAATAGAGGACTTTCTATTTTTTCAGCAATTACCCTCAGGTAGCTGTTGGGACTGTCCCGCACGCTGCGCATCAGCGACGCTGCTCGCTTTCTGTTAATGGCATGGAAGCCATCCACTTGTGCGTCTGCAAACATCGCTGAAGCGCTGCAATAGCGAGGCAGTGCCATCAACAATCTGAAGGCATTGTTATTGTAATGTAATGGCCCAAAGTTTACAAACTTTTGTTTAGAACCTGTACCTTCAACTTCTAATTTATTTAACATTGTGGCACCAATGCCAAACCGATCGTAACTCACTCGTAAACTCGTAACTGGGAGCGTGCGTGTCTTTGTCTGTCTGTTTGTTCTGTGTTTAACTTTCACGGCGCCTGCGCACACTCCTCACCATTTATTTTCGTATCATTTACAACTGTTTTGTAACTGCTGCAATAAAAATTGCATGTGTTTTACCGATGTGACTCCGTTCTAGAGTGACAGTGGCTTTATTTAATTGATATAGCCATAACATTGAATAAGAAAGGTCTACAGAAATAAGTTTTTTTTTTCGAAATGATAAACGCCTTTTTTAAACGTTGCCCCATGCTAGGAATTTCACCTGTATTGTGGGTGCGTTTACAAACATTTAAACTCACATACTTAAACGAACAGACCCGTAGGCCATACAAATATTTATTCCGTGCGGGAAAGGAACCCACGACAAGCAGCGCAGAAGCCGATCGATCAGCCACTGCGCTAACCGTGCTTTCAAATACTATCATGGAGATTGATTAGAAGTCGTAAGAAACTAAGCCTCCGTTTTGACAACTTTTTGGAACTGTAAGAATACGTTCTATCGTCTCGCGAGCATCGACGCGCGTTTGCCAATGCTACCACTACCGGGCGGACCGCGCGTATCTCAGTTCAAATACGACCCATCCTCATCCCATTTTGATCATATCATCATCCTCCTGCCCTTATCCCAATTTATTTGGGGTCGGCACAACATGTTTTCTTCTTCCATACATCTCTACTTGCCCTCATCTTAATAGTCACCTCATTTTGATCATATAAACATACAAAAATACACCGTTTTTATATCAAAACAGTCTGAAAACTATCGTATTATACAACACGGTTCAGCGTCCTCAAATGGGACAGTGTTTATAGCATTGGACTCATTACAAATAAGAATAGGTTCACGTCTCCGTTCCAAAAACAAAATGGCGTTCTAATATGAGTTATGTTAGATAACTATCAACTGGAGAAGTAGCCATGAATCATAAAAATCTACTTATATTTTTATTATTTCTACATGTTTTCTTTTTCCTTTGATATGCGAAATTACTATGTCATCGTATAATGCTATCATGTGATCCGATATCTACCGTGACCGTGTTGAAAAGTCATTGAACGGGATATTTCAGTTATTTCTGGGGCAAACATCGGCAAAAATATGTACGTATTGACTGATATTTCTAATAATATTTGATTGTGAAATATTTCAATTAGGGTGCGCGTAGGGTGACCGTCCGGTCTTGTCCGGCTTTTATCTTTTAGAAAATAATAAAATAAATGAATATTGAAAAAAGAAGACTTAAAAATATATTTTTTCAACTTATGTCAGGACTTTTCATATTTCGAAATGGTAATCGTCGCATCGGTGTGCGCGTGTTTACGAGTATCTCCCGGGCTCCCATCCGATGATACTGTACTAAACTGGACTACTTTTAGGATCCGTGAGATCCGTTTATTCAGTAAGAGTCCAACATAACACTTTAATCGTCTTTACCTCACGATGAAAAAGAGTACTGGCTCCTTAATTAAATTAATGGATATACCTAATTAGAAAAGTAGCATTTGCTTTATTTTTAAAAACAGTAAAAACCTACAACAGTCAAATAGAAAGACTGGATAGGACCGGATTCATCTTCTATTCCTTTCTATAGTTTGTGACTTTCAGGGTTCTCAAAAACCCACGCAGTCCCAAGGTTCTTAGAACGTAGTTAAATTTTATCAATACACCGTAATCCTGGCCTAATTAGTGCCATGCTTAGGGTTGCCAACCGTCCGGGATTCCCAGGATTTGTCCTAGTTTAGAGAGCGTCCGGGGAGCGTCCGGGCAGGGTTCCATGTATCGTCGGGGTTTAAATTTCTTAATTTTAGTGTAAAATTGTTAGACTGGTAATAGCTTCTTAAAACTTCAAGAAGGATCTGTTACGATTCCTCATTTAGTTTAAAGTTGTATGTAAATGAATAAAAAGTTGATATTGGTTAAGTGCAACAATTACAACAAATTTTTCGTTTATCGATTAACTTAAAGAAAACACTATTGACAAGTCCGGGTTTTAAGCTCCAAAATCCGGGGATTTCCCGCTGCTTGCCCTGGTTGGCGGGTTTTAGATATGGCAGCCCTAGCCATGCTTAATCACTTGACTGCACAAAGGGTCTACCGCTCTACCAATCCGATTCCTAATTGTAGTTAAGTAGGTACCTAGTAGAATCGATCTCGCCAAGATAATATCTAGACTTCAAAAGAGACCGTGATCAGTGTGTTTCGGTGTTTCTTCTGAGTCAACATCGACCTCATTTGGTTCTACTTCTAATTTATGTATTTTTATTTTGTGACGTGTAAAAGTGTTTTTTTAAACCCATTTACAGAAATAAAAAAGAATGACGTCTGAGTTTGTTTCTATGTTTCTGCTCAGACTAGTCAGACAGGGAAAAACTGACTTAGTTTAAAATAAATAATAAATAAATAATGCTGGACAATCCACACAGCATCATCTAGCCCCAAGCTAAGCAGAGCTTGTGTTATGGGTACTAGATGACTGATAAATTTAATACAATACATTACATAGATAGATATTTTTATTATACATAGGAAATACCCAGAACACCCGGAACAAATATTTGTAGATCGTACAAACATTTGTCCCAAGGCGGGAATCGAACCCGCAACCTCTTGCGTCGCAGGCGGACCTTGGCCCGCCGCGCCACATCGGTCGTCAAACCAAAATAAATACGTGTTGCTTGTTTGACGTGTAAAAGTGTTCGTAAAATGCATTTTACAGATATAAACATAATTCATCATTTATTTATTTATCGTTTTAAAAAACAGTTATCATTCAGTAGCTGATTTGTGAATCCACGAAACAGGGAACGCTCGTGATTATTAATAAATTTCACTATATCATAGTTTAGCTCTGCATGAAACCGACATTTGACCTCTAGAACATATAGGCCAGTTTTGCAGTGAGTACGATGTTATCAATCACTCAGCACGTGGACTGAATATCAAGGAACAAAGATGACATTGTTAGATTTCTTAGTAAAATAACCCTAAAGTGTCATGTATGGTTACGTCATGCAACTGAGGGTGGAAGGGGGAAGGGGGAAGGGTGACCTTAAGAAATCATCCAGATGTATTGGACAAGGTTGCATTGATGACAGATTAGGTTTTGCTACTAAATTAAATAATTTATATTAAGCGTTTGAAGACAAAACTAACCATATTACTGCCTGCTGTTACTAACAAGAGGCTACACCTAAATGTTATGCCTAAATAAAATCGCATTGTCGTTATTATCAACAAAGTATTTGGGCGTTGCCTAGTGTTACTGAAAAGGAAAAAAAGACTTGTAAATATCTCATCGTCACTATATATCTTTACGTAGAACAACTACCTGGTTAGATTACAAATATGTAAATGAAACGAATAGATTTATTTGAAGTAATGGACCAAGCATAAGTAATGTTACTAAGAGGATGACCATTACAGATCCCGAAACGGTTAATCAAGGTGATTTAGAAGAACTTCTTCTGATTACTAATCCGGATACCGGAAACAAGTGGACCAACATAAGACTAACATTTAGAAATAAGAACACCATCATCCTTAACAATAAAACTAAAAACAGACCGGAAACGTTCAGGAGAGAATAAATATAATGAGCACTTAAATATAGCAATGACGCAGTTTAGTTCAAAGGTGGCAATAATGCAAAGTTATGACAATTGCCAGCCTATCCTTGGCCAATGAAGTCATATGAGTCTACTGGGCGTTTTGTTCGTGAACTTGTTGTTCTTGTGTGGTCTGTGGGATGATAATAAATTTTGAGTAGTTTCGCCCATTGCAGCTGTATTTATTTTTGTTGGTAGCCCGTTTGTGCTAATGTAGATACTTTATAAGCTTGAGTTTTAAGTAGTAATTGTAAGTGAGCAACTTTGGAGGTTATTTATTGTAACCATGACGGTCCATAAGTACTATTTTTGTCCACCATCATACTGAATATTGTTTCGGGTTATACATCCGTTAACATGCTGAGAAGAGGAGAAAGAAAAATTATCGATGTATTCATTTCTACGGCAAAGTAATTTCAGATTGAACTATTGAGAGTGAACGAACTAAAAACCCATTTCTCCTCTAATTTAATTGACACCACGTACACGGACGCTCGGCGCCACATAGCAACTTGTTCTATTTCAGGCGTCGAGTTCCTCTGACCCATTTACTGGCTTTCGAGGGCAGCGCTGCAATGACCCGGATTCGA
The DNA here is from genome assembly GCA_905147745.2 of Phlogophora meticulosa. Classification (NCBI taxonomy): domain Eukaryota; kingdom Metazoa; phylum Arthropoda; class Insecta; order Lepidoptera; family Noctuidae; genus Phlogophora; species Phlogophora meticulosa. The sequence continues at coordinate 13,654,084 of LR990524.1, forward strand.
TGCCCGTGTCACGCTCGTACGTGGACATTTGCGGAAATGCGAATTCGAGACGATAGCCTTGCATGATTATGTTGCTTTTATATTAATTTGTTTGATTTTCCTTAGATATTCTGGCGGCTTCATGGTAACTTAGATTTGTATGCATTATGGTGTGGGTGTGCCAGCATTACTCGTAGTTATGGCTGTGAGTAGAATAGACTAAATATAAAATAAATTCGAACAAAGAGTATTATTTATTAATGACGCTAAAATTAACACTAATTCTTAGTTTAAAACCTCATTATGGAAAAAAAAGCAAAAACACCTGCTGTCGTTATTAATGATCCAATAAAAATGATCCAACAGCGCTTAAGTACAAATATCAATTCTTACAAAACTAATGCGTCCAAATTACATCAGTAGGGGGTTAATTTGACCGCATTTGATGGATTCTCAGAACGGGGTTAAATTACCGATAAGTGTTCAGTCAATTGGTTCTTCCCATCGGAAAGCGTTCAATGCTGAGTTAGGAAGCGAAGTATTTGGTCATCCGGCAACGCATCCTCCGATGCTCCCAGTAGAGTGAGTTTTGTATGGTTTTTGATGTAATGAAAATCTCAGCAGTTTTGCTTCTGCATTTGGCTTGTGCATATTAGATGCAGATTTTATTACTGCAGAGGAGATAAACAAATTCAACGAAAAAAAACTTGGGCTGTACTTTCCTGTATGTATTTTTCATGGCAAGAGTCGTACAATCAATATACTGCAAGACCGAAAGACGAATGGGTCATGTGAAATTGAGAAGGCGCCAAGCGTAGGAAAAAGCGGTATCGACTCGTACAGCAAACAAACCGTTTGGCGAGGGGACTCTGCGCCAACATTGTCCACATTCATTCAGTGAGTCTTTGCAAAGGGGAAATGTTTATTTAAAATCATTTCACATTGAAACTGCGCCATTCTTCGTCATCGTGTGCTTACGTTGCGTGGAACAGCTTGTGTATTTTCAATTACATTATTGTCGGGACTACAACTCAAAATCTATTTCAAAGACATCCCAGACATTATTCATACGGTTAAAATTCCTAAACTAGAAATGAAAATCTGCAATTGGATTAATGTTATACTATGTAAAAACTCATAATGTTAAACTCTTCCATAAACATATAGCAAACGTGTTGTTAGGAAAATCATTGTTTTATTTATGCTCAATACGGAAGAAAAAAAATTGTCTGCGTATAAAATACCACAGACAAAGCAATATTTAATACAAACAGATATAAAAGAATATCACATTATTGTTTTACAACAAGCATTCCCATTTATCAAGCACTTGATACTTCAAAAGAAAATAATAAATAAAGTTTCAATGTTAAATAATGTTTCGACTAACATAATCGCGAATGTATGTTGAAACAGAGCATTATTGTTGGCATATCAGATACTTGCGTCATCAGGCATAGATTAAGTACTTTTTATAAAGTTTTCCACAAGGAGCTATCCTGGGGCCAACACTTTTTAATGACTTATAATTGAAAGAAGAGAAGAAATATTAATTTATCAAAGAACCATGTAACAAAGATAAGATCACGGACCACAGCACATTTTTATCTCTCTGTATCTATAATTTGAAAAAATTATTGTGGAATGTTACCGAAATAATTTACGATGTATATTCGAGTCCCGGAAGCCGCAGCGAAATAAAAACTGCGGTGAACTAGCTAGATCAGCTTGTAACGGGAATAGTGCCAAACAAGACGGCTGGAGTTAAGTCTATTTGTCTTTAAAACTGTCCGAGCCCGTGATACTCGTATTACAAAATTTTGGCATGATATTAACCAAATAGGAACGTTAAAGTTATTTGTTATCAGACCAACTGAGGTTGCCAAACTATCGGCAGCCCTTGGAGTAACAGTTTTGGCGATAGACTAAATATCAAAGCTAGATAGTATAGTTACAGTCTCGTTAGGCATTATTAAAAAATATTATCAGATGCTTATGAATACGAGTCTTCCTAGTTTACTCTTACAAAATGTGGTACTCTTCGAAAATTTGCTAAAACATAGGATAAAACTTCCAAGACGTAATTCCTGTTTTCCCCACTTATGTGTGCAACATCATATAAAAAGTTTTAGATAGTATGTCAGTAACATGGATGACGCACGAGCCTGAGTCGACACGGCGGCTTCCGCTATTTTGAAGTACTGGCGAAACTATCAAACGTGTGGTGTATGAACGATATTGATTTACCTACAGATAGTGTTACTAGGGGTAAGCTCGTGCAAAGAGACATGTACCTGAAGTAGACAAAATCTAACCGACTGCAGACGATGGTGGTGCAGGTTTGTGGATATTAGAGCAGCTGATCGAAACTGACATCTGTAGTGGGAAAAGTTCAAAAAAGATGATATTTTGAAAGTTATCCAAACAGTAGATAATAATAATAATAATAATAAATCGTTTATTTATAAAAAGGGGCACATTTACAATTGAGTATCTTAACAAATAAAATAGAGCACAGTTGCTTATTGCCTGAACTAGGTGGAACCTGTGTTTCAGGCTAGAAGGTGCGTAAATACCTACTTAAAATAAATAAATCAACAATTAAAGAAAAGTAAATTACTAAAATTACAACTTACATAAGAGATAAACAAACAATGTGTCAGCAGTTTACTTGCAGACTACAAGTAAATCTTCTGTCTGTGCATAGGTAAGGGGTTGCAAAAAAGTAATAATAGACTTTTTACAGCTAAAATAGTTTAACTTATAAATACTTAGTTTTCTATTTAATCTATTGTACAGAAATGGGCCTAAAAATGTAAAGAATCTTTCCACAAAGACATGTTTGGAGGTTGTATTAGAAATGCATACTATATCGTTCCGTCTCTTGTTAGTATTGTTAGCATTGTACGTAAGCATGGTGTGCTGTTTTAATAGTAAGTGCATAATGAATAGCTGGCGCACAGTCAGCACATTGCAGGATTTATACAGCTGATCTGTGGGAAAGTAAAAGGGATGGAAGTTTGCTACCTTTAAAATTGCTCTTTGAGCTCTTTCAAGGGGAAGCAGGATAGTTTTTGATGCGCCACCCCATGAAATGATACAGTAATGAATTATTGATTGACATAGGGCGAAATAAACTTGTGTGATTAACTTAGAATCCGCAAAAGTTCGTATTTTTTTAAATACATATATTAATTTGCGCACTCTTTTAACTAGACTTTCAATATGATACCTAAAAGAGAGTGTTTCATCTATTATAACCCCTAAGTATTTAATATTATTTGCTTTGAGGATAGAAGGGCAAATGCACATGTTGATTGAGCGATTATCACATTGATGGGCATATAAATGGAAGTTAGTAGTGTTAAGTCGAGGCTTGCGCATGGAGAAGTGAATGTATTTTGTCTTGTCAGCGTTTAGTGTTAGTAAATTGCTTTGAAGCCAATTAGTCACAGTATTAAAGCCAAGTTGAGCGTTTTCAAACAGTTCGCTACTGTTTTCAGCAGAAAATATTAGCGCCGTGTCGTCAGCATATGATATGATCTTGCCGTGCTTGATGTTAAGGTTACACAAGTCGTTAATATAAACCAGGAAAAGGGTAGGGCCCAATATACTTCCCTGGGGAACACCAAATCCAGTATTTTTCTGCTCATCGCTCGTAAAATTGTCAATCCTAACACATTGGTATCGGTCGTTTAAATAGTCAGCAAGCAATGTCATCGGCGTGCCCCTTATTCCTATGGCCTCTAATTTTCTTAGGAGCACAGAAACGGAGACCGTGTCAAAGGCTTTCGCTAAATCAAGGAAGACTCCCATATTAATAGATAATAATTAATAGATAATAATAGATTAGTAGGGATGCTCTTTACCTTGTAGCACGAGCATAAAAACCCAGTCAATCCTAGAATACCCAAAGGAATGTTCTCGTTATTTTGTCGAGACCTTGACATTGCATCTTGGAATGCATCAATACCGCCTTAAATACGTAACATATAATATAGTACTAAATGTTCCGTTGAAAACAATCATTTGAATAATAACGCCATCAATAATAGGTAATTGTATGTAAATATTATACAGATACAGAAACAAACAACCCCATAAAATGATGAAGATATTTTCAATACAATGAATATTGTCACATTGTTTATAATACTATTCACGAGGTACTCACTGAGTCTCTTTGTGGTTATTATGGAAGTAGAAAACTCCATTAGACACTTTCCCAGTAATATGAAAGGAGAGATTGCAAAGCACCGTTAGGGTTTCGAACCAAAATGGTGAAAAAGGAGCCATTTTGGTCTGACTTCGTTTTACAGCTGCTTGTTTTTGGAACCACTGATGCTATCGTTTGGAAGTTTTCAATAGTTACTCACAGATATTACAGGAAAAATACAAGGGTGTTTCTTACCACCACAGTTTTGAGTAATCAGTAAAGACCCCTTTACAAACGAAGGTAGCAAACAATGAAAATTTAAGACAATGGTTGAGTCCGATTGGCTTTTTGCAGGTTTTCCTTTGTCTTGTCCTTACTACCTAATCACCAAACCCTTTGCCAAACTAAGTGATTAATATGGAAACATTCTTGGCGCGAGACATAGACGTCTAGGTATGGTGAGTATAATCTGCTGGCTATCATAACTTATAAGAGGTTGTCATAACTATGAATGAAATCATCTTATTAAAACACAACTACGCTAGGCTAAAACGTATGTGTTCATTGTGCTGTCTAAAAGATTGAAAATACACCGTGAAAAGATACATGATAGTTTTCTGCATTCAAATTGTATGTTATATCATCATTTCAGCCAAAATACGTGCACTGCTGAGCATAGTCCAAACAATAATCGATTCTGCGCTGAAGAGATTTACAAGAGGAACAAGGCAACCGACATTGGCCGAAGAATTGCCTAGCTGAAGTGGCAGTGGGTAGGCACATTGCTAACAGAACCGATGGCCTTTGGACAGACAGGTGCCCTTATGCCGGAAGCAACAGCGTAGGTATGTCCCGCACAAGGTGGACCGACGCGACGCACGGTGGATCGAAAATCGGCTGTAGAAGACATAGGATCTCGATTTCTTAAATGTTTTTTTTTTGCTGGAAATGACTTCTGCTGATCATTACTATGTACAAAAATGACACCCGAGTTAATTCTGCCCAAAAACGAAGGAAATATATTTTTTTTACGAAAAATTTGTATGAAGCTAGTATGAAAAATCGAATTATCTCCTAAACGGCATGTTTAACCGTAATATCCTTGGAGGTGGTTATAGTGCTAATTATTTATGATTTTTTGGTTGCCGATTTGACGAAAAATTTAATGCCGTTTTTTTTAAAAAAATCGTCAAAATATTTTTATTTATTTTTACATGTAAAACGATCCCTTTTAGTGTCCAAGTTAAAAAGTTCGATATGTTATTAACCCAAATATTAAGAAGACACAAAACAAGAAAAAATAAATTAAAAAATTGCTGTTTTTTGACACATTTTTACTAATTTAAATAAAAAAAGATTATCAAACTCTTATTTAAGTAACATATAAAGTTATATTATATACAAAATAATTTAATTTAAGGAATTAATACTAAGCATTTGTAAAATAAAGTAAAATAAATAAAAAAAAGACAAAATATCATTAAATTACAAAAATAAACCCAAACAGACTCAAATACAAATTTACAAATAAGTACATATATATTTTTTTACAAATTTTCCTTATCACTCTCGTTGTCAGACTCCAATTCTGAGTCAGCATCCAGATTGGATATATCCAAAAACTCGAACTCAGTTTCCTGAAATTGAATTAAGTCGAGAGTTTCAGCAAAAAAGCTCTGCTATTTCTTGGCATCTAACTTAGGCCTTTGTGCACTTAGCAAAGGATCCGAAGAAACAACAAGCATATTTAAAATGTCTTGATTGGAATCCTGCCTGCTTCTTTTCCGCGAATGATGTTCTCGAAACCTCCTAAAATCTTTGTTTCGAGACTCTGAGGCTTCTTCCGAGAGAGTCCCAATCGGCACAATATTATTTTTCTCAATTATGTCAGCCCCATGGATTAATAATTTATGAACGGTTGACGACATGTAGTACCAGTCGTATAATAATACGTACTTTTCTGCTGTTTTGCGGGCATAATCTCTAAATTTTATTATATCGACCTGCTCTCCAGATGTAATGGCTTGTAAAATTACAGCAAATCTTTTGATGAGGTCTTCATCCAGACCGGTTATAGCTGCGGTTTTATTAGGAAACTCAAAGAATTTTCTTGCAGTATTCCCGTCATTGGTGGTTCCCGAGCCTTGTTTTACTATATCAATCAACAGATTGAGCTCATCTTTGAATTTATTTTGAATTATTTTCTTCCTTGTCTGTAGCATTTCTTTGTGCTCATCACTTCTCGCTGCCCACCGTTTGAAGTCGAGCCTGTATGCAATGTGCAACAGACATTCCATACAATTTATACGGGCGTGTAGGGATGACAAGCCAAATTCATACAGGTCAGAACACACAATTTTTGATGTTACAGCATCTAAGCGGTTCATTTCAGTAGGCTTTGCTAAGCACAGGTAGCACGATGCATTTGATCTAGCTTCAGAAAGGTAAGTGCAAACTTTAGCGTCGATCATCGTCATCATTAGTTCATGAGTCACCCTATTATTATTATTGCACTCTGTGGGGATAAGGGCCTTAATTTCTTCATCCATTTGTTTTTTCAGCTCAAGGACAACTGCTTCACTCTCCTTTACAAAAGTAAACTGAACTGGACGACAATATAAAACTGAGCATGGTTTTGGGTTCGTCCATAAGATGTTGTCTCCATCTGTCAGTTTAAGTGGCACCAAGGAGGTCATGAAAATGCTCGAGTCATCTTCCTCACCCTCCATTTTCTGCTTGTATCGGCTTTGGTTAGAAGCACCATCAAATCCCCACTTGGATATCAGCTTCAACTGCTTGTTATGCTCTTCCTTAGAAAGGCTTTGAAGGATTCTTGTAACTGTGATATCAAGTAAAGCTTGAAGTGTAATCCTAGCCGATGAATCAGTAACTGTCACTGATTGCTTCGGAGGGTAGCAATCAAGCTTAGTTTGTTGCACTTTATAGTAAGATGGATAAATATCCTTAGCACCTTCCCGAATGGCAGCCTCTCGCAACGTAATATATTGCCACTTTGAGAGTTTTAGCGAAAGAAGCAATCCAAGCGCCTTTTCTGACGTAAATATGATTGTTTTCGCTGGTTTCTTAAGCGTTTCATTTAATTTAGCGGCTGCTTCAGGATTTTTCATCATGTATTCGATGACAGAGGCGATATCTCCATGCCCTTCTTCTTTTAAACGTGCTGCAGCTGCATATGCCAATTCACTGGAATCTTCGCCTGTGTGTTCATCAGATCTTCTCTTTTTTTGTTTACTTCCCAGATCTTCGAATGGTTTACGGGATTTTTTCGTCATTGTTCCAATGTACGTTGATGTCAACGGTTCTGAAGAGACTGAGGGCGCTCTTGGTATCTCATCAACACTTGGTTCTTGATTAACTAAAGTTTGCACAAAACTCGGCCAATCAATATTTGCTCCCAACCAATTCTCGTACTTTCTCCTGAAATTATCAAGGAATCGGTTGGATTTCTGCCACCTTTGTAAAGCGGCTCGCGTAAATCTCCGACAAAATTCTTTGAGAACAACACGATCTTCGTCAGACAGGCAATCGCATAGGCGATGCGATTGCGGGATACAACTGCACTGAACAATACTTCATGATCAAATGAAGTAGTCTCACTTCGTAGAAGAACAAACAAGTCTAAATTCGTGATTAAACTTTCCATTCTAAGATTTTATAGTCGCAGATTTAGTGTTAGCAGTTACACAGTTGTGAACAAACTAAATTATAAAACAAAACTTTAGCCCTTTTATTGCAAAACGCCAATAATTAGGTAACTACCCTCATTAGTTATCTTCTCATTAGCTAATGAAAATTTATAATTGTCACTAACTATTCTTAGAACTCATAGCACTGCTAATTAACAAATTAGCTTACTTATCAGGAAAAGTTGAATGTAATCCATAGTTGGCATTGTCGTGAGATATTGAAAATCATTAAATCACCGATAAAGACTCATTAGAAGACCTAATCAGTGTAGTTACTTAATCACTTCTTTTCGAACTCATTAGAAGAGTAAACAATTGGTAATTTGGTTGTATGAAAAGTTTTAAAACTCATGATGTGTTGATAAATATCTAGCTCAAACATAGTTGTCTACGTGTGGGTGTACTATAAACCTCTGCCAACTCCTTCGGAAATATAGGAGTGATGCTATTTTATGTTACGTGTAGTTAAAAGTCCGTGTTCTTCAACATAAACACTAAAAGGAATCGTTTCATATGAAAAAACAAATGAAAATATTTTGACGATTTTTAAAAAAAAAACGGCATTAAATTTTTCGTCAAATCCGCAACCAAAAAATTATAAATAATAAGCACTATGACCACCTCCAAGGATATTACGGTTAAACATGCCGTTTAGGAGATAATTCGATTTTTCATAGTAGCTCCATACATTTTTTTCTTATAAAAATTATAACTCTTCCATTTGTGCACACATTTACTTCATATGACATTTTATAGAACAGTAATGATCAGCAGAAGTCATTTCCAGCAAAAAAAATCACATTTAAGAAATCGAGATCCTATGTCTTCTACAGCCGATTTTCGATCCACCGTGCGACGGTCTGGTGATCGCAGGAATGTTATATAATAAATAACGAATAAACGACTAATTGTATCGCTGACAAATTGTTGAAATTATTACGTCCGGCAAAACACAACTGTTTTATCATCATCTTTAGTTAATACTATTTTGAGTTTCCAAGAAATATCAACAGATTTTTTATTCTTAACCAGACAATATATACATGCGAACAGTTTGACAATTCTGCTCAAAGGACATTTGGATACAAGTGGATATCGAAATCCCTTAGAGCACCTAGTTAATCGAGTTTGTAGATAAGAGCAATGTCAACTTGGGACAGAGACAGTAGAGGAACTTATAACGATAAAGTTAGACAAGGAGTTATTGTGGTCCAGTCCATTGTACAGACGGGCGTGCTTTGTCCTTTGTGCCGCGGGCTTTGAACCCACGAATTCAAAGAACTTATAGATTTTTACGAGGTACCTATGAATTGAATTTAGCAAACATAATTTAATTTTACAGGAATAACGTTGAATATTATCCTGAACACGAAAAACAGGAGTCTGACGGATTTGATGAGGAGTTAGTTTTAATAATGGAGCAACTAAATTAACTTAATTTTACGACCGATGTGGAGCGGCGGGCGTAGGTCCGCCTGCGAGGCAGCGTTGCGGGTTCGATTCCCACCTTGGGACAAATGTTTGTACGATCTACAAATATTTGTTCCGGGTGTTCTGGGTATTTACTATGTATAATAAAAATATCTATCTACGTAATGTATTGTATTAAGTATATCAGTCATCTAGTACCTACCTATAACGCAAGCTCTGCTTAGCTTGGGGCTAGATGATGCTGTGTGGATTGTCCAGCAAATAAATAATAATACAATAAGGAACTTTTTTTTTCAAAGATTCATTATTTGCGTCGTTGATTTCCTTAGGTTCTCAGTGGAGCTACATACTCGATTGCTGACAAATGCGTGCACTGACTGGACAGATCCACTCATATGTCTGTGTCTCTGTGCGGTTATATCTTTAAAAGACCATCTCAGACACTAATCGCCATGGTCCCCACATGATCTGACCAAGATAATGTCTGGACTTTAAAAGGAACTATGACCTCTAGGTACCTATGTGTCCATGTTTCTACTCAGAGTAATCAGATAGGAAACACCGTAAAATTGCAGCTTGTTGGACGCATAATTTTGTTTGTTAAAATCCGACTTACAAAAATGAATATCCCGTCAGCTAAAAGACTCAAAGCTACTCAGAAATCTACTGCATAGCGCATGCTTATCATAATGGAAACTAGATAGCTGCGCTCGACAGAACGGCGTCAGCATTTGTTCAGTCGTCCGGCTTGAAGGGGACCGTTCCGTTCCCTTTCTAGAGAAACGAACTAAACGAAGTAATAATAATAATTTTATTTAATTCAAAAAGAGTGGTACAGTCTGTTACAATAAACATATAAGTATAGTTGTACAAATTAGGATTAAATAGAGTAGAAATAGTAACATAGGTGGATCTGGCGTCCTAGCTAGGTTACATGGTAACCTGTATTAAGGTTCGCAGCAATAGAAGTATAGACCTTCGTACCATACGATAGACTGGCCATAACAATATCTATACGAATATTTTTCTTTCGATATTTTTGACGATATACACGGTAGAAGGAAAAACGATTGATAGTATGAGTTCAGTACATTAAAGTGGACCCCTCCCTCAAATCTGAAAGATTCCGTCTGATTTTTCCTAATATTTAGGTTTATTCTAATATTTCGACTTAACCCAATTAAATTTTTAATGGGATTTTATAGTTATAACTTTTTAATTAATAATCTCATGAATTAGATATCAATAATGCTTTTCTCGTGTCTTTTTACTGTTTTGAGTAAAAGCACACAGCATAGTAGCTTGTCCATAAATATCAATAAATCGATTTGTACTTTTTCATATACACATGTATTAAAAGCGTCAAGATTTTTTTTTTAAATCGATATTTAAAAAATAAATTGATGACGCTTTTAATACATATTTACAATTAAAACAAATTTTAAACAGTACAATATTTTTTTTTAAATTTCGTTACTATTGACATATATCGATATCTACGTCCATAGTATCGATATTTTAAAAAAAATTGTCTTCAAAAAAATCATCCGTCAGCTCTATTACATTAATACACAGTGACCCTCCGTTCATGCCTTCAGTTCAAAATAGTTTTAAAGCTTTACAGTATAAACGCCACACCGAGGAATTAATTGATAATACAGTTTTATTTTATTAATGCATTGTTTACTGGCATGTTATGCAATAAATCTTGCGTTATATTGCTTCCACGTTACCCTGGAATGCACATATAAATATATACCTGTATTCGAGTAGGTACCTATAGGTAACTACAATGCTGTATCTACTTGTACTATAAACACTATAAAGAACTTATCGATCATAATTTCTCATTTAGCAGACGGTTTTGAATATCTACGGCCGTTTAATTAAAGTCTTAAAATACCTCTCTATAGACAGACAGAGAATTTAATTAAGACCCATCTCAATTACAATTACACTCAACAAGGAGGAATTTAGTTGATTTAAAAATAATATCTCAAAAGAGTTAGCAGTTAGTGTAGAACCTCGCTACATGAAATAAATTTCCCCAAGGTGCGCTTCACATAAATATAAAATTTAATAACTGGGCAAAACGGATCTTCTTCGTAAATAAACTTTAACAAAATGTTAACTGAGAGTCGGTAAACATATCTGTGCAATAAATAAACCACTGTATGCGTCTACGTAAACAAAATTCTATCTGAGTTGACACTATGAACCTGGCTGTAGAGTAATTTTCCCTTGCCTTGTCTGTGTATATGCGAAAACGTAAAAACAAACATGGCCGACCGTAATGGCGGCAATGGAACTTCAAAAATTAAATTAAAAAATATTCGTATTTTTCCATGAAGCTTTTACAGCAAAAGCTTTGGTGAAACTATGTTTGGTATTTTTTATTTGCTCACTGTTTCCGACAGGTCCGTAGTTTCAGTTTTTTAGGTCAGTTTTGATATAATATATTCAATTTTTTGCTAACATTATTTTTTGTTAACAGCAAACCTCATAAAAGTGGATTGACTGGAGTTGGTTGAGTTGAAGTTAACTTTTAACATGAGACCAACTCTGATCACGCAAAAAGAAATGAGCTACTCCAAACATTTTCTTATCTAAGAAACAGGAAATGTGAGCACCTGCTTATTGTCGGGATTCAGCCTTATATTAGTCCTAATAAAAGTTATTCATAACGATGAGTACATCAATTAAGAGGCTTCGTGTTTACAAAAAAAAAACTTTGTATTTTTCTTCGTCGTAGTTTGTATTTACCCGTAGATCGCAAATTTGAATTACTTGTAGAATGTTTTTTTTACTTTAAAATACATGTGCTTTTTATGTCCCGTATTAACGGAACCTAACGCACTGCAACTGTAACTATTTTATATTCTGTGACTCTATTACTAACCTAATCACAAAGTCTTTCATCAACGTCGATAATGCAAGTTCGCAAGCGAGTTAGCGAAGCGTAGTGAACTTGTTATTGACGTGACACGTGCTTAGTTTACCGAGTCTGCTTCAACGATTCAAGAAAAGTCCTTGGCGCAGAAATAATTCTATTTTTAGAAAGAATATGATGTAAGATTATGGCAGTAAGACAAGCTTTACCTATATTTTGCATCCGTAAAATGCGGGGACTAAATTGTCAAAATATTTTTAACTTTATTCTTTTTTTGAATTCGGTAGGTAAGTTGTTTATTGTATAAAACACATGTATATTGAGCCTTAGCAACAGCCGAGATTAATCCCGTTAATCAGAAAAGTGATATTTTTTTCTTGTGTTATGCTTATGATTGTAAAAAAATAAATATTAATGAGCACGATGATTAAAAAAACGGCAAGCGCGAGTCGTACCACGTACAGTGAAAAGTTCTGTCGGGATAAATAGTAGCACAAACTCGATACTGACTTTAACCGATGCAAAAAATAGTTAAAATAAACTAATTCGTTCAAAAAAAATATTGCAATTAAAAGTTTCACACATTTGAACATTGGTCCTGAACTAGGCAAGCCTGTATCTTAGATACCAATTAACTGAAAAACAAGTTATCTTTTTATTTGTAACTAAAAATACTTTATTATTCAAAAACACTTAAAAGAAAGAGTTAATAAGAAACGAAATCTTTTTAAATAAGGGTACTTAAAATACCCCACATTTATTTTTATATCCCCACAGTTATTTTATGTAGGTATGAGGATTGTAACCACTAATGTTTTTGTCCTAATTTCACTACTACATTATTTAAAGATTAGAAAAATATACCTTCCTTCCGCATCGATATTGTTTCAATAGTCTCCGAGTAATTTGGAAGGACAGACAGACAGACGATCCGGTTTCTGCCAGTTGGCTACGGATCCCCAAAAACGATAACAGATAAAAAAACCGAGACGCAAAATTGCGATTACAGTTATAATAATATAGTTTGGATAGCAGTATTTTATTTGGGTAAGTAGTTACTTAAATTTTACCTACATGATAGATTAAAAGAAGAGATAATAGTAACATTACTTGGAACGAAAGTTGATTCTACTTCACTATGCTTAACGGTTCTTCAAGTTTTTTCTTCCCCCTGCCTGCAAAAAAATAATTGTAACTTTATAACTTACTTGCTGATACTATCCTGCCTCTCAACGATAGTCTGAAGACCGACGGCATCTCTCAACTGCATCACAAGAGCTGCTCTGACACCCTCCGTTGACTTCAACTCTTCGATCCTCTCGCTCAAGACCTGATGGAAAAGAATAAATACCAATACAATCAAAACATACATAACACGCTGCACCTCTTTTCTTTATCCTAAGACTAGCTTTTTTACAATTTTTAAGTCATTGCTTCATAAGACGTAAAAGGAAGAGTACTCAAGCTGCTCGTTTCAGTAATGGCAAAAATTATTCACGAAGCTGAATTATTTATACTTGACCTTCTATTCAAGAGGTAGGTAAAATACAAACAATACGCTCGTTATTTAGAAATATTAGCAACAAAAGTAAAAATACAAGAAAAGCTGTGACAAATTGCAACATTTATATGTGTAAAAACCCATATATAAAGTTTCTAAATACTTTTAAGACTCCTAAAACAATTATAATCATGTGATAATCAATATTTTAGTGCACTATCGAGCGATACAACACAATTAAATCTCACTCAACAATTAATCAGTGAAATATTTTACAGTAATTTCTGACGTAGCCCGTCGCAAATAGCTTTCAAATATTGTTCGCTGTTAGTTTTCTTTATTCGATAATGGCATCACATGCTGAGTAAAAAGAACTGAACACGCTGATAAGAATTTAATATTAAATGAAAGTTCTTTGAAAGCTCCAGACATGCCAAGATAGTTTACATCACGTTTTCATTAATATTTAAGTCTTTCAATTTGGTTCCAGTGTTTATCTTGCACTACCTAAGACCTGAGAAGCCTTTGAGAAATCTTAACGTAAATGGAAGTATCTTCATCCAAGGATGATTGCTTTTACAACCTTATCTGTTCGTTCTTTTTATTTCAAATTTCTTTTCTCATATAAACACTTATTTCTTGACGTTAAATTATTTGTCAGATAATGTTTGATACTGGGCTATACTGGTTATTCATTAAAGGCGTATTTGTATATCTATGATAGTATTCATTCCTATAAGATTACGTTTATAGTACATGCAACGGCTTGACAGCCGACGGCTGTCGGTCTATTCTCTTCTTATCCTAAATTAGTGCTCTTGCTTCTACTCGTTTATTCTAAATTAGTGCTAAATTATTTCACAAAATGCCGTAAACTTATAAATCCATAATAGTTCTACAGTACGTACCTCAACATCATCAGAATAAATCGGAGTATCACTGAACACATTCCTCTTGACAATCACAACACTGGGTCCCTGGACTCCTCCGACAAACTTCTCACAGTTGAAAAACAGCGCATCTTTCTTCACCATCTCTTCATCTACTCCTGGGAAAGTAGGATTCATGTCTACGGCAGATGATGGCGCTACCAGCGTATAATCCCAGAAAGACCATGCTCCATACTGGTGGAGAAGCAGAGTGGTGGCTACGTCATCAGCTAAAACCCCAGTCAGTTTGGAAGCCGCTGGAAAAAAGCCGATCATTCTATTCCCTGAACTCGAGTTCTGCTGCAGTCTCTGCTCCAAGTTGTTCAGGTCGATGTATCCTTCTTTTGTTTCTGGGATTTTTATGACCTGCAACAAAGAAAAGGAAAGTTGATTGACTAATTATACGAGCATTAATCACCACGCTTGCTAAAGGTAAGTTGGCGATTTCACATGTATGTTCAGTGAACTCGCAAAGATGATTTTATTTATATTATGTTATAAGCTAGATTAGGTTATACTACTTTTGTTATTGTGTTCTAGGTTTGCATTTTGTTGTTATATTTTTAATTTAATTTTAATTTCTTATGTCTTTTTACGTTTTTGGTTATTTTTATTATAGTTTATTAGTTATTGTGCCTCACTAACGCATTAGGTTATAAGTATCTGTAATGTTAGTGATAAGGGTGATGAATAAATAAAATAAATAAATAAATAAATGTTTATTAGTCCAAGTTTCACCTGAATAAAAAAAAAACTAAAATATCATAAATATAAAAATCAAAAATTCTAAACCAACCAACCAAATCATTTATGTGAATAAAACTCTGAAATCATGAGACTGATCATGATCAGTAATGTCCAAGATAAAATTAAGAAGTAAGTAGAAACAGACGAATTGAAATAGCCACATTCTCAAGTTATGCTAAAAAAATATCCTTACTAAAATTGATTGGTGCCCGAAAGTAACAAACCAACTGAAATAAAGAAAGATCCACTAACTAAAGAAAAGAGCAATAGTAACTCAATAGTAGCTAGTAACTCAACATAAGATTGGTGTAGCTATAAAGCAATCCACACGTTGATTTAAATTCAAACACAGATATGTAAATGATGACAGCAGTGCGAGCTTTCTAGCAAGATAATAATACTAGTAAGTTTGTAAATTATTAGCGAAATAAACAATTCACTGAACAAGGCACATAAAGCTATCTTACTGTCTGTAATAAACGAGGAATCTATTCTAAACGTTCAATCTACATCTTATAATTTCTTATTGATTGATTTTTCGAAACAAAGATTCTTTTTAATCACTTATAATATGATTAAATGTCGTATCACATGTCGTGAAAATTCTCCAAGTGGGTAGGTAATATAATGTAAGGCTTCCCAACGCAACCAATAGAGTGTGATTAATCAAATTGCCGAAATTACAAAGACTGTAGTGATTGGTATTCTCTTGTTAGCTCATGTATTCCCGTACATCGGGAAATGTACAGAATTGGATCCTTTTTTATCGGTATCGTTATCAAAATGAAAGTGCTACCTTGTCATAAACCTCATCGCAGCCACAATTATAACCCACCTCATGCATGAACCGTGAACAGAAAACATTCCTTCATGTTCATACATACTTTGAACAAATACTTGGGTCCACTTCCTAAAGTAAAAATGCGGTCACATACATAATTAGTGTGTTGAGGTCGAAATTTTAACTACCAAAAATCCCAAGTGCTTGTTAATACAGGCGTGTTTAACAGAATTCCACGTTTGAAAATAATAAAAATATAACTGGGTCGACAAGCATCATACATAGTTTCAAACAAAGTCGCTTTTCAAGTCTCAATCTGTGTGATCGCGTTGTTCTTATAAACTAAACTGCGCAACAGATTTTGATGAGGTTTTCATTATAATTTAGATAATTTATTACGGAAGATTTTATATTTTATAAGTGTCTATATCTATGTGGAGGTCAGATAGGCAGTCGCTCCATGTAAAATACTGGTATTCAGCTGCATTCGGTTAGACTGGAAACCGACTCCAACATGGTTGAGAAAAGGCTAGGTAGACGATGATGATTCCGGCAGGTTTTTTCAGAATAACACATTAATATTAAAGTAACATATTATTATAAACGAATCCCGATGTTTAGTCAAGCCGTAAACATCGAGCAAACCAGGGGTGGATCGCTAGTTGGGAATGTTATACTCAAGAATATTCGTCCTACAGATGACCTCACTCACAGCTAAACTAAACGATTCATAAAGGAAACTAATAGACAGTTGAAATCCCATATTCTGTGTTTGACGTGCCTAACCAGCCCGACGCAAAATAAATTAAGGTACTGTTACTTATTCGAAGACTGTTGTATAGTTTTTTGTTCATATAAATATTCCTAAAACACGCAATCAGAAGATAGAGAAAGTCCTAGAATTTGGTAGACTTATCGTTCCATAATTCGTTGGGTGGTTACAGTAACAGTTCGAACTTTGACAGACTATTTTGCCCTTGGTTCACTTAACCAAAAAGTTCACTAAGGCGAGTGCCAAGTGTACGGCTTCTTATCAAAGACATCTTTCATTCTTGCTGTCTGTCTGCACTTACGTGACCAGAGGGTTGGGTCATTCTTTGGCCAAAGAAGCAGCTCATTCTTTGGCCAAAGAATCATAAGCTTCTGACGTGACAATGCTTCCAGTCTTCTTTCTAGGTTTTTCAGTGATGCGTAAGAGTACATTAATACCTCAGTGTTCTTGATCTGAATTTAATTAGTGGTCCTGCCTTATTTATTTTATTTTTGTATGTGCGTATGTACTTAGTTTTCGTATTTTTATTAGAGTAAGTAATTTTTCTAAATTTTATTTTTTTAAAACCGTTCGTACATAATTTATTTAAGTAACCAAAGACAATCATAACACGGAATGGAATAAAGTCATGGTTTACCAAAACGATAAAGTATATTTCCAATATTTATAAGTACGATCGCGTGCCTAAAATATACCTAATTAATATGTATATACCTAAACAATAAATAATGCTGGACAATCCACACAGCATCATCTAGCCCCAAGTTAAGCAGAGCTTGTGTTATGGGTGCTAGATGACTGATATACTTAATACAATACATTACATAGATAGATTTTTTTTTTTATAATACATAGAAAATACCCAGAACACCCGGAACAAATCTTTGTAGATCACACAACAATATAATTAATAACCTTAAAGAATCCAGTCACTTAAAATATTATGTCCATTAAAGCACTTACACGATTATAGACGATGCTAATACGAACTGATGCGACGGATTAATTGTGGAACTTGGTCAGCTGAGTGACAGGCCATAGACTAAAGCAATAACAGCTAAGTGGGGATGCATTAATAGAGCTTGCACGAGTAACGATTCGATTAAAAACGTACGGCGCACCCAATTTGCTGGCTGAGTAACCTTTATTGTACAAATGATACGAACTATTTTAGTATGTCATGTGCAGAGAGAGAAATGTCTGTGTGTTCCAGTACAAAGTGGAAAAGCCATTTTTATGAGAACGTCATAAATTATGAAGGTCCTGATGAAAGAGGTAAGAGAAGAATATAATGCCTTATAGTTGTTATCAAAAGGACCAGGTTTTGGCAATAACAGAAACTAGTGTAGCCTTAGAGGTTAACGAAACAATGGACAGTATCTACCAAACCTACAGGTGACGTCTTAAAAATACTCCTTCAAAATAAAGCTTATTTTTACGTCTAAAACAAAACGCTGTTACAAACACGGACATAATAATTTCAGCTATAACAGTTACTTATAAATAACAAAACAGACCATTAAACTTGAAACGACTTAAGTTAAAAAGCAAACAATGTTCTTGTTTCTTAGAATTTACAAAGACGAAAATATGTTAAACAAAAATAAGGAGTAACTGAAAACGTCACTTTAGGAGCTGCGTCATATACGACTATGGTCGGAAATCCCGTCAATACAATGTTTAAAATATCCAGTTAACGTCCATCAACTTAATGGCTTTTCATAATTAAGCTAAATGCATCCAGAATCCATCAGCAAAATGGGTTTAAAGTCACTGAACTGGAAGAGGACGACGCTTTCAATTGGCATATAAGTTTAATAACCGACAGACAAATTACTACCTCAGCTTCAATTTAGTACAATCTTCAACAAAAACATAATTATTATTACAACGAAACAGTTAAAGCCACTCAGCAGTAAGCACGTCCAGAATTTCAATTAAGTTGCTAAGTTGGAACGTCTCAAGCCGCAATCTTAGCCAGTAAGTGAATAAGCTAAGTGAAATGAAGTCAATCCTCCATGGAGATACATACATATTGCCATCTGGCATACAAGACCAGTATTGTTTTATGATTAATCATTCATTTGTAGATCTTTCGATCTTCTTTCTTGTGCATAACATCATAAAATCACGC
The DNA here is from genome assembly GCA_905147745.2 of Phlogophora meticulosa. Classification (NCBI taxonomy): domain Eukaryota; kingdom Metazoa; phylum Arthropoda; class Insecta; order Lepidoptera; family Noctuidae; genus Phlogophora; species Phlogophora meticulosa. The sequence goes on from LR990524.1 coordinate 13,673,111, forward strand.
CTGTGATCCCCGGGTTAGGTAAAGGCGTACCTATAGTACACCCATATTTTGCCAGTATGTTTAAGTCCCATGTAATAGGATGCGAGCCTATTGCCTTCAACCAGGCACACATCCAGGTTCCGGGCTGCTACTGAGAAATTCCAGATGGGAAAACCCAATAAACACTTAGACCGACCCGATAATCGAAACCCAGGACATCCTGCTCAGCAGCAGTGCTTCCGACCACTAGACCAACGGCAGTTAAGGTTTATAAGTTCGTGTATTTACTTGTGGTCTGTTTATTAATCCATCAAGAATCTTTATAACCAAATTGGCCAACCTATCCCACACCAGCATTAATTAGATATATGAAAACAGGAAGCAGAATACTACAAAAACAACGCTAAATAATACATTCCCGACACGTACACAGTTGTACTGGATTCCACTAAACATGCGGCAGTACACAAGCATGATGTCATTGTTGGGGCCCCGCTGTAAAAATGGTGCGTTAAGGACCCATAAACACGCTACGATATACTACGACGCAAACCCCCACATACACGACCATAGTATGACGTCACCCATCACTGAAATAATGGTCATAGTAGACGAGATTCTTTAAGAATCGTCGATTAATGATTTATTCGCTTTTCGGATCTTTTATCGACCAAATGCTAAACCTGACATACATTCGGATGCTAGTCGCAGTGATTTTGTGATTCTTCGGCATACATTTTTTGTAACTATCTCATTATGCAGTTAATCTCTAATATACTCGGTTCTGCAGTAGCGACTGAATGCGTTACCAAAACGTGTTGAAGCTCTTCTAGGTTATCAGACAGATGTGTTGCTGGGGAGTTTGTTACGCCATTTCTTTTTCCAAGTCGAAAGCGGTTAATAGCGGGAATTTTGGGGGACTATCTAATGTAATTTTTGACGTTCAAAAAGTGTTGATTGTCAGCCTAATTTTTATTTGATGAAGTCGCGAAATCAATGATGGCCAAAGCTGGAAGTATCGTGTCGGCAATGCCCCTAAGTAAAGTACTCTCACAAGGACAAAAGCGGGAGCACTTCGTTAAGCACGATACCTATTGTTCACCTTTGTATGCTAGTGTTACAGTGTATGCTATGAATAAAATGAGGAAGGAAGGGTGCAAGATAGAATATAATAAAGAACAGGAAATGACCCAAGGAACAATAATCTTGATACTAAATGGTTTCCGGACTATTCTTAGGGTTTGTTCTGTGCATTCGCAAATGGAGAGATCGAATTTGTCTTTCCAAGTAGCCTAACAAATGTTTGAATCATAAAACTTTACGGTTGTTTTGCTAGCTTCAGACAAGGCATCACTTTCTTTGAAATAGTAGCGTTACAAATTACACTAAAGCTTCCGTCAATTTCGGACATTTTGAAATATATTTCGAAGTAAGCATAATAATTTTCTTTGGAACTATTTTATTATTATGTGGAGAGTAATGAATACTACAATCAACAAACTATTTCAGACACAAATTCAAGGAAAAATAAATCTTTTTGCGGCCAATATTATGTCAGTCTTTTGTTGTTCTCCGACAATATTTTTGATCTCCAACCTAGCAGAAATTTTTCTGCTTTGTATGAAAGTATATAAAAATCAGTTAAAAGAATACCTACAAAAGACTTCAAAGAATCCAGAGATTCTATCAGTCCCGCCATACACAATCTTGATAAATATAAGAACAACAAATATCGGAAAACAATTCTAAAGAAAAGTTAGTACATTGTACCAAGGCCCATTGTATAAGATATCAGCTGCTATGGATGATCCACAACAAAGCTTTAATCATTTTCTTCATACTGAATATGAAGAAGCAATAGGTACGGGCACTGAAAATAACTAGAGTAAAAGCTAGCATATATACGGACAAAGAATGCAAAGCAGATGGGCATAGAACAATATCCTAAAAGCAGAGAAAATTAATACAATGCTATGTGAACTATGGCTCCAAACAGTAGAAGCACTAAAATCTCAAAACATTGCAAGATGATGATGCTAATAAAATCAACAGTCTCGTCCGTAATATTGCGATCACGTTGGCAAACAATCCGTAAACTTGACCACTGACAGAGATGTGACATTAATAATCGTAAAACTTTTACGAGCGCAGATTATTATAAAATAATTGCAAAGATATAATATGGTGACAAGGTTTTATGACATTTATATAATTAATATGGAAATTATGAGGAGTTAGTCATTTGTTTATCTTGGAGAGGTGTCAGTTACTGCAAAACAGACGTTAAACCAGACGGTTGTGGAATCATCCTAACTATAATATTATTAATGCACAAGTAAGTTTGTTTTTTATCTATTCACTCCTAAGCCACTGATATGATTGCGATAAAATTTGGCGGAGAGATGGATAGCATCCCGGGTTAGGACATAGGCTACTTTTTATCAGCAAACCACGCGGGCGAAGCCGCGGGCGGAAGCCAGTAATAAATATGTATATAGAAGATATAATTTTGCATTAACAAGAAAAGTGTTCTAAAGCTAAGTTCTCTACAGAGTCAGAATTCGGAAGGAACTCACAATACAAGTGAACTTTTAATGGACTCTCAAGTTGCACCCTGATAATCTTAGAATTTGCATTTAATTAAATGATGATGAAGCACATCTATAAATTGGTAAATTTTAGGAATAAAAACAGGAAGTCAATTATCAAGAAAACCATCTGCATTATAAAAATAAACGAGATCGTTAATTTATTTACACACATGAACGTCGATATTTTGACGTAAAAAACCGTCAAATCACTTCCTCGACATGACGTGTAAATACCTAACCTGTTAATAAGCGTGAAGAATCAATCAGGGGATAATACTATTAATAACACTAATCTAAGCCACATCGTAGATATATGAACAAAGATGTTAATGACATCGGTTACATATCAAGCAGGTAATAAAGAAAGAGAAAGATAATGAGAAAACACTGGAATAGTTACCAGCTACCAAAGAAATACACGAAGGACAATATAATGCAAAGAAACCTTGGTAAATATACCCTTTTACAGGAACATACAACCCGTATAGAATATAAATGATATCGAGGTATGAAAAGTAATAAAAATGAAAGCAAAGGTTGAAGCCAGGGATGAAGTGGGATTGACAGTATCGACTATATACCCACGCAAGGTTTAAAGGTCAAACAAGAAATGTGGATTAGAGTAATTCGTGTAGGTATTAAGATCACAAGCAGTCCATGATTAGAGTGATGTAATATTACAACACTAGTTAATCAGGACGTCTTAACTTACAGACTTTAAGGGAAACTTCAAACTAGTCCAATTAAAACTATTTTATTGGTCCAACCACGTTCTCAGCCATGAAAAAACACACATCCCTAATCATTATGAAGAAAAAGATCGATTCAATACGAGTATCATAGATAAGTACAATACCAAGTTAACTTCATCAACCACACGCTGACCTTCGGTAGACCTTGGTACCACTTATTTTACTACGGGCCAAGCTTCCTAGGCCCGGGTGGGGTGGAAACAAGCGACGCATATGCAGGTCACGTCACGTGCGAAAACAATGTAAATCATACTTTTATTGATAAAATAAAGGTATTTACTGATCGGCAGAGTAGTTCCAGTTTACGAGGTTGTGGGTTCAAACCTGGGCAAGTACCAATGTGAGTTTTTTCAATTCATATGTACTTTCCAAGTTTATCTTGGACATCACTGACATCGGTGAAGGAAAACATCGTGATGAAACCTGGACTTACATAATTAATATAAGTCTGAAATCGCCAAAACGTCTTGAGCCAGCGTGGTGATTAATGCTCGTGCCTTCTCTGTATGAGAAGAGGCCTTTGCCCAGCAGTGGGACAGTAATAGGCTGGTACTACTACTACTACAGAGTATTTCATCGAGTGTGTTGAGTGCGTTTAGCATAATACGGAAAAATACGGGTGATTGGGCTGTACGTTTCGGCTGTTCGATAAATGTGGCATTTAATTCATTGATACTGCTTTTTGTCTATAGCGAGGCTGATCCTCCTACCTCTACTTAAACTCATGCCTTTTTGTTTTGGGGTAAGCAGAAACTAGAGAACACAGAATAACTTTAGTCAACTTTAGTTTTACCAAAAAAATGCAACATGTCTGCCTCGCACACATTACACTATTATTGTAATTTTTTGTATAAAACGTTGCCTCACACTAGGAATTTCTCCTGTATCGTGGGTGCGTTTACAAACATTTAAACTCACATACACAAACAGTCAGACCCGGAACGACTACCTGTAGGCCATACAAATATTTGTTCCGTGCGGGGATCGAACCCGCGACACGCAGCGCAGCAGCCAATCGCTCAGCCACTGCGCCAACCGTGTCGTCAATTATCATAGAAGAGCCTCAATATCGTATCTACTAGAATAGTGAAATAGTATTGGTATACGTTCGTTTTCTATGAACAAACACTTAAATATCACTGTTTAATTTCTAAATCCTCCAAAATGATTAAATTGACCGTGGCAACAACCACCAGAGGAACTGAACATCTATAATATCTACATTTCGCCAAACATTCTCAATAACAGTCGTGACATTGAAATGCAATATCGTTGCATAAGAAAACAAAGGCGATCTACGCAGCACACAAACAAATAAAATAGTCTATAAAATAACCGTTGTAAGCGTTATTTACGCCGTCGGCGCGGCGGCACGGCGCCCACATTTGCCGGCCGTATATTTTCATTGTATGCAAAAACTATAAAACGCCACGCTTCCGTTATGTAACCCAAGGGCGCGTTATCAGTATTCGGCCTTAGCTCCTGGTCGTAATGCGTTTAGCTGCAACTGATACACAGTAGCTGCTACTATTGGTTATTACGCATTCTGGTTGACATTACTGGCTGTATGACACGTCGTGATGTATTTGAGTGGAAATTTTGGACGTTTTGCAAGTACGTTACGGAGTAAGGTGTAGAATAAATTTTATTTACGAGTTGAAATATTTATCTTTGCAAGTAGTTGTGAAAATGTATCGGGATGGATTATGGCAGTATGTTCTGAGACAAGTGCTGTTGTTTCATCAATTAAATCCACCCTCATCTTTTAAAGTCATTATAAATTCCCTAGCCTTTTCCCAACTGTGTTAGGGTCGGCTTCCAGTATAACCAGATGCAGATGCTGACCAGTGTTCTACATAGAGCGACTGCCTGTCGGAGCTTCAGAACCTAGTTTCTAGATAACAGGATAGACTACAGGTAGACCCTTGGTTTAACTAGTTTTCAGACTTCTTTTAAACTCAATGGAAGATAGGGAACTCTAAGCAGGGCAACAGTCTCCATATTGGTGGTGGTGGGTGGTTTTCTATATTGTCTGAAATATTTGTACGTCATCTCTCAGGCTTCAGGTATTTTACAGCAATCACGAAGCTATTGCACGTTTTACCACTTGGCGATGGTCCTAGAGTACAATTAACTTGACACAAAACGTGTCCAGCCCAGTCCCAATACATTTTCAATTGCCCACAAGTGGAAACCGGCGCCTACGCATCATAGTTGCACGTTGTTGCTTTAATTTGTAGAAAATTGATATTGGCAGGTTACATAACGTTGTTTAATGAGAAACGTACTAACGTAGACCAGAATTACTTGAAATCGGAGGCTGCACTGTCAGGATGCACTATAATAAGTGCGAAAGAGAGTAACGAAAGGTCATGGATGTATATCACGGAGCTAAGCTTGACTCGTCTCTTCTCTGATCATCCTCTTGATTGAACCATCTCCTTTTCGCAAAGCATCAACGATGGCATATGTATTTCAATATGTCACCAGATAATTGATAATTGTAATTTCTCGACACAAAACATAAATACTATCACAATTGATCGACATTCGATAATTTTACAAGATTGAATACAAACCTACGGTGTTTACAATAGGGTAGTGTCCTGAAAAAGTCTGATTGGTCCGAAAGTTGGATTACTCAAAAATATTACACACGCATTTTTTCTTTTTTCACGTAAACCAAAAATTACGACGATATAATGCGTTAAAATTACGCGTGACGTCACGCCGTGCTACACTTTTAACGTTAAATGACGTCACGAGCCCCTTCTGAACTTTGATGTGCTATTATCCTTGTCACTTTTTATTGATTTGAGTAAGCAAAAAATACGTGTCCATTATTTTTTGTTAATCTAACTAACGGACCAAATAGACCTTATATATTTTCACCTAGGACATATCCCTATTCTACGGTAACATATAAATAAATAATAAATAAATATTGCTGGACAATCCACACAGCATCATCTAGCCCCAAGCTAAGCAGAGCTTGTGTTATGGGTACTAGATGACTGATATACTTAATACAATACATTACATAGATAGAATTTTTTTTTATTATATATAGCAAATACCCAGAACACCCGGAACAAATATTTGTAGATCGTACAAACATTTGTCCCAAGGCGGGAATCGAACCCGCAACCTCTTGCGTCGCAGGCGGACCTTCGCCCGCCGCGCCACATCGGTCGTCAAAAAAAAAGTCGTATATAAATACTACATAATATAGCCCCAGGTGATAAAATTAAGGAAAATATCTTCTTAACGCACGTCCATTTTGTGAACAGTTAATAATTCAATCTGAACATGCAACGGCTTGCTTACGACAATCCGTCGGTAGCACATTGAATTAGCGCCAAGTACTACGTGATGGCTGACATGCGAAGCATATGGCAACTGCATAACGCAATTGACCATGAAATCTGCAGTTTAAAACGTGTCAACGTGTAGACATTGCATTTTAAATGAATTTACATTACCATTATTCAAACTACTTTCACTGAGAACTCGCTTAAACATTTCTCTTCTTTCTGAACAGCTCTATTTTTGAAAGCGGAATTATCATTATCATCTTTTGCCCTTATACCAATATATCTGGGGTCGGCGCAGCACGTATCTTCTTCCAAACATTCTTCCTACTATTCCCCGTCATCTTCTTTCTTACATTTTTCACACAATACATCCACCGTTTCTTTGGAATTTTGATTTTCCTTTTCTTTACGAGCAACTGTTCCCCAACAGTTTATAATTTACTGGTTCACTGCTTTTCCTTTATCAAAATCATGCTACCCCAGAGACCTATTCAACCCTTAAAAAGTTTTTGGTACCATTTTTATGGACGAAGCAAAACAATTAACCATTTTGGCCATTTTAATTAATTTTCTAAAACTTTTGTAAATCATCCTGGCCAGCAACCAATTGTTTTATTGTCCTGTGTACCAACTTTGACTAAATGCTAGAGGTGTATTGTTTAACACGGTTCAATTAAACTTTAGTTTTTTAACACAATTTATTATTGTAGTACGTCTGGCTTTTGAGATAATTTTTTGGGTTATAATTAGTTGAAACTTTGGGAACATTGTGTTTGAAAAAATTGATGAAATTCAGCATAATATTCTCTTGGTGCTTGGTGTCAATTTTATTGGTAGATCCTGACCTACTCCTACCAAACTAGCCAATCTTGCAAGGAACCTAAAAATGAAAACGTCCTGGTGACGTTTTTTTTTTTAGACCGATCATCGGACATCCACATAGAACTCTAACACATGGTGTTTGTATCACTATCGTGTTTCTAAGTTCTTACACCAGTAGCCATAGCGATGATCTCCAATTCATTGTATGCTCATCCTCTTGACACTATTTTATTGTGAATTTGTGATACTTTAACAAATCTTATCGAAAATCATTTCAAAACAAAAGATAATTTGAGATTAAAGTAACTATAATAATAATTTTGTGTCCTTCCTTACCGTAGTATCATACTCCCTCCACGGCGCGATCTGCCTCTCCGTCTCCCTGGAGGACACGAACAGCACCACATTGTCTGGTCGCAGTGCTCTGAGGAACCGTATCAGGGTGGCCCCCACCACCGCCACATCTTCAGGGCAGGCCCCCACTAGGGTCCTAATTATTGACTTTGATTCTGCCCTGTGGGTACAAAATGGAAAATTAGACTGCAATTCCTTGATTGTTTAAATTACTTTATTTCTTAGATCCTACCTGAACTTTATACGGATATTAAATTTACAGAATCTTTTCTTTCAGAAATTGTTTACGTCGTAAAGGTTCTATGTTAAGAATGTTTTTTAATAAGAACGCCACCATCCTTCTGCTTGTATCCTCATTTATGGGAGTTCAGAGCAGAATCTATAGTATTTTAATAGATTTCTATCAGCATATAGTTATCATTCACCCTCTTTTTAATTATAACCGTTTTTCATACAGCAAATCCATCGTATCTTTGGTCTTTCCCAACAGTTACATTCATTAACCATTTAAAGCGTTTTTATTTCTTTTCATACTTTCTTTTATTGCTCCATAAAAACTAAATGTACTCAATTTCTTCTACCATAAACAACCGCGGAGAATTCGACGCAAATTCCACCGCTCGCAGTCTATTTAGTAAGTAAAACAAATGCCAGTGTATAGTTTCCACCTGTATATTGGTTATTGTGATCGACTAGACAATAGCTTGGGACAATGAGACTGACACATGTTTTGTCTCCGATGAAGCGGAGACGTAAGCACCGTCTAGATTGGCGGTTGACGCATTCATTGCTGCGGTTGCCTGCATATACGTATTCTACAACGTGTTTTGTATTGCTGGCGAGCTGATCTGGGCCTCTAAAGGCACTGTTGCTTTAAACTGTAGAAGGCATAATTACTTGAGTCTTTCGGCAGTAAAAAACATGGTACGAGATAGTTGGCTGTTTGTGTATGTGAGTTTAAATGTTTGTAATTTTAAACGCACCCACGACACAGGAGAAATTCCTAGTGCGAAGCAACGTTTTATTAAAAAATAAAAACCTTTGTGTTACTCTACAGCTTCAGAGTAATATAAGCACACTCAATTTTTCTTCAGCTACAAAGTGTTATCTGCTATAAATATTCATTTATTCAATCATATAATTAATTAATTCATATCATTAATTCCAGTTTCTTTGCAAGAAAACTAGTTTTGTGCCTTACCATGTTCCCTGTTTGACTACCTAGCGTCGCACATTCAGAAGAATCGACCATTTTTTTTTATATCTAGTGTTATAAATACTCCGGATATAATGATATAATTACCTGTACAGTTCACTCTGTCCCGAAGTGTAGGATAGGCCGGTGCATCTGGTAGCGTGGGTGGGCAGTACATCTCTTGCTATGTAGTCTTCTACCCATTGTAGCGCGCGACCCGACCCGTTGTAGTCGCAGTAGACCACTGGTGGACAAAAAGAAAGAGTTTTATGAGTATCCAGGTATCTAAGAATTACGAGTAAGTACATACTCGTAGAATCAGTGAGAGACGTGAAATCCCTCCCAGCTCAAACATATTTAATTTAGAAAGATTAACAGGAATACTTGTACTGAAAAAACCACATAACATCACGACTGTATTCTCCAAAGAGTTGGGCATAGGTGCACCTATAGTAACACCCACATTTCGTCAGTTATCTAATCATAGTAATAGGGGGCGAGCCTATAGTCGTCAACCGGGCACAAATCGAGACTCCGGGCTGCAAATGAGAAAAACTCAATAACACTTTGTCTAACCAGGAAATCTACCCAGAACTACACGTTCAGCAGTCACGCTTGGTACCGATAGACCAACAAAACAGTCATACCACATGTGTACTAATCTCTAACTCGTTCTGAGTTCAATTGTAATGTAATTTGTGTAGATAATCTTTCCGCAGCTGTTCTTGTTAAAAGTATATAAAATGTATATGAGAATGATATAACACTTTATTTTTACACCTACGTAAACATGGTTTTGCCATGCTTTATTTTAACCTATATTTTCTTACACGGGTCGATCGAAAGTTAAGCTACGCTTGCCGACGTTTGTCCGTGGATGGATGACCATCCATTTTTTTTTTTTTTTTAAACATTGCCCCACACTAGGAATTTCTCCTGTATCGTGGGTGCGTTTACAAACATTTAAACTCACATACACAAACAGCCAGACCCGAAACAACTACCTGTAGGTCATACAAATATTTGTTCCGTGTGGGGATCGAACCCACAACACGCGGCGCAGCAGCCGATGGCTCAACCACCGCGCCAACCGTGTCGTCCGAGATTTTTTTTACATTGCGTATCGAGACCTCTCCGTGCCTTGGAAAACGCGTAACTCCGTTGGTCCCGGTTTGCAGATCTTTGACAGTCGCTATGGAGTAGTCAGAAGCCCGAAAGTCTGAGTACCAGTCTAAGTTCTAACCAAGAGGTATCGTGTTACCTGTAACTAGCGAGCGTTTCACTTGTGTACTCCCCTTCCCCGCACCCGCGTACGTAACAGTTGTGGAGATCAGATAGGCATTCGCTCCATGTAAAACACTGGTATTCGGGTGCATCCGGTTCGACTGGAAGACGATTCGGACATAGTAACACGAATAGTATTTTGTTTAAAATGTATTAATTAGTATTTTTTTTTTGGTTTTTCAATTTTCAATGGGCCTTGTTATATTATATTATTAAAGTTGGGAAAAGGCTAGGCAGATGACAATCCTGGGTAAAAGACTTCCCTATCACCTCCTACTCTTCCATGTGTGTTGCCTTTTTCGGCCAATCTTCCATAGACGAATCTAAGTCGTGATGTCAGCGTTTTCTATGTACCTATATTGAAAAATGAAATGCACTCTATGGTATACTATGGAAGGGACATCGACGCACATCATAAAACCATGAGATCAGTACATGATTCAGGAATCCTCAGCAATGAAAAAAAAAAAATACGGCTGTCCCTAATCCCCGCGAATTTTACTGATCTTTTTGTAACTTTACAAAATCAGTATTTCTATCCCACCCAGTGAGATTTTGAATGAAAGTACTGAATTAATTACTTTTTTAATTATAAATCTCATTAGGTTAGATGGAATGTATGATTTTCTCATGATTATTATTACTTTATCAGGAAAAAACATTAAAATTAATTTTACTGATCTTTTTGTAACTTTACAAAATCAGTATTTCTATCACACCCAATGAGATTTTGAATGAAAGTACTGAATTAATTACTTTTTTAATTATAAATCTCATTAGGTTAGATGGAATGTATGATTTTCTCACGATTTTTTTTTATCAGGAAAAAACATTAAAATTAGGAAAAAAACCGACGAAGAATTTCATCTCTACACTCTGCTAGAATGTGCATCGATATGCCATCCTTGTATATGCGTGTATATGCTTTTCGTGACTTATCTTACCTCATATCATAATAATATGTACCTGCCTCAGTTACGCTGTATGCTCACGGCGTAATTTTATATCCAAGTGTAAGGAAAATTACTCAATGTTACTAATAATGCTGGTAGCATCGATTAAAATGCAGAACAGTTACATTAGCATATCGTTATGCATTGAAATCAGTGTCCAATGTAATGTAGGTATGTAATCTCAACATTTGATATATCACTAGTAACCTATATTTATGGAAGCCTATAATTTCCATATGTTAATATAAAGTCTGGTTTGTTTTTTATAGTGACAGAAAACACGCAAGTATTTGCACAAAACATAACAACACGCCTGTATTCTCCGAAGGGTTGGGCAGAGATGTACCTGCAGTACACCAACATTTCACCAGTTGTGTTTTGAGTCTCATGGAATAGGGGGTGAGCCTATTGCCATCAACCGGGCACACATCCAGACTCCGGGCTGTTTCTAAAAAATTCCTAATGAAAACCCGTCATGTTGCACATATTTTTGACGGCACGGTTGGCGCAGTGGCTGAGCGATCGACTGCTGCGCCGCGTGTCCTGGGTTCGATTCCCGCACGGAACAAGTATTTGTATGGCCTACAGGTAGTTGTTCCGGGTCTGGCTGTTTGTGTATGTGACTTTAAATGTTTGCAAACGCACCCACGACACAGGAGAAATTCCTAGTGTGGGGCAACGTTTTTTTTTAAAAAAAAAAAAAAGAAAAAAAAAAAAAGAAAAGATTTTATCTCATAATAATAATTAGCGTGTTTTTTTTTAAGAACATCCATAATAAGTAAGTAAAAGTAAGTAGCAGCCTATTACTGCCCCAGTGCAGGTTAAAGGCCTCTTCTCATACAGAGAAGGCATGAGCATTAATCACCACGCTTGCTCAAGACGGGTTGGCGATTTCAGACTTATATTAATTATGTAAGTCCAGGTTTCCTCACGATGTTTTCCTTCACCGATCACCACTGGGCCATCATGACATTTAGTAAGTAAATTTATTTCTCAAAAATCTTAATAATATTTTACAGAACATAGTTAGGCAGTATTCAATACTAATAAACGGATGTAACCGAACAAGGTTGTATTGGCTACATCCGTTTTCGGTTTTCAGTACCTTTTCTTTTTATATTTCAACAATAAAATGCCAACAAATTATTGAAAACTATAGTACATTTAAGTTTATGAGAAAATGATCTACCCGTGAGTGAAGATTTTGGGTTAGGTGATTTATGTGGAGTTTCGGTGATGTGGGTTTGTGTGTGATGTGATGGGGTGTGAATAGTATTTAACATAACTTAAGGTCCAAGACGAGGAAATGGTTTCAGAAATTATTCTCATCGCGACGGTATTCGGCCAACTGACAGAAGCGTGATAGCATGAGCCGCGAGCGCGCGTCTTTTGTTTTTTTTTCTACTTATAGATCCTAGAAGTCTAGAAACTTCTAGAAGCTTCTGCGTACCCTGATTGGGGTGCTGTGTTGATTGTGGCGGGTGCAGTTAGATGTCTTGCAGAATATGGTCGCATAATAACAATAGGTTAAAAGTAATAGACTAATAACACTCCGGAGGCTTAAATTAATTACTAAAGGTGTTAATTAATTATAACTAGCGTGCAAAACATAATTATGTGCGGTAACAACACATGATAAACGATTTTATGATAGAACTGCGACTGTTTTAATTCAATAGGTACCGCAAATTTTAATTATGCAGTCTCAAACAAAACTGGGTGTTGTAGTACCCTAAACAAATAATATGTTATGTTTAAAAAAAAACTAAAAGCGCCAAGTGTTCGAATCCAGTCAAATTCAAATTCCAATTCAAATATTCAAATATTTTTATTTGTAAAATATACTTAAACATATTATAACTATTTTTTTGCCAGCCAGTATACTATAGGGTGACCTTGAGCATAAAACCTCAGTTATCAGTATCTGATCGAGCATTCAAAGCATCAAAATTATACAATATATCAGCAAAAACAGATCCTTAGAATTTTTCAAAAAACTTGTCCTTGTCTTTGCAGTAATATCGCATCTTCCATCCTGCTTTATGAATTCCCAAAATCGCCCGCTTGGACCATAACTGGGGGTCGCTGACCCGTTCTGCCAATGTCAGACAGACTGTCATGAACGAACACATAGCTTAGTTCAAGATACCATCGATGACAGCCGCTGGTGAATGCTAATTCATTTAGTTGATGTTTGTTTCATTTACTTTTAAATGAAGGTCATGCATGTAGGTTTTAATTTATCTAATTGCATTAACTTACTGTTATTAATATTCAAGGTTTAATTTAAATAACTGAACTAAATAAGGGCATCCGTAGGAAATTTTTACTATGAGACTAAAGGCTTTTCGAATTTATGTTCATATTACATACTCGACAAGGTAAGGAATAGAGACACCCCACGATTTTTAACGATGCCATTTATTGTGCTTATCGCATAAAATTTAAACCAAAATGATTACGAAGTGTGCATTTTCGATTCAATTATTGATTGAATTTACTTAACGTTTAGGCCCCGTGTTCCTACTAGGCCAACAGCTGATATTTTTCTTGAGTTTTGCGCTTGCTTCTATAGTAAAAGTTCGTTGTGGCGTGTATAAGGTACTGTTTAAATTGGTAAGAACTAAAACAATCAACTTATCGTCAATTGTCTACTCAAAATTTCGTGCAAAAATTTGACACGAGCCAAATGAAACTGACCGTATCACATAATATTAGACAATACAGATAACAGTATCATTAGGCCAACGCCAGACACTGGTCAATGCAAACGAATAATTAAATAATAATAAACAATAACATAACTACAGTTGCTTGATAAGCTGCGCGTGAGTTACGAACTTGCGACCCATTTGCCGGCCTGTTTTCAATTACACGGAGATACGAGTAACATGACGTTTTAAGGAAAATACCTATTGTTTATAAAAACAAAAGGACTAGGATAAAAACAATTGCAATTAATTTGTCAAGTATTTGAATTAAGAACAATGGTGGAGATTGTTTGGTGTCGTCATCGGGTTAGTAAAAAGTTGGCTACTATTCAGGTTGACTTGCAAAGTGTAAAAGTGAGGGAAGATCTTTGCTGATGTTATTGAGTGATGGTGTGTGCTCTCCGTCCCTACGGTATTTGAAGTTCCAAGGTCATTGTTAGATGATTTGCCATCACAAAGAGATGTTTTAATATTGTCAGGTGACTTATTAACGTAGCCCACATATTTTTTTGTTGTTATTACGTTGTATGTTGATCAAAATAAATTATGATAAATTTAATTTCTAAACCTATAGAATGATTGAAATGATTATAATCTAATTTAGTAATTCATTATCGTATCATATTCCTGCAAAACTTTATTATGTACTCAAAACAATTCATTAAAAAAAATATTATATTCGAAACGAGTTCCTGTTTTAAATTTTAGAATCGTTCGGATTGAGACATTACTTTACGTTTAACCACACTGAAGTAGTCTAAAAAGTACTGCGCAGTAGTAAATATCATCGCTTTGAAAAGCCTAGTTCCAGAAAGGAAAACTTTACGTGACTTTAAATGTATTTAGATGTCACGATGACTAGGTCAAGTCGTATTGCCCATAGATTCCGCCAAACCAAAGGCTTTTGAGCCTTACAAGAAATTGTTACATTTCATGACGCATTTTGATCCTCGCATGTATTTCGCACTTTCCTTTGATACTCAGAAATATTATCTAATCAAATCGGACAGATATCACATTGCATTTTCAATGAATAATCTCGTAAACAATTATTTTTCCGGTAGTTGATTATCGATCATGGTACTTATAAACAGTAGCTAACGTAAACAACACTTCTATGTAAATAAGACGGTTAACAAAAAACACAACGAAGTCGCGTGTCCATTGTTTCCTATAGATTAGCAATTGTTTTTCTCAATAACTCGTATTGTATGTATTATTGGTTAAGGGGTCGTTCAAACCATTAACTTATTTTTCACGCGACTTTTTTATTCTTGTTGAAAGCTGATCAGTCACGGGCTCGTCGGAGATAATAACAGCCACACAATACAAACAAAGGTTTCCGAAGTCGGTCCGTGGATCATCCATTACATACCAAGACCTCTCCATACCTCGAAAAGCCCGGTGAGCTGCAAGGCCCTGCTGTCATTCATAGATCTTTGACAGTCATGTCAGACTGACAACCAGTCTTACCTAGGGGTATCGTGTTGTCCACAACCCAGTTGGGCAGTCACTCCATACAAAATACTGGTATTCAGCTGCATCCAGTTAGAATGGAAGTTGAACCCAACATAGTTGGATAAAGATTGATTTATTTAATGCACAATGTACAAAACCAATATTACATACCAAGCTTAAAAACTAGTCAGTACATGACCCTGTTAGGGTGCAGCTAGATAACTTAAAACTAATATTGCAATAAAATAACGTCGAATATTAAAATCATATTACACAAAACCATTAAGAAAACATGTCATATAAAATAATAAATAACCACAAAATGATTTTTTCCATAAAAAAAGAACCTATATCAAAATGAACACATACATATTATATTTTTGAACTCTATTTTAACATTTTATCTTCCATAAATTCTTGGATACTATAATAACACTTTTTAAGAGCAATGACTTTAGCTTGGATAATGATTGATTATTATTTATTTCAGAACGGTGTGTTACACCTACACATTAAAAATATATTTAATGAAACGAATAATAATAAGTCTTTATTTGGAACTTAAAAATATAGATAACAATGATTATTGGTATCGATGATAGCTGCATTGGTTAGAAGCTGTGGCGCTATCAACACCCACCTCCAGATAGCTCCAAATTGTAACTAATCGCAAAACTACTCCCCATAGTATAAAGGCAATATAAATAAAAGTTTAAAATTAGAACATAAACAAGATAGACAAGATAGATAGAAGAAGATAAACAAATTACGAAAAAAAATAAAAATAGATATAAATTATGTATGCGTTATTAAATGTTTGTAGAACTGGCACACTTCTATAAAAGGTAATGCAGTAAAGTATAACGAATGTAACTATAACCTTCGTAGTTGTTACGCATGAAGACTTGATTAGCGCAGATCTGTGATATGGGTGTTGTCGATGCTCGATTACCGCAGTGAGGTCTTTTATAAGACTAACAATTTATATGAGTTTTAAGACCGTACGATTTTAAAGGGTTTGAGCAGAAAACCAGTTTTTGGCCTGCTAGGAGACCTAACAAAGATACTTACTTACTGGTGTTTGGACATTTTGCTTCCGCAGTGCTAATTTAAAATATAATATATTTTAAATTAGCACCACCCTTAAAAGCGTTCCACCCCCTTTATACCGTAGTTTTGAAATAATATAACCTATAGCACTCAGGAATAATGTAGCCTTCTAACAGTGTATAGAATTAGACCATTAGTTCCGGAGATTACTCCCTACATACAAACTTACAAACAAATTTTACCTCTTTATAATATTAGTATAGAGTAAAGATGACGTGACTTTAAATGCATGTAAACGCACCCACGACCCTGGAGAAACGTTTTATTTTTTAAAAAGTTTCGTTTTGCTGTAAACCTGAAAATAATAGACGACCAAGTTTGAGAACAAAGACCCTGCCGAAATCCTTATTAAAACAGGCCTTAGTATCGGCTAAGAGCATCTTCAAAATTTTGTATACGGCACTCTTAGTTAAGCTTACACTTTGTTATCTGTGGCTTTACACATTTTATATTATGTCCGTACTAGACATACTTCCCCAGATAATTTAATCAATGATTTTTTTAACGTTTTACTTAGAGGCTGACTTAATATTTTCGTAACGGGTAGTGTCAAAATATCTTAGTTATTGCGTAGAAGTCGAAAGCCGAAACACTTGGCTTTAACTAGCACTTAGCTTAGCTGTAACTTACCTGTCCAAATTAACCTCGATTTTGCCTTCTTTGTAGTCAAAGCTAAGTCAGAATTGGCAAAGCTAAAGATCTTCTTTGAAAACAAACATGAACGTGAGCACTGATTTTGACAGTTCAAAGATTAAGTTTTCGTTTCTAGTCATAGTCTAGTTTCTGAATGCCAGCCTAAGAATAAAGTTCAACTAATTGACTAATTAATAGTCAATTAGCTGTACTTATTGATAAAGAAGATCCCAGTATGAGTCGTCAATAATCTGGTTTCGTGCGTCAAAACTTAACCAACCTCAAAGAACCTTATCAAAGCCGTCGTAGACTTTCCCCTTTAAATAAGTAAACAGATGTCACCTCTATCCAACTGAAAGTCGACGGATTCACTCGATTTACGTAAACACAGTTGTACTATCAACACTTGATACAATAAGGGTTATGTCGGAAAATTTTCATAGATAAGGGAAAATGCACGCGTTTATTTATTTACTTTTATTATTCAGTTACTAAACGCCCGTGCCCGCTATCATCCACGAGGATTTTGACAAAATTTCATGGATTTTCATTATTTGGCGCGGTACCCTAATTATTTTCCTAAAATAAAAGCCTTAGCTTGAGTTACTCCTTAAAACACCAGCTATCTGTCTGTGAAATTCCAATCAAAATTGGTCTAGCCGTTTCAGAGATTGTCTCAAACAAACAGACAGACAAAAAAAAAAATTGTTTTTTTGGTATTTCTTACATATGCATTTAGTAAAAAGCTGTTCTTTTGAAATTGCAAACATAGACTTCAATTATTTTATTTGTATTATGTGTAGATGACCATTTGACTTAATAAGTCAAATGGTCATAAATGTAGTCGGTGACAGCGGTCTCGCGCAGTGTTAACCCCAAAATTCAATTCAGACAGTATTTTTTATGAAACCAATTTACTAAAGGATAAATATAATGAATTCCTGAGCTAACCCGAAAAGTCTAAATTATGTTAAACAGCACGAAAGAAACAACAACACAACTACACTCCCTGCTGATCCCTTTACAAACAAATCACCTATTATGCAAGCACTAGGCAAGTAGCAACAGTACGTTACATAACCTCTGCGACAAAACTCTGCCAGCTGCAATTATGCACTTTATCGGTAAGGCCACGTTGAAATGAACGCAGAAATTCGTACACATTAGCATACTTAGCTTAGATATATTCCCTCTCTCTCTTTCACACTTGCAGTTTGACAGCTGTGCGACAGTGACAGGAATAACGCTTAACCTAAACTTAGCATGTGCTAAGTTCTCAGTTACGTTTTTAATCTCGCCCTTACTATTCGGTCACGTGTCGTATCACGTTAGTTCTGCATTCAAGAATATGCGCGGCCATTTTATGATTGACTTGGTAATGGCGCGAATTCAACTGTTTTACCGGCCGGCTGCCGGTGCCACATTGTTTCAATTAGGTATGTTTATTAACAAGCCCCTGAAAATGTTTATGTTGCTGAAATGCAAGTGAGTATTTGTGAGGATAAATCAAATATCGACAGTGCAGTTGCTCGTAAATGACTATGTAGGTATTGGTTTTTGGAAGCAGGTTTTTGCACGACTATTGCAGATGGTATGTTATGCTAATTTAAATATACCTAGGTACTAGTTACTTAGAAAGATAGGCTGTTGGTGTTTTATTTTTCCATTTGTTTTTTAGAGAGTAGAGATGGCAAAGAATTAAATCGTGTTTACTGAAGATCTAGCAATATTACAAGCATTATTTAAAAATATATCTGTAAGTACATTATTTATTAATATTGACAGTTTATGATTTATAATTTTATACACGTATACACGTTTTTATATTTCTATGGGCCGTTAAGTTTTACACTGTAGTTAAATATAATAAATGCTGTGGCAACAGTTTCAAGGTTTAGTGTCAAATTCTCGCAAATAGGAGAGGCGCCGGTAAATTTGCAAGCAGTGTACATATTTACTTCTTTGAACTGACGAACCCAGCTTGTATTTAAATAAGTCACAAAATACTAATAATTTTGCTTACAATTACGTATTTGCTTTTTGGAAAATCGCTTTAACCAGAATATTTGCTTCTGTATACGTGCAGGTAGTGGTTAGGAATATAAAAGCCGTATTTTTATTTTATTTATAAATATTTTCGTTGCGGTGGTCTTGAGATTGAAAGCATCAAGTAGGTTGATGGGTTTCAGCGACGGTTTAAAAAAACTAAATATGTGCGTCTTCATGGCGAATGGTTGACTGCATTTCTGTCTAATATGGTAAGCAGTATGAGTATCATCTGTAATAGGTAGGCACTATAAGAAGCCAGAACTCTTAACAGCAATAATTCGAGGGCTATTAATAGTAGGGCTCCGCTGATTTATATTATTTATGCCCTAAACTTTAGGGCAAGCACATTTATTTTGGACCCGGTAATGTAATTACGTAGGTACGTTATAGGTAAATATAGAATGTGTTTCATTTGTCATTCATTTAGGGCCTAAACGAATGACACGTTCTATATTTGAAACGATTCTAAAATCGGTTGAGCGTTCGTATTCAGCCAGCAATAATATATTACAAGCCTTTATGCTGTAAAATTCCCTTGAGGATACAAACCTCACAGTACCTACTATAGACATCGCAGGTGCGTTGACAAGTCTCAAGTCCCTCTAACATCACCGAATACGAAGGGTATTCGGTGATATTAGAGGGAAACCTTATTACAGAAAATTTTCATGACATGAAGTCCCTCCCCGGGTAGGCTTCTACACAAAGAGCTGGCTGTAACTAAAGTGTTGCCCTTCAACAATTTATGTAGGTACCCCTGCAACCCAGTCCGTTCTAGATAAGCAATCAACATCGCTAGGTATGTGTCTATGGTTTATTGCCTCAGTTTTAATTACAACGTACTTCCCTGTACAGTTACTTGCATTAAAATGCAGTAACCTGCTACTCAATGCCACTGCACAGTTGCACATTAGACCTTGTGGATACTTGTGATTTGCACTGTCCCAGTGATTATTGACGAAGCAAATACATAGTTGTATTGGTACACATTGTTCACAAGCTAAACACAATTTATGCTCTTTTCTTCTTTGTCCCTCTTATATAATAAGAAAGAGACAGATGTGTGTGAACTGCCAATTTTATTTGAAAGAAAATATCCTTAAAAAACAGTTCACCACTGACCAAAAACGCTGCGAAGTTCAAAGCTTGAACAACGGAACTATCTTGATATCTCTAACTTAGTTTAATAATTCTAGATTTCCAAGTTATTAGGCTTGGGTTGGTTAACTATAGTATGGTAGTTTTAGATCAACTAAAATTGACTGCTCTAATAGTTAGTAAGCAAATGCGTTAGTAACTATCAATAAAATTCCTAATCGCTATATGTGTGCCTATAATATTTCAAGAGTACCCTCAATTTCTCCAGGATTCCGTCATCAGACCCTGACTTGGTGACATTGGAACCATCTCGAGAGGAAAATCGGTCAGCATACAAAAAAACATACAAACAGCCGAACTAAGAATCTCTTCCATTTTTTAATTAATTTTAAAAAGATCCTAAATTATGTTTAACTTATGTACAGAATTAGCACCGCTTTATGATTTAGGAACTGAAATGATGAATACTTTAAATCTTAATCCAAAGCTGTGTTTAGTATTCAATATGTTTCTCTTATTTGTTTGTTTTTTAAGTAATCCAAATCCATCACAATTCACAACATAGTCATTATTAGCTTGAGCTAGTTCGTAATTAACTTAACTATTTAAAAATTCATTTGTTCAAAAATTATAACTGTAGTCAACGACAGTTATAATATGAAACTATTAAATATAATATGTATAGATAGCCTGCAATTCAGTGTAATGTAGAACCTCATTATGCAAAATAGTGCATCCATTACGTACGCCTGCATTCGACACAACGTGACAAATTTGAATTACAATTGCAAAATTAAAACAAATCGCAAACCATTGTGTGTTACACATTTATTTCTAAAACATTACACACAGGAAAAACGTGTTTATCTTTAGTATGTACCTGGCAAAGGCATAAAGGCTGAACGTGTTAGCAAATAATATTTAATCTGTGTATTTGTATGGCTAATACAGAAATCAGCTGTCACGCGCATGATTTGTGCTGATCCTGTGACCAATTTGTTTTGACCTGTGGGAAAATGCGGAACTAAAATGAAATGCACTGAGGTCAGCACATCAAACTTCCCCAATCTATCAAATTTATTTAATAGCTTTCATCAATTTCATAAAAGAATAAGGTTTATGTTCAATTGGGAAATTTGAGAGTTTCAGATAGCTTTATGAGGTGACGTCTTTACCTACTTCGTTTGACGTTTCTTTGACAGTTATCTTTACAAGCACTGCCACTGTATATCGTAAAATAAGCCGTAACTATGTAGTGATGTAGCTTCTGTAATTGCATTAGCTTTACGGTAAATTAAACATTGTTTATAGCATAACTACGTCAAAAGGTTTATAGTTACGTAGGAAACCCATTCATCTCGACTATTTCCACAGATTACAAAAAAAAAACATGAAAAATTTAAGAAAACACAGTTGATTTAAGTTGTTGAGTTATAAAATAATTATAAGTAAAAATAAATAAATAAAATCATAACAATTAAATGAATAAACAAATATCCTCGATCGTGCCCAACCAAGATAAATAATTAAATGTATACAGAAGCAAAACAAACTTGAAATAAACAACTTCGCGAAAACGGAAGACCAAGACATGCCGATTAACAAAGTCAATTATCGAAGGCATTTCACACTTAAGCATTAAAATAATAACGTACGCGAGGTTTGTTAGCATAGCGTCAGAAACAAACATTGACGCTAATCGATGTTCTCAAAGCAAAATGGAAGCCGATCCACGTGTAAAGGAAAATGAGATGGTTGTTAGGCACCGAAGTACCATTATCGTATATCTCTAGTGATTATTGATTGTTCTTTGATATCATACATTTGAGTGATTGAACAGTAATTTATACCATGAAAATACGTAACTTTCTAAGGGTTATTTAAGCCAGTGATCAGAAAATTTATACATATACTAGCTGTCACGGCGAACTTCGTACCGCTTCAAAACTTAAGTTACACTGCCATCTGTTAGAAATGTAAGTTATTATAGGAAAATATTGAGGTCAATAATCGAAATAAAAACTGTCATATCTTTTAAGTTGGATAAACTGCACACGGTGTGCAAATTTAATTTAAAATGGGTTAAATAGTTTAGGAGTCCATCGCGGACAAACAACGTGACACGTGATTTATATATATTACGATTACAAACTCTCATATTTGAGAAAATATCCACACGGGTTTTTGTAAACTGACTACCCCTGATTTGTGCCTGGAGGGGTCCAGACCAAGTCTCTTCTCCGATCAGAAAACTTTGCTAATAAGAGAAGGTGTGAAATTTGAAGTCAGCTGTTGTGTTTGGCCGACTGAAATAACCAAAGTATAAAAATGACCTGGGGCCCTGTTTAACATAACTGACACTGCGAAAATGATACATTTTTGTGGTACTGTAGTAAAGCAGAAAATGTATGAAAGAAATTTACAAAAATGTCAGATTGTCACCTGTCAACTGTCGGTAAAATAGGCACCTGGTAATTGGGATACATCCATCAGATTAAATTATCATTGTCTTTACAAAAGGATGTTAATTTGCTCTTGTAATCGTGATGAACACTGAACTCCTATTACATCTTGAAGACAACGTGCCGTTATACTTACAAGTGGCCCAAAATCTCTCACCCACGCAAAATTATCCATCACTTACCCAATACCCCACAATACCCACTTGTAACGCACGGTTCAAGTTTGACTTCGAATGAGACGTCTCAAGTGTTTGCCTCAGATTAGATAGCTGTTATCACGATAAATAAACTGTTTTGCATATGGCAGACTGTTCGCAAATAACTTTGTGGTGATGTACTTCAAAGAGTGGATTTACAGGTTTATCTGTTCTCTGCTTTTTTTTTATTTTTAAAAGAACGTTGCCCCACACTAGGAACTTTTCCTGTATCGTGGATGTCTATACAAACATTCAAAGTCACACACACAAACAGCCAGACCCGGAACTGTAGGCTGTAGGCTGAACTGTAGGCCATACATATATTTATTCCGTGCGGGAATCTAACCCACGACACGCAGCGCAGCAGTCAGCTCAGCCACTGCGCCAGCCGTGCCATCAAATTGATGATTGATTTCCCGTT
The DNA here is from genome assembly GCA_905147745.2 of Phlogophora meticulosa. Classification (NCBI taxonomy): domain Eukaryota; kingdom Metazoa; phylum Arthropoda; class Insecta; order Lepidoptera; family Noctuidae; genus Phlogophora; species Phlogophora meticulosa. The sequence continues at coordinate 13,696,494 of LR990524.1, forward strand.
ACTCAGTTCTGCTTGGAGTTTTTAGATAAAGCAACTAGGCGCACTTGAGGGAGTTGTTGAGGATACTGACATATCTGTCAGTCCATATGAAAGGTACCTTTACTTAGCAAAGCGAGGTCAAAGCACAGAGCTATATAAAACTGTCAAATTTTCCGATTGAAACATGAACATATTCTTTTGTGATTAAGTTGAAAAACTATCAAATAAATTTACAGGTTAAGGTAGCTAGCTGTGCTGGCCTTTATACCATCTATGAATGTAGCCTGAGTTTTCTAATATCTGGCAGCTAGTCATGAATTCATCAGGGGTCTTGCGAAAACGTAGCATGTCATCAGCTTAGTTTGGGAGATAATCAAAGGAAATAATGAAGAGTTTTATAAGATCTCTACTATTCGTTTTACAGCTTCCTTAATGACTGAAAACATCCAACTATGTCAGTTTTAGGAATCATAATTCTCAGCTGTTACAAGGACTAGGGTTCCGTTAATATTGACCTAAAAATTACACTATTTGCGAGTATAGTAGTAAGGCCAGAATAGATCCTCACTCAAAAATCGTTACCTATGTAAACGCGACGCTAAGCATGAGGAAGCCCGACACGGGCAATGTGTTATTGGGATTTTTCATTAGGAAAGTCTCAGAATCAGCCTGGAGTATGGGTGTGTGCCCGGTCAATGGCAATAGGCTCACCCCCGCTCACGACTTTAAAACATAACTGGTGAAACGTGGGTGTACTGTAGGTACACCTCTGCCCAACCCTTCAGAGAATACAAGCGTGATGTTACATCAGGAAATAAATTGACATTGGCCGGCGACATACGAATAAAAAGACCTATATTTTAGCTCAAGTTAAGGCCTAACAAATACAACAAATCCTACTGCAAACAAAGTAACTCTTATCAATATACGCTTAAAGTATATTTCTTTGTTGAACGTGAGTTATATAACGACACATTCATTCGCAATGTCAATGTTTATGTACAGATAACGGCCTAGGTAAAGCGGAGCAGTACATGGGTGCGACAATTATGACTGGTTTTGTATTGTGTGGTTGGAAATGTTATATTCATTATTTACTGACCTATATATCTGTGCGTTCGCTCTATATGGCAGATTCAGCGATCCCAACCATGTATGTATGCTTGTAATATTTTTGGCTATCTTTAATTCCTAACCTTAAATTATAAATTATGATGATTTTTATTTCTGCACAGCTGGAATGAAATATTTTTATAGGACTAAGTAAGTCGGTATTTTCCTACCTGACTACTCTACCAATAAACTTAATGTAGGCATAAAAAAAAAGAATAATCCCATCCATCTTGTCGATACCCATCTTCTGAGATTATTAAAAAGTTGTGCCATTTAATTATGGTCCTCCACGAATAACTCTTATTCATTAAATATTAAGTAATATTACAAACTATTACTCTTTAAGATAGCCAATGAATCATGAATGTAAAAGGGTACGATGGGGCTGACATATCATTGATAAAAAATGCCTAAACAAAATTAGATTAGAAAAAAAAAGACTACTCTACTAAGCATACAATTATAATCTAAACATGACGTCTAACGTTACCTACCACACTGATCTCGATAAATAGGCGAATTTCTGTTCGGTATCTAGTATCTGCAAAAACTATCTAAATTGACAGGATATAAGTATCAGATAAAAGAATAACGATAAGATAAAACTAATATTAGATGTTATTTTAGGTTCAAAGGAACGTGAACCAACCTATTATGTAATAGGAAACGTGAATAGAACATGTATAAAGCGTATTATTTCTTATACGAAATGGATTTTTTGACTGATTCTTTTTAGTTTGGGAGTTTGTTCCGCCACTTCTTCCCAGCAAAAACACTAGGAAGCGGTAAAGGGTGGGCGTTTTGGGGGACTGTCTTTGGAAACGTTTTGACGTTCAAAAAGTGCTGATTCTCAGCCTAATTTGAATAAATGAATTTTGATTTTGATCAAGTCTTCTTGGATGTATTTAATATCATTAATTTTATTTTCAGTACCAGAAAAGAGAGCCTTTTTGATTTGCGTTAAATTATCGCAATGACAGTGTAAAGGCAGCAGAAAAACTGTTATAGGTAAATCAGTCTAAACTACCTTTTTACGATAATAATTCACTCAACTAAGAATTTTTTTCAAAATTCGATTTCTTTTTTCGTTTGTTGCAGTTGTTTTTTCTGACGACAGTCAGTTTTTATAGGGTCCAAAGATTAACTAACATTGTGAAATTATTCCTACTACATATTTTACTGACGCGATCGCAATATCATCCGATTTGTATGGATGTTGTACCTACTGCCAAATTAATGCCATTATATAGGGAAAGAAGTCCCACTTAGAGTTTGTATTAAACATAACATAATCATTAAAAAAAGACATAAATAGCTATAACAGAATCCAGATAAAGTTTCCTCAGATTAACATAGAGCTAAATTATCATACAGTGACAGCCAGAATACATTGTAATGATATTGGTTGGAAAATTAATAAATAACACTTTCTTAAATAGTATTTAATGCCAAATAAAATATGCATTGGTAACTATAAACAACCGATAACTATTGCATTGCGATAACTATTGCACTTACAAAAATGTTATTGTTACACAATATCCATAAAAAATATTTGAATAAAATAAAATATTTTATGACCACACGGTTGGCGCTGTGGCTGAGCGATCGACTGCTCCGCCGCCTGTCGTGGGTTCAATTCCCGCACGGAACAAATATTTATGTGGGCTAATTGTTCCGGGTCTGGCTATTCGTGTATGTGACTTCAAATGTTTGTAAACGCACCAGGAGAAATTCCTTGTGTGGGGCAACGTTTTTTTTTTAATAGTAATAAAAAAATAACTCCAAGCCTAGCTTACTTAAGTAAACAATTGCCACACACCGCATTAAAAATAAAAAAAATATTTAACTAAACACAACAATATTATAATTATGTCACACGATAACCATAACCTAGGTTCTTGTTCTCAATTTAAATAGCCAATAATATCAAGTAACACGATAAACTGAACGCGACTTTAGCACGTGCCAGTAACGAAGTGTAAATCACAATACTATTTTTTGAACGCGACTCCGCGATCGTCACGATTCGCGTTCCGAGTCGAAAATAAACGAGATTAAACGGCCTTGATCGCTATTAGAACACACATTTGAATTATACAACTTGTATAATATTACCTACGTTAACTGTTATATAAAACTGTGTCGAATTGGATAACATGTGTGGTGTCTTAATGTAAAAATAATACTTTTATTGGTTATTGGCATAAGATAAAGTTGAGAGCAATGCGCTCATAAAAAAAATGTCACGTGTCTTTGACATTAAATTCATGTGTCAGATGTCACTACTCACTATGGTAATTTTTTTTTACATATGTCTACCGGTCTTGTAAGTATGTACCCACCTTACCGATTTCATAGGCAATCAAAGTGCTGAAAGAGCTTAAAACTTCGTGGGTGTTTTGTTTTTCAATCTTACAGAATATATTTTTTATCAGGTGGTATCACACGTGCAATTGATGTTTTGAACACATTTGTACATACATTCTCATTAAATCGATCACAACACGTTTTTCTTTAGATATTATCAGTGCTTGATTAGAATCACTGCTGTATCTTAGATAATTAATACATAACAAAGAGTAAAGTACAAACTTCGAGGCAAAGGTGCTCAGCTAAATAGTTTTTTTTTGTTTTATTGGGGAAACCTTCAAAAGGCGCCCGGGCTATGGGGATCAGGCCGGGGAGGGTGGGAATTCACCACTTCATCTTTCAATTTTCAGCTAGATGGGCCTTGTGTACAACTGTATTAAATGAATATTTGTTTATTGTCTAGGCTACAATTTATTGCTGCTTTTAATTCGATAACTCTACATGCGTAGCGTTTGTACCATCTTGATAATCATCCTCCTGCCCTTCTCCCGATTCCTTTGAGGTCTGCGCAGCATGACTTCTTCTTCCAAACATCTCTATCACATTAGCCACCTCCTTTCTACCGCTGCTTGCCATATTAAAAAATAATAAAAATAGAATAGAATTTATGATGACATCATACTATTGATCGTATCTCAGGCGGTACACGTGCCGAAGCATAACACACTTCAACCAATGCTTGATGAGCGGTTTAAGAGGGTTTATTCTGAAAGTTGGCAACGTCGCAAATAGATGTCAAATATTTCGCTGTTTTGATAATATTACTGTATGGAAATAAAAAATGTGGCTAACTAGCGAACTAGAATATTGATTATGAATTGCAATAATTAATATCGTAACACCGAATAGTTAGTTTTAGATGTAAAAAAGTATTTGGTAACTTTCCAAATGCCTTTTTTTCACCTAAAACGGGTACAACATCAAATTCAATGTTATAATTGCAATTCATTATTAATATTCTAGTCAATTGGTTAGCCAAATTTCTTATTTCCATACAGTATTATTTCCAAATTAATCGAAACAGGTAAATATTTGACAGCTATTTACGACGTTGCCAACTTTTAGGATGCACCCTCTTAAAAATAAAAATAATAATGGTTTATGGCCACTGCGAAGACGTAACGTAAGGCGGGATGGCGGGAACTAGACCTTGAAAGCGAACAGCTTGCTTTATAAACGACTAGCACTTCGCCCGCGATTTCGTCCGCATGGATTTTGTATTTTTCCATTCGAACTTTAACATCAAGAGGCACCCCCTTTAAAGCGGTGGATTTCAAATTTTTCCCTTCGAACTTTGACATCCCCTCCACTCCCTTCAAAGCGTATTAAAAAAAATAGAAATAGCCTATAGAAACCAGGAATAAAGTAGCTTTCTAACAGTGAAATATTTTTAAAATTGGATCATTGGTTCCGGTGATTACCCCTACATACCAAACTTACAAATTTCACCTCTTTATGATATGAATCATCATCATCATCACCTAGCCTTTTCCCAACTATGTTGGGGTCGGCTTCCAGTCTAAACGGCTGCAGCTGAATACCAGTATTTTACATGAAGCGACTGCCTATCTGACCTCCACAACCCAGTTGCTGGGTAACGCGATACCCTTTGGTAAGACTGGTTGTCAGAATTTCGGGCTTCTGACTACCCGTAACGATTGTAAAAGATCTACAAATGACAGCCGGGACCAACGGCTTAACGTGCCTTCCGTGGCATGGATATGAATGTACATATACTTATGTATAATATCATGATATGAATAGTGACTAGAATAATTTTGACGTGTAAAGGCAGAATCACTGTTATAGTTCAGTTTAAAATGTAATTTTCGTGTTTGACAATCGTTTTTTTCAAAGACCAACAATGATTTTGATTACAAAGCCTTTAAAAAATACTTAGGTTTCAAAATACTCGTATTTACGAAACAGTAGATTATTTTTACTGTCTCCTTCGAAGCAGGTTATCTAAATCTGATAAGTCCCGACAAGTAAGATGTTTTTGCAAATTATTTATTAAGGTACCTACGTATATTTTTAAGGAAAATCTGTTATAAGATTAAGTATCTAACAAGCTATAATTTATGATTTGTTTACCTAATGTTATCCTCATATTAAAATAACTACCGGAATATTTATAACGAAAACTGTTTTGAATTGTATTTTGTTTTCCGACATTTTTCGTCACAAATCTTTTGGTCATACCTAAATCCTACACATACATACCTACATAAACTCACGCAGTTGCCCATAGGGGTAGGCAGAAACTACAGAACGCCATATGCTACGATCCATACATACCTTTCACTTAGTCTACGTTCAAACATCTGGTCATACACGCACGCCGGTTGCGAGTACTACGCACCTGACTTTGTTTATTCTACTAATTGTATTATAAATATGAAAATTTGTGAGGATGTATGCATGTTTGCGAATCTCTACGCGAAAACTACTGCCCAGATTTTGATGAAACTGTACAGGATTAAAGCTACTTACACTTCAGAAAAACACAGAGAATATCATTTGTAGAGATTGAAACGTACGCAGACGCAGTCGCGGGTGGCTGCTAGTTATAAATAATTAAACATCTGTTTTGTCACATAGGTACAGTAAAACGGGGTGAATCGAAACAATACTTTATTTGAGATTTTAATGTTGATGCAATATTATTTATTACTGACAAGATGTCGGAAATGAGTCATTACAATTCCTTAAAAAATAAAACTACTGTTTATTTGCTACTTATAGTAGCAAACAATGTTAAACTAGCGCGAAAATCCCATTCAAAGTTTTGTTTCTATTCAACCCTGCGTTTCCATTCACCCGTTTCACGGTATTGGTCTAACTAAATAATGCGTAACGTTACATAGTATTTTGTTTGCTGTCTTACAATCACAGTTCACGATGAGTCACCAATTTAAATTTAAAAAGTGTTACAATTTTATTGTGTTTCAGGAATTTGTAAACCAAATAGGTGTTGATTTGGTTTACTAATTTCTGTAACATTATAAAATTAGTTTTGACAAGTATCCATGCGACCATTCATGTTTAAATGATAAATAAGCATTTTTTTTATATATTAAGTGTTTAATAATAAAACTATTTATACATGAAAAAATAAAATAAAATAAATAATTACAGGACATCGAAAAATTCATCCGCTTCACTGTTAATGGGAAAGTGCACAGAAGGCTGATAGCATTGCCACGTTGAATGACAATGCTGATTCTTTGGCAAAAAAAAGGCTTTATTATTTAATGAAAAATTTTTAATAAATAATATAATTCCATTAGGTAGATGATACGTAGCTGACTACTCTGAGAAGAAAAAAAAACGAAACAAACTTAGGTGTCGTAGCTAGACTCAGAACTTAAGGAACTCAACCTCTAGGAAGACGAACAATACTCACATCACACACACGAAACAAACACATACATTACACACACGCAAACATACACACACACGCACACATACATACACACACACACACACACACACACGGTATTTGGGTGGCCGCAAAAAGGTACTCAAACTATCCATTATAATGTTACTCACATCAAATTGTTATTAGAACCACAAAAGATTTGAAATTCGATTTCTAGTGTTGTTCCGGGAACAAATTAGATGTTCTTTACTATGCGCAATAACCTTGGAACGTGGTATTTATGCTAAACACGTGGCTCAGTCTTTATTGTTGTGTTGACTATGGCAACAATGGCCGCCTGTTCCATTCGAAAATTTAACGTTTGAACTTTTTGCAAATCTCATGTTGTTTTCGTTTGTTTACGTACATTGGTTGAATAATGTTGTATTCCAATGTTACATAAATATTACTGTCATTGTAAAACACTCATATTGTAACATAGCATTGACATATTGTAACTAACGCCCCCGCTATGACGTCAGATTAGATTCGACATAAACAAAATATATTACGAGTTGAACATTTTGAACCATCCATAAGTCATAACCCTATTTTGGCAAAATACATAGTAGGTTATGCATCAAGCTAGCCCAAGACATTTTTTACACCTGTGAAATACTAAAAAGCAATTCGATTTTCAAATGGGTTCATTAAGGTACCACCTAAAAGGTTTTATACAAGCTTTTAGTTGAAGTTCCAAATTTAAAACGCATTACCGACCTGCGGGTTATAATTCAATATTATTCCCCAGCTAGATAGGCCATGTCTTGACTTACTTTGGCAAATACCTACCAACAAAGTACGATGTCTAACCGAATCAAACAGCAAATGAGCTAACATGATTCGTTTGGGCCCGATTTTCCGAATCGAAGGGCAGACTACCGTCTTTGACATTCTTCAGTCAATCGATATGTTTACGAGGCATGACACATATGGTTCCTACAGAGTAACAGGCTGTTAAAAAAAATGTTATTTTTATAAAAACCTCGTGTGATGGCCATCGTAACGTATTTATAGTATAATGTTAATCAGTCTTTAGCTTTACACAACGCAGCTGTTATTTGAAATCCAATGTGGAGGAAGTTTCCACTGAAACCGATAATGTTGATCGCAAAACGGTTTTATTCGCGAATATGATAATAAACCTTGAATTGGTTAGCTTCAGTCATTTGAATAAGCGTATGTTTTAACATCAGATAATCATTCATGAGCAGATGTAGTGACAACAACTTAAAAGAGTATACTTGAATGGCTTGGTGACGTATATTTGACCTTTTGATGAATGAAAGGCAACAAACAATAGGTACTTTACAAGGCAGATGTAAGTGGAAGCGCCGGGCTCCTCACAGGACATACACAGATCTTATTGGTTATGTTCTTTAGAAAGGTCAGGTGCGTAGTACCTACTCGTAACCGGCGTGCGTGTTTAACCACATTTATAAACGCAAAAGGAGGCGCGTACGCGTGTAAGGATCGTAGCAGATGGCGTTCTGAATTTTCGCCCACCGCCATGCAGATAAGACGATTTTCTTTATTTTAATATTCAAGTTGCCCCACTTTAGGAATTTCTCCTGTATCATTTAAGCTCACATACACAAACAGCCAGACCCAGAACAACTACCTTTAGACATACAAAAATTTGTTCCGTGCGGGGTTCAAACCTGCGATACGCAGCGCAGCAGCCAATCGCTCGGCCACTGCGCCAACCGTGTCATCAAGTTCATGTAGGTATGTATGTCAATAATAAAGTTTTTAAAAAAATGGCTTGAAATAATATTGCCATACTATTCTTTACTATCCTGTTGTTAAATCAACCGTCAAAACGAATTACCTAAGCAGATAATCACAGTCATACAAACTTTACGTAGGCCACAAGATAACGACCGAGACCTACAAACGCGTTGAATAAATAAATTAACTGTTGTTAAATATGAATGGAAAACTAACTGGCTTTTATCAATTTGTCCAATTTAGATAGCGGGGTCGTCGTCACGGAGCGATGGTCAAATGTTCATAATAACATTTTCATGAACTGTTTGTTTAGCCGTTTAGCTGTGACATTGTTTTAAGCCTTTATTAGCGTTGTTTATGCTTGGGAGTGATACTGCGTCTTTAGACGTGGGTTAGTTATATTGGAGGTAGTGACTGGGCTGAAGCTTCGTGTTTTTTTAGCCAATATATAGAGATATGGCAATATTTTCCTTTTTAGCCATAAACCAGTACTGTGGAAATTCCCGCGTCTTTCGGCCTACTTAGTAAAACTCGGTGTTGGACATATACATTTCAATAAAATACACATACTTACTAACAAATGTTATATCCTTTAATGAAATTATAGTGTGAGCCTGTAGTTCCTTTTTGTCTCCCTAGGTGTAAAAACCAAACAAGATTACCGTTTACAGCTATTTTTTGTCTAAATCCTAAACCACCAATATTAATCCCGAGACTTCCGTTTAGTATTCGTCTTAAATACATTTTCGGTCTGACTCTAACTAGTATAGACAATAATGTAGAGGTTCATTTGTAAAACACTTAAAACCTTTCAGAGACACAAGTACGAAATGTATCTACAAAATAAAACACATGTGCTTGTTGTAACAGGCAGTAGAAAGGCGAGATAATCCCAACGGAATAGATTTCCTAGCTGAAGCAGATTGCAGGCTCCCAGGAACAAGCTTTAGGTATTCTGTTCCGAGGGTAGATTACGTGAGATGAATCCAGAGTATGCAGTGAACTGTGAAGGTTATATGACAAGTATGTTTCCTTTTCAAAACGTTCCTGACGAGCAGGTTTTATTAGAACGTTCATTATTTGTGGTTGTCATTTTCAATTTGCGCTTACTAAGCATCGATTTGTAAAAAACAAAAATACTTTGTTCGATTTTCAAAACTTAAAACCCAGATTTTTTCTAAATCCAGACAATCATACAAATAAAACGTATGCAATTCAAATAATAATATAATACTTCATAAAGTAAATATTCATGTCATTGTGTACATAATGAACAATTGTACATGTAAAAAAAAAAGGTAAGAATCATAAAGCATAAACAAATTCGCCCGCATCGCAGTCAAAATTGAACAAAATACATTTTATTTGCATTTGAATCAGAATTCAGAATGCAAAGGCACGTCGTCGTCGCACTGAACAATTTGCCTCCATTGCGACTTTTCCATTGTTTATTGTGCGATCAAATTAATGGACGTCAGCTATTTCAATGAATGCATATCGTAAATAAACGAAGGTATTCAATTAACGGAAAATTTGTAAGTAATTGGCGCGAAAGATTATTCAAATGCTTCCCACTGCGGCACTGCGACGTAATAGATAAACCTACTATGGAGGATGTATTTTCTTTCTCTATGCTTCTGTATTGATTTATTTTGCTATTATAATTTTCATTGACACTGATAAGTGGTATATGAAGCAGATTGTGTATAGGTACAGTGTATGACCTTGGAGTATGTATGAGTCCCGATGTACTTCTTGTAAATAAACGTACTTTTTGTAGCGATTTTTACAGCTAAAGCTAAAACAGAGTTATTCACTTACAGCCTGGAAGATTCATATTCCTTTAAAAAAGTATTCTTTTTTAAAATTATATTTACATTTCAGGTAGGTTATGTTAGTATCCAGATTGTTGACCAGACAGAAACAGATCTACATCGACATTTTGTTACCTACCTACATTGAAAATAAAACAACATATAAATAAAATTCAGTTCAACATTGTTATAAGACACACCGGATATAAAATCAGGTTACGAAACGTTTCCAAGTATTTCGATTTCATAAATCAATAATGTCCATGAATACTGTTTTTTTTTACTCTGGTAACAAACCTTTTTAGAGTTTTAAGTAGGCGTATGAGTGGGTGAAACAAAACATTCTTGCACGAAGAGTTTAAGTTTTATTTGACGTAGATAAACTGTTGATGAAAAAAAAAACAACGATGACACAGGACTTTAAATTCAAAACTAAACTTTATGCAATGGTGATATGTGTTATTTTACTAAAGACTTTGTGTGTACGGAAGAGATAAGACTAATAGGACTTGAAGTAATCCGTGTAATCCAGCAAGAGACGTCTCAAAATTGAGTCAATATTGCTTTAAATAAAACATTTGAAATATACCACTACAATATCTCTGAAAACAATGATAATTTAAAACCACATCACATGTAAAGAGCCTCCATAACTGCTTATGCCAGAACAAAAAGGACTACAGTACACGCACATAAATAAGCAAAAACCCATGAATGAAAATGATCTTCAACGAAATTTTATATTTTTGGACAAAAGCTGTTACAATGTAAAGCAACACAAGGTCAAGGGCAGAGCATTCAACTCTGATTTCTTTGAGGTCCACAGTCCAATGCCCTAAAAGCTGAATACTATATTCTGACTCACCCATTGACTGAACCAAATCTGCGAGACATTCTCCTCATGTACCAGATAAAATGGGTCTTCCAAGTTCTCATAAACATCATCTTTTATGACATCATTCATTAAATAAAGAATCTCCAAACTGGTTTCCATTTGGCTTGCGTTAGGGACGTTATCCTTTGTCCCTCACTGGATCAATATTCACCCGGGACTAGGCCACGATTACGTTCAGGGTCACTCTTGTTTTCTACGCATCCCTTTCTATTCTATGCCTCCATCTCTATCCCTCTTGACGACCGTCCCTTTATCCGGGAAACCACTTCCTCGTACGCACTGTTATTTCTATGGTTCTTGGTATTACGAATTGTTTACAAAGTGCGCAGTTGTGAGTTAAATAATTTTGTAATGCCAATGTTTACTTCTCAACCGTCAATAAGTTACGGAATATAGGTATGTTACAGTTTTGTTGCTACTAAGACCTTTGGGATCGGATTTCATGTTCATGCCTTGTTATTCCTGAATGAAGGTCGAATAAAGACTTATTTACTTGTCGTATCTGGCCTTTGGAATGTTTTGGAAGATAGGACTGTCCCTGATAAATATTGCACCTACAAAAACCGTTTTATCTGACGGACAAATCCTACTTATCTGATTTGCATGCCAAGATTTGTTTCATTTTTTGTCAATAGCATTAATGAAATGCTTTTAGCCTCTCATTAAAAACTCAATTAATGTAAATGTGAAAAAGAATAAACTATTTAAAGGTCTCTTGATAATGTAATCCTAATTAATGTGTCATGACCAGACTCTTCAGAAAAAAAAGGAATAAAAGCTTTTTTGAACATCAAAAGGAACACTATAAAATACTATTGAATGAAAAAGACATTGTTATAATCAAGGAAAGGGAAATTATGAACGCTTTAGTGAATCCAGAAGAAGTCCATCAGTTACTCTCACCATTTCATGTGTAATTTTCGTTCCGGTGTCGCTTTTTCCTTATCGTTTTGTTTATCCAATTAAGTAGTGTGATAAGGTATTATAAGCTCTTCGCGTTAAATCTTAAGGTTCTTTGTTTAATTCTGACTACGATTTTCAAAGTCATTTTATTTGTTTGGTCGTTTAAATTATTTAATTTGCCTTGCATCTTTTTCTTTTCTCCGTCAAGATCTAAACACAAAATGTCATGCTTAATTTGTTTACGTGTTCTCATGTCCAGAGACAACTTCAAACTAATTCCAGTATTATCTAAAAGCTTTATGACATTTATTTTGGAGTTTATCCAAACGTAAGACTAATCGGGACACCGTGAAATACGGGATGAGACGATAACTCCTACGAGTGTCTCTGTTTTACGGTCAGTTTACATCGTTCCGATACACTGAATTAGACCGGACAGAACTAATATAAGCTTGAAGAATATATAGCAGGAAATTTGTAAGCAATACGCCGTTACATTAAAAATAGTGGACAATATATCATTGGTTTGTGTGCCACGTCTGGTTTTATTTAATGTGAAAATAAAAACAGGGGCAACCGGTTTTTAGCTCGTAAATGATACATGGTTGTTACATTACAGAGCTTAAATTTTATCTCTATTCTCATGTTAGTGATATAGGTAATTTGATAGATGAGCTATATTACAGTATAGTACATATTACAGTTATAGATCATTCTTTGCCCAGCATTGCGACAATAGGGGAAGGGAACGAAATTATGTAACTTACTAAAACAGCCGGATTTAGGATTCGTAACGAATACATCCGACATTGAAACAAAGTTACCGACATAGCTCAAAGAATTAGCAAGTTGAAGTGGCAGTGGGCTGGCCATATCTCGCGAAGAACCGACAACCGCTGGGGTAAACGTGTTCTTCAGTGGAGACCGCGACTCGGCAAACGTAGTGTAGAACGCCCTCTGACCAGATGGGATGACGATCTGCGAAAGACTGCAGGCAGATGCTGGATGCGGCAAGCTGAAGACAGGGCGCTATGGCGCTCATTTGGAGAGGGCTATGTCCAGCAGCGGACTAGTATAGCCTAATGATGATGACTAAAACTGCCTACAGTTGCTAGGGAATACTGTCGCTCTATTTTATTTAACCTCAAGTAACAAAGTCCAAGGGATCAAATAGAAACAGAACTAGGTCAAAACAATATTTGCATCGATATTTTACTATATTGATCGACAAATACGAAGTATGACACGCTCTGCACCTACAGTCTCATAAATTCATGTAAGTACCGAGGTCTTTTAGTGAGTGTAATGTCGTGTCGTGAAGCCCGACTCGGCCAAATATCGACCAAGCATTCTGCTGATCTACATTTTTACAATCTAGATTATGCTAAAAGAAGGTGAGCTTAGGTACTTCGGCCTGCCTATCAGTCTGTAGAACGTTCTAGACTCTAGAGAAATAAAATAACTTTCTCGTGGACCAACTTGTAAAACAATATATATTTTACGCGTATCGTTAACATTCTAATAAGGTATATCTTTATTCAAATTATTCTGGAATACTTTCCACGAGGGCTCAAAGTTCGTCCGATAAAAGTATTTTGCATTTCAATTCGTGCTACTCGTATATTACGCTGTAGAAGCAAAAACGTCTTTCTTCGTATCAAAGTTTTATAGTACCATAACAATAATATGATCCTATTAAAATTCTGCTTCAGCACTAACTACGTCAATGCCAAGTTAACAATCTGCATCGTCCATATATCGTCCAATGTTTTATTCGCAGCGAAGGGCTATCACCATGTTTTCCTTTTAAAAAAACGTTGCCCCACACTAGGAATTTCTCCTGTATCGTGGGTGCGTTTACAAACATTTAAACTCACATACACAAACAGCCAGCATACAAATATTTGTTCCGTGCGGGGATCGAACGCGCACACGCGGCGCATCAGCCGATGGCTCAACCAATGCGCCAACCGTGTCGTCTTTATTATACCAGCACGGTGATGATCAAATTCTTGTTCATTATCAACTGCATTATCTCTTTTGTTAATATGAGTAAAGTTAATAGTCCCTACAGCGTCGTCCATATAATAAAGTTACACTGATTCCCAGTGAAAGGTTGGCATGCGTCCATCTGGCGCCAACACTCGCTCGGGTGATTTTCCGCTTTCCCAAATTGGTTGAACGATTAATTTATAGACCAAACAAACGCAGCGCTTTATGCTTTATTCTTGTTGGCTATTGTAGTATTGTGGTTGATTCAGAGTTGTGTGTTGCAAGTACATACAAAAGATTTAAAATTGTGCCATTTTACTGATGTTTTTTGTTACGCAGTTTTCGTTTTGGTGTGAGAAGCATTTCCTTTGTACCAGGCCTGTATTCCCCAAAGAGTTGGGCTCAGGTGCAGGTGGGAGGAGATGTAGGGTGGAGGTGAATTTCTTTAACCCTTATCGCAAAACCATTGTAAACGACTGCATCTTAAAAAAATACGATCTCTATCTTCGGATACCTAACTAGTTTCAGGTCATCCTAAAAAGCACAATCCAAGATATTATAAACATCTTTTAATTGAAAACTTTTAAAGAACAAAAATTGACGTAATACTTATGCCGTACTGACACACTTATACCCATGATCTTTTCTTTTATTGCCAGATTAACACGATTTACGGAAAAATGTATTTCCAGAACAACCGTGTGTATTATGTTATTGTTGGCATTAACTGCATCATTTTAGAGATTTAAGATAAGTATGCAAGAGCATGTCACGAAATAAATAAAGATGTTTGTGACTGCAACAATTTTATTTCAGCAATCATGACCCGATACAGATGGTACTGTAATAACTCTGTTAGCCGTACTCCTCAACTCAAATACTCAATATTGATAAAACAATTAACAAGAGTCATCATCTGCCTAGCCTTTTCCCAACTATGTTAGGGTCGGCTTCCGGTCTAACCGGATGCAGCTGAATACCAGTATTTTACATGGGGCGACTGCCTATCTGTCTACCACAACCCACTTTACTGGTTGTCAGATTTTCAGGCTTCTGACTACCCGTAACGGCTGTCATAGATCTACAAATAACAGCTGAGACCAACGGCTTAGCGTGCTTTCCGAGGCATGGAGGAGTCTCGATATGTTACAAACGGTCACCCATCCACAGCTTGACCTCGGCTAGCATAGCTTAACCTTCGATCAACCCTGCTGTTTTTATTTAGCTGCGAGATCCTCCGAATATAGGAAGAGACCTCAAGAGTATAGGAAAGAAAGAGAAAATCACGGAAGAAGACGACAATGTAACAATTGCAATTGTAAAGTCATTCCACCACAATACAAAACTCACACAATATTGTTCATTCACTAATATTAGCTAGACAAACAAATGAAGTCCAACAAAGATTTTTGTAGCTAAACAGACAGTTTTATAAACAGTGATTCTTCAAAACTGAACAAGTAATGATAAATACCTTCTTTAAAACGTTCACATGAAATTAAATTATAACACGCAATACAAATAATCCGCAATACCAATTAATGGCAGCGTTAACGGTACGGTAGCCAACGTTAGTCAATAATAAGAAGACGCGGGTATGAGGCAGATTATACACAAAGGTATTTAAAGTTTCAAGGTAATTGTCGGTAAATGACGACCGATGTGGCGCGGCGGGCGAAGGTCCGCCTGCGACGCAAGAGGTTGCGGGTTCGATTCCCGCCTTGAGACAAATGTTTGTACGATCTACAAATATTTGTTCCGGGTGTTCTGGGTATTTCTATGTATAATAAAAAAATATCTATATATGTAATGTATTGTATTAAGTATATCAGTCATCTAGTACCCATAACACAAGCTCTGCTTAGCTTGGGGCTAGATGATGCTGTGTGGATTGTCCAGCAATATTTATTTATTTATTATTTATTTAATTAGTTAACCCAACAGTACACAAACCAAGGCAAACCGTAAAATTTCCAACACTTAAAATTCTAAATAGACGCCAACCTATTGTTTTTAACCTTGATAAATGCCAATAATATTAACATTCATAGCTGCCAAGCTATAAAACACGGCTTTAGTGAGTAACATATGCGGAAATAAATGGAAATTCTTCAAAGCGTTTGAGGTAGGTCATAAATATGGCTGAAGTAGTCGTTTGCCTAAGAATAACCACGAGCTGCTTTTGAAAACACTCGAAAGTGTAATTGAATGCCAATCATACCAGGGTTAAAGCAAATCAGTAAGTAGGTACGGCGAATATTGAAACGGTGGCATCACCTTCTGTTGTGTAAACAAAATGATGAAACACGACATCCAAAGTCGCCGGTCATTCACGTTCGAAGCCCACGTGTCGGCTCATTATGTTGATGTAACATGGCGTTCCGCGTAAACAGTGGCGTTGAATTTCACTAGTTTTCCGTTATGCATTCTTTAGGTTACTACGCCACACGTCACCCGATATCATGGAGTATAAACAAAAAGGGTCCCAGGCGGATACCTTGCGGTACTCCCATGCCGATACCGTTAACATTTTATACGGCGTGCTATGATCGCAACACTTCTTAGAACGAACTGGCTGTAATGTCGAACTTGTGGTCTTCGAGACACGAGGACAATGTATGAATCATGTTAAGCCAGCGGAAAATTTAATATAGGTCAGTTCACAATCGTCGTTGTGCACAGTGACATGTTGAAAGATGAGACAAAATGCATTATGTTCGTAAATTGTTCGAGGAAAAATTGTTTTTTAAAACTGAATTAGAGCAGGACAAAACCCGAATTTTGACAAACGAACACATTCTTTATTACACCCAAGGTCGTGACTAACAAATTGAGTGTTTAACAAATATAAGATCACACGATTTACCCTGGGGAAATACAAAGTCAATAATTTCACGTTTAAATACGTGTGAATGAACACAACCCCATTGTCACAGAACGCGACACTAACAGTGACTCCTTGTCGAATACTCGTAGTAAACAGAATCGTAAATCTCAGATAACCCGTACACGTTTCAGCGCACGCGCATACAAGTTATCGGCCATTGAGTTGGCATTACGCATTGAAAATTTTCATGTTCTCGGTTTATTGGTTAGGAACGTGATTGGAAAATTATTTATCGAAGTGTTTACTTCAGTTATGTCTTAAGGTACACCTAGGCTAGGTTAGTTATGTATGTACTTATATTTTACTTTACTACACTAATAACTTAGTTTTCTAGTGGCGAATGTGGCAATTTTCTTATAGCCGATTTGGAACACAGACGGTCATATGTAGGCAATTAATTCAATTAACGAAAGACGAACGCCATTTATAAGATTATGAGCCTTGCCAAGTAAACTCCAAGAGCGGGTGTTTTCACTAGTTATTTGTAACTGCTTGTCACAGATTACTCGTTCAACGATGCGTGTACAGTGAGATTGGTCAGTTATTTCGCAGTCTCGGAAGCAAAATAGACGCCAACATTCAGACATCGCAATATAACAAAGTCGAAATAAACAGATGGTCGCAATAATATTCAATAGGCAAGTTTTCGCGCACTACGTCCTTGTCTCACTTGAGCAAATTGTAACAGCCGTACAAGTAGATGAGTAACTACAAAATAAGGAGTACTAGAGAGCTCAAGGTTAAACTATTAATACAAGGTTTAACAGTATTCTGTGAGTTGTACATTTTGAAGTGTATTGTAGGAGTTTACATTAATATTCTGCCTGCCTAGAGATCTTAGTGATTTTAGGTATCGGGATTTTAGGCATAAGAATGGCGGATAAGAAGATTTTTTATTCAATAAAGCAATGAAACTATTCATAAATGAAAAGAAAAAGAATCACAGTCTCACAGGGCATCGAAAAATTCATCCGCATCACTGTTAACCGGAAGAGTGCCCAGAAGGCTGGCAGCATTGCCACGTTGAATGGCAATATTGATTCCTTGGCCAAAAAAAGGCCAGCCATCTGGTCACGTGAAGAGTCGATGTCCCGTAAAACTAAATGGGACCCCATGGCCCTATTATTTCAACCCCAAACGACTCAAATATATAACTCCCAATTTGGTTGTTCTATTTTCGCTCTTTGAGGTTTTATTTTTATCGATAAGAAACGTTTATGATCTGATCCCACATCGATCAGAAGACTCCACTATATATTTTTGTTTGCAGTATCATTAGAAGTGGACGCTTGAAATCACGAGGGTTGTATCCATCTGCGTATTATTAACATAATGACGATCATCAATCCAGCTGAGCATGATAAATATACCATGGCTCAGAGTATATTAATAACTAAAATGATGCACATAACACAATTCAGCTTCAAATCCGACCAACACATCATTCTGTATATTTATCTTCCCAAAAAACTTCCCTCGGATGTCCAAAATACATCGTGCGAAATGGTGTTAATGAGACATGTCCAAATTTATCCTCCTGAAACAACAGACGTCACCCATGTTTGCACACGTACACGTAAATTGGTGGCAAATATGTGAATAAGGATGATAAGACTGCTCCGTACTTGAGCCATATCTTATAAGAAAGAACAGTGGATTCAGTGAGAGATAATTTTTTAAGGGATTTTTGACGCAGGAGTATGAAAAAAGAATATCCTTTTATGTTTATAAATGTATTCAGAAGAAGGATTAATGAATCTATCTAATTAGGTGTCCAATCAATATCTAAACACTTGCCTTTAAAAATGAATTGGAATCTACACACGCTACAAATGACTCATCTCCGGTCACAGGAAATATGACACGTAGCTAGGCGAAAACCGTCTCAAGACAAAGTTGAATGTACTCGAAACCCGTCAAAATCTTTAGACAGAAAAGTTGGTGTCGCTACGAAGTTAATCCAATTTAGGGATTGATACTTCCTACTCGACTTACAATGTTCTTTTATTTACCTACTTTACTTAAGTGCTCTTGGTTAGACTTGTAACTTGACATCTTTCTTAACGTAGTCTTATATTTCTTATGCTTCGCTATTCTATTATTCATCTATTTATGCTGGTTTCTTTCCTACATCTGATTTTCTCAAATGATTAGCAATAGAATCCAGGCGTATAATATCAACGGTGTACCTTACTCCGTGTACATAATGATTTAGCCAATAGTTTCCCAGTAAGGAGTCATTATAAATCGCTTAACGATCAATTGAGAGCTGGTACCTGAGGCCTGGCTATATCTGGTTGGTGTCCACTGTCCATTGCTATCCTAGACGTATTTGTTTTGATAATCTTTGCCGGCGTTATGACGTTCCCCCGTTGGAATGTTATTGTCTATATAGTCAGCATTATTGGATCTATGAATTCCGATAGGTGTCATGCCAGATAGGAGTAGGATATTTTTTGACTTATCTTAATAACACTTGACGCATTGCTTTGATCATAGGCCTAGGGATCAATTTTGTTATCTTTACAAGTTTTTGCGAGTTGCTATAAGATACATTAAGCTCGATGGTTGCTTGAACGACATTTATTTCTTCCATCATAATAAAAAAAAACAACGCTGTTATCTCATCTATTAAATAAATATAAATAATGCTGGACAATCCACACAGCATAATCTAGCCCCAAGCTAAGCAGAGCTTGTGTTATGGGTACTAGATGACTGATATACTTAATACAATAAATTACATAGATAGATATTTTTTATTATACATAGCCAATACCCAGAACACCTGGAAAAAAAAATTGTAGATCGTACAAACATTTGTCCCAAGGCGGGAATCGAACCCGCAACCTCCTGCGTCGCAGACGGACCTTCGCCCGCTGCGCCACATAGGTCGTCGAGTACTGACTCATAGAAACCTAGATGACTTAAACAAATGCAATCACAAGCTTGACAAATAAGAACATGACGCTTTCGCGAAAATATCTCTCATTGCCATCAAAATTGCAACTAGTTACCTACACCAGGAACGATCTTGAGAAGCACGAGTTGACCGTGCTCAAGTTTGTTCTATTTTTATCAATCGCCACTCTAAATCTCAGATAAGATATGCATATCATTCAGATTAATGTACCTATCAGACAAACATGCACCTAAAGTCCTTATACGTAGACTACTTCAACGAGATTGCTAGAAATTTAGATAAGCGCTATTGTTATAAATAATATTTCATTCAATTTTTGAAGCTCAATGCGACAATGTTCAATTACGTACATTTTAAAACTACTCTAGAACATAAAATAGTTTTAAATGCATTCATTAACTCACTCGCTGTAATACAATGGACAGCCTGGCCCGCCGGATCTAAAAGCATAAAGTGCACTAGAGACACTTATATTCATTATGAAACAAAGCACTAAGGATTTTTTTTTTTCGTTCGTTGGGCGTTTACGCTTGAGATCGAAAATATCAAAGATCAAGCGAAATAAGATATGGAAATTAAATTACTGGCAGAAGACGTTTAATTAGTGGTGATTGATAACACCGATTTGACCTCTCTAAAGCTTGTCCTCTCCTGTTCGCAGTGAAGGAGGTAATGCATCATATCGTTTTGCAATGGACACGGTGTCAAGTATCCGTGCATAGAAATACATCAGCGCTTACCTAGAATCAAGTGCCTACGGTGAGTAGGCACAACTTTAATGTTACCTCATGTTATAGAGACGGAAAGGTTAATATTAATATAAAAGCTTGCCCAACGTACAATTATACGTACCGACAAACAACACATTCCCAACGCCAAAGAAAATCCGTTCTCTAGAAATCTTGGAGTTGTATGGATTTCTTTTTCTTTCTTCTTCCCAGCAAAACCACTAGGAAGTGGTGAAGGGTGGGCGTTTTGGGGGACTGTCTTTTGTAAACGTTTTGACGTTCAAAGAGTGCCGATTCTCAGCCTAATTTGAATAAATGAATTTTGATTCTGATTTTTGATTTTTAGTTTTGCTGCAGAGACAGAAATAATCAGAAGAGATGTGAAGGATGATTTAAGAGTTTTACAACCAAAGCAAGAGGGTCAAAACGTTGCTTTGTGGTAACAGCTGCAAGATGAGTTGACAGCACGGAAGGCATGACAGAAAACCCCTGGATAAGATCGACAGAGTTCTGATAAAAAAATACTAGAGAAGAGTAGACATAAACCCAAAAGCTTCCATACAAATACACAGACTTAAGAGGCTTGAGCTAGGAACAACACATTTTAAACTTTGACCTGTACGAGAGAGGTGTATCTTAGGGATCAGTTTCTCTCCGCAAACAATGCTACAAGCCAATATTTCCTAAAGAACTGAAACAAATACGTGTATGTGTCTTCTTATGTGAAGCATCAACTGAAGATCAACATGTTGATCAATATATAACTTTTGCCCGCGGCAGTGCGAAGTGGGGGGTTAGAAAGAGACAAAAAGTAGCCTGTGTCACTCTCCATCCCTTCAACTATCTCCACTTGAAAAATCACGTCTATTCGTCGCTCCGTTTTGCCGTTAAAGACGGACAAACAGACACACACTTTTCCATTCATATTATTAAGTATGGATTAACAATGCATAACCGCTGTTCATGATCAACATTATGAACAATAAGTAATACACGCTAATATAAGCCTTAATTACTCGGTTGTATGAGCGTCATTTGTTGGAAGCCAGCCAACTAAATATAATGGGAAATTGTATGTAACTATTCTATGTGAAATATTAGGACGATAACAACTGCTTTCCGATTTCATTGCTATAATAATATCAACACCACTATTTGGGATCAACGGTGATCGTCATAAATTTATGATTACTTATATAGTCACCGGCAAATAAGATGGCAAGATTTTGGCGTAGTGGGGGTAAGTTCGCGCATCGTACACTTAGTGGCACAAAAAAGTGATAACTTTTATTGATCGTCATTATTCTATTGTTATTGCCATCATTTATATTTAATCATGTCTGTATAGAACAAAGTTAAAGAAGGGAGAGGAATTCAAGTTTATTAGGAGTTATAAATAACGTGCATTTAAAATTCAAAAAAGTTTATATAAAAAAAAAAAAAAATAACTAGTCGTCGTCACTATCCGTTAATAAAACTACCCTTGGCATCATATTGAAAGTCGCAATCGCAGAACACTATGGTTGTGTTCTGCAAGTGTTTGGTCAATGCTGTATGTTTTAAATTGTTCTTTTTCCAATTTTATTAATTTGTATAACTCTGGTTTGAGCATACTTTCCTCGTATGCTATGCCTTTTCAGGAACTCTATCCTAAATTTAAAAACAATAACAACACTTAAGTTTAACACAACAAAAACAAAGGGTTCAATTTTCGTGCACTGAAATGTAATCGGGAGCGAACGGGACGAAGGCGCGGTGCGGGAGGCAAGGGTCGACTGATGCACCAATAGCGCGCTCGGATCGACGCTACCTCATACCCCGCGTCCCGCTTGACCACCAAAGAGACCTAAAAAACGACTTGTGCGCATCTAACGACTTTTGCCATCTTATTTGCCGGTGATTATACATGTGATTTATCAAATATTTTATCAAGTGTGGCAAAATGTGGGTGTTCTTATAGAACAGCTCTGCCCAACCCTTCGGGGAATACAGGTGTGATATTACGTTTAGCAAGGTATAGACGTAGTTGTTTATTGGTTGGAATTATCGAAGATCAGCATGAAAGTTGACATGGAAAACCTGCAAATCTGAATAAGTATAGATACCATGAAGCTGGAACCTCAATCAGGAAAGCTGGTGGTGCTGCACCAAAATGAACGTAGATATGAGTGAAAGAAGGAAATAGAAACCTAAGATCTCATTACATTATTGAGTATTTTATTCAAAAACCACCACAAAACTGGCACAAAACACGGACTGACGTCTTCAGTTACCATACAGCATACCCTACAATACATCCCTCTGACCAGGTGGGATGATGATCTGCGAAAGACTGCAGGCAGATGCTGGATGCGGCAAGCTAAAGACAGGGCGCTATGGCGCTCATTAGGAGAGGGCTATGTCCAGCAGTGGACTAATATAGCCTGATGATGATGATGATGATGATGATGATGATACCCTACAAGCTATTATCTCTTGCTGTCAATTTCAATCACGTATGACAATCCCAATTGCAATCCGCGATCTGAAACTGCTGCCTCTGATTGGCCCTCTCAAGGTTATAGATTGCAAACTCGGCCATTGATTGGTAAAAAACAGAGATCGGTCTCTAGATTGGGATTGAGATGCCAATAAAACAGCTAGCTTGATCCAAAAATTCAGACGTAATTTTAATGACCATCGCTACTGTATCTTATAATTTTCATCCTACGCTTAATCAGTAACTTGGGTAACTACTCGGTCGATCTAACACTGTAAGCAGACATTGACGGATCACGCCTCATCCGTACCCCGGAGCCAATCGCGTAGGATTATCTTGTATGGTAGGTCGTAAGCCAGTGGTAAAACGACCGGTGTAAACTGACCTCTTATTACATAGAACATCCGTTGCTGCGCTAGGTCAGCTCAAGGTAGAAGTGTTACCACCGCCGGCTTACTGTACCAAAGATTACTGTTGTACATCCGACCTCGTAATTACTAAACCATCTTAAGGTTGGCAATCACTTGCACGTGCTAAAACGTCAAGGTCTATTTTTGCTTGAATACCAATGTGACAGTTTGATAGTTTCAACATTAGTGAAGTTTTGATTTACTTGGTGTTTGGCAAAGGAAACGAGATACTACGCTCCAAGACTCGAAAGCCGGCGTCACCCAAAAAGCAGCCAAAACTCTAGTGCGACAGCATTTTACTGATTTAGTGATAACTAGCTGTTGCCCGTTACTTCATCCGCGTAGAATTTAACAAAATATGAAGGATTTTTTTGTGCGGGACCCTAATTCTTTTTCTTAAATAAAAGTAGAGAGTCCGTCAAAATCGGACAAGCCATTTCGGAGATTACCTCAAACAAACAGACAGACAAAAAGCTGTTATTTTGATATACATACACTGCAATTTGATATATATAAGTAATATATGGGAGATGTAGAATTTGATTTAATAGGCCATTCACATTTTGTCAATACCGATGAATATGAACAATCTGTCAGATGTAGATGATAAGTCTTGCCAAGTAGAACTAGCACAGACAAATAATCTGACATATTCCACTTTTTTATCTTTCCCAAAGCACTTTTTGTACTCTGGTGAAATAAGCCTATTTGCATTGCCTACTTAAAATACTTTGGATGTATAGTTTTTCACATAGTCACGCTTATTAACCTGAACAACTAAAATAGAGCCGAAATCTACTAAAAACATTTGTAAAATACAAATAAAAAGAGTTGTTGGTCCCGAACTCCGTAAATACGCGGTATTTATTTTTGACCCCGAACAGATATTTTTTACTTTTATTAGTTTGTTATCGTTTGTATTTATCGAGCATGTCCTAAATAAATATTTATTGTTTTATAATATATAATAATAATCCTTATTTTATGAAAAGAACAGATTGTGGTACACAGGCCAGCACATCAAGCTATGCCTAACTGTCAAATTTACCCAATTTAAAATGAATCTCATTCTTCTATAATAAAGTTGTAAGACTATCAAATAACTTTGACAGATTGGGGTAGCTTAATGTGCTGGCCTCTGTACATGTAACATCATCTCCAATCAGGTGTGTGAAGTGCTGATTTTCTAGCTAGGCTATAGAATAGCCTGTTTAAGAAGCAAAAGTTGTTGTTTTAAGAATGATAAGAAGATAAAATGATAAGAAGGTAAATAATAACACTAATACTTACATCGCTGCATCGGTACTAAAAGTAGTGGTGGATAAATACTGATGATAATTACCTGCAACAAAACATAAAAATAATTAATTAATGTAAGTATAAAAAAAAACAATTATGATCATATTTCGGACAGCCCTGTCTAATTTGCTGATTAAATTATTAAGTACCAACTCAGGCCTTACGTTAATTGACCTAATAAAGGTTTCCGCAGACAAGTTTATTCTTTATCTTTATTTCTAAAAAAGGTTTCTCTACCCTAGGATTTTTACTGTGTCGTGTTTGCAAAGTAAGTTTATACGAACAAAAAATCATTACACATTATTTAACATTACCAATGGTTTTCTTTTTAGTCAATTATACTTATTAACGGAACGAAAAACGTGGAATATAAAATAGAGTTCTCCCTAACTTAAACTTGAAAAAAATATGGTTAGACAGAATGTATAACCTTATAATGCAATAATCACTTAAACAATTTCCATCACATAAGTCACAAGTTTGCAGCGTTCCCCCTAAATGCACCTCGCACGTCGATTCGGTAGCGTATCGAATGGTTGTGAATGACCATGCTGGTCTTACACGCACACCGGTTGCACAAAAAGTTTTCTGTAGTGTACAATGCAAGACCCTAACGTCAAAATGTATGGGAATGACATTACAAATGTGGAAAGCAGTCACGTGACATCTCTAAAGCTAATGTCAACTCCACACACACCACGAACTAGCAACATCTTTTCTCATTTTCTATCAAATCCATCCAAAGGTTGTTTGTAAGAGATCGCCTTTAGCGATAAGGCCGTTCATTGTATCACCCTCTTAAAGTCATTATTTGTACGTTTTCATGGTTTAAAATAAAGAGTATTCTATTCTATTCTATCTCCATACAATTTGATATTTCTGTTGGCATTAAAGATTACAGAAAAGGTATTTTGTCTAGGCCCTCAGACTCTTTAATGAAATCAACGATAATAGTCACCATTTTATTTCCATTTACTGAACACCTATTAAATAAGGTAAACTACTAACTAAATAGTAATTATAATCTTTCCTGACAATCTTTCTTACATTTTTTTCAACCACAATCATGTATAAATGGATGATAATAGGGATTTTTCCATAAGCACGCCATTTAACCTATCAAGAAATTCTAAGTGCTGAACTCAATTAATTACTAGAAAATTCTCGGCTGCACTTTAGTATTTAACCGCTATACATACGTCTACGCTTACAGTCCAAAGGAAAAAAATTAAAAAAATATTTCTTGAAAACTTCTGCGAACAAACTGTTTACTCAGCTACTTCGATGTCTATGAAAAAGGTTTTTGTAAAAATTTGTTGCGCAAACTCGTCCAGTGACTCTTTACACAAAGTTTGTATAATATTTTAAAGCTGTTTAACATCGACCTTTGTTCAGAGTTTTCCAATTATTTTTAAATGAAAAGGTTCATTTTCTTCCGTTCTTTTACATCTGTTTTGATAGTAAAGTTATATCTGAACCCTCCTGTACATTATTCTTTACTCTTCAGTATAAAATCAGAAGCCCTAAGGACGAATGCTCGACATGAAGGTAAACTAGAACCATTCATTAACTTTAAACACAACTGTCCTATCTCATTTTGATTTAAATTTATGGGCAAGCAAATAGTTTTATCGATGAAAATAAAAATATTAAAAAAAAATGTTCGAAACATATTTTTACGTTTCAAGACCATTCGAATTTACGTTACGTATACGTTAAGCGTTCGTGCTGGATACACAGATGATATGCTACATCAGTGACATTAAGTTCAGAAACCATAATTTCGTTAATATTGTTCATTCTGGCTAATTTAACATCAATATGTTTTTTAAAACGACTTTTTACTATTCCGAATTCCATAAAGTTAAAACGCCTAAACTCTAACAATCTCAACGACAATTAGGCCGATGCTGATAAAAATAATTTCTTTGAAAATATAACAGTCTCCAATAGAGACTGTTATATTTCTCAGAAATGTTAAAACTACGATAACTTGACTCACTGGTTCTCTGTAACCCAAGAAATTAACACAATGTGGTTTTTGGAAATCATAACACACGTCGTTCATTTTATTCAAACTTCAGTCTGATTAGTCACATAATGGCAGATTCCCTTATTGACTAGCGTAGCCTAAATTCAGGCTATTTCCATCTTTTTCTCTCTTATGAAATAAGAAAGTGACGGTCGTAGACCTGACCTTTTTAATTGAACTGAAGCGTCCTTTGAATACTGTTGACAACTTATCTGTCACCGTTAGTCTCCTTCCTTTTCTAGACCTGTATCTTTTGTAGGAGCTCAACCATAACTCAGAAATAAAACGACGATTATATGGATATTCTTCGATATAAATCTCACCACAAAAATATCAACGCTCTGTTCAGGGATTTCATTTCAAGTGCCGCGCCAAAACGTGCAAAAGTCAAACTGTCACAATTTCAAATGATTGCGGTAATAAGTCTCAACATATACCGCGAAAAACAATATTATTATAAATGAATAGATGACTACATAAGTGACAGGTATCTGTCAAGCTCAGACGACAAATATAACACTGTTTACGTGTCTATGATAGCCGACAGATATTTGTCACTGTTGCAAATAATCGGATAACCCAAATCGTGAATAGAATAAAGTTGTTAGTCTTACTCTTTGCAACAGATGTAAATCCTCAAATATTTGAACTATTATTATGGCGCAACTGTCTAAGGAATGACAAACCACACTGATATCCACTACTGTAATTATCAGCATCATAAAACCTTCCATCATTTCCTAGACTAGTTCGAATCACCAGACTATTTCATCAGACAACATTACCTTGACGTATACCTTCATCTGCAATTCTGCAGTACAACGTTATCTTCCGCAATACGACAGAATCGCTTTGTGAAGCCGACACACAAGAACTATGATCATCTGTCAACGATCAATTAAACGACAGTTTAACTATTTCCTTCTGCATTACAAGCGGTTACTGGAACACTTAAAATGTGCATTTTAAATGACACTAATTGATCGATTCTAACGTGAGAATATAATGTAGCCTGGCGTCTGTCACTATCAGGGCCCACTGGTTCTTGTTTTCGTGATTTTTCTTTTACTGTTTCTTAAGCGTCATGTTTTAAATGTAATGCCATCAAAGCCGCAACTTCTGTTTTGTTTTTCAATGCATAACCATTTTCATTTACGACTGTTACAACTGCAGTATGTTCCTCTATTTCCTTATTGCTTTTTAAATACTTATATATATAACCCTGTTGTGCACCTCAACAATACTCACAATATTTAACGTGCTCATTAACTTATTTACGTATTGTACTATATTGAAAATGGCCATCAAAATGCCACAAATTAAGTCCTCGACGTTAGTATAGGTCGCGGAAAACTCACGCAGCTCTTGGCAAAAACAAAGGGAAAACGGAGTGATTTACTGTGATATAATAATTGCATGCTGCCAGAAGGTCTTTCTACGAAGTTAGTAAGATGTCAGCCATGCCAATAACCTATTTGAGTTGATGTGCAAATTAAATTCTTACCAGGAATTTTTAATGGCGGTCTAGCCAGAACAATGAAGAGAAAATGTTAGTAATCAGAATCTTTGTGATTGTCTTGCCTATGTTTTAATTGTTTGGCAGACATCCCCAGTATAATCTGGGCCAGTCTGATTTCTAGTGAATATTTTGCATTGACTTATAATTTATTGATACATCATTTCGTCTTTTATTTTCCTTAACAACAGCAGTTGTTTCTTTAGAACTGAGACACGGGTCAATGAGACTTCTTTCCTTTCGGAAACGAATGAATCGGGTGAAGTCATTATCAAAAATTATCTGTCTGTACAAGGAGTGACTGAAACAACTGAAAACCCACACAAGGGGTCATTGTGCTCATTGGGGTCAAAATTTACCATGTGAACAACCCTCAAATTACAAAAAAATAATTCAGTTCCTTAGATTGTGTTGAGTAATGCGAACATATTATGTAAGAGTCATTCTACTACCCTATTCCCAACTATGGTGTGGTAAGCTTCCAGTCTAACCGGATGCAGCTATACACCAGTATTTTACATGGAACAAATGCCTATCTGACCTCCACAACCCAGTTACTGGGCAGCACGACCCCTTGATAAGACTGGTTGCCAGACTTTCGGTCTTCTAACTAACCATAACGAGAGTCAAAGATCGACACATGATAGCTGGGACCAACCCACCAATGTTACGTAGGTATGTCTATAGTGACTTCGTAGACAGGAGATGTATTGTCAACATATTTTGAAGACCGTACAACTGTTGGTTAATCAAAACAAAGAACCAATAAAAAGATATTAAGAGCAACAAAAAACAGAGGAAAAACAACAACAATACCGATCACATTACAATACATTCTCAGAAATAGCGTACGTTCTCCTTTCGTACTGTTAGTAAAATAGGTCACAATTGTTTACAAGTTAGCAGCAACTACTGGCTGCGTACACCAGCCGAGTGTTTGTGCCAAACGTCATCCGCTGTTCCGGGGTGACAGTGTATCTGTGTGTGGGGGAAATAGGGCAACTTTATACTTGTTTCATGTAATACGTAATAACTGGAGTTTCATCTTTTGAGCAGTCTCTTTGTGCTCTGTTGAGGTTTTAAAATTTAAATAATTATAATAATAAATAATGCTGGACAATCCACACAGCATCATCTAACCCCAGGCTAAGCAGAGCTTGTGTTGTGGGTACTAGATGACTGATTTATTTAATACAGTACATTACAAAGATAGATATTTTTTATTATACATAGCAAATACCCAGAACACCCGGAACAAATTTTTGTAGATCGTACAAACATTTGTCACAAGTCATAAATCCTTTTTCTGTTTCTTAAAAAATACGGATTAAAGTTAAAACCAGTTTAATCTTCAGATTATCCATGCATTTTTCGAGGTTTAATGTTCGCATATCTTTACTCCGCGTTCATTACTAAATCCCAATTAGTCCAAAAAAAAGGAAAGAAAAAAAAGAAGGGTCCAAAATCATAAACATTATTTATATAATACTGTCTCCTTGGTCTTGTATTCGCTAGTGCGTCTGCTGAGCACGAGGTTCGGCGTTCAATTTATAGGTCGGGTAAAGTGTTAGCGGCTCTTTCCATCTTAATTTCCTCAGTAACAGGTTGGAATTTGGATATATGTCCAGTTGATGGCAATAGGCTTGTCCCCAGTTTCATGCGATTTAAACATAACTGGCGAAATGTGGATTTACCATAGGTATACCTCTACCTAACCTCCCTGCTTAACCTGCCTTCGGGTAACGATGTTATATTTACCAAGGTAGTTATAGATACACCTAGTAATTGGTCGGAAGTCTGTGGGTGGGGCAATAGGATAATCGATGTACATATTTCATGCATTATGTAATAACTGGAGTGTTAAGTGTTTTTGACGCGTGTGTCATCGATTGAGTAGTCCTTTCCTGTTGTATTGAGATTGGACTTGAATGAGCTGAATATTTATTGAATAGCAATGCGTCCGGGTCTTACACGGGAGATACTGCTATCTGACCTGCACATAAATGTAGGTGACAGGGTTCTTAAAAGATGGCGAATACTGCAATATTTAAATGGTTTTGAATCTCTTGGTTATACGTAATCGCGTATTCGATTATCGCACGGAATAATAGTTGTATCGCCTACCGGTAGTTTTAACTAGGAAACTCCCTTTCCTTCTAAAAACCCAATGTTTTCATTGCCCCACAAACAGCTAGACCCGTAAAAACTAACGGTAGGAGACAACTATTTTTCCGTGCGAGAATCGAACCCGCGACACGCAGCGGAACAACCAATCACTCAGTCACTGCGCCAACCGTGCCGTCAATATAAATAATATTAAAGTCTAAAAATCCGTGTCTGGAAATAGTTTTATATTATTATCTAGTACGGACGTAAACCAGTAGTTTCACGTCTTCCTGATTTGATAGCTGTGTGACAGGACTGATCACGTTCGATATCATCTGTCAATATCCGATATTATTTTCCTTTTTGAAATAGTGAATAGACAACTTAACTTTGGATCAATCCAAATCTCAACTGATACTTGTAAAACAGGGTGAATCGAAACAAAACTTTAAGTGATTTTTGAACGTTGATTCAATATTATTTATTACTGGACAAAGTGTCGAAATGATTCATTTCAATTCCAGAGTGCTTGTAGTAACAATGTTAAACTAACACGATGATCCCCTGCAAAGTTTTATTTATATTCACCCCGTTTTACGGAACATAATAATATTATAAATAAAGAGTAATGATTTGACAAACGCAAAAACTGTTAAACTGAT
The DNA here is from genome assembly GCA_905147745.2 of Phlogophora meticulosa. Classification (NCBI taxonomy): domain Eukaryota; kingdom Metazoa; phylum Arthropoda; class Insecta; order Lepidoptera; family Noctuidae; genus Phlogophora; species Phlogophora meticulosa. Next base: position 13,727,757 of record LR990524.1, read on the forward strand.
TTTAAACATTCCTCCAGTTACAGAAAGCTACACTATCAACGAGTAACATGAGATATACCTTATTTAAATAAAAATAAGAGAGAGATAAAAAATAAGAGATACGAAAACTGCAATAATGTAACCCTATCATATAAAAGTCATCCATACTAAATTTCTAATGTTATAAATGCGTTTGTTTGTTACATTTTTACGACTAAACGGCTGATCGGATCGTAAAGAAATTTGGAAAGGTAAGCGATAATATCCTAAGGAAGGACGTAGGATCGTTTCTACTCCGCCACTTCGTCTGCATCCACGAAAACAGACATTCACCGAACGAAGTCGAGGAGTGCATTTTCACTTTTAATAACCTTATCAATAACTAATATATAATAATCAATATCTAATAGTCTTATCATCATACTCGTCATATTATGGATTCATCTGCTATTTTCAAATGTTTATTATTGGCTTGTAATAAACGACGACACGGTTGGCGCAGAGGCTGAGCGATTGGCTGCTGCGCTGTGTGTCGCGGGTTCGATCGAAATATTTGTATGGCCTACAGGTAGTTGTTCCGGGTCTGGCTGTTTGTGTATGTGAGTTTAAGTGTTTGTAAACGCACCCACGATACAGGAGAAATTCCTAATGTGGGGCAAAGTTTTTAAAAAATAAAAAAAATACGAGCCAGTAGCTACTAAGTACGTGTAGGATCCACATAATCCACACAAAATAAAAACTTTGCTAGTTTAGCGATTGTGCCAATCTAAATGTAGGTTACGAGAGCAAATACTGAAACATTTCAAAACAAACGGTATGACCTAGAAAATAATAATATTTCCTCAAAATATTATCCTCAAAACAAATAAAATGACAGAGACAATATTTAGAGATTAGTACACGTTTCAACCAAACTGGTTCACTTTGATTGAAATACATAAACTTTATCCCATAGATGTGTAATGGATTTTACAGAACGCCACTTTATGCGATCCTTACATACTTCTTTTGCTTCGTTTACGTTCACCCAGCACGTTGGTTGCGAGTATTAACTACGCACCTGACCTTTCTGAAGAACATCACCAATGTATCATGTTATTACATTATAGACTATAACATAATAACAAAAATAAACGTGAATAAATAAAACATCATAATTAAAATTCTCTAACTTAGAACAAGAGCATGCCTGCTACGGCTATGTCAGATATAAGGGTAGCCCAGCCTGTCGGCGATCAGTACCAATAAGGACAGTGTATGTCCTTCTAAGACGTCTCCTACGTTCTACTAACATCTGCCTTTTACCAGTCACCGTTCATTCATCCTCAATTCTTTCACTTTGATTGAATGTTATAGAAACGAAAGATTCACTGTATTGTTAACACTCTTCAATTGGTTCCTTTGTCCAAATTTAAAGGCAAAAGTAAACCGTGTAATATTGCCCTCACTACGCGGAAACGTACTTACCTGCAGTAGAACAATGCTACCTTATGCGGATAATAGAAAGGTTGACAATGAAGTTGCTGCTACCTCTATTTGTAATGTCAACTAGCCTATTGTACAAGCACGCCAAAATAAGAAAAAGATATGACTGGTTTCGATTCAGAACTGCCAAGATCCTTGGCATTTGAACATATAAGGAGAAGCCTACTACGGGATTGCCTGCGTTTTGTAAAGATGCGATTATTACCAGATACTTCTGAGCTAAGTAAGAAAGAGAAACGGTAGAATAATGCAAAGACAGGGAAATAATTGACGACCGATGTGGCGCAGCGGGCGAAGGTCCGCCTGCGACGCAGGAGGTTGCGGTTCCGATCCTTTGGACAAATGTTTGTACGATCACGATCTAAAAAGATTTGCTCCGGGTGATCTGGGTATTTGCTATGTATGAAAAAAAAACTATCTATGTAATGTATTGTATTAAGTATATCAGTCATCTAGTACCCATAACACAAGCTCTGCTTAGCTTGGGGCTAGATGATGCTGTGTGGATTGTCCAGCATTATTTATTTATTTAACTTTATTAGTTCAGTGAATCGTTAAGACATTGAGATAAGAGATACAGAAGCAGCACTAACTCGAGTTAAAGAGCTGTGTGTTTCCGATAACTCCAGCTCTATTGTAGCTAAATAATAACAGCCGCATGGGTCGATCGAAGGTTAAGCTACGCTTGCCGAGGTCGATCCGTACATGGGCGTCCATCTATTACCAAAACAGAACCTTCGGACTATTAAGCAGTTTGTCCCGGCTGTCATTCTTAGAACTTTGCCAGTCGTTACGGGTAGTCAGAAGCCCGAATGTCTGATGGCCAGTCTTACTTAAGGGTATTGTGTTACCAAGTTAATGGGTTATGGATATCAGATGGGTAGTCGATCCATGAAAGCACTGGTATTCAGCTGCATTTGGTACGACTGGACACTGACCCCAACGTATTATTATATTATACTGGAAAAGGCTATGATTTTCAAATTCAGCTGTATCCTGTGAGACTGGGCCTTGAACCCAACATAATTGAGAAAAGGGGGAGGCAGATAATAATGAACTCCAGCCGGTCTGTTCCATAGAATCACCCCGTAAAAAAGGTATGTGAAGTGAGAAAGATTTGCGAAAGACTTCAGGCAGATGCTGGAAGCTGAAGACAGAGCGCTATGGCGCTCATTAGAAGAGAGCTATGTCCAGCAGTGGACTAGTATAGCCTGATGATTATGATGATGAAGTGAGAATGAACTGTCAATCCCTATTGTTAGTATAGAATGACTGGCTCAGGACCGATCGTCGTGGAATTCTTTGAGGGAGGCCTTTGTCCAGCAGTGGACGTATTTTACTGCAGTATCGTAAATTGTTCGATCTAACCAAGGTAAACGATAACAACCACGGTAATTCAAGAAGTTTTCTATCTTCATTTTCCAAAAGCCATTTCTGTATTTCGTCCCTCCATATTACTATCTTTTCTGGGACCAGCATTTGGAACACGACCAAACAAAACACACCATAAATATGAAATTATTATCATTGTAAATGGCGGGAACGATTCACCCATGTTTATTCTAGTAGGTAGGCTACAAATAATACTATCTCTTCGATTGCAATTCTTATCTCCAGTAGCCTAGTTCCCTACTCCACCATTTCCATATTTACACTCATCTAAATGTATGAGTCTTACAAATTTTTAGTGCTAACAGCTTTATTTGCGTTTATACGTTTGCGGAGTAAACAAGTCTTCGAGATACGACGGAAACCTTATGTATATTTATTCAAGTTAAGGAAACAAAAAATACCTGTTTCAAACAATTCTGAATAGAGCTTATATTGTGAACATATCGTAACATCACCGCGCCTTTAACCCAATAAGGGTTAAAGGTGAGGTAGAAGTACATACGTACATAAACTCACGCGTTTTTTCCATGGGGGTAGGCAGAAACTACAGAACACCACCTGCTACGATCGTAATATACTCTTTTTGCTTCGTTTAAGATCATTCATCTGGTCATACACGCACGCGCCGGTTGAGTGCTACGCATCTTACACCTACATTTCGCCAGTTATGTTTAGGTCCCATGAAATAGGGGGCGAGTCTATATCCACCAACCAGGCACAAATCCAGCCTCCGTGCTGCTATTGCGAAATTCCAGATGGAATAATCTAATAACCCTTTGCTCGACCCAGGATTCGAATCTAAAACCACATGTTCTGTAGTAGCGTTTGAACACAAGACCAACGCGAGTCAGTCAAGTAACTTTAAGTCAGTAACTTAAACCTCAACTATTATTTGCAAAAACACTCCGAAAATTCCAATATTATTTTCTGGATGCATAACTTCAACGCCGAACTCCAAGAAACTCGCATTTTCAAAAGAAACAAAAAAACTATGACCTAAATAAAATCATTTTCCTCAAGCGATTTCTAAAAAGAAAACTATTATCTTCAAAGACATTAGATATTATCTCAAAAGTCCAAATGCTAATTATCGGCTGACGTTGTGATGTGGGCTAAAAGGTTGATGTACGAACTTGTAGTTTTTATAAGAGAAACTAACGACTCATATTCCTTACAGTATTATATTTCAGAGAGTACGTCATTTCCTATTTTTACGTGATTTTATGAGCGACAGTCGTGAAATGTTTATAAATAGGGAACAACGCAGCGATGTGTTTCATACGGACGAGCGTCTGGTATTCCCCGGTAATTGGGTTGTTAAGGGCGGCCCTGGGTAGCCCCGAGGAAATACCGATATCCATCAGCGTCTGGTCAAACTGGATGTCGAGTGTTGACCCCTTCAAACTTTGGGAATGTTACTCAAAAGTTCGCTTAAAAATCTCCACTTTAGCTTCCTTCGCGCAAATTGTACAGACCCAAGTATTTAATAGTCTGATGAAAACTGTTTTCTTTGGCAATTCGTAGGAATTTACATTATGAGGCTAGGAACAAATCTGAGCGGAGTAACGCGGCGTTTGCATATTTCGACAATAGAGGATATATTTTTATCGGTTTGGCTTATCTGGAGTCAATATAGGCAATAAAATTGACAATAAAAAACGAGTAACTAAAACGTATTTAAAACTTTTATACCTTTGGGAAAAAAGCACTTTAGCTCAACAGGCCAGAGCACTCACTAATCTTGACGATACACGCCTTTTTCTCATGGGGGTAGGCAGAAACTACAGAACGCCACCAGCTACGATCCTTATACACTCCTTTTGCTTGATTTACGTTCATAAATCTGGTCATACGTACGCCTGTTGCACAGTACTACACACCTGACCTTTTTGAAGAACATCACCAACAAGTCAGTGTATGTCCTTCTAGGGCGTCGCCTGCCGACGTTTATATAAATTCCTTTTAACAGCAATATCAATCTATTTAAAAAATATTTATTTCCACATTTCCGTCATCCCTATGCAAACCATTAATCACCAACAACCGGAATTGCTAACAGCACAATGAGTCCTGATTAATCTTATTTTTCCTTCTACTCCACCAGACATTACTACCAAGTAGCTACAGTACAAGGAAGGAGCTCATAAGTACATATAATTTCCTATAAATGTACTTGGTTGGCGCGCCCGTGCCCTTCGTTACCAGCAGGATATAAAAGCAGGGCATCAACCTGACAATTGAACCGAATTAGTGGAGTAGTGGGTAACACGGCAGTAAATAGCAGAAGATTAACTAACCCTATAATAATAATAATATAATAATTTATCTTTATTTCAGACAACATTCCATAAACACAAACAAGAGCAAAAAATTATACAAAGAAGGCGTTAGTAGGATTGTTAGTAGATCACACAAAAAATAAAAATGAAAACGAGTTAGTAAATTATTAGTACTTACACAAAACAAGTTACACAATTTTTTATTCCTGTGCAGATGTACACCTGCCCAGTACACAAAAAAAGGACTATCAATTTTGCACTATAAATGAAAACACATTGTTTTGCATACCGTAAAATGGGGTGAATAGAAACGCAGGGGTGAGTAGAAACAAAACTTTGAATGGCATTTTCGCGTTAGTTTAACATTGTTTGTTACTACAAGGATTCTTATTTTTTATAAGGAATTGAAATGACTAATTTCAACACCTTGTCAGTTATTAATAATGTTGAATCAACTATTATATCTCATTTAAAGTTTTTGTTCCGATTCACCCCGTTTTACTGTATACAAAGTTCACATTGCTCTACAAATACAAAAAATATTATGACTAGTTTTAAATTAATATTATTGACATAATTATTATTTTTTGACATAATATGCTGTATAGCTTCAAGTTCTTCAAACCTATCAGACAGACGTGTTGCTAGGGAGTTTGTTCCTCCACTTCTTCTTCCCAGCAAAAACACTAGGAAGTGGTGAAGGGTGGGCGTTTTGGGGGACTGTCTTATGTAAACGTTTTGACGTTCAAAAAGTGCTGATTCTCAGCCTAATTTGAATAAATGAATTTTGATTTGATTAAAGTTATATATAATACTAGCTGACCCAGCAAACGTTGTTTTGCCATATAAAATGTTTGGGGTGGACCACCCTTATCATTTAGGGGTATGAAAAATAGATGTTGGCCAATTCTCAGACCTACCTGTTGTGCACACAAAATTTCATACAAATCGGTAAAGCCGTTTCGGAGGAGTATGGGAACGAACATCGTGACACGAGAATTTTATATATTAGATTATAAGTAAATTTGAATTTGGAGCACATGGAAAACAAAGCAATATCAATATAATATATAAAATACAGATCATATTTGTGCAACCTGTACTGACTGAATTTCTGTATTCCTCAGGAATCCTAGGAAATCAATTATTTATGCTCAGATGTAACTACAGGCATATTATGAGCTAGTATGGTTGAACTGCATGGATACGAAATAGTGCTGAGTGCCGTGCTTATATTAGTATTATAGATGCGGGTGATATCTGCCACAATAGAAGAAATGCGATTATTTTATATTATATATACTAATAAGGAAAAGCATAAGCAGCTTAAGGTCAACATTTATTAAAGTCTTAGTGTTGTCTCTACGTATTGTTCATACAAGCAAACTTAAAAAATAACGAACTTTTCATAGAAGCAAACTCTGAGCGCCGTCCATGTTTCAAGTGAGACTACTAGTTATTTTATATATTGTGTATAGTTTGTCAACCTTACGTTTGACATATAATAACCTACAGAAGCATGTCAGTATTAATTACTAACAGTTTTTTAGCGCTTGGCAAAAAACTGTTTTTATTTATAGTAATGAACAGACAGACAGCTTGACGCCCAGAGTTGATGAATGAACGAGTTTTTTTTTTAATGAGCACGTCGTAGGAAACAGTTACTTGTCGTTTTTGACAAATTAGGAGCGGTGGTGTTGGCAGTGCTGAACTATCTTTAAATTCTTTGGGCGTGTGACCTAGAAACAATTGACATGGGAAATTTTCCATTATTTTGTGAGCGTCATTCACAAAAATCAGAGAGCTCTAAGGTACGCATTCATTTGTCCATGCCGGACGCAACGGACTCACGACACGCATCGGATTAAACCAAATTGCCGAGACTGATTTTCGTATGATCGTATGTCTGTAGTTTCAGGAAGCATTCAAGCATCTAGTTGCTATAAATGCTTAATCGTCCTTATCGTCGATAAACATTGCTCTTGGTGGTTTTGGCTCCATACCAGTAGAACTAATTTCAACCTAAGTATCTCAAAATTTCTCCTCATCTACTCTTCTGGCTTCAAATCCCGGAACACATATCACATGAACACGAAAAAAATATGATAAAACTGTCACCATTCTTGGGATAACCACTACACTTTGTTACTTGAAGACTAGCTCACAATTTTTCTTACTCAAAGCCGCACTTGATGAAAAGCTACCATTCCTCACCAGACGGCACAATACAGTGACTGATTGCGTGTATACATTACAGGCTTGTTAAGACTGATGTCATTGTAGGAAGCTGTCTCTGGAATCATTTTATTTGAAGGTAAGGAATTCTTTCCAACCTTTGAGCAATGCATTGCTTATGATATGTGAATCCCTGTTGTTTATTATTCCACGACTGAATAAGTCTACAAGAAGGTCCATGTGCACCAGTAGAACATTTGAAGTTCGAAATGCTTAGGATAACAAATTTTATTCATCTGCGGATCTCCTCCAAAAGCTATATACAATACATGACACATGGATACAGAGCCAATTACACGGTCCCAAACCTCTTTTACTCTCCTGGGTGTGTGTTTATCTTGTCCTTTAATACACATGCTTAAAATAACCATCACCATCATTCAAATCCCTTATTAGGCCTTAGGCTTAAAAGCCCTTATTCAAATTTATTTGGGGTCGGCGCAGCATGTCTTCTTCTTCCATACATCTCTATTTACCGTCATCGCATAAGTCACATCCTGTCTAGCCATATCACCGTTCACACAATCCATCCATAGTTTCTTTAGTCTCCCTCTCTTGTAACCCTCCACATTCATACTCAAAACTTTATAACATTTCATCTTATCTCTGATAAAAATAGTATTTTCAATTTGAAACTTCAACGGTGTTATTACTACTTTATGGACGGACATACACTTTTATATGGATAGAAACCCCACCGTTTGGCCAGACCACCCGACGCCGGGAGGTGAGTTCACCGACCTTCGCCATAACGATCGAGTAGCTACTGTATGCTGATGACACAATTTCGATTACCGTATATCATTATGTCACCTTACTCGATATGTCAGCAGCGGTTAATTTATCCATAAAATTGCATGTAATTACATGATATATTAGCCCAATTGAACAGGCGCTGTGGGCTAAATTCGAGGCAAGTACCACTGTAATTTAACATAACAACATTACGCCTGTAATCTCCGAAAGGTAAAGCACATTTCGCCAGTTATGTTTAATTCCCATGTAATAGGGGGCGAGCCTATTGCCACCAAACGGGTACAAATCCAGACTCAGAAATTCCAGTTGGGAAAACACAATATAACTTCGTCTGACCAGTCACTCGTCATAGTAACTTATAATCAATATACACGTCTGACATCGCCAACCCACTTTGAGCAAGCCTGGTGATTAATGCTCGTGCCTATTCTATGTGTATGAGAAGAGGCCTTTGCACTTACAGAGGGCTGGGATTATTATTTCAAGACGTAGGTTGTATGTAGATTGGATTAGTTTAGTACATAACCATGATGATTTACACTGATGGCCATGACCTTAAGTCTATTAGAGGCCAATGCAAACTATACTAAAATGATTTGTCAGAGGCCAAAAGATTAGAAACCAAAAATGGATAGTGTAAGGTCTACGATTAGGAATATAGTGAACTAGGTTATATACACGGCTTTGCTTCCGTGGCCTATCTAACTACCAGTTTAGTTTCGTAATTGGATCAGTAGTACCAGAGGTTACGTCCTTCCATCAAACAAACAATTTTAGGTGATGTGATGACTCTATAGGATTACCCACGCAGGAAAATTGAACTCTTCAAACAAACGCCGGTCGCCTATTCAGTAAACAATAAGTTTTAAGGCCACCCTGATACCAGCTTGGTGAGATCAATTTGTACTAAATAACCTGCGTCAGGTTGGTATGAGAAAAATACTTACACCTGCACACACACAAAACAATCTCATGAGTTTGAATGACTTGCTTCAGGGAGTGGCCGCTCGGCTCGACCTTCATATGCGCGACTATGACGATGTCAGTTGTATCTGAAGGTAGAATGAACCCATTTTCCGAGTTTATCTTAACGTCACCAAGAAACCTGGACCCGTACGTTAATATAAGTCTGAAATCGATAACCGGCCTTGAGCAAGCATGGTGATTAATGCCCACACTGTCATGGTATGAGAATGAGCCTGCCCAGCAATGGGGCAGTAACAGGCTGGTATAACTAAGAAGAGTTTAACGATATATCTGAATGCCTGTCCCGAGTGAGTCAGCAGCTAATAGAAATACAGAAGAAGACAATAGCCTCATGATTGAACATGAACTTACAACGTAAAGGTCGGCATTGTATCTGAACCCATTGAACTGATGACGGCCAAGCCTACTATTAATTACAATCATTAAAGAACTAACAAAAATATAGCGATCAGTCACGCAACTAGAAAAAATAATTGTTAAGAGCAATGACCGGAGTAATGGTTATCCAATTGGTTCTAAGAAATGAAGCGAGTTACCAGTCCTAAAAAAATAATAGCCCTCTTCTTAATTCAAACGGAAACTTATCTTCAAGGGCCCTAAAACTCCCTACCAAATAAAATACATAAGTATGTAGGTAGGTACTGTGACCTTTGCATGCCAAATGAAACCTTATATTATACAGGCTGGAATAATATTATTTCTGGCTGGATTCGAACACTCAACCACTTTCAAATATAGAACGTGCCATTTGTTTAGGGCGGGGCAGATTTGTTTTGGATGCGCTAATGTAAAGACGTACCTACGCTGAATAAATATAACTAAATCAGCGGAGCCTTTCATTCAGGCATAGTTGTAAGCTCTCGAGTCCTGTGAGGCAGTGCTCTCCAGTGGAGTGCCTTACCGTACTCATCCTTGGATTTTATAAAGGGATACAAGACCAACCAGATGAAACCTACAGCTACATGGAAGAAAAAAACCGTTTTAATAAATATTTTCTTTAGTTTAATTCTTTTTTGACCCGTGCGAAGAGCGCCGTATTATAGTCCCGACAATTACATATTTACAGATGCACATTATTTCCTGCTTTTACGATTCTATGCACAGCAGTGTATACTGCATGCAATACTCCTTGCACACAAGGGTATTAATACATTTATATAAATTGGACAACCTATTTCGTGAAAATAAGACAATATTTCCAGCAAATAATATTCCTAAATTTATTGATGTTCTAACAGATTACATATTATTTTTTTTGAGTTTTGCAAGAAACCCTAGATATATTTAACTTCCCGCGCAACATAAAACCACCAGGTAACCAGTAGTTTAGTAAATATAATAAATAGCATTGAGGACTTGCAAAATATCATAATTTTCCTTCATAACAAGCACTGCAATTGTTAATAAATGGTTATAATATAAACAGTTAACTTATGCTACTCGTATTTAATATTCCTTTCCTGCTTGCTATATAGAGCACTTCCTTTTTAGAACGTCGAGTTTATTCTAGGTTTAAAGCATAGACATTAAACATAGTTTTAAGTGTTAATGTGAATTTTTATAAGAAAGTCTGCATGGAGGTTAAAAATACAACAAACCTCTCTTCGATAATCTAGCTTTCCATTTATGAAAGATTTATTTTAAAACGGATGGCCTGTTTTAGACATAACCACTTACATTCTACTACCTAACTTTACCTCTTTTTAATATAAGTTTAGAATAGTGTAGAAGTGAAGTTAAAATTGTGACAGATTAATGACAGCTGATATATGACAGAGAATTATCAAATATTTTTAATACAAACAGGTATGGTTAGTTGGTTACAGCTATAGTGTCAAAAATATGTGTACTATGTTTGGCAAATATGGCGTACAAAAATATAGGTCGTACAAACCTTAAATAAACTACAATAAATTGGTAGAAAATTTATGATGCTTTAGATAATTAAAAAAATATCGTTTCTCAATTTTTTGAGATTAGTGAGCCTCATAGCAATGAGCCATCTTCATTACATTTTTCTACAAAAGACCAGTAAAACAAAATCGTTCCAAGTTTGAATCAGATTGTAATATTTCTCAAAGTCCCGAAAACTTTCTAAACTCGTGACGTAGCTCGGCCTTTACCGACCCTTTACCTTTAATATAATTTGTTTGCATAGAATCGATCCGTTTCTCGTAAATATTTAATAGTACTGTTTGCGCAACCCGACCTTCGTTTCGACCGGTTTTCAATCAATTATGTATGTGGTGAATTGTGGTCTCAGTTGTAGTATGAGCATAATGAATATAATCAAGCTTAATAGTAGGAAAGTCATATGATACGTGAACTACTAGTACATTTCTAACCTGCCATTGTTTTGCAAGCCTTACCTAGGGAAGTCTCTCAACCGGTCTTACCAAGGGGTATTGTGTTGCCCCAGTAACTGGGCTGTGTACGTCAGATAAGCAGTCGCTTGATATATAATACCGGTATTCAGCTGCATCCGGTTAGACTGGAAACCGACCCCAACATAGTTGGAAAAAGGCTAGGCAGATGATCATCTCATCTGCCTAGCCTTTTTAGGCCTAGAGAAGATTATACAGCAGCACCATTGTAAATCGATTCCTACCGACTTTTGGAAGTTCGTAATACCAGCTCCGCAATACGCCAATGGAAATGGTATAGTCAATAGTGTCTAATATTGTTAAATAATATACGTAGGGGTAGGTAAAGTAGGCAGGGTGGAAGGGATATCTACATACCAACTGATACCATCAGTTCAGTACATGATTGTGGACCGCTCCGCGTTGAAATGATAGGCATAGATCATCTAAATTTCAAAAGCTTTGCTTAGGTAAACTTATAGCAAATTGTTTAAAAAAAAGCCTTGCTGATAGACCGGAGTTGATATCAAGACCACACACGGAATAATAAAAGCGTAATTTAAAAATTTAACCTAACCATACAAAGTAATCAATACGCAAACAAAAAAAAAACAATTATAAAAAACACTGTTATCACGCCGCCATATTGTCTACTATTAACAACGTAAACAATTATTACAATACTAATCTCCCTATTCAGTTGACGCGTATGATAATAATTTGTACAGTGTGTACAGTCACGTGGAGTTTGTGTGTCAAAAGTTAACATTGTGGACTCCTACTTACTATAGGGTCGTACACTTTATTGAAGAGCTCGTGGCTGTATAAAAACAGCCGCACGGGTTGATTGAAGGTTAAGCTACGCTTGCCGAGGTCAGTCTGTGGATGTGTGACCGTTCGTAACTTATCGGGACTCCTCCGTGCCTTCGAAAGCACGCTAAGCCCTTGGTCCCAGCTGTCATTCGTAGATCTTTTAAACATTATTAAAATATAAATTCCCACGTTTACATTTTGAAATACTTACCTATATTTTTGTTCGTGATTATTTTCCATTGACAGAGAAGACTGCGGTCTTCTCTATCCACTAAACCAGCTGCGGCTGGTTGACGTACTTTTCACTTATTTATTTACTAATTTAGATAAGTTACCTAACCGTTAGATAACCTATAGATAATTAATTAAGGTCCTAAGTTCCTAACCGATACATCAATACCTATGTCATGTGTCACGTCAACGCTTTAACTACGTTATTACCTATCAACGAATTTATAGCTTATATGCGATAATGCGACTTAATTAGATGGACCAGTTTATGTCCAACAAACTACGCATGATAAAAACTCGTTTGGGAATTAAAAAAAAATCTCATCTAGTATTTCAGATAGCGTATACGCGCGTGAGTCACTTTCGATTAGGACATGGGGTACGATATTAATGTAGCATATTCTAAGGCCCAATCAAGGAATTTATAGCTTAAATGCAACTTAACCAAATGGACCAGTTTATGTCCCACAAAATACGCCTGACAAAATATTTTTTCGGAATTTAAAAATAAAATCTCACCAACTATTTCAGACAGACTATTCGCGCGACAATCGCTTTCGATTGGCACACGCGGTATGAAAATAATGTGGCATGTTCTAAGACAACAGCTAACATTAATATAAAATGAGAAAGACGAACATCTAAGTCCTTAACCAATTTATTGTCAATAACCGGATACATTTAGCTCGCTCAACTCGATTAGATTATGACACTTCCTTGCAAAAGTAACACAAGTACTTAATAATACCAGTTCTCACACTACACATGCCTACTTCGCACAGGGCTTGAAGCAAGGTCAGCGGAGAGCCGACAGATAAGTCCACTATCGCGATAGTAGCTCACTAGACTTGTTTTTAGAACCCTCAACCTGTGACATACAACCGTACATACATAGGGGTTACTTACCTACTTTTCTTCCTTTCTCTAGCATTGGTTTAGGAAATTATGGAATAATTAGCAAGGTCAGCGTAACCTTAGAGAAAAATATTCGAGAAAATCTTCAAAAATAAAACACTAATGACCGCGGAAAGTCTCATTAGTAGATAAGGCACATAATCTTATTAGGTTAACATCTAAAATAAACAATCCATGTCAGTACCTACAGTTTGACAGCACGGTTGGTGATTGGCTGCTGGGTTCGATCGCGGCTTCTATTCCCGCTCGGAACTAATATTTCGCTGGTTTGCAAGAATATCGACGTAATTCAAAATTCTGTCAAATTGAGTTCTGAATGCCAAACAATCATAAATCTTTGATATTTTATCGTGAACAGAGACGCAGTGCCAATTCCGCCCCAGCTTTCGTTAGAAAGACACCGCGTCACTATTCATTTGAGACAAAAAATATTGAGATCAAAGATTTATGATTGTTTGGCATTCAGAATTCAATTTGACAGAATTTTGAATTTCGTCGCTATTCGTAGTTTATGCTATGTTTGTAAACGCATCCAAGATACAGGGGAAATTCCTAGCGTGGAGCAAAGTTTAAAAAAAAATCTTTATGTAAGTACAGTAGATAGTTGTACATAGGCAGACTTAATGTCCCAAGGCATTTTCTACCAGTCAGCCTTTAGGTTAAACAGACAGACATACCGACTTATAAAATGTATTTGGGTATAAAACTACATTTCCACTGCTTGCCTAGTATAAAGAGCCAAAACTATTTATGTATTAAGTGATATGAGCAGAAAGTATAGAGGTCGATTGTGTTACAGGTTGACTAATACTGCGGACATTCCAATTCTCTAACTAGCCCAGCACTAGGCGGTTCTTATAGTATATAGAACGCCCACATAATATAGCTATATTTAACCACCATGTCATTGAAGCCTATTACCATTAGCCGGGTACGTCCAGACTCCTGTCTAGTACTGATAAATTCCAAATCGAATACCCAATAACACTACTACACCTGGGAATCCAAGCCAAAACCTCATGCTCAGCATAGCTCTTGCGGAAAAGACCATTCCTAATACAGTATTAGTGGCTTAGCGGGGGTCGATGTATAGTAAACAAGTCAGTAATACTCATTATCGATTTAGATACAATCGCTGACGCAACGTATTTTGAATCATATTCTTGAGATTTATAGCCGTGTCTGTGTTGCCAACTAACTGACGTAACCATTTTATTTACAGGAAGTGTCACGCCAATATATTGCTAATTAATGGCAATTTAGATGTTTTGATACGAATTATATCCTGAAAATGTTCGTAACATTTTCAGATAATATTATAAGAGATGTTATGTAAAAACAAGTCGTGTCCCCGATGGGCTATCCCATCAGTGAAAAATTACGAAGTTCCATACAAACTCTCATACCCTATTCTGTATGAAAGTGTGTGTGTGGAAGTGCTTCCTTAGTGCTTCCTCATCCAGTCGTTATAATGTATAAAAGCTGTTGCGCAAAATTTAATGTTTCTGGACCAAGCGGATAGACTGAGTTAGAGAATTAGGTAAGTAAAAAATATACTTATTTAGTATTTGCCAATTAAAGTAAACTTTAATAATAAATTCATTAAATTCACTTATTTCAGGTAATTTATATACTTGTTGGCAAACAAACAATAAATACATATTAGTTTGTTTATTTTGTTCTCTGCAGTGAGATATTTTAAGATAAAGATTTTGAAAGAAAGTATTTGCCAGAACTCAAACCTGATAAATTATATTATTATTACACACCTTAGCTGCCAGAAAAAGAGACAAAATAGAAAATATACTTATTGCTTGGCCGTCACTTGGCGTTTAAGGTGTTATTCATTATTAGTCTCGAAAAATAAATACTAAGCAAGTGTTATTCACACAACAAATGAGCTTCATTCGTCGGTCTTTTTAGTTCACCATTCATTTGAATTCACGAGATGAGACCATCCGTGTGCACATACTATACTTTACCCAATTTTAGTGTTAGTTTTTTTTTTGCAACACGATGTTGCCATATAAATTAATCATCGGTAATTAATACGTATCTAAGCCTGATACTGACTGACTGATAACTTTATCAGCACACTAATCAATGTACCTGTACTTGAACGCTTAATACCCAAATCAAGTTATGTCATACGAAATAAATGATGAGAAAATATCATACCTATTCGAACAAGAATCATTTTATCTTTGGAAAAAATACTCATTAAGTACATAAATACGCATTTCCAAGTTGCAATGCGTTGTTTTGTGTCATAATTTATAAAATCAGATTAGATTAAGTACTGAATTGAAATATGAGAATAAGTAATCGGTACCTGTTATAATAATAATCTACTTACTACTGAAATCTTTATGACAGAGCGAATCGAAAAAAAGAACAAAAGATTTTAAACATAGAAGGCCTAGGGTGAAGTCTCCAATACCCGTCATCATGACTATCAAACCGTCATTTTTTCAAATTCATTTCATGCTCTTATTGGATATAGATTATAGATGATATGGCTAGAAAAGAGGTGACTAATGAGATGACGGCAAGTAGAGATGTATGGAAGAAGAAAACATTCAGCGCCGACCCCAAATAAATTGGGATAAGGGCATGAGGATGATGAAGATTTCATGCTATTATTGGCTAAGCAAATTGTGTTTTTTCCATTTTTTTTTATTAATTACACATTTCAGTATGTGCCTGACAGCTGACAGTGAAATCAAGTACGCGTGCTCTATGTTCTGTACAATTGTCCTTATTATTAATGCTAATCCTGTCTTTAGCTGATGTGTGTCGCAAATGTCTGCTCATCGCATTCAGTGTACGTCTTGTCCTTATAACAAAAGACAAGGGCTTTGATTTATGGTTCGAGATGTAGACATTGTCATTCAATCCCTGATTTATTTGTACCAGACAACACAGGTATTTTAAATATAGTCTTGTTTATTACAAATGTTTCTCAGGTTCAGGTTCCATAACCTGGGATGATATCTTGATAAATAGACGTTTTTGTTGGATGTATTTCAGGTCAAATGCGTAGTGTTTCAAGATTGCCAAAATTATAATACTTAAAAGATAGAGAGATAAAGGTACTTTAAAATACCTTGTTATTTGTTTACGAACGAAGCGGATGTGTCAACGTCATCACATTTTAATAATTTAAAGTCAAATAAATTAATCATACTTTTAACAAACAAAAGTTTTTATTAGTTATAATAATATTATTACTCACATTTCCTTTTGTTATTGCAAAAAAAAAAATATTGAGTAAGTAAGTAGTAGGTATCAGCATAGTGACAAATGACTAACATAGAACAACTACACGTGACTAGAAACGTGGTCGGTATTGCATGCACTTGAGCCGCGTATCGTTGCACCCACTTCCGCACTCACAAAGCGTTCAATTAGTTTAATATGCACTTCTGTATTTGTCAGTAACATGACACTGACATCCCATACACTTAGTCAACATTAAAAAATAAATTATTCCTATTTGTAGACTTGGTGCGCTGTTTAATTTTAATTTCAAAGCACATTCATTCGTTACAATAGAAAAACGTAAACAAAAGCTTGCTAAAATTAATTATGATTGCACAATTCATTTTATTCAAAATGTTTTGAATGTCATATATGTACCTATTTTATAGTTAAAATACAGATAAAACAGGTCCGGTGGATGGGGCGCGCGATCAAGCCCGCGGGCTATTCTTCAAAACTCCCTGCTTAAGATTTTTACTTCTAGTAAGGTGCAGTCGCCAACAGACATCAAAATGACATTTAATCATGCACTTCTGAAATGCATTGGACACACGAGACTTGCACGTATTTCATCTGACCTGTTTTCAGACTGCACGCTCGTTATCAATGTGACCTTAAGACATCAATAATCTCTTAGTATGCTTGCTGATAACACGAGAATTTAATAAGGCTGTAAACTCTACGGTTGTATAATACATGAAAGTGATCTAATAAGTAACAACGTCGTAAAAATGTGTTCAGGCTCCGGTGGGACGATAAAAAGTCCAGTTTTTTGCTCCCGACTCTTTAGATGACCTCCAAAACCGGTTTCGGGAGAACTCCTTTCACTGGGGTGTTTTCCTCTACATCTTACGAGGAAAAAAGTTAAATAACGGTCTTGTAATTTAAAAAAACTGTTGAGAAAGTTGTGAAACATATAAGATTGATGGATAAATTTACGTAATTATGTTACCTCAGCTGCATAAAAATTAAAGTAAGTATGACTACGATTTTCTCTTAAGTATGTTAAGTTCAGAACACTATGTGAACTTGGTTTCTTGGGTAAAATAAAACGTGCCTTCTTCCTCCTCATGCATCCTAACGTAACTAACAGTCTGTTTACGACGTTCTCCATCGTATAATTCAAAATTATCGAACGACAATTATTGATTTATTTAGCCTCTTAAAGATTGTGCCAAATGGTTGAAGCGCGGTAGACAGAAACAAAATTTTGGCGCCCACATCCGACATACCATAAATAATAACACTCTATAAACATGCACGGACACGTGTGTCCATTGCTTATGGAATAAATTTCTTCTTAATGAAGTGTTTAATGGACAATTTATTGAAGCACTTTAATATTTGATGTGTGGTACTGGCGTGCATCACAAAGCACTGAAGGCAGTGCAATCGTGTGCATAAACATTTTACGATGTTAATCTGACAGGTGGAAACCACGATAGCAAACGAATATCCTGCTAAACACTGCACCAAATTATTAGTTATACTATTAAGTTTTAGTAGCCCTTGGCTTAAGTACCAATTTTTATTTCATACGCATCCAAAAAATCCTAGTTGAACGCTTTATCTCTTCCCGATAGATAAATCTTGGCTGTCATATAAGCTGTTACAACGACACATCCATATTTTACGTCTCCCAATACTTCCAAAATACTTGTTTTCATCCAGCGATTAATCAAAAAGACACATACCTGTGTTTAACTAGCTGGTTATTTAAAATATCTAAGATAGCAGTAAAATTATTGCTTCAATAAAAAAGCACGAGCAATGTTAATTTGGTCATATCGAGGTACAATTTGAAACGTAAAATCGATTCGTTGCTCTTATGTGAAAGCGACTTTACAAGGTTTTAAGATGCACATGAACTACTGAAAGTCCAGAATTAATATAAAAGATCTGTATTTTATGACACTAACATGAATCCTCCCAAAATCTGCGAAAACAGGAAGTGTCAAATCGAATGTTCCGCGCCTTGCCTCGCCTTCAGCCAGTAGGTATCTCAGAAATTTTCAGCTTCTTATTCTCTCTTACAGAATTTTGATTAATTCTGAATAACAGAAACAGAATAGAATATTCAACAACTCACTTCAAGAAAAACCCACCAATAAGCTGATGGAGTGTAAATCTCTCCAGATCATCATAATGAGGTGATGTAATAATGATTTCAACCTTGATCATTGAAACAACAGTTTTACGACCTGCCGGCTATTACTAACACAACATATGTTTTTCTATATATAGACCTTGTATAGCAACGAACATGGCACATTGGCATCGTTTTAACATCCTGAAATAACTAATGCTAATTCATTTGAATATTCAAAGTGAATTGTTTACAATATATTAAAACTCACGCGACGTTCAGAAAAGCGGTTTCAAAAATATTTTCGCAAAATTGTGATAAATATTTCTAAGGACTCGTTAAAATATTCAAATGACGTAATCACTGTCTTTCAAAATAATGGCTATAATAATTCAAAAACAACAAAATAAATCTGCATCGCAGAAGTTTGAATGTAACGATCCTTTGTGAAAAAAGTCATTGTAATAAATACGAGTAAGACCTTACCTTTCCTCCTGCCGAAAGGTCCACAAAACGAATTTCCTTTTCCAATAATGTTGTCATCGATACATTTTATTAATTTAGCGACGTCCTCAGACTTATTTTCGCTGGAGACTTCCCCCCATCTTGAAGGCAGATCCTCTTGCATGGATTCAGATTTACCTTTAGTGCCTCTAGATTTCTTCAAAACACTTGTCATAATTCCGTCACATAACACAGTAAAAAATTTAATTCAAAAGCACAACACTTTAATTTATTTGTATTTTGTAACACTGAAAATACGTGAGTAAATACGATATAGTACGCACATGTAATACGGCGTTTTATCCGCGAGCGCGTGACAACCTCCTCCGTTTGCGGTGTAGCGTGCACTGTGGGTGAATTGTAATCTACGCAACTCGGCGAGTGGGCCGGCCGACAATTGCGACGTACACCTCACGTTGTCCGCAGTCCATGTTGCTAGCCGAAAAATTAAATTTTCTACCAGAATACAATTTAGAAAATGGTAGATTTTTTATTTTAATCTCTGAATTCCAGAATTGCTTTTTCTAACACAACTAAATTACTGGATTTCTTATTAGAATCTAAATACATATGTCAATATTTTCTTTAAGGTGAACCACAAAGAAACACATTTAAATTATAGATATTTTCAATTTCCATTCTTAACGAAAGTATTCAAACAGATCTTACTGATATGAGAGGGAAGATAAATCTTTCTATTCAAACGTAAGTTTGTTTATTAAAGACTGTCGGATATCCTTTACTAGATAAGAGAACAGAAATATTCAAGGCAGTTCCCGAGAGATAGCAATCTTTTAATTGAAGTAAAGTTAAGTTGTACTTCAGTACGTACTCATTATATATATAGGGGGTGTTAGATAAAAGGAGATTTCTCCTTTTTATTAGTTTAGTCGTGAAGTTATTGTTTTAGTGAAAGTATTTGTAAATATTACATATGTTAATATGGAAATTAATACAATTTTTCTACTAGCACAGTTTTAAGTAATCGACCAAAACCCTTTACCCCAAAACAAACTTACTTCTGTGTAAAAAATCAAACTTAACTGTGAAAACTGTAACGGCTTATATGTATACCTACATTATCAGCAAATTAATGATTTCTGAACGGTGATATATTTTTCTTGCCTCAGTACGCGAGTAGGTACGACTCGCTATTGATCGGTTTAAAAAAAAATTGAGTACATAATAACTTCTTTAATAGATATTCTTCGAAACTAGATGTAGTATAATCAATGCTGGCCGTCACCACCATTAAAAAACAAACTTTCTTTACCATAGCAACACACTTTGTTATTTCGCCATCGCGGAATTTTATATTTCACATTTTTGTGTTCAAGTTTTTAGAGTATTTTGACGAAACGAAGTTGTAAAAATGATGAAATTACAGATAGCCAACGACCAAGACCGAAAGGAGGCTCAGAACAGAGAGAGGAGGAGACAATGTGAGCTTGAGAGAAGGTCCAGGATCTTCAACGCTAGAAACAGGAAGATTGGGGTAAGCACCGTTTGGATGTAGCTCCACTGATGGCTATGAACTTAGAGTCTTTAACTAAGTCGGTAGCTGGCTTGTGACTAAGTAATACAACTGCTTGGGTCAACTACCCATGGTTAAGCAACGCTTGCTGAGGTCAATCCGTGGATGGGTGACCATCCATTATGCACGCGTGCCTTACAGGGCTTGCAGGGGTCATTAGAAGTTCATTGACAGTCAGAAGCCCGAAAGTCAGACGACCAGTATTACCAAGAAGTAAGTTAAATAAGTATTGTGTTACACCGTAACTGTGTTACACCATAATTGTGGAGGTGAGATAAGCAGTCGCTCCGTGTAAAGCACTGGTATGCAGCTGCATCCGGTTAGACTGGAAGCCAATCACAACTTAGTTGGAAAAAGGGTAGGCAGATGATGAACTGAGTAGGAAGCAAAGAAATGTCGATAGATACAATCAGCGAACGTACATGCACATTTTTCCGATTCGATGTCTTAATTCGTTTTCCGGACGCTTGTGAATTATGTTAAAATGTTTCCGAACGGAAAATATAAAAACGTATGCGTCATGTTGAACACTTTGTATGAAAGGTTTGTATTCGGAATTCCCGAATAAGGAAAACGAATTAGGAAATAGAATACAAAAAACCGTTTAAGTGCGGCCAGCATCAAGTTTCCAGGTCAAATTCCGAAGTCAGGCTAATAAATTGGATTGGTAATTTCTTCTTCTTTTCTTATTTCTTTTTTAAAAACGTTGCCCCACACTAGGAATTTCTCCTGTATCGTGGGTGCGTTTACAAACATTTAAACTCACATACACAAACAGCCAGACCCGGAACAACTACCTGTAGGTCATACAAATATTTGTTCCGTGCGGGGATCGAACCCACAACACGCGGCGCAGCAGCCGATGGCTCAACCACTGCGCCAACCGTGTCGTCAAAAAAAAAATATTTTAATCATTTTAGAGGGCATGCTTTCTAGCAGCCCTAGATTGTATGTGGAAGTTATATCTGTCCGATCTCTGGCGTTTAGCCGATAACAACAACTATTTGATGGACAGTACAATGACCAGCACATGAAGCAATTCCAATCCGTCAAATTTTGTAGTTTTTTTAATTTATTTCAAAAGATTTAAGGTTCATGTTCAATTGTTAAAATTTGACAGTTTGGTATAGCTGGCGTCTGCAATCTATACATTAGGCTGAAAACAAATATAAAACTATCCTCAAAATTTCATGTTTTCTATTCTCATGTTGCCAGGTGGACGTCCCATTCCTGGAGCGTCAGGTAGCCGAGAAGCGAGTCGAGCGAAACGAGCAGGAGCGAAAGGACCTGGCTTTCGCTGCACAGATGATCAAAGATAGCAACCTAGCTGTTGTCCTCGAAGCGAGAGAGAAAGAGGTGCGTATTTTATTCACCATTCAAGAACCATCGTGAAGCCAAGCCTGAAGTTGCGTAACTTAGGTGGTAGTAGCTGGGAAAAGAACAGGCAGATAGAACCGTAAGCCGCTATTTTAATACATATACGTGGTCGTTGTGCATTGCATTAATTTGTTCGGAAATCGAGCGACGCGTAAAGTGCGTAGTAGCTCCAGAAGACAAACTGCAAAGGTCTGGGTTGTGCCCTGAATGCAGGAACCTCATCACAGGTTATTGTGGCCTGGACCTTTCATTAGCAGTAGAGTTCTTTTGGTCTGCATGGAAAAGAGGCTTGAGTTTTTTTGGTGAACCTTAGCGTATTGGTTGACAAATAAGACCTCCAGTAACTTGGAACAAGGGCAAGAAAATAATGATGTCACTAGGAATATCTTATAACATCTATTTTATTGTAGGAGCGTCGTCGCATAGGCGTAGAGATCGACTCGTTCCGCCAGAACTACCAACGGTTTCAAGACAGGCGGGAGTATGACCTCAACGACCCTGAGGTCCTCAAGAAGCAGCTGCCTCCGCGAGCTGGCGATGACAACCCGGTCGGCATGTCCAGCGCCCAGAAGTATGTCCACAATTAAGTTCTTGTAACAAATATATGTCTAAACGTATGCAGCTGAATACCAGTATTTTACATGCCTGCCTATCTGACCTCCACAACCCAGTTACTGGATAGCACGATACCCCTTGGTAAGACTACCACCAGTCTTACCAAGGGGTATCGTATACTTACGGGCTTATTATTACCCGAAACAAATGAGATTTAGGAATAAAGGAACTTGAAAATAAAAGGATATTGATTCCTAGATTTCCTTCCTCATGTGAAACGTTATCATTTGAACAGGTTTGAAGGCGAAGATATGGAGTACGAAGAACGTAAGAAGATGATGGCTGCGCAGAAGAACTCCTGGCTTGAACAGCAGGTGCAGGAGCGGCAGGCGGCTCAAGAGGAGAGGAAGAAAGCAGAAGCTGCTTACATGGTAACTTCTAGAAGATTCGTTAACCCACATTATACACACCTAGCAGAGTAGTCAATTGTACACCGATGATGTACCTATGTAATTATGGTAATGCAAATTATCGTCGATAACGGAGATGCGGTCAAAGTTAGAAGCTCTCATTACGTAGTCGACCGCGGTCATTACTATGCTTCTCTAATAACAGTAGGTACCTAGTTAGGACTTATTTTTGCGTTATTCTTGAACACAATCAGATGTCCATAAATTTTGTTTCAGCTTTTAAGCTTGAAAGCGACAAAATGTATCAACTGTGATAAGAAAAAGCTCTAAAATGTGCAATGTAAAAAAAAAACAATTTTAATGTATTCATCGCAGACTTTTGTTTGTAACTTTTAAGACAAACAATCTTACGATATATTTACTTCGTGTCACTTCAACGGATTAGGCAGCGCACGCCAAGATAGTTCTCAGCGGACAGGAGTTCTCCCGACTTACTTGTATATATTGTAGCCAATGTGTCGTTTAAGTTATGTATATTGCTGTAAAGATTTAGCAAAATCCGTTCCGTGGTTTTTGCGTGAAAGAGTAACAAACATCCATCTATCCTCACAAACTTTCATATTTCCAATATTATTAGGATGTAGGATAGGATATTATTTATTAATGCATTATTAGTATATAAATATATAAATTTAAACTTACCTTTAGAATTAATGTTTGCTATTCAAAGATGGCGATCAAAGCTCGCGACGAGCGCGCTGGTGAGCTGGACAAGTTGGAGCGAGAGTGTCGCTACAGGCTCGGACAGGCCAACCTCAAGTATAACGAAGCGCTGGTAAGTCTCTTAGAATATTAGAATACACAGCTGGACCAAAAGCCATGTTATTTCGCAGTATTTTCCTAGTATCATTCCCCTATTGGGTAGGCAGAGGTGTACCGAAAGTACGCCCAGATTCAGCCGTATCAGCAGAGCCTATTGCCACTTTGCACGATCCGGGAATCGATCTGAGGACCTCATGCTCAGCTGTAGCGATATTTATCATGGGTAACAAGCAAAGATAATAAGGATGAGGTGTATGTATTTTGAGTATTTTCCCTTGAACTGGCAAATTTGATGGTTAGGTACCTAAAATGACTGGTTGCTCAACTAATGGGTGCCTCGTTTGTTTCTTGGGGAGTAGAAATAGGTTGCTGTTATTTTTCTTCTTCTTCTTCTATCTTATTGCTGGGGAAAATGGCTGGGGTTGACATCTGCTTCTTCTTAACGTGTCGACGATTTATACAGACTCAGCCCAGATATCAGCCACGAGCTTGACACCATCGGTAGCGTCCATCAAATCCTGCCGCGTACAGGTGCACATGCACACCATACTAGCGACATCTATCTTATTGCTTGGCCTATTAGTTGACGATTAAAGACTTGTATTAATTACAAAACACCACCATTAACTAGGCCGCAGAAAAGAAGCAACTGGAACTGATACTCAAAGAGCAGGAGGAAGCTGACAATACAGCCGAGATGTACAACAATCTGACGTCTGACATGCTCACTGAGAACCCAGACGTCGCCAAGAGCTCACTCGGGAAGAACAGGTCTGTAGCTTATCGGTTTTATGTTGAGAAGCTAATCCCTGGTTTGTCGATGAATAATTGGCACATTGACAAAAGAGCACTGGAACGATGTGAACTCACGGGGAACCGTGGTGCCAAAATGGTAAATAAACCCTTACGGTGAGACTGTCTGTCTGACACAGCTTCATATTACAGAAAATACTAATGACTTGAAATTTGCCTTAACTTTAACCAGTAACATATGCCTTAATGAGTAAAGTACATAGATGAAGTGGGGTATCATACACCGATACCCACAATACAGGAGAAATTCCTGATGTAAGGCAACGTTCATTTTTTTAACAACCCAAAGCCAGGTGACCGACAAACAAAACAATTTCTATTGTGTCTCGTTTTCTGGCAGTTAAGATGTTCAAGAAAAGAAAAAAATATATATAAAAGAGCAATTCTAATATTGTTGGACTACATTTTTATTTGAAAATTCCAGAGCCATCGGCTTCATGTACAAGGGAATGAACCAAGAAGAGCTCAAGAAGTTCTACGCCGCGCAGAAGGAACAAATGGCTGCCGCTAAGGTATGTCTAAGAACCACTAATAACTCCAATTGCTTGGTTAAACATTGACTATGGGATTCTATTATTTTAATGACTTATGTTGTATAGCTTCAAGTTCTTCAAACCTATCAGACAGAAGTGTTGCTGGGGAGTTTGTTCCGCCACTTCTTCTTCCCAGCAAAACACTAGGAAGTGGTGAAGGGTGGGCGTTTTGGGGGACTGTCTTTTGTAAACGTTTTGACGTTCAAAAAGTGCTGATTCTCAGCCTAATTTGAATAAATTAATTATGATTTTGATTTCTCAAAAGGGTTCTCTTTATTAAAGCTTGGTTCTCTTTATATAAAGCCTTGCTGTTAGACCCATGATTTAGCTGGATATAAAATACATAAGTGACGGCACGGTTGGCTGCGTGTCGCGTACATACATTTGTATGGCCTACAGGTTGTTTCCGGGTCTGGCTGTTTGTGTATGTGAGTTTGAATGTTTGTAAACACACCCACGATACCGGAGAAATTCCTAGTGTGGGGCAAAGTTCATTTTTTTTAAAGAAAAGAATAATAAACCGCGTAGCTTATTTAATACCAATCTGTTCTTTAAACTTATCTTTGTTAAACAACAATGCTTATGGTATGTGCGTCACTTTCATGTGACTAAACAGTGTTTCTTTCTTTCTTTTTATTTCAATAAATGCGTTGTTACAACAATATGAAGTGGACAGATTTCTTTGTTAGTATGTCTGTTTGTTTGTAATGGATAAACTAAAAAACTACTTAACGTATTTAATAAATTCTTTCATCTATTAAAACATATATCACCAACGAGTAACATAGGTTATATTTTATTTTCAAAACTACCCTTTGAAGGTGGAGGGGATGTTAAAGTTCGTAGGGATTTGTACGAAATCCACGAGACGAAGTCGTGGGCGATTTTACCAGGTGCAGGATTTAGTTATCGATCTGAGAGAAAGACATCTCTGGCCCTACCCCGCAAAATGGCCGAACCTAATTTTTACGTGATTAATGTTTATTTTAGAGATAATGCGTGATGAAATTATATTCACGACACTAACGCGACTCGTGACTACGAGTATGCCATTGCAATCCCACTAATGTTGTTAATGTATTATTGAAAGTTTGAACGGATGGATGTCTTGACAGAACGCCTGAACGGATCAGGATGAAATATAGCTAGATACTGTCTGGTCTCTGGAATAGCTCATAAGCTATTTATCCAGAAAAACTGATCAACTGTTCCTGTTGATGCCAACGGCGACTCTTGTTGTCATCCTTTTGTGCGCGGGTAACACCGCAGGACGTACGTAATTAAAGTATAAATTGGAATTATTGTCATTGGTCATTGTTTTTTTTTCAGGCAAAACGTGAAGCTTTGGACAAGATGGAAGCTGAATGGCAGGCCTTAGCCAAGTCCATCCAGCGAGAAGTAGCGCGGCAAGATATCGCTGACACGAGGAAGAGAAAGTAAATACAATATACTAGTTCAAATTTCAAGCTTTAAATGGGGCTATGGCATTAAACATCTTATTAAAAAGCCTATATGTCACAAAGGGTTAGGCAAGGGAGTACTTATAGTACACCCACACGCCTGTCCCTTGTAATAGGGGGCGAGCCTGTTGACACCAAATTCGGACTCCGGGCTGCTACTGTTCAGCAATTCTAAACGGAAAAACCCGACAACACTTTTCCTGACCAGGGAATTGAACCCAGGAGCTCATGCTTAGCAGTTGCGACCACTAGACCAACGACGCAAATCGCCTGATGACCTTGAACATACAGCCGTATTACTTGAGGCGAATTTCACCAATGAAACTGAACGCTATCACGACCACCTCCAAACCGCATTCTAGACCTCAAATTGTCGATATTCTACAAAAATGATAATCACACTGACAGCTCTTGAATTCAGTTCAGATGTGATGATCAATTCAGCCTTAGTATTGAAACCGTTGATTTAGAAATCGCAAACTCCCTAAAAGGATTTTGAAATAGAACTTAATCAAACGCTTCGTTATACATTTTTATAACTACAAAACTTAGCAACTTGCATTTAAATACTTTTCTGAGACCATAATTACGCCACTGGAAGGTCTCAGACACAGAGAAGTCACCACCATTTACCCTCACTCTAGAACGTTGCATGATCCGTAACTAAAACAAACCAAATCTTATGCCCACAGAGAGATCGCCCGCCAACTGATGGAAGAAAACCAACTCATGGCGTTACAGCAGAAGGAAAAAGAGAAATACTTCAAAGAAGTGGTGTACAACAATACACCAACAGACGATTACTACTCTCAGTTCAACACAACCACCAGATAAAGTGGGGTACAGCCGTACAGGTGCACCCCACCAGATTGTGTTCAGGAATTTAGTCAGTTAGATTAGGTTGGATAAATCTTTTGCTGTTTCAGGCTGCACAAGAACCTATTGTGGTATATGTGACCCAAAATTTAGGTTTATAGTACTGTACATGTTTACATGTAGTTACTGTCTGGACTTGAAAATCTTCCCCAGTTTTATAGCCCCCTTATTAATAAATGCGAATTATAAAACCTTCACGGTTTAACATACATTTTTCGTGGATGTTTGGCAACATTCAGCGTTTATTAATATTGTGTCTATAGACGTTGAAATATGTGTCCAGTCATGTAAATTTTTAAATACGTAGACGTATGTACGAAGCACAGTGCTTTTGCTGAAAATACATAAAAAGGACACTTTTAAATAGTATTTCATTGCTTAAAACATTTCGTGCACAATGACAAACCTTGATAAAGTGTTTTTTTTTTCAAATTGTTTTGCAAAAATGCTGTTTATTTATTGATATGTTATTAATTAAACATGTTTTCTTATTCTTGAAATTTAGTAGTTTTATTATCTACTTTACTGAACAGGCTTTTTATTCCATTGCATAATATAGGTATATTGTATCAAAAATTTATGAATTAATTCTATAATAAATACAACAGGTACGGATAACATGAAATAAAAAAACACGAAAAAATATAAAGAGCTGTTGTAGGATAAAAAGCAAATTAAAAAAATATTAAATCTGACTGCAAAAATCCATAGTTTTAGTAACAATACCATTTAAGTAATGTTACGCGCCGCTCGTGCGGCCTGTAATACCTTAATATTAACTATATTTTTACAACTACAGCCTAATTTGTAAAATGTAGAAATTAAAACAACAGTTGGAGGAAAAATATTATTTATTTGAAAAAATAATCTCCATGCAACGACTATAAATATAAAATCTTTTGATCACATTACATTAATACTGATAAGAATGTACTACCAAAATGAACATAAGTAATTATTACAAAAAAATCGCAAATTTAATTTGCTTAAACAATAATTGGCACATCATAGTGAGATCAAAGTAGAGAGGTGGTGGACTCAAAACACATTTCCCACCTTATAGAATTTAATTCTAAATATTCTCTAAGTCTAATATAATAGTATAATAATTTATGGAATGAAATATCCTTAGGCTCCATTACAGCAATAAATATCTCAATTTGATAACATTTGTTCCTATGTAGACTATGTAACTTCAAAATTTGAATACATTAATTTTAAATCGAATATTTAATGGAAACTCTAGAAATGTGGTGAAGGATAAATGTTAGTTGACTAACTAGGCAGATGTGATTATAAATAGGCGAGGTGCGACGCTCTAGAAGAACATACACTGATCTCGTTAGTGAAGTTCTTCATGAAAAACAGTGGTTCTGTAGATTCTGCCACGCCATTTTCTCTTGGCGTGAATTAAAACATGTTTGTCAAAATTAGTCAACATGAAAACTAAAAATAAATATGTTACTTGAAAATACATTTTATTAGAATTTTAGAACAGTTCCAGATTTCTATATAATTTCAAAAGACCAAAAAACATTCAGTTTTGCTGATACTACGGTACTTGTTACAACAATATATCTTACGCCTTATTCAATAATGAAGTGATAATATTGTTTACCACACTGATCATTTTCATTTGTGTGAAAGATGATATGGCAAGAAAAGAGGTGACCCATGAGATGACGGCAAATAGAGATGTATGGAAGAAGAAAACATGCTGCGCCGACCCCATATAAATTGGGATAAGGGCAGGAGGATGATGATACTGATCATTTTCAGATACACGCATCATAATTCTTATTTCTGTTTGGTGAACGATTGTGCTACATTACTCCCTTGGAGCTTTCTAGATCGACCACTTCGGAGCCAGAAATGAGTCCCTTGCGATGTAAGTTCATAATGGACTCCGCGATGACCCGTGCGGTTTTCCTCAAATACCCTCCGCTTGTTAGCATCACTATTGGAATGTTGTTTTCTTTGCATATTTCAAACACGAACTGGTCTCTTTTAAGTACGCCCTGAAAAGGACAAAAAAGTATTACTCAACATAATTGGCGTTAAGTAGTTTCTGCCTACCCCATGGGAAAAAGGCGTGAGTGTAAGTATGTTTGTACTACTCAACACATTATTATTTGATAGTTTAATAATTATGAAAATTGAAGAACTTACAAATTCACTGATCCTCAAGTGTCCCAGTGGGTCATTGTCCAATATATCAGTACCGGCGTTATACACCAAAATGTCAGGCTTGAACTCTTTCAGGGCTTCTTTCAGATTCCTGAAAAAAAAAACTTTTTATTGACAAGCGCATTGCAACTGGGAATACAAACGTAAGAAAAATCGAGACCAAGAGCAAGTTTGTTCTATTATGGTTTTAATTTCATTGTTGTGTATTTTATATTTATACCCTTTGACCGGCAGACCCGCCCTCCACGCCAAGCCTTTTTTAATAAAAACGTTATTTATTTTTTCTAATCCGGCTCGAAGGACCATTAAGATGTATGGTTCGGGACCTTACACCTTGAGTTGATGCTGATTGATACACTGATTACTGTGATTGATATTTATTGATAAAAGTATTATTGTATGATAAATGAGTGCACGCGGTATGCTATTCGTGAACTAAATTCATCGGCCCAGCGCAGGTAAAATGCTGACTTATTGATAAGAAACTGTACTGTGCTTGCACTGTACAGCAGTGGCGGACTAAACCCGTCAGAGGCCCGGGGCGGCAAAGCTGAATGACGCCCCCCAGCTTTAAAAAAAATGTAGTTTTACAAGCTTTTTAATCAGTTAACATTTGTATGTAGTGTTTATGTTTATTTCGTTAATATCTGGCAAGTGAAATTAATTTCAAAGTACCCAAATTAATTACAAAGATGGTGATGATGATTCCCTTGCGTATTAGACGGGTTCAGCAAAGGTAAAAGAATATTAGTACCGCGTAAAAAGTCTAGATGACTGTAGTGTTTTGATCTTGATGAAATTATGTAGGTTAGGTACTTAGCACATTTTTAAAGTCTTGTTTAGGATTTGATCAGGGGACTGCGGAGGCATTTGGGGCCCCCCAAGACCGGAGGCCCGGGGCGGGCCGCCCCTTCCGCCCCCCTGTTAGTCCGCCACTGCTGTTCAGTTATCATGAGTTTATCAATATCCGTGGCGTATTTTAATTTGTTTAATGCAATTAAATACGCACGCGATCTCCAACGAATGCTCGCTCTCTGTCCTCTTCCTATAATTTTACGGAGACGGAGTGACGCGACTTTGGGACTGCCGCGACTTAACATTTGAATTATTACAATATAAATGTCAAACCGCTCTAGATTACATTTTGCACGTCATATACGGGACAAACGTACCGCCTCTTGTATATATGGTTGAGAAGAGGAAGAAGAAGAAGCTTCCTTGTCGGAACCAGTGCAGTACTGCGCTGACAGGACCCAACATGCTGCTACAACCATCAGTACCGACAACGCTGCTCTATGTGTCCAGATTGCTCCACTCCACGAAGGTTGAGGAGATCGTGGAGTACGTGCGCGTCAAGACCAACTGGACTTTGAGGGTCGAGAGGTTGGAGCCGCGTCATAACACGAACTTCAAGTCGTTTGTGGTGCGATTTCCGACACACCATCTCGAGAAGTTCCTCAAGGAAGAGTTCTGGCCGAAAGGTGTTGTGTATCGCTGGTTTCGTGGCCGCCTACATGACACTAGTCAGCACAACACGACGCCGACACTTCGTTAATATAGTATTGTATATGTTTATATGGGCATTGATGCCTGAAATAAATGGATAAATGAAAGGTGATATACTCATCAATATTTTAATTAGATCAATTATAACTTACTGCCTCAACTTGAGCATGTACTCCATGTCCTCGACCTTGTCGTTCAATTCCACCTTCTTCCTGATGGCCTGCTTGGCTTGCTTGTCGTTAGGGTATATGTACCTGTTGTACATATCCATAATGTACACTTCCTGCACGCCGATGAAGTCGCGTTCGTAGCCATTGCCCTGAAACATCATGAAATAGGCATCAAAACAAGAAACCATAGTTGTTTTTTTTTAAGTAAAACTTCGTTTGGGAAGTAATACTAGAAGGGAGAAATACTAGGAATTTCTCCTGTATCGTGGTTGCGTTTACAAACATTTAAACTCACATACACAAACAGTCAGACCCGGAACAACTACCTGTAGGCCAGTGGCGTGCACAGAGATTTCAGACACAAAAAAAAACTTACCAGTTCCAGCTTGTTGTTAATTATAGTTATTTAGAGGGGCATGTATGTACATATGTATGGAATCACAGAGTATGCACTGCATAAATATTTGTTCCGTGTGGGGATCGAACCAGCGACAGGCAGCGTAGCAGCCAATTGCTCAGACACTGCGCTAACCGTGTCATGAAATTGCAATTGTATAAACAAAAAAGGGACAATTATAAATATTTTCTCTCTCACTCTCTGTTTACTTGCTCCATAGTGTATTCATGTCATTCTCTTACAAATCAACCAGAATACAAAGTTTTACTGCCACCGTGTGTGAACTCACTCGATTTTTTTAAAGAATATACCTAAAAATGGTCTTTCAAATCAAACATGAATGCTAAACTTCAGCTCAATTTTATTTTCTGCCATTATTTTTTTACAAACACTTTTACGAATCTACACGTAAAATATTTTTTTAAACTAGTTTGGTATTGGCTATCTGACGACTATGAGAAGAAACTCGGAAATGACAGTCTTTATAAAAGTCCAGACATTATCTTGGTTAGATCATGTGCCCATGCAGATTAGTGTCCAAGATGGTCTTTTGAGGAAAGTGGGAACATAGATGGCCAATATATCGGGTTTAATCCCAGTGTTTTGGTACCACCTGATTTTCTGGGTATTAATGGGTTTTCTCGGTTGGATTGCCCATCTATAGTACGGGATATATGGTTGCAAGAATTTACCTACACATATGAACCAACATGGCAACTTAAATAACGCTAGTATAAAAAATAATCGGACCCTGAAGACGAAAACATACAAAGATGAATGATAGATATCTAGTAATGCTAGAATGCAAATCATTATTGTGACTACTGAAAGTATCGAGATTATTCTATTTTATATTTAAACTAACTGTGCCCGCGGTTTTGTAAGCGTGGAATTTAACAAAACATGGATTTTCATTTTTTGCACGATATCCTATTATTTTTCTAAAACAAAACTGAACTAAGTTACTTCTTACAAAATTAGCTATCTGTCAGTGAAAGTCCAGTCAAAATCTGTCTAGAGATTAACCTAGACAAACAGACAGACAGGCAAATTGTTTTGATTGACAGGGAGACAAATTGTTTTTTGTTTGCAATTATAACTACGATTCATCATGTATGTATGTAAGCAGATCATGTACTTAACACCTTTCTCAGGTTTAGTAGGTATAGTGATATCTACTGAGCCCGAGCACGTGAAACTGTTATTTTTATAGAAAAAACATTATTTAATTGTTATTAGCTTGAATTTGTTTTATATGTTGTTGTTATACTTAGTATATTAATATGTTAAAGATAAAGATAACTTTATTGTATTATTGCAAATATGGGTAACTCCAAACGATGACAAAAACATATAATAGTACAGCCATATTTTACCACATGCAAAAGATATATAATAACAACTTATAACCAAATACAATTTTAAAATTATTACAAACTAAATACAATTTTAAACTTATTATTATTAATATACATAATTCTGCACTAATTTAAAAACTTTTTCTCAATTAATATTATAATATGTATCTCCTTAATATTATAATATGCTTTCGCCATTAAAAAGCTTCAGAGTCTCTTTTTAAATAATGCAAGCGGAAGCTCTTTCCATGTCTTCGGCAGTTTGTTATAAATGACTGTCTTGGTCATGTTGTTCCATAATTGAAGGCTAAAAGTGGCCTAGATTCTAAGTTAGCTGTAATTTTCACCTGTAAACCATACATTTGTACGCCTTGCAAGGCAGGAAATAGTGATACTTTTTTATTATTTAACAGACCATACATCTGCATTGTCACAAAAAAATAAATTTGAATTAAATTTCTATTACCTGATGTGCATCCAAATCCACAATCATAGCGTTCTGTATAAGATTATGGATGATGAGGAAACGTATGAGAAGCGTTATGTCCGCGTAGGGACAGAACCCGCCGCCCTTGTCGCTACTGCAGTGGTGGAAGCCGCCGCCCACGTTGATGGCCCAGCCTCGCTGTAGTGCCAACTTACCAGCAAGAACTGAGCCACCGGTTTGAAACCTGAAATTGTAGGATAACGTTCAGTCTATTTAGGGTCCCGTAACCAAACAGGAACCTATTACTAAGCCTACTACTTCATCTTTATATTACAGAACTGTATATTCTTCTGAGCATAGATTTGTGCCGGTTAATGGTAAGGTTCGCCCCCTTTTATATGGGACTTAAACACTTTGGAGGTATGAGGAACAGGGTGTAAAGTTCCTCATCCACCATAGAAAAGGGAGGATCCTCGGACCAGACGAGTGTTGTGTCTGGTGGGCTACTGCCCGACGGTTGCTGTCGGGCTTGTATATATATGCTCAGTCGCGTGGATAACTTTAATATCGCGATGTAGGAGACGTCAGATTTTAGTTCGTATGTGGAGAGATAGTTGTCCGTACATCACTCCCCTCCGAGACCGCAGGTCGATAGCTTGCTGAGTCATTTTTGTGATGCTTGTCGATCCAGTGGAGTGTTCCAGTGAGTCGGAACCGGATGCCGCATAGTTCACGGTGAGTCGGAACTGTCTGCGGTGATACTGCGTATAGGCTCCAGTGAGTCGTGGTGCAGTGCTGCGTATTCGTCTGCGTCTCTGCTTGCTGACCGGCCGAAGAGCAGCGTGCTGAGCCAAGGCTGCTGAGAAGGCTGTGGGTGATGAGCAGATATGCGCGTTCGATGCATGCTGGTGGTCAGGAGACCCGTAGAAGTCGTGGTTCCTGGCTGGCTGTATGACTCGCTGCTTGAAAGCTTGAGGAAGTGATGATGAAGTAGCTCTGCACGAAGGCTGCGCTGACGTTCATGCTGTCACGAATTTGGAGGTATGAGGAACAGGGTGTAAAGTTCCTCATCCACCATAGAAAAGGGAGGATCCTCCGACCGATGTAGGAGACGTCAGATTTTAGTTCGTATGTGGCGAGATAGTTGTCGCTACAACACAATTGGCGAAATGTAGGTGTTACTATTACAGCAGTTCTGCATAACGCTTCGAGGAATACAGGCGTGATGTTGAGTGTTATTGTATATTTTGAATCCCCAAAATAATTTTACAAATAATAACAGCCGCATGGTTTCATTAACATGGTCGGTCCATTGATGGGTGATCATACATTAGATACAGAGTCCCATACGTGCTTCAAAAAGCACGTGTGTGACGCAATTGTTACCTGCCATTCGTAGATCTATGACTGTCATTTCCAGTAGTCGGAAGTCTGACAACCCGTCTTGGCAAATCTCTTGTGTTACCCAGGTGAGGTAGGCGACTGCCTATGTCACCTCCACAACCCAGTTACAGCTCAGCTTAACCGAATACTCCTACTTAGAGTGACTACTGACTAGTATGACTACTCTAAGTAGGAGTATTCTGTTAAGCTAGAAGCCAACTCTAACAGTTATGAAAAGGCTAGACATATGAAAATTTCACAGAATACATCCCACACTTATCAATGCCAAAAGCCAAGCTAAATGTTACGATAAAATGCCTTATTGGAACACTCAATAGATACCACAAATATATCAATAGTATCTAAGGTATTATTATAAATAAAAATACTTATTTTATTAGACTTACCTCATAGGCTTCAAGTATCCATACTGGACCAGTATATTAGGGACTAAAGCAAGTACTGGAACTTCTGCTATCATAGCTACTCTGGTACTCCACTGGAAACGAAATGAGATAATATTTATATACATAAACTCATGACATGGGGGTAGGCAGAAACTACAAAATGCCAACTTCCACAATCCTTACATATTTCATCTGCATTAGTTATTGATGAGTGGTAGTATAATGTGTTGAAGCCATCACTGCTATAGTATGAGAGAGAGATGGAGATATACATGATGAATGAAATGATAAATCCCTTTATGGAAACTTGTACTTGTAACTTGTTGCTGGGGAGTTTGTTCTGCCACTTCTTCCCAGCAAAAACACTAGGAAGTGGTAAAGGGCGGGCGTTTTGGGGGACTGTCTTTTGTAAACGTTTTGACGTTTAAAACGTGCTGAACACAGCCTAATTTTAGTAAAAGAAAAAAAAAAAAAATTGCATCACAGCATGAAAAACAGGTGACTCAAATTATCATCAAGTCAAAGTATTTATTAGATGATGATGATTTTGAAATAATTTGTATCTGTAGGTAATTGTTTTAATAAATATTTTTTAATCAAATAGTTGTAATATTTATATAAATGTATCAAGAGAATGCATTCAAAAGTATTAAAAGTTAAGTACTCACTTTTAAAGATTTCAGATATCTTTTGGTGTGAACAACAAGTAGATCACTCTTCTGTGCTTCGTGGGGTTTCACCAAGTGATCATCTGTTATGAATTCTGCTGCTTTCAGGTACTGTGGAATGAATTTCAATGATAGAAAATCATGTATTTGAGACCACACACAGGCAACATAAACAGGTAAATCTAAAACTAACAAGAATTAAAATGGATATAAAAAAGAAAATTTGCAAGGCCAAAAAGGCTCAAATACCTTAACAGCCAAACAAAGAGTCACAATAGAAAATAAATAAATAAATAAATAAATAATGCTGGACAATCCACACAGCATCATCTAGCCCCAAGGTAAGCAGAGCTTGTGTTATGGGTACTAATAATGATGACAAGTTATATAATTAATGGACTTATTAAAATTCATTTAAATAAATTTTATTGTTTTAGCAAGGTTCACTTCATACGTGTGTACATTAAATACACACGTACTTTTTTCTTTCCCGGGTTACATCAATGTATATTTTACCCATGTTTGCAAATAAATAATTTCTGATTAATAATAATAATAATAAATATAATAAATATTGCTGGACAATCCACACAGCATCATCTAGCCCCAAGCTAAGCAGAGCTTGTGTTATGGGTGCTAGATGGCTGATATAATTAATACAATACATTA
This sequence comes from Phlogophora meticulosa, assembly GCA_905147745.2. Lineage (NCBI taxonomy): Eukaryota > Metazoa > Arthropoda > Insecta > Lepidoptera > Noctuidae > Phlogophora > Phlogophora meticulosa. Next base: position 13,764,595 of record LR990524.1, read on the forward strand.
CATAGATAGATATTTTTATTATACATAGGAAATACCCAGAACACCCGGAACAAATATTTGTAGATCGTTCAAACATTTGTCCCAAGGCGGGAATCGAACCCGCAACCTCTTGCGTCGCGGGCGGACCTTCGCTCGCCGCGCCACAACGGTCGTCAAAATGTATTGCTTGTTGTTTGTATGTTTTTCATTTGGCATTTAAGGTGCTAAAAAACATCTCAAAATCACTAATTCTACATTAATAATGACACAGAGCTGTAATCAGGTTACAAAGTCGATTACAAGCTCAAAACTTGGGCAGATATATAATGTAGAATCTGAATATACAAACTCTCATGGGGCCATTGACACTTCCACCATCTTAACCGGACAACGGACTAAACAGTGTTTTCATAGTAAGCACATCAATATCTGTGTATACTTGAGTTTGTGTGTTCAACGCTAAATGAAGCTGTTTAATCTGAATAGGGATGTGTCCTAGGTAAAAATATATTAAGTCTATTTAGTCCTTCAGTAATATTACCAAAAAGGACACATATTTTTTGCTTACTCAAATAGATAAAAAGTGACAATGACATAGCACATCAAAGTTCAGGAGAAGGGTCTTGTGACGCGACTGTTACTTTAGAAGTGTGAAGACCACGGCATAACGGCACACGCAATTTCAGAGCATTATATAATTTTTGGTTTACGTGACAAAAGACAAAATACGTGTCTAGTATTTTTGAGTAATCCAACTGTAGTCAGAATTTTTAAGGACACTACCCTATTCTACTGTTTCTGTAAATGGTGATCACACTCTCTCTGTGCTGAATTTGAATTGGAATTATATGTAGTTTGTCGCAGATGGACAGATCATCATCATCTGCCTAGCCTTTTCCCTACTATATTGGGGTCGACTTCCACTCTAACCGGATGCAGCTGAATACCAGTATTTAACATAGAGCGACTGCCCATCTGACCTCCACAACCCAGTTACTGGGCAACATAATAACCACACACATAGATGGATGGATACCAAAGTGATTACTGATTACTTACTGTTTTGCCAATCTTGTCTCAGCACCAAAGAGATTTAAAATATTCACCTTAATATTATTGCTTTAACTAAGCAATTAAATACATTATATTGAGTACCTTTTAAGTTATGTGAGGAAGAGTTTGAGTTAGAGAAAGAGGTAGTAGGAAGATAACAGTGTGCACATCTATTTGATATCCCACACACACATACAGTCATCAGCCACTTTGGTTGTGTGTAAAATCTAATGTCAATGATCATATGTTAGCAATATTGCTTGTTTACCTATTCTTTGAATTTAATAGTAAAAAGAAACATTTTTTTTACAATTGCATATTTTTCTTATCACAATGATTGCAAAACATTATAGGCTACCTGTATTATGTTGCCCCATTTCTTCGCATCAAATATATGGAACTTTTCTAAACCGAAGAACGACACATTATAGTTGTCGTCATACACCAGAGGCCACTGCTGATCGCTAATTTCGAAATACAACCTGGAACTATGACAAAAATACCGTATATACTCATAATGGCTATTGTACAGAAATAAAAAGGTTTGTGATAAAGAAAGTTATTCGACAAAACCTTACTCAAGTTCGCAATGTATAATTTTTAAACACAAACCTTGCCATGATGTTCGATCAGAGGTTCATCTTATATTATTCAAATCAAAACTTCTACAAATATTCCATTTCGGCCAAGTGCAAATTATCGGAATTCCTACACTCTGCGAACTTAGGTAGGTATAAAATTCTCTCAAACGAAAGTCGCAACGCAATTTCGATATTTTCGATTTTCGCGGACGTCAATTTGACAGTGGCAAAGACTACAATTTCGTTCAGAAACTACAATGTAACGCAAATAAAACCTGCCGTGTCGAATCATGCAGGAGAAAGAGTTCCAGTCGGGATATTTTTTGTCGCATGCACAGTATTGATTTATATATAGCAAAAATAGGTTTGCACTTGGTAAGTATGGCATATAGTAACCACAAATATCCCTATAAAATTCAAAAACTATGCCATATAAACATATACTAACAAATTAAAGAGAAAATTTTGCTTCGAATTTGTTAATCAAAACATGGGTAAAGTACATTTCATATCAATCCTTATGTAACTAAATAGTTTCGTATTCAAGGGCCGGAATACCAAACACAACCAAAAACACTAGACCATCAAGAAAGCTTCCTCATCGCTGTCATCCGGAATCGTAGCCAGAAGACTGGCAGCATTGCCGATCCAAATCGCATCGACTTATCGGTGATAAACTCGAACCCCTCTAATCACCAATAAGAGTACAGTATTCCACCACTTGAGGGCCTCAGCAGTCGCTGCCGTAGCTGCAGCGGCAGCAGCAGCACTACCCACCGTACTTGGATTATTTCAAGGCAACCACGTCATTTCGTCTGATTCCCATCGTCATGTACGAATCCCATTCAATTATCGCTGTTAAACTGACGTAATATTTGTTTATACGTATACAAAGATAATCAAATTTTACTTTGTTGCACTCTTTACGTGTTTCTGAACGTAGTAGTTCTATTGCCTAGCAACCTATGATGACGTTTCCGGGGCGCGAAATGTAAACAACGTGTATCCAGAAAGTTACAATTATTAAGTTTTCATATAATTTATAATAATGTTGTTAAGTGTATACAAGTGATAAGTATTTTAAATATCCATGTTGCCAGTATTGCTAAGGATTCGTATATGACACAAATATTATGGAAAATACTACTTTGGAAGCACTTCAATCTGAAGTAGATTTTTACAGGGTAACTAACCTACTATTATAAAAAATGTATCTTCCATGAAACCACTCTTTTCCACTATACGATACATAGTACACTCATTCTACTAAAATACTTTGCGTTACTACCAAACAAACTTACCAAAGCAACAAGTCACACTATCTAGTCATGTTATCCCCAGCAACAGAATGCCAACGCCTTTACTTATCTGTGTGCTTGGTAACCACTCGAGAATAATAATAAACTTAAAATTCACAGCAAAACCAAACGGCAGTGGAAGAAGAAATAAGGTCGTTGATCTCTGATAATCAGAAGTTGTCCCAACAAGTGGGGATGCTGCTCAAGGATAAGCTGGACAATGCCAGAGCTTACAACCACAACCAGGACAACAGCAACGAGTTGGCTGAGTTGAAAAAACAAGTCTCTTTGCTGGCTAAGGTTTTGCTTTTTAGTGTTTACTAGCGATCCGCCCCGGTTTCGCCCGTGACAAATTATATACAAAAACCTGTCTCGTTTCTCACTCTTTGGATTGGTGAAAAGCACATGAAAATCCGTTCAGTATTTTTTTAGTTTATCGCTTACAGACGTGGCAGGGGACTTGGTTTTATACTATGTTTGGAATTTTAGGAGATTTTGAGATGAATAAGTATAGGAAGGTGAATACATAAATTCACACCGTTTCCCCATGAGCCAAGGCAGAAACTACAGAATGACAAAACTCACAAACTTCTTTTGCTTCGTTTACGTATCTATATATCGTTGTACCTGTTTAATCTCAATTCCAGGAAAGGGACTCTCTACACGTACTATGGCAAACTTCGCAGAAAACCATAGATGCTTTGGAAACTGAATTGAAAACCTATCAGAATTACGACAATAGAGGACAACAGGTACTTCTATTATACTGATACCTATAAAATCTATTATATCTAAAGAAAAGAAAGGTGTTAAACATTTATTTGGGAAAAACTTACAAGAACAAGAAAATAATAAGAAATGATTAGTACCATTTATTTGTAAAGATGTTCCATTTGGAATATAATGGCGTATAAAAACATAGTTTTTGAATTCTTGAATACATTACTTACTTCTTGATTTAATTTACAGACGCCAATGATTATATTTTACAGCCCTCAACAGAAGAACGAAGAGATTATGAACTAAAACTCGAAACGGCACTTACAGAGTACATTGAGCTAGAAAACAAGTATAAAGACTTACAAACGAAGCATAGCATGTTAGAAAACGACTTGAAAAATCGAGAGAAAGAAATAGCAACATACAAAGAGAGAGGTAAAGAGCTGGAACAGAAGCTGAATGATGTCGCGAAGAATTTAGAAGAGCACAGAATAAACTTGGCAGTGGAGAAGAAGAATAGTGAAGATATGAAAGAACAGTTGGGTTTTTGTCAGAAGGAATGTGTAGAAAAAGTGAAGAGGGAGGCGGAAGCTAAGTCAAAAGTAAGGCCTAATGTTTCATTTTCATTATTATTCAGCTATGATAATCCCACTGCTGTGTTAAGCAATGGTGATCCAGTGGTAAGGGTCACGATTACTATTTTTAGATTTCGAACCTTGTACTATGCAACTGGTGAAGGAACCGCCTCTGTAAAACAAAATTATTTGGTGGGGAAATCCCCCATTGTAGTAACCCTGTTTTGGATTTCCCCACTTATCATGGATGTTCTCCATTCTCTTAGACGGTGGGTCCATATAGAGAGAACGGAGTATGTGTGACTCTTACCTTCTAGAACCCCAAGGTTACCAGTACCATACTCCTCCATTATATTTTCAATTTCAGGTCGCAGAAGCTTTGCAGCTATACGACGTGGTATCGAAACAAAAGAATGAGGCTTACAAAACTATACAGGATCTAACGAGTAAGTTGATTTATCAAACATACAGAAGTTCAAAATTCAATATCAAACTACAATAGCAATACTTCTTGCACTAGGCGCTTACTAATTTTAAAATTTGTCAGGACAGATAAGAAATAGTATGCAAAATGAAACTACTCATACAGCCTTTAATTTATGTCTCGTTCTTAGCGTATCTAAAGCAAAAAGGTCAAATACATATGTTAGGCCCAAAATTTTGCTATGCGAACTCCGTTCAATTACCCAGTAAAGGTGACAGGTCCATGCGGCGCAGGGTGGAAGGTGGATCATTTTCTGTGGAGAGACGCCGCATACGCACCGAAGATCTGAGCCACCCATCTGTGAAGATTGTCTAATTGGTCCAAGTCTGCCACGGCGCCATGCCTAGTCTAAATGATGAAGAAGATGATTCGACAAAACTGTCACTTTTAATATTTTTCAGGAGAAATCGCGCAACTTAAACATGCATTATCGTCCATACGACGGGATATAGAAACTTCATGTAGAAAGGATATGGATGAAGCTAAAGAGAGGTACAATGAAAAAGTATCGGATATGTTGCAGCATATTAGAAACTTGGACGCGGAGTTGGTTGAGAAAGGATTGCTGCTGAACAAAATCTTAAGGTATCCCTTCTGTAGTTGGACAGTATTAAAAGTAGGGATGGGGACAATAGGGTAGTGTCCTAAAAAAATCTGATTGGTCCGAAAGTTGGATTACTCAAAAATACTGGACATGTATTTCTTCTTTGTTCACGTTAACCAAAAATGACGATGATATAGTGCGTTGAAATTGCGCGTGACGTCACGCCGTGCTACACTTTTAACGTAACAGTGACGTCACAAGCCCTTTCCCCTGAACTTTGATGTACTATATCATTGTAACTTTTTATTGATTTGAGTAAGCAAAAACTACGTGTCCAATATTTTTTGGTAATCTTACTGACGGACTAAATATACGTAATATATTTTTACCTAGGACACATCCCTATACGGTCCTTGGGCCGTCGCTGGCTCGCCAAAGGTTTTTATCTGGCCTGCCAACCACATTTTGAGAGAGCATCACAGTGTATGAAAATGTATTGGCTAAGCAACCACACAACAGGCCGCGTAACTGCAATATAATAGACTTGATTTTTTTTTCACTTAACAAAAAAAATATTTTGTTTTAAAATTCAATTTCAATCTGGCCCCCTGAAATTGTTTTTGAGTTTTTTGGCCCTATGCTTTCATGAGGTATATTAATTATTTATATGTATAATTTTTTTTTTTTTTTTTTTTTTTTTTTTCTCTTTATTGTTTTTAGGGACTTTTATCCTTTTAAGGCATGTCAGCCCCATCATAACCTGACCTAAATTTAAACAACATCACATATTACCTACATGCTAGATTTAACTTAAAACAAAAAGTGGAGTCAACGAAATAATGCCATCTCATAAATTATTTTCGCGGCGTCACTTTCTGGACTTGCGAGTATTTCAAGAAATGTACCCATATCAAATTTATTAAATTTGCGTAATGTTATCAATGACTCCCTTAATGCCTGGTTTTTGACACATTCCACCAGAAGATGCTGGACATCATCAATAACTCCACACACGTCACAATTCGGGGAATCATTTTTCCTCATCAGATGGCTAAATCTTTTGGTAGGATAGTGTCCAGAACGTAGTCTAAAAGCCGCTACCATGTGCGTTCTACTCATTTTAGAGTCTTTAAACCACGGAATGCGAGGAGGCTGACTTTGAATGACCCTGTACCAAAATCCCTTAATTTTACCAAGGCCTTGAAAGGTCTGATCCCATTTTTCAAAACAAATATATTTGAATTTAGGAAGGATTTCCATGTAATCAGGTTCTATAGACATTTCTGTGCCTCCCGTAATTGCTAATTTAGCTAATCTGTCAGCCTCCTCGTTACCTGCTAATCCTACGTGCGATGGAACCCATTGCAACTTCACATTTATCAACCGTAAATTTAATTCATAAATGAATTTTAAAATTTTGTAAGCTATCGATGTACCTCTACACCCAGAAGCACATCGAGCTAAGTGTTGGAGAGCACTTTTACTATCTGTGATTATCACGATATCTTGCTCAGTATTAACGCAAAGACTCATTAAGGCTTCTGAAATGGCAATGAGTTCCAACGTCATAATGGATACATATGAGTTGGTTTTAAAACAACATGAAGACTGTATGAAAGGATCAAAAATAGCAGCTCCTCGACCATCCTTGCTTTTAGACCCATCAGTATAAATTCGTCTCCAATTAACATATTTCTGTTGTAGTTCTTCAATTACATTATATTTTAGAGTAGCCAAATCTTCCTTCTTTTTAGGGCCTTTAATGCAATCTAAATTATCCACAATGACTTTATCCATTTGTATATAGGTTACCCAAGTATTAAGAGTAAACATTTCAAGTGGGTTGGATGAATGAATAGTATATGACTTACATTCACTGTAAACTAGAAAAAGCGATGACTTATTTTTAGTCCGCCAGTAACTGACGTGATTAGGAGCACTTAACTTATCTAACAATTCAACGGTTATGTTATCTGTCCAAGACATTGATTTTATGCAATACTTATAAGCTAGGTATAATCTTCTTATATTAAGTGGAACAATACACAACTCACTCTCCATTACATATATTGGTGAGCTTTTGATAAAACCACCTATAATTCTTAATGCTCGGTTTTGCAATTTATCGAGTTTGGATAAATGGATTTTAGCTGAACTGTCATACAAAAAGCTGCCAAAGTCTATTCGGCTTCTTATCAATGAAACGAACAATTTCCTCAAATGTTTAGGGTGAATTCCCCAACCCGGGCCAGCCAGTACTTTTAATAAATTTAGGAATTTCGAAGCTTTTTCAATAATTTCATTTATATGTTTATTCCATAACAATGACCTGTCAATCCATAAACCTAGATACTTAACACATTCTACTGAAGAGATAAGTTTATTGTTATTTTCTAAAATAATGTGATGTCTTTTCCTTC